>VMRM01000001.1:14130889-15472294 GCA_010277075.1 Poeciliopsis retropinna | reverse complement strand
TGACTCAGCCAAATTTGTATTAGTTTCTTTATTTTGTCCTTATCGCGACAATGGTTTTGGTTTGGGAGCCACACCAAAAATAGGGTTAGAACCAGCGACATCCATTTAGGAAACTCCTGGCGCACCTGGTTAAAACAAAAATTATTTTTACTCAGCAACCTCAATTCTGAGAACTACAGCATTCCTCTACTTACTGAGAATACCCAGATTGCTTATGTAAAGTCCAATCTGTTGTATTCATCAAATTTGCCAACAGCTGGAAGGTGGAGATGTATATTTTACGCAATGCATTAACAAAAAGCAATACGCTAAGAGAAGCCTGGCATTTTATCAATTCTAGCAACTCAAATTGCATATCGCTCTGATTGATTGATAGCTTTTGGGCTCCTTACCGTATTCTTTGCTTATTAAAAGTGCCTGCCTGATGGGAATAAGTGAGCTGCTCTCATGAATATCGTTAAAGTTGCTGAAGTTTAATTTCCTGTGCTGTGTATTAATCTTTTTTAATCCCTGCATGGTTTGATTGTCTCAACACCTTCCCAGAGGCAGTAAAACTCATTTTGGCACTTAAGATGACTGAAATAGTGGATGCAGACGTGTGTGTGTGTGTGTGTGTGTGTGTGTGTGTGTGTGTGTGTGTGTGTGTCTGAGAGCCAGAGAGAATGAGGAAAAATGTGTGTTACTCAAGATCTACCTTATGTCCAGTCTTACATGTCTGTTTTTGGATGGATTTTGTTTTATTTGTAGTAAATTTTACTTTCTAGGTTGGAAATAATATGTTTCTTCTGTACATAAAAGTAAATATTTTGCTCTCATGTAAGTTGATTTCATAGGCCAGCAGGTTGTTTCTTACCTGTAAAATATAATCGCCGCTCAAAAGAACAAACAAGATGTTTCACTCATAGCCATGTCAACAATGCCTCATTAGCCACCTGATCAAAGCGTTTCATATCAAAAGTCTACAACAGTCTTGTTTTTATCATGCAGCCAAATAAAAAGAGACATGCCCTTTTTTGTGCATTTCAATTTTGCACGATTTGATACCTTAGTACCTGGGATGTGGCAACAGAGCATGAAAAGACAGAGCATAAAACAGAAGCATCATGCAAGGGACTGCTGAGAAGAAAACATGATTTTCAGAGTATCAGTGTGAATGAACACAAGTGAAAAAGTTGTTTGGTCTCCAGCTTGATCTAAGTATTTTTCATAAGACATTAGGTTGTTGCAGGTAGTAATAAATGCTGTTTTTGCACAGCAATGCAAATTATTTAGCACGAAACTATTGTTCCTCACTGTCACTAACTGCACTGAGTCATATGTGTTGTTCATAGCCGTCAGATAAAACTTCTGCTCCTGAACGGGGCAAAATGGGCATGAATAGAACCGGTTACCTTAGGCAAGCAGACAGTTTGGACTGTTGAGGGACATTACAGCTTTACCATCAACACACTTTTTATCAACAATGCTGAATACAAACCACCACAGATGTACCGTAAAACGAGGTTACAATCATGATAACTTGTGTGTGACCGGGTGGATAAAGCCCAAACTGAATCCAGTTTTCTTTACTTCTCATCACACAGTTTAAAGACCTCTTCAGGCCTCCTGCTGGAAACTGGTGTTGAGCTCAAATTCAGCACAAACTTCTTGTTTTAGAAAAAACGAAATATTTTCCTCGATGCTTTCCTGTTGCATATAAAGTCTTACAAAAGTACTGACACCCCTTGAACTTTTTTCTTATACATTTTTCACCTTACAATCACTAATGTATTTTATTGAGATTTCTTCTCAGTCATATTTTAATCCAGGATTTTCCTGATTTTATCTCCAACCATTTGACCAGTTAGCATGGGTCTCTTGGCTGTCCAGACTATCAGTTCAGGTGCAGAAGCATATCTTGTAAGGTTTGTTGTTCTGCCAGACTGATTCCATTTTCAGATGATAAATTGAACAATGCTCTGTCAGACATACTGTTTTATAACCTAACCCTGCTTTAAACTTCTACACAACTTTGTCCCAGAGTTTGTGTTGCTACTTGCTCTCTAATGCTATGCTACGGTTCAGTTGCGCACAAGAACCATATGATAAATATATTTATGTTTGTGACTGTAACAATACCAAATGTTGAAAAGCATAAGAAGTATGACTACTTTTCCAGCGGATCATACTTTATCCATTGTGTGCCCACTGGGAGTCTGATTTCCTGTTGTTTTGACCAATCTCCAGGGATTACCTGACCAATACTCTGCTCAGGAGACCTTGCCTGATCCTCATCAGGGTTATCTGCAGCCAGTTAGTGCATGACAGACAGCAGCATTCCTCCGACCTCCCCTTCCTCCTCTATAAACCTGAATGGAGTCACATCTCACCGGACTCCGAGGTTAATGTATAGCCTTTCATTTGGTAAGGTTAGAGCCCGCTTGTCCATTTTTCTTCCTCGAGGGTGCCCTCGCAGATATGAAATACAACCAGCAGACGTTTTCTCTTTTTTTGTGGCTAATGAGTACACTGCCATGACTGCCGTGCAGTTTATAGTTTGTTCCATAACTCAGCCTGAAAAGTGAGGCTATGCTTGCTTCTTCCAAAGACTTCTTGGGGGGAAGAGAGAGAATAAAGCAAATCTGACAAGCTCTCCAACAGCGAATTTGCTCCCCTTAAAAACAATGCCGCTCTTGCCTTCCTCATGGTCACATTGATTTGTTCTGGGTGACAATGCAGGCTGCTGTGAAATCACCCCAGCGCCATTGATCTCAAGGAGAAGAGGAGGAGAGGCAATGAGAGGCTGGCGACAGAGCAACATGGGAAAAAATCCGCAGCTTGCCCTCTTCAACCTTAACCAGTAATAAAATGAAGGCCTGGGCTGCAATCAGATCAGCCCTTGCTGCACTCCGCCAGCCGCTGCACTGTGGTGTTAGTCTGTGGTTTGATTTGTTTTTTGGAGGCCCGCACATGCTGTTTGATTTGCTATTGTGGCTCGCCATGTTTCATATTATCAGCTGAACTCTTTATTGCTACTGTTTTCCATGCCAGAAGCGAGGCTGTTTTTATCTCGCACAGGCCTCTGATTAATCTTCCCCCCTCTATGCTGGCGTACTTTAATCTTGAATGGGAGATATCTGATTCTCCTCGGCTATTGAGGAAGATCAAACTTTAATGGAACAAGGAACTGCACATCATGCTAATCTCCATCTCTCTGCATTTTGGTTGACTGCGCTCCCTTGGGCTTTGTAGCTTTCTGCAGAAGCAGGAAATACATCAGCCAGATAAGATGTTTTCTCTTCATGGTTTGGTAATTTATTCCCTGTCGACAATGGCCACCATTTTACGTCTCTGCTGTCTGATTACCTGGTTGAAGGACAGAAACGGGTAAAAGCAAGGAAAATAATGGACACTTTTGCTCAACGGCCCTCTTAACGAGTTTACTATTTAAAGATGAGGTAGTAATTAAATATTACTATTTCTTCATCACAGTTACTGTGGTGGTTTGAAGGTCTCTGAGGTTTTTCCAACATTACCCGGTGCTAGTTTAGTGCTAGCTATTCTTTTGCCTCAGTACTTTATGTTATTTGGTGGATATACCAGTGTAAGTCAGCACAAACCCCTGTTTGAATCAGACAAGAGAATTGCATTGGCATTATCATCAAGTACAAAAAACAATATAGTATGTTGTAAACCAGAGTCTATGTTTTTTATTTATCTGCGTAATTTAAAAAATCTAAAAGCCAAAAAATGTAAAAGATATTGACCTTTTAAATTGAACAAAAGTTCAATTTAACAGTGGGGTCAGAGTGCTGCATTGATCTGTGTTCTTCCTGTAAAACACTTTGTATTGCCTTGTTGCTGAAAATGTGCTACATAAATAAAATTACCATACCTTGCCTTCCTTATTTCCAGCTTATTCCATAAATGCCATTTCCGACTCATTCTTCGAAACTTCGTTGGTCATATGGTGCATTCCATTTGGAATCGGAAATCAGATCTTCCAAGTTTCCTGTCGCAGATCCAATAAGAAAAGCCTCTGAAGACAAAATTCTGACGGGAAAAGTCGGGGGTTTGCTGAACAGCCCAGAGTATAGCATCCAATATGGCCTCCACACACATAAAACAAAGAGAAAGTTGTATGAATAAGTTATTTATTAATCCTTTGGTTTGTATGTCATTAAACCAATAAAATACTAAGATCTCTTCCATCACTATTTGTCAGCATGTCCCTTCAGAATACAAACCCATACAAATGGGAATAAAAATACACTGTAATAGCCTCACACTGCCAAAAGCAGTTAGCTTAACTACTAACAAATGCCATTGCTTTTCTCACATGTAAAGTCATATATATTTCCAAGCTCCAACCTTCGAGTGAAAGCACGTGCAGTGTGATTATTGTTTGGTGGCCTTAATAAATGACGCCCCACACCAGCTGTTTTCAGCTGCTGCTACTGACTGGAGATCAGATGGTCTTATGTCTGGGGCTTTCACAAACACATCATCTACAAAGCAGTGCTCATAAGTAAACATGATGATGGTAGATCATTTGTTTTCAGAAATTCTTACATATATTATGTTTTGCAATCCTTAAGGAAAATTCAATAAAATGTTTAGATACTCAAGGAAATTACAGAACTTGGAGGATGGTGTAACAGGCCCTGAGTTGTTATATCACGCAGGCTGATAAAAACTGAACTTTAAGTTGCACATCAATCAGCCACATGTCAGAGAGAAATGACACGACAATCATCTGATTCTGATCAAAAGACAATTTCTCAGTGTAATGTCTAGTTTCTAGTTCCTTGTTGTGAGGTCATCAGTGTTTACACAATAAAAGATCTAAGACTGATCAACAATGTTCAACTCTCCTTTGCATTTGTCAAGTCGGTTTTCCATCTGATGCTGTTTTTTTCTGCTGGTAGATGTGGAAAAAACTGTTTAATTAAAATGTGACATATTAATTGGGGTTTCCTAATACTTTAGCCCTCCTGCAGGTAAATGTACCAACCCTCTCTGTAATTATTGACCAGCTCCATGTTCAGCGCCTCAGGACAGAGCTTTCCGCTGCATAGATGCATCAAGGTTTGATGCTATTCATTACACCACCGTCGTTTCAGGAACCACCCTTTGACCACTGCTTTAGTCTAACACTTCCTTCGTATTGCTGAGTAACATGGCACATTATGCTGACCAGCATCTGGACCGCGGCAGGCTCGATGCATTTTGTTGCAAATGGATAACGCTTATGGGGTGTCACACCTCCCGCAGACAGTTTGTGTCTGTGACAAAAAGAGGCTATTACCCAATTGTGTGGCCATTGCTGTAAGGTAATGAAATTTCCACTGACTGGAGAAAACAATGTTGTCTGGTCTGGAGCTGTAATTGTAAAAGCCACCTTGCCATATTTTTTTCTTTTTTTTTTTTTGCTCTTCTCCCGATTTCATTGTGAATGTGGGACGATTTAATAAAACTCCAGAGATTTTTATCATTTATTGCCAGGCTTGGCAGCCGCATGAGGGGAAGTAAGGCAAGGCATGCACAGATAAAACTCATTCTTGTTATGAATTTTAACCATGCTGGAGACCATTTACAACAGAGCGGGCATGTGACCCATAGGGATATATTCATGTGTATGCATAAGGTTCAAGCAGGTCAGATATATTGTTAATATAAAAGCACCATTTTCTCTTTCTAAATGGAAGAGTATTCTGGAATTTCTGTCATTTTCTCCCGTGTTATTGTTTGTATCGGGATAGGGTTGAAAATTCATGGGATATTAGGCCTCCGGGGCAAGGAGCTTCAGTGTGCCTGTTTCCACTCTCACACAAAAACATAGAAATGTTGACATGAGGACATGTATGGACACACACACACATGCACGCGCACGCACACACACACACTCCTAGCCCTGTTTTATTACCTCCTGCCTGCTGCTGGAATTGCTTTCCTCCCTCGAGTGAGCCAAGCAAAGCCGGCTTTATTGTGTTAACCTATTTGTGTGTCAAGAGCGATTGCAGCGTTCTTTATCTCTGTTTGTATTCGGACGGGGAGACGGCTGAAGGGAGCGAGGAAGAGGGAGAGAGAGAGTGGCAGAGTGAAGAAGGGAGGAGGCGGCGGTGGGGGTTTACAGAAGCCAGGCGAGCCGCTGGAGTTTAGACGGATGGCCGGTCACCTCGCTCCACTATGGAGGATAATGACTGGTTGCTTAGCAATGACCCACCCCCACCCACTTCTAGACTTCCATTCACAGCAATCATCTTTTCTTTTTCCTGTAAAAGATTCCATAAATAATTATAACACAGTGTCTTGTTTTTTATAGCAGGGATTGATGAGAGTTTGAGCCAGAGGTGGCACTTATCAACTCACTCTACTGACTTATGGTAGCGGCAGATTGATGCTTGTGTGTTTATATCTGCTCTGTTGGTGGAGTTTGACCAGGATTATGACCAGGCCAAAGCTCTATTTCCAGTCAGATAGCTGCAGCACTACAACCTTTGACCTATGTAGTGCTGCAGCGTCGGCACTGCACTCAAACAGATGCACGAGCTAACATTCGGAGTCACATTTCCATAATTTTTTGATGGCCAACCAGAGGCCTGTGAGCGCAGCTTCTTGCGAGCTCTTAGGTTTATTAACATTTTTATTGAGTTGAACAAATTGCTGACCTTTTGTGGCATAATGAATAGGCTGGCTCGCTTAGGACACATTTGAGTTTTGGCATGAGTGACTGGCATCTCTCCAGGTTGTTAGACTCATGATTTGTTTATTCAGCAGGTAAAAGTGTTTAATGCTGTGGAGTGTTTTCAAGCATTTCAGCTGCTTTCCAGCTTTTCTGTGCCTTTTTATTCCAACTGGCGATTATCTTGCCTCTAATCTATACTGAAGTTTTGCCGTTGTCTATTGCATTTAATTTAAAAATGCACCAACTAATCAACTTGGGCTCAAAATCAGACAATTTTGTGTGATCAATGTGTCGAACACTGAAAAATTCCAACTTTTTTCTGTTCTGTATTCATCAAAACTATAATCTGACTATTTGGGGTTGCTTAGCACACCAACCAAAAGCACATACTTTAACGCACCTTTTTGTGTCTTATATTAATCAGCCAAAGTTTAGGGGCATAAGTTAAGTTGCTTCAACAGATGAGAATAACGGCTTCTTTTTTTGTTGGTTTCAAAACTGCAGTCTTTCATTTGTGTTGCATACGTCGTACAACAGATTTGCTCTGCACCCACATCTCTGTGGAGCTGTGTCCAACTTGATGGAGCCGGCGCTGAGCTGTGGGCAAAGCTGAAATTTGCTGAACTTTGACCACAGCGCACAACTGAGCAGAAAGCAAGCGGTCAGTGTGGAAGCAGAGATTTGTTGCAAGCACACTGCGTTACAGTATGTCTTATCACACGGTTCTCTCTGTTGCTGATTCTCTTTATTTCTGTCACTTGCAGGTTTATGTCTGTTGGTGAGATTTTTTTTTATTATTATTTTTTTAAACCATAAGATAAACACATTATTTTAGCTGACAGGACTGCAGCTTTGCATTTTTTAAATAACCAGGATCTGCTTGTTGTTTTGTGCTGTACTCTGCTGAGGATGAACGAGTTTCAGAGCTCATCACTGCCACTACCAAAGCAGGGATCACCTCTAACGCCTGTGGCGAGCTTAATGATTGCCAGTTCTGGTCTGAAAACCATATTAACCTTTGCTTCAAATATTACGATGTGACAGCCCTCTTCTGCAGTTAGCATAACTATTACTGACAATAATTTCACTGAAAAAAAAAAAAATTTCTAAGCTATCCCTTTAAAGAACATCAGCCGTGTCTGATTTTTGCCCATCTGTGCTCTCTCTCCATATCCTGTTCAGTGCCATCTTCCCTCATCCCGACTCATGCACCATTGGTAAAATTGACAGCTTTGCACGTCCTGGGAACTTCAGATGGATAAAATAAAGATGCACACACACACGCGCGCGCGTGCCCAGACACACTTCTGTGACATGCTTCTGTGGCTGCGTCTATAAGAACAGCTGTCCAGCTGTCACAGCAGCCAACTAGTCAGCCACTCTCCAAGGCAACATCTGTAGAGACTGAACGCACAAGGGCAGCCTGCCGTTCTCTGCTCGTCCCCAAAGACCAAAGAAGTATGTCAGACCTTTTGGCTGCACATTACCACTGACCACATCAACCGTATCGCTGGCTTTTGATTGAGAGTTATCTGCTCCTGTGCCACCTTAATAAGCTCTGCGGGCCTCGAACTGCCAGTCACGTTGTCACGGTCGTTCTTAAAAACAAAACATTTGACTGGGAGGGGGGTGGAAGACAAAGAACACAACCCATTATCGTATCCATTAATAGTCATCTGCCTCCGCATGGATGTGTGTGCACGTGTGTGTAAACAAAGTCCCAGCGAGCAAGGTGCAATGGCCTGGAACTGACGAGAACCTACTGGGAGAGTCTCTCCTTATTGCAGCCCACCCCTCTCCGCTCCTCCCTCCCCACCATCCTTCCCCCTCCTGGCAGCGGAGTGATGCTGAGGCAGGCGGCGGAGGGGCATGGAGCCATGTGAGTGGGGAGATGAGCAGAGCTGCGGTCCCCTCTGTCAGCCACAAACCAGGATCAGGCAGATCACATGGGACTCTCTCCTGGGGAAAAACAAAGGGAACAGGGGTGGCAGGGGGGGGAGAAGAAGCAGCTGTTTAGTGTTTTTCTCTTACTTCCTCAGCAGCTCACTTGTGTTTTTCCCCGCTCTGTCATCTTCTCCGCGGCTGTCATTACTTTCTGTCATGCATTTTTTAAAGATACTTTTGCTGGCAGTTTTTGGCTTCATTTGATAGCTGCAGAGATATTAGACAGATGTGAGGGGACAGAGACAGGAGAATGACGAGTAACAGAGTTCCTTAAAATGGGTGTTGGACTCCATCATTAATGGTAGTTGTTTAACTGAGGAATATTTTCCGCAAACATGGGGGAGATTAAAGTTTGCCCCCTGAACATGTTGCAATCATTCCTGAGCGTCGTTATGGATGGAACCATTAAAGCAATTGATAACTGGGCCTCTCAGACACAAAGACAGCCGCATATTCATTCAGACTGCGGGCGAAATGTGATGGATCCTGTTTACTGGAGCTGAGAAAATGGTTTGGTATCTTCATTTAAGCATCTTAAACTTGTCTTTTAGTCAGTTTTTTGTTATTATATCCATGATGCCAGCTGTAAACATGGACTGAAAGGAACACCCAGAACAAGACAAGATGACACCCAACATTTAATAAAACGAGATTTCAGAGCTGTTGCTTGAAAACTATTATGCAAAAAGAGAAATTAAAAAACATAGTTCCTGAGATGCCCAGTTACTTTGACAGTTCATCACCTGACCAATAAAACTTCTTCTGCCTTTCCACCAATTACCTGGAGCAATTGGATGCTCTTTGGAAGAGGAAACAGTCACAATGTGACAGACGAGATGCAAAGAACTTTTAATGCTAGTTAACTGTTAGCATCTGGTTCACTTATTGCTGTCTGGACAAAATTGAAGCTGCTGTTGTGTAGTCATTTGCCGGTTTATTGGAGAGTGGTCTAAGTGTGAGGAAACAAAGCACATTTTGTGAAAAGTCAAGTCCCTTTGAAAGTTTATTGTTTGAGTTTTGCTTTTTATGCATTGCAGCACTGAATATTTTTTGTGAGATCAAGAGTTTTCAGTTTTCAGCTGAACCAAGATGGGGTTATTTTACTTTTTTTTCTTTTTATCATGCAACGTAGGGTTTGCTGACAATATCATTTATAGCTACTAACATACGAAGAAGAGTTTTCATTTCTACCTCATTGCCAAAGATACTTTTGCTCAAACAACTGAGATGTGATGGAGGCTTCTTTACTTCTTATGTAACCAAAACTTTCTTTTGTCCTCTCTATCAACTCAAAACAGTAATTCAAGAATTACTTCCTTTCTTACTTCAGAATAAGACTCTCAGACATGGAAAGACACTCAGCAGAATTGTGAGTTTAAATCACACAATCCCACATTGGGGCCTAATAACGACAACCTGCACTTACTCACCTGCTAACTGCAGCCAGATAGTGCTTTGGGTAGAAATATGGATATTTAATACACCCCTTGTGATTACACATTCTGTCATGATGGAGAGGAAATGCCTTCAAAACCAAATTCCATCTGGCTGTGGTGAAATCTCTGCACAAAGTCATTTTAAATGGTCCCCGTCCAGTTTTTGACAGCAAAATCGCCTGCTCATGACTTATCGTTTTATCATTTAAATTTCCCCTATTGACGCTTGCCGCCATGATTGACGGCAGGGCTGGAAAGCAGCAGCTATCTCAATTGAGCCGCGGCAGGCAGTTGGTAACCGGGACAATGGTCTCTCCTCTTTGCCTTGTTTTCACATGTTTTCTGCTGTCACAGAAACCTCACTGATTGCTTCTTTGCCAAGACAGCATCCTATTAATCTTTTAAATAAGGGCTGCCGCCCAGCCGCATTGTTTGCTTAGAGCCAAGGACCTTGTGAGACGACACTGAAAAGGGTAAAAGGAAAAAAGCAACAGCCAGGGTTGAATCAGGTCTCATTGTGGAAGGGAAAGGCGTCTTAAAACCAACAATATTAGGAATTTATTAGCTGCTGTGTTGTTGAGATCTTAATATTGCCAGGACTCTCTTGCCCCTCCTGATAGCTGTGTGGGCTCTGTTGTCCTCCGCCGCTCTCAGCTTTGACTCTCCAGGTGTATTTTGTGCTTTTACCAGTACTGTGGCACTCTGAATAAAAGCCCCTGTGTTTATGGTCCTTTTCTTTTGTGTGTGTGCTTATTGATCTCTTGTAAGCGTGTTTGGAATTGGCTTTATTTTCTTCAATTCTGGTCTCAAATAGCATAACAGCAGCATATTCTGAAATGGCAAGCCATTGATGTATTTTGATGTGACCTATAGAAGGTAGAATAAGCTTTTGTGCTTCGTGCTTAGCTGACAGTTTGTTTAGAGAGAAATAATGCTGTCCTTGACAAAAGTTTATTTTATTTTTTTCAGCCATTCCACCTTGAAAAGCGATACTCCACTCTGATTTCATCAACCCGGCTTTTGTGTTTAATTATGTGTTATTTGTGGTAGGAAGTCTTTTTGTGAGACTTTCTTGTCAAGTGGTTGTAAATGGAGAGTAGCTGCAGGGCTTCTGACACCCTCTGCTCTGTAATGAGTACCTTCCTGTGCAAAATAGCCCCATAAACCAAATCTCTCTGGGATGAGGAACATGTGGCAGGAGTATTTGGCATCTCGCTCACAGGAATGTTTATGGCATACGAGAAACGCTGGGATCACCGAATACCACCCTCAAGTCTTTTTGTCTCCACTCCGGTCATGGAAACCCAGTGAGGCAGGGCAAACTAGATGACTAATAGACTCCCAGGTCAGAGCCATATGATAGCAGCGGTGCTGGTCAATGGAAATGGATATACTTTCCCCCAGAGCGAGGTACGACTGCTCTGCGATCATCTGTGCGGTCATGGCCTGGTGCACGTCCTCACACATGAATAGCTGAGCGAATAGCTATTCATAGATATCTGCGGTCTGGAGCTGCTTTTTCATTTTGAGAAGAAACACAAAAATCAATTAGCAAGTAAGAAAATCAGACCAATCTAATGTCATAGTAATGCAGACTTCAGGGGAATTATTGAGCTGCCCAAGAAAACGGTAGGCTGTTAATTCTGTGCCTTTATAGGGGTGTAACAAGACCTCTTTTGTGCGATATTAGAAGTATATTTCACATCAAATTAAAGTCTGTCTCACTGAGCGCTATCCAGGAAGGGAGTTTGTCTGGTGAAGTAAGTGTAAGATATTCTTATGACTATCTGTTTTACGATTATCATTATTGTTATTATGTAGGGTTCCTGCTGGGCCTTAAAAAGTTATCCCAATTTGAAAATGTGACAATGAAGTTGACAACGTTGACAACGCTGAACTGAAACGTAAAATAGTCGAACAGGCGAAAGCTGAACTGGACAGTTCTACCAGACAATTATTCACTCAGGAGAAATTATTTTAAAATAATGTTATAATTTAACTTTATTCGACTTGTGAAAATGTAAAAATATGGGGATTTTCAATTGATCTTTGGAATTTGATTCACCTCACTACTGTACTTCCATCCATCCATCCATCTATCGTCTACCTGCTTATCTGTGCAGGGTCGCAGGGCTCTCTGGAGCTCGTCTGCAGCAGTCATTAGGCGAGAGGTGTGGTGCAACTTGCACAGGTCTCAAGTCCATCACGGCAGCACACAAACACACAGGTCAAAGCAGCCACGCACACAAACACTCACACCTAGGGACAGTTAACCAATACGCCTGTGCATCGCATTTTACAACATGACAAGCATAAAAACGCACAGTTCATGGACAAGTCACACCTGCACTGGAGTAGACTGATTAGGTTTTCTAAGAAGGTAGTCATGGTTTGGGACTTCTCACTGAAGCCACCATCCAGATCAGGGACATTTTTATTTCATATTTTTATTATTTAGTGACTGATTCAGCTCTTTGTTTCTGTTTGTCTGTCTCTCAAATCTTATTGCAATTTTCTAATAGTTTTCAGCACCTTACGTTTTTTTTTTTTTTTTTTTTTTTTTGCGTTTCGCAGCTCGAAATGTGCGCCGCTTGAGACTGTCAGATGTGTGTGCACAGGGGTATCTTTTTATGCTTGTTTGCAGGTTAAATACAAACATCGCTGTCCCAGATTCATTCCCTCCCCCCTCCAACCTCCTCCTTCCACATGATCTCAATCCTCGGCAACCAGCCGGAGCGCCTCACATGCAGCCACCAACCTCCTCCCCTGCGTCCAGCATCCGAAAGAAAACATTTCTCTCAGTTCCTCTGCTTTTCAAAGTGCTCACATAGCTTGACTTTCTTTCAAAGCAGTAACCCCCCAGCGCCACCTCCTGCCTGACCCCCTCCTCCTGAAGACAGCACTCTTGACCTGCTGCCCCATTGTTTCCAGCGGGGATGGATGGGGAGCCGCCTCTGCCGGCGCGATCCTTCACTCAATAGCCGCTCCATCTGTTGACTGCGTGACTCTGGGTTAGAAGCGGGGATTTTGCTCCGTCTGTGCGGGGTGTGAAAGGAGTTATCTCAGGGGGCTTCCTGAATGAGGCTTTAAAGCTGCAATAGAGGGGTGTTGTGATGCCTCACACACACACACACACACACACAACCCACCCTCCGCCCATCATCGGCCCAACACAGCCGGCTGGGTGTGCGCAGGATGAGAGGCCTCTATTGTGCTTGTTCACAGGCCCCTGGGCAACAGGGTCACCTTGTCTCCAAACAAACGCTGCCCTCACTGGAATTGTTGGCACTGCATGTCTGTGTTAGCATGTGTGTGTCTGTGTGTGCGCTTGCATGTTGAAGAGGGGGAGCCGCATTTGAGTGTAAGAATGCATCATCAAAATGAGGGCAGAGGCCTCGCCTGTGAGGAACATTTATCTAACATCTCAGCTTTTCACATCACCACCCATTCAGCGCAGCTGGTCTGTGGCAGGGGTTCAAAGGACGTCACAGGAACAGCCAGGGCGGTTTTACAGGTCAAGCTGCTTTCACTGAACATTTTGGACCTAAAAAACCCCCAACAATGTCTACTCTGTATCTATTGTAGACAACACTGAGAGCAAACAACAGTTTTTATTTCCTCTTGCGGATTTGAGTTTCTGTCTGGTGAAACGTTCAAGTGCCGCTTTCAGCTCCTGATGCTGGTCTGCTCTGCGGTTTGTGCTTTTCAACTGTGTTTGAAGGGAACAAAAATGAAATCTGTGGGTGTTTAGACATCTGCGTCACCTTAATTAAGGGTGAAATTGCAGAATGCAATGCATTTCTAGCTGAGGCCCTATGTATATGAATGTTTGAGTTTTCTTTAGCATTTTGCGGTAACCAAAAACAAACATTAATCCTCCCTTTCAGATTTTGTTTTAAACTATCAAATATTATTTTACCAAACACATTTGTTCCATTAGAGGTTTTTGAAAATATTAATCATAGTTTTTCAAGATTGTCAAAAATGTGTAACCTTAAAAGGATCTAGTGCTCTGTTCATTTAGTCTTTTCTGAGAATTAACTTGCTCAACTATATTTGAGAAAGTTCTAGTTGCAACCTGGAAAACAATAAGGATGTATCTGTTGCTTTACTAACTACTATTGGGAATACAAGCTGATGGCATTTTTTTTTAAATACAATGAATCCAGATACTTAAGGAACATATTCTTGGGACATTGTACAATAGTATATGATCCAACCCTAAGAGGATTCACAGTTCATGGACTCAGAGATGTTTAAAATGAAGTCAAAGAAATCCATAATATCATAAATAATATTCTGTAAAGAGAAACTTGACTCTCTCAAAGTGTATATCAACAGGTCAAGCTTTATGACACCAGAGATCAGAAATTTCTCAACAGATGTCACCAGATGTCCTCAACATGCCTTCACAGTGGTTCATATAAAAGTAACAGAGTCCGTCTCCTCTCGTCTCTTCCTTAAACTGAGAAGACAAAAAAGTGAGCAGAAGACAGAGAAGCCTGTTCGGTCACAGAGCCCCCTCAGCAGATGAGACACAGTTGAAGGAGGTGGGGGTTTGTTGAGAGGAAAGCGCGGTGGTTGAAAACTGCAGTGACAGCAGAATGAATAAATTGAAAAATTCTCTCATTGTAAATTGTCTATCGCTCGTGACAAACGATCTGATAGGCGAGCGGCCTGGGTTCCCGACGCATCCGTCCCAATAGAGCTGTGAATAACTGGTCTATCTCCACACTGCTTAGCACTGGCCCCGCGCTTAATAATTCATACAGTGTGAAATATTTTCCCCGGTACAGATATGCCAAAGAGCTGCCGGCAGCAGGCGGGGGCGGAGAGAAAGGTGTCCCTGTGGTGCTAATTTGGGGGGTGGAGAGGGGGGTGACGTGCATAGATTTCTAAGGGGCCTCTAGTTGAAAAGAAGATGCCAGAGAGACATTTACTCTGCTCTGCTCCTTGTTATTAGAAGGAGCTTGGATGGAGATGCAGGAAGTGAGATAGAGGAGTTTAAAGGGATGTTTCGGGATTTTTTTAAAGTCAAGATGCAGTAAACGGTTATGGACAATCAATATCTTACCTGCAGTACATCAGTCTTACCATTTTCATTAGGTATAAATCCAGATTAGTTGATCCAAGAGGCTGAAGCCAACAGTTGTAAACAAATGTTTTATACATCTGTAAATCATCAGAGTTGGGTGGTCATTTATACAAAAGCCAATAATGTTTTTACACAATACATGCTGGTTGGAGGCTCTGTGCGCCAATAATAATCTTCCTGTGTGAAGCAGATACTGGGAAGCAATTCTAGTCAAAGTAACTGACTTAAACTCTGGAAAGCTAATATTTATAGTGGCTTATACTATGAGTGATGGAGCGACCCATATTATCTCCCTGTTTGAAACACATACGGTAAATGGAACAATGAATACATTTTGGGCCAGAATAACTACCTCAGGCCTCACCCATATGACGAGATGTATTTTTAAGCAGATATATTTTCCTTTCCCTTTTAGTTTTTTGGGTGAAAAAAATTGAACAATGTTGTCTGTTTAATGCCACTAAAAACAGAAAAATACAAAAACCTGTAACCCCCTGCCGGCATATAGCAACACAATCAACATTAATTACTTATGAATTAAAAATAAGATCATCCTGGCTCTTTCTTAATAACTGTGTGCTCAGTCATTTTAACATATTCCACTTAAGTTTGATTTAACAACTAAGGACAAAGGGAAACAAATGTGTAATAATACACTAAAAACAAGTTAACTGCTTTTGCAGAGTCTTCAGCAGAAAGTCATAGTGGGCATGTGAAAAGTAAACCAGTATTTTATCAGCATATATGTTTATGACACACTTTAATACTGTGAACAGAGTTTTCAAAAATGTCCACTTTAAAGAAAGTTCTTAAACACTTTCGTTTTTTTTTTTTTATCACTACAGACAATTTGCTTGTAGATAGAAGGTCCTGATAGAATTGCAAATCTCCAATTTGCATAACATCTGTGTTTGTGTGACCCTGATTTAATGCATGACGATGGAAAAAGTAGTTTAACTGAACATATTGTTACATATTTTTACACAGCCTTACTTTTGTATTAGATAGGTAGTTTTACCAGAAATTCTTTTACATGTTCTTAGAAAATGTTTCACATGGGAAGGTCATTAGCAGTGCATTGCCTCCAGCCTTCATTATGCCCAGAGCAAATGCAATAATGATTCAAAGGTTCATTAAATAGCTCTAGCTATAATCTCTATGGGGCTTTAAAGATTGGAGTTGCGTTAAGATAGTAAAACTTGACTTCTTTCACAGTAACTGTTAAACTTGTGTCCGGGATTAAGTGATCTGGAATCTTACAGAATGCAATTGCCAAGAAAAGCTTTTACTGCAGGTAAGATATTAACTACTTATAACCTTTTAACGGGAACTCATTCTGAACTACCACTTTAGTCAAGGCTCATCTGCCAGAAAGGAGAACAATTGTTCAGTCAGGCTGAACTCTCCTATCATCACAGATGTTGGAATAACAGGAGCTGTAAAGCAACTAAGTAGTTTTTGCTGTTTGCCCTGGTGAACGTTTTGGTCAGTCAGCGGGTTGTCCATGGACACCTACTTCAATTCTTTCCCCTTTTTTCCCATTAGATGGCTCCTCCTGTCTCAGACTCCCGAGTTCTGCAGCCAAAAAGCAGCCGTCCCTGACCTTTTTGTCCGCTTTCATTCAAAGCCCACAGCAGCAGCGGCTATAAAGCCACCCTCTTGTGTGCGTGAACGGGCGTGAGCAGATGTGTGCTCGAATGTGACAGTGTCATATTGCCATGTGTGGTTTTGTGTGACTCGTTCTGCAGCTCAGTCCTGTACAAACTGGGTTTTTATGGTGCGCATTCAGGCCCTGATACCAATTATGCAAACTATTAAAAATTTAAGGAGGACAGTCTTTTATAATTTAATCCTAAAGTAATAGATTCTATTAAAAATGTATGAGCGGAGCTTTATAGATGGAGCTAGAATTAGTGTCTATCAAAGACTCCAGTCAAGGATGCAGGGGGAATGGGCAGCAGGAGTGACGGTATTGCCTCATTATTCAAATAGGATATGATTACCATAGAGCAGGAGTCCCTCCATGCTGAGGCAAAGGCTCTCAGGCCACTGTGATCATGAACAGAGGAAGATCGCCTCTTTATGGGTAAGAAAACCTTATTCTGAGTCCTCTTCTGACTTTCACATAGTGACAAGCGATTTGTTGTGGTTTAAAGCAGATTGTCGCTGAGATGCTCTCTGTCGTCTTGGGTTTCTCCTGCCTGTTGTTTCACTTGAGATTGTTTCTTGTCCCTACTGAAAGCATGTAGAAGGTGTTCAAGCATGAAAACAGGAAGCCTGCAGTGTTGTAACTTAATGGTTTATGCTGCAAGCGAAAGGCAGGATCTTTTTTTTTTTTTACCGGCCTCACTGCTCCCTGGTTTACCCCACCAAACTTCCTGAACAGGCCTGACTTTCCACTTTATGCATCTGGGGTTTCTTGTTTTTTTTTAATTTTTATTAAAAGCCACCTTCTTTGCTCTGCTTTACTCCTCCAAAGCTCAACTGTTTTTCCTGCATCACTGCTTTCAAGGAGCACAGATTGCTGAATTAGTTCTTTGTTGTGTGATTTGCTTCAGTTATTATAGGTAGAGAGCCGCCCTGATCCAGATATTCTAACTGGCTCTGGAAAAAGCTCTGCGGTTATTAATGTGGTGCGGGAAGTGGATTTAAAAAGCCAATAAAAATTGGAATCCTCATGAAGCTTATATGGATCTCAAGTTCTGCCTCAGAGGTAAATTCCTCGCCTTTTTGATGTAATGGTTGCCTGTTTATGGAATAAATCCAAGGAGCTTAATCGATCATCTCCGTGGAAAGGTCAAGTGGAGAAGCTCTGGTGTTTGAAGTGCTTATCCCGTGGAGGAGTGCCAGAAATGTGACACCTCCTTATGAGTGGGTGGTGGCAGGCAGATTAGTGACGGACAGGGTGGCCCAGGGGGATGATTTAGGGAGATTCAGCTCTAAATACTCTGTGTGTATCAGGGAGGGAGAAACTGAAAGCTGCCTGCTCCCAATCCGCATTTTCAACTGAAAAGGATATTAGTAGATTAGAAAGAGAATTTACCAAAAAAAAAAAAAAAAAAAAAAAAAAGGTTGAAAAGTGGAAAACAGATGGGTCAAAGTTACTGAGACAAACAAAAAAAAAATCCATAAAGGAACAGCTTGTGGTTTTTGGAGGATGTTTTTGTTAAACGTAGAGATGCGCAGCTCAATCAATTTCAATTTTTCTTTGAGGTCTGATCTGTTTATTCTTATTCTATTTTGGTAAGTGGTGTAGAACATGAACAAGAAAACATGCTATAGGTTCTTTACTGAGTCAGTGTATGTCCCTAACCTTTATTATATGTTTTTTTTTTTTTATTAAATTCAAAAGTGCATCGCAGCACATGCTGTTGATTGTTATGTGTAAACCAAAAAATTATATTATATATTTTTTTTATATATTTGATGCATTTAAGGAATTGTTTAACTTCCAATCATGGCTCAATGAATAAAAATAAGCTGTTTCAGATCTTTGACCAATTGACTGGTGTATCTATGATTAAAAGGTTTTAATCAATAACTCATACTTGCAGTAGATAATATTCTTTCTATCTTTATTTAGTATAAATCTAAATAAGCTGGTTCAGCAAACACTATTTTATGAACCTTTAAACTTTTGCCATGTTTGGATTAGGAGATTATTTACAATGCAGATGTTAATTATTGACACAGGAAATTGAGGATTGGGGGTGGTGTGCCACCAAATATTTTCCTATGTGAAGCAAGTACTGAAAAAGGAACAAGTTAATGGTTTCTTGTCACGGTAACAAAGTGACAGAAGAATAAGGCAACATAAAGAGTGTCAAAAATATCATTCACTTAAACGTTGACGATCAGAGTAATGTTTATATCAACATTACTCTGACTGCAAATGCCTTACATGTTTCATAGAAGTACATCATTTTGTGTGCCTACTGCCTCTGGATGTAACTAATCATCACCAAGTACCACCAAAATATATCTTATCAACTGCCAAATAGGTCTGGACAATATATAGAAAATTTGTCATCATGACCATTCCAATTGAGCAAAATCAACATCACAAAGAACTTTCTGGACTTCAATAAGTGCTGGACAGCAAGTGATTAAAGTTTGCAATTTTTCTTTTATTGTTTCCTACTGGTAATTGGTTCTACTGGTTTTGACCAGTAAGTCTAGATTTACTGGCCAAAGCAGAGATACCATATTGTCACTGCAACATGTAGCAACATTATACCATGTTTTCCTGATACTGTGTAACCCTAATACCAATATCTGCTAACATTAAGATATTACCGTAACTGCCTGTAACCTTTTAGAATAACTTCTCTTGAAAAAGCCTGAACTATCCCTTTAATGTCGCTTGAGATTACCAGTCGGTCTCATTCCTCTGCAGTCAAATCTAATCTGGGTAGGGTGGCTGTGGGCAGCATGTGTGCTCAGAGTTGAAATAGGGCTTTCTCTGCCTAATCCTCTATCCAGGGATCACTCAGTAGGGTGAAGACAATTACCAGCCTGCTTTCTCATGCTAATGAAATCTCTAACTAGATCTTACAGAAAGAGGAAAAAATAGATGGAGAAGGAAGAGAGGCTGGGACAAAGGCGTGGAAAGATGACCCAACTAAAATGGGTTTTTAGATTACCATTTAATTATTGATAGTCAGCCAATTGTAGAGGCCTGAGCTCGGGATTAGGGAAGCATTTTCTAGCAAAGGGACAGATTATGAAGTTATTTTGGTGTGTGTACTAAGGGTCAGAAATTTGCTGAGACAAGACTTATGTCACCAACATATCAGCGGTTAAACTAACCCGCCTTTCACCTTTTTATCAGCTGCCTCCAGCAAGGTGTCTAGAGTGGTTTTAAATTGCATTAATATGCAGGAATTTATAGATCGGCTCCCTTGGCATTTCTGCAGGGAGGGGAAGAGAGTATTACGGTCCCCATCTGCACTAATTACTGGGTCTTGGCAGTGCTACCTGTCTCTTGTGAAGGACAAACCAAGGCACCAAAGCTGTAACACGCATGCAGGCTAAAGGAGCTCATCTGCTAAGGAGTCTTTTAGAAGAGCGATATCTCAGAGGGCTTTTTACTTGATGTTTGATGCTTTGACTACCATAAAAACATCACTGCTGGCAAACATCAATAAATTACAAGACTATTTAAGTTCTCTCATCTAGAGCAGAGAGAAAGATGCTAACAGGCTTTATATCCATTTGTAGTAATCATTTCATGTGCACGAGATCTGTCATTATGAATCTGAACCCAACCACCTTCGACTGGCTGGATAGCTTTGAAATGTGGGTGGAAAAAAGCTAATTATGGGGTTAGCAAATTAAACAAATTAGCAGTTCCAAAAATCATTGCAAATAAACGATAACCGTCACAAATGCACTGGACTCCCTCAAATGGTCAGGTTTGTTGCTCTTTACAAGTCTGTTCTGTCACAGACATTATTTCCATTTTAAATCATCTGCTTCTTTTTTCAATTCCTTGAGCCCTGACACCTACACTTTACCTGTTAAAACAGCCAACATCAGTGTCTTAACTCTTATTTTGCACTACAGGTAGCTCACTCTGCCAGTTTGACAGTTTTTCTGCAGTAAATCTGCATGCGGTAATTCCTGAGCCTGCTGTGGGCTTCTCAGGTTCCCATATTTGTCTGTCATCCTGTCAGAGACACTTCTTGGATCACTGCTGCACAAACATTTGCTTATGTTTGCGCCATCTGTGCTTTTAGCCAGCAGGTGATTACCAACCGCAGGCTCACCTCCCACTCTGTCCAACTGGACTCCCTATGCTTGCATGGCCAGGGCCAGTTTTCCAGAGGGAGAAGGATGGCAACATCTGGAGGAAAGAGAGAGACTGCTGAGTCTGAGCAATGAAAAGTACAGTAAAGAGGCCATGCAAAGGGTTTTGCAATCAAAACTTTGGCCTATTGTATTTTATGTAGTTTTATGGGATTCACAAACACAATGTAGTCCATGACAGTGAGACGTAAGAACAGGAACTTTTTTTTTTTCATTTTATGAAAGGATCATAAATGTATGGCCTGCTCTTGTTTTCCACCTCTTCTTTTATGATACCCTTAAATTAAAATTAAGCTCACCAAAGTGGGGTTATTCTTGTGGCAGCAGAGACTGTAGGACATTGGCAAACATTTCAAAACATGTTCGCCCATCGAATTGACAAGTCAAGAGAACATTAATCAGAGAAATGGTCCATTGTTAACTCTGCAGGAACTTCAAACATCCACAGCTCAGGTGAAAGAATCTCTTGACAGAACAGCTTTTAATCAAATGTAACAAATGTAACTTTTGTGGAAGAGTGTCAAGAAATATTCAAGTGTTGAAGAAAATCTTTACATTCTGATGGTAGTTTAATTTGTCACCAGGCATGTAAGAGATGCAGCAAATGTGTGGAAAAAGGTTATTTGGTTTAAAGCTGCACAAATATTTTGGGAATTTATTGGCCTGTGAGTTTGTGAAGTATTATAGCAAAGGGAGCTTGGGATGTAGAAATTGTTTTCTCACTTATTCAGAGTGCAATTGTGTTATAATTTAGCATGCACATGTATTATGTGCATGCTAAACTATAACATCTACTGCTCAGGGCAGTAGATGTTCATACCAGGCCCAAGATGGTGCAGGTCACAGAGAAAACACAAATGAGCAAATGGACAGGGAAGGATGTTAAAGTTGTAAATCCGTCTGAAAATCTATGTTAAGACTTGAAAAAAATGATTCACAGATGCTTTCTGTCCACTCTGTGTGAGCTAGAGCTGCATTGCTAAGAACAATGGGGAAAAAAATTCCATCTCTCAATATTCAGACGTGTCATCCTCCAAAAACACTTGCAGCTTAAATTTTAGCAAATGTTGCCTCAAAGGGGCTGAATACAAATGCACACCACACTTCTCAGATTTAGTTTGTGAAAATCTTTGAAAAATATTGTCATTTACTGTTTTTTTCATAATCATGTTGAGTTTGTCTGTCATATAGAAATTTGTAAAACACATTGGTAAATGTGGACAAGTTCGAACACCATGGCTCACTACATGTGAAGGAAAATGTTGGCTAACATTTCCTACTAGCGTTTCTCTGAACCGTTGTGTCATCCGCTCTTTTTCAGTCCTTAATATCAAGCGGAGCAAAAATGGCTTTGTCACACTTGAGATATATCGAATGAGATCAGTGTCAACATCTAGACGGTGCACTATTTGATTGCCTTGTGGGCCTGGCAACACACTAATCTTATGCATGACTGACTATTGGATCTGTGACATCTTCCAGTGAAAGACAGCGGAGTTGTCATTTGGACCGAGAGAATCTGGGTCACCCCAGGTCCTGCAGGAGGGTGGTGTTTGGACTTCAATTCAATTATTTCCCATTGATTTATTGGACACCCATCAATAAACACACATTTCTGGGTTGGAGCGCTTCACACAAAGGTTTTCTCTTTTTTTTCCCTCCTGTTCTCCTATTTATTCTGTTCTATCCTTAACTGACATAAGCCTTTCTTTGAAGTTCAGGAACCAAAGGAATGAGGAATGACAGCACAACAAACAATGAACAAAACACGCACACACACACAGGGATAGAGACAATGAGAGGTTTTTGAATATTCAAGTGAGACACCATAGGATGGGTTGAGAACCAGTGTTTTATTGTTGCGTTAAGCCATGAAAGGATGTGTCTGGGACAATAAAGAATTGTGTCACATTGGGATGAGAAATTCTGCATTATCAACAATGCTTTACAAATGGTGTGTAAGAAGGTTTACAGTGGAAAATATAAATCTCAAAGAAAAAAAAACAGAAAAGCACAGCTTGTTTCTCACATTTGGGTGAAGTTACAGCAGGGGGGCTGGTGATGAGTATCTGGAGTCCTTTCTGGAGAGCAGTCTGCACAGAGAAATGCAGAGTACGCATGAGGCTTTGTTTTTAAAATCTATTGTATTTAGAGGTTTCTTGGTGTGAAGCAAGTAAGTCATGAACTGCACATTAGCTAGGTTGGGTACAACATTTCCAATGCTTAGATTGCGGCTGATTTAGCACCAATAAGAGAAGATCAGCTTGTGTCTCCCCTGCGGTTTGTCTGACAATCTTAAGCCACTTTCTTATTGCTCAAGAACACTGAAACTCTGTTATGTAGGTACATCTTGATTCTACAGAAAATTAGGTAAAGCCACTGTTGGCAAATGCTTTTCTGATTCAAAGTCAGGTGCATTAGGATTTTAGTAATGTTTTGATTAATTGTTGCCTCATTTACTAAGCAAACACGGATTGTACAGCGGTACTTTATAAAAAGGGGGGAGGGGGGTCTGCAGGAGTTCATGTAATCTTTTTTAAAACTATGTTTTTTAAAGTTAAATTGGCAAATGGAAAACTCAGTAAAAAGCAACATAACTTTAGCTGTCATGACCTCCTGAGGCTAAAAGCTTTAGCAAAGCTTCACTTGAGTTGAAGTGAATTCCAGCTCCTGCCTTCCACCTCTACCAGGAGTCAGCAACCTTTTCTATACAATGACCATTTTTTTCTTGAGCTGTAAAGCACTCATAATTGTTCATTAACAAACCAACTTTATTTCCCACTGCTAGTGCTAGATGAGGAAAAAGCAAACTTGTGTAAATATAACTGTGCTAATTTCTATATGAGGCTACATGTCACACTCCAGGAAACTCTAAACTTGTAGCTTCTCAGCAATTCATTTGTGGTCTTGATGGTGGAGAATCTACAGCTTTACCACAGAAGTAACCTGTGATGTATGAAACTGAGTGTGGGAAGAGAGTTTTGAAACAAATGCTGCAAGTATTGAGGGAACCCTTTAAGCTAGCCTGACAAAAACCATCGCCTTGTTTTACTTTGTTTCCGGACCCTCCGCTGTTGAGAAAAGATTGCTTCTGGACGCATGGAGGACTTTGTTAAAGTTTAAACTTTTCCAATCATTAATGTTTGTCCGTGATGTATGCAATTCTCCAGTTAGACACTATAAAGCTTCCTGGAAATTGCCTGCACAGTAAACAACCATCTTTCACTGAGAAGAGAGAAGTGCCAAGTCAACAAGATGGTTGTTTTTGTTAGTTCAGTAAAAGCAAGTATTTCCAACACGAACTGAATGACTTTATTCACTTCCTTTTCTGCAATTGCTAAGCTACAACCATAGGCAGATACAGATCAAAACCAGTGGAGAAACTCAGAAGCAACTCCTGCTTCTGTTCTCTGATTGGCCTGGTTAAAATTCAGCCAGAGAAATCGGGCTCAATGGGAGAAATCCCAGATGGAGCACTGAAAGGCGATAACAATCAAGCGGATATGCATAGGAAGGCAAATGGCCAGGCTGCCTCTAAGTGCTCATCGTTCCACATTCCACATTATAAAAATCTACTTTAAATGCTGATTTAACTCACAACTTTTTCTCTAATTGTCTGGAGTTATTGCTTTTAAAATCTTCGCCTTTTGCATCTGCAAAAGTTTAAAACTCAATGTCTGATTGCTTTGTTCATAGATGCAGCAGTTGGCTGTGAAGTCAATTAGTACTCATTTCTATTACAGGGCTGACATTAGTCTAGACAGGCGTGTTTTGATTAGAGGTGACAGACGACTCACGGTGATTGGACTGCCAGACATTCCTCACCCTTCATCCCGTGGGTGAAGCTATTGAAACTGACTGGAATATGGAAAGCTAGCAGATGAGTGTTTTTGCCAAGCTGCCCTTCATCTGCAGAGAAACATGTTATAAAAACGACTTCTGAACACACGGGTCTGTTTAAGCCGCTGCAATGCTGACATGCCTCAGTACATCACATATATATTTATAAAGCTCAGCTGCCAATATGTTTTTCCAGCACTGTATATCATAGCAGTAATGTCCAAACTGTGGGCTTTTTACACACAATGGCCTTTTGTTGTGCAGGTTATTTATTGTGCTGGTGTGAGGTTGAGCAGGGCTGGTGGGTGAGTGCATCCAGGGGCTTGTATTGTTAGGGAATCAGTGGCTCTTGTTTGTGGAGCTGGGACGGTTTGTTAACAATGCCTTTTTTATGTCCCAGAGTGCGTGCCTGTTGGCAAACGTCCCCTCTGAATTTTTGTTTGTGTGCGGTTTCGTTGTTTGCTGTATGTGGACTGGGGCCGGCGAGCATAACCCTCCTATTGTGTTCCCCCCCAACAGAATAGAGTAGTTTTATATCAGGCTCATGTGAGCATTAGTGTGTGGGTGTTTTGAATATACAGTATGAGCGCAAATTATTTAGCGCTGCTGTGTGGAAATTGCAGAGCTGAAAGGGACGAGGGGGGGGGGGGGGGGGGGCGAATGTCCCTTCCTAATGGAGGCTTTCACTCTGCCTCCATTCATGTGACGGTATGGTGACGGAGAAGGAGAAGGGGGAGCTGGGGATTAACATGGTAGAGGCAGTGCCTTGTTAAAGAAAAAGAAAGGGTTTGAGTGTGTCGATTGGATTAACTTGTTTGGGCTTATTAAGAGGGGAGACACAGCAGCTTGTTAAAAGCACTGCATGGGGCGTCCCATTGTGAGACTGCAGGGTCACCATTGAGTTGGGATGAAGCCACGCCCTAACGCATTATGGAGGCCGTCTGCCAGGCTCCTAATACTTGGCATTATGGAGGCCTTCTGCCAGGCTCCTAATACTTGGAAATTTACTTATAATGATTTTATGTTGAACATAACATTACTTTTCTGACATGATTATTTATGTTTCTAATCTGCTTTTGGGAAAACAGCTCGAAGGCTAAGCAGTTTTAGCGCTGCACGTGCAACACCGCCCTACAGAGAGAGGATCATGGATACTTGTTGCTTCTAGAAAAGCATCAACACACCTGATGGTGACCACATTCAACATATTTTAAGTTTGATTGGCCGGTCAGAAACTTTTTTTTTTTTCATGTCAGCTCTAACAGGTAACACTGATACCGCTAGTACTGATTGAAGAGAATTGAACATTAGGCATTTTCATGATCTGAGATGTTTAAAAAGAAGTCAAATAATGAATAGGAAGTATTTTAAAAGAAATTATTTTCTACAGCATTTCACCGTGTATGAAAAACACAATTCTGACTGATCTGTGGCTGATTTTTCTCAGAATTTTTACATTTTGCTAAAGTTTGTGCATAAATATCTGGTGGTAAACAAGCACCACTTCAAAGAGGGACGTCAATGCCACCTCTGACATTTCTTCGTTCATTCATGAAAACTATAAAATCAGCAATGACCCTGAAATGTCTGTGAGCACACACATTTTGCTGTGCTTTGCTAAGTTGTAGAAAGAAATTTATGCCCAAAGTGTTATAGACAAACATTCCTAAAAGTTTGCTGCAGATAAAAACAAATGTGTTGAGTCTGTTTTACCAGTTTGCAAAGTAGCTCACACTGCAGAGGGTCTGGCTCCTGTGGTCCTGTCGAAAATAATAAGCTAGTTTTCATCTTAAAAAAAGAAAAAAACAAACGCTTGTGCCTACCGCAATCTGTGGGATAATCAAATGCCTTCTCTCCTTGTTACAGTTGCCTGCAAGGTTGTCCCTGAGAGCAATAATTGGAATATATGGCAATAGCACACCGAGCGTAACCACACTCCTTCTGGCAATGAGAAAAAGAGCCATTGGCCGAGCTGTTACACATTTAAAAAACTGTAAGGACAATAATTTAGGTGAGAAAAAAACCCAAATAAATCAGACATGAGTTGCCCGTCTGCCAGTGCAGACTTCATACTTAAACTCCAAGCTTCGATGTTGATTCCAGATAGACATGTCAGGAGATTTCTTCATGATCCACGAAAACCAAATATTTATTTAGCAACTGTTCATGTAAAACCATAAGGTACTAAGGTTCGCTACCACTGAGTATCATCTGCCATACTCTGTCTTTCGCCTAAAACATTTGTACCTCAGTACGCACATGCAGTCACACACGCACACACACACGCACGCATGCAGACAGTTCACCCATGACCACCCTGTTCCACCCCACACTTGGCAGGATGCTTATCTGAGTAGACAGCTTTGGGCGCGGAGAGCCATCTCCTCTGATCTCCTCTGCAGTTTAAGAACCTTTTAACTAAGAAATAGCCCTCCGCCAAGCCCACTGCCTCCTGATTCCAGCTTATTCCTTCATCTCAAGGGACTGATCCTCCCGCCTCCGTTGCGAACCCTGCAGCGGCGTTAGCAGAACGGGGATGGATCCGACAGACATCCTAGCTTTTGAGATATCTCTGCACTGGTGTAATAGGAGACCCAGTGGATTTGATGTACGAGTGAAGTGCAGGTGGTGTTTCTGAGCGGTCGGTGTGCACACACACGCACACACAGAAAACCTAGCACCTTCACAGAGATTGACCTCGGCAAGACGGGCTGTTTTCAGGGCAGCTGGGTGATGGGTCACAGGCGTTTGGTTTCGGGGATAATTTCCTGCCACTGATGGACATCTGCTAAGTGGCACAATAACCTAATGGGAGAAGATGAGGGGAGAAGGGGGACATGACAAACAAGCTGAAGACTTGCTCCTTTTGCCTCGCTCTTAAAGGCAATAATAGCGGTAAATTGGTTCCTGAAATTGAATTGGAAAAAAAGAGCCAGTCTCCTTTAGCAAAGTATAATGCCTCCGAATACATTTGGTGCACAGCAAATGGAGAAAAATGGAGGGTAGTTACACGATTGTCTTTCATTTCAGGGAGGGGAAAAGTGTGCCGGCATCCCCCCAACCCTCCCCGTTAAGGCCAGCTTTTAGTCTCAATCTCCACCACGTGTCTGCTTACCCTCTCTCAACCACTATCTTTGAACAAATGGACTGTGAGGATGGGCTCGTTGGGAAATTAGTATCCTTGCAGAGAGAACACAGAGAAAGGATTATGTGAATAGCCAGTAATGAGCTCAAAGTACCAGTGTGTTTGGGCCAGGGCTGCCTGTGTGCGAGAGGAAATGGCACTGTGAGCGACCTCTTTTTTTTTATGTCTTTTTTCCTGAGCACCTGGCGAGACATAGAGTGGTCCCTCTTTTCCATCTGCAACATGTGTGTGTGTGAAAGAGAGAGAGGGTGAACTGAGGTTGTGCGGAGATTTAATTTGCTTAGATTTATCAGGGAGATGCATTTTAGTGCTTTTCTCACTGTCAGTTTTGTGCTAAAAGTGTTGTTTTGTGCTGCTGGTGACAGGCTTTAAAAATACTCATGTGACTTCGGGTGTTAAGTGCATTGTAGAAGCTTCAGGGTCCAGGGTCAAACGTAATGTCTTGAGAAAAATGTTTTTTTTTTTGTTTTTTTAAAAAGAAGCCTTTGTTGGTAAAAAAAAAAAAAAAAAAAAAAAAAAAAAAGACTGAAGTATTTGAAGTGTTGATCCATGTTTTTCTGGTCTCTTCGTGACCTTTAACTATTAAACACAAAAAATATTTTGGCTTCAGTTATAAAACAATTAAATGGGCTTTTATGATTTATTTTATGTTAAAAGACAAGCAAAATGGTTATGGTAAAGATTAGTTTTTTTTCTAAACTATTCTATACTATTTAAAGTACAATAGTTTGTACATTATTCTGCATGTAGCTTGGAAATAAACAAATGCTTTTCAAATCATTTGATGCATGAAGATTTTTGCAATAATGTTAAAAAGGATAACCGATTGCCTAAGTTTGCAAACATTTCCAAACAGATTTCAATCAGTTTGCAGAATTTTGCCAGAAACATTTTCAAAAATATTCTAGCAGTAGGATGTGTGTCAAAGTGTATTTTCTAACTTCTTAATTTTAATCACTGCTCAGGTGAAGTCAACTTTTTCTAATTAAAAGCAAATACCTGCATTAAAAGTTTGCACCATAACTTTCATGAGCAAATTCGTCACAATTTACCTTCTTGTCAGCATAAGCGTTTCAACATTACTTTGACTACTAGTAGTAGGAGTTGTAGGAGAATTACTGCTAATGCTAAGAGTAATCCGAGTGTGTTAATACGCCCAGAGGTGAGCTGATGATAAACATCAGCTTCATGAGGACAAGATGAGACCTTAGTAATAATTATGTTGGAGCTAAAAATCCTCCTGTTTTTATTTCATATATAAAGGTAGCCCAACTCCTGACCGTTTGACTGAGGACTCCATAAACTGATTTAATTACCTTTTATATGCTATTTGAGTTTTATAGCATATTACATGTGTATGATTAAGTCTCTTATTGTGAAGGTTTGACTCTTGTCTAACTTGTCTAAGTCCTTCAGCCTCATATTTTAGCTGCTCTGCTGAGTTTAGGCAGACATCTTGCTACAGGACCAGAAGTCCAAGAAATTTAACAAAATAGTAACAAGTAAAACAAACAAAGAAAACACACACACTCCTGAATACTGAATACATCCAGCTAATAGTTAGCTCATTTAGCACTGGCGCCCAGTATTCCTCAGCTAGAGGCAGAGGAATACTTTTGTTTTAAGAAAAGAGGAAAAAACTCTCCAGAAATGTGTCTGTGGATAGCAAAGTTAAAATTTAAACACTTTGTTGTCTTTGGTGATTGAATATCACTTATTTAATTTAACTGCTTCCATGTGCTCTGAAGTGCTTAAGATACTGAATTTGATAAACAATTAAACACAAAACTAAGGTTGGTCATAGTAACAACGTTTTATCGTGGTAATTGTTAAAACCAGGAGAATCAACCTTTATAGAAACAACTTAAGTAAACTAAAGGAAAATTAAAAACAAATATAGCCACATCTGTGCTAGAGCATAGAACTACACCGCATAGACAATTGAATAATTATTAATAATGATCATGTGACCGTCGAAACCCTCTAATCCTTCACAATGTAACACTGTCTTATCTCTAAACCCTGTTTTGGAGACTGTTTGTTGTGTTGTCTGCCCACTGGGGTCCACCCAGAGTAATGCTTCCCCTTCAACGACTGGCTCAAAACAGACACCAGAAAGGAAAACTGACTCAGATCAAACCAGAAGTAAAGCAACACTTATGATTGTCTGTAGAATCACAGCGGAGAAGTTGATTATTTATCCCAAGGACAGAAATGACAAATTGTTGTGTGTGTGTGTGTGTGGTCATTTTACTTTTCTGTTTTATCACTTTCCTTTCCTCCCGTGAGCAGACAGTTGACAAACTGGCACATTACCGCCCCCTAGGAGGCTCTTGTGAAAAATCTATAGCGCTGGTGTGCTTTTTAGTCCAAAAGCAGCATACGCTGGGTTCTCCATAGGAGCCGGCTTCACACTGCGATGCAGAGATGAGATTTACGACTGTTTAAATGGAGCCAGATCATGTGGATCTGTTCCTTTCGACGAGTCGTTCAAACTATTATTATCTTATTTTTAAATAGCCAGCTAGAGGGAACTTATTTCACACTGAGACAAATGATGGTTATACTATTTTGTCATTTTGAGCCTGCTGCAGACTAGGCACTTGTATGGAGTCAGGGTGGACAACACACAATGAATGTGATGTTTGCATGTCAAAACAGTAAGGCACATGTACTCTGCTGTGCTCCTCCCATTGTGCCTGTGCTTCGTGTCACTCAGTGAATCAGCAATGGAGGATGTGAAGCACAGTAAAATACAGCTTGCAACTGCAACTCAGTACTCATTATTTAAGTTAAATACTTAAGCAATAGATTCGATTCACTTGCACTTCGCTCAGCCTGCAAGTACCTAGAGTGGAAGGCTGTGGGTTCAGCTGGTGAAAAGCACATTTATTATATTGTTCCTGGACATGCATAAGTTCGAGGAGACATTTTATATTTCGCACTTTGATCAAATACTGCTGGTACGTCACATCATTTGTGGAGCTCTTTTGATTGAACGCTTTAACAATTGCTTGAAATTTACGACCATTTGCAGCAGTGTTCTGCATTTGTATAGCCTTTAAATGAGCAAGAAGAGGACCCAGAGCTCCATGACCCGCCATTAATCCATCCTGTAATCACTGCAATTGTTTTCTTTCATAATACAATGATAATCTATGAAAGCCAGTAATGGACTGATGGCAGGTGGCTAAATGTTCGTTTAGTAATTCACTGAGAAAATAAATAGCAGAGGACTCGGCTGTGACATGCGCGTGAGAAATCATTTTTCAATACTCTGCCACGCGTCGTAGCCGGAGACGCCGGCTCTGAAAGCACACATGAAATATTTGCCTCTGCTCTGCGTTTTAAAATGGGAGGAGACGGGCTTGTATTGTAACAATAGTGTTTTGTGCTGATGCTTTTGGAAAATAAAGCGACTCACACACAGGCAGTGCCAAGATTAAAGCCACAGTCCTTTTTCTTTTGCTAATAAATGTGACCATTATCCACTGCAGGTAAAACTGGGCTTCAGTAAAAGCATGCTGAGTAAAAAATAGAGGAGCAAATGTGGATCCTTATCTTATAAAAACACTTTCTGGGCTCAAATAGTTGCTTCAGCTGCTTTTATCTGCCACATAATGCAAGTGGAAGACTTTGTAATCAGTCATCATTGTGTTGTGTGACACGGCGATGCTCCTGATGAATGATACCCTCCATGGTTTCTGATTGTTCAGGGTTGTTATTCAGCTTTCTTTCATATATATATTCATATTTATATCTGACCACATCTTGTGCTTCCTCTGGGAATGCGATGGGCTTTTTGAGAGGAGACCAGTCGCCTCTGCCTCCATGTTCCTGAGTGAAGGTGGCGGCGGGGAGCAGAGTTGGAGATTTATGGCCTAGAGGGAGATTGATTAGTGCCGTCACTAGCCCTGATGTACGGTTGGCAGTCTCTCCCCTCCCATCCCATCACATCTGCTCACACACACACTTTCACATGCGACTGTACAGTTCAACTCATACATCCAGACGCAGCTCAGGGCCCCAGGCCTTCCCTGACAGTCCCCCTGAGCTGTTGCATGTTAAGTTGTAGCAGACCGACTGCTGTTTTCTCGGCATTCCCTTTTCTTTTTTTGCTTTCGATAGATAACGCCATCAATCACCACATCCACACCGCCCTGGAAAGAATGTGGCCCGATGTGGCTGAGTGTTGCTATTTTCTCTGTGATTGTGAAAGGTTTTTTCGGAGCAACAGACAGGAGATGCGGTTGAATGGCTGTGTGGATATGCTGTTTGAAGCTGCAGAGTGACTGCTCTGGACTCTGCTCTGCTCCCGTGTCAACAGTGCCCACCCACCCCCCACTTCCACACTCTGCAGGTGTGTGTTTATCATTCAACACACAGAGCTGAGAGGCAGGCAGCTGTAGGCATGCTTCCCAATTAAATCCTCGGTGAGAAGGCCCCCAGTGGCTCCCAGACCCGGCCATGCACAGCTTTGACCTCGTATCTTACTTGCTTTAACATCCGTCCTTGTTTTTTTTTTTGTTTTTTTTCTGATTCAGGTTGTCCGCAGAACTCCCCCGGCTGTAATACTGTGCCCACCTCGCCATGCTGGCCTGTCTGCAGAGGAGGCAGAACCCCCCGCCCCAGCACCCGGTGTGTGCCAGCAAGACCTTGGAGCCGCCACAAGTCCTCGGACGAAAATGTAAGTTAACAACACGAATGATTGGCGGGCGTCAGGTGTTTGGCTCTGCTCCAACTGAGGATGTCTATGTTTAGGGTACCTACTGAGTCTGAAAAACCCTGGAGAATTTTGAAATTTGATTTTCAGTATTTTCCATGTCCAGGGAAAAAGAAGAGCATAGAAAAATATTTGGACTTCAAGACTTTGTGTGTCTAATGCTATGTCCTTTCTTCTAATTGTCCTTCATTTGTTTATTCTTTTTCATTCTTGGCATATTTAATCCCATTTTTGTGTCCGAGCTTCATCATTTTCTTCCTTATATCTGTTCTTCCTTCTTTCCTTTTTACCTTCCTTTCTTTCCTCATTTCATCCATTTTGCTATCTTTTGGTAACACCTGCCTTCTTTCTGTCTTTCTTTCCTTTACAACTTAATTTCTTCCTCATGTATGCATATTTTCCTCTTTTCCTTCTTGTGCCCCTATTTCTTGCCCTTCTTTTGTCTTTTTATCCTTATTTTTATCATTCCTTTCTCTCCTTTCTTATATCCTTCTTCTCTTCTGTCACCGCACTGTAAAAATGCCCGTCATAAGCATGTTCATCTTTAGTATTTTAAATTTCACAAGGACCATTAAGGACTGAGAAATCCGGAGAGCCGAGGATGAAAACGCCTCCTCGACAGATGTGTAGGAGGAGCCTTGTGTGTTTGTCGTTTCTGTTTAATCTGCTGCTCATGCTGAATTGCTGAATGTTGGAGGTTGGTGGTTCACCAGGACAGTGAGGTGAACAAAAAGTTTCCATTGTTGTCACTTTGTTCCCTCGCCACTCTGTGGAATTCTAAACAGTTTTATTCAATTTGCACTTAGACCTTGGATTGCTGAGTTGTTTGGCTACTCATTGTGGGGGAGGCTGTTTAACTGTGCTGATTGTGCAGTCGTGACAACAGGGCTGAACAGACACTGTTTAACGGGCCTCACTGGCCCCGCTGACCCTCAGGGTCTGTAAACATTTACAGTGTCTGGCCCTGGATGTGCCGGCCGCATCTAAAGCGTGGCAGCTGCTGCGTTTGTTCCCCGAGCGCCGTCCTCTGTCTGCTCACAAAACGCAGTAAAGGGACAGAGGAGAGCGAGGGTGGAAAACTGTAAATGGCATCACAGAGCTGTAACCCGGTTGGGATTAGAGAGAGCTGCAGCCATCAGGAAAGTGAATTTCTCCCAGGTGTTTAGATAAGCACCTTTTTAATAAGTGAGAGAAGTGTTAATTTTGTCTGTAGTAAACTGTCCTTGAATGTATCACTGCTGCTGTTTACATGGAAAACACATGAGCTCCTTCAAGCTGATTGTAAATCCTCCTGATGGGCACAATGAGTTTGAATCCAGTAGTTCTACCCAAATGTTACAAAGGAATCATCTTTCAAGGAATCAGCTCACCAAAAAAATAATCTCAAGGCGCTTTGCAAAGCAGTCATTTCAATTCAGTCTCACATCCATTACAATTCATCCTCAAACAGTGCGTTAAGGTCAGTTCATTATTCAAGGTAGTTCCAAATGTTTTTATCAAAGGAAACCCAGCAAATTGCATCAAGTGCTTGACTTGCAGTCTGCAGTCCTTCTGGACCAACAGTGGACAATCACTTGCATTGCAACAATCCCTCATACTGAACATGCATGGAGCGATCATAGAGAGGAAAGACTCCAGCAGAACTTGACTTTCTGTAAAGCGAATGAGGCATAAGATACAGAACCAGAATGAGTGAGAATAGCAGGATCTCTTTGATAGATCAACACCAAGCACAAATTGTAAGGTAGAAGGATTATGATACATGGCTTAAATTTTTTATTGCTAAAATGTTGAAAAATGTGGCATTTCAGAAATGCACTTTTTGCTCCTTTTCATCCAGTTTTTCTTCCAGGATTAACCTGCACTTCTTCCATTCCTTAACCCCATCGACTCTGACCAGCTTCCATGTTCCTGCTAAAGAAAAGTGTCCCACAGCATGATACTTCCACTTCAGCCCCCTGGGGACAGTGTGTTTATTACGATGTACAGTGTTCTCTGGCACATTTACTGAAAAAGAAAAAGGCCAGATTTCTTGTGCACATGACCAACCGCACAACTTTCAACATAATCTCCCACCTGAGCTGTAGATCTCTGAAGCATCTGTGCAGGATTTTATCTTTGGGTATCATAGAAAAGGAGATGAATATTTATATAAAGCCATATTTTTCTGTTTTTATTGGAATTGGATTACATTATCCAATTCTATCCAATTTTACAACTTTTCATGACCTTGGGTTGACTTTTTATATATATTTATATATGATACAACTAAACCACACTCAGGTTTGTCATTTTAACGAGATAAAATTTAAATGTTCATAGTGTTTGATACTTTAGCAAGGCTGTAGATTCATTCATCTGTATGAATATTTCATACTGTAGTGACTTGGCTTCTTACTAACCAACCAGCTACTTCTCTGCTCAAATAACACTTCTGTAGTCTGTTACAGAAATCAGCACCAACAAGGTGACTCTGTGCTACTTTTGTCCTCAGATCTGGAGTTCACTTTTTTCTTGTTTCTGTGGGGATGATTCACAAGGAGCTACAGGAGAGAGAGAAAGAGAGAGGAAACTTGAGATCGTGAAGCTCTGTGGTTGGTTGGAAGGTGTGGCTCCTTATCTGAGAAAAGGTTCGCCGACGTTCACTAATGAAGTTTCAGGGAACTGCGAACTGAGAGGGGGGAGGAGGAAAATGGACTGTTGAAAATAAAATTAGTAAAGGCAAAAAGACAGAGGGGGAGGAAGGAGAAATGGAGGAAATCCTCAATAGTGCTCTTAATCGATTCCCCACTTCCAATTTCACAAGATTAGCCCACTTCCTCTCAAGGTTCTTTATTGAGGAGCAGCCAGTGTGAGTTAGGACTCAAATCAATAGAGAAAAAGAACAGTCTCCACTCCTTCCTCTTTCCCCTCCCTCTTACTGACCCTCTATGTCTAGCTCCACTTGCCCACCTGTTAAACCCTTTGATTGAAGGACCGCTACAGCGGCCGAGTCCGAGGCTCATAATGAGGATGTTTGGACATAATAGCCTTCTTTCTGTCCTTGGGTGGGAGGGGGTGGTTAGTGTTGGATTTCCACCACTGTGCAGCACTTGGCCTCAATAAGGCAATTGTTCGTCCAAACCCAGAAGGGGTTCCGAGAAGCAGACAGTGGGTCTGGCTGCTGGAGTGGGCAAACTCAGGTCATCTCACGAAGCCGGGTCCTCGTGACTGATTGGTCGTGGCCCAGATTTTCGAGAATGGAGTCTGGTCGTGGGTAAGGTGACCCAGGCTGCAGAGGAGAGCACAGCCTTCAAACACAGAGTGGGAGCACTGGAGGGGGATTACCTGGCAGGGAGGAAAGAGTGAGCGGTGCCATTTGCATCTGCTGTCCTTTACTGAAACATTTTAAAAGTGTGTGTGTGTGTGTGTGTGTGTGTAGTCAGGTTGAGAGCACGAGAAGAAGCTTTTTTTTTTTTTTTTTTTTTTTTTAAGAAAAACCCCTGCATGCAGATGCTGAGTGGCTGCACAGTTCATTGATGCGACTCCCATTAAAAATCCCTCATACCCTCAATAAAAAAGGACTTAACTGGCTCTACCATCAGCTGGAAGCGCTCAGATCGGCTAGCCAGACAATCAATTTCCCCCGAGCGCGCAGAGCTTAGCAGGAGAAACGGGAGGCGGAGAGCGGGATGTTTCCATTATCACAGCCCGCTCCGAGTCTGGGCTTTGAAAGGGGCGGGGTGATGTACTGGAGAGCGAGGAGTGCACTGGGAGAGAAAGGAGGGAGGGAGGCAGCAGAGTGAGATAGGGAGAGACAGACAAGTGGAGAAAAGACAGAAGCAGAAAGGGAGACAGAGAAGCTGGCTTTTCAGAGAGCTATTGACCGCCTGCCCTTAAAAATATCATATTGGATTAGCCTCACAGGGGCAGCCTTTTGATATTTTTCTCTTTGGCTGTAGAATTAAAAGGAGTGTAGAGCATTACTTGAATTATAAATCATAGGCACTTGCTTTCACTGCACCCAAATTCCTCGCATATGTGGCTGCACTCTCCAGCACCAGCCCCTGTCATTTTTAATTAAATCCCCGCTTATGGGTGACATTTGTAGCCACCCCCAAACCCCCACCTTCTCCTCCGTCCTGCGTCCGCATCTCTATACCGCTGCTCTAGATGGAGACATGAAAGGCAGAGACGGTAGCAGAGCCAGGGCTTCTCACAGTGTCATGCCCCAGAGAGAGGGCACCCATCCAGACGGATGAGAGAGACACAGAGAGGTCCTGCGGGGAGAGATGGGGTGAATGGATGGCACTGACCCCAACCATCATGAGCCAGTGGCCATCTCATTTTTTTCACCCATCTCTTCCCTTGATTGTCACCCTTTGATGTGAGAGCCTCAAGGTAAAACCGTTAAACTGAAGATGCACTGATCTGAGAGTTTTGTGGCCAATTCCAGATCATTGATTTACCACTGTATACACGAAATGTAACGTGTCTCATATTGAAAGAGATACATTTTTTCCTACAATAATCCTTTGTTTGTATATATTAGCTGTGTTCAAATGACTGGAATAAAAGCTCCTTTTGCTGCTATATGTTGAATAACATACAGCAAAAATTAGGACAAGAGGCAACATCACATTGTTTGAAAGAGGGTAGTCGCTGTCCCGCACTTAAACAGGATTTCAATATTTCAAAACAAACTATTACATTTAAACTGTCTATTAGCATTTAGCACAGTTAGCTCAGTAAGTCTTACTAAATTTAAAATTAGTTTCATTCATCTGAGAAATTTGTTTCTGATAGAGAATGAGAGCATAAATCTCTAAAAAGAAAAAATAATGTGAAACAAGCCTTGGTTCTAAAAAAACAACACTTGTTATAATTGCTGTCATCTTTTGGTAATCTCCTGTAATCTGCTGAAATGTAGCTACATCTCTCATGTTTAAAAGTAGCTGGTATCCAGGAAGCATCTTTCATCATTTCTGCTCCTTTCAGCTTCATCTTTAAACACCTCATTGATGTTGAAAATAGCTAACTTTGTATCATCTCCCTTCCACACAGAGGACTGTTGTTTTCAGTGCTGTCTGATAGCACTCATCTGTGGTAAACTCACTGATCAAAAACATTAAATTATCAGCTTCCACCGATTTCTGGCCATTCAAGGATGCGATCATCAGACAGTTTCTCTGTGCCGCTCCTCTTAAAACATTTCTCCTGTACCAGAAAGGAGACTTGAGCCAGCCCAGCGATGAGTAACACTGAGGTGGCTGGACAGGAGGCCCCACCAGCCCCCACCTCGACTCTGCCACTCTCCCTCTTCTCTTGGCCCAGACTCCAATTACTCCGCCACATGTCAGCTTAAGAATAACAGGTCCAGAATCTGTCACTTGACTGGCTGATGGAGATATTTCTGCCTGGTTATTTTTCAGGTTCCGGCAGGTTTTCATTTGTTTAATTCTTTAGCAGTCGCATTTGTGCCTGGATGACATTTTCTCAGAAAGAAGCTGTCACATTGTGTGTGCACATTTTATCTGGGCTCAGTGTAGATGCTGCCCTTGTTAACCACACGGCTCACTGCTGCTCCCAGATTTGTCCTGTCACTGGTTCAGACTGCAGTCTGAACCAGGTGTTCGAGTCCACGCACAAACATAGTGATTTGGTATACTTTTAGAATAAAATAACCCCATCATTTTAATTAAATCTGAAAGAAATCAGAAAAATCCAGGTGGTTTCCTGGTAAATACAGCCTCCAATCAACTGGGGTAGAATTTATGCCCAACTCTGCCTTGTTGCACACGGTAACAGACTAGCCCACCTGTAGCCATAACCCTCTGTGACAACAGCCCGGAGGCCCACTGTGCCAATCAGCCAGGTGTAAATGAAATTTCCCACAGAGCCTGATATCCCAGGTTCATTCCATGTCAAGCCAGGTTCAGCCCTCCTAGAGCTTGATCGACAGAGACAACCGGGCCTTGTCACACTCAGCCTCAGGACATGACACGGAGGTTCACCAGGGAATTGTAGTTTTCCTAATAGCCCTGTGCCTCTGCAGGCAAAGCTGCCAGAGCCATTAGTTTGACTTTGCTTTTTAGCTGCTTCTCTTCCCCTAAACCGAGGTAATATGCTCAGGTAACGACCTCCAGCCAACTCTCCTCTACCGTTTTTCTGAGACGGTGTGGAACATAACAGTAGAATTAGCCGGCCATATCAGATTGCGGCACAGCACCTCGACGGCTGCTGTCTGGGAGAAAAAGTGAGATGGGGAGTGTTTTTCAGATGAATATTTAAGCATGGTCACCGGCGGCTGCAGCAGCAGAAATAACAACCTTTACCCTGATTGCCTCAGCAGCGAACTGGGGGAAAAGGAATGGAGATGGTGAGGGAGAGCGAATCTGCATGCACTTGACCTTTTCCCACTGATTGAACCACCTCATTTCTCACTCCCATTTGAAATTCCACAGGAGGCCCACTGAAACTGTCATTACTCCCCATTCAGCTGAAGCAGAAGCAGAGGTCAGGAGGTTTTTACGTTAAAAGGTGACAGTCGGCTATCCATAGGCTCCATAACTCCCCTCATCAATGTCTACTAAGGCAGTCCCGCTAGACGGATTGCTGCAATCACGTTTTCACCAGATCTTTAGATTGTGAAATCCAGGAATTTTAGTTCCCCGTTTACACAGACCCGCTCTTCAGTTACACCGTAACATTTTTGTTGCGATTCAGCCACTCTTTTACACAACAACAGTGACCAGAGTCTCTCACACTAGCACTTTTTGAAGCCAGGTTTCAGAAACTTTTCCGTAATGCCCCCCTGTGGAGACGTGAAGTACTCCACCAATGTGAAAGTGTACATGCGCAGAACCCACGGATAGATTTTATTTACCTGTGCATGAATAGATAACAAAAAACAATGGCAGTGAGCATTGTGCTGCTCAAAAGTGCTTGTATGTTTGATGACATGTTGAAATCACAGTGCCGTATAGTGGCCTGGCATGTCAACTACAGCTGACTCAATCTATCTTGACGGTGCCATCTAAACATGGAACTTTTTCCCATTCGACATCCAAAAATACCGCCAGCTTCCAGGCAGCGGTCTTGTATAAACGTAACCTTAGAGTCGCAGTTAGTTTCAGAGAGACGGCCACATGATAGTTGTTGTATTAATCTTGCCTCCTCCGTAACTCGGCCTCTTTCTGCTGTGCTGGTGTCTCAGCGCTGGCACATGGAGAATCATTTCCGGCTGTCGGTGCCCCACAGAGCCATGCCTTCCCTATGCCCCTCCGCCTTCTGCTGCACGCACAGGGGGCTGAGCCATCTCACAGCCCCGAGAGGTGAGCTCGAGGAGGAAGAAGAGGAAGTCTACTGTAGATCTGGTCACAGCAGGACTTGGGTTCAAAAGCAGGGTCCTTGTTCCAAAGCCTCCAAACTGGCATTTGGGCGTCCCAGGTGCAAAGCTTCACCGCCCTCTTGTCTTCGCCTGCCAGAGCGTGGGGGTGGCTTGGAGGACAGGAGCGACTGTGTGCAGCCCCTTGCTGTCCCACAGGAAATGACACGCAGGTTGTGTCTTTGCAGAGCATGCTGCGCTCTCTGGGAGAGCCGCTGAGTAGGTGTTGCATGTTTCTGGCAGGGTGTTCGGGTAAAACCTAAACTCAAATATCGCTTTGGTTAAACATTTGGGTTTCTAATGCAGTAAGTGCAAGCTATAAAGGATGAGAATTTGAATAGAAAATATACAAGAAGACATGCTGTAAAAGAAAGCTAATTCGTGCTTTCATCCGTTGCGGTCAAAAACCTAGGTCCATCCCTTTCTTTGGTTTTTCAATCTGCTCTAATACTGAAGAAGGTTTGGCAGAGAAGTGCAAACTGACCACTGCACTTTGTTCACGTCATTAATTCTCTGGGAAATTTAACTACACTTTCCATGGTTTGCTCTTCAGCTGCACTCTCCTAGAGGCCATCTCTGCATGCACCAGCAATGTCGTCATATTTGAATACAGGGATGGTTTTAGGTTCAGGGTGTGTCCTGTCCTGACCCTGAGTTGCAGGTTCCAACTCTTTTGTTGATGATACTCGAGTCTTTCAAGCACATTTCCTGTTATCACTCTGCAAAAACTACTGCTGAAAGGAAATAATCACCACCATCTTTAGGGTTGCATTAACACCAGCCCTGTTTGATCTGCTTTAATCAAACTCTAGTTTATCTGCCTAGAAACTCTGTTCGTTTGGAGAGGTGTGAATTCATTATCGAATGCCTGGTTTCCTCTTTATTTCACAAATAATGTGTGGTGTGCAACTGTTTTCAGTCGCTACTGTTTACTCTGATACCCTCAAATAAAATGTGTTTATGAAACAATATCCCAAGTTCCAGTGGAAGAATCGGTTAACAGGAGAAATTATTCATGAGCTCCACAGCATAAATCTTGATTTAACGGAAGATATTTACGTTTGTTTATACTTTGAAGTTTGAGGTGAAAAGTCTTGTATGAATACTTTGGCAGAGTATTTTTTTAGTAAACCTGTAAAAGTCACAGACATCTTTGTTCAACCCCAAACTCAACACACGGACTAGAAATCATGACTTTGTCAATCAGGTGTCACTGCAGTCCCATTAAGACAAATTTTCAATCTTTAAGCATGGATTAAAAATAAAAGATGCTACTTCTGTTAAAGCCCTACCTCACTGACATTAAGTGTTTCAAAATATTGTTTCATCTCACTGAGAGTGAATCCATTTATGCATCCCTAGATCCTCTTCGTCTCCTGTCTTTTTCTCTCCTTGCTTCTCCTCTCGTTGGCATGTGTACTGCAGTGGAGTGCCTTGTTGTCTGCACGGTGTTAAATATTAATTGGGAATCAGTGGAGGACTTGTCTCCTAAATGATAGAACAGAAGGGCCCAGGCTTGCCTGGGGCAGCCTGCAGGCGCCTTTCTTCTTCCATTTACCTGCAGGCCTGCACACTAGCACTTCCTCCAGTCTGACAGCCCTGCTTGGGCGCCTGCAGCCTCCCCTCAACTCTCCCTCCCCCCCCAACACTTTTTTCCATCCTTCTCTCCTTTCTGCACTAGTTCCTACTCTTATCTCTGCATGCCCTTGCTATCTCCACCTCTGGGGTCTTTTACTCCAAACCTGTGAGCATGTTTGTGTTGTTGCCATGTCCATTTAGGTTTGCGCACGGCTGAGAACGATGCTGGCTCTCGGCTCTACACACATTCCCTTTGAGAAAATAGTATCACAGCGTGGCATATGCTCCTAGAGGCCGGACAAGGAGGACCCAGCACAAATCTTTCTCTGTCTTTTTGCTTTGTGTCATTCTCCGTGTCCTCACGGAACGCTTTAATCTCTGTTTCCTCCTCCTGATGTTTCCCCATAACTGACCTTGTGGTTTGTCTGTCTCCTGTGAGTCTCCAGTTCTGCTCGATCTCTATCAGCTTTGTCATCTGCTGAGGTGTGTCAAGACAAAACAACTGGCACCAGTGGCTCCTCCGCTGCACTGGCTGGCTGCGACTTGAGGCTGACCTCTCTGGATGGAGTTAATTAAGCAGCAGAGATTTGTTTTGGAAAATGAAACCGGTCCTCCCTGATGTTTTTAGCTCCACTTTGGATCTGTTTTCAGCAGAGCAAAGCTTTCAAGGAGGTTCACTCTGGGTTCACTGTGAAGCAGCGAGACTAAATGTGAAATGGAACAACGAGGGGACGGAGAAGAGGGCAGCACAGAGGCGGGGATACAAATGGAGGAGGGTAGGAGGTGACGTTGACTTTGATGCCAAGGGAATGAGTTCACAGGCTCATGAGCACTGGCCTAATCGTACATGACAATATCGGCTGGTGTGCCAGTCGCAGCGCATAACTGCCCTGCTGCTCGTGCTGACTAGGGGTATTTGCTGATAAAGCTCTGCTATCCAGACCATGCTGTATGTACAATGAGGGTGGCCAGAGCAGTCCAGGGAGCTGCCTCGTCAGAGACAGGCCGGGAAGCGGGGGCTACCTTCCACAATCTATGCCAACCCATGCACTCAAATAAGCCCACTACAGCAGAATATTAGGATTAAACAGTAAGCAGCTTTGCAATTAAAGTGTCTCTCATTTCCAGATTCATCTCAATCAATTGTAATATCATTGAGAAGTATATTTCGGCAATCTGTTCTACAGCTTAAATGAAGATATGTAGATTCATTGCACAGTAATATAGTTCAAACATTTATTTGATAATTATGTGATGCAACTAATGTATACCCAAAGTTCAGTTTCTCAAAAAGAAATTGGATTAATTAAAGGGAGGACAATTAAAAAAACGATTTTGAGCACAAAAATATTGTGCCACAGCCATATTCTGACTTACACAATAATGTGAAAGACTGCTGACTTGACTTTATAGAAAGCTTTGATGCAAGTATATTAATGCAAAGTTGAATGAAAGGATAAAATGTGGTTGAAAAAGTCACACAAACATCCCCAGAATTTTTGGGAAGATTTGCATTACATTGACTGTGATTCAACGTCCTCATTGCAAATGAAAGTACTTTTTTTTTCACTGATAACTTGGGGATCCATGTCATATCCTGGTCTTCTGTTTTATCAAACTCAGAGCAGCCGTCCACTCGGACATTTTAGAGCACTTAATGTCTCTTTTTGTTGGCATCTTTATGGAGGTGCTGATTACATTTTCCAGTAGTTCTTTTGGCTTCTGCCCACATGGCTAAAAGTATCAATGTTTGCTTTAATAAGCGTTTTATTTCACTGTGCTTGATTGGTCAATACACTCTGCTGACCTGCACTCCACAGAGAAAGTACAATATTGTAAAGAGGAAGATGGGAGACAGAATCAACATTCCCGACTTTTGTCATAACAACCTGGATTTCCTCAACACGTCCATGTCACGCTGCACTGACACAGTAATTTATGCAAAAGAGATCAAGTATTATCAAGTATCTTTTACTGCACATGGATGTACTTTTCAGTAAGCCTTCAATTCTGACAAAAAAAAGAAACCTTTTTTAAACATAAGCAAGGTTCTGCTTCTCTGAGAAAACAAACTCTGGGTTATCATTAGCTTCTCTAATATTAAATTACTTCTGGTGAAAGTGGTGGAAGTTGAAAGAGATTGTGTAAAATTTTCAGTGCATATCTTACCTTTTGAATTCTTTCTCTTTCTTGCTTTGCTGTTGACTAACATGGGAACAAGCACGGAGTTAGCTGTTTTTTGGTTTTGTTTAGACATTTTGCTCATGAAGTGTGAGGTAAACATGTTGCCCCAGTTTTTGTGTTTGTTGTTTTGCACGGGTGTCCTACAAAAGGCCTGACAGGGCTGCTGTTGCTGCTGCTGGCCTGCATTCCTCTGAGGCTCAACGCAGACAGAAAGCACCCACTGCTGCTGGCTTTGCCAGACCCTCAGCCAGATCATTGGTAATTAAAATGAATAGTGGCCTCTTGTGGTATTGTCCGCTCTGATGCTGACTCAAATTTACCATTTAAGATCAGGGTTATGAGATGTCCGCCTAAACGCGACTCCATTTTTGTCATTCGATAAGTTATGTTTAATTATAATGCCTCACTTCCCCAGACAGGCTGTAAGTCCACCCCGGTCCTGTCAGAGGTGTTAATGGGCCAGGAATGCAGGGTGAGAGCGTTCCCACACTGTTAGCTTTCTTCCGGTGGGCGCGTTTGAGATGAGGCTCAGGGCCCGGCTGGGCTCTGCTAATGCAGCCCAAGCGCAGACAAATGGAAAGTGACACTTGTGTGTGTAGAATGGTATTTGTGGTGACGCTTTGACTACAGATAATAAAGTGTTTGCCCCGAGGTGATTTCGCCCTGCAAGCACCCCAGATGAAACTCACTTACTCAGAGAGGGAGAGGGAAGAGACAAGAGTGGGGGGATGAAAAGACAGAAGGGGTTTGAAGCCTGAGAGAAGCACAAAGAAAACACAGACATGAAGCGCGAAGGATGGGAAAGAATAAAACAGGAAGAAACATGCAAAGGGAGATTCTGCTGCGTGTAATTTCTGTGTCTTAGAGGTCGGAGGGTGCAAGTTTGCATTCCAGTATGTCTTTGACATGCAGAAGCCATCAGTTCTTGTGCATTTTAATATAAGACATAGCTTTTTTTCTGTATTATTTACTGTAAATACATGGAACATGAACGAATTGTGTACGGGTTTAATCATGGTGAGGGTAAAAGGTGAGAACTGGTAGGATTTATCTGTGTGTGTGTGTGTGTGTGTGTAGGCATGGTGGTGTGCGTGTGCGTGTGTATGTAAGTGCGTCTGCCAGACCATATGTACAGAGTCCTTCAGGATCAATCAGTTCTCAGTAATTTCCTCCACAGCCCATAAAAGCCAGGTCTGTCTGGAAAGAGCATGAGGCAGCCACATCAAACCAGCTAATTAATTTTCATTGCTGATTCTGTTACATCTGGCTTCGGAGATAAATTCTAATGAGAAAATGTAAACATGACAGTGTCCATGTGGTGTTGTATTTCACATTTCCTGGGTTGCAATCTTTAAAGTAAAAAAAACAAACAACCAATTAGGGGGTTTTGGTTCAAAACATTATCCAGCATCTTTCTTGAAATACTCAGCCTATTTAAAACATTTATACCGATTATTCCCAACTTTTTAGCATTTTCTCAGTTTATGCCAACAAAAATAGTGAAATATGTGAAGTGGAAGGTATTTGACACATGATATCATGTACAAATTAAAATCTGAAAAGTGTGGCACGAATTTGTTTTCAGCCCACCTGAGTGTCAAGCCACAGTTTTTTGGCCGGTGTCTCTCTTTCAGTTTTGTACATTTGGAGACAGGGTTTATGTACAATGTTATATCCGAAGTTCAGTCAGATTGATTGGCTAACATATATGATAATCAATAATTAAGTCTTGCCACTGATTCTCAGTTGGACTTAGATCTGAAATTTGACTGGGCCATTCTGAACAACAATAATAATAGTAAGGAGTGTTTTAATCTAAGCCATCCCATTGTTGCTTTGGCTCTATGTTTAAGGCCAATGTCCTGCTGGAAGGTGAACCTTCGCCCCCAGGTCAAGTCTTCTCAGTCTCTTAACAGGTTTTAATCCAGGATTGCCCCATATATGGCTCCATCCATCCTCCCATCAACACCAACTACCCTGTTCCCTGCTACAGAAGAACATCCCTACAACATGCCAATACCATGTTTCATGTTTAGGTTGACGTTTACCGATTAGGCATTGTTCGCTATGATATATTTATCTGTGATCATAGATACATATTATGATTTTATGGTATTTGTAACATATTCATTACTATTGTTGTAACAACGTTATCTAACTATTAATATTAGTGTTTTAAGACTTTTTGTAATTTCATAATTTTAATCAATTTTATGTAGCTTGTATTTATTTGTGCATCTGTACTTTATTAAAGTTTTACTCTTCTGCTGCACACTGATGTGTTGAAACTAAGTTTAGTTGTATCCTTTTCGATGACAAATAAGGGTTTTCTAACACCTTGACTTTGATATACCTTCTGTTTCGAATATTAAGAAGAAAAGTTTTTATTGCCCAAAATATTTCCAAAACGTTTTTTCAAGCAAGTTAGCAATGTTGCAACCTAATTTCGGAAAGCTGACTGGCAGTGCACAGCAACAGTTGTAAGAGGAGTAATACTGTTACAATAAGCTCTACTGAATGAGAGACAAAGCCACTTCAACACTTTCTCTGATGTATGATTAAATCGGACTATGAAAGTGGTATGAAGATTTGGCTGTCTTCACCTTCAGTGATTCTTCTCTAGCCTGATTTTAAGGGGACTAAAAAACTTGGAAAACTGTATAAATTGTCACTTCACACTTATGCACTACATTGTGGTGGTCTATATTACATAATTACCCATTAAAATACATGTATTTTTGTTATTCTAATGTGACAGTATGTGAAAAATTGCTGTTGCGCTGTATTTAAAACCTGGTCTTGCTGGTAAAATCCTGTTATCTGTACCTGTGGGCTTTTATCTGTGCCTCAGTCAACTCTCACCCCCCTGCTGCCTCAGTGCAGGCCAACCGAATGACCTCATGCTGCAGTATCTATGAGCAGGAAGCCCAAATTAGGCTCCCAGGTTGATAGTTCTTCCATCTGCTCGTGCAGAAAATAGATCCAATCTGGGATGAGATTGGCTGTAATGAAACGAAAGATTAGGTTTGTGAGTTTTGTCCAAGCTTCTTTTGAAATCTATTTTAATGAATAAATCCATTCTTGAAGCTGTGCCATGCCCGCTTGCCTGTGAAGGATCAGTGTGCAGATTGCTTTAACATTCTCATTATCCTCTTTGCTATTTGTGTTGGCAGGTTAGAAGCCCAATATGGGAGGCAGTATGGCACCGTGTTTTGAAAAGCAATGCCCAACTATTACTACTTTTACTTGGGCTTTGATGAGAATGTCATGTCAATGATGTTGAAAAATGCAGACTTTCTCCTGAGCAAAGTTAAAAACATAACTCTCTGTAATTAAATGAATCAGAGGGAGATGTGCGGAGACCTCAGTTTAATTTATGTCGTCTTACAATAAGCATTTGTTTGATGATTATGATTATGATGACACAAGCAGCCACTGAATTTAGAGAGCTCTATCCTCCGAGAAATCACAGCAGTTCGGTTTTTATCTGCACAATTATAGATAGCAAAAGCCCGACAAATAATTGCCTGGATTTTTTCCCCCCCTGTTCCTGCATTGTTGCGCAAAAAAATCAACCTTGAGTTGAAACGAGAGAGATGAATGTTCCTAAAAATGTCTTTTTCTGATATCAAGCAAGCAGCAGGGTTTCCTTTCCCCTCACGTGCTCTTGAATTGATTAGTACTTTGGTTGAGGGCATATTCAACATGTCTGCCCCCTGCGAGGCTCCTCTACCCTGTTGATGACTGGCTCATACATGTGCTTCCTTTTGCTCCCTCGCTCCTCAGGAAGCTCCTGTGGGGAGCCGAAGCTTTGATTGACTGGCGGCTGAGTCTGCGGGACGCCTCTATTATTATCATCTCCACCTCGGCGGAGGGGCGGAGGCTGCGTGTCCAGGGGGTCTGGCCGACAGCCCCTGCTTTGTGTGCCCAATAGTCAATTAGAGGCAGCACACTGCCGGAGACGAGTGGGATGCAGGGTTAATTGCAGAGGACCAAACAGCTGGCTCTATCAAGGCCCATTGTGTTTGCGGCAGTTGTCACGGCTATTGAGGCATGGCTGTAATCGCTGACAAATCAGCCCTGTGCCAGATGACACCTCCATTAGCACAAGGCAGGTATTGTTCAGGAGACGAAGTTGCCTCTGGTCTCCTCTGGCCTCCCCCTGCTAGCCCATCTTTTTTTTAGTGCTGGCCAACAGTTGATGGGATACAATGTTGCAGACCCTGATCCTATCTGCTAAGACGTAAACAATAGCAACAGGTCAAGGGTTCCTTCATGGGACAATGCTGTTCAGTTTTCCCTCGGTGGACATGTCAAACTTTTTTTACACTTGAAAGGACCCAATTGTCAAGGTTTAGATTTGATGCACGAATGGCAGTTTTGCAGCCATCTCCAACATCCAGATTTTATACATTTATAAACTTCTGCTATCACCATAAGCCTTTAAAATCTGTATTAAAATGTTTTGTTTTATTTTTTCAGCTTTTCACCATGACTGGTTGCTGATTGTTTTTATTAAGGTTTCACAACTATCCTTTGCAGCTTGTATTTCAGTGCTTGACATGGTTATCAGGTTTAGCATTACACAGAGTTAGTAGCAGTCTCTGCTTCTTGTTCCCTGTGGAGATTGTTTATCAAACTCTTGGGTTTCCTTATCCAATAGCATAAAACAGAGAAAATTGTTTTATTGTGTTCACCCTTCTTTTTATCTTCTTGCAGATATTTTTTAGCTACTTGATTAAACCACAAAGTTCACTACTCAGTGCCAACTAACTATAAGTCCTCTTTATGACATAACAACTTCCACACTAACAGGTGTTGTGATTAGGTATGGTGTGTTTATCCATCCATCCAGCCATTATCTTACCAGTTTATCTCTACTGGGGCCGCTAAAGATGCGGTACAGAAACAGACAGGACAAATAATCATGCACGCACACACCCACAATTATCCTGGACTGTCAGAGGAAGCAGGAGATAGTGGGACACAACCCACGTGTGCACAGGAAGAACATGCAAACTCCATGCAGAAAGACCATGGATTGGGATTTGAATCCCAGACCTTCTTACTGCAAGTCAACAGTGCTGCCAACTGCACCACCCATGGTGTGTTCAGTCATTGAAAATAAAATTTTGAGTTTCTGAGTGGAAACTGATCTGAAAATCCCAGCCACACACTGATTTCGCTTTGCACCTATTCAAGGGTTACACAATATTAAGAAATAATTTGACTGTGATATTTTTTGTTTAAAATTGCATTGAGTGGTTGTGATTAATGCCAGTTATTCTCATTGACCTTTAGCAGCTTTGGGCACTGCCATCTGTGTCAGCTCTGGGCATGTATTTCAGTGAGACTCCACCCAACAGGCTGAATATCTTATTGGCAGCCAGATGGCAAATTTATAACAATTGGAAGGTAATTGCCAAGCATAACTGCTTTCCATACAGTTACTTGCAGCATTAGCATTGCATATGATATACTAGTGATGGAACATTTTTCAAACTTATGCTTTTGTAAGATGTTTCAGCTGTTAATTATTAATTTTAAATCATTAATTACAGTGTTGCAAAGTGGAAAGTGTCTATAAAACACTAAACCAAACTCTGCAACCTGAACTTTGAGTAGATCTTATGTTGTATGAAGACGTTAGTTCAAATATTAGTATGCCAAGAGACAGCACACATGTAGAGCAGTCAAAAAGCAGCATCGTTGCAGTGGCTCATTCACCAGTGACAGGCGACTTCAGAGGAAAATGGCTCCCAGTGTGTGTCGTGCAAATTTAACAAAACCTGACCCTCTTCTCTTCTTTAGCTTCCTCATCATCTCTGCTCCTGATTTTTGCCCCGACCTCATCACAGACCGCTCTGCTGCTTTGTTTGGCCAAAGTTAATGTGTATTACACGCTCGCTCTTCTGTGAAAACTTAATTGCAGTTCAGCCGTATGGGTCCTCTCCCTTCATCTAAACAAGCGCTCTTCCTCCTCGCTCACCATGGACGTGGTCAGGGGGGATCAAAGCCTGCAGTAAAGAAGGGATACATGCCTGCAGGAGTGAGTGGGGAAACCCTGAAGGCTTTTTGATGTTTTAGAGCATTTCCTCCACTAATAAGGAGAAACTTCTTCAAGCAGCTCATGATTTTTAAATACTTGGAACGTTAATAAATGGCAGCAAGGGTGTTTCAGGCAGTTCAGTTTTACTCCTGCTTATTCATTTAAACCTCTAATTAAAATGCAAAGCATTCTTGGGTTCCTGGATTTGCTGCTCCACTCTCGTCCAGCCTATGACTCCCCACCCCTCGCATCACCTTACTCCCTCCTCTTACAGTCCTCCTTTATGCCTTTGCTTCTTGTGATCAACACAATTTGACCTCTCACTTGGAAGAAGTGCACCAAATTTAATGGATTTTTTACAGTCTAATCTAACCAGTTCGTCTCTTTATTGCTGTTTTGTACCCGGTGGACCTCATCTTTACCAGGCTAACTTCCTCCACTCACCTCCTCTGCCTCCTCCACCCTCGCACCGAGAAAATTAGTTCATCAGAATTCAAAATGTACCGCTGGCTAATTAAAGGAGTGTTAATTGAGTGTTCAGAATTGGGTAGCCCCTTCACAGAATGCACACGGATGCGCGGACATACACACAGGCACACCACGCAATCACAGCGACAGTGCCGGATACACCAAGGACGTCGCGCTTGGGGAGTTTCATGCCAATCAAAAAAACGAAAGAGAGAAAGAAGAGTGCCCATCCTCCAAATAAAATGGGATTTCTAGATCATATCGTGGCCTACTGCGGCTCAGTCCGGCTCTGCATTATCCAATCGCTGCTCCGCTATCTGTGTCTGACCGCTGGAGAGCGTAACGCTGCACAGATAGCCTCTCCCTCTCCCTCTCTTACCGTGTGCATTGTGCTAATGAGGGGTGGCATTTAGAGATGTGCTGCTCTGACACATGGGCATTGTGTGCCAGGCACTGGGTGATTAAGGACGAAGGTCAACCCATTAATTGCCTCCCTGCCATCTCCACTCCCTGGCGCGTGATCTCCAAGAACTAATGCATGTGTTTGCCTGAGCTTTTATCTAATCTCCAATGCAGTTCAATCATACGCTTGGCTTGTTTACATTTCTTTCATGTGAAACTTTTTTCCCCCCCTCACTTATTGCAGGAGCAGCTCGAGCCCAGGTTTTCCCATTAATTTACTGTAAGCTGTTTCATGTGCTTGTGAGCGCACATAGCCTCCTGCTCTAAGGAAGGGAAAAGCATATTCTTCCATCCTCAGGGGAAATAATTAATCCTTACAAGGCTGTCGCATGTTGAAATGAAGCGAGTGTGAAGCATTTAGCCCAGGAGGCATTGCAGGCTGTCGCCCGCACAGGCACCTGTTGTTGTCCCTGCCCTACATTTCATGAGAGAGCGCTGAGCAGAGGATAACAACATGCTCCACTGATGGCAAATGAGACACACAAATGCAGATGCAGATCTTTGTGTACATGTGTGTCTGTGTCTATACCCTTTTTTTCTCTCTCTCTCTCATAGTTTTATGCATTATATCTGCATGCACTGCCACGCCGGAGAGTGTGCACAGGTGCAGGAAACCCCCTACCTTATGAGAAGCTGAGGGCTCACATAAACGTTGGCTGCCTCAGAGGGTGTTTATCAGGCAGCACCATCTGTATGCTGCAGCTCAGTGCTATGATCTACTGCCTAAACCAATAAGTCACAGAGTGGCTGCCTAAGAAGAGACTCTCTCCTTTAACCTCCGTGTCTTCACTTATAGACTTAAAGCTCTGGAGGAGAGAGATGTGGAGGCTCGGCACATCAAACACAGGGTCTATAACAGCCTGTGCATGAGAGTGAAATATGCTTTGGTTTGTGGCCATACTTACTGTAATCAAGTTTGCTATAAAATTTTCTCCATGGAACTTTTTTTCAAGAGGAAGCGGGAATCAGAAGCATCCAGATGCTCATTTGCCTCCTCCTCCTCCTCCTGTTGCTTTATGCTTGTGGGTTCTAATAACCGGAAGCCTTTGTGGAGCTGAGATGGGTTTTGTAGGCCTGAAAGGCCTCTAATCCCTGTGGCCTGTGAAGTGTGAAGCCCTTTGATGCCAGGTTGGTGTGCCAAAGGCTCTGCCTATTGACAAACAAGGGCCAAGCTGGGAAAAGACGAAGCGAGAGGGGCTGTCTCCTCTCGCTCAGAAGAAACACAGGCTCAGGCATGAAAAATATAGAGCTCAGTGAGTGAGAAGGAATAGAATTAGCTACCCTTTAATGAATTTCCTGGCTTTTTTAGAGTTTTTTTTTCCTCATGTGGCAGTAATTAGGTGAAATGATGGGCATATTGCAGCTGGGGGCTCGCAGGGGCGGCAGGGCATGGGCCCTTGATATGCCTGAAAGCCAAATATCTTTCCTCATTTAGACCATGTGATGATCAAAGATGTTTTTTTTTTCTTGCCCTCGTGTAAAGAAGATCAGAAAAAAAATGCTGCCTTTCCATTTGCATGTGGACCCGCAATATGCTTTGAAATGAGCATGTTTTTTTCTCTCTCTCTTCTGAGCAAATGAAATAAGTCTTCTGTCAGTTTCCTCTGCAAGTCAGAACATCAAAGCAAATGACACTGCTGTCACCGGGGGAAGCAGGGCTGCGCCTCACCGAGGTTGGTTAGACCTCAGATTGGTGGGTCTGGCACACTCATACCAGCCCATTAGGATGTCATCCTCAATCTGATTAAAGTTTATTTACTGTTACTGGTGCGCTTTCGCAGATCTGAAGGCTTAGCCTGGTTATGCTATTACAGTATATGAACCAATCAATTCAGTTTAGTTGTATTACAGGGCGCCAATTCACAGTAAATGTGATCTCGAGAGACTTTACACAGCAAACAGATTCAGATTATTCACAAAAATCAGGTGAACACAACCAAAAAGACTCAGTTCACTTCATTTACATACATTCCACTTTGATTCTACTTATATCAAAGAAATCAGCTGATTTCATTAAGTCACTGATTCTGTAGCAATCTACCCACCTTGTGGTGTGGGCAGATCTACCCAGGCATGTGGCAAAAGTGGAAATGAACAATGTCTTTGTTCAGATAATATATTTATAAATCTTGTAATAAATTTGACAAAGGAATGAATGTTTAGGATAAAACTGATTATAAGAGTATAACATTTATCAGGAGTTTTATTGGCCACTCTCGCTATATAATATTATCAAATGATATTTACTCTTGGTGCATAAGGGAGCATTATCATAGGTCCTTTCTCCCAGCAGCTGCAAGACTAAATAACCATCAATGCTCCCAACAAACTCAAATTCAGTAAGTGTTCATATCCCTGATGGTATTTGTACAGTTTTTCTTGTTTCGAATAACATTCCTGCTGTCACTTACACATCCATGTAGTTTGCATGTGTTTTTTCTCTTCTTGGAAAAAAAGACAAGCACATTTTGTACATTTTTTAAATTAACCTCCTCAGTGCTAAATTTCTTTGGTCTAGAGAACAGAAAGAATTGAAAACCTTCCAAAATCAGAAACTGTAGGTCTGCTCATGTCTCTCAGCTTGACATGCCAGGAATCTTGGATAAAACAGTGTTTTGGTTGGGGGTTTTCTCTGAGACAAGCAATTGTTGGTTCTGGCGTAGGAATTCAGCTCATCAGCAATATGCACTTCCAAATGTGTCTTGAACCCTTTGCTGCATTTAAATACAACCAATGGTTTGTTTTTCTCTAAAACCTGGGGGAAAGCAGTTTGTGTTGGTTAAAGGTCAAATCTGATGTATTTTTGTGTGAAGTTCAGAGTGCATGTTTTGATGAACCCAGTGGACCAGTCTGTCCATAAATTTAGTTTAGATATTCACAGTCTCGTCGCTCAGCATTCGGCCTAATTCATTTTTTTATTTTTTTTAATGATATGGATCTTGTAGATTTAATCATTTTCACAGTTGGAGTCCCAAAGGGTTGTAGAAATGAACTCCCCATGATATCTGGAATGGGAGCAAAGAAATGAGAATTGTGACTACTTGGCTGTGGAGTTTCTTTAAAGTGGTTTTGCTATTGGAAAGGAAATGGACTGCATCCCGGTCACAGATGCTTCAGGTAGCCGGGACATTTGCTGACTGTTGTTATGGTGGTTAATTTTTGAGCATTTTTTTGCATCGAAATGGCATTTTTGAAGAGGTTGCAAGTCATTTGTGGCAGCTGATATATTGTTTGTAAATTGAGTCCTTTTCCCAACCCCCCACGCTTTTTGTTATACTGAGCTAAGTAGCCATGAAATTGCCTGAATAATGTCATTTAAATCCAATCTCACCGCAGCCCCTCACCTCCATGCCCAGCCCCCAGACAATGACACATGGTGGGCTTTTTAGAAATTGCATTTTTCCTGTTTGCTACTTCATCGTACTGTGGCCAAGGACTGGTCCACTGACCAAGGACTGCTGTCAGTCTTCTCTGAGCCTTCGGTGCTGGATAGAATTTCAGAATTTGCTCAAACAGAGCAGAGCATTTACATATAGATTTAAAGCGAATCTCCTAACGGTGGTATATATTCGGCTTTTCTCTGTTTCATATTTTAAAGCTAATCTCAGATGCATGTTAAAGTCAATTTTATGCTAGTCTGTGCTCGTAATTGAAATAATAGATTTTCCTCCTGCAGGACTCATTTTGGAAGGTGCAGTGATAAAAAAAAAAAAAAAAAAGGAGTGTCCTATGACAGCATTTTTGTGTTAATCTCCTACATTTGGGCATATTTAATATAAATTTCAACAATGCTGAGAAAACGAAGAAAAAGCAGTTTAATACTTTCTGAACATTGTCATTTCTGGTAAGGAAGAAATTGGGACATCCTGACATTTTTTCCTATTCAGAGGGTTGAAATTACACAGGTCTATCACATCAGGTCCACATAATGAAAACATGACTATTAGGAACTTTTTATGAAAGTATATCCCTATAAAATCACAAAGCAAGAGGTGTGGAAACCTTTTCTCCTAAAAATAACATACATAATGTCCAGACTAATGTTTGCACCAGAGAACAGAGACAGAGGCGAGCACTGTTCCTGTTCTTTGGACAGATGAATGTAAATCTAAAATATTTGGAGGTCAGATTAGAGGACATATTTGAACAGAAAATATCATACCACCTGTAAGATACGGAGGTGAAAGTGTCATGGTTTGGGGATGCTTTGCTACTGCAGAACTTGGTCAGGTCACCCTCGTAGACTCTGCTAAGAAACCTACATAGTCCTTGAAAGGAAAATCGTGTGTGAAAAAGTTCAGTCTTAAGTGCAGCTGGAACCTGACCATGACAATGATGTACAAGAAACTTCACAAAAAGTCCTGAACCAAGTTATGAACCAGATCTTTACGATGACTTGAAACGGACAAGAAAACCGTGAAAAAAAAAGAGCTCAACTTTCCTCAGACCGATGTCAAAAACAGACAGATTGCCAAAAGCAGCATCTTCCTGGAGCTAAGCTAAAGAGTGTAACTAATAGCTAATCGGGGTAGGTTTAGGTTAATCTGATTTAGGATACACTTTTTGATTGAGACATTTATTTCAGGAGTATGATAAAGTCATTTTGGATGCTTAAATACAACGAAATCCCGTTATTTTCTATCGATAAATAAAAACAGAATTAGACATCAATCTTTAAACTGTGTTTTGAAGAAACTGAACTTTAATATGGTGTCTTTTTCAGCAAGGCTGTCTCTGTCTATTTTAAAAATTCAATTTACCCACTTCTGTGAAAAAAAATCATCACTTGATCATTCATTATTGGGCTATATTTTGTCCGATTCTCCTTAACCAAGTTTGCAAGTCCCAGTTGACCTTTAATTGGTTCTTTGCGGGGGTCTCTCTCCCCAGTTCTGCTGGATTGAATGAATGAGAAAACTCGGTTGCCAAGGGTAAGACCCAGTAAGTGATTCCACTTATAAATCTAAAATGTGCCACTTCAATTAAACAAGCTTTTATTCCCTCCCCTTTCCTCCCTTCGTGCCTGGTACCAAGGCTAACCCAATTCAGCGCTGAAAAGAGTCCAAATTAATTCCACAATGCACTGATTTAACAGCGCCTAAGGTAGCAGGCTCTGACAGAATGAGTTTTTAAAAAGATTCATTTGTCTAGGGATGTACATCCACATCAGGATGTGAAAATGAGATGGAAAGAAAGCTCTGAGCGGAGGAGCATCCTGATAAATGCCAGTCCTCATCTGCTGCTTTATAACCATGTTTGGGTTCCACTGAAGTGTATCTGCTTAATAAAATTCTCAAGACGGTGGTCTTAAAATTCATAAAACATGCCAAGCCTGAAAAACTTTGCAGCCCATTTGTTGCTTGCGCACCTTTGTTTTATAGATCTGTAATTAACATAATATGACGCCTCATGGCTCGCAAATTTCTCTTTTATATGATTCCAACTAGATATGAGCCTCTCACTGTATCATAATGTAAGTAGAAATGCTATCACATACACTTTTCAAACAAACATTTGCAATATTTTATTAAGAATTTTATTTAAAAAAGAACAAAATCTTGCAGCTGCTGCAAAAATCTTGCACATTAAACAGCTGTTTTCAAGGAAATGTGCTTACAGTGCAAAATATTTTAGCTATTTATACAGCATATGCAAGCATAATAAGTTGATATTAGCAGGGTAATCAGTCAGACTTACTCTTCAGATGAAAAAGCAATACCTACCAATTCACAAAAGCAATATATTGGCTGTTGACTGGGTTGTCATAATATCATTATATCGGTAGAAGAGCCTGTGTAGCTCACAGGAATTTGGGGTCACGAAATTTCCCAACGTTCCAAAATAAATCTCACCTCAGCATTTTTCTGCATTTGTCCCTTTGAGATCGTCATGTGTTCATACTTTTTTTTCTGTTTTGTCTTTCAGGTGATCTGGTGGTACCTTCACCTTCCTCACGGTACCCTACAGCAGCAGAACTCGATGCTTATGCTCAGAAGACGGCGAACAGCCCACTGTCCATCAAGATTTTCCCCACCAACATCAGGGTTCCCCAGCACAAGCACCTTAACCGGACTGTGAATGGATATGATACCACAGGGCAGCGCTACAGCCCTTACCCCCATCTCCACACAGGAGGGTACCAGGGTCTCCTTGCCATTGTCAAGTCCTCATCATCATCGTCATCCACCTTTGGTCATTCCAAAGGTGTTCTCAAGAACTCAGAAGGCAGACGGACTAAACTCTCTCCAGCTCACATAGCTGTGGCCCCGTATCCACCCCCTAATAGTAGCACTTTAGCCAGCAGTCATGGCCAAATGGTATACCACTCTGGGCCCTCAAAGCCTCCAGAAGGCTCTGGACATTCAGTACCCCCAAATGTCACTGTGGCTGGCTCTGTGATTCCTGTAACTGGGGGCCGAGGCCTGTCCCTGCCTGCACAGTCTAATCTCCCCTCCATTCAGAGTATCATCTATCAGATCAACCAACATTGCCAGGCCCAGGCCCTGCAGCAGGTGTGTCAGGGGGCTTCCACTGCACCAACAAATTCCAGCCCCTCCAAGCAGGTCACAGCAGTTATGGGGGTCGGTTCGAGCTCCTCGGGGGGAGGCTATGTCGTAGGAATGGGTCCCCAGGCTAACATGGTGTACACGGGGTCAGGGCTGCCAGCGCAAAGTGCAGAAATAATGAAGAGTGGTGTGTACGCAGAGGGTATGGACTATATCCTGTGGCAGAAACAACAACAGCAACAACACCAACAGCAGCAGCAACAGCAGGCCGTCCTCCGCATGTACAGCGGAGGCAGCGGAGGAGGGGGCGCCATCAGTAAGTCCCCCGAAACCTGTATTCCCGGTGGGGGAATCATGGCGGCCCAGGTGTCCTCCTCCTCGTCCTCCAGACCTTACCACCTGACAGCGAGTGCCAGCGGCGGGGGCGGGCTTGACAAAGTCAGCTCTTCCCCTTTGAACTGCGTGGGCATGCACGGGAATTTCTCAGTGGGTCAGTACTTTGCACCACCGTGGAACAGTGTGCTGGTGACGCCCGACAGTGACTGCTACAACCCCCAGGAGCTGATGGGTACCTCCGCAGGAGGCCCGGCGACAGGCCACAGAGAAATGGGCTATCCTCACCACCATCACCACTACCACCATCACCACCACCACCCTGCCGTTGACAGCGGTGGGGGTCTGTGCTGCAGCCTGCCCAGCAAGAGCTTGTGCAACACCTCAGTGCTGAGCAGCAGCCTGCAGTCTCTGGAGTATCTGATCAACGACATCCACCCGCCCTGCATCAAGGAGCAGATGCTCGGCAAAGGCTACGAGACTGTGTCGGTGCCGCGGCTGTTGGACCACCAGCATGCACACATCCGCCTTCCTGTTTACAGATAGAACGGACGGGTGGGAGGGAGAAGAGGAGGAAATTAATCAAGAATTGTGAATTTATGAAGAAAATCAAGACAGAGATGTTACGGGACTGTTTGAATGCCACAGCTTTAACGATCGTGGCATCTTAGAGAAGAGCAGTTGCTGTGCTGTGTAACCGTAGATGTTCTGGTTTCAAAGCCGGCTGTGGGGGATCCCTAACACAAAAGGTAGTAGTTACTGCCAGCAGGATGGAAAAGGGATTCCAAGATTCTCCTGATGTTCCATTGTGTGGTTTGCCAATAGGATTTTTGGATTAATATTTTATTTTATTTTATTTTTTTGCTTTGTTGTTTTATCTTCTTAAACTGTTTTTTTTTTTAATGAGAATCATAGCTTGACATGAAGTGCATACGCCACTTGTATCTCCTCTCCAAATACTAAGGATGAAGCTACTGTGTAGGTTGTCACTGAAATGGTCTTAAAGGGCCGGCGCTTAGGGCTGCTTTTAAAACCCAAAAGTCAATAACAGTACATGCGTACAGAAATGTGCTGAAAAAACCAGAGGACTACTAGCAGTTCTAGGATGTTCTTATAAAAAGGATCACAAGGTTGAATCTAAAAGGGTAGTACAATATTAGTTATTGTTGCTGTTATAATTGATAAATTAATTGCACTGCTTGAATTTTGTTAACTTTGAAGTTTGGAATTGGGTAGTTTGGATATGATATATTTAAGAAACTTGAAAAACTTGAACCTATTTTTTGTTGTTTGATATATTTGTAGGTATATTATATGTATTGGCTGCTACAAGGAAAAGTGTCTCAACTGTTTTTTTTTTCTTTTTATCTTATTCTATTGTTTTCCTTTTTTCGTCACTATGATTTAAAATTTCCTCCTTAAGCTGACGTGCAGTCTCTTATGTTCTGACATGAGGCAGAGTTGCTGCTTTGGTTCTGTAAGAACCTGAACGGAGAGCTCTTTTTTTTTTTTTTTTCCTAACCAACACTGGAACCGACAATAAATTTCAAAATACTTATTTAAAAGATAAAATGTTGCAAAAAATATGAAAAACAAAAATAAATGTTACAGTGAAGAATGTGACTGGGAGGGAACAGAGATAACCTTATGTGTACGGTGGCTTGTAATGGGGACGTTTGACATTTTCGCTTTTTTTCACTGTTTGACCCCAAATCTCAGAGGTTTTATTTTGATTCATGTTTCAGATCAACACTGAGTTGTGCCTAGTTGGGAACTGGTTTTACTTTATTTTTTATTACAAAAAAATTACACTTGTTGTGTTCGTGTAGAAGAAAAGCATGCCCATATGATGAAGCTGCCACCACAAGAGTGTCCCTGACACAGCTTCTGGCAAACTGCAGATGAGGTTTTGCTCTTTTTTTCAGCAAAGGGTTTCTTCTCATTACCCTTACACAGAGTTTGTGGAGCACATGTCTAATAATTGTCTTGTTACCAGCTTTTGATCCCCACAGCTCCTCCAGAATTAACATGGATCTCTTGGCTGTTTTATTTTATTAATGCTCAGTCCTCTGTGGCTCTTTCCAAATTAGGAATATTGTTTTATTATCTAAATTTTCCATCACTCATTCTTTGACATATCTACTATCTTCTTGGTCTTCGTGTTTGTGTTCAAATGTTCTCAAAAAACTCATTTATGAGGTCTTGAGCAGATGACGTACACTGAAATGGAATTAAACACAAGAGGCTCAAAAATATTTCATCTTTTTCTTTTGATGTCACAGTCATGCTCTACTTTGTGTTGATCTATCACATAAAATCTCAATGAAACGCCTTGAAATTTGTGTTTGTAACACGAAAAATGGTCTTAATGTCAAAGGGAATGCCTTTACAAGATGCTGTATGTTGAAGCGTGTATGCGGCAGAGTGCATGTGTGTTTGTACCTTCTTAGTTTGCGTTCTTCAAAATCCTCAGACTTTTTTAATTCATTGTGTGATTACCAGACTTTTCCAGCGAGACTGACCGACTGATGCAGCAGTCCCATAAACATTATGACAAACATTATGACTGAGTTATGTACAGGAGATAACTTGCTTCTTTTTATTGGAGGCTTTAGATTTTCTGTGCAGGTGGAGTCATTTGACTCCTTTATTGCTGCACTTAAAGCAGCTGTGGAAACAAATTAGATCGTACTTTTGGGGTACTTTATTGTTGCAAACGAGTACAAAACGAAAACAATCATGCCCTGTCTTTTTTTCTTTGTTACCCGTTTCAGCTATGGGTGGGGGTGCAGTTGGCTCAGGCCAGTCTTAACTTTGATGATTCAGAGCGGTGAAATATTCATTATGACTGTGAGATTTCCCCGAATGTACTGCACTTAAATTACCACAATATTTTGTTGCCTTGTGGGACTCGAGCGGGCGAGAAAAGTTGTATCAGTGCAGCGGCTCTCTGGTCTTAAATTAGCATTTCTTTTGTCAGTCAAATTTCAGCGGCAAATTGAATTTATTAACTGGACAGAATGAGAGAACAGGGAGCTTTGTTGTGGAGAAATACTGGCATCGGTCTAGATTTATGAAGTGCAATTATAATGACTGTATTAACATTTTTTTCTCTGAGCTTACACCAAAAAAAATGTAAACTACAGTTTTCAATACATTCCCAATGTACCACATCCCTAATCTTTATCTCTGGTTTTTTTTTTTTGTTTTGTTTTGTTTTGAATTGTTCTAAGGTGTAAAATAAATTCCTTTAAGAATATATTAAGAAGCCATACCTTGGCTATGAAGTCTGTGATTATTTTCTTCACATTTGCTCTCTGGAGACCAGTGGGATCCTGGGCCTTTGTTGTAGTAGGTCTAATAGACCCGCAGTGTAATCTGACGTGCAATTCCTTATTGATTAGAACCTTACATTTTTGATTGATTTTCTAAATGTTTAGACTTTGGCCATCCCGAGAGAAAAGGAGAAACAGTGCTGCCAGATAAAGTCGTTTTTTTTTTTCCTTAAATAAAACTGTTGTATGGATTATGGAAGAAAACAGGGGAAACTAAAAAGTGGAATAGGAAATTAATATCTTTCATTGTTACTTTTTGCAAAAAACTATCCAAACTCTCATCCTTACATGTCGAACTAGGGTTGATGTAGGTTTTTGATGGCTGACAGATCTTTCAGACTTGAAGAATAAAAGCCTCTTGGCTTACATTTGCATAGCAAAACCTCAACATTGCAGAGATGCATTATGTTTCAGCAGCCAAATTCTTTAGCCACAGTCTGATTCCAGCATATTTTCTGCGCGGTAGAAGTATTTTTGACAGATTTACACAAATGTCCCATCCCCAAATCCTTTCCGTTTGACTTCTGCATCCAAGCATTAAACCCCGTCACATGATGTTGCAGTGGAAAGGGAGATGTTTTAAGGCAGTGGAGTTTCTAGCATCTGCGTCCCTCCCATCCCCCTCCACCAGTAGAGAGCTGAGGCACCAGGCCTCCTCAGCGAACGGAAACATTAGGTGACATCTTGGCTGCTGGACATTGCTCAAGATTGTTAATCCAAAAAAGTCGACTGAAATCAAACCCATCACAAGGGATTTCAGAGGAGAGATGCAGATCAAATCATTGACTCACATCTTTCCACATTACAACCATAAACGTTAGGAGGTTTTGCGCGATAGACACAAATTAGTGCACAGTTGTGAAGAGAAAAGAAACGGTTCGATTTCAACGTTATACATAAATGAAATTCGAAAAAGTGCGTTGTGTATTCTCATTCATACCAGCTGAGTCAGCGACGTGTGGAAACTGAGACTGTCCATGCTTTGCACAGGGTCTCTGTGAATTCAAATCTTGCTGCATATTTCCAAATTGATTTTGGTCTGGACTTTGACTGGCCCATTGAAGTCCTTTGATTATGCCCACTTGCATTGGCTGTGGGTTTAGGATTGTTGTCATGCAGGGATGTGAGCCTTGATCTCTAAACATTTGCCTTGTTGTGTTTTTTTCCATCTTCCCCTCAACTGTACAAAGCTTCCCTGAAGAAATGAATCCCCACAACATGATGCTGCTGCCACCATGTTTTGCCCTGGGAATCGTGTGTCCAGGGTGAAGTGCAGTCTTAGTTTTTAGCAACCATGTGTGCATGAGGACAAACAGTTGAAATCCTTCCACATATCTGCAGTGCACCCTAATGATGTGCACTGGATTTTACTTAGAGGTATCAAAGTAAAAGGAACTAAATGCAAAAGACACACCACACTTTTGAGAATTGTATTTAAAAGATGAACATGTAGCATTTTTATCCAGTTATCCCCTGCTTTGTGCTTCTTTATCATCTAAAAGACATTAAGGTTTGTGTTGTAGCAGGACTGAAAGGTGAAAAGTTCAAAGGCTCTGGCAAAGCATAACAAAATGGCTGCACAAATGAGAGTTTCAAATCATTTTTATGCAACCCAGGCTGGTCCAGCATCCCCCCCGATCACTTCTTCTTGAAGCACAGGCTCCCAACTGTCTGTCCCTCTGCTCCTTCACACACATTAATGAGCCCCTGTTGAAGGCACGCATCTCAGCCCTGCAACTCTGCTCCACTCCTCTGTTCCTCATTCGGACAATGGAACGCTCAGCTCATATTAGGATAATAGAATTAAATTTCAAATAGATTTGTGCCTGGGCTGATCCAGCCACGGCTCACTCAGCTGCAGAGGCAGAGTGGCATATGGCAGGTCATTATCTAAAGCACACCCTTCCTCCACCTCCCCCCCACCATCCAGGGCCAACAGGGTTCAGCGGCGCTTAAACAAACCGAAGGTTAGGACTGGCTGTCTGGCTGGCGTCGGAGGGGAGGACAGCAGGGTCTGAGAGGTGGTGGTTGGGGGGAGGCGGGCGGGTGGTGTTGCTGTATCACAGACGCCACAGCATCTCTGAGGGCCTGAGTGCCGCACCATGGCGCCCGGGCTTGTTTTAAAAGCCGGGCTGCGATTGATGGAGGGGGATTTGTTTTCTGTTGGATTATACATGCTCGCTCCCTGCTTGACTGAGGGGCCCTGTGCAATCTGACAGAGAAAAGAAGGAATGAATAAAGAGAAAAAATGAAGGATGCGGGTAATTTTTGACTCAGAAAAGCCTCAAAGCATTTGGTAATCAGGATAATTGACATGTTCCTTCAAATCTTTGACTGGAGACTTAATGTGTCTCGGTTTTCTGCAGAGAAATCCTCTATTTTCACTAACCAGAGAAACATTTCAACTCATCTTGTTCTGCAAATGATTAATCACAGCAACACTGCCTTCTGATGGAGGACATTTAAATCTATAACTTATCTCTGAGGCTACAGAAAGCTATTGACTGCTAACACGTTTTCAAGGGCAATGAGAGGCTCATGGAGGATGGTTGGAGGGCAAAGTGTAGGAAAAGTGACTTATGCTGGCTGTAAAAATCCCTTAGTAAATCCCAATAAGTCCATTAAGACCTTTGCCCTGTGTAAAGGTTTATAGTTGCATATTATGCACCTTAAATACTGCTGAGAAGCAAAGGGGGAAGCAGGCTCAGCTCTTTTGCTCTCGGAACAAGGGGAGGTGGTGGAGGAGAAAAAAAGGCAGCTGCTTGCCCTATGGAGCGTTGGCGGTGCTTCTCCACCCTCCACACGACGGGTGTTGTGAGGGTCTACTCCAGTCATGCACCTCCTCAATCTGAGCTCTTGTCTTCGATCCTCTTTAGGATCTGAGGTTGGATGAATTTATGACACAAGTCCTCTCTGTTTCTCTCACACCTGGCAGAAAAACACTTCCATCAATAATTCACACGGTCCTGGAGAGAATTGTGTCTCTAAACCTCCAGCAAAAGCTGTGTTGCACTATATGTCTTTGAAGATGTGTTGTTTTTCTTCACAAATCTCTGAGGTTACAAATGTGAAGGTATGAGCTTGTTAGTGGCACCAAGGTTTTCAGAAGCTACAGTGATGTTCCTATAGTTTTAAAACAGATACCACCTTACTGACAGCAGAAAAGGTGACATTTTTTTTCTCAGGCTAAATGGAGAAAAACCTGCCCCTCCCACACGTGTTGCTACACATTGCCTGTCATCTGGCCGAAAGAGGGTTTTATACTTTTCCTTGCTCAAGACGAAAAAACTAGGCTCTTAGGAAATTTTTCTTTCAAAAAACAAAAAATTAAATGAAATGCACTCTACCCATCATTCTTTGTAATTTAATGCTAAGATCTGCTTGTAAACTACAGACTAACTATCCAAGCATTAAGTATCGATGCGTCAGGCGAGAGCGAATCGCCTCTAAGAGGCAAATCTTCAGCTGCTTCTTCTCAGCTCTTCTGAGAGTCCATGTAGGCAGGACTTTACTTTGATCGGTGCAAGTGGCATTTTTCTGTCTGATGATGAAGACAGCAAATCTAAATTTCCAAATGTAAAATCAGGTAGCGAGTAAAACTGCTCAGATACCTGTGAGTTTTTGCTCTGTTGTTAATTTTAAGGTTTCACTAAATTGTTAAACAATAGTAAAAAGAAAATAATAAGAAAATTTATCTAAAAGCACTGACTAAAAAATATGTATCATCACAAACTGCTTAGAATTAGAAAATTAGGTCAAAATGGCGATTTGACTTGATGATATTCTGCATGTTAAGCACTTAAAAAATGAAGAATTTTTGCTTTTGTTTAAAGTGCAATAATTAAATGATAAAATATCATACCTGTTATAATCAACCAGTGCTGGATGAGATCATGTCATACATTTTTTAATGTCTCTTATAAGTTAAGAGTCTGCTACGAACCAATGTTTGGACAGATGTGAGCACCACAGATGTTAAATACAATTGTTATAAACTGTGCCACAAGGCAAAAAAAAAAAGAAAAAAAAAGAAACTTAACACACAAAGCTGAATTTTTTCTCCTAAAACCACAACTTCACAGCAGGGTGTTCCCGGAGCTTACACCCGTTTTATTTCTGTGTATGTTTAAATGAAAAAGCTTATGACCTCCGCATATTCATCTGGTCTGCACAGCCGGTCTATTGCTGAATCCAATCTAAACGCAAAAAGTCTGAGGATTTTGCCTTTTTTCTCCCTCTCTCTCTTTGGATTCTTTTTACGGTTTGTGAGGCAGTTTCTGTGTTTTCGTCTTTTTCCCAGATGATCTCAAGTGCACCAACGCTGCCAAAGTACGAGGGTGCCGCAACCTTGAGAAAATAATATATATGGAAATGGGAAATCTATAAAGCATCTCTCTTATTGTTTTCCCTGCAGTACTGTGTTTCAAAAAAATGGTTTTGTCTCCTCAGGATGAAAAAAATGTAAAGAGTACAATGCTTCTTTCTTCTTTTCAAACAATAATGATATACGAGTCTTAGATTTCGAAAAAGAAGTCTGAATATAAAAAGAAAAGCTGTAAAATCCTTTAGTCGCGGGGGTTTTCAGCTTTTGAATGTGCCTACAGCCAAGCATCGCAGTGACGGCTTACCCTCTCCAGATCTGCAACCATCATCTTCAATTTGCTGAAACTGCCACAGTCACTCCTCCATCTCAACCATCACAGGAGACATTTTCTCTGCTCCCTGCTTTTTGTCAATCTCAGGACTGGAGTTTCTTTACTTTAATGTAGATTGGCTGTTTTTCATTTGACCTTTCCTCTCTTATGTACAATGTTTGACATAAGGAAATAAAGCAGATGACTTCTACGTCCGTCTTCTTTCTTTCTTTTATTCACATTTTAAGACACAGGACCGAAGCGTCTGATAAATGAAGGTAAGCATATTAGTCTGAGGATTGCCTCTGCACTTCACCGCCATATGCCCGCCTCGACAATCTTGTTGTTCACTTGACCTCCTCCACCTTTACAGCGGCAACGACCTCACCTCAGGGAAACACAGGGCAGAAAAACGAGGGACAGAAATGGTTTTATTTTCTGGGTTGTACTTTGGAGACAGAGGAAAAGGGAAGTTGGGTTACTAAGAATGCAGTTTACATATGTGGGCAAGAAGAGGCAAGTACTCCAGAAACAACAGGTGCAGCATCCCATTTTTCAAACCTGACACTACAGCAATGGGAGCTCAAACTGCAGCTTGCTGTTCTAGATATTTTGCAACACAAAGCTTTGCAAAGAAATTCATACGCCTTGATCTGTTTTCACATTTCATCACTTGGCAACCACAAACTTCAGTGGGATCAGTGTTTAAGACCAACACAAAGTAGTCTATAATGGTGAAAAGGAGGGAAACGTGTGCAACGTCTATAAATTAACTTATGATAAAAATCTACATTAATAAGAATAGGAAAATTGTGGCTTCCAAATGTGTTCAGTACAATGAGAGTTAATACGTTTTTGAACCACTTCTTGCTATGGTTTATGCTTTGATTAAACCGTTCTACTGTAGCTCTGGCTCAATGTTTATGGTCGTTGTCCTGCTGGAAGTTAAACATCAAACCCTATTCTCAAGCCTTTTGCAGCCTCTAACAGTTTTACTCCATGATCTTTATGTCGCTCCATTCATCTACCCAACAACTCCTGTTTTCCTGCCCCCGTTCAAGAAAAACATCCCTGTTAGCTGTGTCCCAAACTGCAAACAAGATTTTACGTTTTAGCTGTGGCACTAAAGCAACTGGCAACACTGGATTTTATTTAGGGTAACAGAGTGAAGAAATGTTCAGTTTTTTATTCTTCTGTTTTACTATTATACGCTACTTTCTTTCAGTTTATCACATAAAGTCTAATTGCTATAATGAAATTTAAAAAAAAAAAAACATGTTTGCTTGATATTTAAATTAAATGCATAATGACGGTCTTTTTTCATTTTCTGTAATCACATAGCTAATGTCTGTGTTTAACAGCACAGATATCCTCAAGAACTCGGCAGATATTCTCTCTCCTAGTCTCTCTGCCCACCGAAAACACCAGATAATCCCCAGACTGATGAGGCAGCCGCCTCCACCAGAGCATGCGGTGGTACTGGGAGACACCGTATACTGATTTCACACACACTCGCTCACACAGAAAAAGAGCTCTGTGGAGCAGAAATGCTTCTCTTATTAGCAAAACTCATTCACCTGCATGCCACATTGAGTCCTTGGCAATTTCACAATAAATCACAAGAGACGCCCACCGAGGCCGGCGGAGCCGAGCTGAAGCTCTGCCACGGCCGTGCCCTCGCCTGTCAGTTTAGACACTCTGAATCATTTCGGGTTCACTGGCCTCATTTCATCTCTTATGGACTGAAAGGTCATCTCACACGCCACCTGACCAATATGTCTCTGGCTCTTCATCTCCCAGTGCTTCCAGTGATTGCTCATTCTATTTAGAAATGTCACTCTTCTTGGCAGAAATATTTTGTTAGGAAGAATTGAAGAAGAAAGTCAGGAGAAGGGGGATCGTTTGTTTTTCTGCAGAGACTAGATGTCGTTTTTATACACATGGCAGTGTCTTGAAAGAGGTCTACATTTATATGTTGTGTACTTTTATGCGATAGACCAAAACAAAGTTCAGTCAGGAAACTCGTTCCAATTTTTAATGCATATTTATGAGCCAATTTATTAGAATTTTGAGTTTGTCGTCCAGGATCCATTCTCATTACTCCGTGGAGATGCATTCAACAAGTTATGGAGTAGTGAGTGCATCTTTGCACTCTGAATATGTCTTATGCATGTCAGGAGCTGAGGAGAGGTCTCTGACCTTGAGGCCTAAGCGGGGTGCTGAGGGTTTTAGAGGGGCTGAGGAAAACCAGGCAGAAGCTGCCAGCAGCAAAAACAGCATGCAGGAAGGAAGCAAGGAGTGAAGTGTTGAGTACATTATTTCATTAGACCAGCCAAATTATTAAGAGATACTTTTCAGCATGTAAAACAGATTATGGGTAAAGCAGCAGCACAGACATGTTGACTGTCTGAGAAATAGCACCAAAAAGCTCTGCTCTCATTTGTGCACTCCACAAATCTGGCATTTATGAAAGAGTGGCAAGACTGTTGAAAAGCATAAGATATCCTGTCTGTGATTTGACACAAACTACTATATATATCTAAAACAGCATAACGTAGAAGAAGGTGCTCTGGTCAGATGAGACCAAATCTGAAAACTTTAGCCTATAAAACAGTGGAAACTAAGACCCTCAACCTATCGTCCCCACCTTGATAGTGGCAGCACTATGCGATGTGAATGCTTTTCTTAAAGAGGGATAGGAAGCTGGTTGCTAATGGGAAGATGAATGGCATTAAATACAGACCACTACAGGAGAAAAAGAAAAAAAAAAAAAAACTTGGCTGTGGCTGTAAAACACTGGAAACTGCCAGCAGCATAACAACTCTAAAGTCTACAGTAAAATGGTTTGGACTAAAGCATTATTTACTTGTTAGAATATTCAGTTCAGAGTAAGAACTGAGAGTCTGCTGTAAGACTTTACTTGATGTTCACAGGCTCTCTTTCCAGTTTGACCACACTTAGCTGTTTTGCAAAGAATGAGACACTATTTCTGTTTCAGTAGATGCACAAATCTGATAGACACAGTCGAACAGACTCTGATGAAATTACTGTGAAAGGTGGGTCTACAAAGTATTGACTCACATGAACACTTTACCTTCCACTTCACAACCATGCATTCTTTTTGTTTGTCTACTTAAAACGTCTCCAATGAAAGGTTTGTGGTTGTAGTGTGACAACATGTGAAAGTTCAAAATGTCTCAATGCTTTTGCTAGGCACTGTAAGTTGGTTTAAATGATTGTTCACAGTGAACGGTATGATGTTTCTGCTCTGTTTCAAAAGATGTGAGCCTGTCCATGAGTCTGAAGTGTTGTTTAGTCAAAAAAAGAGGGATTTAGCATAAGTCCAGTCTTGTGTCTTCATTAGACCAGTCAGCCTAAACATCTTAAAGCCTAACTGGCTGAACAATAGCTGAACAATTTGTCCTTCCAAAACCTAAGCTAGTTAGTCACCATCAGACCTGCTGGCTGAGGGAGTAAACTTTCCCTTCTGTGTGGTTACCAAACAAGGGCCGTTACAACACAGTCCCGTCTGGCTGTCACTTGGTTCGTTGAGACACTTTTGTGGCAGCCAGCAGACGCCTGCTGCAAGCAGGCGAGCCATTTTGTTAACAGCTCACACTTCCTGTGCAAGCGTGTGGTTCCAGAGTTGCTGACAGTGACACTTGCAGGACCGAGCCCTGCCCTACTTAACGGGGTGAAGGGAGGAGGGCAGGCCAAGTTGTCAGCAGTGCTAGGTGCTCACTGCTTAGATAAACCTGCAGGATTAGTGGCCCAGTTAAAGTTGGGGCAAAGAGGATTAGCCTCTTCTCGGAGGTGGTGAGAGATTCCCTGTGTCCTTCAGCGCTGCTGGCCTCAGACACAGATGGGAGAGAGGAGGAGGAGGATGTGAGATGACGGATGAGGCCTTCGCCATCATGAGTGTGAAAATCTTCAGAGGAGGAGGAAAAACAAGGTGAAATGATGAAAGGCAAAAAGGAATGAACCAGTTTGTAGTTTTTTAGCAGCTTGCAGTTCTGTTAGGAAGACGGAAGATCGCTGAGGACACCTGAGGTCGTCTGGAGAAAATATTCCAAAGAAGCAACATCCTCCACACAGTGACCTTTCAATATTTGCAGCTGAGGATTACATTTATAATATATTTGTCCAAAAACAGCACAGCAGACAAAACACACGCGACTTTTCAGTCTGTTAAAACTTTAGACCTCTGCCGCCATCAACAGACCGACAATGAAATTGCAGTCGTATAAACTTAACTTTTTTCAGCATTAGGGTTTAATTACATTCGTTATAAATAATTTCATAATTGATGGTGATAATATACTGTTTCTTGCAAAAACTGTCAGACTTGCAAGCAAGCTCGATTTCTTTATTCAAAAGAGGTGTAAAGGAACATTTTAGTTGATAGAAAAAGTTTATGACAGATAAAAACAAGAAATTAAAAACTATTTTCGTAATGCTTCATGCCTTAATCACAGACCAATTTTCATGTTTTCTTATTCTTTCTCATCTGATTAAGTTGTGTATCCCAGATTTGTTTTCATTGTGGATTCTGATTCATGTATCTGTTTTTTTTTTCTAATATCGCATTTAAAATGTTATTTATTTTTTAATTGCTGATTATAAAAAAATCTTCATTTGCACAGAAACAAGTAAAGACTCAAGTTCATGGTTTATAAAATCTGTCAGTGTTCACTGTTCTTTATGGCAATGTAAAAACAAGACACTAATGCAAGAAATGTAAACAGAGACCAATAATTTGTGACCTTAAGGCAGTAGTGAACCTGTAAAAAAAGAAACGCATATCCCGTAGCACAATGATTCATATGTAACCCTCCATGCAGCTGATGCCCTCTAAGGAAAAATGGAGAATGCTGTTTAGGGCACAATGCCAACTGCATTGAAAACACTGCAGCAAATTGAGGGGAAGTACACAATGGTTTGGACTAAGAGTTGATTATGCAAATACCGCAGCTGCAAAGGAACAATAACTCTGCAAATTCAAAGACAAGCCACAACACGAAGGGCTATTGTCTTGATTTGCATATTTGCTTGACAACTATAACCTGCCCATCTTGTTCAGGATGACGTCTTTGTATTCATGTAATGATGTGCACATCAGAAGTTGGCATAGTGCATTGTTTCAGCTCAATTGACAGCTGTTCTGCCCAGCCTGCCAGTTCAAATCTGTGCTTTTCATGGGAGTGCATTTCATTAATACAATATAAAAACGATTTTAAAAACATATGGTGCATAAAATGGATGTATTCTGGCTTTATATACTGAAACTTTCCACCTACAAAATATTCTAAGCAGCATGTAGAGAACAGTCTCTAAGGTAAAGTTTTTAATATAAGGTAAGCTACTTGCTATCTCTGTCTTTTCTGGATAACACTTTTGGAAAAAAAAAAAAAAGATCTTGCAGTGTTATCATAGCTGCAAAAATAATATAAAAATGTGCTAATGCAGTGATAATCTGTTTATGCTTATTAGAAAAGCTATAAAGCTGTTTACTTTCAGAATATAGGAACAGTCCAAATGCTGAAGTGATCTGATTTCCCTGAGTGATCGCCCACTACTGTCTGACATGCAGAGCTGAACAGAACATTAAGGATTTAGGGTTCCTACGCCTCTGTACAAGTAAAAAAAAAAAATAATTACAAACTGCAGCTTATCTTCTACTAAGAGCAAACATTTACTGTTACAATAGCTCCGGGTTTGTTTTCACCTATAACTGTGTGCTCAGTGTCAGTCTGCAGGATTAAACTTATTTTATTTTACAAATAAAACATTATATTACTCTACATTCTCCCTATGAATTTCTGGCATGCAGCATGTGTGAATTGGGAGGCTTATGGACCAAAAATATCCCCTGAAATTTAATACCAGAGTTGGTGGCTTCGACACAAGAAATGGTGTCTCTGCAGGCTTCACTATCTTGGCGTCAGTGGCTCCATCTCTACCACCAGATCATGAGAGCGAGGGCCTCTACTTAACTCCACCACTCGAGGGACCACAGTGGACCAGCGATCTGAGGGAGAAAAAAAAAATCCAATCTTATACATGCATGTGGTCCATATGACTGGATTCTGTTAAATGGGGATGAATTTAATCACAGCCATCAGGATCTCACCTCTCCTCAGGCCTCTGACTCCTGGCTGCACCCCGTTGGTTTGGCTCGTATCAGTCTTTCCTGGATCCTCACTGATTATTGCAAGGTTCTGATTCCAGTGGCACCAATTTACTTCATCCACCCTGAAGGAGCAACACACCATTCTGACTGACAACAGCATCAGATCTGTTCTTGTTATGTGGTACACTAACCAAAAAGTAGAGCATAATTTTAAAGTAGAAAAATAAATGGAAAAAAAGATGGCAAAAATAATTAGGGGTCCCAGTAAATACCTGAAACACCACCGTCGATCTGGTGAACCATCGAGGTTCTTCCCCACAGTGACCATCTCCCCGGCTCGGAAGGACTTGCGAATACACACTGGGAACGCGCGCTCAATGTCCAAGATAGTTGTTGCCCACTACAAGTAAGGCATGTCAATAACAGGGATTCAATTTGAGGAACTTTCAGCTAATTTGGCATATTTTTCCAAAGTTCACTCATCACAGTGACATTTTCTCTTTCGGGGAGATGATTTGGACTTTGCTATATCAGCTGGATTTTGTCAGCAGAAATTTTTGGGCAGAGATTTTAGCATATCTGAAATTACCCTGCAAGAATCCTCTTTTTAATCTAACAATTACAAAAAGAAAAAGAGTTAGGTTAGAATAACGGTTGTCACCTGAAGTTTCCAGATCTTCTTGCTCTCTTTGGATACCTGTCCCACCGTCTCCCCCATCAAGGCAATCAACATGTTGAGTAGCAGCACAAAGGTGAGGATAATATAGGAGACTAAGAGGATGAGAAAAACTCCAGGATATAGTGCACTCTGGATCATGTCCAAATCTCCCATCCCGATAGTCAGTTTGAAAAGGTCCAGAAGGAAAGTGCTGAAAGTGTCTGGGTTCCTGCAGTAGGCGGTAGAGTTCTTAGCAGACTCCGTCTGACAAACTGGCAACAGGGACACCAAGGCTGCAGGATGGAAACAGAGGAGACCACTTAACACGTCAGTCCAGAAACATGAGGCTAAATACGAGTAAATACAGAGGGAGGCTAACTCTTAGCTCACCTGAAGCATAACCGATCATGAAGAGCACATAGACAAGCAGGAACCTGAACAGATCTTTGAAAAGAATCTGTAAGGTAAAAACAAGAAAAGTCAAGTTATGCACAAAATGCAGAGCATTCAGTGAGGTGTCAGTGTTTATCGTCTGACCTTCTGAATCATGATGCTGTAGGTACCAGTGAGCTTCAGGCCTCTGGTAAAGTAAAGTGTGTTCATCCACCCCAGGACGAGTGCAAACACCATCACAGTGACGTAGGCTTTAATGCCAGACAGGTAGAGAGCAGCAGTGACGATAATCAGGACAGCGTAGATGAAGCTGGACAAGCAAGAGGGAAAGATTTGTTAATGTCATAAATCAAATGAAGCCGTGGCTTATTAAAATATCAACATCGCAGCTGATGATTCAAATCAACATGTGTTGAACCGATGCCAGACATTATCACCTTTGAAACTATAAAAACGCCAAGAAGTGTGAGTAATTAAGTGATTAAGTGGGTGACTTAATTAAGAGGATGTTAAATTTGCCTTGGATAAAAGTCTTAAAGAGACACAGGAGGGGGTATAAGAGACTTACTACAGCAACTGAAAGGATCCATCAAAAACTAAAGATTTCACCTCAGGACATTTTTTCAGGAGGACGTTCTTAACCTGCAGAGACACACAGAAGCATTTCATAAGCAACACATTGTTACAGGTTGGATTAATGGCACAGTGATTACAGGGAATACATAAGGTATAATAATTTACATTTGTGAGGAAAAAGAAGATCGCCGACGCCAGTGTTACAATCTCTCCAGCCATCCGTAAATAGTCCGATGAGGTCCTGTAGGGGTAAGGAGGCGGCTAAAGAAATGTCCCAAAAAAAAGGATTTAGTTAAATTGATGTTAACATTGACTGCAAAAACACACAGGATAAAATTATTCTTAATCTCACACACATTCAAAAGTTACATGTAATACAGCACTTAAGCTTGTTTTTTTTTTGTTGTCATTGTTTAATGTGGCAACTGAATGCCTTCAGAGATGAGAGATTTGACAGCATTGTTCTCTGAGCATAGTGTGAGCTAAGGAGTAACGTTACAGTACAGATGCTAATTCTCTTTCAGAAAATATCAAAGCAAGGGTAAAATCTTCATAAGCTTTCTGTGAGTATTTGTTAGAGACAGATGAAGCCAAGTTATGATTGGCATAAAAACAACATTAATATCACAGAAAGAGCAGTGAAAAATGTTGGTGGCAGCATCATGCTCTGAGGCGGGGGTGACTTTGTGTTACAAAATAAAGCCAGGCCAAATATATGTGGCTAATGTTGTTAAATTCATACCAACCTCCTCCAGTGTTGGGTGGTAATACGCCACCAAGGTGAAGATGATCATGGAGATGAGGTAGGACACCACGCTGATGTAAAAAGAGGCAGCAGCAAACTTCTGCCACTTGGCCCTCAGCAGCTCGTTGATGGGCTCCACAGCCAGCATCTCATGGCGGTTCTGAAGAAAAATGAAGCATTAAACACAAACTAACCCCTTTATTTTCCAGATGCAAGTAAAATATTCTGGGGATTTTTTTTTTTTTACCTCACTACTGTTGTATACTAGAATCTCGAGCACAGATGGTTCCTCTCCACATGTATCCAATGAGGATAGGTCGTAGAGAGAGGAGTACACCGGACCGTAAGCCCAGTCCTTAAATTTACGTGACAGATGACGAACTTCTTCATCTTTGACCTCACGTCGAATGATGTGTTGGAAAACCTGGAGGAATATAGGGAAACTGAGTTCTAGACTTTGAGATTTAACTTAAAACTCAAATATATTTTAGAGAGAGAAAAACGATCTTGAAAGTAAGAGATATAAATCACAACTGGCCTTTTAGCTGTTTTTTGAAGCAGACAATTTTAAAACACATATCCTCTAAAAGAGGAAGCACTTTTATATATATGGATGATAATGTTGCTCCTGTAATGTCATAATATTTAAATTTGTCACTTTGTATGGCTGTGGACAAAAAAGGACTTTTCTGACAGAACTATAGCAAATAAATGTGAAGTTGCTGTTTGGCAACAGAAAAGTAGATGAAAAGGATAAAGTAAAGATGCGAGACATATGAGGTAACTCTGTGGAAGCAAATAATAATGAACAGTTTTCATCTGAAAAAATCCTCTGTTGGACAAGTTTTCCCCAGAATTAGATAACAATTAGATCCGGATGTTATTTAAAGATCTGAAGATCAAATCCAAGAATACAGAATTTGAATGAAGAAAACACAACATTAGCTAGGACAGAGAGTTTATGCAGAGTCAACTGTTAGCATAAAGCATAATGTTTGTGAGCATAAAGTCTATCGAGTTAGAAAGTGCATACTTTTACAGTGGTCTTAGCTTGTTTTTTTTTTCTGTACAAAATGTCTGTGAATATCTACCAATAATCAATCTAATTGTTCAATCAACGCCTCCTCTCTCCAAACATGCAGCCAGATTGTTTAACCATGATATTTAGGTTAAACACTGACTTGTTTTGTTCTTAGTATCTGATCCAAATTTCTTCTGGGTAAAACTCATTTGCAGTTGTGTGTCCTTGGTGTAATATTGTTTCACCTTCAAGTACAATGAAACCCTCACAAGATGTAAATACGGGGCGCTTATGTGGAGAAAAGTGAGACTTGCACGATCATTGCACGGCTGATAGAGGAGTGTTGACACAATGGACATCAAAATAACAAAGCTGCTCAGAACAAGAGCAGAAATCCCAATGTTTGAACTAAATCCTGGCAGTAATATCACTATTTAAATGATAAGTTACAAGTTGTCATACTTAAAGCCTTCATTCTTCACTGAATTACAAGTAGACTGGGCAAACTACAACAATTCAATTCAATTTAATTCAATTGTATTCTATTCTATTCTATGTCCCCTTTAATAATACATACAGGATGCATGAGGATCGAATGACACTGAATGTATCTACCCCAATTTTGCCAAGTTTGGCAGCCATCATGAGGGGTGACATGCCGTCGTTGTTGAGTATTGTCTCCAGGTTGCAGTCTGGGAAGAGCTTGGCACACTTAATCAGCAGCAGGTCATACATCTTTGTGAGGAAACGAGTGTTGTCCTTGGTGTTGTCTGCGATGTGCACGAGCGCGTGCAGCACGGTGTTTCCACGTGAATCCTGGCGCCGCAGGTCGGCCTTCTTATGCGGATTTTCTGTCAAGTAGTGCACTATGTCGGGCTGGTTGGTGCAGGCAGCCAGAGAGAGGGGAAGCTCACCTGAAGGGGAACGGAACAGTTCCTTCAGATTGAACGTATTAGAAAAAGACACGAATAGCAGGGTTAATTAAGAGCTGTAGCTGGCATCTGTAGTTTTTCACAAAGCAGACTAAACACGGATCAAAGATCTGACTTAAATCCTCTGCATGAAAGCTGCACAATTAGTGGCTGTTCGAGGGAGGGGCGAAGAGGGGCCAGAGTGCCAAAGGCAGCTGCTGAAAATGAGCCGTTGCCATGGGTGACAGATTACTTTGTCACCTCACACTTTGTCATCCTCTTCATGGATTTGCACGGGTGCATGCAGAGAGTTAGCGTGAGCCTAAATCCCATTAGCCAACAGCCCTGCCAGGTTCCTGTTCACCTCACCGCAAAGCTCCGCAGCAAATTACTCACACTGTGCCCCGGACACGCTGGGATTGGGGAATGACAACCATGCTAAGTGAAAATAGAAATCCTCACGTCTGTGCTGAAAAAGGAATATGACACTTGATTTTAATCGAAAAAGTTATTATTTAAATTTAAGAAGGGAAAAATATTATAAGAGTAAGCAAAACTTCAAATTTTTCTATTTTAAAGAAAAACTTGTTGATTCTTTGCGACGATTGTTAAGAAATGTTTTATTTCGTTATGAATAAGGAATGAAGCAAATATTTCAAGAGGTTTAATTGCAATGACTGAGGTCAAATCTTCACTGTAGCCAGTAGAGGGCGCCATTGAGCTTGGTTATTTCAAATTTTTTTGTCCTCACTGCATTAAGGTCAGCAAGGCTCTTCCTACCAGTAGAGGATGTTTATGTTTCCAAGTTGCAGAACACAGACAACTTTCACTGCATGTCTCAGTAGAGCACAAAACATAATGCTCGTCTTTTTATATGTTTTTGGAGCATTTCAACCAGCAAATTCTCCTTCCATACTTCAAAAACATTTAGGTGTGTGGTGGAGTATCCTGTCCACATTTCTCCTGACAAAATCTGCCACATTCAACATAAAAAGTGGGTGGGGTTCTGATGTCACTTTCATTTTTTTTTTTTTTTTTGGCAGCGAATGCATCTGCGTCTTAGAAAAACTTTCCATGCTTTCACATTTCAACACTGCCAGCAACTTCGGAAAATAATTCAAAACACAGACGTAAATTAAAAACCGTGTAACCAAAATGGGTAGAAGGAGACCAAGAAATGAGACATTGAAATTACAAGAACAGTACATTTTTACGAAGATAAAATCCAGACTTGAGAGTCAGAATGAGGTGTTGCAAGAGAGAAAACACAGAAACACAACAACATATGCTTCTTGATGGCAAAAATGTTACTTTACCAAAGTAGAAGTAGCCGCCCTCATCTTTGGGCTGGAAGAAGCGTCCCCTGGCTTCAGCATGGACATCTGCTCCCTTCTCCACCAGCAGCTCCACATACTGCTTGCAGCGTCGCTCTATGGCGATGTGGAGCGCCGTCTGGCCTGAAGACAGAGCAGAGCTACAAGAGTTACAGCTATTCAAACTATTTCATACCACAGCTTCACATTGTGGGAAATTGGAAACATATCACCTAAGGCCTTTTCCAAGGCTTGATTACAAAATGCAGGCATTTGCATTGTTAACAGAAATTTTGCAAGATCAGTTGAGCAAGAAAAAAATGTTCCACAACATGACTGTTGGGAAATGTGTCTTTGTAAAGTTGATGGTGTAAGAAAGAGAGAAATCTGACTGACTATATATACCGACTAATCAGAATACCATACATTTGGTATGGTACGCCAAATGCACCATACCATGGTACTGTGTTCTGTAATTGACAGCTATGGCTGTTCACCTAAACAGACAGCTTGTCACAGCCAAGTCGTGGTAGATTTGATGTAATTCCATAACATGAAAGCCTGTGATGTTGCGTTGTAATCAAACCCTCCTTTAAACTCTTCCACAGCTTTCTCCCTGACTTGTCTGCTGTGTTGTTTAGTGTTTGCGATGCTGTTTGGTCCCTAATGTTCTCTAACAAACTTTTATATGGAAAGTCACTTCTATACAGAAAGGCTCTGTTTATTATCGAGGCTGCTTCTGACGGCCACTGGTTGCATTGATATTTATTTCGGATTTTCAAAGTAAAAAAGTATGAATATAAATGAACACCACACTTCTCAGATTATAATAGTCTGAAGGATGTTATGCAATGATGAACAGTGAGTTTCTAACAGAGTTACAACTACAGACGATGCCTTCTTTGGACAAGATCACAGTTCATTACCACCTTTATTATAATTAATCACTCACATAATCATTGATATGTCGTATCGTGATCTTATTTCCCTACCTCTGTAGAAGACGTCCCTGAAGGGAGTGTTTATAAACTCTCTGAGGTTTCCCGTCTTCTCTGCGATATCCACCAGCACTGGAATGGTTTCATTCCGACCACCGTAAAGGTTGAGCAGGGCTTTGGGAAGACACGTCTTTCCTGTGGATAGCTCTGGGAAAGATTGTAAAGACAATTACTCCTAATTCAGTCTATTTTACAAAAATAATTTTTAAAAGAAAAGGAGTGGTTCGTGAATTCTCTGTTCAGGAATCACAGTGAGCAAGCAGACGTAGAGAGCTCAGTCAGATACTCAGCAGTCACACAGAGGTACTTCCAGCTGTTGTTCAAAGCTTATCTGACAAAAACATCCATTCCGTTACCAATACTTTGTTTTATTGTTCTTGTATTTGAGCCAGAGAGTGTCTGAGTATTTTCACTTGTTCTCTAATAACAATCCAAATAGCAGTGAAGTGACTTTTAAGGGCAAAATGACATGTTTTGGTGGGGAAAAAAACAACTTCTGAGTATCTTTAGAAAGACATTTTGACATTTACATTACAGCTGTATCCTAGGTGCATAAATGAGCATAAGAGGCGATCCTTCCCCCCAACTGCTTTTAGTCCCTATTACCATCACTTCTCCCATGAAACTAAATAAGTTGTACTCATATTTAAATGACATTTCTGCTGGTGGTTGCACATCTCTGTTAATTTCAAAGCTTTTCTTCTCACAGTTTGTTGTCTTTAATACACCAGTACCCATTCAAATTTGTACATTCCTTGGTTTAGAGTATGCTATTATATAATTCTGTCCTTACTGTATAATACATCATTCTGTTTTTTTACATACTTTAATCTTTGTGTGAACCTGCATGTCTTGCCACTTTGCTGCTGTTACACCTGAATCTCCCCGCTGGGCGACAATAAAATCTATTTTATTCTAAATCTAAATGCTCTAAAGTAAAAAAAAAAAATACTTATTTACAGAGAAGTGATACTTGAACTGAATAGGTGCCTATTATATAAGTATCCCGGTTACATAAATTGCTCATACAAAAGGAATGGGGACACCTGCCAGCACTGGTGTAATAATACTAATCAAAACCACAGCACATGTTACAATGTTTACCTGAAGGCTGCCAGAGTTTGGGTGTTTCAGATTACCATTTTGGCACATGCTGCCAGTCACCACTGTGGTGAATTACAGGTAAGTCTGGACTCAACACAGCATTTTTTGGGTCCCGGTTTAGGGTGGAGGTTAGGTTTCTGAGCTAATCCTCTGAGATCTTTTTTTCTTTTCATTTTAAGCAACTTTTTCTTATTTGTTGATATCAGCAGCTCTCTTACATTCTTCTTAATTTGCTGGATTCATCTGTCACTGAACTTGCATGTTATAAAAACACATGGTTTCTCACTAGCTGCCGGGTTATACAACAACTATGGTTGTTGTATAACCTACTATGTAGCAGGTGATTATCAATTAATCATGGATATGAAAAGGACAATTGTTCACAATAAAGAGAGAAAGAGGTCTATGGTGGTCATGTGAAGTATCATCTCCCAGCTTCACAAATCAAACAGCTTAATATTCAGTGCTGTAGATACTTACTTTTCTGTCATTTCCTAATGTTTCATGTTATATTTTGAAATAATTGTTAATAACCATGCTTTTATAAGATATAATTGGGTGTAGCTGGTAAATTTAACTCACACTAAATTCCTGCCAGACAAACAGAATCAAGAAACGTCTTAAACTGAACAGAAAGTTGGCTAATACTCTTAAGTATCTTTAGAACAGAAACATTGCTGTTTATCAGTCAGGAAAGGGTTGCAAAGACATTTGAATGCTTGTAGAGTCCAATGAACCACAGTGAGAGTCAGTAGCCATAGATGGCGAAAACATAGAACGGTTTTTATCCTTCCCAGAAGGGCTCAGTCTACCAAAATGACCCCCAGAGTGCATCGACAATTCATCCAGGAGGTCACAAGACAAACAAAAACGACATCTAAAGAACTGCAAACATAAGTTGTCTCAGTTAAGCTTCAAAAATAAAAGAGCAGCCAAAATTCACATCCATGGGAGAGTCCAGTGAAAACCACTGCTAAAGACTTTAAGTTTAAGCCAACTTGGCTTATGCAGCAGGACAACACAAGGAAAAAACAAAAGGATTTGGCGAGGCCTAATACAAGTCTGGACTTAAATCAAATTGAGATGCTGTGGCATGATCTTAAGCAGACCATTCATGTTTGATAACATGCCAAAACAGTTGAATTAAAACAATTCTGCACAGCAGAGTGGACCAAAATTTCCCACAGTCGTAACAACTAACAACTAACTGTAAAAGACTCAATGACTGTTGTTGCAAAAGCTTGATGGCAGTCTTTGCCTCCAAAGGTGGCACATACAGATATTAATTTTTGGTGACAATTACTTTTTCATATAGAGAAATTTTTGTTTCAAAATGTGTTTTGTAAATACTGAGATTATGTTTATTTAGTCATAAGACCTCTTTGATTATCTAAAACATGCAAGAGTTGCGAAATGGCAAAAACAGAAGAAATCTGCAAGGGGGGAAAAAAGTTCGCCAGCTTTGTAAAGTGAAACAAACTCTTCATCTTTAGCTATCAGTCAGTCAGCTATATTTATCTCCATAAGGATGTCAGCAGTTTGCTGTGATTTCTCTCCACTCCCTGTTATAAGCTTGAGAAAACATCTCAGACACACAGGAAGCTTCTATTTGGCCTGACCTCAACAGGACAAAGGCTGACATCACTCCACCTTATCCCTCTCACATCCTCTGAGAGCAGCTAGGAACAGCAAGATCAGCAGAGACGCACAGAGAACCACAGTTCAAGAGTTTAAAGGGAAGGACCGAGTGTCACAGAGAAGAGATCATTAAGAGACGAAGATCAGAAGGACTCACCTCTGAACTCCTCATCTGTGAGCCTCTTCTCCTGACTTTGCAGATATTCCAGCAGACCCTCGAGGGCCTCTGGGTCTCCACGAGACACACTATCGAACAGTATGAAGCGAGTGAATATTTTCAGAACTTTTGGTTGGTCAGTGCTTTGACTCTCATCACAAGACGTCTCCGTTTTACTGAAAGGACAGAAACACAGGTTAATGCTTCTTCACATGTTGTTTTCACTGTCATATAACACGACTACTGAAGAATACACAGCTTCATTCATTGAAATTATGAATGAAACTGGTTTGAGGGAGACAAATGATCTTTTAAGCAACACCAGCACCGCTGAGTGCTCTTCTAAATGCACCTCTGTGTGTATGGTGCAGGTGTGACGACCGGGAAAAAGTATTAGCCTAAATATTACCTCAACGGCTACCGAGGATCAAACAACATACTCTCTGTTAGGCCAAGAACAGACTGAAAGCTCAATGTGTGTGTGTGCATACTGACAACATTTTTCCAGTTTACACAGTTTACAAACGTCTCGGTCAAGCAATGAAGGAAACACACTGAGACACTGCAGTCTCACCCTCTTGGGAGTTTCTTTCTGCGTTTCTTTTGATTGCTTGTATTTCCATAGGTGCCATAGTCAAAGAGGGAGTCCATGGGGGCTTTTTTAGGTCCTGGCACCACATTTGACTCATATATGGTGGTTTCCAGCAAGTCCATTGGGTTTGTAATGCCCTTCTTGAATGCACCCTGAAACTTCATTCTGAGGTTCTGTCTGCCATCTGGGGGCTGGCCGGGCTGGACGCCGGGCTGGACACCGGGCTGCGCCTGCTCCAGAGTCGTATCCAGACTTGTGTCCTGTGCTGACTGGGAGCCATCCTCACTCTCAAACAAGTCTGAGAGTTCAGACAGTGGGAAGGCTGCATCATTTTCCGCCTGAGTAGTCACACCATCTTCAGCGTCCTCAGAAGGAGCAGCTCTGGCGAGGTGGCACCTTCTGAGCAGAGCAGAGCGGCCCTGAAGCGATAACAATGACAAAATGTTGGGGAAAGGTTTAACCAAGAATACCAGTAAATATTTCTCCCTGTAGTATTTTCTCTCTATTTGCATCATTTGTTGGAAAAAAAATTAGAAAATGCAATTACATGTACTAAAATAACAAATGTAGGTTTTTTGTATTTATATCAGCAGTAAGTCTCCTTACATTTTCTTCCACAACAACCACAAATATCAATGCATTTTATTTTGTTGTTTTTATAAACAGATTAACATGTGCAATTGAGATGTTAAAAAAAACTTATGAATTTTATATTTGTTTACAAATTGAAACATAAAAACTGTGGCATGCATTGATATTCAATCTGCATTAAAACTTATTCACTACTTTCTCCCTGACTGTGTTCCTTTTTGATGTTGGTTGTTCTCTTGTGTTCTGTAACTAACCTGTGAGGCCTTTGGAGAGGAGTATTGTTTACACTGATATAAGATTGTGCAAAAGTGGAATCTGTTTACTAAATAGTTGACTTCTAAAAGCAACTGGTTACACTGGATTTAGTTTAAAGTTGTTAGGGTAAATTATTTTGAATACAAAAGCACACCACACTTTTCAGATTGTTATTTCTACTTTCTAAAACTGTTTTTTTTTTTTTTTTTATGTTTTTCACATGAAAGCCCAATAAAAATTGTTTTTGATTAATTGACAAGAAACTGGACCTTTGTCATTTTAAAATTAGAATAATATCGAAGTGAAAGTTAAAACTCAGTCTTCTGTATAAAACCGAGTTTTAACTCTTCTGTACCTCATTCATCCCTTTTATCACAGTGGTGAGGAAAATTTCACTTCAGGAGAAACTGGAAATGATACTGCAGCACATGGGCAACCTGCAAAACATAACAACAAACTGGTAATATAGACTGATAGAAACAAAAATATATATTTTCATGTAAATGACTACACAAGAACTTTGTTGTAAACGTTTGAGACATGTGGAAACAGAGATTGGTGCTAAAACCATGAAGAGCCCAGACCTTCATATGTTTAAACAAGAAGACAACCCACAAAAATATGGAATGAACCAGGAATACTGGTATTTTTAGCTCATAAAACGCTGATGTAATTATGAATTTCCCAAACCAACTTATGTAAGCTGACTTTAGCAATAAAAGAGCAACACAAACACCAGGTCTGGGATCCAACAAAGGAAGACGAATGACTTACAACATCTGTCTGACACAAGGGATTATAATGCCTTTACACTCCAGCAGGCATTTGAATAGCTGGCTTTTGAAAAGGCAAGAAGATCCCGCTGTGTGCTTAACATTTTAAAGTGACAGAGGGACATTAAAAGAAGCGAACTACACACAACACTCATATTGGGTCCAGGAAAAGGAACTCCACAGTTAGAACGTGGGAGATCCTAATGTTTCCTGGTGATAGAGCCCCTGCCCTGATTCTGCTGATGTGACATTATCCATATCAGAAAGATGTGCGCATGGAGTTTCTGTGTTAAAAGGAGGCAGTAAAGACTCGAATCTTCTGATTAAAATGTACCAAATTACAGGAAGCACAACATTGGTTTTATTTACAATATATGAGTACATATATTGTACTCATATATTGCGGGGATTTAAAATTTAGAGACTAACTTTATATCAGAATTCTAATTTGACTAATATTGAGTCAAAATACACTATTTCCTCAAGCTTCTTTAGGTAGAAAATATGAGGGCAGCTCACCTTTTACTCTGCTGATCCATATTTCTTTTTCTGCAAACTACTCAATCCGCTTTGTCTCACAGTTCAAAACTCTTGTGAACTCTCTTTATTTACTCTCTCTCCCATCCATCGCTCCCGGTTCTGCTTCCAACGTGTCTCCAACCAAATGTTTTAAACTCAGGCCACAGTGCCGCCCTGCTACACAAATCCACCCACCGCAGACTTCAGCCGAACAACGGATGCTTTCACTGATTTTGGGTGGGACAGACGCGGCCACCACCACCTTGCCTAAAGCGGTGACCGCGGAAGTATGAGGTGCAGTACCACGTACAGCCGCTAGAGGCGGACTACAGCGCAGAGCTGCTTTAGGTTAAACCAGATATCATCCTTGGAAAACTTTTCCTTTTTCCTGGAAACAGAAAGACAAGTTGAGACAGTTGACGGTACAACGGCAACGTTGAGGTAACAAGGTCCTCTTGTTTGTTTCTGTCTAAGAATAAAAACCCGGAATGTTTATTTATTTATTTTTAGCTTGGCCACTTTAGTTAAAGATTATTTGTCCTTACTTATATAATCACAATAGTGGCATGTTTCTCACCTTTTGAAAACACAAAGTGGAGTGGTCTATAAGCAGGGTGTGGCAGACCAGCATGCCGTAACCCTGAAAGGGAAATCATGCACAAAAAAAACAAAAAAAAAAAAACAGGTTCCACCAGAGACCCAAATCAAACACCAGTCATTTCCTGATAGTTCCCTGAATTTTCAAGCTACTTTACAATAAAAGTGTTATCGTCTTTAGATTTGTTGATTTGACTCTGACTTACTTTGATATGCTGGGTTCTCTTTATGCTATTATTAAATTTACTTTGTTTCTTTAATGGGCTTTTTTGTGGCGTCACAAATGGTGATATGTTTCTCACCTATTCAAATTCACAGAGGGAGGTCAGATGGGATCACTTGTTGTCATGTACCAAATAGAAACAGGTTCGTCCAGAAACACAAATTAAACTGTTTTCTCCTGACTGTTTTCTTGGATTTCAGAGGTACTTCATTATTAAATATTAACCTAGTTTTACCACTGACCTCTAAGGTGTGAGAGAAAGGTCAGTGTTGGCTTTGTTTAAATATTTCAGCTAAAGAGAACATGTCTTATTAAGACAAAAATCAAACTGAAAAGCTTTTCTGCAGAGAATATAAACAAATGTACTTTAAAGTTTTATTTGCAAGCATGTTAATGAGACTCAGTCAAGACTTTCTAAGTTTTTACATGGCTGACTCTTTTACTCATTCTGCTTTGCACACTATCTCATCTCAGACAAACTGGTTAGAGTGTGTTTAAAGAGCCCAGTTCTCTCATGGAGCCATTTTTAATGATATAACTGGACACTTATTTGTTCTGTAATGGTATTTTTCATCTTGTGAGTTTACTTTTTATAAGCCTGTACAGCTGAATTATATGACTTCAACAATATGAGCTGCTTTTAATGTAACAGGAACTTTATAAATTTGTAGAAAAGCGCTGACAAAGGAAAAGTACTAAATTTGCTGATCAATGTTGTAGCTTTTTCTGAAACAATACATCCAAGTGTGGATGTAACTAAAACTACCTAGAATGACTTCATAGACTGACCTCTGGGGAAAAAAATAAAAAAAAATTGAGCAAAGAAGATAAAGATACATGAACTTTACTTAAATGTATTTTACATAAAAATAATAATGAAAACAAAAACTCCTGTAAGAATATCTTTAAAATTTGATATGTTAATTTAATAAAATTGAACTGAAATCAAAAACAGGAATTTCGGAGTGGATTCACATTTGGCAGCAAATGCATAATACTTAATAAAAACATTTTAACAACCGATAGGAGAAAACTAGACATTGACAAAAGTTATAACAAGCTGTTCTCTCCTTTTACACTGTATCCAAAGAGGAATATGATTTTCCTTATTCCTTTTACAGCTGAGAACTAAGTGGAAAAAAACTGTGGAAATCTTGTGGGTATATATGTTAGTGTTCATTCATAGTCAGCCAAGTGGAAATAATCCAAAGAACATAAATAGAAAGCAACTGGATTTCCCTCTTTATGTTTCTTAAAGAAACAGGAAAAGTTTGTCCTGTTCCAGAAATATGAGTGATAATCTGCATTGTTCTCTCAGTTTGGCCATCCTGTTCACACATACTGACCCATGAAGTAAAGGTCAATTTGTTTATACACTATATGTACAAATAACTACTTGCTGTCCAAGTAAATGCTGTGGTTAGGGAAACAGAGACACATAGAAGTCAATATAAAAAAAAGAAACACAAAGATGAAAGCAACAGGGACACTTTAATGATCTATTTAGGACAAAAATGGATGATCAATATTAGATATTTCTTTAAAAAATGTAAACAGTCGAAGAAATCCACCAGAAGACAAAAACAAACAGCACAGAACATTATGTTGAAGGTTTGATGGATTTGTGAGGATTTTTTAAAATCCTAAATTACTGTAGGATACTACGGTGGGTGGATCCTTTTCTCAAGTTCCCCCCAAAATACAGAAAGGGAACAGGTAAGGCAAAACAGAAAATGATATGTTTTTTTTATTTAAAAACAATAGCAGATTGAAAATGGATTTCCCCTGTGACAGTGAAAGGAAGCCATGATATTGCTGCCCAATGAAGACTCCCATCGTCAGACCTTGTAGTCGAGATCAGCGTTCATTCTGCTAAACATGTCATAAACAGCATCCACAGTGGAAGAGAAGTTGATGAGAAATTTCCTGATTTTTTCCAAGCATTCTTCCTCCTTCACCTCCCGACCTTTGGAGAGCGCCTTCAGGAAATCTGACTTGTAGGGAGCGGCATAAAGAGCTGCCTGAAAACAGGAAAAGTTGTATTCAGGCTCAGCTTCATACACCTGATTCACACATAGCAAACTCTTCATCCTGAACTGACCTTGAAGAGCTGCTGAACAAACCACCCATGGTACCTTTTCAGGGCTATTTCATAAGCTTTGGTGATATTGACTCGGATGAGGTTGGGGTTGCTGCTGTCCTTTTCCCCGTCCACCAGGCTCTGTAGGAACGCTTGGATAAATCTGAGACTTCTGGAGAAACATGAGTTATTATGGATTTTCAAAGATGAAAACAAAAAATAATAATTTTCAGTTACGCAAAACTAAAAGAGATATGAAAATAACGATACCTTTTGAGCCACATAAGCTCGAGCGTTGCTCCAACTTTAGGCCATTCACCCCCATGCATTTCCTTCTCAGCCTCCAGAAGCATCTGAAGCGTCTTGTGGCGCCCAGGGTTGGTATCATAAACTGCCTTGATTTTCTATCAGTTAAGACAGTACACATCATTTTAATTTTGCTATAAAATGTAATCACAGCAGTGAACTCATAAATTACACTTACTGTGAGGTTGCCGCATATATCAGATTTTATTGGTGCAAAAATAGTTGGGCCCAGGCAGTCTGAGGATGGAGCAAGAGACGTTTGAAGATTAAAACAAAACCATCAATTTAATCAAAACATTTCTTAGGTTGTTAAGGATGAGGCGATGTATTTTAAAAGAAGCTCAAAATACAGTGTCATCTTTAAAAAATAAATTCATGATGAGTTTGATTTGTCTCAGAAGTTCTTGCCTTAAGTAATAAAATTACAAGATTTCTGGATTGTGAAGGCACTAATAACATCGAGCGATCCAAGATGATAATTTCTGTTTATTGATTTAATGCGTTCTAACACTAAAGGAACTCGCTCAAATAGAGGTTGTAAAGTATTATGTGTGCCACTGGTTTAACGACATACAAACCACCAGATGTGCTAATAAATAGTTAATACCTGCAGCAAAAGTGAACCTGGTATGGGTTGAGAGGCTTCAGAGCCGGTTCTGTTTGGTCCCAATCAAACTTGGACTTTCAAGTTTGAAGAATGTACTATAACCTCCAGGACTTTTTACACATGGTCATTATTAAACCTACCATTGCAAACTGAGTTCTGTTTGAACTTCACATGTACAGGAAATGCAAACTTCTTCTTATGAATGGAGAACTACAAACTTTTTACTAACAGTTAAAGTCACCAAAATGACAATGCCTTTATGATATCAGAAGTTCCTTTTATTGTCATTGTGCATGAAAGAAAGCACAACAAAAATTTTAAAAGTAGCAACTCTTGAGTGCATGTCAAATAATAATAAATAACTATATCTCAATAAATATAAAAATATAGTAGAAACACACAGAAACAGCTGAGAGGCTAAGGAAAAATATTGATGGATGAGATAAGATGGAAGCTGATATGGATTCTTGTGAAACTTTTGACAAGAGGACAAGCTAAGCGAGGGGTACAAATTTAAATTTTGTTCCACTTCTCAGCCTTTCATGAAATTTGTGTTTTAATGTCCATTAAATGAGAATACTAAGTACAAAAGTCTCCTCCGTCTCTGTTCTGTTGGACTGCACCATTGCCACTCAATGCCCCAGACTCATTTTATTTCACCTTCTTTCATTGCCTCACTCCCAACATCTGGTTGACCACCTGATCCCGGCACAGATGAAATGGTCACTTTAACATCTTTAACAAAATGCACAATACTATACAAAGCAGACTTTGTCTTCATTTGCTATGTAAAGATGACAATTTCCAGCTTTTTATAATGGTTTTTCTGAGAGTGGTCAGAAAGGAAATCAAGATGAGAGTCAAGGGGCAAAGGTCAACAGGCCAGGACTCGATTACCTGCTGACACTTTGGACCCCTTTCAACCTTTGGGTTGTTGGTGGGAACTAGTTATGACTGTCATCTATTGTATGTACATTTATGTATTCCTTCACCTTAACACTGATGGCAACATATCTAGTTTCAGAGATGTCCTCTTGTGTGGGACTCTCTGATATTTCACGTGTCATCACACGTTTCTTTTATGGTACTGAAAAACATACATTTTATGCTAGATAAAAAAGTCTATTGACTCAAAAAAATTCTGAGAAAATAGTTGGAACCAAAGTAATTAGAGCTAGTTGGGCAAAACTAAAGGAACAATTAGGAATCTAATCGACCACCATCCTCACAGCCAAGTCTAATTAGACAGACACTTGAATAAATTTGTCCTAGCAGTGTGCCAGACCTTAATAGCTTGTAGGAAAGTTGGCCCAGACGTTTCTAGGTCAGGAAAAACAATAGCAACGAGGAGGAAAGAGTTTAATAGTGGCGTCGGACGAGTTTCATCTCAAGGGTTTCACGTGGCAAATTCAATGGAGGGACTTTAGCATATTAATACAGAATGAAGTCGCACAAAGATGCACTGATGCTCTGTGCCGCTGATGAATGGGCCAGAGCAATTCAACACCATACTAATCAATTTTAACAACTCAAAATCCAGGCCAGTGGATTAAATTATGCATGCTGAAGGATTGTGGACAACCTGATGGGGAGAAATACGATCCAAACCAGATTATCATTTGGAAAGAGAAGCATTGTAGGTGTAAACTTTGGGAATTTCTTACAAAAGATTAAACTACTCAGGTTGTGTGTAATCAATGTCTTTCAAGTTAGTGACCTTAAAGTGCTAATGTTGACATAAATCTTGCATGTAAAAGAAAAACCCATTTAGCACTTAGCAGAATTTACACATTTCTGAATCTTTATTCCTAATATCTATTGTCACTTTATTTCTGTCATAGAAATTGAATAAACAGGTCATGGAATATGTAAATTAAAAAAATGCTTTGTATGCACTTTTTTATTCATTTGCTAAGAAACTTCTCCAGTAAACTGATTAAGCAAAGTTTAACTTACCAAAGAAAGTTGGAAGGTACGACACAGCATCCAGAAATGGTCTGGTTTCCACCTGTCTGTCAGCTGGCAGCTGTCTGAACTGGTGCTCCAACAGAAGAGCCATCTCTTTGGTGTGGATGCACTGTTAGCTTCGAAATGAAAGCAGCAGGCTGTTAAACTCTCCTTCTGCTTTAAGGTCTTCTGCAGATTCGCAGAAGCACAACGAGAAGGCAAATCAACACACACACACACACACATCTAGAAACACACACACACTCAGGTTACCTACAATGAATCCAGGTCATTAAGGCACATCCAGCTGCTGGCCTGCTCATGTGATCAGCTGGTTACTAAGAGATCTGGGCAACTGAGACACACATCCAATGCAAAGAAACCTTTCTTCATGTACAATTATGTGCTAAAGTGTTGAAACATCCCTCATTACTTTACATATTTCGTTAAAGAAGTAGGGGTTCCTTGGAAAGTTTTAGGAATTTTTGTCAACAGTTTTCTAGGGTTTTTGAAGGATCTAAATCAAGTCGAATCCATTTAGGTTAATTAGTTACAGACTAATAAAAACCAATAGCGCAAGACAGCTTCACTCTAACTGTAAAACAAAAATCACAAAATTAGAGAATTAATTTCAAAAAAGTATCAACAATAAGCAACCAGAAAATTGATGTTTTTTATGTGCTATGGAAAGGATAGCACAAAAATCTACAGGGTCCTTGTGTCTGCCAGTTATAGTAAGGGTGGTTTAAAATGATCTGCAGTGCTCTCCAAAAATATTTTAAAAGACTTTGAAAGGCACCATGAAAGTGACTGACAGTCTTAAATATCCAATCATTGTTTTTCAGTGTTAAACACAAAGCTGCACTAAATTGTAAAGTGGAAGAAAACCGATACATGTTTTTAAAAATCTAAGTGAGGTTTGCATTTCTATTCAGCTTCCTTTTTTCTGATACCTGTAAATAAAACACATTGCAGCACAGCACATTAAAAAATTATTTAATTGTTAGAGTGCACCAGTATCTAAGGTAAACTTAAGATAATGATGTTCTGTGAAGCACTTCAAATTTCTGTGTTAGAACATCAGTGGCAGTGACTATGCAGCATGGTAGTAGAATTGTTGTATTGAGGACAAGCAATCTGTAATGAAAAAGATTGTTAAAGGAAGCAAAAGAGGTTCAGTCTGCAAAATGTGAAAGAAAATGATCAGATGAAACCAAACTCCAAATCTCCTGCAAAATGTCCTGACAACATTACCCAGAAACATTGTGTTGACAGCATCATGCTTTGAGAAGGCTTTTTTTATTATTATTCATAAAGAAAACATGTTTTATATGATAATCAAAATTGTAAAAGGGACATCTGTAACTCAGATCCCTACATTGGTGCAATTTTATCTTTGCTTTATCTTAATATCTGTTTCCCTCTTCAATAAGCTCCATACATGCTTAAAAATCAGCCTCTGATTTCAGGGACGATGAAAATCGTGTCGCATTTTCTCCGCGTGGACTGATTTGGCCCTACACTCTCTCCGTAGTCCAGGAAGTGTTTTGGTAACTAAGGAAACCCGTGAGCGGTTGGATGACATAAATGCGGAGAAACGTTGAAGAATTTCGTCAAGGTTTGTTTTACTGAAATGCAATATGAGGCTTCGAATAAGAACAATTTAAATACAACCAACTTTCCGCTAATTTAATATGAAACAAAGTGTTTCTGGATGTTTCGGAGCCCAGTCGTCTGTGTTAATACAGTACACGGGCTTGAACTGCAGTCCTCTGGTGGGAGCTGAAATAAATGTTCATAGTGCATTTTAAATACAAGTGAATGAATAGTTAATAATTATTGTTATGTGTTATTAAGCCTTTCTTCTTTGCGTAGATTTGAATCTTCCCTCGTCCTGCAATTTCCCAAGTTCCTGACAATATCTGGTTTCTTTTATTATTATTATTATTTTTATCATAATTATCTTTGCTTGCAGACCAATGGCTTTCTCAGTTCAAAGTTCCATTCGGTTGCGAAGGATGGCCGAGCAGCTGGCCCGGCAGCGGGACCAGGAGGCTCGGTGGCGCGAGCAGTGGGATGCTCACGCTCGGTACTTAAAGCAGCAGAGCGTCAACGTCCAGAGGCAGGCGGCGTGGAGCTCCCGTCAGTCCTTCCAGAGGAGGTAAAGGCTCAGAGGCAGGAGCATCCTGCACGACAACGATCCCACCGCCCCACGAAAGCTTAGATCGACAAACTCATGGATAAATCAACAGGACAATCAAGAAACATCACCGTCCACATTATTTGGCAGACATTTTCAGTAGCTTTTTGAATTTGAAACGCAATGCCAGGCATCAAAAAGACCAGCCACAGCTGTACAATTAATTAGTTTCTTGAATGAGTATTTTAACCGCCTCTTAGATTTCTCACAATTTGTCACCTTTCAAATATTACAATGTGTACTGGGATATTTTCACACTTTTCACAGGCTGAAAAGTGTGGTGGAGTTCTTCAGCCGAAGGCCCTTTGGGTTATGTGCCTACACCAGCTTTAGCCTTCTGGTGCTGAACTGTGTGTCCATTTTTTGCAAAATAGTTCACATTCAGTCAGATAGAATGCTATTTATCAATTACCCTTTTCAAGTTTTGCCACATATTTCCTGTTGGATTTAGCTCCAGACTTTGATTGGGCCATTCTAAAACATGGAGGTGCTTTTATTATTCAGTTTCATTGACTGTAAATTTAATGTCATTGTCCCTGCATCATGATGCTGCCACCACTATGTTTCAGTGGTGTTTTCAGGATGATGTGCAACATTAGTTTTCTGCAGCACATAATATTTTGCACAAGCCAGAGAATTTTGGCCAGATGCTTTTATCTTACATGTTTTCTTCTTGCCACTCTTCCATAAAGGTCAGATTTTGTGGAAACATCAATAACCAGATTCTCTCACTTGAACCATACATTTCTGCAGCTCTTCCAGAGTTATCATGACCATACTGACGTCTAGCCATGTCATGTTGAGTTTGCTCCATACAGGATGGAATAGTGTTGTGTCCTAATGGCAGTACGACATGGAAAATAATTGACCTAAGTTTCTCCTGCCTCACAAACACACCCGTACCATATTTTCTCCTACACATCACACACGTATCAATGTTTATTTGCAAATAAAATATAATATTGAGTCTTAGTTAGTGATGACAAGGTAATACTTAGAAACTATGCTTGCGAACAGTAGTGGTAGTTTGTGCTACACAGCTCACTAAAACGTGTGCGCGCGTGTGTGTTAAAACTTGTCCACCAGCCAGTCTGCCCATTTGCCCTGCAGTGTTGCTCTTCACCAGAAGAGGTCACTGTTAGTGGAAGTATGATGAAGTTGTTTTCAAAACCACTGATTCTTAAGGTTCAGTGCTTTACAGAGCTCTCGTCATTCTCAGCATCGCCCTGTGAGATGTTCAAGACTCCTGATGTTGTTGTATATCTCAGCTCTGCTTTAAATGCCTACACACTTTCTCCCTGACCAGTCTGCTGTGTTTTATGATGCTGTTTGTCTTTATTCTGAGATCACGTTACACACAAGTCGACTCTAATTAGATAACTTCAGAAGGCAGTTGATTGAACATTCTTTTTTTTTCAGATAAACAGGGATAAATATAAATGAAATTCACAGTTTTCCGGTTTTTATATAAAATAATGTGATGTAATTTTCTTTCCACCTCACAATTATGCATTCATATCTGTAGGCCTATCACATAAAATCTGTATTTAGAACATCACAAGATGAGGGAAAGTTCAAGGACAAGGAACTCTAATGCAAGCCACTGAACATAATTCAAAGTTTAAATATTTGTCTTAAATGCTGCCTCACTCGGAGTTCTGTATCTGCAGACAAAGATGGGAGAAAATCTTTAATTTTGTTGGGGGGGGGGGTCACTTGTTGCCAGTATGTCAGCATACCATAGAGAGAGACAGAAGGAGGAAAAGAAAATCAGACTGGAGGACCGCAGAAGGCGGCTCAGGGCCATGCTTCTAGAGGAGCAGGACCAACTGGAGGCAGAACTGCGAGCTTTAATCCCTGGCAATAGCCAAGTGGTGAGTCAGAAGGTGGACAGAGCTGAAGAACTTCGAAAAGCCAGAGAGGAAAGAAGGAAAAAGGTAAACACTCTTAATAATGTAGCATTTTTTCATCAAACGTGAGCATATTATGTTTTAATTTGCCTTCTGTGCTCTCAGGTTGCAGAGGAACTCCTGAAAGCGCACTGGAAGAAAAACAGCCATACCCTGCGTGAGGTAGGCCTGCTTAAACTATTCATGCAAAAGTGACTAAAATTACCTCAAAGACGGACAGGTGGTGGCATGACCAAAGGCTTCGAAGATCTTATGACCACACTGTGTGTGTGGTGAGTTCAGCAAGTGGGGAAAACAGACACTTTTTGTTCAGATGTCCATTCGATCCTGAAACTTCATCCCCTTCGTGAGGCACAGATTCCATGACTTGTGTCTGCCTGAGTCCAGGGTTTTAAACCGTAGAAAACCCTGGTGTTCCTGTCCTGAACAGGTCAGTGTCATTTCACAACTCCACTCTTTTGCTGTGTTTGCAGGTTGAGTCAGAATTGCATAAAGATCATGTTATCAGCAAATGGGAGGGCCAGATATCTGAGAAGAAACAGGTAAGTTGAATAGCTCATCTGTCTGTCAGAAGAAAAATCCTAAACTATGATCATGTTAATCAACATCCCTTAAAGAAACCACTTACTACAATCAAGCGCTGCCACATAAAATCAACCAGTCATTAAATTGGTTCGTTTCTGTTTACCTCATCAATTATTTGTGGAACAATACATTTTTAATTGAGGAGCACTTATGCAGTCTGTGAGCACAGTATCATGTCTGGGATCTACTCAGGTTAAATCTTCTCAACATGGCATATAATTAAGAAAGTTTGACACTTGTCTCATCAAACATGCAGAACGACGTGAAGGAGCAGGAGGAGAAGACGCGCTTTGAAAACGAGTATGAGATGAGTCGAAGAGAAGCTCTGGAGAGGATAAGGGAAGCAGAGGAGAGGAAGAGAGAGGAGGATCGGAAGAGTGCAGAAGAGCTTCGTAAACAGATGGAAGAACTGAAAATGAGGGAGGAGGAGGTATGTGGAACTGCAAAAACCTGCAATCATAAAAACATAGAAAATCCCTTTAAATATCCTCTTCTGCCTGAAGAGATGTTTACAAATGAATGTCAAATCTTATTTCTTCTTCATCTCTGAAAAGATAGAAATTAAACAGAAATTAAGCATTTTACTCGTTAAAAAGTATTTTCTTGTGTGGAAAAGGTTTGGTCTTGCATTTTCCTCAGGCACCCTCTGAAACATGGTAAAGTTAATGGTGCATTTGCAGTGTAAAGACTACTTCCTAAGTTGTACATATTGTCTCCCTAAGGCCACTCGTCTGAAGAAGGAGCAGGAGGCGCTGCTGGTAAAGCAGTGGGAGCTGGAGAAGATGGAGGAGGAAAGGAAGAAGACAGAGGAAAGGCAAAAGAAACAGGAAATTGGGTAGGTTTCAGATGAATAACCACAAGTTTTTCATGGCTGATACATTTGAATTACGGAGCTCATTTGGTTGTCGTTCCACCAGCCATGTTCTGATTCGTCAGTACCGCACTCAGATGAAGAGGCGAGCCCAACAAATCCAAGAGGAACTGGTGAATGTGCTTTATCTGCAGTTCGCTGATTCAAATATGTTCCACTTTGCATTGTTTTAACTTGAAAATCTTTGTGAACCCCAGGAGGTCGACCGCAAGATTCTGGCAGCCTTGCTGGAAGAAGAGAAGGAGGAACAAAGGCTGCAGACGGTGAGAAGGGAAGTCGCAGTTGCCGACGCTGCCTGGATGAAACGTGTGATAGAAGAGCAGCTTGAGCTGGAGCGCCAGAGGGAGGCCGAGTTTGACATCCTGCACAGGTCAGTGCCCAGATTCTGTAAACACTAAGGGGGAGGATTTATAAACACCGCCAACTGCTGTTTGTTGCAACTGTTTTACACTGATATTTGCTGTATTTCTGCATTTAGTTCACAAAATTAATTTAAAAAGTATATGCACATGCACACATCCAGAAGGTTCATTTTCCTCTCCTTAGTCACAAATACCTTAAAGGCAGAATTTAGAAAAGAGCTAAAATGTTTTTTTTTCTGTTTGCTGAAGCTAGCAGTGCAACAGGCTGCTTAAAACGAAAAGTGTTAAACAGACAGCTTTTTTTTTCTTGCAATCTGTGTGACAGAACAGCTCTAGTCCTTTACAATGTGAATCTGCAGAAATCTCCCTGCACTTCACACGTATCCTAATGTTTCACATGTATATTCAGAGAACAAGCTCAGCGTATTTGGGAGAAACGTGAGGTCCAATGGGAGAAGGAGAAGAAGGCCAGAGAACGACTCATGCGTGAGGTAAAATTGTTTTGAATGGCTAAAACTTTGGATGATAAAGAATAATAAAGTTAGTTCCATGTTTTTTTTCTCCGTAAGGTGCTTGTGGGGAGGCAGCAGCAGCTGGAGTTCAAAATGCTGAAGAACCGCAAAGCTCAAGAGGAATCTCTGAAGAAACGGGAGGAGCTGATCAAGGTGCTGGAGCAGGAGGAGAAGTTCAGGCGTCTGGAAAAAGTGGCTGAAGACTACCGGAGGACAGTCAGGATGCAGGAGCTGGACACTCAGGTTGGAGCGTAGGGCACAATATTTTTTGGCTTTTACAGAATTGCTGTAAAGCTGTTTGTTGAGTTGGGTTTATGTGTTCAATGTAGGTGGAGCAGAAAGAACAAGGGCAGTGGGAGGAGCAGTGGAGGAAACTGCAGGAGCAGGAGGAGGAGAAGAAGGCTATTGAAATCCAAGAGGAAGACCTTAAGGCTGAGATGCAGAGGATGGCTGAGGAAGGTTACCAAGAAAGAGTAAGAAAGAAATAGTAGACTGATTTCTTAGTGTTAAATTGACAAAGATCCGATTTGATACTAGAAGTTAAATTTCATCTTCTTCATTTCAGATTTACAGCAAACCTCGATCAGCCTGGACGTAGCCAGCGTAGATAGCCAAACTCCTGCACAGACAGACTCATAATAATGAAGTATGAGTCTGTAGGGAGTTAGTTTTAAATTTTTTATAGAACCTTATGTCCTTGATCAACTGTGTGATCAATGAAGGTGGCCTCTCTCTCCTCCTTGATGTTTAATAGACAGGGGAAAAATTAAAAGTAAATCAAAAGCTCTGTAGATGAAGCTACCTTTCTTTATAGTGCAACTCCTTTATTAATGGTCCTCCTTTGTGATTCTTCAATTCAGCACAAAACAGTAAAACAAAGAATTCACAGAAAAGTAGATAATCCCCTACTAAATGTATATTTTGTCAGCACTTTTTGGACTTTTAGTTTTTTACTCAAGTTAAGGACCATCACCAAGAAGAGGATGGACGATTCCAGATTCAACTCTAAATCTGTTTAGGGATGCATGTAGGTATTAGAGAAAATGGAAATCTGTCTCTTAGTGCCTTTTGATGGCGAACATATCGAGTGGCTCATATATTGTCCCATCATAATGTTGATGTTTTGTTGTTTTTGAAGGGTTGATTGTTGTTATGCACTTTTAGAGTTGTTCTAGTAGAGTGGCGGATTTTCTATTCTGTTTTATAGACTTTTTTTAAATAAAACAAATGTAGTCAAACAAGGGGTACATTTGTCCATTGAATACAACATGAAGCTAAAATACCAAAAGACTAATAGGTTTACATATAAATAAAGTTTATTTAAAAAATATTTTTTTTACTTCATTTCCAGCTGAGATGCTGCATTTCATACATCCCTGCACTTCAGTCGAGCACAGGAAGGGACTTACTTGGAAGAGATTTCAAAATGAAAATGAACTCAGAAACACTTTGGGAAGATAAACACTGGGTCGCTGAGCAATACAGAACACATCTACAGTTTTAGCGCATTTGTTGTACATTGAAAATAAAACCAGCAGAAACAGAACAGAGCAAAACACACATATGTGACTGAAAGCCGAATAGAACACCTGCAAGACATCATGGAGCCAGTGGAAAGAAACCAAATTTTTGGAATATTAAATACTAAAAGATCTTCTTTGTGCTGGTGGCAGACAACAGCTTGGCCCCTGAACAGGTCTAACTCACTTTCACTGACTAAATGGGCACAGATAGGCAGTTCACTGCAGACAGGGTTGCATTTAGCTGACAAAATATGTAAATAACCTTTTATTGAAGCAAACAGTAATATCGCAGCGCCAAGAAGTGTCTAAACATTCATTCTGAACAATGGATGAAAGTTAATTGAATGCTCAGTTATTTATATTGAAGGTGATGGTGAGATGATCTGTATTATATACAGGGTTCCTACACTATCTTTAAAAATCTGTATTTGATTTTTGTATTTTCCAGATAGGTATGAAAAAACAAGAGCGTAAGAAATCTGTTGGTTTACACATACTTCAACCTTGGACTCAAGTTACCATAAATTCATGTCTTTTTTTCATAAATGCATCTGAAAAACAACACAGAAGTGTTGTTTCTCACCTAATTTCCTTCCGTATTTCCTTAATATTTGAGAACCAGAAAAACAAAAACATGACTAAATCTAACTGTTTCCAGATTTGCGCGCAGCAAAAACTGAATCCACGATTATGAGACAATATGCATTTTAGATTCCAAAAAGCAAACATAGGAATGGCTAACACATTCAACAGGCAAACCACCAGAGTAACAGTGGGTGTTGTTTGTGAAGCATAAAGTTTTACATTTATGCAGTCAGAAAAGACAAAGAAATAAGGTGACTTTTAGTCTGTTTAGAGTTTCTCAATGTGTAGGAACCCTCAATATAGCAAACAGACATGGTTTGGACAGCTACTGTTGACCTATTTCAGCATGCAGTCTAATGTGCTTCATTCTTTTTTTGTAGCTACTTTAAGCTGAGTAAAGCTGCTTCACAATCACTCTGTAATAGAGCAATACAGGTGTGCTTTTTGGAAAATGTTACCTTAAGAGGAATTGTGCTACAACAACAGCTAAATACATTATATAACATTGCATTGTTTTTCCTTTCTCTTTGACAATCTTGCTTTTAGATATAGTCAGTATTGTTCTTAAATAATAATTTAAAAAAAGCACATGCATATACCACAATACATTAAAAAAAAAAAAAAAATATATATATATATATATATATATTTTTTTTTTTTTTAATTTTTATTTATTTTTTTAATCACTGAAAGTATAGGAACAATACTGAGATGGTGGCTTTGGGACATGCCAGGTGCTGTTTAGTTGGTATTCTCCTTTGTTGTGATGGTCACAAGTTGCTTGGCGGCTTTGGCAATGTCGTAAGCACACTGGATGACCTGCTGGGTGACAAGCTGCGTGTCCGGCCCTGAGCTGCCGTCCAAAGGCACGGCTTTCCGGCACTCGTTCTGTAGGCGGCAGGCGCTGGTGGTCAGCAGGCGTAGAGATCCTCTCACCATCTCTAAGCGTGGCTTCTGCTCGGAGACACACAAAAAAACCACAGTCAGGTTTGTGGGTTACAAAAGGATGAAGCCAACATAGACAGTGGACAATTCTCTGCATGTCAGATACAGTTCAGAAGCTTGCACTCATCATTGGCATGAATCTTATTTTGAAGCTTTAATCATTGTGCAGTGAATGCAGCACCGCTGGCAGCTGAACAGACCTGGTGTTTAAGTTCCAAACGTTAACCCAAATTACTCAGTTAAGATGAGATGGTTCGGCTGTTCAGACACAACCCAGGAAACAGCAAGACTTGAGCCCATTATGAACTGGAAGATTATGGAGGACTGGCCTTATTGTCTCAGTTCCCCCTCAACATCAACATAGTGACCAAGAAAAAAGCCTCTGCTCCAAAATCAGCACCTTCAAAAGAGACTGAAATATGCAGCTGCCTACAGAGACTGAATACCTTTTGAAGAAAAGCTTCATGGTCTGATGAGATGAAGCCTAGCAAGGGCTGAACTTGCAACATTACACCCCTTATCCACCTCTGGAGTTCAGCACACACCCATAAATGCTATGAACTGTAAGAAATAATTCAGAATTAATGGACTGTATGTATAATTTTGACCCAGAGTGATTTAGAAAGAAATACACAATAAATCCAAACCCAGGCACCCAGTTATTGTGTTGTATGATTCCAACCACAAAACAAGGAGCCAGATGCATCATTAAAATCCCAGAACTATGATAAAGTTCATGCTGATGATGAATGCATACAATAATTTTTGACTGTAAATGCAGAAAGTGTTATCAAACCTTGGGGAAGAGGGCAGCCATTTCTGTTACAGCCACATGGATTCTTTCTGAGCAGGGGACAAAGCTGTGACGAAAAAGGCTTTTTATGAGTTCAACATAGTCACATTCACATCAAACTTAAATTAACAACTACACAAACTTATATTATTACTGATACTAAACGAATAATAGGCTGCAATGGTTATTATTAGCCATTCGAAGCTATGAAGACACACAAGTAATTGTTTCAAAGTAGCATGCCATATTAGAAGCAATCAATCACATAGCTTTTTTTTTTTTTACAGAAGATAATTTAACAATGTAGAGGCACATCCACAGAAAAAGGAAATAGCAGAGCTTATTAGCAGGTGAGACTCAGCAGAAGAAATAGAGGAAAGAGCAAAATAAAACTGTGCCTGGGAGGCAGGGACAGAGGCCAGAGTACCAGGAGGTGGGGTCAGGGGACCGCAGGCTGAGAGGCTGGAGGGGGGAGGAGGCCTTCTCAGCCCATGGCACCAGAGTGCTGAAACATCCCAGGCTGTGACGGAGTCGTCGGACTCCCTCACGCTCATATGGTCTACACACGGCGAAGGATGGGGAAGCCAAAGAGTATCGCAACAGGACAGCGCGGGTGGAGGCAGAATGAGAAGGGGAAACATTGGCAGGGAAAAGTGGACAAAAGGCATCAAAATAACAAACTAACTGAAAAATGATCAATGGAGGAGGGTTTGAAATGGAGGAAAGGACAAGAAGGCTGAAAATCACATGTGCTCTCCTTCAGCCTGACCTGTCATGTTTATTATCCTGAGCAGCTCGCAGGAGCTCCTGAATGTTCTTGGTGATCTGCTCCGTTTTGCGAATGACGTCCTCCGTGCTTGGCAGCGTGGGGTCCGACTCCGTCTGCACATCCTCCAGCTCAGGGATGGAGTTGCCTTCTCCAAGCCACCCACTGCTCCTCAGCCTCCCCCTCCTGCCAAAGCTGCAGAGGGAAAAGTCAAAGAGAGTAAAAAGACGGGCAACACTGAAAGTTTTCAAATAATTCAAGTGTACAAAGCATAAAAGGTGCAGAACTTCTGATTTGCTGGCATACATGTCATCTTACCCAGAATCATCCATCTCTGAGTCATTGAATGTGTTGTCATAGTCGCTTTCTGGCATGCTGCCTTGCTTTTCCAGCTTTGACGTCTGGAGAGAAAGTTTGAAATAAAATAAACAACATGCTAAAGACTATACTATTCAATAATAAATTAAATAGTTTTAATGTAAAACCTCTGTTTGTTGAATGTGTTCGATTCATTCAGAATAAAAAGCAGAGCTGAATAAAACAGGCCAGCAAAGCTTTGAAGCCCGAGCATCAAACTAGAGCAATACAGGCAAGGAAAAGAGATATTAGGAAGAAGAATATTTACAAAGTTCAGAAGGTTTGTTCAAATCAGTGTGAAGCCATATCTGTGATTTAGCAACATCATAGCCCAGTTTAAAGAGATCATAAGTCTGCGGGAGCTTGTTGATTCCTGAGTCGAAGGTTAAACTATTCAAAGAAAAAGCTCCTGGTAGTTATTCACATGTAGTAAAAACAATAATCTCATACTGAAAATAAAATTGATGGCAAAGGCAAAACACAACTTAATGTTTGTCTAACAAAACCTATTACGTCAGGAAAGCTTGTCCTTGCAACAGATTTTAAAGGATTTTTTTAAACTTTAGACCCCAGGAGCGCCGAAAGTTACAAGTACAGTCACGTCTTACAAGCCTGTTTAGCATTCTCACAAACCGCAGGTCTCCACATTCTCAACGACTCCAGATCTGAATCTGAATCAGAATGCAGACCAAATAACTCACCTCAGGAAATTGTCTTGCACTCAGACATGACATAAATGTGTGTTCTGCCTTGGTCATTGATTCAACTTTTTAAATAAACCTGTCTGGATCACAACATTTGGCAGCTACAGATGTGAGATTTTTCTCTTTTCTTGCAAAACCTGTCACCCACAGGACAAAATTAAGCCAAGTTACAATGATTTTGAAGATAAACAGGAAGCTAAAATGTAAAAAAAAAAAAAAGAAAAAAGAAAAACTAAGATTTCATAAACGTGCAATTTCATTCCATTTTACCTAAGTGTTTAAAGTATAGAACATGAAGCAGCTGCTTCCATTCACCTTTCAATTCAAGGTTCAGCAGATACAATCAGGTATCAGGCTTTGACTTGATTACAAAAGAATTCACACACCTTGGACTTTTTTTCTTTTGCCAAATTAGTCAAACTCTACTGTACTATATATATATGTATATATATATACATATATATATAGTACATATATATATATATATATATATATATATATATATATATAAATGTGCACGTGTGTAGGGGGAGAGGGGAAGGGTACGTGTGAGCATGTGCGTGGGTGTAATTACTGCATAACTGTGTTATTATTCTCAAAAATCAAAAGAATATGTCATTCATTTGCATTCTGACCCCTTTACTCTAAACTTGATATCTAGCATAAAAAAATTTCTAAGTAATTCAGTTTGAGCGACAAGAGGGAAAACATTGTTAAATGAAAAAAAACAAAAACAAAAACTTACATTTAAAAGCCGTGAAAGGGACACGACAAACAGGTGGAAGTATGTGGTCTTGTTATAAGAGACTTTTTTTGGCCAACATGCTAAACACTCTGTGTTTTGAAACACTAATCCTATAGGTGAAACATAGTGACGGCCAAATCATGCAGTGCAAATACTTCAGTAGTCCCGGGTAAGCTGGTCAGAGTTTACTTATGTCTGGAGCAGAGATTCATCTTCCAGAAGGAAAACATCAAGTCAGAGCTTTGATAAAATGGTTCAGTCAAAGCCCAGTCTTAAAACTGTGAGAATCTGTTTAAAACAATAAATAAATGTGTGTTTACTGATGCCCTCAGTCCAGCCTGAGAAAAGCAAAACAGATACAGCCTTACCCAAAAATACTATTTTACAAACGGTACCAACATAAGATGAGCTGAATACGGATGCAGTGCACTTTTCCAATTTTATTTGCAAACTATGAAATTTCTAATTTGTGTTTCCCATAGAGTCTGTCAATGTCTGTAAATTGTAACCAAACAGAAGCGAGTTCAAGTTGCTTTTGCAAGGCACAGCAAAACACTCTGCCTTCCCACTGGTTAACGGTGCACTGAGGATGATGCTGGTGACGGCAGCCAGTGGGAGGTCAGCTCATGCAGCAGGGCAGATAAATGGCAGGAGAGCACAGGAAGCTTATGAAGGAGGGACAGAGAGAGTAGACTCCAAGTGGATCTGGCGTGTCCCACAAGGATGCAGGCCGAGCACAAATGTACTTAACCGTTTGAGAAGTGTCGTCCTTGGACCAAGACAGGGTGGATGGAAATGAGGGAAGGGATGAAGAGGTCACAAATGCACCCCTTTCTGTCTGAAGACAGAGGTTAAATCATATTTCAATGAAAAAGTGTGAGGTAAAAAAAATATGAATGGAGATGGACATCTCCCGAGGCAGAATAAATCTACTGGTAATTATGACAAAATGGCTGAGTTAAGAAGAACCTATGAACATGAAATATATTGGTTTAAATTAGGAATTGATTGTAATTGTGAAGGTATTTCCAAATATCCTGTATTAACCGCATGGTCTCAAATTTAACTATGACTTGTTGAAATCGAAAATCAAAACAAATGAGGTGTGTGTATGTGTGTGTGTGTGCGTGTGTGTGCAGGAGCGTCATGCATTACAAAACACAGTGTTTATACGGTAGCTTTAATGCACATCAACATAAAACAGTACAAAAATCCAAAGCTAATCACTTTGCTTCCACAAATACAGTTTGTCCAAAAAAAGCAGCAATCCAGTAAACCGAGACAACGTAGATATGATTCTGAACTGGACACGGTGAAAAGAGACAAATGTGTGGTATTGACATTTTCAATGAATCTCGGTCTTCAATACAGCTAAATACCCTGTGGCAAGTCAAATCAAATAAAAACACAAGGGTAGGGCGACATGACTGCAGACAGGGTGAAGAAATGAGGGGGAAAGACAACAGAAGTGAGCAGTGGAGAGGAAGCTGCAGGGAGCGGGTCTTACTTACATGAGGCGGAAAGGGTTGCAGGCTGGGGAGACCCTCCTCTGGATAAGGAGTTTCCCCTTTGGAAAGATAGGGCTTCAGGCCTGAGCCGGTCTCATACATTGACATGGGCCGACTGGCCCGCGCAGACTGCCGGCGTTTCAGGGCTGAGGGGCTGGATGGGTCAGGGTAGTCTGTACCGCTGGGGGTCTGATAGACATTTGTTGTGACCTGCCGCCTGAGAGAGGTGTTCTCGCTTTGCAGAGATTGCAGCTGGAAGAGACGGTCAGCAGTACACTAAGAGGCGCTCTCAGCAAGGCAAGCTTTGGTCCCTGTTTGCTAGTTCTGTGAAGCTTACCCTTTCTGTTTTTATCCGACAATTTCTAGACATTTTAACTTAAATTTGATCGTGGCGACACTTTAATGTGGCATTAATTTAGCAGATCTTTGTCGATATGAAGAATTTCAAACACTCAAACAAATCTAAAGCTGCTTTCATGACAAAATGCTTTATAAATCTAGATTCCCATAAGACTAATCTTCTCCATTGCATGAAACTAAATTTAGAAATATTGTTGGAGTTTCAGATTTAGTTTAAATAATGTCAGCATTCAGCAGTTACCAACAACTGCAAAACCAAATTCATGCAGACATGTCTGCCATTTTCCCTGGACGCTGTTTTAAAAAAAGTACTTAATCTTGGTCTCAAAATGCAAAGCAAGTTAAAGGCAAGCGAGAGACTGTTGCACAAAGCTGCAGCTACAGAACAGATTCAAGAACTATAAAAAAGAGGCTCAGAAGAAAAGCAAAACCTGGCCCCAAAATGAATGCAGCAATTTGCATTCGACAAAAAGAGGGAAGGAAGGATTTGGTAGGAGAAAGGAGGTTAAAGTCTCCGATTTAAGTTCAGAGAGCTGATATGTTTACGATATGAAAAAAGAACAGGTCCAAGCCACGTTACATGTCGAAATAAAACAAGTTATAAGTATTGACTGGTTTGCATTAACAGTACTTTATCTAAATATGGACACTGACTGCTACCATCCACAAAAATGAAGCCCAAGTACAGGTACATGTCATGTCAAAGTTTGAAATATGTCTGTGTGCAATTCATCTTTAAGATATGTGTTTCTCTTTATGAATTAATTAACTAAAAATAAATTAACTTTTCAAAATATTCTAATTTACAGAGGGGCATATATTTATCCTAAAGGGTCAATTCACAAGTCTTAGAAAAACAGGTTCTAGAAAATACAAATGTTGAGAATCTAAACTGCACAAAACGTATGCAACATGAGAGCAAATAGGATCTATTTTTTTGTCTGCGCATATCAAGACCGGTGTGGGTCAACATGCCAGTGGATCACTTTCTGTGTGATTTAATCACAGATTAAAGACCAGAGCAACAGGGTTCCAAGTTTGTTTGACCAGTATCTTTCAGTTCAATGTAACTATTTAGAAAACACAACAAAAACAACATGTCCAACATTTTGAAATATAAAGACAGCAAATGTGGTAAAGCAACATACACACACACAAACATACATGGTTCGTTAGTCACTATTGTGTCATAAAACGTTAAAATCCAGGGTAAATTATGTCATGCTTTTTTACAACATGCTTGTTAGTAACATTAGATGCCATAACATTCACTCCAACTGATAACACAATAAAAATACAATCCGTTATTAAATGAAAAAAAAAAAAAAATGACGCTTTGCTTTTTCTGAAAATCAAGCAAACAAAAATAAAATAAAAAACAAGGAAAAAATATATGAGTTTTTTTTATGAAGAGTCTGAAACATGCTGGTCAAAAAGAAGGCTGAGCGAGTCTCACTGACTCTGATCAGTTCACAACCTCCAACACCAGGGAGCGCTCACACTGCACTCCAGAAGCTGCTCTGTGTCTCCACAAACTCCCCCACCCTCCCAGTCAGCAACCCCCCCGGGGTTAGTGATCTCATTGGTGCAGCGCGGGGGATACCTTTTTCTGCATCAGCCTCAGCTCGTCATTCAGATCGTCATTGGCTTTCAAGAGCTGCTGGATCTTAGCTTCGGAGGCAGTGAGCGCATTTTTCACCTCCATGTATTCGTGCATAGTTACAGGGCCATCAGAAATGTCAGAGTCCAGGCTCTGTTGAGGAAACAGGTTAACGACAAATCCGCCAGCAGGGAGCATCGATCCTCATTCAGTGGTCAAATACCTTGGTTCTGTCTCCTTTGCTTGAAGGGAGCTCTTGATCTGTATCTTCATCTGAAGCCACACTGTCATAATCACTGCTGTGTCTGACAGCCACGCCCTTTAATATGAGTTCAACATTGTCTGGAATAAACAGGATCAAAATTGTGTGGTTAGTGTCGGTCCGTTTGATAAAGCGGCTTACAAAAGTATTTAGTATTCCCTTGAACTTCCCCATATTTTGTAATTCTACAACCTTCAATATTTGCTTCTGGAGTACTACCAGAACAAGGCAGCTGACAGTTGTAAATATTTTATGATAATCATACCCCTCACGCAATACTTAATTAAAACATCTGCAGGTCACTACAGTTTTGTTTCTCCCAGCTTTGCACATCATGAACTTTAGCCTGTGTTTCTGTGAACCTCAAATTTTACATCTGGCAATAGATAGGCAATTCATTTCATGTTTTATTTTAACTCAATAATAAATACCAATAGTCAATATAACAGCTGAAAGAAATCATGAATGAAGGAGCGCAGCATAATACTGCTACCACCATGTTTCATGGTGGAGAATGTGGTCAGAGGGATGTGAAGTGCAAATGTTTCACCAAACATAACATTTTGCATGTAGGCAAAAAAGAAAAAAGGTTTAATCTCTCACCCTCTGCAGAACATTGTGCTTTTTAAATTAAACCTAAAAGGCATATTTCTAAAGCATTTATATTGAAATTAAATTACAAATAGCCTTAGTTATAATTGTAATGTCACAAAATGTTATGATGTTCAGGCCAGTGTGAGTACTTTTGTAGTTTTCTGTACATTAATGTCAGCAGCACTCTGGATAAAGGCAAGAGGAAGATACAGACCTTTTGGACTGCCGGCAGAATTCCCTTGTTGTCTGCGTTTGGCGTCACTTAAAATATCAATGACTAGAGTTGCAAATTCATGTGCGTTGAATCTTGCGAGCTTCTGTCGTCCCTGAAGAAAGATAAGCAGTCAAACAACTGTACCAAGATTAAATTTGCAGTAAAAAGCAGAACCTGCAGCAGAACCTGCAGTGGCCTATGTGAAGCTGACTCACCTGGTTTCTTGTTGAGGAATACTCTGGATTTACAGGGAGGAAAGGAACCAGAGTTGTCTCCGACACCAAGGTGCTGTGATTCTGTGTTGCCAACCACACTGCAAGCAATAACATACAGAAGACAGAGGTGTGCAAAGCTGCACCTTACTGCAAGCCGGCCAAAAAAGAAAAATGGCACTTTGATGACATGCAGCCACAGACAGCTTTTCTAATTAACCATCTGATACATGACATATTGACTATACAGTCTTCCATCAGTAGGTCTTTTTGGACAGTCACAGCTGGTAGGAAACAATGATTCCCATTAAATTCCATAGGAAATGAACCCACTTGGACCCACTTATGGAAGAATAAGAGGGTAGCAATATAAAACATGCCATTTCTTAAAATGTGTAAAAGGCAAATTAAAAATTTGAACTGCATGATTTCAATAATATGTTTGTTGAGGAATACCTGGAATATGAAGTGATGAAAACTTTTCATTACAAAGATATTGCAAAAAGACGAGCTCCCCGGGTCCAAAAGGACCCACTTATGCATCAGAGGGTTAAAAGACACTTATTTCTCATTTACCTGCATCTGTCTCTCGTCTGTCCACTTCATCATACACGTCCATGGCCAACTCTTCAAATAAATGATTACTGAGCTGAATAAGGGTAAGAAAAGCACATTTAGCTTTAAGGAGACTGAATGAATAAAACCACTAAGGGCAAGAAAAGTAACTCACCGACTGCAGTTTTCTCTTTGCGGCTTTTGCAAGTTCTGTTAAATCTGGACTTCTACAAAGAGAAAAGGTAACTTTTACAATTACATGCAGATGAATTTCACCCAACTTTACTGTTAACCAAGTTATACTTACACATTTCTGCTTCATCAAAAGAGAGCAAGTGAAAAAGTTCAAATATATAATTTAAATGTAATTTAAAAAGCACACTGTTCTGCAGAGCAATTTTCAGACTGAAGTAAAATTAGAGTACACATTTTTGCATTACTTGCTAAAACTGTAACTTGAGTGGGTTCTCTAAACTAGATTAAATAAAGCAAAAATTGAGTTAGTGGAAGGTGGGAAGAGAGAGAGAGCGACACAGGCATGAAAATGTGCCCGACTGCATTGCGTCAATGTAAACTAAGACAAGATCCTTAAGATGAATGGAACGTACCTGTCAGCCATCTGGGGAACAATGAAGTGCTCGCCATTTTTATGATCTAAATGGGTCAAGAGGAGAGTTGTGGATTTATTTGGCATAACCATTACTAACAATAATTTCAGATGGAGTCTGACTCTGCATGTTTTTTCTGTTGAATTTTTTGATCAGATGAATAATTAAAGGAAGAAAATAAATGGTTGTTTGTTTTCTGTTGTAAAAATACACCATATTAGCTGACATAATGCTGTTTTTCTCTTTTATTAATAACTGGACTTTGTTATCACTACTGTCTAGCACGGATATTGTGTTATGCAATGACGCCTTAGTTCAGCGTTCCAACCATAATATTATCACTCTTTAACATCTTTTGGCTGCATGCTCAGCTGCCTTGTGCTTGCTTCTTTTCCCTTCACGCTTTAGTTCTTAAATATTTGTCAAAATCAGACAAGAAATTAAGTACAAGTCTGAACAGAACCTGAAAGGAAAGAAAATCACAACCTGTGCTGTATAATCTCTCACTACTTTCATTACTGGTTTCAGATAATGAAATGCAATTACCAAAACGTGAACAGACCAATTAATCAGAAATCTCAAATAACTCTGCATTACACATCTCTGTCACTGCTTACCTGGTTTTCGGCCACATAAATAAAACGCCAGTCGATCAGTGAGCTCATACTGAATCTCCACCAGCCTGTCTGCCAGGTCATAGTGACCAACCTCTCTGAAAAAACATAGCAGTAACACAAACAGTTCAAAATGTATAAATCCAGAAATGTCATGAAATACTAAAAACATAAACTGTTAATAACGAGAGGCTATACCTTGCATGGTCAATGGGAGTTTTGCCATTGCTGTCTAGAGCTCCAGGATCAGCCCCATACACAGTCAGCAGCTCAGCCTGAGATACTTGGCCTGCCTTTGCAGCTACATGCAAAGGGGAGTTTCCCTTGTCCTGGGAGAGATGGATCAATTATCAGCAACACCGTGAGAAAGATCAACACAACAACAACAAAAAAATTAAGTCAAATTATTCAAATGAAAAAACAAGTCTTACTGGATGGAAAAAATTAGCTTGTGCTCCCAGAGACAGCAGCCTCAAACAAGTCTCGAGATTTCCTGTGCGCACACTCGAATGAAGTTGCTGAAAAGTAATTTAGTCAAAAAACATATATTATAGAAACACAATAAGCTAAAGAATCAAACATCTAAGTGCTACATTATTCTTGCATCCTGTAATAAATATCTGCACAAAAACCTTAAAATGAAATTGTTGCTTCAGCAACCTGGGGACCCAAAGACCCCATGATTTGCTGCAGTTCCTCACTTACCTTCATCCCCACTGAAGGTGGAGGCAAAATATGGTTCAGACTTCTTTGTCAAAGTTTCTGTCAAAATCTTTGTTCTAACCAAATACAGGGTAATCCTTATGAAGAACAACAGACAACTGCGTTTCTTTAATAGTATGTTCCTTTGTCTTTGTAGTTATGAAACCTAACCCTGTGCCAGGTTATATTTATACGCCAAGGAAACAAGAAGTCATGGTTTACTAATTAGAAGCTCATTAACTAAAAAGCAAAGTATAAACTAAAAAATCTTTGTTTTGTATGAATTGAACCTGTTATTTTTGCTAAAAAAAATATTTTAAATGCAACGTTGTTCCCCAGCTATTTCTTCTTACCTTGCTTAAATCCTTTGCTGTAGAGCTGTCGTCGTCACGGCACGGCATGCGATGGACAAATGCCAGCATTTGATATTTGGCTCTAATAAACTCAGATTTGTTTGGGCTTTTGAGACAGAAACATGAAACGAATGAGTAAACAGAAGTCTTTTTTCTCTCATCGATATTTTTATGAATAACATCATGAAATCTGTCCATAGAGGTCAATAAAAAACAAACAACCACATCTTAAATTCAGGGACGTTTGCCATTCATTTCAATATTGATATTTTCATTTTTGCCAAGCATACTGAATTTTGTTATCTCCTGTGTTTGTGTAGGTCATTTTACCTCATTGAAATGTACTACCTTTAAAAGTTCTGATTATTTTGTACCTGCCTAATAAGACAGTCAGAATATTCTTAACTGTCATATTTTGGTACCATTTTCTTTCTCTAGCATGCAAGGCTGGATGGATGAGAGATCTTTTAATAAATCTTGGAATAAAAAGTTTAAAATCATATCTCTGCTATCAAATTACAAAAGTGTCCAAACGGGGTGAGATGGAAAGCATCTCAGAACCGGGATAAACAATGGGTATGTGTGGATACAATAACAAGGAATTCAGACCAAAGCATCGCAGCTCCACTTTAAATAGGCCACAACTGAATGATTTAAATGTGAAAATGAAGGATTTGAAACTATTATATGTCTACTTTAAATTTAATTTGCTTAGATCGCCCCATTATCTCCACAATTAAGTGTGAGCAAAGAGCATTTGGTCGGCTGCACGGATATGCACATTCGTTACTCATACTAACAGAGATTAAATAAGTCATGCATGACATCAGATAAACATACGGACACAATATCTTAGCTGAATATAGTAACGTCTATATCAATTCTGATCAGCAACCAGTTTCCTGACACTTGTTCTTTCCCCATCACAACAGTTTTTTTCACCGTGTTCTGCAAGCTTTAGCATCGCATATGGTGAGCATCATGGGGCCGCTGCAAACCAACCAACTGGCCAAAAATATTATTGGCATGCAGAATGTGAATATATTCTGCATTTCTAACTAATGTAATATTTAGTTAAAAATATGATATCTAACTAAATATTACATCTGGTAAGTGCAGGGCTATGAAACGGATGTAAGGGTACAAAATAGGGGTACTAATTGGCCAAGTGGTAAACTGAGCCCCCACAGGACAGATGCTCCACAAATAAAGACTGAAAAACACAAGAAAAGCTCTTACTGAAGTTTGTCCTGAGGACTGGCTTTACGTTTTCCACTCATCACAGATGCAGGGTCCAGAAGGGAGTGCTCCCATATTGAATTTGCACCGTTGTTGTATAATGTCTGCACCATCTAGACGGAGTAAAGCAGACGATTGTTTAAAATACGTCCCAGCCAATGACAACTACAACTATAAAGATATGTGCTGTGTAACGTCAAGGCATTCCAGGCCTGCTTGGTCTGTAGAGAAGACACTTTCACAGTAACAGTACTGAAAGCAAAGCTAAACATAAATCAGGATTATCTCTCTGTGGAGGGTCATTAACCTGAAGCTGCGTTGGAGGCCATGTGGAATGAGTCAGGTGACGGACTTGGGAGCTGTGCCTGCCGAGACCTCGATGAACGCTGCAGCACTCGTCGCAAATCAGCACTCCCCTGTTCACGGAGGCCCAGCGAGGCTCTGGAAGACAGGAAGATAAAGTCAAAATCAACCTAAACCCATCACACTACCGCCACCACTTTTAACTGTCAGTATGACTGTCAGTATGACAGTTAAAAATGTTAGATTCTAAAGTGCGGTGTTGGGTTTCAGTCAAATGTAACATCACACTCTTTATCAAGATCATTTTGGGGGGAAGTTTAAGCTGGGGATGTTTTGTTCCTTTTAGTTATCAGTGGTTTTGTCGCTGCAGCTCTCATATGGAGGCCATTTATGCCCAGTATCTCTCCTGTTTCTAAATCTTGAACTTTAAATGATGCAGGTGAAACTGACAGTACTTTAGATGTTGTTCTGGGTTGTTGCGGGACCTCCTGGTTGTGTACTTGGGAGTACTTCTGATTGTCTGGCCTCTACTGGGAAGATTCACCACTGCTGCATATTTTATCCAGTTGCGGATCATGGAATTTGGTTTGCTGGCATCCCAAAGTCTTAGAAATGACTTTGCAACCCTTCAAAGACTGATAAATTCCAAGTACTTTCAAACTGACAGAGAGGATTGCGTACATCTTGCAAAGCCATTAAGGAAAATACACAGGCTTTAAGCAAAGTACTTTTTTTTTTCCACCAAGATGCATACCACAAACACAAACCTCATATTTTGTGCTAAGGTTAGAGTCACTACACAAAAAGTAATGTCTTACAGCTCACACAGAACTGTTATGTTTATGAAGGGTAAACACATACATAATCCTGGGGATGTCTGCTGACCTGACACTTGTCAACAGATAGTAATGCCCACCACTATAACTAAAATAACTAATATATATCTCTGTGCATGAAATGAATTAAAGTTATTACATTTTTATGTTTTGTAAATTAATTTCTTTAACTTTTTGATAGTCTAATTTTGTAAGATGTCTGTCTCTGTTTAAAATCTCAAATATCCGCCAATCTACTATTAGAATTACATCTAAGAACATCTGCATGCAAATGCAACCAAAGAAAAAAAATATGCAGGTCAATTCCATATTGTTGCAATAGTCCCTTAAAGCTGCTTTAATTGCATGTTAAAGTGAGGCTGTGTAGTGTGTAAAAAGTTTCTAAAAAGGAAGTGAGGACCAGCAGTTAGAGGTGGAAGCACCTTCTGACAGAGCAGCTTCCTCTTTCGCTGCTGTGTTCATGCAGAAGAGAAATGAGAAATAGAAATGAGCCACATGTGAAAGTTATGCATGGTGCCACAAACAGAAACAGAGAGATGTAACACAGTTTGCTTTACTACTCTCTTTATCCTGCAGAGAAACTTTCTGACACCAAACATGAGTTAAAAAACAAATAAACTCATAAGATCCTTACAAGGTCTAAACTATCAGACATACTGAGTGTCTGGCTTTGTGAAAGGACAGACACTGAGGACTGTAAATGTCTAAGTAGCAGCTGAGGTGCAGGAGCAACAGCTGCTGGGGTTGGCGCTCAGATTCTGTCTCCTGGGTCTCTCTTTTTCTCCATTTAATAAGCCTCTGCTGGGACTTGCTGACATGCCTCCTTCATGCTTTTATCAACAAGAGCTGCTAAACTTAATGCCGCATCCTGAAACTCTAAAAATATTAACACTCAACAATTGGTGCCAGCCATATGCTGGGGCAGCTGCTGAGAAACCCCCGGGGTTAACTAATCCAAGTGACAAGATGACGGACGAGGTCCTGCATACTTCGCAAACTTTCTCATTCACCAATAAAGAGGAAAAGATAGTTGCTTAGTATTTTTGAAGAAAGGGAAGCTAAGCGTTTGATTTCCTTCTGCTAAATCAAATATATTATAACAATAAAATAATTCTTCAGTAAGAACAGCAGTCAATTCGCTTTGCATCCTGTTTTGCTTCCTGTGACTTCTGAAAAACATCACGTCACTTCTTTTTCCTTCGAATGGAAGTTTTGAAAAGTATCTGAGACGCAATGCAGTCATTATTTGTTCCGCTTTCACAGGCCCATTAGAGTGTGAAAGCTCACTCCAAGTTTCTCCCAGGCCTATAACTTACTTAAACAAAAAGATGCCATTCAACTCATGTTGGACTGCAGTTGGTCTGGATTGGTTTGAGAGTCTCATTGAATGAAATAATGATTAAAAATACTTAATAAGATTTTTGATTGGATGGTATTTCTTCAGTTCAATATGCCATGCCTAAAATGTAGAGCTTTATTGTTTTTAAATTCCCAAAAGAAGAGAATTTATTGAATCAGCCAATTTGTCTGCAGATTAATGTCATCAAGTGCCCCTAAAGAAAGAGTTTAAATACTAATTCCACAAATTACCTTCAATGTTTACCCATATTTGTTGTTTTTAATGGTAAAAATATCTTATTCTACAGTGTCCCACGTGAGACTAAATGAAGAATAAATAAAGAGACTGTTAGTGTTACAGGTCAGTTAATTGATATTTATTCCAACCTCAAAAGTAAACTAAGATACATTTTGTGATTTTAGGTTACAATATGTTATAGGCTTTGAAAAGAATCAAGAGACAAAAAAAAATATACAGATGATTTTCAGCTTTTAAAATATTGCGTCTGTCCTAATTTTTACCCTATGTTATATCTGAAAGCTCTTTCAACCTTCCTTCAGATTAAATAGTTAGTTCTTATGTCATACTTGACATACATAATTTTACTAACATACTTACTTTTTGCAATTTTGAAGCAGTGACTTTTAAACCTTTGTATACCTTGGTCAGGCCATTACACTGTAATGAGATTTATTGCCAAAGAAATAAACTCTACTAATGACTAATTAGTTTCAAGCTAGGGATAAAACTATTACCACTTTTAATGAATACCATGACAAAAAAATGCCAAACATTAAGTCAAATGTTGTCCGTCAAATGCAGAATCTTAGATGCTAAGTAACACTGTGATTTATTATTTATCAACATGCACCAAGTGTGAAAAATAGCCTTATTTAGACTTAAATTTAGACAAGAAAGCTCTTTAAAAAAAGCATTTGCTCCCAGCCTAGCATTACCTGCTAGGCTGCCAGGTGTGCAAATTAACTGCTGCAGTCTTCTGTGATTTCTTGGACCAAAACCACTGCAGCCAAAGTTCTGGTTATATTCAATAAGCAGAACCAAGATGATATGAGGGTTTCTGCTTATATCACAATAGAAGACCTTCCTGCAAATCTTCTTAATAAATAAACATAAATATACTGCCGTCTAAACTTTGAAAATCATATTTTGAAGCTGATCAAAAGAATTTGCAGTATCCTCTTTGCAGACTGAATGCCGGATGCACTGTGTGTGAACTAAAGATTGCACTGCTTAACAAAGGGAAGTTATAATTTGTTAAAATATTTCCACTTCTGCCACTGGTAATACTGGTGATAATATATGCTGCTGGCTTAGCTCTTAGTACTGCAACTTCAGCCTTTGACACATTTATTATATATTCAATAAATTTTAACAAAAATTCCTAATATCATAAATGCTCCTGTAGACTTTGCACACAATTATAAAAATGAAAATTACTTGCATCCCTTTTTAGGTTATTTTTGTTGCTTTGTTTGTTTTGGGGTTGGGAGAGTTCTATAGTTCCCTTTTTATTTTCAGTAAATAATTTTATAAATCAGTTTTAAAAGGGCCTAATTGCACAAAACCTTACATGGTGACTTATAAATTTGAACGCAGGCAAGAACCTCACCTGCTCACATTAGACTGAAAGAGCAAACATCGCACTCACTACTAAAACTTTATAACATATGCTAAAATTCAAAACTAGATCAGAAAATCTGGCAATGCCATTTGCTGTGATACAATTACACACATCACTCGTCTGTGTGCAAAAGCAAGCAGGAACTACTAAGCAGAAGAAAGCACAGCGGGGCGGCAGGTATAATCTGATTAAGGATTAGTAACCAAAAGTCAGCAGATTAATAATATTAAATGCAAGTAAAGCCCTCAGTGTGAATGATCTTACCTGGAACACAGCAATCGGCGCACAACTCAGTGTTTCTCAGGCGTTTAGACATCCTTAAATCTGCAGGAAATGCTTTCTAAAAGGTGCAGAGCATTAAACCCGTTACCATAGACATTGGTTGCACTGAAGGAAGACGCCTTCCGCGTTAGCTAGACTTAGCTAATAAATAAATGAAAACAAACAAGGACCTAAATACTTTCATTAGCCGCTGCTAGCCTTTGAGTTTGTACAGGATAACATTAGCTCTCAAGATTTAAAATAAGCTTCTGTCCTGCCATACAGCTGACTAGGCACCCACCTGCCTCGCTTACTAGCCTGCGCCCATTTGAGAGTTTACCCCTCAGTTTCTGCTAGACAGCAGAAGGAGCAGCTGCGACTGTGACCTACTAACATGAGTTACTAAGCCCCGAGTCTTGACTGTCAGGAAGCAAAACTCAGGCAACTGTAACAGTGACGCCCCCTGGTAATAACTTGGTGTATACCGAATTAATTATCATCTATTGCATTCTAGATCTATATCTAAGAACATGAGATAAATACAACGCAACATACAAGGTGCCACACAACCTTATAGGCAGTATTCAGGAAGAGTTAACATGATTTTACGTACCTCTACACAGGAGGTGAGCACAATCCAGGCACCTTTTGAAAAGGTCCAGCAGGGGTCACAATTGTCCCAATCCAGGACAGGATGCTATTTATTTACCTTGAACTTAACAACGCCACATATAACAAAAGATGAAGTTAATATAACTTGGCATCTCTTTAGAAAGAAGAAGTAAGTGACATTCATTTATAGATCAGTCAAATGGTAGTATGGGCCCATGCTTACTTATATTCTCAAAAAAACAAACAAACAAATAAAAAATTACCCATGAAGATGATCGCTGCATATAATTTGTGGTTGTTCTTCAAAGTCACTCTGGCTTTTCTACTTCTTCTGCTCACCCCATCCCCTTTGAAACAAACACAAAAACTTTTTATTGTGAAACCTGGAAACATTAAAGTGCCTGCACTTTTAATGCTCAATGTCACATAGGTTGCCACAACTGTGCTGGTCATGTTCAGAATCAGAATATTCAAGTTTGTGCACACAAAAAAGGAATTTGACTTTCATTCTTTTCTCTCCATAAATACAAATATCTCAAAACAGAAGAAAAAAAAAATCTTATTCTTTTTTGTATATGTATAGTGTTTTTACAAAGAGAAAAACAAGGTCAAATGGATCTAAACATGCATGAAAGATCTCAAATTCAAGGTAGCCGAGGTAATATGAAGTAGGTACTTCTGCTGTCCAAATTGCTGTCTCCAACATGGAGGGTCAGTTTTAGTGAGGGTGCTGTCAGATAAATGATAAACTTAGCATAGTGACGCCCATACTGGAGAGGCGGCTCCAATAAATACTAGATGGAAGATATGACGTCTTAGAGCGCAGCAATATCTGTATTTATACCTTTAAAATGAGCTAAATAGGCCTGGGAAATGGGGGGAAACGGAGTCTGGAAGAGTATGGAGTAATATCATAAAGGCGTTTTGAAGCACCTACTGTCTTATTGCTTGTAAATAACCAAACCTCAACTGCACAGTTTCATTTTTCCAATCTCCCTCCCCTGAACCGACAACACCTACACGTCAGAGGGGAAATACGAAATTGTATATTATATTTAAACACAAGCAGATAATATCATCCACCGTTTTATTGTAATATAAAATAATATGCACTAATCACCTAATATTTAAATGTGAATTTAAGGGAATCAGTCTATTTACGGATCGATTTCCGGAAGTCTTTATTTAGCTCCCCCTCCGCACTGACACGTAAAATGGTTTAGTCCAACCTGGAACTGTCTATTATTTTCGGTAAAGACGATGCTCGCGGCTGATAAATCCGTTTCTGTGTCACGTCAACGTCAGCAACAAATCTCCAGACAAACAGACGAGCTACCATTTTAAAGTCAGCCACCACGAAATTTGATTCGGGTAATATAATTCAGTACTGAGAGCGTTTTTCTGTGCAGGACACCCCTGTTGCTGTTGCTAGGTGCTGCTCCGGGCACTTCCTTGTTCAAAAGTTTTATTTAGAGGAAGGCTTGCGGGCAGAAGTTGGTCACTGGACTGGGTGTCATTCCTGCTGTCGGCGGCAAACGCGATGGAGTTATGGCGCACATTTGGCTGTAATTAGCGTGAACCCGCCGCCGCCTCGATCATAGATGAAACACTCAGAGACCGTCTGCAGTGAAAGGCTCCAGAAAGAGGAAGATGTCCACGGCTAGCATTAGCGAAGACATCCGAGGGAAGTTTCCCCTTCATTCCGCAGTTTGGGAGAACGACTACAGGAAACTGGAACAGCAAATACGATTACAACAGGTTTGTGGAAACACCAAGTTAGCTGACAAGACCACAAAAATGAAAGCAGAGGCTAGTTGCTCGCTGTGTTTGTAGCCTGTGAAAGTAGGCCAGGGGTGTTGACAGATGCTGTGCTGTCACACAGGAAAGTTACCTGCTGACTGATCAGCTCACTCACAACATTGGCTTACTCAGAAAAACAGGAAGGAACAACAGGTGCATCTTTGATTTGCAAGACTGATCGAAAAGTTGATATATCCCTGTAATTCAAAAATGAAACTCGAGTGGTATATTGATTAATTACACGCATTGTTGTTCATTTGGAAATGAAAAAGTTTGTGGCGAACAATTTAATGTTTATTTTGAATATGAGAGTGCTACGTTATGACCTGCAAAAACATGGGAAACGCTGGTGACTTTAGAGTCCAGCTGTCATTGCTAAGAATGCTAGGCTCGAATAATCCTCTATCCAAGCATATTTTTGGAAAGTTGTATGGAAGGAAAAACTCATTTGTTAAATCTTTATACTACTAATAACTGAAGTCTTGAGAGAATCTTCTCCATTCAGTTTTTCATCTGCAACTGCAGTCAGTCCAACAGTCTCCAGTCTTGTATCTAGGACATGAACTACAGCTGTTGCATTTCTTGTACTAAGCACTTTACAATATTAGAGATAATATTACAATAACTATAAGCAGAGGTGAAGATAAAAAAAAATACTGGACTGTTCTGTACTCAGGGGTTCAAAGTTTTCTTTTCAGATGAAATTAAATGTTGCATTTTATTTGTAAATCAAGATTCCAACATCTGGAGGAAGAGTGGAATGGTACACAATCCAAGTTTGTTGGGGGTCTATGTTATCTGATAATATTGGTCCAGTGTTTTTTATCAAGTTTAAATGCAGTTGCCAGCCATAAAATGTTTAGCACTTTATATTTCCTTTTTGTGATGTGCTTTAGGGAAATTCAGATTATTTTTTTCCACCTACACTGCACCACTACCTCCACTGACATGAAACTATCTATTGCACAGTCTGTAATTAATGATTAAAGAAAAATAAGTTTCATCCATAAGTCATAAACATTTGTTACACTCAACATAACAGATGTATAGTAAATATGTCAAGATGTGACATTGGATAAAGGTAACAAAAATACTTTTACAAGATATAAAATAAATAATTACAAACAAAAATGTCTCTTCAGTTACTGTGCCTCTGAGTTGATGTAAGACAGACTTTTTACAAAGGGACTTTGGCACCTCAAGCCAATGACTGCATGTCAATTACAGCGTGACTCATAAAACCTGTTACTTATGTGGTGGCGCAGTTTCGCGTTATTAACCGCTGCCGAAATTAGTATGTACAACTGCACAGGGATGTCATTCAGGTAAATATGGTCTGTTGTTGTGACCCTCTTCAAGTGTTTACCTGTACTGTATGATGTAATTTCTGCACTTGTAATGTTTACTGTATGTTTGTTTTGTTTTTTTTCTCTCAGAATGACATCGAGGCCGTTGATCCCCGGGGTCGAACACCTTTGCACCTGGCCGTGTCGCTCGGACACCTGGAGTTGGTCAGAGTTCTTCTGAGACATGGTGCTTCCGTGACTAAAGAAAATGCCAAGCATTGGACAGGTTAGCCTGCTGCATATCAGCCAAGTAGTGCTGTAAAACACCATCCTTCATCTTCTGTTATGTGATATATTCACGTCAGTTTCATGGTTATTTATCTCCTAAATCGCCTCCTCATCTGTTGCTAATGGACTTTCTTGTAGATGCTTATTATACTCTCTCAGTTACAGTAAAACACTCACCACAACCATTACTGTGGTTTTCAAATGGAGAATTGCAATACCAGTGGGACCGATGCTGATATTTTAACAGGCGTTGTGGTTTCCATGCTCTTCTGTGTATTTGTGCAGTGCTGCAGGAAGCTGTCAGCACTGGAGACCCAGAGATGGTTCAGTTAGTGCTTCAGCGTAGAGACTACCTCAAAGCCTCCACTGCTCTGGGAGGAGTGCCTGAGCTGCTGTTGAAGATCAAGGAGGTTTTTATTCAGATTTTTTAATTTATTTTTTTTAAAGAATGTTTGTAAATCTGGAAATGTTTACTATTGTAGAATAAAAAATTACCTTGCTGTTTTTTTTTTTTCTCACCAGTCTCCAGACTTCTACATGGAAATGAAATGGGAATTCACCAGCTGGAGTAAGTGGGATTTTTTTTGTGTGTTTGTTTGTGTGTGTGTTATGTTAATTACAAAGGCACAGGGATGTTTTTCCCCAATGCTCAAGCATCCAGAGCTCTTTGCATAAAGGTTTCATCAGGTCATACAGGCAAAACAACATACCTGCCTCTGCTGTTTCTATTAGGCTAAGCGTCACATTCTTTCCACTGTTGGTGTCATTGCTTCACAGTCCCTCTTCTGTCCCGGATATGTCCGAGTGACGTTTGTCGCATTTGGAAAAGCGGTGCAAGCCTTCGAGTTGACGCAACCCTTCTGGGCTTTGACAACATGACCTGGATCAGAGGCCGAAGGAGTTACATCTTCAAAGGAGATGGTATGTGTGTTTTAAACTCCTATGTAAAGATGCTTTCTAAGGTGTTTAAGCATAAAAAACATTTTACCCCCCCAACCCCCACAGATTCCCATGCAGAGTTAATGGAGGTGAACCACGATGATGGCGTTGTCGACACTGAGCACTTCAACATATCCCAAGAAATGGAAGAAGTCACGTTGGAGTCGATGCAGCCACCTGAACAGGAAGTTGCCAAAAGATTGACAACACCTGTTGTCAACACCTATTTGGACACAAAGGATATTGCTTTTGAAAGGTGAGGTTTCTTTCTGGTTGCCATCAGTCACAAAACAAATAGATCTAATGCTATTTAATCTCTTTTACTGTCAGCTAATGTTTGTCTATAATTAGGTTTGTGTTCAGCAAGATTAGTACTCATGTCATGGTAACAATTTCTAGAATCTCTGCAGAATTTATTTCTAATATCTCTATACAAACGGCCTTGAATGAGAGGATATATTCACTTCTTATCATCGGTGCTAAGTTCAGTTTTGCCAAACCCACCCAAGAGAGATTAATTGCATTAAAATTCTTAATAATTTATGTATTTAATTGATCAAAATTAATGCATTTAAGTTCCAGACTTATTGTTTTTGCCTGTACTTTGGAAAACTATTCAAGCTCAGCCAGAATGGGTGGAGAGCATCTCTGAATTTGTTTTCTCAATTCAACTTGGGTCTGAGCTTTGTCTTTGCTGTTTTAACAATATGAATAAGGTCTGAATTAAACTATTTGATTGTTGTTGTGACTATAGTTAAGGTAGTTAGAAAACACTCTGTTATTTTTAATAAAAACATCCAGGGATTAGAAATCCTTTTGGAAGGCGCTGCGCCATCACAGTTTATTATTTTCTCTGCATTGTAAAGGGTTGTTCTAAGATGGCAAAAAATTCTCTATGATGTCTTGTTTTCTCAAATATTTTTAATTTTTTTTCCAACAGATGCAAATCTGGGATTTTAGGTTGGAGAACAGATAAAACCGAAGCAGTAAATGGATTTGAAGCAAAGGTTTGATAAAGTTACATGGCTGACATTTAGAAAAAACAAACTGCCTATCCACTAGCACCTTTGCAGCCGGTCATTCGGTTTTGTGGTTTATTTTCTTTCAGGTTTTTAGTGTGAACAATGTAAACGTGGTCATCAGGACGAGGACGGAGCATTTAACAGATGAGGAGAAAGCCAGGATTAAAAGTAGGCGGAGAACATTTCTCTTACTTGATTTTCGTTTCTCCAGACTTACAAGTTCACATGTAACCTTTCTATTCAAAGGTGAAAGGAATGTTTTAGAGTCTTTGCTGGGGACTGTGGAGCAGCACATAAGTGCCCAGGGGGTAAGATGCTCATTTCAGCATCGATTAAAGATCAAATTATTTGTTTCGCCTCTCAATTAATGGCTCATTTTAGTTTGTTGCTCCAATTTGCAGAACTTAACTCTGGAGTATGCCACAGCCACAAACCCCACTGCGATCACTCCAGAGGAATATTTTAATCCCGACTTTGACCTGGGTAACAGGGACATTGGTCGTCCCATTGAACTGACGGTTCGAACACAAAAGTAAGAGTGTCTGTTTTTATTGTGCGATCTTCATCAGGCCGGGTGCATGTTTGATAAATGTCTTCTGTAATGTTCATCCACTTAGGTTCAAAGGAACACTGTGGATGAGTGAGGAGCACCCTCTGTCCCTGGTGGAGCAGGTGACCCCCATTATTGACCTCATGGCTCGAACCAGTTCCCATTTTGCACGATTAAGAGACTTTGTAACCCTGAAGTTTCCCCCTGGATTTCCTGTTAAAATAGGTACAAACTAATACATTCTTTCGTCTTTCATTTTTCTTTTTTGTTTTTAAGAAAATTAGGATCTTAAAGATTTTTTATCTCCTCAGAGATTCCCCTGTTTCATGTGCTGAATGCCAGGATTACATTTGGTAATGTAAACAAATGTCGCACTGAAGAGGAGGCAGCAGCCACGCCGACGTCCTCGGACGAAAACGATGAAGTAGCCACAGGTAGCGACGCAGCCATATTTGTTGTCTTAAAAAACAACAACAAAAAAAAAAAATCCATGTTCCTAACTCCTGAGCATCTTGTTTTCCATTCGGTTCTGCCCTCCTTCCACAGCTACAACTCCATTTCAGGTGTGTCCCTCAGTGTTCGAAGTACCTCCGAATTATAACCGCAGAGGTGGCAGCCGCCACGCCCCTGTGTCCAATAATGATGATGAGCTTCTGCAGTATGCCATCCATCAGAGCCTCCTGGACTCACAAAGAGGCTCAGGCGAGGTCAGACTGTATTTTCCACTGCTTATTCTGTATTTTTCTGCATGCTCCTTTCTAAATATCTCTCTTGTTTGTGTGTTTTTATAGGTGAGCTGGGATGATGCTAATGGAGAATTTTCACATGCAATGACAGGTAGCCATAGCGATAGGTAGGTCCAGGCCTTTTCACCAAATACATTTTTCAAATAAAGATCTGAAAGTGTGGCATACATTTCAAATCAGCCCACTTTAGTGGGCAGTTAAGAACTGCATGGTGACCACTTGTATGTCTTTATAACTACTAGTTAAATTTATTTGAGAAACATTTTGGAGAAAAAAAATGTAACGTTTAGGAGTAGTTCTGTTCTAACAAAGCATATAAACTGCAAGTATTAGTTTCATATTTTTTATGATGTGGAAAAGTGCTTTCTGAATCTGTTATTTTGTGTTCATGTTATTTGTTTGTATTTTTTAAATTTATTTCATGTTAGTCTATAAAATACCAGGTCCTGGATATAACATTTTTGTCTGTCTGATGATGATGATGATATCACTTTAAAATATTAAATCAAATGTTCTGATCAGTTACTCAGTACTTTAGCAGCCCTCTAACCAAGACACTTTTTACTTGAGAAAAATATGACGCAGTGGTGCTATTCTTGAGTACAACTTTTGGCTGCTCCACCCACCTCCTCTGTTGCTTAGTAACGGCAACAGCTCAGGGTTGGATCTGACTTCCTTTCTTTCGATGTCATTCCAGAAGTATCCCTGAAGGGTTGCTGGTGGAAATTGGAGACAGCGTCAGCCCCGCGAGCTCTCCCTCCGCTTCCAGCCATGACTCGGACCTCCGCCTGGCTATGGAGCTCTCTGCTCGAGCTCAAGAAGAGGAGGAGAGGATGCGGAAGCAGGAGGACGAGGAGCTGGAGCGGATACTGCAGCTGTCGCTCACTGAGAAGTGAAAAGGAGAAAGAGGGAATTTTAAAACGACGTTCCTGGAACCAGAAGCAACCACCACACCTCAGTGTTTCCTTCCTATAACCTCTCTAAATCCACCTATGCAACCACTGATTTTAATTTTTACTGTAACAAACCTGGACCCATAAAGGCAATAAAAACTCTCCATTATTTTTCAATAGATATTTTTGAGAATAACTTTTTCTTTGCTATATTCCTTCAAGTGGGCATCTTGTCACTACTTACTTACTTCAGACTGTTGAGATACTTTAGTCCTTTAGTTATTTTTTTTTTACTATTCAGACTCACAACAGCATTTACATGTTAATCATTATTGTTTGGATTGGGGTTAAATTAAAATTAGGTTCTTGAGTTAGCTTCAAATGTTTCTTTGTGCTGAGATGTCACACTTTATGCCACCACAACCCTTGTTTTTTTGTTTTTTTTTTTCTTAACATGTAAAGTCAGATTTTTTCTAAAAGCCTACCACATCAAATTATTTTGAGCACTGCAAATGTAAAGCTGTAAGTTTGAGTATTATTGCAAGTCTTCCTGCAGTGTCACTACTCAAAAATATGTTTGGCTCATTGAATAAGAAAAATCTCAGGGTTCCAACTTTCTAGATTTTTTTTTTCTTCCAACATTTATTTCTGAGTTTCAGAGCTGTTGTAGCCTGGTAAATGTTTATGATGCAAAACTGTATTTCTCATGCATATCATTCTATGCTAAAACCTAAAAATGGAAAATTCATGGAGCCATTTCTGAATGCATTTAGATCTACATTGTGAATGTACAGGACTGCAGGTGGTTGAACGAGCGCATGTTGCCATGGGAAATGTTTTCAAAGTAACTGCATGGTGACAAATCTGTGCTGCAGCCAGGCCAAGACTTGGCTTTAGGTAAAAAAGTACTTATTTTTGTAACCTGTCACTGAGCGCAGCTTCAACTCCCTTCAATAACAGCAATAATGCAATAACAGAGACCGGTCTCATCTGTGAGTCGTTGCGGTAACCAATGGAGCAGAGTTTACCTTCTCCAACCATGAACTGTAGGCGTCAGACTCCAGCATGATTAAGAGTAGCAGCTTCAGCATGTGCCAAGGATCACTTTGCTCTGAAAATGCCTGAGGGCCGAGGTGTGATGAAAAGTTCATGGAGTGCCACTAAGACAAAAAAAAGTTCTGCTAATGTTTTTTTAAGATTTTATTATTTTTTTTTTTTTTAATGTGACTGATGAGTTGAAAATGCTTTTGGTTTGTACCAGAGTGATGCAGAGTAACATGAATTAACCACTAAAGTTGATTTCACTGACAGCCAACCACTTTTTAAAGGTCCCTGTTGTTGCTATGATTCCATTAGGAGCTTCAACTCTTCAGCTAACTGTAATGGATCAAGTTGCCAAACTGGTGAAAATTCAACTTTGTGAAGGCTAGCTAATGTTAATGCAGATCTCTGCAATGCGATGTGTGAGCAAGGATGTTTTCTAAAAGAAATTTGCTAAAATTTTGAAAATGTCTGAAAATATTCTAAAATAAAAGCACTTTATTTCCATGAGGACTAAACTTGTTTTTTCTTTCCTAGGTTAGCAACTTTAAAAAAATAAGCCATGATAATGTTAATATTTTCAGGGAAAAAAATTGTTTATTTTTTTGTTTCTCTTTTTCATTTTTTTTTTTTTATTAAGTTTTTAACAACTGGCTCAGTATAATAAAGGTCAATTTAAGTCTAATATCTTCAGCCTGAACCTGATCAGCAGTGTGAAGTGCAGATCCTTGCTTTTTCACTTATAGTCTTTACCACTACAGACTTCAAAGTTTTGCAGGTTTGATGACAGACCAAGACAAAGTGCTTTCTAACTTTTAGAAACTATTTGATAGACCCAGTTAACAGAGTCCATCTGTGTTTTATTTATTCTCAGATTAAATCTAATTCTTATACTTAAATAAATGACAGTCCCGGAAGAAAGGCTGTTAGAGGGGGCAGACGTCTTGAGACAGAGGTGTCATCTTTCACCATAAACACACACCAAGAACTACAATGGAATGGTTTAGATCAATACATATCCAATCATGACAGCCTAAAATGATATTCACAGATATCCCAAAATAGTTGCAGCCCACAGGCTATTGGTTTAACAAAACAAATTGCAAAGAACACCATTATTTTCTCTTTCATATTACTCTTACACACTACTTTGTGTCACATGAAATCCGAATAGAACACACTAATGGTTGTGGTCATAGTGTTTTAAAAACAAAACAAGTTCCATATCACTAAAAGCCACGTAAAATTTACTGTAGATATTTTTTTCTGCAATATTTATTTTATTAGTGCATAGTCTCACAAGATTGAACAGAAAAGAAGATTTTTACAGTTTAATTAATCGGTAATAAACATATTTCAACATAGCGAACCAAGAAGCACTGATCACTGCGATTGGTAATTTGTAAAAAAAAAAAAAAAAAAAAAAACTCAGATGTGTCATGGCAAATCCAATATAAATAGAATAATACAACTATAAAGCTATGCAAAATCCTTTTATTTCTCAAAATTTTAGAGATTTGTCTTTTTGTTTTTTTTAATGACAGTTTAGATGATAATAATTCATATTTTAGGTCACTGGATACGAAACTTTTAATGAGACACCAGAGAAATAAAATACCAGAGTAAGTTTTTCCTCAAGCTCCATGGAGAATAGCATAGACCCTCCCCCACATGTTGCTGCTCACTGCCAATCTGCTGGAAAATAGAAAGTTTTCTATTTTTTTTTTTTTTTTTTTTGAAATAGGTGAATCTCACTAAGGTCTATAGTTATTATTTTTGTGAAAAATAATAACTTAATAACTTATTAAGAGATCTTAGTGGCCAAAGGTTCAAATATTATGAAGAGGCTCATAATTTCTGAGCCTCTTCATTATCATTTGTGCCTTGTGGCACCGTGCTCCGTCATGTTGGAAAACATCCTGATTATCATCGAAATGTGCTTGTACTGCTAGAAGGAGGATAATATCAGGATCTGTCGCAGCTGACACAATGTGCTGACCACTTCCGCTGTCTTCTCTGGACCAAAGATTTTCCAGATTTCGTAGACAAGCTGGATCCATAAGAGAAAATAGTTTTGTTCCAGTCCTGTGTAGTCCACTCCTTGTACTTCCTGTAGAAACCCAGTCTGCCTTGATGTTTTCCTTGGACCAAAGCAGCTTCTTGCAGCCGCACTTTTTACAAGGCCATTATCCAACAGTCTTTGTCTCACGGTGCATGCAAACATGCTCACACCCATCTGCTGCCAATTTTGAGGGAACTCTACACTGGTGACAACACCACCCTGTGGTGCACCTTTAAGAAGGAAATCCTTGCTTGATAATCTTTGATATCCTTATGTTTTCTTTGCTGTAGTTCAATCTGTCAGCTTGAACTTTTAGAAAATAAGCAAAAATGTTTTTTTCAAGCTAAATATTTGAGGCAGCAATTTCCTTGAATGTGAGCCCGTTTTGATAGGAAGTGATGACGGCTTCACGCTACCCATTGCCAGAACTGGCAGGTATAGATGTTAGGTGCATAGATTTGCCCACTCTGACTGCAATCTGCAAATCAATGTGTCATTTTTAGCTGTTCAGTCGCAGCATATTTTAATTCAGGCTTCCAAATCAGAAGGTGAAGCTGCTGATGGCTGCCTGGCTGTACTGCCATCTGCTGGGCTCTACTCGCAATGCAGCTTGTACCAGAAGATACCCCTCACAGTTAATGTTTGTGTCCAGTTTCAGCGACGAGTCAGAGGCTTGTAAACACAGACAGCCATGATGATCATCAGCAGCAGCAGAACAGCGAGGACACTCCCCAACGTCACTGTGAAGCAGCAAAACACAGATCAGCAACAACATTGCTCGCCATGGGATGGCGCAGTGTTCAATATTAAGACAACAGGACTAGAGCATAGAAACCAAACCGAATGGGAGACTTCCAGAGACAATTTTCTAACTGGCTTCCAGTTAAAACACCAGGACTCACCTAGGTTCTGCTTCTGCAGGACCACATAAGGCCTCTCAGTCAGGTTGGGTTCGTCCTGAGCGCTGGTTATCACACTATAACATAATATTACAGCCTGTGGGATGAGATGCAGCATCATGTTGTTCATGGATGAAGGTGGAGGATGATGATCATGAGGAGAGGCGTTTTGCTTCCGCTGCTTCAGGGTCCTAAAGCCACCCGGCTATTATATTGGGTTTAAGATTTGGTTTTCTATCTCAGCATTTTAGAAACTTGATACTATTTTTGCATAATTAACTTGTTACAACATCATCAAACGATTTCAAGAAAACAATTACAAAGTTTGATTTAACGTAATTAAAATATTCAACATGACAACCAATCAATCAATCAATTGATTGATTGATTATATATATATATATATATGTGTGTGTGTGTGTGTGCGCGCGCACCGTGTGTGTGAGTGTATATATATATATATACATATATATTTTTATTTTCTAAACTTTACTTCTGCAAAAAAATGAAATGTATAAATGTTCTTGTAACTCAGGCCCCCAGAAAATTACTTTTTTTTTGCCAACTATAAATTGTTGCACTTTTCAGTTTCAATTGATATGTTCTTTATGTTTCAACCTAAACAGTTACTGATTAAATATTATTCCATTTTAAAGTCATTTTAACTGTTTTAAACAATTTTAACACAAAATTAAAAAAAAAAAAAAAAAAAGAAAATACATCTTGTAATCTATAGGCTGTTCATATACCACTGGCATTTTATGATCTTTCATAGAAATTTTAGATGTTGCTTTTCTAAACACACATTGTACTTTCTGGAACTTACCAAGAACTTTTAAAGAACGTTCTTGAGGGACGTAGTAGTATATGGAACCGATACGCTACTGGAGGTTCCCCTGAGCTGGCAGCATCCTGGAACTACATGCTGAATTGTAAAGCAGCTTTGACAAGATACTTTTGTGAGAGACACCAAATTTATTAGTTTATTTATGTGTACTATAGTTCACATATACCCCACCCAATTTGTTTTGTTTATTATAATAAGTTCATTCATTCTTCATTGTAGCTTGTTCATTCCTTCAGAACTCGGTTTTGTGTCTGTCTTGTGCCTTGATCCTTGGTACTGATATTTATTATATGTCGTTGAATGCAACTGTTCTACGTGTGTTCCTCGAACGTGCCGTTGGCGAGGCAGTGCACTGTTTTTGCTCTGCTAAAGAGCGTTAGGCCCAGAGTGTGACAGGCTGAGTTTTTGTATTAAGGTAAACAAAACCTTTTTTTAATTCGGAGTTGTCTTTTTTAAGAATACTCCGGATGTCATCTGTGCCTTATCCCACCAACACTTTCTCGGAATTTACCACCAATTACTTTCTGACATCTTCACACTTTTTTTGAGCTTTCAGGAAATTTACTGGGTGTTTTCAAGAAATCAGGTTACACTGTGACCTGGAGACCCCTAATTTCCTGGCATCTAGGAAATTAGGGGTCATTTCTGACTAAGGCGTTTAGCAACAAAACTGTATTATGAGGTGACCTGTCAACATATTCTAATTGTTGCACTAAGCAGTAATATTGTATGTTCATTCAAGAATCATATCAATCTACTGATTGAATAAAGGTAGATCATCTCTGTTCTGTAATCTTCAAGAGGTACAGTTACATTTACAAAATGAACCATTCAGTCCAGTTCCTGCTGTAAACTGTAAATAACTCAGAAAACCTTTTTAAAAGACTAAGACATTGTACAAACATGAACGCATTAAAGAAGAAACAGGATTGCTTTGACAGCTTTACTGATGACAACTTTACAATGGCAGAAATAAAACCAGAAAAATACTCTGTGGGATATTTTACTTTTCATTGTCTAGATCAGATACAAAATATTTCTACACATTCAAAGATTCATGGACTACAGAAAAAGCAGCTCTTTAGTTTGATGCTAAAGAGCTTTAAGCAAATCCTAAGCTTTGAATAAGGATTTACCTGCTCTGACTGATCAGGTGACAACGGAGGAAACTACTAGGGTATGTCACCTCGCATTTGTTAGTTTAATTAATACAAAACTCAAATCCAAACAATACAGCAAGTAATAAGAGAGGAGGATCATCCCCTTGCAGATTTCTCCCCTCTACCGATCACCCTCTAAAACTCAATAACTACTCTAACAGATATGGATAGAATCCAATGAAAAAAAAACCCTAAGAGGTATATAGAGAGAATGAAAAGTATAACAAATGTAGGGTCATTAAAATGCCGCTACAAATGTTAAGCAACTGTGGTGGAAATTTTCACTGTCAATTTACTGTTCAAGAAGTTCTCCCAAAGCTCCCAAGTGCTTTGGGTTGATTATGCAGCAGAAGTGGGATTTTCTTTTTCTACAAAAAGACTTCAACAACCTTTGAAGAGCACATTTACTTCTGCTTTGTCCAATATTGATTGACTAAAGACAAGTGGGGAAACTCCAAAACCACCAAAGGATTTTAATCCTCCCACCTCCACGTTTTACTCCTCCAAGATAAGATTCTCTGGAGAAACGTCCATGTTCTCCTCTTTAGAGACCAGAGAAATCCTGTGGAACCACCATTCCACAGCTCTTCAAAGTTGTTTCCTCTGCTGTGTCCAATTAAATTGATTTGTCTCCAAGAAATGAAAGCTTTATGTTTTGACATTTGACACATTTTTACCATCACCAAGCTGAAACAATGACATTGAACCATTTTCTTAATTTAGGACCAGATGTCATAACATAATTATTAGAAACATTGCATAGCTGACAGGAAAAAACAGTAATCAAGACAGAAAAATACAAGAATGGGTAATTTGTGTCATAAAATGCCAACAGAACCTCACAGAGAAGCATTGATTGGGTGACCTTGTAGATTTAAAATTCACAAGGTTGACCCTGTTTCTTCACAACCGCTGCAATCCTTTCTGGCATGCTAGAGATAAACTTCTGAAGCAAATCCCGGCTGAGAGTGAACCATTCTTGACGTATCAGAGTCTGGAGCTGCTCGCAGTTCGATGACTTCTGCTTGTCCACTCGCTTTTTGAGGAATGACCACAGGTTCTCCATGGGGTTGAGATCGGGAGAATTTTCTGGCCACAGGTCCAAAACTTCAACCTCGTGGTCTTTGAACCACTTGGTTACCACTTCTGCCTTGTGGCACGGCGCCCCGTCATGCTGGAAAAAATATTTTTCATCATCAAACTGCTCATGTATTGTTGGAAGAAGTTGCTCCTGCAGGACGGTTTGATACCACTCTTCATCCATGGAGGTGTCCTTGGGTAAAACTGTGAGTGAGCCCACTCCCTTGGATGAGAAGCAGCCCCACACATGCACCGCATCAGGATCCGTCACTGCTGGCACCATACAGGTCTCCTGGGAGGCCTCATCTTTTCTTCTTACTAATCCTTTTCCAGATGTTGAAAACATTCGGAAGGAAGACATGTCAGAGAAAATGACTTTGCACCAGTCCTCTGTGCTCCAGTCTATGTACTTCTGGCAGAACTCCAGTCTGCCCTGGGCCTTTTCCTCCGACAACAGTTGCTTCTTGGCGGCCCTTTTTCGTCTCCCTGCAGAAGCAGGCGCACCCACTCCCACCTTCTGCAACTGTTGAGCAAGCTCTGCACCGGTGGCACTCTTCAGAAGAAGATCATCCTGGTTCTTGCTGGACAGTTTTGGACGCTCAACGCAATGCAAAACCCGCTTCACTGTGGACAGAGACACTTGCATTCCAGCAGTTTCCAGTTCCTGCCAGATTTGAACCTTGGTGGTTCCCGGATTGTCTTTGAACATCTTAACCAGTTTCAGTTCGTCTGAGTGGGAAAGCTTGGGTCTTCTCCCAGACCGGGGCAAAGTGCTGACGCACCCAAATAAATCATACTTGCGTATGATCGATTGAACGGATGATTTGGGAATCTGTAGCTCTTTAGAAATAGCTCCGAGAGACTTTCCTGACTTGTGCAGATCTACAATTCTCCTTCTCACATCCTCACTGAGTTCCTTGGACTTCCCCATTGCTCTGAGGGTCTAAATCTAATGAGCGCTGTCACAAGAAAACTTTTTATGCCGACTGAGGTGAACTGTATGTTTATATAACCATTAAAATGCCTGATAACCTAATTTTTTGGGGCCAGGCTTCCAGGCAGCTGGCTGTGGCCCAGGGGTGCTGCCCTCAGCAGGCGTCTGAACACGTTGCAGGAGCGACTTTGCACCGGAAGAACCGCAAGCAGTCGAAGTCTGCTATTAGTGCAAATATTTGCGTCCAGTTTCAACGACGAGCCAGAGGCTTGTAGACACAGACAGCCATGATGATCATCAGCAGCAGCAGGACGGCGAGGACACTCCCCAACGTCACTGTGAAGCAGCAAAACACACGCACGGGTCAGCAACGCCGCCTTAAAACACCTCAAAGGATGCATTCACCGCTGCACAGCAGATCGGAACATGGCGATGTTACAGTAAAAACGCAACAAAAGAACAAAAAGCAAAACAGCGGCCCGGATGGCAGAGTTCCAGACCCAGTCCTCATACTGGTTTCCAGAGAAGCACCAGGTCTCACCTAGGTTCTGCTTCTGCAGAACCGCATAAGGCTTTTCGGTCACGTTGAAGGCGTCCTGAGCGCTGGTTATCACACTAAAACATAATATTACAGCCTGTGGGATGAGATGCAGGATCATGTTACAGGATGGAGAAGGAGAAGGAGGAGGAGGATGGGAGGCGTTTCTTCTTCCGCTTCATCTGGGTCCTAAAGCCACAGGGTTACTGCGCTGAGCAAAGGCGCCACCAAGGGGAAGCCAGAAAGAAACGTCAGACAGTCTACGGAAAAATCAAAGCTGTTTTCTATATCAGTCTTTTAAAAGGAGACGTGGTTAAATGACTCCAGTTAATAAAGTCTACCAACAGGAGTCACCATTCTGTCCAAATATGGATAAGAACCCACAAAAATGGAAACGTTTGCAAAAAAATAAATAAATAAAATACAACAGGAGGGGCGGGGCCTCAAAGTTACAAAGGGGCACATTGAACAAGATCTTCAAACACCGTACAACAACATAGCAACAACCCATGTTAATCAAGAATCTAATATTGTATCAGTTCATACTATATCATGGTCATCATGTGGGGACAATGCAAAGCAAATTTAGTCTATGTTTTCCCCAACAGATATAATTTTGCTGTTTCTGCTGTTAGAGCTGGAGGGCTGAGTTGATCTGAGACTGCAGCTTTTAAACAGACCATAGGAGAAAAGTTTGCTGGTTATGAAGCATGTTATGAAATAAGCAAATGTTATGCTATTTTACTAAATAAGCCCTGCTACTTCTGATTAAATTGGGGAGCTAAATCATGATTCTGTCTCAGGCCCCATATTTCCTTGGGCCGGCCCTGCATGAACATCTGTGTGGTGGAATCTACCTGGAATCCCAGGTAGCCCCTATGTCAGTCCACCGATGCGTTTGGGACATTTTGATTTATTGAATTGTGGAACCGGGTTTGACTTTTGCTGCAGTTCAGATTATTGGTATAATATTTTCGCTGATGTTTATGTAATATTTTGTGCTATTGGGATGAATCTTTCTTCACCAGTTGAGGTTCTGCAGTAATTTATATTCACAGCCACTCACCTTCTGCCCAGATACCGTCAGCAGCGATGCACCTGGTAGTGCCATTAAGGTGAAGCAGAGAGCGAACCATTTCTGTGATTGGGAAAAAGGAGGGTTTTTTCCCTCTATTGCGAGGACCAATACAAAAAATAAATAGAAACAGTCTTTCTAATGTCAACATCAGACCAACATTTTTATTCACAAACAAGTGTATGTTGAAAAAATATATATTCTTCCCCATAATTTGAGAGTTAGAGGGTGCAGATCCACCCTCTCCTCCTCACCGTCTGGGCCCGGTGTTTCAACAACATGGAGGCAGAGGCACTGAGAATCCTCAGGCATTTTTAGACCAAGGGCAGCCTGACTAATTTATTTTGCAAAATTATTATATTTAGCTAAATATTATTGTTGAGGGGCATAAGCAGGCCTCCTGACACACAAATTAAAGAAAAATTGAAAAAACCAAAAACAAACAGACAAACTCAAAAAGGGCAATAGGAGCAATAAGGATAAAAGGGGCACGGGCTCAAGCCCCCTCCACTCCCCCTTTTCCTCTGCACGTGACTGCATAAAGATGTGCTATTGGACGAATAGATATTCCAATATCAATCCGCACAACACTTTCAACAGTCAAAAAGCGAAGAAGAAAGAGGTCACGGATTGCTGCGCCAGACTCAACGTTACTCTTGGGTTATTAGAAAGCTTTATTTCGATAAAAAATGAGGGAAATTCTCCATCTTCAAGCTGGCCAATGTGGCAACCAGATTGGTGCAAAAGTAAGTAAACGTTAATTTTTAAAAGTGAGACCTAAATTCGTTAGGACACCAACTGAAAAGTTGCACTTTAGTTTGGGCGGGCTTCTGAATTAGCTTTAGCTAGCTTAGCAAAAAATAAATAAATTAAAGGTAAGTGCTAGTAAAATGGCGATATATAGACATACAAAATGAAATAATATGTTTTTAATCCAGTTTACATTTTTTAACATCGACTGAAACGTTACATTTAAGTAGAGGCCAAAAAAGGTTACCATAACCGTTAAACCACAGCCGTTGGTTTAAATGTAATTTTCCCTCTCTTTTTGATTGTAGTTCTGGGAGGTAATAAGTGATGAACATGGCATTGACCCAACCGGGGTATACCACGGAGACAGTGACCTGCAACTCGACCGAATCAACGTTTATTACAACGAGGCATCAGGTTTGTTCACGCTTCGCTTCGTGGAGGAAACGCTTTAGTACCGCTACCGTTACCATACACAGGAGGGCCGTTATATCGACTAATTAGATTTTTGAATGACGCACACAACTTCAAGCTACGGAAGGGGTAGAGCGCAATCAGATACACTGAGGCCTCAGCTCTGGCCGTCACGGGTTCGAGTCCCGCCCAACGACCTCTGCAGCATGCATTCCCTCTCTCTCTCGCTTTCCTGTCTGACTATTCTCAATTGTGAGTGTATATGTGTTTCTGACGATTGTGCTTCAAGTAATTTATATTTCATATTTTTCACAAATAATTTTTGATCCATTCATTTTAATGTTATCCAGATTTTATGTGTCAATCAGGTAATGATGTTACAGTATTTTTATTATATGACTTATTTCTTCTCCTCTCTCTCTCTCTCTGTTAGGGGGGAAATATGTCCCTCGTGCTGTGCTTGTCGACTTGGAGCCAGGCACCATGGACTCTGTGAGGTCTGGACCTTTTGGCCAAGTGTTTAGACCAGACAATTTTGTTTTTGGTATGTATATTTCTGTAAGAATTTAGTTTTTATTTAAAAAATTAAACTACCATATATTGGTAGCTTAATTTCTGGAATTAAGCTACCAATGGCTTAATTTCTCGAATGTTTTTTCATATAAATAAATGAAACTGGATATTTAGTATGTCAGAATTTTTATAGTAAGCTGATTTTTTTTAAATACTTTGATCTGTAACAGGTCAGAGTGGTGCTGGTAATAACTGGGCAAAGGGCCACTACACTGAAGGAGCTGAGCTGGTAGACTCGGTCCTGGATGTGGTGAGAAAGGAGGCAGAGGGCTGCGACTGTCTGCAGGGCTTCCAGCTCACCCACTCCCTGGGAGGAGGCACCGGCTCCGGGATGGGCACGCTCCTCATCAGCAAAATCCGAGAGGAGTACCCAGACCGCATCATGAACACGTTCAGCGTGGTGCCGTCACCAAAGGTTTATGTTGTCACCTTCCTTAAATAATGGCCCAAACTGGTCCCCCCCCAGCCCAAAAGTGATTTTATTTATTTATTTTTGCTTTGCTTATCTTTTTTCAATACACCATGTTCCAAATTATTATGCAAATTGGATTTAAGTGTCATAAAGATAACATTTTTTGTTGTGCTATTAAATTTATAGATGGTATTGTGTATCAGGGCTCTTTGAATCACTATAATTAATTTCCGAGAGCTGGTTGATTAGTTTGTCTGGTGAGCTCAATTAAAGAAAATCTACTTAAGAAGGATGTTCCACATTATTAAGCAGGCCACAGGTTTCAAGCAATATGGGAAAGAGAAAGGATCTCTCTGCTGACAAAAATCATCAGATAGCGTAGTGCCGTATGACAGGATATGAAAACATTAGATATTTAACAAAAACTGAAGTGTTATCATCGTACTTTGAAGAGATTTGTGGCTGATTCAGAACAAAGATGGGTTTGTACAGGTAAAGGCATAATGTGGAAGGTTTCTGTTAGACAAATTCATCGGATTAAGAGAGCAGCTGTTAAAATGCCCTTACAAAGCAGCAAACAGTTATTTGAAGCTGCTGGTGACTCTGGAACCTCAAGGTGGAGGATCCTCCAGAGGCTAGCGGCGCATGAACCCACTATTTGGCCACCCCCTACCAGAGCTCACAAGCAGAAACGGTCGCAGTGGGCTCAGCCGTATATGAAGATTAATTTTCAAACAGACTTGGTCACTGATGACTGCTGTGCAACCCTGGATGGGGCAGGTGGTGGATGGCCATCACATCCCAGGATGTGATGGCTTGGAGTCATTTTTGGGCTGAAATCATGGGAAGAGAGCTGGTCAGCTTATTTTAGAGACGCCGAAGGTGTGAAAATGATCTCAGCAAAGTATATGAACTTTCTGACTGATCGCTTTCTTTCACAGTTCATAAAGAGCCATACCTTCTGTAGCAAAATCATCTTCATGCATATGGGCATAAAACGGGAGAAACTCATGGTGTGGTCACCATCCTCCTCTGACCTCAACCCTATTGAGAATCTTTGGAGTATCCTTAAGCAGAAGATCTGAGGGTGGTGAATGCAGTTCATATCAAAACAGCAGCTCTGGGAAGGTATTCTGAGATCCTGCAAAGAAATTCAAGCAGAAACTATCCACAAACTCACAAGTTCGAACAATGGATGCAAGAATTGTGCAGGTGATAGCAAAAAAGGGCTCCTATGTTAACATGTAACTTGGTCTGTTAAGATGTTTTTGATTGAAATAGCTTTTGATTTTAGTACATGTGACCACTTAATACTGCACATTCAAAGAATTACTGTTATGAATTTTATAATTCATAAAATGTTTAGAAAATTGCTGTGCATAATAATTTGGAACAGTTCATTTCGAGTTTACTTTTGAAAAAAATACTGTTGTCATGGGGAGCTTTGTTCAGTAAAATTTGATTTATACTGTAATAGTTTCTGATTTGAAAATTATACTGACCATCATTTGCATTTACCATTTAAGAAAATCAGAAAATATCACTTGCATAATAATTTGGATGTTCACTTCTGTTCAGATATGATGCTCTGCTTTATAACTGCTTCCTCAAGGTGTCCACACATACTTAAGACTTACATTTGTATAAGTATGTAAGTCCTAAATTCAACAACAAAAAAAAAATTACATTGATTTGTGGGAATTGAGCTTACTGGTTCCCTTGCTTGCTAGCTTTTTACACTTGCTGGGTAAGTGTAAATTTATCGCCAGTTGGGTATTCGTCTTCACCATTGACCTGCTTCTGTTGCCAACCCATAAGATTCTATGTGTGTTGGGTACAAAAAAGACTGTAGTCGGCTGTTTCTAGTACAAGAAGCACAAAGCTACACATGTCCTTTGTACATTTCTGTTGTGATACAGGTCTTAAATTTCATTCATTAAAAAGTCTTATATTTGGGTAAGTGAAACCTTCAGAAATCCTTCTTCTCCCAGTCTTAAACTAAGTTCCATTATTTGTTCCGTATTTCCCTCCTGGCAGGTGTCGGACACCGTGGTGGAGCCTTACAACGCCACCCTGTCTGTCCACCAGCTGGTGGAGAACACTGACGAGACCTTCTGCATCGACAACGAGGCGCTGTACGACATCTGCTTCCGTACGTTGAAGCTCACCACGCCCACCTACGGCGATCTGAACCACCTGGTGTCGGCCACCATGAGCGGCGTCACCACCTGCCTGCGCTTCCCCGGCCAGCTGAACGCCGACCTGAGGAAGCTGGCCGTCAACATGGTGCCATTTCCCAGACTGCACTTTTTTATGCCAGGCTTCGCCCCGCTGACGAGCCGCGGCAGCCAGCAGTACCGGTGAAGACGCTCAATCCACCCTTAGATAAGGATTATCCCCCACTTCTGGAGATACTTAATTCAAACTGAATGTCTTCTCTTTTCCAAGGGCCCTGACCGTGCCTGAACTCACCATGCAGATGTTCGACGCCAAGAATATGATGGCGGCGTGTGACCCGCGCCACGGCCGCTACCTGACAGTGGCTGCCATCTTTCGCGGCCGCATGTCCATGAAGGAGGTGGACGAGCAGATGCTGAACGTTCAGAACAAGAACAGCAGCTACTTTGTCGAGTGGATCCCCAACAACGTGAAGACTGCCGTCTGCGACATCCCGCCGCGAGGCCTCAAGATGTCCGCCACCTTCATCGGAAACAGCACGGCCATCCAGGAGCTGTTCAAGCGCATCTCGGAGCAGTTCACTGCCATGTTCCGCCGCAAGGCCTTCCTTCACTGGTGAGTTAGGGTTAATCAAACGCTAGTCTGGCTAAAGAGTTTGTTTGGGGAGGTGTGATGTGGACCAATAAAACAAAATCTGGTCCACCAAACAACCTAGATCTCAATTTGGTTGAATGAACTCTGATGCGGTTCACATTCATATGTGAATGCAAGCGTCCCAAAGACCTCTTCAAAAACAGGAAGCTAACTTTAATAAAGGGCATTCTGGGTAAATGCATCCAAAACAAACACGTTAGCAGAAGAAATGCCTCATGGTCAAAGACAGGCGAAATCCTACCACCACTAAAATCTGACACCACTGCTTTTGTTTACTTTTCCTGAAAAAGGAAGTAGTGCTCAGTGTCTTCTTCAAAGGTTTTCTTCCAGTTTCCTTCAGTAGTTATTTTTCCCTCCTTGATGCAAGGAGGGAAATGGGTTTTTCAACATGTTTGGTATATTTGACACAGTGCACTGTGAAAGTGAAGCACACCATCTGAAAACGTAACAAATGTTGCAACTTTCATCTTCAATCTAACTGAGTTCATCAGGCTATCAGGTGTACTAAAACACAGTGGCTTTCTAGTGCAAGGCATAGATGCTAATGTTGTCTCGTCACAGGTACACTGGCGAGGGCATGGATGAGATGGAGTTCACCGAGGCGGAGAGCAACATGAACGACCTGGTATCTGAGTACCAGCAGTACCAAGACGCCACGGCCGAGGAGGAAGGCGAGTTTGAAGAGGAAGAAGAAGACATGGCCTAAGCAGCTAAAATGAAGGCTTTGCCCCTGGATAACATTGTTAGATTTCAGCGTTTATTTCTTTGTTAAGTGTCCAACCAGTGACTCTTAAGGTGTGATAAATGTCATCAGTTTTGTCAAATGTTTTTGGATTTTTTGTTCTTTTCTTTGCAGAAAACATGTTAAATATTACATTAGAATTTTTTTCTGGAACATAAATGTGTTAACCTGTAATTCTGCCTGTAGCATTTTGGATGTTTTGTACAGTGAAGCTTTCATCTGTGAGCAGTTTGTTTTTATGTGGTCGCTCACTTTTTTATTGGGACTGTGATGATGAGTGTTTTTCTGAATGTTGTAACTCCTACAGTCCTACCTCCACATTGACCACTCACAATACATTTCTGCAAAGCTGTTTATTTTTCTATGTAACTCAGACAAGTTGGTACAGAACCCATCTAGTGACATGGGAGAAGAAAAAACAACTATATATAATATCTGGTGGGAACAACTTCATTATAAAAAGATATGGCCAAGAGTGTTTTTTAATTCCCATGTCACTGGATGGGCTCTGTAAGTTTGTCCGTCTTTGGATTTTGTAGTTTTCAGTCTGTGATGTATTTAGGATAATTTCATTGATATCACTACATTATTAACTTGATGGTATGTTCATAGAGTTTTAAATAAAAGTTTTTACCATGGTACTAATCTGTGGATTAGTGTTTTTGTCAGTTGAAGGCATATAAATAAGAACTTTAGCAATTTGGGAGGATTTTAATGTTTTCATGTTGAACATGAATGGAATAAATCTGGATGTAACAGAGCCTGTGAATAAAGTGCGATATCTGCTGGCCAAATGGCAGCACTGCATTTAATCTGAGGGAACTTTTGAGCCATGTAGAATTAAAATCCAGCATGTGTACAGTAACATGATGCAAAGATTTAAAACAATAATAAAACTAAACTGATAGAATATTTTCAGATCCATCAAACATACAATAGTTGAAGTTGGTGATGATCTGCAGAACTCTGGATCCTGAGGAGGAAATAAAGTTCTGGTCCAACTTTCTGCACCAGAAGCAGATCAACAGAAAGTTCATGATTTGCATTGAAATGAAATCTAAGCCGAGTATTTAATTGAGATCTGTTGACTTATCTCTGCATAAATTAATTTAAAATAAAGGAAAACTTGTTTGGTAAAAAGTTTTTGTATATTTTTTAATAAGTAATTTATGGATAAACGTATATTACTTAAAGATGAATTAAGAGACACAGACTGTATGAATGACATTTGGAAAATCTTATATCACTCTAATTCATGAAAATAAACAGAAATGACATGGTTTAAGTGTGAAATGGCTTGGTTCCACCAGAGGTATTTAAAGTGTGGTCCACGGCCAATTTGGGGGACGCGGACTGCAATTCAAAATAGTGCAAACAGACTGAATTCAATTTAAAACATTTTTAGAATGAGAAAAAATAAACCAGGGATGGAAGACAATGTTTATCTTTTATTAAGAGCACTTTCTTCTTTTCTTTTTATTTTGGTAGCACGTGGGCTCACAAACCAAACCTCCAAGCAGTTTTATTAACAAGCTCACTAAAAAAGTTTGTAGAGCACAAAAAAAAAAAAGAAAACGGAAATAAAAGAAATTGAAAGCGTTTCTAATAAGATATTTGTACAACTCTTTTTATGTTCCAGATGGTTTATATATCTACAAAATGTGACGATCTAACAGGTCTCTTCGCAAATTTCATTAAAATAGTTTATATTTTTCATATTTTTTCATTGTTACGCAGGTAAAAAATTTTGAAAATTATTTGAGCTGTTTTCAGTAATAAGGTTTTGTGTTTGTGTTGGAACAGAAAGGAAAGGAGCTGTCCCCAAGGTATAATTGTAAATTAACTTTTCTCAATATGTCTATATATAGATATAGCAAATAGAATATTCAATTTTATTTGATATATCAGCTCAGACTTATTTAGCTAATGTGGAAATATGGCAAGTAGAAAGTAATGAGATTACCTGTAGCATCTTTCCTGTTTCTTATTTGTGCAATGTCAAAGTGCAGTGAAGAACAGGCGGGTCAGGCTCGTTGGGGTAACATATTATATCGTCTCTGCGTGTCTGATGGATAGGTGTGTCGACTTTAATTTTCTAACACAGAAGCTGTAATTAACATCATAAAATGTCACTCACGATAGACAGAGCTCCTTAAATAACGCCACTGGAACAAGAAAGCATATAATTAATGCGTAAAGTCAGAGGTCTGCTCTTAAATGAACGCATGCAGACACAGACACAAATTCTGCTAATAAGTATCAGTTCTGTCTTAATCAATCACGGATGTGCATCTGATTAGGTAATGAGGTAAACAGGAGAGGCACCCACAACAATTTGAATCTTACCTTGAAAGAAAGAAAATATGATGTCGGCGATACAATGTACCTTCAAAAAGTAATTATATCCTTTAAGCTTTTCTATATTTTGTCACATTACAACCACAAACATCCGTGTGTTTTAATAACCTGGAACAAAGTGGTGCATATAAATGTAAGAAACAGGTTCAGTGTTTTCTGTCTTTAAAAAAATAACAACAGGGCGTGCTGTTTAGCACAACCAATGTTTGGAGGCCTTGTCAAGGGTTCAATTCCTGGACCTGACGACATTTGCTGCATGTCTTACCCTCTCTCCTGTCAGCCTTCTTTTAAATAAGGGCCACTGGAACCTTATTCCAGTATATATATGTATATGTATATATATGTGTGTATATATATACTGTATATATATATACAGTATATATATTAAATAAAACTCTGATAGGTGTGTCCTGCTCACTCTTCTCTGATACCCCTAAACAGAATCAGCTCAATAAGGCATGCTTTTAGTTAAGAGAGTCCTCCTGAGTAATCCAGCTGTTCTGTGAAGAACATAACAGAAAGGTCAGGGAAGAGAGGTGTAGAGAATATTAGGTTGCCACTATAAGGAATTTGGGAGTTTTGTAGATTTATCTTCTTGATTACATGAATGCATAAATAAGCGATACGAGTAATAAAACCAAACCTTTCCGCACAAATGCCAAAGAATAAGATAACATCTTTGAACATTTAGTAATCAACAATCTTGATTGTTTACAATATGACATGATGCTTTTTACAGCTCTTGTATTTCCCTGCTTTACATTGAATCATATTAGCAGCAGCATTTTCGTTTATCGTCAGGTTGAGAAGGCAGGGCTGTATTTAACAGTGTGTTTCTTTCATGTATCCATTGCGCTTGCCTGTTCTCGACTTCAATAGGCACAAAAGGGCTTTAATCTGCTCACCGTGCTGCAGCCAGCAGCAGCACATATGTCCTGAACTCTGTTTTTCTTGAAGCGATAAGCCCTGATGTGGACAGAATTTGACTGAAAACTTCAAATGTGAATGTTTTCTTGGTGTTTATTTATAAGAAACACAATAATCTGCCCACAACAATACTAAAAAAGAGTTTGTACATGTTAATCTGAAATCTTAAATGAATAAAAGAAACCAGACGGACACAGTTAGGTGTTATAATCACTTCATACACATTTTGCAGAAACCATGTCAGGGAGGACACAACAATCATCACATGAGTCTCTGAATAAAGCATTTAAAGAAACACTTGTGACTAAAACATAATATATGTTCTGACAAACATCTGAACAGTCTTTAGAGTAGAAACTTCTTATGGAGAGGCAACAATATCGTTACCACCTTTACGATTTTTGCACACATTTTCAGGCAAAACAGTCCAACAAGAATCAAAGAACATTATTAAGAAACTTTTAGTTTTTTAGTTTTTTTTTTATAAATATCATCTGAAAAATTAGATTAGAAATTAATTAGAAACATTTTTATACATGTTATCACCAGAGAGGATTCCTGATTTTAAAGTGAGACAATGGTATAATTTTATATATATATATATAGCTTTCTGTGTTGTTCTATTACATTTTGTGGGATTTAACAAGGAAATACACTTTTTTTTTCTTTTTAGGATAAGTTCATCAGCAGTCCTTAGATTCTAATAAATTACTATGCTTCAGTGCCAGATACAGTAAAAACTGTAAATACCCGTCAACCTGTTTTGGGCTTTGTTGCGTTGGACCTAAAGGTAAATGCAACATTTGGCCCTAGATGTGATCTGATGCCCTTTGTTGGAAAGTAATGCCATCAAACAAGTAAATAGTGGAGGAAGTGCTTCCTAATTACACAAATTATTATTACAATTACACAATCTAAATGTTATTCTCCTTGGCAAATTCTAATTTGGGTGCATCACAAGGAATTAAAACTTATCTGGACAATAAAAGAGTTCAGTAATATATTTCATATTTGTTACATACAGAGTGGTATGTTTTTAAACATTGGATTCTAGTTTTAATTATCATGGCTTACAGCTAAAGCAAATCCAAACATCTGCTCTCATAAAATTAAAATGCCACACAGGTTTAATTACAGTATGAGTGTTAACACAGAAATATGACACACACAGCAGTGGCAAAGATGGCTAACTTGACAAGTGTTCAGCAAACAGTACTCGACCCTTTCTACAAAGAGAAAATGCCACAAAAAAGGATTTATAAAGAAGCTGGCTGGCAATAAAGTACTGTATATATCAATAAAAAGTTAAGTGAAAGAAAAAACTGCAGCAGTGAGAGTCGCACTACTCAAAGCTTCAAGAGCCACAGACATATCCAGGACATAGACTCTGGAGGTCTATTGATCAGAGACATTTTCATTTGGAAATCAAACTCTCAAAGTCTGAAAGAGCAGAGAGGCACAGAACCTAAGTGGCTTGAAATTCGGTGGGAAGTTTCCACAGCCAGCAATGGTTTGAAGAAACATGTCACCTGGAGGTGTTGGGCACTGACGCCTATAGATAGCATAGCCATTTACCAGGACATTTTAGAGAACTTCATGCTTCAATTTGCAGCTGTTAAGGCACCCTGGGTGTCCATTTTGATCTCCTCCGTGCATCTCTGCGTTGATGTAATAATTTTTGCAAATAAGTATTCAGAGCATATTTAGTACAGTTTACGGGCATACTTTTTGGTAAGCCAGAATTAATTAAGTAAAATCCTTTTGTGGTCTTATCTTATATTAAAATTTCATGAGAAACTCATTTTTGGGTTTTCATTATTTCTAAGCCATCATCCTCACATAAAAGAGAAACAAACACGTAAAATATCCCACTTTACCTATAATAAATCTGTTTATGAACTCACTTTTTACCTTTTTTTTTCTGAAACAAGGTAACTTTTCAATATTGTCTAATTATTCTTGTTGAGATGCAACTGCATTAATGTTAAAACAGACCACAGTGTATAACAACAAACTAGTATCACGTGAGAAAATAGCCATAGTACAGAGCTGTGATGCAGGTCTGACTCACACAAAGTAAAGATATAGCTATTGCTATCTTAGACCCTCAGACGTAGCAGCGTTCAACTTTTCACCAGTCTGCTGTGAAAAAGCCATCTGACGTGTTCAACATCACCACAGGAGAACAGTCATGATGACAGGTCACGTTGGGGTTCAATCACAAATTACTTGAAACTGTGGTTTAATTAAAGAGGAGTTCACAAGCACACAGAGGTGTTCATATCTTTCTATGACACGGCGGCCATATTGAGACTGTCAGCATGGACGTCTGGGATGGTCCTCTCTGGTCTCAGACACACAGCCAGCCTCTGTGGGAAACAAGCCGTTGATCAGAGGTTCAAAAATCAAACACATCAGAAATGGTTCTATTGTTTTGGGTTTTCTTTTTAATCCACAAACCTGTTTGAGAGAACCAGGGGTCCACACCAGTTTGTAGACCATGTATATGGGGATCCACATGAAGGAGGAGAAGCCGATGATGTAGCCGACTGTGATGCTCCAGTCTGGGTACTTGTAGTCGAACAGCGTGAGGGGAGGTGCTTTCAGCAGAGAGCTCACTATGATGTACTGAGAGGAGTGGAGAAAAATTACACTTCAGTGTTGGAAATTTCATGCTCAAAAGTTTTCAGTTGTGCTGATGAGTTTTGCTTATAATGGTTCCCCAAACTATCTGAAGGCCTGCATGCTTTTTTATTTTATTTTCAAAAAGCTAATGCTTGCTCAGATGGAGTAGAAAATCAATTTTCAAGTCTAGCATGGATTCTCAATTAAATTTAGCTGTGTACTTGTATCCACCACATGAATATCCTTCAATCTAAACTCTTCTAGTGTGTTAGGGTCTTTGTGTTGCTGTTACAAGTTTTATTCTCAGGATTGCACTGTATTTAGTACCATTCATACTCCATGAGAACAATGTGATAATGGAGGCATTTTGCTTGTAAGTTGAAAAGGTTGACGGTAAACATTTCTATAAAAGCTTATTTCACTTTATCCCCGATCTGAAAGTTATATTCATGCCTCACTTTTCAGATTTGTGTTAGTAAAACATTTTGAAAGCTGTGGATCCTTTCCCTTCCACTTCAACATTATCCCTCACTTTATGCCGGTCTTGTATATATAATCAAAGTAAATCCCACTGAGGATTGTGGTTGCAAAAGGACAAAATGTTAAAAGAGTTAAAAGGGTATTAACATTTTTGCCATTCGTTGTAAATGTCATTCTTTAAAGTAAACTAAATATGTAAAATCAGCCAGAAGAAAGACGGATGCAAACAAAAAGTAGACATATCAAGCTGAGAGTAGAAAATGAGGGCTGACATTTGTTTTAATGTGGAAAAAGAGGAGTGAGGAGTTTAACTGAGAGGAGAGCTTATTTAAAGGCTGCTGGTCCAGGGAGTGTTTGATGCTACAAGTTTTTACTCATATCTTATCTACTGTAGCCCACTTATCTCTGGATGATGTTTATTTACCATTTCCTCCCTTTAAAATAAATACACGTTAATGTGTTCTCATTGTGCCAGTCCGAGGTAAATGCTACTGTTATAAAAATTTTGATTTTATCTTCTTCTCTTACCGCCAGAAACGCAGGACTTATAGCAACCCAGCACACTCTCCAGAACAATCCTGGGGCTTGGCCGAGCATCGCCTGAACATCGTTACTAAATCTTTTAATCCCTGAAACCAGAAATAACACGCAATGTAATTCTTACAGACAGTTATCAAGACAAAACACACAGGTAAAAAAAAAAAAAGTCAAAACATCTATTTGTACCATAGAACCAGGAAACGGCAATAACTTCAAGGAAACCCACAGCGATGATGGAGCATCCTACTCCAAACTCCTCCAGTAGCTTCACCACATAGGCGCCACCCTACGTTCATGTCAAAGTTGTGAGTTAAACAATTTTATCATCTGGAAGTGCCCCAAATTTTAAAACAGCAAAGAGCTGGAACTGTCATCTTGAGTAATGCGATGACAAAACGTGTTCAGAGGAAAACTTACATTTGTGAGAGTGCTTAGAGAACCCAGGAAACAGACGACCACCAAGCACAGAACAAAAAGCTCACGTCTGTGAGAGAAGTAATCTGGGTATTCATCCAACACGGCGGTGATGATTGCCTCTAGCCCTCCAAACTAAAACACACACAAACATTTCTATTAGAAAATACATCAATTATAGTGACCGCCAATAAACAATCGGCTCTTGGACTTTTTATTGGGATTTTAATTGGGAGATGGCAGATGGTTTTAAAAAGGGCATACAGGTAAGAATCTGAAAAAGTGTGGCAGCAGGTTGAATTCAGGCCCCATCTCTCTATTATCCATAATATCTAGAGCAACCATTTGCATTCAGCAAAGACCTATTTAGAAAGTAGAGCACAATTATGCTTTCTCTCAGTATGTTTGTTGCATAAATGGCCATTTGCATATTACAACATTATGAAACTATCCAGATTTCATACCGTGCTGTCGAGTCCCAGTGTGATCATCATCACAAAAAAAATGATAGCAAAGAAAGTGGACCCCATCATGTTTCCAATGGCTTCTGGGTATGTGATGAAAAGTAGACTTGGCCCTGAAATAAAAAATAACAGGAGCAAGGCACAAGTTAGTACATGTTGAATCAGCCGATTTGATTTTTGACTTCTGCATTTTCTGACCTTTATCTTTGGCCACATCCTCAACCTCGACCTTCCTCATCTCTGCCATGTATCCCAGCACCGTGAAGATTACAAAGCCTGACACAAAGCTGGTCAGGCAGTTCACCAAACTGGTCACAATGGCATCACTGTTGGAGGAAGAACACAACTGAAATCGTTACTGCAAGTGTTTAAAAATTCAAATAAAAATAGAAGAAAAAAAAAACAACTAATGTTTCAACATTATTTTAAAGGCATGCACAATTAAGCATTTGAATGTAAAACTAAGTCATTTGGTTTATCACATTGTGCTCTTGCATCCTGACGTCTGATTGGTTAACCTGCACAAAGTCTTCGCTTCAGACCAATTACCTTGGACAGGGCAGCAGTGGCCCCACCTTATGACTTCATCTCAGAAGCAGATTAAATTAATTCATGAGGTGGAGTTGCGTTTGATCACAGAATAATCAAATAAATGCTAAAAATACTACATGGTAAATAATACTAACATACTTATTACTGTAATATATATATTTTTAATTCTGTATCCCCAAAAATCTAAATATTAAGAATTAAATTTTTACTGAATTGTGGCACTTTTAGAGCTTGACGCTAAAATCCTGCATATCTGTCCTGTTTAAAAAAATTTTAAAAAAAGAAGCAAAGCTTAAGGTCTTTTTGTTATTATTGTGTTATTATTGTGAAAACAGACCTAAATCAATTATAATGCAAATGATTACCTCTCTGAGAAGAGGTGGATTAGACTTTTAAATTAATAGCTTCCAGAGGATGTTACCCTTCGCTGCAGCATCTGGTTTAATTCATGGTAGTTATATTCCTTTACTTTGCTGCATTGGTTTCATCTGCACAGCACACACACACACACACACACACTTGGCTTTCATAGGGTCATATGTTCAATTTCATGCACAGTTACTCTGTGTGGATGACCTTTAAGTGTTTCAGATAGATTGCAGCCGATGCATGATGTGCATTGGTTCGAACTTTGTATGGAGACTACCTACTAAAATACAGACTTGTGTGACTCAGAGGGTTAATGGCCATTGGATTTTGAAGAAGCGTACCGATAGCAGTTATTTGTAAAAGGGTTGTAGCTGGAAAGAGCCAAAAGAACGCCGAACCCAGGACCCAGAGAGAAGAAGATCTGAGCAGCTGCATCCACCCACACCTGGAAAACAGACGCAGACACTTTTCAGCCCTTCCTCGAGTCTGCAGTCTGGGATGCTGCAGGTTTTCATATGTTAAACACAAAAAGTTATTAATTACTTCCTGGCCTTTTAGTGACTTAACATCATTAAAGTTCCTATTTCTTTATAATGTGGTCTTGGTCATTCAATGTAATTCTATCAAACTGAAAGATGCGCCTGTCAGAGGAAGGTCGAGCTGCTGCACAGCTGCATGCAGGGAGATCAGAAGAGCATTCGGCGGTAAAAAGGGGAGAACAGCATCGGATATCCATGAGCGAGGGAGAAAAGGGGGAGCCTTTGTTAATGGGTAGAAAATCTGAAGTAATTATGCATCTTATTATTCTGCTCTGTGGTTTATTTATGCATCTCATTTCATCTCATCCATATTCGCTTCCAAACAAAGCGATCGCACAGGTTTGGTGAAACACAGCAGCGGGCCAGATGAAGAAGAGGACTTTTTTTTTTTTTATAGATGTAGGAGATATAGATAGGCAGAATGTCAAGAGGCTGGTATCTATCCACGTGCCATTTTCAACAAATATGTTTGATAACCCTGCAACAAACTTAAAACTGTTTGTTTTGTAAATTTACTTTACTTTGAAAAACACATAGAGTAGTTTGGGTTAGTAAATGTTCAGTTTTTCCTGCAAGTTCTTCTGTTACTCACTGGTTGAGTGAATGCAAAGGTTTTATACAAATCAAGTTGTAAATAAGAAATTGTTCTTTGTCTGCTCGACTGAATAAACCTTAAATAACAACTAACATATAACACGTTTTTCTGCTATTATATAGGAATACTGCCCTCAAAATAGAGTTTTAAAAATAATCAAGAATAAATCGACAAATAATCTCCTGTGTCTTTTTTTAGATTTTAAGTCTACACATTAAATAAATTAGTATAGGAGAAAAAATATATTTATTTTACAATATAAAGCTGATGATATGGGTGAATAATAATTCTAACATGTGTGAAATATGGGTTAAGCTGGGTGTTTAGCTTTGGATAACGTACACTGGTCTCCAGCAGCTTGTCCCACTGTGGTTTCAAATAAAACACCACTCCTCTCCAGGCTCCTGGCAGAGTTGCACCTCGAATCAGCAGGATAAAAAGCACAATGTAAGGCAAGGTGGCGGTGACCCATACAACCTGACGGTGAGCAGAGAAAATAGCAGAAAGTGAGAAACAGAGACATGTGACAAAGGAAAGTCTTTATTTTAGCAATTCAAAAAGTGAAACTCAGACAGTATTAGGGTTTGCAGAAACACAGAAACAGGAGAAAAAGTTTGTACTCTAGAGTATCTGCACTCAGTACTTGATGATTTGCAGTATCCGTGCAGCAAGGCTGCAAGCTGTCGACCTCTGTGGGGTTTCATATCAGTTAAATCAAGCGCAGAAACACAGAGGTCACTGACGCAGGTTTTGATACTTTTGGCAGTTTGGGCAGATGCCTATTCTAGTTGCACATTTTTTATCAGTCTTCGTATAGGTTGTCTGGAGAAAGAAACATGAACTGTGAGCTTCTTAAAACAGAGTGGACCAACACCAGAAGATTACATGGCACCCTACACCATCACTGAATGTGGAAACTTCACTCTATACTTGGACTCTGTGTCTCTCCACACCTCCATCAGACTCCTGGATCTTAATCTCTAAACAAAATGAGAAGTTTACTCTTCAGTTGAAATCCTCTTTCATCTAAAGAGGACTTTGGGCCACTCCTTGTTCTAATTAGCCAAAGACATTTCTGACACTGTTTCTGCTTGTAGTTGATGTCCTAGATTTGTCTACGTCAGGTGAAGCTTGAAGCTCTGGCTTCACTTTAGGAACCACTCTGAAATTTTAGGAGGGTTTTGCTTCACAATCTTCTAATAGCAGAGGTTATGCCGACTGCAAATGCACATTTTCTTCTGCCGTTTTTTTTCTTTTCCTTCCACAAAACTTTCCATTTATATGCTTGAATACTGACAAATTCTTTATTGGCATTCATAGCTGCAATAAAGGCCTAATCATCAAAATGAACAGAAATAAATACAGTGCAATACATCTTTGTAAGATGGTATTAATAAAGTATATTAATTAATTCCTACCTTCCCTGAGGTTCGCACACCCTTCCAGAGGCTGAAGTAAACTATAGTGAAGATAAGAAAGAGGCAGAGCATCAGCTGCCAGCGAACGCCCCCGACATCTCTCAGTCCTGACGACTTGTGGATTTCAAGAACGTTCCTCCTGTTGAGAGAAAATCCGTGTCTCATCAGGCTGTCAGCAAACAAGACAAGAAGGGCTTGTGGATAAAAATAACCATCTGGCAACATTTGTGAGAACTGTTACAGTAAAAGCTATTTATACTCGCATATGTGGTTTCTGTTACTCACACTTACATGCACTTACGTGTAAAATTCCTCTGCCGGAGACCTGGAGGAATTTGTCCAAGTCACATTATCCACTCCAAAGTAGTTGGTGCAGTCGGGGGTGTTCCAGACGTTATCGCAGTTTGTCCAGGGGAGGATGCTGGAGAAGGAGGAGTAGAAGTAGAACAGGGCCCAGGCGATGATGGTGTTGTAGTAGAAGGACACGTACAGAGCAATGACACAGATGGCATATCCTATTCCTGAAAGACCAAGTCATACATCACGCAGTGTTCCCACTTTTAGCTTTGCTTTGTAAATAAAATGCAGAGATTAATTGTGGGGAAGGTTCAGTCAAAAGGACTTATTTTTTTAATCTTATCCGAATACCTGTGTTAAATCAGCTCATTGCTCGGCCTTACCTTTGAAAATGGGACAGATGTGTTTCCATATGGATATGGCTCCAGTTCGGTGGAACTGCCCGAGAGCCAGCTCCATGTAAAACAGCGGCACGCCACCGAAGATCGCCATCAAAATGTAGGGGATGAGGAAAGCACCTGAACACACGCATAACAGAGGACGCTTTAATGCCTCAGCTGTTGGTCTGAAAACAACAAATATGTTTTAACACAAAGAAAGAAATGACTTCAAAATTAATCAAAAACTGATACAACCACAGAAAGAAATGAAGAAAGAAAAAGAAACAGAGAAAGAAAGACAACATTTGAAAGAGAGAAATATCACATCACTAATTACCTTAACTGAAATGAATTGTTGATGCGTAAATTTCAAAGAAATAAATCTTGATTTACTATTTATAATTTGGTTGCTTAAAATCTCTAAGTTGACTTTTGCATACAAAATTAATAGGTGTATTAAGCTCTTTTTTTTCTTTGTATAATTTTTATATATATTTCAAGACATGAGCCAGTAACAGACAGAATAAAAAAAGAAATGAAAACGTGTGTTTTTTTTTTTTGTTTGTTTGTTTGTTTGTTTGTTTTGTTTAAATGCCTTTAATTTTTATTACTTTTTCATTTTAGACACGCCTGCTTTGGCACCATGGACAGTTCCTGCTATTAGTTTTTGTCTCAGTAGTTTTACGTTATTTAATCTATTAGTCAGTTTATTTCTCCATTATTATTATTATTATTATTATTATTATTATTATTATTATTATTAAAGGTTAAACAAGTAGCTGACTTTATTAAACTGGAAGGTAAATTACATCTTTAAACACTTACCGCCACCGTTTTGATAGCAAATGTAAGGAAACCTCCAAACGTTGCCCAAATCCACCGCGAATCCGATGACAGACAGGAGAAAGTCCATCTTCTTGCTCCATTTGTCCCTGGAGTCCGTCTGGGAGGGAGCCGGCGCAGCCGCGGCGTTGTTGGCGCCGTAGCCGGAGTTCGGAGAGCCGTGCTGGGGCAGAGTGCCGGCCATGACCGCAGAGTCCTGTTCGGGGCAGCCGACTGTGAAAAGTTGGAGAGAGGAGCCGCTCCAGAGAAGGACGCCGCTCCTCCACCAGATCACAAGGGCCGAGTGGGAGGAGTTGATGAAGCTGCTGGAGAGACGTGGAGGTACCTGTTGGTGGAAATGATTGAGTTGACCAGTTCTCTACATTGGTGTTGTTCATGTGCAGTTGCTTTTCATTTTTACAGTATCCTTCAAAAGTAAAGGGGAAATTATACGAGGTTTTTAATTTTATTTTATTTAAATGTTTTGTGGAAATAAAAACATCGACAGTATGCTTTGGATTTAGTCTTGTTCAGCTCATCCTTAAGACAAGTCGTTTCCATTTTTCCCTCTTTGTAAAGTAACCCAAAGTCAGAAAAAAATATATATATATTGGTTGGAGAACATCTGCAAAAATCATTTTTGATATAAAATAATTTTCTTTGACCTAAACCCATTCATTTTAACTCTGGTTAAATTGTTGGTTGAAGGTGAAGGTGAAACGTTTTGCAGCTTTTAACTGGTTGTCTTTCAGGATTGTCCTGGATTAATCTCCATCTTTCTTCCCATCAACTCTAATCAGTTTCCCCGACTCGGTTGAAGAAAACTGTCCCCACAGCATAATGGTGCCACCACTATGTGTTACTGTGAGGAAGGTGCGCAATGTTCATTTTTGATGTTTTACATGATTTGACCAGAAGACGTTTTGCTTTGTCTCTGCAAACAGAACTTCATGTAGCTTTCATAAAGACCCACCTGAGGTGTGCATCTCTGCAGCTCCTCCAGAGTCAGTTTCCAGCCTTTGACCAGCCTGTCACATTATGTGAACAATCATTCTTTCTTAAGTTTGAATTTATTGCTTAAATTTTGTGTTTTAATGGATGGATTGGACTTTATTTATTTTTCCAGGGGACAGAAATAGATAATCCAGTAAATATATCTATCTATCTATCTATCTATCTATCTATCTATCTATCTATCTATCTATCTATCTATCTATCTATCTATCTATCTATCTATCTATCTATCTATCTATCTATCTATCTATCTATCTATCTATCTATCTATCTATCTATCTATCTATCTATCTATCTATCTATCTATCTATCTATCTATCTATCTATCTATCTATCTATCTATCTATCTATCTATCTATCTATCTATCTATCTATCTATTATATCTATCTATATAGATATATATATATATATATATGATATGATATATATATAGATATAATATAGATATATATATAATATATATATATATATATAGATATATATATAGATATATATATAGATATATATATAGATTTTTTTTGTTTTGTTTTGTTTTTGTTTTTACAAAGAAATGTATATTTCTTGACTTTTTGACTTAGCCTTAAGCTGCTTTTCAACAAAGCAAAAGGTCAAACTGACCAACAAATTTGAAAAAGATAGAAAGCAAAACAAATGTGATATGTTAAATTTTTAGGGAAACAAGTCCAGTGAAAAATGATGATGAACTGATAATTGCTCTTTAAAATATCTCGCCATCCTGATGTTTATGTGGTTTGGTGAAAATGCCACAATCTAATCCCAGCAGTTCAGCTGAGCTTGTCTGGAAAACCTAATCAAACAACTCTATCAAATCCAACCCTTTCAGCTGTGAGTAGACCAAAAGACTACTAACTGGACACTGTGGGAGCAGCAATCTTGTGTGAGCAGGAAGCAACAGAAAAAATGGATGTGGCCCAGTATGAGATAGGAGCAGAAGCATCCAGCTTCATTGGCAAATTGTCACTTAAAGGCCAGGTGGTAGCCAAACTGTCTGGACTGATGTCACATGACTGAGGCTGTCTGCCACCTGAATCAGGAAATGATGAAATGATGTTGTGCTCTTAAGTAGTTTTAATACAAAGTTACTTTTAGATTCCTGTCTGGCTGTGTCGGATAGGTAAACAAACAACTGAGAAAACAAAAACAGCATAGGTTGTGGAGCCAAAATGCAAGGGTCCCTGAGGGCCAACAGCATCAAAACATTTTAGCTCTAACGCTTGTATCACTGGGCTTCTGAAGCACACCGTCTTGTCAGTGTGTGTTGGCATACACGGCCAGGAGAACATCAGATTGACAGCAGCTTGTATCACATGCCCTGCTGCCTGTTGGAGCCCGTCGACTCTAATCACACACGGACAGGTGGACGTTGGCCCTGCCCACTGCACTGCTCACAGACAGGCTGGACGCAGCACTGTTGGACTTCTATAAGTGTGATGAAGTAATCTGAAATACATCCAAAATGTTACGCTGAGGTAACAATATAGCTTTCCCCTCTCCTTTTACTTGAGTTTAGACTTTCCTCTGTTCACACAGATCTTTTTCCTTTACTTCTAATTGCATTTCAGAAATTCATTTTAGATCTTTTCTTCATTACAGAAGATTTCTGAGTGCATCAATATTTTTTTCGACCGCGCAGTTTCTTACTGCAAATCAACAATGTGCTGCTCTTATGGAACCTCTCCAACAGTATATGCAAAAGGTGTCAAATTCAGTTAAAAATGCTCCTCATAAGTGCCATAGTGTCAGAAAATGGAGGTTTGAGAGACAGGAGAGAAAAGGGTATGGAAGTGAATAGGAGGCGCAGACACTGAACGTCAATGACTGCAGAGAAATCTGCTAAGTTTCCTATGGTAGAAAACTCTTTTTCACCAATTTGAATAATCTGTTATGACCTAATACAGGCTTAAAAAGACATGCATAAAAGACACAGAAGCACCGATCTGAGAGCACCTTCTATGTTAAAGTATCGGCTTTAGTGGCTTAATCTGGGAGAGAAACACTGCTAAACAGATCAGCTTTAAGCCAGTTTTCAAGACTAAAGAATGGAAGCAAGCACTCTTGCAGTAAGAGCTCAGTCAATATATGACAAAGAGACAAGGTTAAACTTTGAAAGACAAAGTGTTTCATCCACAGAGGAAAAATATTACAAGATGACGCTTCTGTAAAGCTTCAAAAACTGAGAGAGAATATAAAATAGAAAGTTGAAATTACAGCAGATAATTGCAAAATTTAAGGAAGAAGGAGAATGTAGTAGAGTAGTCAGAGACATTGTGAAATTACTGTGGAATTATAAGTAGACAAAGGAAGATGTTTAATTAAAATGTGAAAAAAATGTTGCTTATAATATAATTTCAATATGATATATCTTTTTGGCTGAAATTTGATTAAGTTTAAATTAGCTTCTTATGAAAAAAACAAACAAACAAACCAATATGTTTATTTAGCCATAAAAAATATCAAAATCCTCCAAAAATCAATGTTAAACCCAAATCTTTAAACTGAAATGTGGATTTTTAAATTATTATTATTTTACAGTATACAGCAGCTGTTACATGATCATTTTTAAGGAAACCCTGTCTCCTCGAATCAGTCTCTAAATGGCTGGGATTAAGTTTTATAATTTAAAGTAACATTAATTCCTCCAAGGACAATGTTGAAGTTCATGATTGCTGAAATAAACTGCTGTATGTACACAAACACTTTCAAAACATTTATTTTTCTCCTGCAGGGAAACTAGTAATGAGCCAAAAGTCCTGCTATGACATTTAAACAGAAAAGTTATTATCCCCAATTATCTAAAACCTTAGCAAAGTGACATCCCAGACAGGGAATCCTGGGATAAAGATGATTATGAGGTTAACAGAGGGAAAGACGGCTCTGGCCTCACTGCTCTCAGTCTGTCATGTTCTGTTATCCCTCCGTCTTTTCACCACCTGATTCACCTGACAGCTCAGACCTGCAGGCAGAGCCGGACCGATCACCCCCAGACATCACACTGGAGTTCGTTGGAGCTTATAGCAACTTTTCTTTCTCGGATACTCAGACTGTACTTCACTGAAAATGCTCTCACTCATATGCTGTATGTATGTTTAAAAGATGATCAGTAAAAACTGAGAAATTGCAAACTGTTGGGCATGAGAACTGATTTGATGATATCGCCACCTTCTGGACAGCAGTCCAGTAACTTGCACTATTTTGTAGTCTGTCCACAAAAAACATTTTACTCCAATTCGTTTGGGATTTCTGCAATGAAAAAGTGATTTTAAAAGAGTTACTAGCAGTCGACTAAACACAAAGTGCTTGATAAACTGCATCAGATTTGTTGCCACGTGTTTTGATGGACATGAAGAAAGGTCAGAGAAAGGTCAACCAAACTCCAAGAAACAACTGAGACCTAAATAAAAACCCTGAAGCTTTACTACTGCAGAACACATCAAAATATTTAAGAAATCTGGTTCACTGTGAGCAAAATAAACTTCAGATTTTAAAGCGTTTAAAACACAATGTATGGTTTTGCAGTAGTTAGCTGCGTGGTGCAGCGGTAAAGCGAGCGCTCCATACAAACAGAGGCTATGATGCTCAGCACATCCATCCTGGGTTCAACTCACAACTCTGTGACCCTTGCTGCTCATCTTCCCGCCTTCCCTCTGTACCCATTTTCTGTCTGGCCGAGAGGGTAAATAAAGCCCTCTAGGCTTCTTAAAAAATAAAAAAAAAATCCTTTAAGGCATTGTAGCTCAAACTCTGCTAATGATCACAACACTTTGTCTAAACTGATGGTAATTATTGGAACATAGACATTTACTTATTCTTCCTCTTTCTGATGCGGATGGGACCTCATGACTGCTTTTCCTAATATTGACCACAAGGTGGCACTGAGAGTATTGTAGAAGAAACTCAAAACTCAGCTTGCAATTTTTTATTAGTTTGGAAATACTTTCATATCATGTATACTACTTGTATGAAGCTACTACTATAAGTTACGACAGCATTTACGAATTGGCACAACCCTTAAGTAAATGTTCAGTAAAGATTGAACTTTTACTTAATGTCTAAATGATTAATTTCAGATATGGAATAGAGTAGAATAGGTATGAGTAGACTATAAATAATCTTTATTGTCGCAGAGTGACAATATCTCTTTGCAAACCCAGATAAGTGTCAAGTAATCAAAACAAGCAAACTCACACACAGATAGAATATAAATAAAACAGAACAAAGGACAAAATTATTTGTTAAACGTGTAAACGTGTGCTGTAAATATGCAGCTGCCACCATTTTTAGGGGTTTGCAAGAAACCCTCCACTTTCCACATAAAGTTTGAAATTCAAGATCCCTTTTTATTAGGTCAGAAATCTTTCAAGTAAATGGAAATTTGTATATATTGCATTGTCTCATAGAGCTGCTCGCATCACTGCTGCTGTTTGAAGATGGTCTTCCTCTCCATCTTAATAATTTCAACACATTTCTTAATCTTTTTGTGTGTGTGTGGGGGGGGTATGTGTGTGTGTGTGTGGGGGGGTGTGGGTGTGTGTGTGTGTGTGTCTTTAAGCTACAAATTATTTCTCAATAGTAATTCTCAACTCAATTCTAGTTAAGTTATTTTAAAAACAAAAACATATTCAACAACCTCTAAAATTCATTTTTTCACAGATTTGCACATATATAGTTTTTACAGTATTAGAAGGCTACTAAACATACGGCTCTACAGCTCAACGATCACCCGGTTCAATTGGCTTTCGGCTCAGCCAATGGCAGCGCTGCTCGTGCGCTCAGCAGAGGAGGAGCCGCGAGCTCCATCTGGGTTCACACGCAGAGACAGGGAGAGGTGCTGAGCTCGTGCAGGAGGCAGGATCCATGGCAACAATCATGGCAGGTGGGGGAAAATTACCTACATTTATACTTGTCGCGTGTTTACAGATTGTTTCGGAAACACGGGGACGGAAAACTATTCTCCAAGACAAAGAAAACGAGCCCTTTGTGTCTTCTTTGCTCTGTTTCAGAAGCGGAGACCCGCCAGAAGCTGCTGCGCACCGTCAAAAAGGAGGTGGGTGTTTTCACATCATCAGGGAGATCGTTTCGGGAGGAAAAAAAACACGCCTTATAAAGGTTTTATTGCTTAAGCTGCACTCTGTCAAACTTTCACAGAGATTGTGACAACTCGTCTGACTCACACCATGTTTGGGCACCGCTTCTCAAATCTGAGTATGGTTTGAATAAACGTGGCTGAACTGTAAGACCTGTTTACTTTTTTTTTTTTTAGGGAAATAACAGTTAGTTTAAATAATCAAAAACATGAATAATTAAGTTTTTTTTTCTACATATTGTTATTGTTACTTTGCTGGAGCTCAGAGGGAGGAAGCAGCACAAAGGCAGCAGATTGTCTGGCATTCACAGCGAAGGAGACCATCAGTCTTCTGACGCACCATTTGGTTGTTTTATTTGGATGTAATTTTGTGCCTCAGAGAGAGAAAGACAGATAGAGAGAGAGGAAATAGAAAGGGGGAGTCTCGGGGGAAGAGATGCTTGTAATTAATTTTACTGCATTTAGTGGAGGCAAACATGGAAGCAGCCACAATGATTTGATCATCTGGATTTCCTCCCAAGCATAAAGAAGCAGATCTTGAATGAAACATTAGGACTGTTCAGGTGGCCTGACATTTAAACAACGACGACAATCCCTGTGTAGATTAGAAATCCTTGCAGATAATCAGGGGGCTTTTATCAAAGAGCTGTCTGCACATTTTCAACAACAGTATTGGGTTTTTCCATAAGATGCCGTCTGAGAACGCTTAAAACTATGTCTCAGACTTTGCCATGTTTTCACAGCAAACTGAAGAGGCGTTGAGATGCAAACCAATTCTTGCATCGGCATTTGTTTAAGGAGACGTTTATACAGTGACTCGTCTAATATCTGTTTTTACTGCTTTTCTTTATTTGTAACACATCTGGAGCAGAAACTGGGAGACGAAAGCAATAAAGCAACTAACCAAACTTTTCAGTGAGTCGGCTTTGTGTTATCCCACATGCAGGCCGACCTGCAGGGTTTTCTTTTTTATTTGAGAGGTGGAAGTGTTTAAAAAATTAACCATATATTAGTGCAAAGCTCCACTAAACACCCTCGGTCAGACACATAACTGATGTCATGGTATTCCAGGTTTTTAAACATTAAATTTTTAAAACTGCCATAAATTACCATCATATCGTTGCTATGGTTGGAAGTGAGAGAGAGTCTGAAGGTTTTTCACTAGCTGTCTAAAACATAGAGCAGCAGCAGTGCACTTCCCCCACCTGTTGCTGTGCACTGGAGGTCAGCTGGCAGGAAGAACAACCACTTTGAAAAACACACAGACTGTTATGATATGGAATCTACAAGAGAGTCACTTCACAGATGTGCTACTTAGCAAACTCTGAGTTACACATCTGGTAGTTCTGCACAACAACCTTGTTTTCTTAAAACTACCTCTGATATTATTGTGGGTTTATTTTAGATTTTTGCTTTGGTCTATGTATCAAAATGACAACAGCTATAAGTTATAGATCACAGTATCATTCTACAGATGAGGTCATTTGGTTTTCTGTTTTAAAAACAAAACAGTGACATAATGTTTAACATTATTGTTTAGATTTTTTCTTATAAATATTGTGGTATTGTTAAACTGTGGTATTTTTACTAGATGAACTACAGGAATCTGTACCCTAACCTGTACAGATCCATCAGTACTTTTCATAGACTGTGAATGAAACTATAATTATACAAAATGACTTAAAAATGTCTTAATGCAAGAGCAAGATTCCAACCTGCTTTTTAATCACCCTAAAATGTATTAGCTAAGATCTGCATTTTAAACCATTTGCTTATGCTTTATAAATGGCAGGATTTTTTTTCTGTCTAACAAAATCCTTAAATTTGCATCCTTATTTAAATGAAAATGGAAAGACTCTGGTCAGATTTGTCTTCCTTTGCTTCCTGTTTGCAGTCTTATCTGTGGAGGCCAGACCCTTCCTCTGATTAAACTCTGTTCACAATTAGCTTCACTCACAGTGACTCTTTTCAGATTTTATTTTCATGCATTGTTTTATGTGTAGCTGCTAGAGCCAAGTGTGGATGGATTGGGTCTGTGGATGGACCCAATTGTGGTTCATGGTGTGAACTGCTCTCTTTGATCCCAGGTGGATTTTTATTAGACCTGCGCGATATCATGAAAACATGACGCTGGAATATAACTGCTGAGTATTGTGTACATTTTCCTCAATTCTTTGCTTATCTTCCATTCATCACAATATCCTTTCAAGCTTTTCAATAAGATGTGAGCATGAAGGACAGTGAAATGCAACCAATTGGCCAAATATATAGTTGGAAAGTAGAGTTTCAGTGCAATACATTTGAAATAGTTAAGCCAATCAAACGTTGTCTCCATGTAGTAGCTTCTGTTTAAAGATTTGGAAACATTAATAGTGAGATGATCATTGTGACCTAGAGAAAAACAACATTAATGTCGCTAGCTTAAATATTTTTAACAGAAAGTAATATGAAGTGCTGCAATGCTTGATGTTACAAACTCTATGATGGTTGCTGTTCTAATGTTGGTATTTTAATATTAATCCTTTATAGAGGAAACATGTTTGTCAACCTGAAAACGCCTGCATTTTCTATTGAAACGCAGGCGTCTTGTTGAAACGTAGATTTTCCATTGTTCATTAACTTTAACACACCGGGTCAAATGAAGTGTGATAAACACAGGAGCTTAAGCCATTTGTAAACGAATATACTTTATGTATTTCTCCATCGCATTTCCACTGTGCCCCTCTGTTGTTTAATGTTTTTTCTGTGATCACTCTAAAGGTGGATGAAAAAAATAAGGTTGTTTGCGCCGTTTTCTATTGGTTTATGAGTTATATTGCTTGGTGTGGGCTGTGCCATATGGCGTCTCTATGCTGCGTGTTTACGCTCCGTCCCCATCCAGCTGGTTTTATGCCACCCGGTGGCTCAGATGTACCTGGATGTGGGCCATTATCCAGAAAACCGAGCCTGTCTGCGACAGCAGAATTACCTCTCTGGCAGAAAATTGATGTGAATAAGAGCTCCTTATTTGCCCAGTCTTTAGTACGGAGCCTCGCTCGATCTGCCTGTGTCACTGTGTCACGCTCTGCCTTTTCCATATGTCATGCTTTAACAGACAAACACAAATGCACACCTGTGTTTGCTAAAGGAGTGAGTGAAAGAGAGCAGCACCCTTTACTTTCCTGCTTCTTGTGAACCGTTTTCATTCTTTGTTTCAGGTTGAACATATTTTTCTGTGCCACTGAGGTGTATTGATGGACAGTGTTAATGCAAGGTTGATTAATTCATTCCACGGCAACAAGCTCAGGGAAATGATCAGATATCACTAACATCATGCACACAGATAAACACTATCACTTGGAGACTGTGATCCTGTTTGTGGCTCTTAGGTGAATGGTAGGTATAATAAGGTTTTTGGAACTGCTGGAACAGGATTGCCTCCTTCCTTAAGGTTAAAAAAAAATCTTAATATGTTGCCTTGACGTTGAGATGATGAACTGCCTGATCGGCGAAGACAAAGTTCAAACCCGCATGTGCAATAAAAACATCCTAGTAAACTAATGCATCAGCTTTACAGACGCAACAGTCGTGACTTAGCTTTTTCATTTTTTTCATTTCTTGCTCTCTTCATTCTTCATCGACCACGCAGACATTGAATAATGGAGGGTGGATGTTAGTAAATTAGTTTTTCTCTCTGGCTGCTATTTGTTGCTATTACAGGATGTAATTGGAGTGCTCAGCAGATCTTTTATCAGTAAAGCTGCTGGTTTCAAGACAGTGATTAGCTAGAGTGGATTTACCCAGCTTTGCTGCAATAGAAATTGCCAAAACATAGCTCAGCTACAAAAAGTACGTAAAAAGATAACTTTAAAGCGGTTGATCTCTGTGTTACTGACGACTTGATGTTATTGGCGACTGTAAGCTTGGAGCTGCAGTCATTCCTATTTGTGTCAAAGATGAATTAATGATGTTTTTTCATGCATCGTTTTGGATAGAGAGTTCCACTTTGAGACTCGTGACATCTCCATAGAAACCCTCAGGTTGCCAGCGCGCAGACGCTTTGCCAGACTTATTCCTCAGAGGGCTGATCAGTAGCCTAGATGAGAGGGACGAGGGGACACAAGTGAGCAAATCAATCAAATTTCTTCTTGTCAGGTGAACTCAGGAAAGGAAACCAAGTGAACTAAGTCTCCTGTGTTCTACATGTTGGCGTGTGTGCGTGTGTGCTTTCTTTTTTTAGCAGTATATTCATGAGTTGAAGCTGCTGGGCGTCTCATCAGACTGCTGCTGTCTCTGTTGTGTTAGCAGTATGAATCATTTCTGTTGCAGCTGAAATAAACAGTGGCTCTGATTGTTTCTAATGACTGCACTCTAATTAGTCAGTGCCATATGAGTAAGTAAATATTTTCAAGGTGTGCAGTTTGAGCCAGGTTCAGCTTCCACAAGTGTGATAAAACAGAGACTTAATCTTTCACTAACTAACATTGCTAGTTAGTTAGTTAGTTAGTATTTCACAATGTGCTTTCTATAAAAGTATGTATTTACTCAAAAATAAGACTGTTACGTTATGAAAAACAGCATGTCTCTTAAATTTTCAGGTTTCATATATATAAATAAAGTTTTATGTGCTTGACTGTTACTTTGAGTAAAATAGTATTCAATAATGTAGATTGATATTTGGTTCATCAAAATTATCTGCAGCCATAATGAATAAATTATGACATTGTTTTGATAAAAATATTTAAGTATAAGCTCACATTCTGATGTTTTCCAACCCGAAATTTTCTGTTTCATCAGCTGAAAGCACAACTTCATCACAGCTGATTGAAATGAAGGCTTAAAAACATCAACTTGTGTCAATAATCAAGATAATCACTTAGTAAATTAACTGGAATAAATAAACTTCTCAATAAAATTTAAATTTATGTATATCAAACATCACTATTCGCTTTTGCATGTTTTAAGATATTCCAACACACGGAAAGAAAACTCTCCGTCCATCCACCCATCCGTCCGTCCATCCGTCCGTCCATCCATTTAATCGTAAAGTAGTTTAGTTATGTAGTGGAAGAAAAACCTTATCTTCCTGCTGTGTTCTTAGGTCTTCATGATGCTGTTTGTTCATTAATGTTCTTTTATCAAACCACTGAAGCCTTACAAGAACAACTGGGTTTTACCTGAGATTAGTTAACACACAGGTGGACTTTAAATATTATTTGACTTCTGAAGGTAGTCAGTGTCACTGTGTTTTAGTAAGTGTTAGAATATAGAGGGCTAAATAAAACTGCTCACCACAATGTTCAGATTTCTTTGTGGAGAAATTTTGAAAAAAAAACCCAAAAGAAATGTTCCTCCACTTTACAGTTGCACTCTCTGTTATGGCCTGTGACACCGAATCGACCGAACGTTTGTAACTTGACTAACTGAAAGTGTAAATATTGTTGCACTGTTTATTTTCTTGTTACAATCCAGTGGGATTCAAGTGCTTTATTTTGTTTACCTGTTGTCCTCTTGTTTTATGTTTTAGGAGTTCACATTTAGTTATTTATGAAAGAATGCTTCCACATCACCTTTGGATGTTCTTTGACCTGAAATCTTGACATACTTAGGCCATATGTGTGTATATTTTAACAATTTGTCTCATTTGGCCATTTCTGAGTCTAGTAGCATATGATTTGGAGCTTGTAAGGACATATTAGCTCAGACAGAGTCAACTGTTTATGGTCTAAATGCTCTGCTCTGCTGATTGACCTAATATGACTGAATCATGAAATACCATTTGTCAGGCGAGTGCTGAAGTGTTCCTGCTGGCTGTCGCTGTCTCTGCATGTTTGGCTCAGCTTTTGTGTTGGCACCTGCATCAAAGTGCAGAACATGTTAACTCTGAAAGCTGCACCGTGACTTTTTACCTTGCTGTGTTCAACACATCTATGATGATTGTTGACAGAAATAAAAGAAATAAAAAAAACCATTTTATTTATTTAGATTTCAGCTTAGTTGTGCATCGGCCTGACGGGAATTTGTGAAACATATTATGTACACAAATCTCCTTGCAGAGAGAGGCATATGCATGTCCAGCTTGTAGAGAGGGTTTGCCTGATGAGCCTGGCAGTGTAATGCGTTCTTTGTGGACAGACTCATTTCAGCAGGAAATTACAGCTCATCTATCTGCGTGGCCATGTCTGGAGGTTGATATTTCCCATCCAGACTGTGAAGCAGTGCCCACACTGGGGTGCGTCTCCATAGTCACCACAGGGGTAGATTCACCACTCCTCTTAACTCGTGGTGCGTGGCAGTTGTCAGGCCAGCGGGGAGAAGGACGCATCGACAACAAAACCAATCTAATGAGCGCTTCCTTGCATCCGATGCATCGTCAGGGTTTTTTTTGTAGAAAGTATGAAGTCGCCATCTGCATTTTAATTTGCAACATAATCATCTGTTCCCACCGAACGATAGTAATTGCTTAGAAATGGAGGTCTGTGATGTACGAACTGCCCTCCTCCAGCACCAAATGGACCTCCATCTCCCAGCGGTCCTTGGTGACTCATTCACAGACTGAACATGCAGTTGCCGGTAGTTTTTCCTGCTCCTGACTTTTAAGGCTAAACTGCTCTTTCATTAATAAATCCTCCTAATTATTCCCTCAGCTGAAGCGTGTTTTTCACTCAGTCAAATCCTCACTAAAGAAGCCCCTTTCGAGTGTTTGTGCCTGATGTGACATCGTAATGAATGAGTCATCCAGCGTCTCCTCTTTCATTGACAGGTGAAGCAGATTATGGAGGAAGCTGTCACCAGGAAATTTGTTCACGAAGACAGCAGCCATATTGTGTCCTTTTGTGGTGAGTGTTCAAAAATCACATGACTTTGTTGTTGTCATTCTTCAATTGAGAACAGCTTAAATATATATTTATTCTCTATATATTTATTAGGAAAAAAATGGCCTCCACCTACTGTTTCTGATAGTTACGGGTCCATTGCAGTAAATTAGAATAAAATCAAAAGGTTGACTTATTTCAGTAAATCTCATATTATGCAGATTTATTACACATGAAGAGACATGCTCAGATTGTTTTGATATTATTGATGATTGTACATTACAGTTAGTGAAGCGAAAATATGTTGGATATTTTCTGCCACACTTTTTCCTTTCACTCAACTTTCAGTTAACACTGTTCAGTCAGGTTCTCTAGCAATTACATTTTCTGGTTTGTCCTGCTGAGGGTGTCTGTGACTGTGGACTACTGTCTTCCCATTATTTTTGTATGGAATTAACATTTCTGTATTAAAAGTTGCTTCTACTGAGTTTGTGTAGTATTATAATCGAGTTTCACCTTTTCAATCAATTGTTGTTATAAATTATAATTTCTGATTATATTAAAATATATTAAGATGTTTCCATGTACTAACATCTACAATAATAATAATGACAATCATTTGACTTTTTTTTATAATTATTTTTTATTCACTTTCTTCATTTTTAGTAATGCACTGCAGAACATGATCAGAATTAAATCCACACTCAAAGGTTTTTACACCTTTTGAAGTCTGTCATTCTGCAGTAACTTATTATATTTATGCTGAATAAAAAAAATCATAAAACCCAATAAACGAAAAGAAAACAAACTATTCTGGTGAGATAACACTAAAAATATAAAAGTTTATAATTTTGCTTGCCGTCGTTTAATTAAAAATACACAAAAACTCATTTATGTTCTTAATTAATTAGACAAAAGTTGTAATTTAAAAAAATGAATAAAAAGTAACAATCAGAAACATTATAATTGCATTTGGGGATATTTAAAATTTTTAAAACCAACATATATAATTAACAGGGCACAAAACAACAGCTGTAGTAACTAAGTTGTCTCAAAATGTCCTAAATTTATTTTTACTATTAATAGTATTAAGACTATTTTGCAAGTGACAAAATCAACTGCAATTCTCCTTATATGTTTTCCAAACCAAGAATATAAGCATCAGCTTCCAATGTAGGACTACAACATATATAAAGCAATGCATTCAGAAATATCTTTTAAATATATTTCTGATTTAAAAATATGTAAATCATTATATAATAATAATAATAATAATAATAATAATAATAATAATAATAATAATAATAATAATAATAATAATAACAACATATTCCATAATAATGGAATACATTATTATAATTATTGATTGCACTTATTAGAAAAGCATGAAGATGAATATGAACAGAGATAAAAGTCCAATCAAATTAGTTTTTACATAAAAGGAACCTTGGATTATGTAAAATTTTAATTTAGCATAAAAACTATCCGTGATTTAATATTTAATTGACATTTGATTGACTATAACTAGAAATATAAGACATTATAGTTACAATCATTTACCAAATGTAATTATTGCTCCATCGTTCAAATTAAAGCATTAAATTATCATGGAAAACACACCGCCCACATTCAGACACTAACGCTTCGGCCAGAGAATAACAGGGAATGTGATATATTTGTGGATTTTCAGTGTGAACAAAATAACTCACAAAATCTGATATTTTTACGTGATGAAAAACCACGTCTGCAAACAAACAAGTTTGACATGAGGTGAGACGCTTCAAACCCAATAAAATGTGAGAGAAGTCACAAGCCTCGTCTTGACTCACACTCAGGTCAACATGTAGTGCTGTGATGCAAACAAATGAGCGGTCGCCATGGTGTTACCTTTTAAATATGTGCAAAGAGATGCACCAGTGAAGGTACGGAGGAGCTGTCAGGTTTCTGAAGGTCTATCAGCTCTTTACTGCTGTGAAAATGCAGTAGCATCAAGCTTGTCACATTGTGTGAAGTCGCTAAATTTACTGGTGCAGACTGAAGAAGATGTGGGTAACTTGTAATTTGCTAGTTTACCGTGCATGCTGTGCAACATTAAGTCCACAAAGTAAAAAAAAAAAAAGAAACTTTTAAAATGCTATTTAAGCTGATACATATTATCTCCAGTTAATGTTGCTTATGTATGAGCTATTTGAATTTCACAGTATGTCAAACATTTGCAAATCTGCCTAAAACCTTCTATATCCATGTAAGTTTAAAAATCCAATAATCAGCTCTCACTAAATCCCTCTCTTTTCCAGTTTAATTTCCCTCTGAAATGAAAATGACATTTTACAAGACTCCTTGGTGCAAGCTCTGTTTTACTCATTTTCTGTCTGATGTGCTTCCATTAGTGCTTTCATGTTGCCACACCAACAGATTTCTTGGCCTGCAGTCTGGACATTATTTACTGAATGGAGGCCTCTACATTCTCTGCTATAATATCCGGTGAACACGCTTCAGTTTAAAAAATACCCTCCTCCTCCTGCTTTGTTGTCGAAGCTTCCTCCTCCACCTCTTGACCCCTCCAGTGTGGTTTTCTGGCTGCAGTCGTTGATGAGAGGAGAGCCAGTGGAAGATCGGAGAAGCGCTCACTGGGGAGCCATTACCCTCCTCGTTCATGGCTACTTTCATGGGCTGCCTACTGCAAGCCTGAATGAAATGTAGAAACTGGAGGGAAAAGACTGAGATAAAAGGCACTAAAATGTTTCAGAAGAAACACCAAAAATATTAGAGTTTGGCACATAAAAAGCTCGGGTTATTTATTTCTACATTTTAGTTGTTACATTTCCAGAGTTCTGCTTCAGGTTGTGTATTTGATAACAGAAACAAATTTGCCTCTGGAAAAGTTCATTATGACTATACTACATGTATACACATTTGTTTTTTTTCCTTGCAGAAAAATGAAACATACATAATGAAACATTGAAAATGGTTTTTATGTTACATCACAGTAGAAATGAAAGTGTTTGCTTTTTGGGGGTAGACAAAGACATGTTTCCAATATACAGAGGGCAGCCAATGTGATGTACAGAATGTAAATATCAAGGCCATTCTTAATAGTTTCCCATATAAACTGTAATGTGACAGAAATCATGATGTTGCCACCACCTTCTTTCACTGTTGTTTCTGTGATATACTGTGTTGCCTTCACATCCAGCCTATTTTAGGGGGACTGTGGTCCAAACGTTCCAGTTTGATTCCTTCAGACCGTAGCACTTTCTCCCACAAGGAGATTTATTGAAGATAGGTCTAGATGTTTTCTTTAGATAAATAGCATCATATCTTGCATTTCAATGTCTTAGTGTAAATGGAGAGTCCAGAAGATAGCTGTGAATACGGTATGCTTGCTCACATCAGGTGTCTTGAGAGAATTCAGACGTGAATAACGACATTTATACCTCTGCTTGAGGCACATGGCATCTAATGCTGTGAGATTTTCTTTTTCCCTCACTCCTCAGTGATAACATTGTGCAGTGAGATCCTTTGTGAGCTTTCTTCAAATGGTTACTGCATTTAAGGGATGAAAATAAGCAAATGTGAGGCAAGTCCAAGAAAAACAGATGAAAGACAAATCAAAAGGTGATTCAATGAAGTATTAATTGAAGGATGTACAAACTAATGCAAACAAGCCTGTGCGACTTTCTTGTTTTTCAAAACTCCCTTGTCAAAGTTTTGATTTGTGATGATTTATCATTATCTCATTTTTCGCCCATCAAAATACTTGCCACTGTACATTCTGGACTTTTTATTTGTAAAATGTGAAGGTAGTTGGTGTGTCTTTGATTTCAGAAACTAGAACCAATGCTTGTATTGTACTGGGCCTGTTTCTGGTAAATATGGTGTAATTATATCAGGTCTTTTTATAGCGAAATGCTGTGCTGTTGCCTTGCTTGCTGTTCTGGGTGAAGTGTTGGTCAGTTACATGCCACTGACATCAGTCTGTCAGACTCTTAGTTGCCACAGATACAGGGTGATTAGAGACGGTTTACTGAATTAGATGTTTCTGTCAGGTGGGTACAGATCCTGCTCACATGTTGCATTTCGTCCCTTTTCACCTGCAGCTATGGTTTTAAGATGATTTCTTTTGTGGGTTTTAGTCGACAAACTCCTGCACCAAAATAATAAAAATGTGTTCTGATTCCTTTGTGCTTACTTTAGTTTAGTTATTCAGTTTTTCATCTCACAGCAGACCTAGGGATTCCCAGAATCCTCTCCACATTTTAGTGGTGAGACAGATTTTAAAAAGCAGCAGGGGTTGTACTTCTGCCATCTGAGACCACTTATAGGAGATGATGAGGGAGTAGCAAGGCTGGAGTATAATTGGAGACCTTTTAATAAGACTGGCTGTTCTGACATTTATCTCGCTGCTCTTATAATAATGGGATACCAGGATGCAGGGAGGGACAGGTGAGGAGGAAAAATAAATACGGAAAAGAAGACTTCTATGGAAACGAGCGGCAGAATGTAGGAAGAAGTTGTTTGCTGAAGCGGTGACGTTGGAACGAGGCGGCTCGTGATCCGCGCAAGTTCCCTCTGCTCCTGTCTCTCCCAAAGCTCCGTCACTCCATCAGTAAGGGTTGCTATGGTAACCCCATCCTTTCCCCCTGACCCCATGTGAACAGAGCTGTAGGATTAGTCTTGACAGAAAATTCAAATGTCAACACAGCAACCAGGCGCTGCCACGTCGACTTGGGAAGGAAGCAGGGTCCGGTCTACGTCACGTTAAAGTAAAATGTGTCAACATGTCTTCACCCGGAGCATCCTGTTACTGAGACTTATACTGGCCTATATACGTAGCAACATTATTCATTTATGCTGCATGAATATGGGAAGAAAACATAATTAGAGTAACTTTTGTCATTACTGAAATCAATTATTAAACAATCTCTCAGTGAGTGCTTGAAAACGGCTGCATTTATTGTACAGAAAAGATCGAAATCACAAGTGCATCTCAAAAACATCTTCAGAAAGTAATTTGTTGCAGTAAATGCAACAAATGGATGCAAGTAAAATGTTTGTTATATGGATTAATTAGACATTGATGGATGCATACCTAATAATTTTTCTGATTTGCTAGTAGCTAATTGGAGCACAAAATTCAGCTTCTCACAATGGCTGAATTTTAGAAAAAAAAAGAAAAGGGATTTTTAATACAAAATAAGTTATTTTATTGCCATTGAATAACTTCCGGTGTACAACAGACAGAAGGTTAAGCTGCCAAAGGTTGTTGTTAAAAAAGCTATTTACTCAGTACAGTTCTAAGTATATGAATGGAAAGTTGAGTGGAAGGTAAAAATATGGTTGAAGAATGCAGAAGTAACAAGGATTGCAGCAGCTTTGAGAAGAGAGTCCTGTCAGTACATTAACTCAGTGTTTTTCAACCCTTGTCCTCAAGGCACACTGCCCTGCCTGGTTTAGGCATTTCCTGGCTTCAGCACACATGATTTCAATTGATGGCTGATTAACAGGCTTTTGCTGAACTCCAGTCATCTGAATGGGGTGTGTTGAAGCAGGGAAACATCTAAAACATGCAGGTCAGTGAGCTTTGAGGACCAGGTTTGGGAAACACTGCATTAAATGACTGTACTGTGCAAGAGCAGGGGAGCAAAACCTCCCTACACAGGAAATACACCAAGTAATATAACTATCTTTTAGCGATAATTAGTGGTTTTATTTGTTCTTTTACTTCTCCACTCATCTGGTGCTCGGTTTTAGTAGATTACACATTAATAAAGACAAGACGCTCTGTCCTCACAGCTGCGGTGGAGGCATGTGTCCTGCATGGGCTCAAGCGGCGAGCGGCTGGCTTTCTGCGCAGCAACAAGATAGCAGCGCTCTTCATGAAGGTGGGCAAAAGCTTCCCCCCGGCGGAGGAGTTTTGCAGGAAGGCCCAGGAGCTGGAGCAGGTCATGGAGACAAAGTGAGAGACGCATGCGCCACAGCCTCTCCTCACACATCACAGCAGAATTCAAAGCAGTGCAACAAAGCCTGTTTGATTGTTTGAACAATGAAAGCAATTACATATTTTCTGAAGAAGCTTCTTTTTATTGAAGAATCAGAATAATTTGGGGGTTAGGAGTCTTTCATCTTGTTTGTAAGATGCAGAGAAAATTGAGAATGTACTTTAAAAAAATTGGTTGCTTGATTTTATTTTTTTGCAGACGAAGTCAAAGCCTGCAGAGTCAAGACAGCCTTCGCAGGATGCCCCGGCTGCCGAGCCTCAACCCTCCTGGGGTCAAGAACCTGTGGATCAGGACGGCTCTGTTTGAGAAAGTGCTGGACAAGATTGTCCTTTACCTGGTGGAGAACAGCAGGTCTGTTGAGAAGACAAACCACACTCGTGTGGGCTTAAAGGTTTCTGTTCCTCTTCAGAAAAATGAAGGTTGTACTTATTTTCTTTCAGTAAATACTATGAGAAAGAAGCTATTCTGATGGACCCTGTGGATGGACCGATTCTGGCTTCACTGTTAGGTAATGAAACAGGAAAAGGAGAATATTTGTGTAGTTACATGTAATTTCCTGCTATCGGACTAGTATAATAGGGTTTTCAGTAGAGAGAAATGTTATAGTTGAAGCCATTTGATTGCTACTTTAAATTCTATTAATGTACATTCATTTGAAACCACTTAGACATTCATTATTCAGTTCTTTACTAGGACATGCTCAAATATTGATGTCTGGTCTATATTTTTATCTCTGGAAAATGAAAGTGATTTAATTACACACACAAAAAAAATTATATATACTTCAGCTTTATGGGTCTCCTGTACAGACTGTTGCATGTCAATAAGTTAAAGATCTGACCTTTGACTTGACTCAGGATGTTATACTTCTTAATTCTCAGGGAGTTCTTGACGTGTTTGTTGGTACGTCTTGGTAATTATCATGTTGCAGGTCCAATTCATTTAGCTTTTTTTATAAATGACCATGCATTTTCCTGGAGTTTATTTTTCAGCTGGTCAGGTCCTGCTGCATCGAAGAACCCCAAACCATGATACATCCACCTCTGTGCTTCACAGATGAAGGAGTAGTTAGAATGTCTCAACTGATAAACTTTAGTTTATTCTGTGTTTTTCAGAAGACAACCGTTTTCTCCTTGCACATCTCACATATAATGTTATCATGTTTGGAAGGTCTAAGACTATCTGAAGACTGTGTTTCCCCTCGGTGTCTCGTTGTTGACAGTTGGACCCTGTGCTTTGGAGTACACAAAGATGAAGACAGCCGATCACTTCTGGACCGACCCGTCTGCTGACGAGTTGGTTCAGAGACATCGCATCCACAGTGGCATCTGCAGGCAGGATTCTCCCACCAAGAGACCCGCCTTGTGTGTGCGTATGAAATTTCAGAGGTTCTTTTTAGCCTTTTTGTCCACGTGTCAGATTTTATCCTGACAGATCAGCTGCATTAGCAGACATTCACTGCTGAAATGCATTAAGTGAAGCACAGTGCATAACAGAAGCAGGAACAGAGAGCATCTCGCACATTTTCACCCATTATGCTGTCAGTGGAGCGGGTCAGCTCGGCCCATCTCCCAACGCTCTGAGGCGTTCGTGTGCTGCGGCGCTGTTTGCAAATGTGTGTTTGGAGGAAAACAAGATGCATAAGGGCAGCTTTGTTGATGCACATAAGCAAGGAAGTGTGAGTCATCAGTGTGTTTTGTGATTGCACAGATCCAGAAGCGACACTCCAGCAGCAGCATGGATGAGCGCCCGTCGCCTTCCCCGTCAGCTCGAGAATATGTGGAGTCTCTTCATCAGAACAACAGGGCCACGCTGCTTTTTGGCAAGAATAATGTGCTGGTGCAACCGGTAACTGTGTGATGCTTAAATACAGCATCTCACTATTGATGCATATTTATTTCTGTTGAAATGTTTCACATTTTGTCATTTTCCATTGATAAATGATGTGAAAGAGCAACAAAAAGTAGCGAACAATTACTTGGTGAATGAAAAATGATGCCCAGTTCTAAAAATATTTCACAAATAAAAAGCTGAAAACCTTTTTTACACTTTGTCTCTACCAAACTTACACATCTTGAAGCTGAAATCTGTAAACATTCATCTTTGGAAAATAGCGGAAGTTCAGTCAGAATGGACAGACAGATTTGGCTTGCAGTTTTCAAGTCCTTTTGACTGGTTTGACTGGGCCATTCATTCAGATCTAAATACCTTCATCTCGATCATACCATTAAAGCTCTGACCCCTTAATTAGCTCCATCCATGTCCCATCAGCTCTAATCCGCTTCCCTGTCGTGGCTGCAATAAACCCCTCCAACACAGAGGCCTGCAACCTGCAAAGAGCTACAAGTGGCTCTTGGACCTTCCATAACGGCTCTTATTAACTTTGGCAAGCTTTGCCAGTTTTAGCAGTTTTCTGCATGCAGTACTAAACTGCATGCAGATGGGTCTATTAGGTGACTTCTGAAGACAATGGTGTAACTGGATTGTATTTAGGGGTTTTAGTGTAAAGGAGGCTGAATGCAAAATGTATGTAATTTTTTTCAGATGTTTATTTGTGGGGATATTTAAAAACTTTGTATGCTTTTTCTTCCACTTGTAATCCCACATAATCCCAGTGTGATATGTTTATGTCCACTATTTTCTACCAATTTCTGTCTATTGACCTTTCTATCATCTTGCTCCTGCTGCAGAGGGATGACATGGAGGCTATCCCAGGTTACCTCTCTCTGCACCAAACTGCTGACATAATGACACTGAAGTGGACGCCCAATCAGCTCATGAACGGATCTGTTGCAGACTTGGACTATGAACGCAGGTGCAAAATAATTTCATTCTGAATGTAGAAAAGTGCGTCTGTATTTTATATTATTGCTGTTCTGTTCTCCTGCTCATACGAAGAAAAAAATAACATGCTAAGTGCCTTTTTCACTTGCTGTGCTGTTTTTATAACACTCTCCTGCTGAATAATGCAGTGTGTTTGTGCTTGGGGGCTCAGTGCTCTGAGTTACTGCTGGTGATCTGATGAAGCCGGTTTTCAGCTTCCCAAGCAGCTGGCCTCATGGCTTATTGACTGCAACACTGACAGAGCTCCATCAAACTAGCAAAAACCATGTTAGCATCTAACACCTGCACATGGTTTCCATCAACAAAATAATCAATCCTGGCTTGTTTATGTGCATGCTACTGTGCTGCTTTTTTTTTTTTCATTCTGATTTTACTGAACCATTTATAGTTTATTTGTTTCTTACTTTTAACCTGGAGTGCAAAAAAAGAGAAAGGGTCGTTGCTTCAGTGAGTGGCTGCTTTTCTGTCGTTTTTCAGTGTATACTGGGACTATGCCATGACAATCAATTTAGAAGAAATAGTGTACTTGCACTGCCATCAACAAGGTATGAGCTTTTACTTAAAATCTTATTCTTACTTTGATTATTTGCAGTATATTGATAATGCCCTGTCAGTGTGAAGGGTTTGACAGATTGTCGTACATCTGTGTCCTGCAGTGGACAGCGGGGGGACGGTGGTTCTAGTCAGTCAGGATGGGATCCAAAGACCTCCACTTCGCTTCCCCAGAGGAGGACATTTGCTCCAGTTCCTGTCTTGCCTGGAGAACGGTCTGCTCCCTCACGGACAGCTGGACCCTCCTCTCTGGTCCCAGAGGGGAAAGGTCAGCATCTTCTGTCCAAAACACAATGCAAATACTTGCTGCTGGGATCCTTAAAGGACGCATGAAAACAATGACAAACAAAGATGATCTGATCTAAAAATCTATAAGAATGGGATTTGGGTTTGGAAATGGATAAAACATGGAATTATGGGTACTCTTTCTTCCCAGGAGTGACTGGAGCAGCGTCAGCCCTCCTCAGTCAACCATTAGAAAAAAAATTATCCATTTGAGTTTCCAAACTGAACATCAACGCTAACCTGAGGGAACAAAAGGGCCGACTCATATTTGTCAAAAAAAAACATACCTTAGTGTTCAAAACTTTTTGGGAAAATATTTTATGGCTTGAGAGACAAAAGTTAAAATTTTAAAGTTCTTTCCTGTTACATCTGCCAGGAATAATGTATGAGACTGCTTTTACGTTCTGCTCTCTACCAAAAAATCTTGAAGAATAATGATCAGATTGTGAGATTAAGCTGGAGCATTCTAGGGTTAGACAGCTGCCAAATGATCAAATGCCAGTTATGAATGGCATAGTCAAAGTCTGGAAATCTGCATGTGATTGAGTGTTCATGCTCCAAAACATTACAATTTATTCAAATTCAAACAATTCTGCACAGATAAGTGTACAAATATGTATCTACCTCTATGTAAAGCTCTCATTGCCAGTTGGCCGCTGCTGCAGCCAGTTATTAGTTATGGGTTCCAGTTATTATCTTTAGGAGGTAATTGCTTATTCACATAGGGCCAAGGTGGCTTGGGAAGCCTATTTCCTAAAATTGATGAACTCGTCACTCGGTAACTTTTAAGTTTTTCTGTTTATCTTTGTGTAATATTAGAATTCTGTCAATTTAAATATTTGAAGTGTGACAACGACAAAAAAAACACACACTAACTCAGCAGGTTTCAAAACGTGTCCCATTGTTGTTGACTTCAGTTTGGTTCTTTTTCCAGGGGAAGGTGTTTCCCAAACTGAAGAAGAGAGTTCCTCTGGGATCTGGGTCCACAGAGTCAGTTTCTGACAAGGAGGAGGACGAGGCCACCGACTATGTCTTCCGCATCATCTTTCCAAACAGCCAGTCTGATTTTGGTGAGTTTCTCCCTTTTTGCAAAGACAAACCGATTTGAGATTCCTGCGTTGAAATGAAAATGTTGCTCCTTGTTTGTTACAGCGACTGTCTCCCACCGCCCCCATCTGATTTTTTCTCTTCCCCTTGAACTGAGTGGACAGTCCGCCTCCCGAACAGGGACTCTGGTTGCACCCAGGAGGTGCTGCAGCTGTCAGGGAGAATCCCCCTCACTCACAGAAAGCAGCTGTAACACTGTCACACATGGGCTCATCAGTCTGTCTGTCAGCTTTCCTCGTTTTAATTCCTCACGTCTCATTCCCTTCTGGTCTAAAGTGTTCCTCTGGCAAATCGTATTGATGTGCGGCGTTATTAAAGCCACTTGTGCCTTCCTAACCACATCTCAATGCATTTAACCTTTCAGACACCAGCTGGGGGCTGATTGGTCAAGTATGTAGGCTTCCTACACAGTCCATCCATCCATCCATCCATCCATCCATCCATCCATCCATCCATTCATCCATCCATCCATCCAACTAGCCAACAAAAAAAATCTAAAATTGCCTGAAAAGTATTGAATTTGGATTTTTAAAGTGTGTAGGAACTCTGAGTTTGGCTTTTGAACTGCAAAATGTTTTCTTTTTCCACATGATCAAACATCTACTGTGTGGTGGCTTCATGCTTTCCAGTTGTTTATTAATCTCTGGTAATATAAAAGTTTTTGTGTCATCACTCAAGCAGGAATGAATCGCTGATGAACAACCCTTTGAAGTGCTTTAAGCAGGTCGCAGCTGATCTGCATTATTCTGCTTGTGCCAAAGTGTTTTCCGTAGCGTTTACAATCATCTCTGTACTAATGTAATTGCTCCTGAAAGCCTTCGAAGTGCGCCTCTTTTAAAGTGATAATGAGGTTGTGTGTGTGTGTTTGTGGTTTTGCATGCAGCGCCTCCTCCAGATCTGCTGGATCACGGAGCCGTCCTGTGGCAGCCGAGTCTCAGGAAGTCTTCGTGTTCCTCCTGCTCCAAGGGGAACTTCTCCGACAGCGCCGCGCACAAAGGGTGCAACTATGAGAGGTGAGAGAAAAACACAAGCCATTAATCTACACAGGAACCCGGTCAGCCCTGTGGCTTTTCTAATAACACCAAGAAAACTGGAGATGGAAGACAGATACAAGAACATCGAGACTACCCAGAGGAAAACGATGTGACATTTGGCTGACTGGAATTAGAAGAGTTTGGGGTAAATTAGCTGATAACCGTGGCAGACAAAAAAAGACGAGCTGCTTGCAAATTTGTGCTGCATGGCAGCACAATAGTTTATCATTTCACAAAAGGTCATCCTGAACCCTGTAATAAGCTGTATATCAGAGATAGTGTATGACATGTTATGAAAGATATATATATATATATATATAAAGATGTAAATCAGAATGGCAGCTTAATGATAGTGTTGCAGAAGAAGAGTGCTGGGTACAGTGCTCTGCTACAATATTTACACACCAGGAATATTTTCACATTTTCTCACATTACAACAACAGACTTGAGTGTATCTTTGTAATTTACTGTGGAAGAACAACACAAACCAGTGCACGACTGGGGAATGGAAATGACATAATACATGGTTAAACAAGTAAAGCAGGCCATTTTCTCTACATTTATTCATCTCACATCAACCATGGAATGGTTTGCTTAGATACAATATTTGGTTGGCAATGGTGCTTTAGTTGTCATGTATTAAAGCTCTACTTTTCAGTAATATATTGAACTCTCAAAATTTGGTACAGACTGTGGTGAGATTATTTTAATTGCGGGGGGAAGTGAACACAGGAAGTACGGGCTGATTGCAGGTTTTGTGGTTGATTCAATATTTACCCATATTAGAGCAAAGTGATGTTTTCCTAAAATCATGCTGCCTAGACCAAATAGTATTCCAATTTGATTGTTAGAGCAATTTAATAAAAAAATGATTGACTGAAATGTCTCTAAATTAGCAAAAATGTAAGAGACAGCCCCAAACACCTTCTGGCTGTAAGCACAGTCATCTCATTTACCCTGCATCATTTCCCATCAGTCCCGTCAAATGCACCTAAAATGTATTATTATTTGAGCAGATATTTATCATTTCAGATGGCATGAATACTTTTGCAAAGGTTCTGCAGTTTCGGTAAACTAATCTGTGCTGCGTCTTTCTGCAGGACTCCTCTGAAGCTGCTGTGTGACAACATGAAATATCAGATCATCTCCAGGGCGTTTTATGGATGTACGAAATGCCGTATTGAATATTATCAGCTCACATTCATTGTCATCTGTTGCGGTTGGATTAATTGATTAGCCGTCTCTTCGACCAGGGCTGGCGTACTGCCGCCACCTGTCCACCGTACGTACGCATCTCTCCGCCCTCGTCAACCACACCATCGTGGCGCCCAGCGCGCCCTGCGACGCCTCCGGGGGGCTCACCGCAGACGTTTGGCAGACATTTCTTAAGGACTGCACCGTAAGCACCATGACACATGCTTTGACTTTAACTGCGGGCAGAAGGCTCTCCACATGCTCATACACATGTAACCTCAGCGTCTCCCTCTGCCTCCCGCTCAGCCTGCTAGTGATGCGGCTCACGCTGCCGGTCTCATGAAGCCTGACTAATGGCCTTGTAAATTACACCTAAACACCACTTCTGAAGTTTATGAAGATATTAATCAAATTTATGAGGGGTCAGACTGGCTCATTTCAAAACATTAAAACATTGCTTTATTATGAATAATTGAATGCGAGCTTTGATCATTACTGAGGCAGCCGGTGTTGTTTTGGCACATTAAGGCATGTGTGGGAGATCATTGTCATTTTTAATAAGGAAGATAATAGAACTGATCAAAAGCCTATCCCTGGGTCGATCAAAGGTTTGTGCTGCTTTTCATTAGGCCTACAAAGAGCAGGAGCTGCTCCGCTTGGTCTACTTCGGCGGCGTGGACCCCTCGCTGCGTAAAGAGGTGTGGCCTTTCCTGCTGGGTCATTACCAGTTTGGGACGTCAGAGGACGACAGGAGGGAGGTGAGTTGCTCCTCTGTTACTCCATCCCTTCTGAGGTCTTCTGCACCAACGCCACCGAGGCTTAACTGCTCACTCTTTGGCCGTAGGTGGATGAACAAATGCAGGTTTCCTACAAGCAGACCATGAGCGAGTGGTTGGCATGTGAGGAGGTTGTTCGCGAGCGAGAGAAGGAGCAGCACGCTGCCGCTTTGGCAAAGTGCTCTGTGGCGAGCGTGGACAGCTCCAGTCAGAGGATGACCCATCATGACTCCACTGTGAGCAACGAGGTAAAGCAGTAAAAAAAAGAAACATTATTCACAGTTTAAAATAAAGGCTGTTGGTATTTTTTTTATATCCTGCTTATAGTGTTGCTGTCAGTTTGTGGCTCTATGACTGCAGTAGATATCATGGGAAAAAAATTCCTCCAGAGCTTTACTTATTTTTTTCGTGAGGCAAAAAAGCCCCAACAAAAAGTCCATCTCCTACAGCCTAAATGATTTTACTTATTTTGTATACACATAAAACAAGGAATGAGTGCTGCTTTTACATTCTAGGGTGGGTTGTACGTAAGACAAAAGAAAATACTTTTTACATTATTTAGCTTCAGTTATTTTGTTGATTTTAACGGCACAGAAATGACCATTTCTCCTGTGGACCTTTATTCCAGTCTCATTCATCTCACAGCTCGGACAGGGAGAGTCTGGCTCGCCTCCAGAGTGACTCCAGCAGCAGCACACAGGTATCCAAAACCAACTCGATCAATTCTTCAGTTGACTTTGTTCACACTGAAGCTAAACACAAACTTTACATTTATTCTGCAATGATCATCATTCTCAGAGGCAGACTTTACTTTTTGTGTTCTTAAAATGTCCTTGATGAAGCTTTTCTCCTGGAGGACCTTTTATTTCTGTAACCTTTGTTTCTGGAGCCCTGAGAGATGAACCAGTGTTGTGGTTGCATGTTAAAGGGCAACTTGGATTTTTAGGTCGTTTGTTGCATGTGATCACATAGACATTAACAGGTTTTCTTATATATTTAGGTTCGTTTGTGAAAAATACCAAAGATAACAAAGTTATAATGGAGGTTGAGAAGAGAATCACTCTTCTCAGTGGAGAAATGTGATTCTCTTAGTGGTAGGCAATGAGTTTTTCCATGTTTAAATGTCTTTGGGTAAGAAACCGAACTCAAAGACGTGTGACCACTTGTTCGAGTTAATTTGTCTGTGTTACATCAATGATGCACCAATCGCAGCTTTACTTTTTGTAAAGTTTGTCTTGGTCTGCCTGCCGTGAGCAGCCATTGTCACAGTAAAACAATAGTTTCTCTCTTTTTGCATTGGTTAGAGAACTTGAATCCTTTCTTTAAACCTGAGATTTACAAATGGTTGCCAGTAGAATCCAGCACTTTTTTCCAGTGCAGTCTTAGTGATCACATAATGGTGCAGTCACTGATCAGGAAAAATTCAGATGTTAGTTTTGTCTTGTCACCAGTTGAGCTGACAGTGGATGAAGTTGTGTACCAGCTGTTTGCTCTGTATTTATCTGGTAAGGCTGCAGAAGTCCTTTGGAAGTCATTTTACAATTTCCTGATTGATATAGAGTAACATTTTACCATCAACAAGCCTGATGTGCTATTAACTGAATAAAGAATTGATTAACTGAAGGATGACAGAGTAAGAGCTTTTTTTCCCTTTTCTTTGAGAAGTGATTATCAGATGTTAATATCCTGTAGACGGCTTGTAGCCTTGAAACATCTTCATTGCCCACTTTTCTCTATTTTAAGCAGCATGCTTTTATTATTGACAATAAGCGTTAGAGAAAAAATAAGGGAAAAGGACTAAAGAAAGTCAAAAAAATATATGTTTTTTGTTACCTAGAAAACCGTTTTAAAAGATCCCAAAAAGGTTTGGCTCCTTGAAATCACTATCAGAAACTCATGCACATGCTGTAAATGTTTAAGAGATGCATTTAATGTAGGCATTCTGAACCAATGTTTTGCATTCTCCTTCCTGCTAGTTCTTCACATCCTCCCATCCCTTCCCCTGGAGTAGTCTGCTTCCCTTTGGCTTGTTCTTTCAGGTGTTTGAGTCCGTAGAGGAGCTGGACCAGCCCGAGTCGGAGTCCAAGACTGAAGAGGCCAAAATGTTGCCGAAGATGCCCAACGGAGCTGTGCAAAACGAGTCGAGCTCTCCTGACTCTGGGCATCCTTCCTCACGAAACTTCTCCGTCACCTCTGGCCTTTCAGACGGCTCCTTCAGCACAGAGGACAGCTCCGCACCTGATGCGTCCCAGAAATCCACAGCTGCGCCTCCGATGTCGCAGAGCTCCGCCAAAGCTGCAGTGGGAGAGGCCGAAGAGTTGACAATCGAAAGTCAGGTGGCGAGTGAAGAGAAGGACAAAGGGGAGGAGGAGAAAACATTTGACAGCACAGATAAAGACAGAGCCAAATTGAATCCCGGAACACAGGATGGCACGAAGTCTGGAAATGTGAAAAAGGAAGGAGCAAATTTTGAAGATAAAGACCCTAAACATGTTCCACTGAAGACTGAGGAAGCTTCCAAACACAAAGAAAGAAACCTGACACCGATTAAAGATATGGAAAAATTAAACACAACCGTCAAATTTTCTCAAGATAATGAAAAATCAGAAAGTCTTAAGGAACGTGAGGAGGAGCCGATTCTGGGAGCCTCAATATCAGGAGGAGTTCACAGCTCGTCTCAGAAAGACGAGACCCAGGCTTTGACTGAGTCTGATGAGTCTCCTTCAGCCATAGAAATGGAGGAGATCCCCAAGGCAAGGGTTTCCATGGCACCCTGGAGCAGGAGAGGACACTGTGAGACTCCGTCCTTCTCTGAGGATTCAGCAACTCCTGCGGATCTGAGGCAGGAGGTAGAAAAGCTCAGTCCCGAAGGAACAGAGTCCATCCTGTCGGAGCCGGAGATGGAGAGCCTTTACCCTCCCTTCGACTCTCTTCCAGCCGACGAAAACACAAAGACTGAAGTGACCTCTCAGGGAGCAACTGGGAGCCCTTACTCTGTATGCACACCATCTTTACGAGCCTTCATTTATTCACAGCAGTGGTTCTCAAATTGAGTTCAGGCAACATTGAGGAGGGCATTTTAAAGAAACCTCCGGCTTGAAATAATTTGATAACCATTGATTTGTTGCGATATAAGTCAACCAGATGATAAGTTTATTTTATTTACTGTCATAATTATATTTGTTACAGCAAGAGCTTTTGGATTTATACACACTAAATCTGCACCGTATTGACAAAGACGTCCAGCGGTGTGACAGGAATTACTGGTATTTCACTCCAGCCAACCTGGAGAAGCTGCGCAACGTCATGTGCAGGTAAAACAGCGACCCCTGCAGGGGCATGATCGAATAATAGATTACAGCAACGCTTTCTCACACCCACATGCATATCATTATTCAAATGATGATATGGATCATTTGAAGCTCAAAGTTTGAGCTTTGAGGAAGCTCAGACTTACTCAAACATATGGAAGTTTGAGCTCAAGCTCAGTTTGAGCTTCATATGGATGTTTTTATCTGACTGACAAAAACAAAATATTCCGTTTAGGAAGTTTTTTCTGCTGAAAACAAGTTTTCCAATAAGTATTGCATGTTCAGTAAATATGGCTTGGCAACTTAAGACTCTTTTAAGGATTTAGTTATTTGTTTCAACAACATGTGTCGTTCAATACTTCAAACTCAGACTTTATTCTTTATAATATAATTTAAGATTTATGAAACCGTTACTTATTAAAACACAATAAGAGTCATGGAAAATAACTCACACTGGAGGGTTTTATTTGTAAAACTTTGCACAGTTTTCCTTCCCCTTCACAATTACTCTCCGCTTTATTTTGCACTATTACTTAGGCTGAAGTTTGCTGTTGCACCATGAGAAAATGTGAGGAAGTTTGCAAGTTTGCTCTCTCCTAAAGTCTAAAAGTTTTATATTTCCAGCCACTAGCTTTGCGACTCCGATTCATCCACAAGCGTCATTGACTTGTTCAATGATGAATATCGGTTTTGAAACACTTGTCTCCAATGTCCGAGTTGTAGTCTGCAGAATGCCTCTAAATCTGCAGAGAGAGTGTGAGTCAGAGTAGGAAGCAGCCACATGGGGTTAAGGTCAGCTCTCTGCGCTGCCTATTCACAGCTACATCTGGAGGCACCTGGACATCGGATACGTACAGGGAATGTGTGACCTGCTGGCTCCTCTCTTAGTCATTCTCGATGACGGTGAGTCAAAACTCTCCTCCCTGTTCCCACTTATTTGATGTATTTTTACAGTGATATTCTGAGCTGCAGTGAAGACTTGGCAAGCTCACTTTCCCTCTCCGTGTCTTCCTCTCAGAGGCCAAAGCGTTCAGCTGCTTCAGTAAACTCATGAAGAGAATGAATCAGAACTTTCCACACGGAGGAGCCATGGATACTCACTTTGCAAACATGCGCTCTCTAATCCAGGTGACGCAGCTAGAGTTTTATAATAGAGTCCTATAATAGCCAGTGAATCCAATCATCATCTGGTTGTTTTTTTTTTCTTTCTTTCTTTCCGGCTTTAGATCCTGGATTCTGAGCTGTTTGAGCTCATGCACCAGAACGGAGACTACACCCACTTCTATTTCTGCTACCGCTGGTTTCTGCTCGACTTCAAACGAGGTGATGTATCAGCTCAGGCTAACAGAGTCGGCGCCTATTAGAAGGAGAGAAGCATCAAAGAAGTGATTAGAGCTTTTTCTATTTTTAGTCAAATATTTGCTGCAGTTGAACAAGTGCAGTTAAAGGTTAAAAAAAACATCAAATTAAATAACACAAGTAGAGTAAAAAAAAAAAAATTGGAGCAACCGTAAGTATAAAAGGTTAATCAAGTAAACAGAATAAAGAAACGGATAAAGCTCTGGTGCCAAACCTGTTTCTTTCTGTTGCTTTCTGTCCAGAGCTGGTTTATGATGACGTGTTTGCTGTCTGGGAAACCATTTGGGCCGCCAAGTACGCCTCATCAAGTCACTTTGTGCTCTTCATTGCCCTTGCTCTGGTGGAGGTATACAGGGACATCATCCTGGAGAACAACATGGACTTCACAGACATCATCAAGTTCTTCAATGGTAAAGCTCGTCACCTCATAGCTAATGTTCTTAACACATGCTCCTGTGCATGTGCCATCAACTTTGTTAAAAATAACAAAAATGTAGGCAAAGGAAACAAACCAAAAACTAAATACATTCGCAATGAATTTGGAGTTTTGAGAGTTTACGGTAAGCTCTACTGACACATTATTTGTGTCAGTAGAGCTTCTACTTCATGCATGCTGTTAATCCTGCACAGAAACGACTCCCTGCACATTGCATATTTGTCCCCTCACAGATTTCTTCTGGTTTTGTTTTTTTGTCACTCGTAAGTGTTTCATGTTATCAACCTTAGTAAATACAAAAGATGGTTTTTAGTGGCAATTTCAATTATGGTGCCAAAAGCAGCCCGGCTTCATGTGAAGAAGTAATTTCTCCACAAACCTCACAAGTTGTTGTTCCACCTTTGGCGACATTAACTGTCGTCTGACATGTAAAATAAACGACTTTTACATCGGTATGCAGAAAATTCCACTCTCTTACACACTTTTGCTAAATTGCTTCAGCTCATCCCCACTGAGTTGGGGATGGGCAGGACTTTACCTGCTGTTTGTTCAGGTAAAGTCCAACTTCTGATCCAAAGACTCGTCTTCATGGTTCTGGGTGAGTAACGGGTCGGATACAAATGGGTAAAAATGGGTCGTTTTAAACATAAATGACCCATTTAGGATCATGCTGTAGCATCTCAGTCAAATTTGATTCAGGATTTTAACTAGGCGACACCAGTAGCTTCATTTTGCGTGGTCCATGAATTGTTGGATATTCACCTTCTAGATTTTCTGCTTTTTAAAACAAACATTAATTAATGATTTAACAAAGAGAACAATTACTTTTTTTCACATAGGGATAGGTTGGTTTGGATTATAAAATGATCCTTTGAAAACTGTTTGTTACATTACTCCTCTCTAATACATTTTTTCTAATAATCTAAAAATATCACTGCAAGTAAAGAAAAAGATAGAAAAACTATACATAGAAATACAACAGAAATATATTTTTTCACAGTGTAAATCCAAATTAGGCTCAGATTGATTTGCTTAGACTGTAAGACGACTCACAACACATGTGTGAGTCTCATCCACATTTCTCATCTTGTTACTGTCGACGCTCAGTTTGTTTCCATTCTGCTTGCTGACGAAAAACATGATGATGTTTGATTAACTGAGTTGATTTACCAAACAGGAAAAAAACAGTCAGCAGATCATCGGTCCAGTTCGAATCTCTGAGACACGGGGACATTTGTGCAGAGGTTGAACCATTTCCCAGGCAAACATAGAAGGTTATAAAATTATGGTCTGCTCTGTTTTTTTATTTAGCTCTTTTTCCCTGCAGATTATTGGCCACAATAAAGAACATCAGAATCACTAACTTGATTTTACAAATCTACCTTTTGCAAGATGGTAGATTTTCTGGCTCTCTAAGACCTTTAAATGTCTTTGATCTGTGCAGCCCAAATGTATTCATGTCTGGGTTGTTGCTCTTTCTGTTAATTTCTAGAGTTAAATCATGAAAACTTCACCTTACCCTAATTTGGTTTAGAGAATTGCAGTTTTTCAGTTCAAAATCAGATTTTCTGTCAAACTTTTGTTTCATCAGCAGCTGAGCGTAATTACACAGTAATTCATCCCAGTGTGTGTAATCCAACTACACATTCATCCAAACATTTACCCAGAACTAGCTCTGCTCTATTAAACCAACTAAAATCATGAGAGAATGAGGGAAAAGCCTTTGGGTACGGTTAATTGCATAAAGCTTTGATGTTCCACTCTGTTTTTGTCTTTCAGAGATGGCCGAGCACCACAACATCAAGCAGATTCTGACCATGGCCAGAGATCTGGTGTGCAAAGTGCAGATGCTGATAGAAAACAAGTGATTGTCGTTTTCGTCCTCCTTTCCTTCCATGTAAAGAAGAGTCGGCTGTAGTAGCACAACAGTATAACACATATGAATTCATGTACCACAATCTACACAAGGCCTTTACATTCACAGGTTGCTGCTATGAGCCTTACGGACTATCCTCTGTGGTGTTTGTCCTGTCAGCACTATGAGAACTGTGTCGATCCGAGTGCACTTAATATTTTAGGATAAAGACATTCTAGTTGCACATTTCATGCCAAAACGCAAAGCTGAATTCAAACAGAGACTATATTTATGAGAATAATAGGTTGTGATACTGCTCTATGAATTATTTTAATAGCCAACTATCGAAAAAAAACTAATTACAAGTCATCCCTTAACAAAATAAGATTATAGATATGGTTTTCTTTATATATATATATATATATATATATATATATATATATATATATATATATATATATATATATATATATATATATATATATATATATTATTTACATGCAAACATTTAAATGTTAACCTCATTAATTGATTTAAGAATCTGTCTGGTAGCCAGAAATCTAACACAATCACCTTCCAAAGTCATGTTGCTTTAAACTTTGTGTAATAAGCTTACAGTGCCTTGCTAAAGTATTCACACCCCTGAACAAACACTGTTGTCGCATTCCACTGCCAACCTTAATGTATTTTATTTTAATTTTATCCGATGGACCAGTGGAAAGGAGCACATGATTTTGTTGTGAAAGGAAAGTCAGACATTTGTCCAGGTTTGTTGCAAAGTGCATAAGCAGCATCACAACACACCTAAAAACACAACAAATAGCTGTGGAGAAATTTAAAGCAGGATTCTGTCATAAAACAGTATCCTAACCTTTGATCATATGTGTGATGCCCACTTAAATTCACAAGAGGAGCATTGATAAGAATCAAAAGTAACTTTAAAGGAGTCGCAGGAATCAACATGAAGAATACTGAGCGGCTCACAAGACGTTGCACCTGTAACGGTAGCAAGATGTGGTTCTGCAAATTCTGCAAGGCTGAATATAAATCCACACTATTCATTATTTTTTCTTTAATTTCAAAATTACGCAGGACTTTGTGTTGGTCTAACATTTAAAAACTCAATAAAATGCATTGAATTTGTTCAAGGGGTATTAGTGCTTTTGCAAGTCAGTGTTACAGAAAATACAGAAGTGTTCTAAAACTGCATTTTCTGCCAGTTTGTTTATTTTTGTATTTGTTGTGTCCTCAGAGAAAATTTTGTTCAGAATATGTCGTGAAATCATAACCCGATACTAATACCCGATACTCTGGTGACTAATGAGTGTGTGATCAGAAATTCACACAGAGGTGTACATGAAAAGACGGGCCTAATTTCACAAACCTTGTGAATTGCTTTGCATTGTTCCAGGATCTTCTGCTTATTTTGTCAATTGAGTGAGTTACTTACTTTTGTTTTTGTATTGTCATGCTATGTCTGGTGCCTGTTTGTTCGATCAGACTTTAACTTCCTCTTTAAACAGAAAAGACAGACGAGGCTGCGGGCGTATTTAGTCAACCTAATCTAGTCACAACTGCTGATCCACTTTATTCAGATTCATCGCTACGAGAAACGACAATTGCTTTGTTGATATGAGTAGCAATTACATTATTTTTGACATACTTATATTCCAGTTCCCAATGGTTCATGCAAGTCAATGCCTGTCATACATAGCCTAAAACTTCAGACACTTGTTGTTGTTTCATGAATGTAGTAGGTTTATTCGCATTTATTACTAGTACTTCTTTGTGGATTCCAAGCGCTTTCAGGTGAACTTTTTATTTATTTATTGTAACATTCTTAAGCCAAAGTACTTATTTTGTTAGTTAGTTTTCTTTTCTGGATGCTACTTTGTTTGTAAAGCTGATATTTTTATTTTGTGGCCAATTTTAAATGTGTACTATAAATTAAATCAGATTCCATAGCACTTAACATATATATATATACACATATATATTGAATGGTCTATGTTCTTATAATAAAAAATAAAAATGGAATAATTATTTTTCCAAATCACATTGTTATGTCTGTTTTATTCAAACTGAAACTAAAGGGGGAATAATGGTCCACACATTTAAAGGAGTGTTCAGTATCTTAGAATAAGTTATTATTCTTAAATTGTTGTTTGATAGAGGGGAAAGGTTGGTTTAAAGGTCAATATGAAGCCTTATGATGGACTGGTGACCCCCTTGCTCACCATGAGTTTTGAGAATGAGTTCCTATGGTCATTGTTTTTTAAACAGATGTTAAAATCCAATACTCACGTTTGTCCTGCAACTGTCAGATGTGTCCCTGGTTCATCACACCTCTATCAAATTGTTAGAATACCTCCTTTGCATGCAGTTAAGTTCAGAGTCCTGCTAATTGTCTAAATATTTTAATCAAGTGTGTTAAACCAAGCAGACATCAAAAAGTTGCAGACTGCCAGCCGTCCAGCTGGAAATATAAATCGTAAGAGACGGTTTCTTACTATTCTTATAATGTAAATGGTAAGAAACGATGTCTCACCGACATCATTTGTTCCTGGACAGTAAATAACAAACCGTTAAGCAGTTTCCACCTTTAGAAAGAAAAAACACGCCCGAACAGGGACTTGAACCCTGGACCCTCAGATTAAAAGTCTGATGCTCTACCGACTGAGCTATCCGGGCGCTCTTAGTGAATATAACATTGTCACTCGATTTCAAATTCCAGGTGTTGACGCTGATACGCTCTAATTTTTAATTAAAAGACTAAATGTAGATCTGTTTATAGCCTTTGCTCTTACATTTCAAATTGCTACGCAGGTCAATCCTGACTCGCTGTCTGTCAGCGACCGTTAAAAGTAAACTGTCGACAGCATCGCTGGAATTTCAGCTAAAGCAGATTAGTATCTTTAAAACTCTCTTTTTTAGTACTTTGAGTAACAACATCTCGACTATATATTATAAAAGACATCCACACAATATTTATTTTAAAAAATTGGACGTTCTCAGTGAAACAGGAAATGGGTTCAGTTGAGCCTCTGTTTTACTTCCTCCTTCTGTAGCATGTTGTTAGCAGAGTTGCTAGCTGTGTGGGCCTGACCTTACTGGGGAAGAGGACAAAGAAAATGTGGCGGTTTTCGCTTAGATCACATGCGGAGGTGATTGAGTAAATATGATAAATATGTTGGCATTTCAAACTCTTCGTGTCGTTTCCCTGGAAACCCTGGGTGCGTCATGTAACCTGGTGGCAAACGATGTTTACGCCATAACTAAGAGATGTAGCCTCAGAAGTCTGCAAAAACAAATCTTAAGACCGCTCAGCTCCCACCAACATAACCTAAAGGTAAGGCAAATGTTGCATAGTAACGATTCTACAACATTTTATTTCTTTCCTGAGGATATGTTTGGTTATCTTGCAGGTCCCAAAAGTGCCAACATGGGAGCTTGTACCAGAAGAGGAGCTTCCTCAGGTAACATCCTCATGGCTGCATGCATGTAAACACAGAACAGCCCTTGCAAACTGACCCTAAGGTTCAGGAGGTCACGCTCTCTATCTGGTCCTGTCACATGGAGGACATTTACATTGCCTTAATAAACTTTAACTCATTCACATTTTGTCACATATTGGGATTTTATTTGATAGCCCAACACAGCAAGTTTTCCATTTGGGGCAATAACCCAGTATGATGAGCACAAGGTAATGAATACTGAAATGTATAGGTATCTTCAAAACCCCTAAAGATTGCCTGGATCGTCAGCTTCAGCAAAAGATTTTAAAGCAAAATCTTTTGCTTTAAGATTGATAGCAAATCAACCTTAAATCAATCTGAAAATCAATCTGTTTTCTGTTGTACAAATGAAAATCTGATGTGTGCCAGACGTTTGACTGGCGAAAAGAAAAGCTTTGAATAGACTTGACAGACAGTGTCTTTGTACCGACTGCTGGTATTTTGCAAAGAAGGAAGAGAGAAAATGTTCATTTTCCAGATACACAAAATGTATGGAGACATCCCTTAAAGGCTTGCAGCTGTAACTACCTAAAAATATTGTTCTGTAAAGTATTGAGACAGCGGACAATTTTTTGCTTTGTAAAAAGTATTCCGGGTTTTCTATCGTTTTATTCGCACTTCACAATAAGAATTTTTTGTTGGTGATTTTGTGAGGCACTCCTTACTCCACACATTTCAAGGTTTGTTCAGGGATTTCTCTTTTTTCTTTGTTTTAAATCAAAATCATATCTGGCAAACTTTGTCTTTTTTTGTTTTTATGTTAAAATGCTATTCTATATACAGATTTTGAGCAGCACAAAAACACACATTATACCAATTAAAGTCTCTTTACATAACAAACACTATACAAATTCTGAAGTTATTTAATGATCAAGCATGAGGCCCATAATTAGTAGATAAAAATGCTTAATTTCAGCATTTTACAACATGGATCAAGCTGCTGATCCATGTTTTATTTGACTTAAGATACATTTATGTTATTTCCCAATATAGTATTTCATAGTACTGATAGTGGAGAAGAGTGGTCATACATCATTTATGTTGCAGCCCACCAAGATCCCTGCTGACCTGGTGGACAAGCTGGAGCGGCTGGCGCTGGTGGATTTCCGGACCCAGCAGGGGATGGAGTGCTTGGAGAAAGCCATTCGTTTTGCTGATCAGCTTCACGTTGTTGACACGTCTGGCGTCGAGCCGATGGATTCAGTTCTGGAGGACAGGTGCTGCGCAGATAGCTGTGAATAGCAGCTAGAGACCTGATAGAAAAACATCTTATTGCTGTTTGTTAAATATTGTTTTGACTCATCCACTCAGGGCTTTATATCTGAGGGATGACACTGTGACAGAGGGCGACTGTGCAGAGGAGCTGCTTAAGCTGGCAAAAAACACAGTGGAAGAATATTTTGTTGCACCGCCAGGTATGAACAGTTTTGTTCAGGGATTTCTCATTTATTGGCCAGCATCTGTATTCTTCTTGAATATATTTAGGTGTGAAAGTGCAGAATCATGGTGATTTTTCTTTTTCTTTTTACCAGGAAATATTCCTCTGCCTAAAAGGGAGGAGAGGGCTGCCATCCTCAGGCACTCGGAATTCTGAAGACTTGATTGTGAATAATTTATTGCTTTTTTTTTTTTAATGGAAAATTGTACGTGTCTGCCTTATACTCGTCAGTCACGTGTCTTGGTTGAAACCGCATGGCAGACGTTCATAATTGTCTTTACTGCAGTTTATCTGCAACCATAAACAATATGGGAGAAACTGGGAGATGTGCAGCTGGTTTTATTGGCTCAGCTTCTGCTAAAATTCAAATCTTCCTGTTGTTGACAAACATGTTCGGGTTTCAGTATCATTTCACATAAAGCTGACGTCACACATTGTGAGGATGTAAAGTAATGACAGAGCAAATTGCACAGATGTTGTGTTGGTTGTTATATTTTACATAACATTGTCACTGAAATCAAATCGATGACTCTTCAAATGTCTTAAGCTCTTGCCTGTAAATATTGATTTTACAATAAAGGAATAAAAATTTTAAAAAATCTGCTTCACATGTTTTCTTTTCACGTGCACAAGACCAAGATTTAAAGTTAAAAGTTTATTGACTAGATATTTTTAAAAAGGGGAATTTGGGATTTTTGTATTTTTGGCAATATACAGAACATTACAGCTCTTCGTCTAATGTTTGTTAAATATTGTTTTGACTCATCCACTCAGGGCTTTATATCTGAGGGATATAAAGCCCACTGAAAACTTCATTAAGTTTCAGTGGAAAAATGCATAATCTTATGGATTTCTTAAAAACGTCTTGGAATTAATGTTATGTTAAGAAAACAAAGCAGTACAGTTTATTTCCTCAACCTTCAGATTGACATTTTCACACTGATGACTTCAGTTTACACTGAAAATTTGTTGACAGAGGAATTGCAATGAAGAAGTATGACGTTGTGGCCTGCACAATCATGGGAGAGACTGAATGGTAACAGTCCCTGCTAAAGAAGCCGGCTGTAGAGAGGAGCTTAGTATTTACAGAAAGTTCCGTGGAAAGAAAAAAATTAGTTTGGCAAGCTGTGTCCTTGGGAAGATTTTGAATCTAAGCCCACCCAAGAGAACTGCAACTGGAGTTAATGGAGAATTACAGTCTATTGATTATTGGTTGCAGTATGCCATCAATTTCACATAAACTGGTTTGGATTGCTTTTCTCTGCAGTGAATAAAATCGTAATTTGTAAACTGTATTTTGTATTAACTCTGGTTATCCTAGACATTGGTTAAATGAAGCACAAAGCTTCTGTCAAAAAAAGCAAAAAGAAATCTGAAAGAAATTTCAAATATATTTTTGAGTTCCAATTTTTTAATTCCTAAACTAAATCATGTTTTTGATAAGACACATTCACACCATTGATTTTAGGTTATGGGCTAACTACTTGTCTATTATCTCATCATCATTGCCCATATTAGTTGTATTAGTTATATTCCTAATAATAAACAAAATGGGCCACTAAACAGACTGGGCTTTTCCCATTTCTGTTTTACTTCAGCTTTAGGCCTGACTTCGCATTCACCACGGTCTGATTTCTTATTATCCTGTTTTTGTTTCCCTCCTCTCATTATCAGGGAAGCTGTAAAACTCAACTGTTCCTCCACCTCAACTTTTGGCAGATATCCAAGAAACGTCATGAAAAACATTTGAACAGGCTTTGGGGAATAGAAACCTAAATAGGATGAGACAGAGAGGGGAAATGAATCTTAAATGAAGTGGGCTGGCCCAGTCTCTATATAAACACAGCCATTCAGGCTCAGAGGAGAAAAACACCAGAAGATCAGCGATTACTGGACATTTGAAGCTAGAAGGACATTTTGTTTCGTCAGAGGTTAAACGCAAGGTAAGTTCATCTCCTACTGTATATGTCTATGATCTCGCCTCTGAATATTGTCATGATTAAATGCTTTTAAACTATTTTTCAGGTCAGTTTAATCATGGATATCGTCATTACAATGTTGAACGGGACGTCCCGCACGCTGAAAGTGAACCCGCACGACACAGTGGGCGATCTGAAAATGCGCATCCAGCAGCAGCTGGGGGTTCCCGCTGAGAGGCAGAAGCTGATCTTCAGGAACGGGGCGAGCACACCTCTGAACGACGACTCCAGGACCCTGAGCTCCTACAGCATCGAGTCGGGCTCCCAGGTGTCTCTGCTGATCACCCAGCCGCCCACCCGGCCGCCCACCTTTCAGGTGTTCCTGAGAAACGAGAAGGGGACGACTACCACCTACGATGTCACACCTGACGAGACGGTGGATGGCTTCAGGAGGAGAGTGGAGAAGAGAGAGGGGGTTCCTGCGAACCAGCAGAGGCTGATCCACGAGGGCCGGGAGATGCAGACAGGAAAACTGTCCGACTACAACGTGAGCAAAGACAGCACCATCTACTTGACTCTGCGTCTGAGAGGAGGCTGAGGACACCCTCAACATGAAGAACACATTCCAGATTTTATTTATTTGTTAAGGCACTTTTATGATAAAACAATCAAAAATGCATTTTCTGTAATTTTTATTTTTTTTTAAATAACTATATTACTGAAGTAAGTGAAGTTGTAATATATTATCAAGTAGTCTGAGTAAGGGTTAGTCCGGGCAAATTTTATTTCTACATTTATACCAATCAGTAAGTACAGCTCTTTAGATGTTATTGTTGCTAATAATTCATACTCAAATTCTGTGAATTTGTTAAAATCCAAATTTGAAAAGTTTATGTTCAAAGCAAGAAACCGTCAGCAAATAAAAAAAAAAAAAAAAAAAAAAAACAATGTATCAGATCAACCAAAAATAGTTTTTGTACATTATTGTGTTTAGTAGATCTATGGTGTGGGGAGACTTAATGACTGTATGAGAGGAACAGGAACAATTTGTTTTATCTCCTAATTGTTCCTGTTCCAAATAAACTGTGTAAAATTGCATGTAAATTGACATATTTGTTTTATTCTTATTTTCTGGTTTTACTTTTTATTGTCTGTTTGAAATAAATAAGTCATACCTCATACCTTGGTTAAAGAATGTCCTAATTTTAAATGTTCTCAAGTTTTGTAATGTTGGTCAGTGGAAGTGAAGCTTTTTTTTTTCTCAATAAATGAAATAATTGTTGAAAACTGTATTTTGTATTTACTTGCGCTATCGATATTATTTGTTCGGTGATCTCGAGCATAACAAAATGTTAGAAATTTAAAGGGTGCAAATTCATTTGTTGCATTTCTTAAATTCTTAAAATAAAGAATGCTTTGAATGAGACCATTCACTTGTATTCATACTGTTGTTTTTAACTTATGGGGTTCTTTATTGTCTCATAATTGTATAATATCTGGGACTCCACATTGACAATAAACTGGACTGGGTCAAAAACACTGACCCTGCGTACAGGAAGGGCCAAAGTCGCCTCTACTTTCTGAGGCACCTGAGGTCCTTCAACATCGGCCAGACTTTGCTCAGGATGTTTTATGAATCTGTGGTGGACGGTGCCGTCCTGTATGCTACAGTGTGCTGGGGCAGCAAGCTTAAGGTGGAGGACACCATTAGGCCTGACCTGTGAGGTCAGTCTATTCATGGTTGGAGTGGAGCTGGACTCTCTGACTGTGGTGTCAGAGAGAAGGATCTGTCCGAGATGGGGGTCGTGTTGGACAACGAGTCTCATCCACTTCATGACGTGGATACAGGATACAGGAGCTCCTTCAGCAAGAGACTCATTTAGCCAAAGTGAACCACAGAAAATCATTTCTGCCTGTAGCCATTAGGCTTTGCAATGCCCCAAAAAATCTAATTTTCTCTGCACTCATTATGCTTATTTATTTATTTATATTCAGTCATATTGAATTACTTACATCACTCTTATATTGTTATATATTTATATATATAAGAAATTTTATCTCATGGTTATATTTTTATTATTAATATTTAACACCTTAGATGGATTAGCTCGTTATATAGCTGTTATATAATTATATAATTCTGTTATATAATTCTAATCGTTTGAAATGGACCACTACAGGGACTTTTTCATTTTCTGTTTTGTTTCAGCTGCAACAGAATTCACTTTATCTGATGATTCACCACCACCTGATTTCTTCTCCTCCTCTTTTCGTTTCCCTCATCTTCTTCCCATCACCAGGTAAACAGTGAAGTCCAGCTGTTCCTCCACCTCACCTGTTGGCAGGTATTCGGGGAACGCCGAGAAACAGCGTGACGACAAGCCATTTCAGCAGACTCATGTTTGGAGAATAGAAACCGAAAGCTAAAAATCATCTAAACAAGAGAGGGAAAACGAATCTTAAATGCAGTGGGAGGGAACTGATCCGGTCTGTATATAAACACAGCTGATCGACATCAGAGCAGAACCGCTGAGGATCAACGATTATTGGATCTCTGAAGCTAGAAGGACATTTTTATTATTATTATTATTATTAGAAATCCATCGCAAGGTAAGTCTCTCTCCTAATCAACCCCGTTTTATGATCTCAACCTCTGAATATTGTCATCGAGTAAAAGTGATGAAAACTTTTTAAACTACTTTTCAGATCGGATTAGTCATGGATATCTTCATCAATATGTTGGACGGGACGTCCCGCACGCTGAAAGTGAACCCGCACGACACAGTGGGCGATCTGAAAATGCGCATCCAGCAGCAGCTGGGGGTTCCCGCTGAGAGGCAGAAGCTGATCTTCAGGAACGGGGCGAGCACACCTCTGAACGACGACTCCAGGACCCTGAGCTCCTACAACATCGAGCCGGGCTCCCAGGTGTCTCTGCTGATCACCCAGCCGCCCACCCGGCCGCCCACCTTTCAGGTGTTCCTGAAAAACGAGAAGGGGAAGAGCACCACCTACGATGTCACGCCCGACGAGACGGTGGAGGGCTTCAGGAGGAGAGTGGAGAAGAGAGAGGGGGTTCCCGCGAACCAGCAGAGGCTGATCCACGAGGGCCGGGAGATGCAGACAGGAAAACTGTCCGACTACAACGTGAGGGAGCACAGCACCATCTTCTTGACTCTGCGTCTGAGAGGAGGCTGAGGACACCCTCAACATGAAGAACACATTCCAGTTTTTTTTTTTTTGTATTTAAACGACTGTAATTTTAATGTATTATGTAGCTTTAATAAGAATAATAAAAGTCAGTCATGACAAATGGCATGTGTCTTTTGTATTTTACTTCTGCATTTGTTCAGATCAGAAGGTAAAGCTCATTAAAGGTAACAACAACAACAAAAAACCTCATTATCTCAGCTTATGTAAAATAAATGTCAGAATTTTAAACTTTCTCGAGTTATTTTTATACAGGTCCCTGCAAAACAAAGCGTAAAAAATACTTCTATTCTTTTAATTCTAGCGTTTTTAAACAGTATCCCAGTAATCAGTAGTGCAATTTCATGTAAAGAATCTTCAGCCATCTACGGAAGTTGGTTGCAACTCGTCAGTTCTCGAAGAAGCATCATTTCCTCACAGTGGCAAGGTAGGCATACCAGAACAAGGCAATCATGTTGGCGAAGAGCACTCGAAACTGAAACATAATGAGAGGAAGGGGGGGGGGGGGGCATCACAGAGGAAGTCAGTGTGAGGCTCCTCCTAATTCTTCACATGACAGGATATCAGTGGTGGAGAGTACCTGAACAGGCACAAAGTTTATGTTTATAAATGTGAAAGGAGTCCAGATTTTCCAGTTCATCTTCAGAGCAGTCCAGTAACTTTTTCTCATCTTCTTCTGGAAATCGTCCCAGCCTTTAGCCTGAGAAAAACATAAATGCTTATTTTCTGTAAAGCACATTTAATGTGCAATTAATGCTCTTATATACTTAAATAACACATCAGAATATGTAGAAACCCGATCAGACCATCACAAAACTTACCCATATTTTACTGAAAGCAGTACATTCATATAATTTGATAGACACTTTTGAGAAGATCAAGAAGAAATCACCTCCAGTATGTTCATAACAAGGTAGAAAAGGAGCAGGAAGCCAGGAGCAAAGATGAGTCGGTCCAGTAGCAGTCGTTTGACGATGCAGAGCGGGTCAGTGGTTGGCATCCACACCTCCATCAGCTGGTAAAAGATATGGCTCACTGGCCCAGTGATAATCAACCTACAAGAGGAAAAAGGTAATACCCCAGTAACAAACACAAAACTCCATGAATCTGGCAAGAGTTAGCCGATTTATATGCACAACGCCTGGTGTTTACTCGTCAAACTTTTTGCCAATTTGCCATATTACAATCACAAATCTTAATTTAGTCGCTTATTTACGTTTTGTGAGAAAGAACAACACAATGTAGCAGCTAGTGAAAGGTGACGCATGGTTTTAAAGTATGTTGTTGTATTACAGACCCTATCTTCAGTGACACCCATGAATAAAATTCTGTGCAAGTTTAATGCGGAGTCAGATTAGAAAACAATACTCTGAAGTTTACAACATCTCACAGAGGTCCTTTAAATCCATCATGGAAAGCAGAACGAGGCAACTGCAAATCTACTGCGAAGACACGGCTCCCACCTAAACTGCAGCGACAACAGGGGTCAGAGAAGCAGTAAACAGGCACATATTTGCTCCACTGTAGCTGTAGAGGAGAACCACAGCTCAGGTGGGAGGACGTGTCAACAGTGCAATTATCAGCAATGAATGAAATATGGTTTCAGGGTGACAAAGGGTTTGCCCAATGGCCTGGAACATACAGCCAGAGCTACAATGGCATGGTTTGGATTGCAACATTCTGAATAACGCCATGCATTGCATCCCATATATGTTGGTCAATCCCATAAAATTCACAAAAAAAACAAAAAAACAACAACAAACATTTAAAATTGTGCGTGTAGTGTCATTTTGTAAAAGAAGGTGACTGGGTATATCTTTGGAGTGTTCTGCACTCTCACTGTTCTCATATTCTGCAAAGTCTCACCCAAAGATGGCATATCGTGTGGCTCCAGCAACATCGATCTCATCAACTGGACCTCCACTTTTGGCCTTTTTTCTGCCTTCTAAGTACTGTGAAAGGAGATTTCCTAAAGCGGACAGGATCCCACTGGAAGAATGAAGAACAGACGGACAGATCACACTCTCCTGTCAATGTGTAACAAGCAGTTTCACAAGCTTTTTCTTTAAAAAAAAAAAAAAAACCCAGTAACTTCTGAGTAGGAGGTTTTTATGGCAGATCCTGATTGGCTAATACCACAGTGTGCTCAGTGCAAACAAAGTGTTCAGGAACTAATACAGGCAACAGTCATAAATCATCTGACTTATACAACTACATAATAAAATTAAACGACAACCAGTGAACATCAGCAATGGAGGTTTAGACAGCTGGAAACAAGGACAGCTGTGAGTTTAGGAGCGCAAAAACCGACCTGGTTACAGACTTCGTGAGGATCGGGTATTTTTTCAGGAGGATCAAATACTGCTGGAGCAGACGGAAATGAAAGGACCCGTCCCGGACGGGCAGGCTCTGCACGGGCATTGTTATTCCTCACACTATTCAGACATTACAACCTCTGCAACACGGCCCCACAAAGCGCGGCGAGTCCCATTGTTCCTGTCCACGTCGTTGCGTCATAGGAGAACCCATCCCCCGACGTCAACGTCAAACCGGAAGTGATGTTTAGTGACTTGATGTGGTGGGATTGGGACACAGAAATCCCAGTACGTTAATTATAATAATTACACTTATAACAAAGACAAATATATTTTATGTAAAAAAAAAATATATATATATATATATAAATCTGTCATTTCTACACAAGTATGAATTTCTTTTGTAGATTTTTTGTGCCTGTTTCCATCAAGCTTTCAGAGGGCTCTATACTACAAAGGCCAGAAAAAATTAAAATATATCTATTTCAGCAGCTCATGGGAGAAAAATACCTTACCTTGCAAGCTTTAAAATAAACTTGTTTTGGAGGAAACATTTTCATAACTATGCATACATCCACTATGCAAGACTGGAGGGGAATCCAAGAGATTTCGCTTTCCAACTCATTCTGGGGGATTCCCAAGCATGCAGGCCACAATGTTAAATATACGTTAGCCATGAATGTCTTATTTTCCTGAGAAGTCTCACCTGCAAAATGTTAATATTATTTTTACATTTTGAAGCAAAATGAAGAATAATTTGACTACCAGTGAGTTTAAGTCTTCCCTAATTTAGCACTGAATGTCAAATATAGATCATTAATGGTGCCAAACATAGATTTATCATTAATTTGAAATTCACCAGAAACATTACGCAATGTAGAAAACCCTTTAATGTACCAAACATTACATAAAAATTAAAAAAAGGAAACGAGGTGCAAACTAAAAAGGCAGAAAAAGAAAACAAATATTTACAAAAATCAGAACAGTGCAGTGGAAACAGAACAATCTGCGGTATTAATTGTTTTATAAAAACATGAATAACTGCTGGAAGAAGAACTAAAAAGCTTATAGGTGGGTTTGGTCTGTAGTTTACATGGGCTTCAGAAAAGCCAACATAGAAGTTAAAGAGCCTTCCAGTCTATGGGAGACTTTCCACATTTCTCTAGCAACTCATTAGCCTTGGAGAAATGTCTGCAACCAAAAAATCCTCGATGAGCAGACAGGGGGGAAGGATGTACAGTCTGTAGGACGTGGTGGCGTTTCTATAACAGAAAGGAGTACATCCTCATCATAAATATTCAGCACAAGCAAGCTTTGGCGAGCGTTAAAATGCACAAATTAGCAGACTCACTCGGTCAATTGAAGCCCCTTTTTTCTGTGCGTACAATCCCCACAGCATGAAGACGACGCCCTCTTGATTGCTGCTGAGCCATTGAATCACAGAGTCAGTGAAGGTCTCCCAGCCTCTGTCTTTGTGGGAGTTAGCTTGGTGCGCCCTGACAGTCAGCACGGCGTTGAGCAGCAGCACACCTAGTGAGAAGGTAAAAGAGGTTCAAGCAAAAGTCTGGAAAGTTGTGGATGAAAGAAAAAAAAAATGTCTAGCATGTTTGTGTGTAATCATTTAACAGAATGTGAATCAATAGAAGAACCTTGTCTGGCCCATCCAGTCAGGTCGCCATGGCCCGGATGCTGAAAGCCGTCGATGTCTGTGGCCAGCTCTTTGTACATGTTCTCCAAACTGCAAATAAAAAGCAAATGTTAAAAATGGAAGGCAAACTATTTTGATCCGAGTGTACCTGTGTTCATACAACTGCAGGGCTGTCCTCTAAAGTAAGATATGTCTGCAGATTTTCAAAGCATAATACTAATGTTTGTGAACATTAGTAGCTTCAGCCAACTAAATAACCTTGAGAGCCGTGTTTTTTTTTCTAAATATTTCAACGAGAGTGTTTAATTCAAAAACTGCTGGGTAGAATATCAAAATCTAGGTGTGATTGTACAGCATTTTATGAGAATCATTAGGTTTTTCTCTATTTCAAAAGGAATAAAGTCTAAATGCAGAACATTTTACCATATTTATGTAGATCTGGAAAAAGACGAAATAAGTTCCTCACCTTTCAAGAAACATTTCAGCCCCATACATCTCTTATCCAAGTTGTGGCAACAATACACTAATATTAAACTTTGTCGTCATTACTTTCAATTAATGCACTCTGTTGTGTTCATGAATAAAGAGGTGGAGTGACAAAATCTTGTCACTTTTCCCATTTTTGAGATAGGAAAGATGCATTGAAAATTGTACAAAACACCTCCTTTCAGATAAATAAAAGAACATCATAATTCTTGTTTGAGGTCATTATTTTTGAAATTTTATTTTGTTGACAAAAAGTGTTCCCTTAAATCTTGAAGTACCTGTGTGGAAAGACAGTCAGGACAGCTGCAATGTGAACACTCCATAATCACATATTTCTGTTCATTGTAAACAACAACAACAAAAACAAAGACTTCAAACCTAGGAGGAGGAGGAACTGGTCTTTTCACACTGAAGCAAAGTCCGTGCGCTTGGCCTGGACCATGATATGGATCTTGACCTAGAATGACCACTTTAACCTAAAATCGAAGACAAGGACTTTACTACATTTAACAACTCCCTCCAGGGAAAAAATGGTTGGTTTTTATAGGTTTTTGCCTTTTTTATTTGAATAAAAAGGAAAATTGATCGTTGGCAGCATGTTGCAACCAGCCTGGAGTATTTCTGCATGGAGTTCACAAATGTGGGTTCCCTCAGGTACACTAGCTAAAAAGCTAAAATGTGGGACTACTGTATTGTTAATTACTGTACTTTAGAAATAAACATCGGACCTATGGACGTTATAAACAGGTGCTTTGAGTTGGATTTTGAAAGCAATGGCCTCAATAAAACTATCAAGTGTTGAAATTTATATTAAAAAATACAGTGTCTTTATAAAAAGATGCATTACTTCAATTTTAATAATGTGATGGTAAAGTGGTTTGAATTGTGGCTGCTTGAGGTACAAACTTTTTTTATTATTACTTTTATATAGAACGTAGCAGTAGCTTTTTTTTCTCACTGTAATACATCCCTTTGATCAAGATTTAAATTTAATCAGATTTTTGATAACCTATGCGACAGCACACTTTCCCTGGTTGGTAAAAGTTATTTATTAGTAACAAAATACTAAAAGAACTTCCTGGATTGAGTTAATGTAATTTAGTACAATAATTGTTCAACTCAAATCATTAATAAAGTCAATTTTGACACAGATTTAATTATTTAGTTTGACCAAAACAGTTAGTTGAAGTAATATTAATGTTTTTAAGTTGCCAAGCCAGACTACTAGCTTGAATCTGATCAAGAATCTGTGGAAGAAGCTGAAGATTAGGGTGATGGTATGGAGACCTTTCGAACTCAAAGCCCCACAGTTCATCAAACACTTAAAAATGCCAGGAGAAATGCTGGTATATTTGCTGCTCAGCAAATGTCCGACAGGTTTTATTGCTGTGATGCCAACACAAATGTTGCTATTTATCACTGACAAGGGTATAAATAATTTTTGATATTCCGTTTTTAATAAGATGTACACAACAAATGTTTTTTTCTTTAAAATTGTTACTTTTTTTTGCATATTTACTTTACTCTTTGACAGATTCAAATCCAACGTCCTATCAGCAGCAAACTATTTTAGGTTCAACTGCAAGTACTTCTACTCTAATACTTACATGGATCTTATAGTTCTGCACTTCAATCACTCAAGTTTCTCCAGGCATAAAGTTGGATACTCATGAGCCACACTTACATCTGTGATGTTGCACACCTTGCTCCAGGTGAACACTTGTTCAGCAGGTGGGTAAACTGTGTGGCGTTTCCGCTCTTCAGAAACAAACTGCATCAGCTGCGGTGGCAAAAGTGTGGAAAACATGAAGACGCCTGATAGTCAACAGCGTGTGTGGAAAAGCTCCTCTTCTCACCTGTTTGAAGTAGGGCTTTCTAAACTCAGCAGCCAGCTCCTTCCTCCAGCTTTCCCCGAACCCTGCAGGAGTCTGAGCGGAAGCCAGCCTCTCCAGCGCCGCTCTCTTGTTGCGAGCCATCCTCTCCAGCTGCTCCGGGGACAGAGGACTGGGAGGCTGGCTTTGCTGCTCCGGCCGAACCGAGGCGCATTTCTGCTTCTTCTGCAGGATTTTGGTATATTGAGCAAAACACAGAGCCGGTGAGAAACGCGTTCCCCGGAGAGAAATTTGCTTTGAAAAAAGTTGGCGAAGCCGCGCTAGCGGTTTCATGCTAGCAAACTCGTTTGGCAGTGTTCAACAACAGAGATGTTCCTGAACGCAGCTCGGAGGAAGCTGCTCTCGTCGCGGGAGAATGCAACGATTTGAAACGGCACAAAGCAGCGGTGGCAAGTGGTTTTGAATTAAAATGTGCCACGGCTTGGGTTCACAAGCCGTTTCTAATGACGAGTCACCATCTGTTTGTAAAAGTAGTGACACTCACCGGTTCTTTAGGGTCCTCCTCGGGTTCGTTTGCCTCATTGGAAACTCTCTTTTTCGATACCGGCGAAAAGAATGAATTGATGGTTTTCTGTCCAATCATTCTTGTTGCGAACACTTTGGCGGAGAGCTGCGGAAAGAAATAAAAACGCTTAATTGTTTAAAGACCACGAGACTCCAGGGTAAACTAATGTTGTCAGCGCGATAGTTTAAGCAATTCGCGCCTAAACAAAATGACGAAAGCGCTTATTATAATGAGCCGAGGGGCGTTCAAGACGAACCAGTTGTTTTCAGCTCCTAAACAATTTCACATTTAAGAAAATGCTTTGGTTACTACTGCGTTTTTATTACTCATGATAATTAGTACACTTTTAAGCATTTATTTCAATTAATTGTGACTCATCATGGGTAATAAAAACAACACAAAGGAGTCTCAGAAAATAATATTACACAAGACCAACAAACATTTGTCGACAGACAGAAGGTCATTGTTTTAGGTGGTTGTTTGCCTCAATGTTTATCCAAGTTTTTATTAGCAGAAAGCCATACGTTTACTGAAATAAAGTGTGTGAAATTAATTTGTACCATTTAATACCCTCCATACAAGATGATTTTATGGAGTTTGTCACTTTCCTTGGTCTACATTTTGATATTTTCTAGCAAAAATAAATGATATATAGCTGACTGACCATATATAAAATCCAAAAGATAGAAATTAGGGATTACTTAAAATATTAAGCTTTTCTACTCAACATCAACATGCATATAATATGCATTTTCAGTAAAAAAAATTAAACTTTTTAGTTAAAATTTTTTTTCCCCCTTGGTTTATACAGGAAAACCCCATTTATACAGTGTGTCGTCGCATCAGGCTGCAGAAATAGACAAGTTTCTGCTTGGGGGACAGAATAAACATCTGTGCGACAACGACGTCCCACGAAGAAGTTCCAGGAAAAAGAAGACAAAGATGGAGGAACACGAGCGCGTAGAGGAGGAGGAGGAAAAGGACCCGTGTTTTGAAGAGTTCTCTCATCCTATTCCTTGGCAAAAAATTGAAGCAGAGGGACTGGACTGCGATTATGCGTTGCTCTTCTTGAAAAAGAGGCAGATAGCCTTTTCAGACAGCTGGAGGAGGAGGTGGTGTACTCAACAGGTGGTTATTTTTTGTAAACAAGTGGCATGAATTTGCAGTTTAATAGCGTGACAGCTGGTTGTTTTGTTTTCTTATAGGAGAGGAAGCAAAGGTCCAAGTGTTTGGAAAGGTGTACAACATACCCAGGAAACAGGCGACCTATGGGAACGCAGGCCTCACCTACACTTACTCTGGAGTGAGGCATCTGGCTTCCCCGTGGACTCCGACCTTGGAGTACATCCGAAACGCGGTCACAGACGCAACCGGACAGAAGTTCAACTTCGTCTTGATCAACAGGTGACAAACTTCCCAACACCTAATCCAGAACTTCAGAGTTGGACATACCTGAAGCCTCGGTGTCTCCAACAGGTACAAAGATGGACAAGATCACATGGGGGAGCATCGGGACGACGAGAAAGAGCTGGACCCTTCCTGTCCCATCACTTCGGTCTCTCTGGGAGCAGCTCGAGACTTTGTCTTTAGACACAGAGATGCTCGAGGGAAACGGAGCAGCCGGCAGTTCGATCCCGTGAAGCTGGAGCTGGCTCATGGAAGCCTGCTCCTCATGAACCCTCCCACCAATACCTTCTGGTACCACAGCCTTCCAGTTCGGAAGAAGGTCCTCTCACCTCGCATTAATCTGACCTTTAGACGCATCTTGGAGGACATCAGTAAACGGTCACAGAGGATCATTAACAGCAAAAACCCAGATTAAAGATTGCATTTTTAACAAATACTTCTCAGGTCAAAGTTTTCTGAAGAAATAGTAAATAAAGATTTTAATATACTGTCCAAACATTTCCAATAAATTTGTTTAACTTACTTTAGATATTGCCTGTTTCTTATAAAGAAACGGGTTCATGGTTTTTTGGTTGTTTTTTTTTCAATTTGTTTTAAATCAAGATTTTATCAGGAAGAAATCTTCCACATGCCTATGCTTGACATCACAAAAGGCAGATCTAAGTTTTGGGTTTTTTTGCCCCGTTTTTTATGTCAAGCAAATATGTGAATAACCGGTGTTAACTAATCTCAGCTTGAGTTGTGTCTGCCTTGTGATAACAGACAAAATTTACAAAAAGCTGACTTTTTTTCTGTGCACTCTAGAAATTAACTGGGGCAATCTGTACTTTCTGCCCGGCTGTGGTTTTAGTGTCATGATACATTTGTCAGTGAAGAAAATGTGTGTATACACAACTTACAGTGAGTTTTGTCACTCAATTAGTTCCCGTCTTAAAAATATCTCTAATTTAAAAATGTAATTTTCTAAATCTCTTCTGAAAGTCCCGTTTTTGATCATTTGAATCTTCCATGACATGGCAGACTGTGCATTTTGGTCAAAGACAATTTGACATAGTTACAACTCTTTTATGTTAGTGTATTTACAGCAGTCTCACTTAAAACACAAAAGTAGAACTTTATTATTTTTTACATTTGAAAACAGTCACTTTCAAAGACATGAAAATACATCAGTGCAAACATCCGGACAGACACTGCCGCATTTAGATTTTCTCAGTTTGGTAGGAAACTGCAGTTATTTCCTGCTGAGGATTGAAAAGTCATTCAGGATAAATTACCCAGAAGCATCTGCACATAATCAAGTCTTGTTAACGAAGCCGACTAAAAATCAGTAGAAACCTGGACACCATGAACAGCGGCTTGGATGCATCGTAATTTTAGGTAAGATAGGACAGCCCTAATAGTTGCTGCACAAGTGGTTTCATATGATAGAAATGTTGAACATTAAAAACAACATGGCACTTTATCTTCCACCGTGCAGGTATACAAATTACAGCATAAACAAGATTTAAAATGGCAGAGTAGTAGTAGCTGAAATTATCAGTGTAAGAGTTTACAGCTGCTGTTGGGAATGATGGGAATGTAAATTAAACAATGCTGCAGCTGGGACTATTTCGCTGACAGTTTTTAATGTGTACCAGCTTTATTTCACTTTTTTAAGTGTCTGCAATTTAAAGGAGTTTTAAATTGCAGGAATATCTAACATTATATTTAATTTATATTTACACCACTGCATGATTATAAAGTCAAAAATATTCTTAAAAACTCCTCATTTACGGTGTCATCACAGGGCACTGTCAAGTATTCTTGTTGTCTGTTACAGGAAACTGTTCAAAGTGTTAAAGACAAGTAGCTTATATGACAATGATATTTGAGAGAAATCCTGCAGGTCCATTATCTTTGGGATTACCAGCCTCCGTTTCGGTTTCCATTACGACACGACACTGTGACACTTGATGCAAAGCTGCTGTCACAACGCCACCTGGTGGTAACCACGGCGAGAGGTCGATCAGGCGACTACTCGATCGATCGTCGGCCGTCTCACTCTCTCGTAGAAGAGCATGTACGCGTTGGAAGACAGCACCTCCTGCAGGCTGGCTTTCCTCACAGAGTCGTCAGACACCCAGAGCCACTGAGAGCTGAAGGATGAGGCGCTGCAGGGCGAGGGGGGGCTGCGGCGGTAGGTGACAAAATGTCCTGAGTGCATGTCACCGTGGTGAACCAACACCGCTGTTAGCTGGAATAAATACTCTGCGGCCCTGGAAGGGAAACGCAGAGATCCGGGAATTAGCTCAGTGAAACGACCTACATGTCCGACCTGTGCATCCTTACATGGCTGCACATGGCTTTTCATCTTTTCATGCTCAGATTTTCTTTGAGAACAACAACAACAACAAAAAAAAGAGTTTACCTGAAGTCATACGTGAGACCGAGCTGTGGGTTCAAACCAGGAGAGAGAAGAAATACAGAAGAACAGGTTCCATTAGAGAAAGGCTTGTTGTTGTTGTTATGATGATCTGCACCTGGAACAGAAAAGGGGGAAGAAAATTGAAGTCTGAAAAAGCAAAGAGAAAACAATGCTCTTAAAAATAAAACACCTATTAATCCAACACACCTGTCCCATTACCTTGTAGCCGTTCTGTGGAATCCTCCAAACTTTCTGTCTTTATGGCTTTAGGAGTCGATGTGAACCACTGACTCCTCTGTGTGGAGCTGTTGTGTTTGTAGCGATCCATTGAGAGATACTCCGTGAACTGGACGTGCTCCTGTCGCTTGATGGGCGTTCCTTCACTGGACCACGTCAGTCTTTGTAGGTGGATGCAGAGGCACTGAGGGAGCTTAAAATACATGAAATAAAGGTTGCATTTCTTTCCCCTCAATGAATAAAAAAATGAAACACACGTCTATTGTGTACAAGCAACTAAAATCTCAAATGGTTTAGGAAGGAAACTTTAACAAATACCTTTCCAAGTTTAAGCTGTTTAACAAACGTTGTCCTCTGGCTTTCAAAAACTTGCCCATTTCTTGTTGAGTTTTGTTGAAGCTGAAGGACGACATAAAGACAATAAAGATCAAAACCCACCATGTCACAAACAGTGGAATTATTTTACAGATACTAAAGTACCTTTGTGCAGTTTTCACACTCCACCTCTTTGATTGTCTCTGATGAAATGAAATGCTGCAGACACTGATCTAGAGAGAGAGGCCGACCCTGAGAGGAAAGATGTTTGAAGTGAATAGAAACAAAAACCAGCTACTGATGAGCAACATACTGCTTTACAATGTAATACAGAGCTGAAACCTCTCCACATTACAACTTATTGGACTTATATGAAGTAGACCAATGCAAACTAGGGCATAATTTTGAGGAGGAATGAAAGCAGTAGATGGTTTTCAAAAGTTGATTACAAAAGAAGCTCTGAAAAATGTAGAGTGGATTTATATTCCTAGACATTTAGCTTAGGTAAATGTAACAGGATTCCTTCCAGGATTGCCCTAAACTTAGCTGTAGCCATCTTCCTATCAACTCTGACCAGCTTCACTTTTCCTGCTGAAGCATTCCCACAGCATGGTGCTGCCACCTCCATGTTTTATCATAGGGACGGTGTGCTCAGGGTTAAGTTTTCCTCCACACTTGGCCAAAAAGTCTGACTCAAATTTGACCTGCTTTTTCTTCCACATGTTTGCTGTATCCCCTGCATGGATTTTAGAAAACAAAAAACTTCTTATATTCATCTTTCAACAACGGCTTTCTTCTTGCCACTTTTCTATAGGGCTTACGTTTGTCAAGTGCACCATCGGTATTTGTCCTTTTTTCAAATTCTCCTACCCGAGTTGTGAATCTCTACAGCTCCTCCAGAGTTACTAATGCCACACTCCTTAGATAAGAATTTGTAAAGACTTTTGAAAACCAAGAATCCCTTTTTTCCACTTCACAATAATGCACTAACCAATCATGTAAAGTGCTACATTAATAATCCTGCCATTTTAGCTTACCCACTGAGGAAGAGGGATGGACAAAGAGAGGCTCTCAAATGAGTCGTACCGAACTGGACTCTATTAATGAACAAAGTTGAGTTGTTATTCACAAATTAATCAAAACTGGCATGTTACTTAGTTCTATATCTCATAAAGAAACACACTTGAATTTCACAGTGCTTGCACGACATATTGCTCGTTAGACGTCCATGAAAAGGATGCTGGAACTTCCAGAGGCCCGGAATCGGATGAAGAGGAGCTGCAGAGAAAATGAACTGACTATAACACACTCATTGCTGGTATTCTTAATTATTTGGCCTCTTGATTTTTATATCTCTTCATACCTCGACTAATACAGGCCACAGTTTTGTCCTCTTCATCAGGAAGAGACTAGAAACAAAGCAAACACAAAGTAGGAGAACATTTAACTAAACAACAACAACAACAACAACAACAACAAAAAAACTGAAAGATTTGTGTGACTTCTGCAGTTTGGGATCCCCAGGGCATGTGGAGATAACTTACCTCCAGGGACTGCATGTCAAACAAATGTGTGACTTTAGGTTGCCGATTTCGCTCCTCCTCTAGAGAAGACGTGAGGACGTGGAAAAGTTCGTGTGCATCCTTAAAAGGGAAGAAATCTGACTTACTTGTTGCATAATAAGCTGAAGCTCCATTCAGAAGTTTACACTTGCCTCTCATCAGCATGGGTGCCAGGTTAAGTTTGGGCTTTTAATTATGCATTTTAATCACTGATTTTAAAAAATACAAAGGCGCCAGAGGTTTGTTTTGGAGCTTTTAACAAGCTTCTGGCGCAATTCTGCTTGAATATTTGTCAACATTTTAAAACCAGAATTAACAGAATGCCTTTAAATCAGTCTTTTAAGCAAGCCAGAATTTTAATTACAGCTGCTGTAAGGACTTCATTCAGAAGGCTTAATCAAAGCCATTGTTCATGTGTGTTTTAGATAATCTTGATGCCCATGGCGCTGGTGAGTATAAAAGAGTATATAATGTAAGGAAGAAGGACAACAATTTCCAAGTTCTTCAATTTGACCTCAGATCATGAAGGTGAAAACTTGAACTCATTGATGTACATTTCAACCGGGTAATTACCCAAACACACATGAGATCTGGATTTAGAAAGCAAGGAAACCTAAGTTTAAAGAATGATCATCCTATAGCACTGATCTAAGTCTATCCGAAAATGTTTCAACTGTACGTAAATGTCAGGTCAGTGGCAAGAAAGGAACCAATTTAAATGCAATTATCCATTCATAATTATTAGAGAGACTTGTTGATGTTTCAGAAGTGAATGGTCAGGTGCAACTTGTTGTTTAATCATTCCACCCAGAAAAAGAAGTTATGAACAGGACATTCATGCTGATGTTCAGTTTACATTAGGTTCTGATCACAAATGATTGAAAAAGCAGTCCAACCTGCTCTTCAAATGAGCTGATGTGCCAGCGATACAGCCTGAGAACATCCAGGAGGCATCCAGCATCTAAAACCTCCTCGTCTCCAGGCTCCGCACTGGAGAGAGCTGTCAGACCACAAACCGTGAGGGGGAAAAACAAAACTTAACATTGATAGGTTCTTTATGCTCTATTTATTTCATGCGACAGCCCCTGCATGCCTACCTTTGAGTAGCTGCAGCAGCATGCAGGACAGCTGGTTGTCTTTGCATGACTGGATCGAGGGCAGGCCTGAAAACCTCTCCAGCCATTTGACGAAAGACGGACATGCTGCCAAACCCTGAAGCAAGGAGTTCAAGAAGCAGGTGTTGCCCAAGTTCAGCAGACCTGGGACCATTCCTGTGGAGAAACGCAAACCATGGCAAATCACAGCCAGAAATGTCGAGGCCTACCTGCATGCTGTTTCCATAACTTCAGGGATAATAGACATTATTTTTTCTTCAAATTTTGAGATTGTTTGGAGTCTAGCTTGTGCTCTCGTTACATACGTGACATTGTTACTAAGCAGTTCTAATGATTAAATCAGTGAGGGAGGTTGCTTATATGGGGAAGAAGCCAGCCAACTTTCCAAAGCCAATCTAATCTCCTAATCAACTGACAAAGAAGCACTGCTGATGTAACACAGCAGCAGATGAGAGGAAAAGAGCATTGCTACTTGCAAGCAATACCAATGAATTAGATGAAACTGAGGGAATATTGATCCCGTATCTGCATTTACCAAACTCTACAAACCTGCATTTCAAACAATGCGGTTACTTCTTTAGCTCTGCGTTCAGACAATCACCATAAGCCCTCATTTGTTATAGTTATATTAAGTTGACAGTAGCTATTCTCAACATTATATTCTCCCAAGAGTTGAATGATAAATGGTCTGTATTTCTGGGGTGCTGTACCAAGTCCAGAGGATTCCAAACGCTTCACACTCATCATCACTCTTTCACACCCACATTCATGCTCTAATAGTTCATTACAGCACTCTAAAATCTGTCCTGGAGTATAAAACAGGTTCAGTTTAAATTCCCTCAGTTCTCACCTCTCTTCCTCTTCTTCCTCTTGGTGATCGGGCCCCACAGGACGTATACTCCAGCTGCAATAGCAGCCGCAATCCCGCCGACAAGACCCCAGTTTTTTATCATCTTGTTCCTGAAAAATAAAGACAATGGAGAATGGACACACATGTAGGGAGATAATTGACAGGCACTGAAAGTCCATTTAGCTGGGTAAATATACTACTGCTGCACAGAGAGTAATAGCAAATAGGATTTGCCAACCAGAATGTTCTTTGTGAATGTGCTGTTTAAAAAATTGCATTGCGAAGATGACTGTGGTTCTGCTAACAATTCGAAAAAGATTTGGACGCCTCACAAAAGTCAGTGTTTGTAAGTCTGGTGAGGGATTTAAAAAGATCTTAGAAGACTTTGAAATCAGCCATTCGACTAAATGGAAAGCAGTTTACAAGTGAAGCACATTCTAAACACTTGCCAAAATACTCAGGTCTGGCTGTGAAACTAAACAAAACATTCTTATGGAGTCCTGGGAATAAGCTGTAAGAAAAATTGCAGAGGACTTGGAGTTTTTACTCTGTGTAGTTCCGTACTCACTTATTGCTGTGCACTGCTGTTGAGCTGCCTGAAAGATGTCTCCTAGACTTTACCAGAAAGACTAACTGGAGTTTAGAACAATGTTCAGTCATCAGACAGTTTTGGTAAGGAAACTAAAGGGCCATCATCCATCTTTACATTTTTGAAACAATACAAAAAAGGTCTAATATTCTACACAATTAGCATGTTTGCCTGGAAATCCCTGTAAATTTGAGCCGGTATTTCTTTATATTAATAGCATTATTATAACTGTATTAATACATAAAATGCTTTTTGCAGTAGTCTTAAATAAAAGCTATTAGATTGTTTACATTGTTATTTTGAATGTTTTTGTAAATATTTCAGTAAAACCATAATTTTTTTTTTACTTAGGGTAGCCATACAATGAGGGCTTCACACTACACTGCAAAAATGACCGCTTTGCAAGAAGTTTTTTTGAAACATGAAACCTGAACTCCTTTTTCAGTATCAGTCTTTATGGAAATACAGATTCTATTATTACATTGTTTTGAGAAATCACTGTTCTATAAATAAATTTTAAAAATCAACAATGCATTTCAGGCTCTCTTTAACACATTCACACATATCAGGTTGAGTTAAATGACCACCTGACCAAAAATAAAAGAATGAAAATCCTTTTTCAAATACCACAATGCCATATAGAAAATGAATTCCGTGAACAATGATCCATTTAAGATCACTGTATAAGTGTTGGACCTAATTTGAATCAAAGTTTACATCGTTGCTAATAACATCAGATAATCACGACTTTAACATGAGTTGATCATATTAACTTCAGAGTCTTTCATGTGTAAAATGAGCTAGCTTTAGCCTTCAGGCTAACTTACCAACAACACCGAGGCCAGGCTCCGCTCCGAACACTATAGTAACTTCACAAATGCAAAACATTCAGATTATGTCCCAAAAGCACAAGTAAATGCGCTAACGTGTCACCAACCACTCTCCGGTGTGAGGTTTAGGAGCATAACTCAGACTGCGTGTTTGCTCTCTTGGCCATAGACGGCCCAGACGGCCTGCTAACCTACACTGACAGCTGCCCTGCTGAGAGCTGACCCTGATCACTAACTTGCTGTTTACCACATGGAGATCTTACCTGATTGTGGGTCCTGTGCCAAGAAACTCCCCCACAAGCTTATCAGAGCTTTCTGGTCTGCACCACAACATTCTGTTGTCCATGTGGAACCACCGTGCTGAGCAGCATGTTTCCACACGAACTGGTTCAAGAGCGCAAACAAACCAAACAAACAACAAACAAACAAACGCTTGCGGTTCGGCCGTTGCGTTGGTTCTTTAAATTAATGTCACATAAAAAATAAATATAAATAAGTCTTCTTTAATTTTACAGTATATCGCCATTGACACTGGAATATCGGTTTAATTTATTGTATTATAATAAATTATAATACACATACACGTATACATACAGACAGACAGACAGACATACAGATAGATAGATAGATAGATAGATAGATAGATAGATAGATAGATAGATAGATAGATAGATAGATAGATAGATAGATAGATAGATAGATAGATAGATAGATAGATAGATAGATAGATAGATAGATAGATAGATGAGAGCTTTTATTCTGACGCCATGTTTTCTGATTTCAACCATATTTACTCGTATACTCCCAAATCAAATCAAGTGCAGCCAACTTCAGTTACCTCAATTAAAGTTAAAGGACATTTATTACCGCTATTCTTAAGAGAAAGCAACAAAAAATGTTATCAACCAAGGGGCTTGCTGGAAGTGTCACACCGTTCGGTAGGCAGCTTAGCACTTACAACAAACCCCTAACAATGCAGAGAACACACCATAGCTCTTCTTGTGTGTCACTCCCCCTCATTTCATCTGAGGTCACTCCTCACAGTTTTAGTTTACTGTGACTTTTCTCTCTGTCTTCCCTTTTGATGTACATGCCTCCTATCTTTAAACTCTATGAACAAATTTTAAAAATCTTATGCTGAGATGCTTAACTGTAGTTTCTCAAACGCTTCAGAACATCCGTGCTTGCAATATGTTTGTAAATGCCTTTCAAAATCCTTATAAAATGCTCATAAAATGTGCATGAAATATTAAGATTCCACACCTACAAATATGTGCCAATCAACCTAATCTGACAAGTTGGAGAAGAGGAATACAAATCGTAAGAGCAGCCAAGAGATACCTGACTGAAGAAAGCCTCTGATCAAATGAGAAAATAATTAATTAAAGACGACCGGGCAACACTTGGAGCCTGCAGATGTGAAAAGCTGGTGGATACATATCCAAAAACCACCTTAACCTGTGAAAGAGGGTTCTCCAAAATATCAACATGGGAGGGGAGATGAATAAAAATTCACCCATAATCAATTAAACGGCGATTTAAACTATGTATGATTTTCCTTCTGTGTCACGATAATAAATACTTTCCATTTTGGATCTGTAATGTAACAGCATGAAGTGATGTGGAGGGTGAAGAAATATTATTTCTCAATATTTCTACTGGTTTTCATCATTTAAATCTGTGATTTCACTCAATTTCTAATTAACCTTTGTCCGTTTGTATACTATTTAAAATCGTTTGAATATCGATAAGTCCTTTATTTATCTGGACACCTGTCCTCGTCTCCCTCTCTGTGAAGGTTGCAGAGTCTTGTGTTGACCCCCTCTTTGATCAGGAGTCACGTGGTTCACCCCCACCCCCACCCCCTTGAGCTCAGCCAGCGCGGCCTCTGATTGGCTGCCGGCAGACGCCCCGACCGAGTCGCTCTCCTCGGTGCTGAAATCACCGACCGTCGCGATAATGTAAACGGCGATGAGGCCAAACGGAGCACCATTAAAAACACATACGAAATGGACGATGACCTGTTTCAGCTGAGACAACTTCCGTGAGTAGAGCACAGTTAATATATCAATGCCGGGCTGGTTTTAAACCACATATTTTCGACCGTGACAGCCCGATGCGTCGCTCTCTGACTGCTTCGTGTTTGTTTCATTAGCTCACCACAAATAGCCTGGCAGTCCTCAAACACAACACTGATTCATACACTTAGACTGCAAAGACAGTGTTAGCCTTAGCAAGGTTAATATCATACTGTTATTTTACATTATTTTTTTTGTTTACACAGTTTTTAACAAGCCGGTTTGTTGTGTTCTGCAGACTGATCTCGACTTGCTGTCGACTTTACAGTCATGACTCAGTACATAACATGGTTTATATAAACCCGTCTACGTATAAATCAGTTCAACTGAAGACTGGTTCCTTAAAGTGGCTTCTTTCTTCTTCCTCAACAACTAATTAGGTCTGCTAGAAATATAAATATGTTCAATATGTGGATTGTAAATCTACATATTGGCTTATTTATAGTGAGTAAAGAATAGCACTGGTTTGATTTTGCCATTTGTGCATTCTGAAGGACATCTTCATGGACCTCACATACTTAAATGCAACCCTGAGGCTTCACATAGCCTGGAGGTCATGTTTTGTAATTACTGTGATTAAGGCATCACAGGCGCTCTCTATTATTTGTGAGTGCAACTAGCAATTTTTTTTTAATGTGGGGGAAGATTATATGTTGCCTACCGTCTGGGTTTCTAACCTCTCATAAGGATTTTCTGGAACAGAGTTTGCACCATTTGAAAGTCCAGATGTCGTTTATACATTTGATGGCAATATCATTTTGTTTGTAGATTTACAGCCAACAAAGGCTCATATAACAAAGTCTACTCCTCTTATTTGATTTACACCAACAATATCGAACATTGATATGAAACTAAATTATCCTGGTGCTTCTTTTTTTACAAGAAATAATTTGTGTTTTATCGCTAGAACTTGTCATAAATCAACTCTACCTCAACTGTTGGACATTGTTTAGTACTTTCTTTGAGAAACATTATCAGGACATATTCAAAGTCTTTATCGGCAAAGCTAGAAAACATAGTGTTGATATTATTTCTTTCACATTCACAAAAGTGGGAGAAGGAGCCTGCAATATCATTGTTGCTCCAAAATCATGGATACTGTGGTTCTTCAAAATATAATTTCTAGACCTGCTAAAAGGTAAACAACAAAAAAAAAGAATCTTGCTATCTCTTAAGTTTTGTTTAACAAAAATTTTATATTTTGTTGATCTTTGAAGTAAAGTGGGAGGCATTTTATTTTCCTTGTGGTGGAAGACTTTGGCACTACAATACAAGCATCAACTACAAATGTGCCTTAACAGAAAGAACTGTTCAAAGAAGCTGGATCTTTTCTTTGTATTTAAAAAAAAAAAAATTCATAATCTTTTATTTCCCTTTGCTTTTTTTTTTTTTCTTTTCTTTTTGCAGTGTTGTCCGTTTCCGTCGCACAGGTGAGAGCACACGATCTGAGGAAGATGTCGAAAGCAGAGAGCAGGAGGTCAGGCCAGCTGAGCCTGCTGATCTGGAGTCTGTGGCACTGGCAGAAGACGCTCCGGTGCCTCGAGAGTTTGCCAATCCTACCGACGGTGCGTTATCTTAGAAATCTGCTCCTTTTCTCTAAATCCTATACTTTTCTATTCAATTAGAGTAATGATTTCCTCAGATTGCTACCAAATTATCGTTATCATTTTCTCAGACACGTTCATGGTAGAAGACGCTGTGGAGGCCATAGGTTTTGGCACATTTCAGTGGAAACTCTCCATCCTCACTGGTTTATCCTGGGTGAGAATTGTTCAAACTCCATGCAAGCTTGACAGAAGTTGTTCTTGCCCACTCCCACACTAATTTCCTGAGTGTCTCTTGGTTCCCTGTTTGTGCAGATGGCCGATGCCATGGAGATGATGATACTCAGCATCTTAGCCCCACAGCTCCACTGTGAATGGAGACTACCAAGCCTTGAGGTGGCACTGCTCACATCGGTAAAAGTTTCCCAAAGTTTATAAAATGATCCTGCCGATAGCGCTTAATGAATGTGCTGGTAATTGAGTTAAATGAGAATACTGGGGTTTATTCGAAAATTAACAGGGAAATTGGAAAGCGTTTTTCAGGTTACACAAGAAAAGGTAAGCAGAGAATCTGACAAATAACCATGACAACCAAAGAGGATATATATTAATGGAAGTGCGAGCAGATGGCTAACACGATGCAAGTAAGGGAAGCTAATATAAATGACTCCTGTAGAAATCTAAATAATGTAAAATGAAACATGATTCATACAGAAACCTAAACCCCCAAAACAGTAAAACTCAGGCTATAATGATATCCTAATAATCATTGTTAAACTGTAATTCACCAAGACTGCAGAGACATGAAACTGTCCATGACCTACTAAACCTTCTCGCACAAAATGTTAATGACTTTTTTCCATTGATGATGCAGGCGGTGTTCATTGGGATGATGATCAGCTCTTCTCTTTGGGGAAACATATCTGATAAATATGGCAGAAAAATGGTGAGTTCCACTGAAAATCTTGTGAAAATGATTCATGCAATTCACTGCAAAGGTGTTCAGAGCTGCACTGTTTTTCACTTCTTTGAGGTTCTTTCCAGGTTACTGCTTGTGTAGTTGTGCTTGTGACAGTGTTTCTAGATTTTAAATTTAGGATTGTGATTTGAATTCACAAAAAGGCATGTGTTATATAAGTAACATAACGAATCATATCCACTAACAGGGCTTGACTCTGAGTGTGCTTTGGACCATGTTCTACGGTCTCATGAGTGCATTTGCACCCATTTACGGATGGATCCTGGTCCTGCGTGCGCTGGTGGGCTTCGGTATAGGAGGGGCGCCTCAGTCGTAAGTACCTCATTCACTACTCTGAAAGCAACAGTGAAACAAATGAGCTGAGTTGTATTTACACTGAAGTTCTTTTAAGGGTGACCCTGTATGCTGAGTTTCTTCCCATGAGATCTAGAGCCACATGTATTTTGCTGATTGAGGTATGAGTTGCTCCAGACTATCACACAGTAGCAACTGTCCTTTTCCCTTTAACTACTTTTGTATCTTGTTTTTTTGAATTTTACTTAGATCTTTTGGGCAATTGGTACAGTTTTTGAGGTCCTGTTGGCGATCCTCGTGATGCCCACGCTGGGCTGGCGCTGGCTGCTTGGCCTTTCCACCATCCCTCTCTTCATTTTCGCCTTTCTGTGCTATGTAGGTACAGCAGGTACAGCAGTTTAACAGGCTGTTCATCTTTACGTAATGACATGTTCATTGCCGGCATGTGTGTGTTCACAGTGGCTGCCGGAGAGTGCTCGGTATGATGTGCTGACGGGGAATCAGGAAAAGGCTCTGGCAACTCTGAAACGTATTGCCACAGAGAACGGCGTCCCCATGCCTCTGGGGAAACTTATTGCTGCCAGACAGGTGCAGCACAGCCTGGGCTGGCAGGACTTGCATGCTCTAACAATGACTCTTCTCCGCTGTGTAACCCTGTTATGCAGGCATTTATCTATTTTTTTAAAAAATCTGTTCTTTCTCATTAGGAAGATCGGGGGAAGATCCGAGACTTATTTTCGTCACACTTCCGATGCACCACGGTTCTGCTCTGGTTCATTTGGTAAATGAAACAAATGCTAAAGCAAGCACGATGTCCTCTTCAAGACCTTCTCAAGCTTCAGGATTTTAGTGCTTACTATTTTAATCATTTTTTAAAATGCACAGTGGCTTGTAAAAACATTCACACCCTTTAAACTCTTAAATATTTTGTCCACAAAATTCAATGTATTTCATTGTATTGATAGATAGACCAACACTAAGTAATGAGTATTTGTGGAAATTAAGACGTGGTTTTCAACAGTTTTTGCAATTAAAATTCTAAAAATAGATGTTTGGTGTTTGTGGCTGTCATGTATCAAAACATGGAAAAGGTAAAAGGACATGAATACTTTTGCCAGGCGCCGAGTCTGATTTCATTTCGCATCTCTGTCAGTGCAGGTTTGCAAACGCCTTCTCTTACTACGGACTGGTGCTGCTCACTACCGAGTTGTTTCAGGAAGGAGGTGCATGTGGAAGTGAGTCAGCGAGGTCATCACACAAATAGAAACAGTCATGTTTTAGCAAAAAGCATCACCAAAACATGTCAGACATTAGACTGAGAGATACCTTTTGCTGCTTGATGTCTCCCTCTAGTGCCCAAAGGCGGAAAAAAGGAGCTCAGATGCAGCTTGGAGTGTAAATATCTAAATTCTGATGACTATAAAGATCTGCTCTGGACTACATTGTCTGAATTCCCAGGTAAATAAATCAAGTATGTTTTGCTATGTCATTGTCATTAACAAATATGTTTCCTCTGCAGTATCTTGGACAAAAAAACCCCATAAAAGATTGTTTTAAAAAGATGCACAATACTCTAAATTTTAAAACAACACATCATTCTCATCAGAGAATGCTGTTTGGCATTACAAAAGACATCACTTTACTCAGACACATATTTTTAAGTTGTATTCAAGAAATGTATATACATTTGTTTTTCTTTATTGATTACTTTAGCCTCTTGTTAGCTCTAACTGCACTTCTGTGCTAAAGGTAGATGCATTTATTTGACACAAGCTTAAATTTTTAAGCTGTAAGTTAAAATATCCTAGAAAAACTAGAACATTTCTGAAGAAATTTAAACAGGGCTAAAAATTAGAATCAAAGTAAGCAGCAATGTACTCAATAGAGTGACTACATTGAGTTTTACTTTCGTAAAAGTAAAAATCAGATGTGGCACTTGGTTACCAGAAAACACGCTAAACTCTTAGCAACACATTCACAACAAATATTGTTATTGTTTAAAAAACATAAGATTTCTTCTGCTCTTTTGAAATACGTCTTATTATATGGTACGTACAACTTAACAAGAATTATGTAGTTGGTGAATTTTTCAAAAAAGTGATTTTTCTTTTCTCATTGGTGGTAGATATATTATAAAACAGACATTCAACACAAATGTAAAAATCCTATTTACACTTGTGCCAGTTCGTTTCAAGAAAAAACTAATAATAAAAAAAAGCACTTTAACTTAATCTCTTAACACCAAATTAGTTATTGTTTATAAAACATAATATATCCCTAAATACTGCTTATCTGCTTAGACACAGGAGATTTAGAGTTGGTAAATATTGCAAAAGTAACACTCAGATATTTATTTTGTGGCACTTGGTTACCAGAAAAGGCTCTCATCTTTTAGCAACAAATTAACAACAAATATTGTTATTGTTCAAAAAAACATAAGATTTCTTCTGCTCTTTTGAAATTATACATATCATATAGTACTTACTACTTAACAAAAATTGTGCAGTTGGTGAATTTTTCAAAAAAGTATTCTTTTTTTTGTCTTTGGTGGTAATTATATTATAAAACACATTCAACACAAATGTAAAAATCTTATTTACACTGTGCCAGTTCGTTTCTAGAAAAAACTAATAATCTCTCAACACCAAATTAGTTATTGTTTATAAAACATAATATCTTCCTAAATACTTAACCAGAGCTGTGCAGTTGATGAATTTTTCAGAAAAGTGAAAAGGCAAAAGTAAAAATCAGATGTTTACTTCGTGGCACTTGGTTCCCAGAAAAGGCTCTCATCTCTTAGCAACTGATTAACAACAAATATTGTTATTGTTCAAAAAACATAAGATTTCTTATATATATATATATATATGTACATTGATCTACAGTGCTGCCTATATATATATATATATATATATATATGTGTGTATATGTATATATATCTTTTTTCTTTCTTTTGTCTTTGGTGGTAAATACATTATAAAACAAATATTCAGTAACTCTGCACCCTTCCTTTGAGACATTGATCTACAGTGCTGCCTAGTTTTACAGTCATAGTATTTTAAAATTTTTTATTCTAATTATTCAAGAAACAGACATTTAGGTTTTTGTTAGCTGAAAGCCATAATAAAAAAATAAATAGACATTAATTCTTGAAAAATTTCAGTGTGTTCGTATTGAATCTGTATCAATTTTAGTTGATTCTTTTCAATGTTTTTTTAAGGTAAAAATATGCGCCTGTATGTTTATGTTAGCAATTTAAGGACAGGATCTCACACACAGCCAAATATACATTAATACATTTTTTGTTATTGTCCAAAAAGATAATTTTCTCTGTCAGTTCTCTGCTATGATAAATAATGCTCACATTATTTATCACAGATTAAAAGGGGACACAAACCTCTGTGCATTGAAGTGACTGTGCTGACTTCCTGCAGGACTGCTGGTCACACTGTGGGCTATTGATCGATTGGGACGGAGAAAGACCATGGCATTGTGTTTCCTCGTGTTCTCTCTGTGCATCATCCCTCTGTATGGATGTGTTGGGAGGTAAATACAGCTTTTACAGCTCATGCATTGTTTATCATGTTATAATTGTTTAGTGTTTGTCTGCTCCTTTTGACACACGTTTTCTTTTGCAGAGCGTCCATGACGGTGTTGATATTCATAGCCAGAGCATTTATTGCTGGAGGCTTCCAGGCAGCCTATGTTTACACTCCAGAGGTAATACATCCGTGCAGACTGTTGCATGAACTTACACTATGAGAAACAGTGAAAGCAGGGTGATAGATGGCATGAGGTGGCTGTTTTGTCTGCAGGTTTATCCAACAGCAACCAGAGCTTTGGGTCTGGGAACAAGCAGTGGGATGGCCAGAGTTGGTGCCCTCATCACTCCTTTTGTTGCACAGGTGACACTTAAATTAAAAAGTACAATTATTCAAAGTGAACTGGCTACATGAGTTTATTCATCTTGGTTTTCTCGGACTTTCATCCTGCAGGTGATGTTGGAGTCTTCAGTGTACCTGGCCCTCTCTGTGTACTGCTGCTGCTGCCTGTTCGCTGCCATCGCCTCCTGCGCTCTGCCCATTGAAACCACAGGTCGGGGTCTGCAGGAGTCTAGCAATCGTGAGTGGGGACAGGAGATGGTAGGCCACAGATCAGAAGAAATCCCACACTCCAGCTCTGTTTCTCAGGGTTGAGGACATGCTCACTGTGGTACGAGCTGGAGGCGAGACCAGATGAGAGGAGAGGAGAGGAGAAAGCTAAACCAGCTTTCTGCCCTTCTTGTATGTTTCTCCTAAGATCCAGGCAGCACCATTTTTACATCACATTACTGTATGTAAAGTCTTTAAACAACATTGGTGTCACAGGGTTGCCACTGTAAAACTGCGTACGCACAGGACGAGTTAGAAAGACCAAGCGATGTTGAGGATTACTGAAGATGATGATGATAAAAATGAGAAAAGTTTCTGAAAAGGGGAAGATGGAAGGTGTGAAAGTGTTGAAATGTATCTTCATACAGCTACCTTCCTTTGAAAGAGCCTTAAAACAACCTATTGAGTAGGTGACAAAAACCACCTTGGAAACCAATGAAAAAACAACCTCTGTAGTACACAAAGCATACTGAACATACCATCTCCAAAGTATTCTCAGCAAAAAAAAGAAAAATCATCTCATGTACATGGAAATTGCCTGCTGAAATGCACTTTAACATTGTTGAAGAACAAAAATAACTCTTCAGATGAACTGACCAGATTACGTTTTTTTTCACTGAACATTCCTAGTTATCAAGGTAAACATAGATCCCATGTAGGATCCTCTGATTATATTGCAAATATCTGCCGTTTTAAGGAATGATTTACTTCACTTTCATCAGTTTCCTAATGCAAATGCACATATAAGTGACTGAAATCATGATTTTGAAAAGTTTAATCATGATGTGATTGTTTTACCTGTGATAGACTTTTCAATTTCCTGAAGCTGTCAGTGGAGGGCTGGAAGTTTCTTTAACATAAAAGTAAGCATTTCTACATTACAGCACAAACAGCGAGAGTCTGAAGAGAGTTTTCTAAAAGTGCAGTAACTCTTAAATTGTTCTGTTCACACATAGAAGTACCGGCAGATTTGAAGTTTACAGTATGTTGCAAACTTATTCATATTCCTTGAACTTTGTGACACTTTTTTCACATTACAACCACAAATTTCAATGCATTTTATTCTAATTGTATGTGACAAACCAACACCTAGTAGCCCATGATTATGAAGGAAACTGAAACATCTAGAGATGGTTTAAAAATATTTAAATGAACAAATCAATTTGTTTTTAGCCCTCATAAGCCAGTGATTTGTAGACACATTTCCCTGTAGTTGCAGCTTTCAGTCTTTTGGGGTTGTGCGTCTACTACTTTTACACATCTCAAGACTGAAACGTTTGCTCAGTCATCTTTGCAACACAGTTCAATCTCAGTCCCACTGAATGAAGATAATCTGTGAACATGAATTTTCAAACCTTCATACAAATTTTCAAATGTATTTTACGACTTTCACAAAAGTCTTAATCAAAAATGTTTTGATTAAGACCATTGTTGTGCAGCCCTCTACTTTGACACGATTGAACAAAGCTTTGTGAAATGTTGAAAGCCAGGGGTTTTGTTTTGGAACTTTGCTTTAAACTTCTCCATGACATCCATGACCTAGCTGATGTGTTTCAGGAATGTTTCTGTCACTAGTGTTCCCTACAGTATAGCAAACATCTGTAATGTTCACAGAACATCTGGTTTTACACTAAGAATAAATTGCAGCAATTACTATTTACTAAATTCAAGAATATCTGAAGCCAGTTTGTTTCACAGAATTTCATATAAATGGTTTTCGAGTAAATGGGGCAAAAAAAAACCAAACAAATGTACTCATTCATTATCTTACACTCCACAAATATGTAGTTCTTTGTTGGTCTGTCACATAAAATATCCTAATTTGTGTTCTTAATGTGAACAAATGTGAAAAGGCTCAAGGGGGATGGATACTTTTACAGCCACTTCATGGAGCCTCTATCTCAACTTCTTAAACATGTTCTATAATTTCTCCAAAATATGCTATAGCAGGGCAAAGGTTTATCAATATAAAGCGAAGGTAAAGTCCAGATGAAAAAGTCAGTCTGTTACATATTTACTTAGTTTCAGGCCCAACAAAAGTCAGAAATTTGACCATTTTACCTTGAAAGTACATTTCCATCTGCATCGTGTAATTATTTCTCCTCACAAGGAGACAAGTTTGGAGGATTGGGAAGTTTTCTAGAAAACGACATGTGCATTAATAAAACATTAGGCTTTATTTCTTGAAGACTATGAGAAGTTGACAAATAATCCAGAAATTCAGCCTTAGTATTCATGTGGTCAGCCAAAATGGACTGCCTATGGAGGGCTTTATAGTAATGATGTCATCACTCATGTTTCAACTATTCCTCCACTGATCCAGACTTTTAACAGCATACTCCCATACACAGACCCAAGCTGTGAACGTTTACTGGATGTCATGTTCTCGATGTAAGTGAGAAGAAAACACAACACCTAGTTCGGTTGTTGTCTTTTGTTTGTAATTGATGAAGAGATGGAGGCCGACTTTCGTTATTCTAACAGACAACAAGATATCACCAGACACGGGTCCACCAAGATGCTTCGACTCGCCAGTGTTTGAGATATCGTGCAGCATTAAGTGTCAATGCACTAGATGTAAATGTGTATGATATTATAATAAAAAACATTAAAAATGCAAATGGAGTCGTGTTGTTTTAAATTATTATTATTTATAAAATTAATAGAGAAGTTTTATATTCTAGAATCAATGGATTTACAACAAACTACAAAGACATGAAACAATTTTTTTACTCAAACTCATTTATCTAAGGCGTCCCAGGTTGTAGTGATGTCAGCATAGTTTGCTTTGTTAAAAACACCGGGAGTGCTGGTGTTGGATTTTGGAAAAAGAAGAGCCCCAATCCCTTCTGCTGGACTCAGGTCTACAGGTGAGCTTTGGGGCGTTTGTCCTTCTGCGCCACGATCTGACCGAACAGCCTTGCTGCCTCTTGAGCACAACCCCGGTGAATGGTGAGCCCAAAGCCGCCATGGCCGTAGTTGTGTATGACCTGGAAGAGAGAACCACTGGCTCTTTTAGGAAGCTGGACAGCAGAAAGTCAACAATCAATTGCTGATTTTCTGCTCAGTTTTACCTCAATTGTGGAGCCACCGGATCGTATGGTCTCTCGCTCCAGTCGGACTTTGCTGCGAACAGGCCTGAGACCGGCCCAGTCCTCTACTATCTTGGCATGCTGTGGAGAAACAAAAACCAGCCCATGACCTTCAGAGAAAAACATTTAAACTGTAGCTATTACTCATGTGAAAAAAAAATGCATTTTTCTCTCACTTCTGACCACGGCTCACAAAAATATGTACAGTGGGTTACAATAATTTAGATAATGTCATGCTGACGTGTCAGAATGGTCTAGTCAAAGTTCAGGCAGAATGCACTTACACTTTTCACATTTTATTGGTTAAAAATGTGCATTCTTTTTCCTTCAGCATGATGTGTTTTGGTCCATCAAAATAAAGTATGAAAATAAGTTCAGATTTGTGGTTTTAATGTTACAAAATCTTAGCAAGTTTAAGAGCTACTAATACTGCATAATAATCAGATGCAAGTCACTACATCTGATTATCACGTCTTTTTGTTTGCTCATTTTAATGCTCTGTCAATTCTTATCTTCTGCATTTTTCAAAATGTGCCTAAAAGTGACTAAGAAAAGATTAAATGTGTCTTCGTCACAGAAGGCTCGTTATGAATAATTAACTTCAGCAGAAACAAAGTGGCTCTTTTTATCCTTCTGACGTCAGCTCACCTCGAGACTGGGCTCAAGTTGACATGCAGTTTTCCAGACGTTCTCATGGTCAGTGGAGTTGTTCTGCTCACTCCAGTTTCCCAGCTGGAAAACCCCTCCCACAGTCACAAGACGGCTCCTGCGAACACAGAGGGTCTGTGAGCGGAAGAAAACAGGTCTGACTTTCTGACCTCACTGCACAACAATCCCAAAGCAGCCCAAACACGGTCTGCAGCTACAAATCAGCACCACCAGAAAAGAAGGAGGGAAAACTTCCCACTGAAAAACATCTGAGGCATGGTGTTTAAAAGTTAACCAGGTGTGTTACTGGAAATACCCTGGGATGATATACGGTGAATTGTACACTCCAGCTTTGACATTGTGGGTAATAATCCAATGCTTCAGCCATGGGGCGTCCACCTGAAACCCAGAAAAGAAAGTAAAAAGATTGGTTTCTGTATTGTCTGCACAGGCTCTTCAAGGCATCATCAGCTCACCTTAATTATCTGGCCACGGCCTGGTGTTAGGTCCGGGTCGGGCTGCAGCTCCCCAGATCTTATCCCAGTGCAGTTTATTATCACATCCACCCCAGCATCAGAAAGCTAAAGGAGTCATGGAGAATATGTAAAATGATAAACATACATGAAGCACAAAAAGTTTGATTGTAAACGTGAAAAAGTTGATACTTACCTCTTTAAATGACTGGATTTTCTTGTGATAAAATTTGACGCCCCTCTTTTTCAACCTACAAAAAAAAGGTTTTGGGTTTTTTTTTAGTCTGAACATTAGCAGGACCTCTGTGGAAATCAACATTTGGGACAAGTTACATATTGTGATATTGTGTATAATCTCGGTTATCTTGGATAAAACTTAGTGCGACCAATGGCCTTCAGAGGTCAAACTACATTGTAATGCAGAGCTTCATAGGAGGAAGATTCTGTCTTTATAAAGAGTGGCAAAAAGAAACATGGGTGTGGTAGTGTTATGCTGTGGCAGAAGCTTTTTTCAGAGGCAAGAAATGTCGAAGGCTTACGGATAGGTGTATGGATCTAAATAAGACTTCTGAACAGGGAGAGGACCGTGTATTTGTTTCCTTCTGCAGAATTATGTACCAATAAGTGTGGATCCATTACATAAAAAACAAATAAAGGATCATGTTTCGGTAGGACAGCAACCCCAAAACACCACACCAAAGCCACATTGGAGCAGCTTAGATCCAAGCACACACTTCTGGGAATGGCCCAGTTAAAGTCCAGTTCAAATTCCAATTGAAAATATATGATAAAACTGGAAAATTGCAGTTCACGTGTTCTTTTATGTCGCATCTGACAGAGCTTGAGCAATTAAAAATGAAGTGACATCAGACTTTTGCTGCTCTGTCACAGGCAGACAAAAGCACAAAGGAATGAACTGATGTTTTAAAGTTGTGAAATGGAAAAACTGTAAATGTTACAAGATAATGAAAAATCTTGTGACGCTTCCATGTAATCATTAACATTAGCAAATATAATAGGACTAAAGGAAGACAAAAAAGAAAGTGCAGCTTTGACATGATGTAACATTCTCACCACTCCGTCAGCCATGGTAAATAGGTTTTACCTTCCACCATGAGAGCTGTGTTGAACCAGCCAAACCTGAAGAAAAAATGGATTTAATGATAATCTGCTATTTAGAAAATAACAAAACAAACTCGGAATACAAATTATGTGTCAGGAAGAAGTTAAGTTTAATCACGTCTTCTGGAAAAATAGTTTATTTTCTTCATGTGTGCCACTGGAAAGTATGGGCTTCATTTTAATATTTGCTGTTACACTGGGAACCTGATAAGAGGCGCAGATGGCTGCTTGCTTTGGTTTTTATGGCTGTTTTTGAAGGAACTCACATGTATCCAGGAAACATTTGCAGCTCCCGCTCTGTGAGCTGTCTGAAGCCCAGGACGATGTCTTTAAACGATGGCTCCTGGAATCAAAAACAGGTTTACTAAGAAAATACAACACAAAAATGACCTTATCTGTGTGACTGTACAGAACCACAATTAACTCTGTGTGTATCCCCAACCCTTAGGGACCCTCTCTAGTTCCCAACCACTGCTGGCAACCATCTTTTGTTTGTCTGAACAAAGCCAATGAAAACCATTGGACTACTATCTATGACCGACAATGAACTTCTCTGTAATAATTCTGTAAATAATCACTAGGAGGTTAAAATTTAGCTTTGCTCTTTGTTGTAAAAAAAAAAAAAAAGGCTAACAAGTCCAAGTCTTTACGGTCAGACCTGTAGAGCATTTTACAAGATCAAAGCAGAACTCACTGGAAGGGGTTCAGTGCAGAGGTTGTAACCTGATTGGAGGAATATGCCCATTTTTACTGCCTCGGGTGAGCTCAGCCAGTTTAGCAGGTAATCAAAGGTCTCCTTATTCCACTTTCTAAAGATACAAGGAGAAAAAGTGTCATATTTTGAATTAAAGAAAAAAAATGAATTGACAATTATAGAGACTGCACTCACGTCTCCTGGATGTTGCCCTTATCATGGAGGTATGGCTGCCAGAGGCCAGCGGCTCCATCGCTGGTGGTCAGAGGGGTGAAGCGGTCTGCATACACCTCAATGGTCAGTGGGCTGACTATGGAGTGGTACTGCTCATATATACTCTGAGCTGCTGACAGGCCAATGACTCCAGCTCCAATCACTGCGACTCGCATCTTTGCACTGAAACGAGACACAGCAACACTGACTGATCTGAAATTACTTCTTTATGCACACAGATACACTCCACATAGCTGGTAAATTTATGCTCAATAAACGATTTGTTTATTATGTAATTAAAGGCAGGCACACATGGGTTTCTGTGTGTGCTCCGGTGGCCAAGCGATGATATTTCATTGCCAATTTTACTTATGTTTCTTTGAGCAATCACAATAAAGTAAGTCTAAGTCAAAATAACACCCCATAAAACATTACAAAGCTGCTTTAGGCCCGTGCATCTGCTCTAATATTGCACGCTACGGCATGAAATTGTGCATGAATGAAATCAGAAATCATTCCTTTCAGATGTACTAAAGGAAAAAGTTATACGATTCTGGGGGAAGTTTAAATGGTTGACCAGACTCAGCAAAAACAAAAAGGCTGTGCTCTGCAGCTCTCTGAACTTTGTGCAGTTCCCGTGCTGAGAGGTTTATGTAACAGGGAGCGACGAGTTGGCAAAATAAATATGCATTTTGGTTAAGCGTGTATAAAAAAAAATAACAGGAAAAGCAGTAGAATCCACACAAATTTAAGCGATATACCTTAAATCAAAAAACGGATGTTTATATAAAAAAGTTATTTTCTTACCTTTCGATGAAGTCTCTACGGAACACTTTCAACTACCAGTCACTAACTTCTACTTTTTCTTCTTCTATTGTTTTTTATTGGCGGATATCAACCAACTTAAGGTACATTTACCGCCACCTACCACCAGTCACTGACTGAATCCCATTTTGCTCCATGTATCACACGGAAGGGGGCGGAGCTTGGTCAGCGGCGTGCGTGTTGCATTCATGTCCCGTCGTTGAAAGCACAACCACAGCGAAAGCATGGGGGCACACGTCACCTGTCATTCAACGTCACCAACATGGTATTTAATCGCTTTTAATAAATAAATAAAAACCTACTTATTTTGCGCGATTATGCGACCACAATTCAAAAGTGGTAAAAATGTTATTTATTAACACTTATCACTTTAAATAAACTCGGCCGCACAAAACAACAAAGAGGCATTCATATCCGGCTCTTGTTCATGAAGTAAAACTAAATCGGTTTCGGTTAAAAAACTAAAAAGGTTTAAGCTAAAACAACAACAACAACAAAAACCCAACAACAACTACTTTTTAGTTTTATGTAAAGAAAACAAACAAACAAACAAACAAAAAAAGATATCAGCACTCATTTGATGACCTGTCCAGGGTGTATCGTCTCTTTGTATTTTTTTCTTTTATAAAATATACTGCAATATGTTGCATACAAGTTTTGTGCTCTGATTTATTTGTGTGACTGCTACTTTACAAATAAACTTAATATTTTTTACTTTTATATGTTTAAATTTATGTGGCTATAAATCAATTATAATGAAACAAGCCTCAAACTTCCAATCTGGAAATAATGTGTTCCATAATTTCTAGCAAATTATATATTGACTGAACTTGCAGATGATGAAACATAATAGTCCTGTGTTAAGACCTTTTCTCTTCATTTAAGTTACATAGTAGCTATAAAATGTCACAACAAAGGAATTTATTCAGTCATGTGTGCAGCAATGGCCTGTAAAATGATGCAATGCTGCACTTTGGGTAAACTCTTATCTCAGCTATCATGGTGTAATAAGATCAGTGTCAAGTTAGACTTTCACTGTATCTCAGAAACCAAATAAATTTAAAGAATCCCAAACTCAGGTACCAAAGCTAGTAGGAATGAAAAAAGATTGAAAGTTAAGTACAAATAAAAGTAACAAAAAACTGAAATAGTGTACAGGTATATCCTTTATTTCAACGCACTTCAATATTTTAAAGAATTTTTTTTTTTATTTAGAACTGTTATGTTTATTAATTGTACTTGTTACTACTGTGCACTTGTTTTATTCTGTTGTAGTAGTATCAGATTATTTTTATACTTGGTTAATTAGTTTTCAATCAATTTTGATATCATACAAACCGTAACAACTACAATATGTCTGACAGTAATAAGTTGCAATACATGAAGCCTTGAAGGCAGCTTTTCCTGCACACACACACACGCACGCACACCCACACACACACGCGCAGGCACACACACACATCCTACAATATAACACCCCGGTCTGCCTCCCTCCTCCACACCCCGTTAGCCCCGGCAGCTAGCTGCAGCTCTCCAGGCCACAGCGGCCGCCCCGGTGTCGGTGCAGCATCCACAGCCTCCAGCCATGGCGTTGGTAACATTGCAGCGGTCCCCGACTCCGAGCGCCGCGTCCACCGCCAGCACAGCGACCACGACTGCGGGGGAGGTCAGTTTCGGCCCTTACGAGGAGGGCAGCTAAAGCGATGCTCCGGTGTGGTGGTCTAGCCGGGAAGCAGTGAGGATGAGGAGGATGTTGCTGGAGGAAGGGCCGGTGATTGAAGCTAAATTAGCACCGTTAGTTATGTTATGCTAGGCGTTATCACGTTATGCTAAGCTGTTAGCTATCAAACGCGTTCCTTACTTTCATTTTAAAATGAACCAGCAGTGTGTAATAAGTCAGCATGACATTATGCTTGATAACAAAAAGTGTTAAGTTCGTGTGTTACAATGTTGATATGTGCTAATGTTGGCTGAATATAATCCTTAATACCTTATGAATGATGGAAGCAAGCAGCAGCTAGCCATAATGTTAGCTGTTTATGACTGACTCATTTAATAATTTGGTTTACATCTTATTCATTTAAAAAAGAAAGAATAACAGAATGTTGTTTACAAAGAAGTACCTCTGATAAATGAGGAATTTCCTTATTTAAATTTTAATTATACCGTCTTGGCAGCTAATTTACAGGAAAAGTGTTTAATTTTAAATTAAAAACACGAAACATTGCTCTGGATACGTGTGTCGGTTTACAGTTTTATGAACTATTGGTCATTTCCTCTGTGAGAAGTAGATTTCCGGACTGACACACATTCTTTAAGAAAAAAAAAATCAGATGACTTACAACTTATATTGATCTACAGTCGTCAATTCTTGTATTTCGAGTTTCTTGTTTGCAGGTCACTATTCTGAAAAGGTCAAAGTGTATTCCACACATTTATCAATCACAATCAGATTTCTGTACTATGTCCGCGCACAGACAATAGTAGCCAGGTGAGGGCGCTACTTACTACTTACAAACACATGAGCTCACCTTGTTTTCCTTTGCATACAGTCAGGAATGAATTTGCATTTATTTACAGCTGCTCATATGAAGACCACATTTTTGTGTCTGAGCCTTTCTTTGGGATAAATATTTATTGTCTCCACAACCCCCCAAAAACTTTTTTCATATTATTGCTGGATGTTGAGGCTTTTACAGCACTTGATCTGTCTCAGCATAGTTGCTTTTTAAAAATAGACCCTGCCCTGTGTAGGATTAGCTTTGTGTTGTCTGTGTACCTTGTTACTGCTTTGAATGTTGTGCTCAGGTGTGACAGAAAATGCTGAGTGAAATCTGCCGCAGCCATGATGTCATCTGTTCACAAGGGGGTGGGAGGGCTGGAGGAGCAGCGCTGTGCAAGAGTGAAGGGAAAAAGCTTATGTAAACAGGCACATAGGGGGATGCTGGCATGAAGTGATGAGGCAGTTGAGACAATTTAACCCTAATGCACAGTAATAAAGACAAACATAGTCATGCATTTTATTTAGTGAATAACTGGATTTGTGCCTAGTAAGTCTCATGCATTTCTTGCAAATACATATATACAATTTCTCATATTAAATAACCTTTTTTTTCTTTTTTTCAAATTTAGAGTACCTTATCATTAGATAGAAAGTTACAGTAAAATTCTGAAAGCGTCTTTGTCTTTGCTGTTAAATAATAGTAATAATAAAAACACAAAACAAGCAAGATTTTCCATGACTGTGTAAATTTACTTGCAGGATCTTGTTTGAAAACCGTCATTGTGTGACTCAAGTTTATCTTCTGGCCTAAAAGGACTTTACTCTCAATGCATTTGTGCTGCCTATTCCAGTGTGATGAACAAGGAACATTGTCACTAAATTCTGACTTATTATTGGGCAAATCTGTCAAATTTTGCAGAGAATATACATAGAACATACAGGTTTGCCTCAAATATATATATATATATATATATATATATTTTTATAAGATTTGTAGTTGATTTGTAGGCATTGAGAGGTCAGGCTATAGTTATAAAAAGTTAAGATTTAGTTTAAGGTTAAGATTTTCATGGAGAGCCCAACGATCAACGATTCAGTGTGGAAAAATGTTTGAGTTTCCAGAAATGATCAGCCATAAACATCAACAGTATTTTTTTATACAATTTTATATTTAAATTATACAATTTTACTCCTTAGTTTTATTTGCCAAATCATAACTACATGTGAACACTTTAGTTAATCTAATCAAGAGACTTTTCCAGTCTCTTGATTAGAACATATAGTATATACACACTCATTTGAACATTTACCAAACCACAGCTTCTTTTTTACGCTATCCTATTTTAAAACTAAACAAAATTTTTAGTATTCGAATTTATAGGTGGTCGAAAAGCCCTCCACTCAGGATGCAACATCTTTCCAACAGCTTAAAGTGTGTTTCTCGATCATAGTTAAATCAATTTACTATCGATCATTTCTTCTTATCTTTGCAGGACTTTGGGAGTGACGATGAACGGCGAATAAATCAGAGGTATGTTTATCGTAAAGTGCAACTACGCTTCTCTGTCGCATAGCATTGAGCAAGGTCTCTCACATTTATTAAGCAGGTGTTATTTACAGACTATCAGCATCTGTACTTGACTCATGCTGTGAAATCGTGAGGGGCGGCAGACTCTCTGGCATCGGCAAATAGGAGCCAGTGTCGTAAAACACTTGTTTGTCTGTCTGCTTGGCACGTTTTTTCTGTTTAATTGCCAACTGCAACATTTGTGTTACTTTCCCTGAAGGAATATATTGAATGGTGTGTCTGTTTGCTTTTTCACAGTTTTTTAAGTTTTTTTTCTTTAAACAGACCATCTGTTTGTTACAGATTGACAACTAAGAATGAATAAGTTGACAACATTTTATGTTTTCTTTCATTGAATGAGTTGGGTGTTGCTGCACATGTTTTTTTCAATCCATTTAGTATTTACATTCGATGAGAAAAAATATGCAACAATAACATTTTTACATAATGGCAAATCTGATATCCATCCTTCACATTTACTTGCAGTTCTGATCAATACAAAGTCTTTATTTTTTGCAGTTGTGTATTCTCACCATAATACCAAAATTCATACATAGTAACACTGAGTTTTATTATTTAGGTTCTTCAACAAAAAACAAACAAACTAATAATTCAAATAGAGCTAAAATAAAATATAATATAAAGAAAACTCAGAGTAGTGATAAATATAGCTTTAGTTATATTTAGCTTTAGCTTTTTAAAGGGAGGGTATTTTGTAAAGTAAATGTTATTTTTTTTACCTTTATTTCATGTTATAAAGTTATTCCCGTCATCAAAAACATACCTGGAATGTTACTTTGATTCTTTCATGCATGGTTGAGAAATCCTTGAATCTCCCGTGGCAACCATTCACAGATCCCCAAACGCTAGCAAATGCCGTCAATTTATACAAAGCTCCTTCTTGGAGCTGCAGGCCCGAGCTTCAGTATACAGTATTTTTTTGAACAACTTGAAGGTAACATAGTTACTTGATTATGTGATAAAATGGCACCATGTGCTTGGAAAATACAGAATAGTGGAAAGTCATTAACACAACACACTAATACTGATATTATTATACACCGTAATTATACCATGCCGTCATTTGTTTTTCTTCTTGTGGGAGAAATTTATTAAAAAGTGATGAGGTTGTAAATTTTTATTTTGGTAGACTGAAGAATTACGAGGCTCCTTTTAGTCTTTAGTTAAAACTACCCATCTATTGCCCAAACAGAGTAAACTCAGTTTTTGGGTTAATGAAAAAGTCCAGCAGGTTTCTGCATGTGTGCTGACCAAAATAATTGTACTTATCAATCAGCCCTCGTAGATTTAATCACACAAGCCTCACAACAAAACACAGTAACAATTTATTATGATGTAAATATTTGTTATAATTATGCAAAGCAAGTACAGTCAAGCTCAGTTGGGCACCATTGTAATCTAGCCTCTGTGGAGCTAACCCAGGGATTTAATTTCAATTCAGAGCTTATCAGGACAAAAGCTTCTTTAATAGCATGTCAGCCTAAAACTTAGTTGTCAAGAAGATAACAATGTGGGAGTTTATATGTCACTCACTTTGACAGGTGTTTTTCTCTTGTGAACAATGGCATGTCCTTTTATGAGCCCTATAATTCTACACACATTTATTCCTGTAAACTTTGCCTCAGAAGAAATGTGAACTGAGGGAAACTACATCATACAAACTGTTCTGTTTGTTTTCTGTTATGCAACAGCCTATGGAATGTCTTCGGGTAATGCATGATCTATGCATGGTGCGAGTCCTGACTTGCGTCTAGCTTTCTGCCATTTTTTGAAGGCTCTGTAAGCCACGTTGGGTAATAAAACTGGCAGTAAATTTATGTTTATAGTATAAATGCATTAAGTTGACGCATATTTGATAGACGTATTTAGCAGGGTGTGCTCCTCTGACACACAACCTGAGAGGTAGCATCTGTTGATGGACAGCTGATGTTCTGCCAAATGGGGATGTTTGTGCTTGCTGGCTGACCTTAATGATGAACAACCAAGATAGTTGATGAGGGCCAACATAAACATTGTGCAGGTGTCTTTGGAAGTTAACCAAAGAATGATTTCATTCAACTGGCTTGTAAACTGAAAAAAACGGGCAAGGTGCTTTAGTTCAAGGTTAAGGCCAGTGTCTTACTTTCAAGATTATTTGAAAATATTTCTGGCATTTTTATATTTCTAAAAGTAAGTGATTTAATTGCTGGTAAATAACAACAATGAGTCTCACTTTACTCATCAAATAAAACATATTAACCGCAATGTCATGGGAAAAAGTTAGGAACCCCTCATGGCTAGTCTTACCCGCTCTGGTTGAATTAACGTGGAATGCTCCATGTGGCCATGCATCAATCTTCTCCTTTAGTTGTGAGATGATTTCAGGGGTTCATTGCATGTACAGCCAGTTTCAAGTCACCCTACAGCATCTCATGGAGATGAAGATCTCGACTCGGCTGAGAACTTTCTGTTTTTCTGTTCTCGTCCAGTCATTGGTGGCTTCGCTGAATTGTTTTGGGTTACTGTCAAGTTGCAGCAGTTCTGCTTCAGCTGTATTATTATTAGTAGTAGTATTTTACAGAACATTAAAGCACATTTTTCTGAAACACCTTTAGATGCACCATAGAATCCATGGCGGGTCTTAAGGTTTTCATATTTGTCACACTTCTTTCTCCTGTATTTTTCCTCAGTATGTTCATGATGTTATTTTTCTTGCTCAGGGCCATCATCTGATACCTGAGGTGGTTGCTCACTTCTGCACCCCTCCCTTAATTTTCTGAGTAAAGTGTCAGTGAGAAAAATGGCGGTGTTATGCAACGGAGAGCCTCCAGAGGGGTTTATTTTTTTCTATTTTCTCTCCCCTCATTGTGCTGCTGTGTGTGAAACATGACTAAACCAGGCTGGTAACAGCTGAGTGGCCTCTTTAAAGAGTAACTCGGAGCAGCTGTCTCACACGTTCGCCCAGCAACTCAAGGTGGCGGCTCAGAGGACATCTGGTCCTGTTTTGCCCCGACCAGATGCATCTGGATGCCTACAGAGCAACAAACCCTGCTCTAATGCAGAGCTACGTCATCATCTACACCAAATTCTTCTAAAGCTGGACCTTAGTTTTACGGGGAAGTTGCTTTATGCTTCAGGAGGGAAATGAAAAGCCGCCTGAAGTTTCAAATGAACATTACTGAACCTCTGCTAATGTGTACAGTGCTCTGTAAGTCATTGACATAATGTTGCTCAGAAAAAAGTTGCGTTGTTATCAGGATCTCATTAAAGCATATTCGTTTAACTTTATTCATTATGAATTCTATTTATATAATTCATATATAATTGTGAATTATATATGAATACAATAATTAAGAGGTATTGCAGTTACTTTTTACAATACCTTACACATCTAAAAAATATTCTGCAGAGTTTGGGGACAAATGGGACATAAAAGGTATGTCCTTAACCGGATATAATCTCAGACGGCATGTTTGATGGCATGTGAGTGAGTGACAACTAGCACCAGGCACTTGAAGGAAAGAGATAATCCTTCCCCCTATAAGCTCGTCTATAATGAGATTTGGGGGTTTTGGGACAATGCCAGTTCTTCTCAGCGCCTGCTCCACCTTTTGCTTGACTTCTGCTGAGACACTACCATGAAGTTTGAAGACCACTGATGTCGTTTTCAGTATTAGATGTCTAATTTGGATTATTTTTGGCAAAACCAAAAGGTTTTTCTTCTTGTACTGAAAAAAGAGGCATAAAGATTGGCTTTTAAGTTTTGTTTTTTTTTTCACAACTCTTTCTGAAAATGACATTCTTCCCTTGCCTTAGGAGGAAGCCTTTACTTTACCTCGTTCAGATTTTGACCTGAAGTTTAAGGAAAGTTCGAAGGCAAGGTCCCACTGATGGGAAGAGGCATCCACCTCCTGAGTTATTCTTAGCTTTTAGATTCTTGTTCACAGACTTCTCTACACTACAGAGAGATTGTGACAGAGACAAGACAGACTGAGGGACTTAAGGAGATGGGCCATGTGCGCCTGAGGCACCGGGTGGAGTGTGTCCCTGCAGGCAAGCGCGCTGACTCACAAACAGAGACGCTCAGATGAAGGGGAGGAGGAAGAGGCGATCAGGGGGAGGGGCCTCTGAACAGACGGCACTGCTTCGCTGAGCAGCCCAGATGAGTTCGGACTGTCTGTCACTCAAAACCACTGGGACCGACCCGAAGCTGTAATTACTCCTCTTTTCTCCTCCTCAACTGTTTCTGGATGTGGATGCAGAGGCATTAACTGGGTACCAGGCAGACCTAGGTGACACTCCGGGGAACAGGATGCATCTGGTCGTGGAGCCCTTTCAGGAGGCCGTGATGAAGATGCTACCTTATTTTGTGGAGAATGCCGTTTTGACCCAGAATGAGATAAACCGCATGTGAGTGTTGATTGGGTTTTTGGAGAAATGCAGATCAGCTTGTAAATTAATGAAATTTTCAACAGCTTGAGGAGCACTTACTGTTTGATTATTATCTATGTTTTTGACTTTTTACCTGAGAGTTCTCACTCCTTAGCAGAAGTTGTAGGTGTGTTGATGGTGAACAGGTTTTCTGTTAAAGTCTGGACTTTCTTTGATAGTAAATGTATTTTTAGCCCCAGCATTTGTGGAGAAGCTGATAGCAGGGTGCTGCAAGGAAAGAGCAGAACTTAGGCTGTTTGGTTGGGACGTCTGTAGTTGGACAGCTTGTGATTTAAAACATAAAAACAGGTTTTATGTTTTAAAACCTGTTTTAAATTTCACACGTCTGAAAAAGTGAACAATCATTAACCTGAATTCGGACAGGATCTTGGTTTGACGAGGCGGCTGCCTCAGACTTGTTCTTGCTATAGCAACTAGACACTCCATCATAAACATCAAACATAGAACAAAGTAAGGCGATAAATGTACTAAAGTGACACAAAAGCTCTCGTTGAAAATTGTCCACCCTCGTGCCTTGTCACCGTTTTCTTCTCCTTTATAGCAGCTCTGGGGGTGGTGCACAAAATGAAAGTCATTGTTCCTTCATAATGTTCAGTTTGGTTCAGGCCTTTTAGCTGCATGTGGGGTTTGATTGTCGGACCAAAACGACTGGAAGATTAGTCAGATTTCTCTTGGAGATGTACAGAGAAATGCATTGTAACATTTTCAGAATGACTACTTATTGAAAAGTCAAACTCAGTGCTGTCAGAACATCAAACCGATTTAAATATTAGTCAAAGACAACACAAGTAAACACAAAATTCAGTTTTTAAATGAAGATGCTTATTATTAAGGGAGAAAAAGTCAAACCTACATGGCTTTAAGTGAAAAAGTGATTGGTTCTTAAGCATAGTAATCGATTGCACCACTCCCACCATATTAAAGAATAGAAATAGCCATTATAGAGGGAAAATTTAGGCATAAATTTAAACATCAGCATCAGATATATTTATCTGATCAGCATCAGATATATTTATCTGATCAGCATCAGATATATTTATCTGATCAGCATCAGATATATTTATCTGATCAGCATCAGATATATTTATCTGATCAGCATCAGATATATTTATCTGATCAGCATCAGATATATTTATCTGATCAGCATCAGATATATTTATCTGATCAGCATCAGATATATTTATCTGATCAGCATCAGATATATTTATCTGATCAGCATCAGATATATTTATCTGATCAGCATCAGATATATTTATCTGATCAGCATCAGATATATTTATCTGATCAGCATCAGATATATTTATCTGATGCTGATGCTGATATGCTGATGCTGATACCTATGCACAATGTATTGTGTATAGGTTCACACAATACATTCCAACAACAATTGCAGTTGTAATAATATACTATTAAGTTTAAATAAAAATAATGTGCAGTTATCAGGAATAAAAATAGCCTACTCTAATCCAAGGATTGTGCAGCAGAGCCGCATAAAATTCTTACAAAAATGTACATAATTGTGCAAGTATATTGAACATTTTTAGCAACAACTGCAATCAAGTATTTGCATGCAGTTTGTAAGTAGCACTGCTGCCTAGTAGCAAGAAGGTTCTGGGTTCGAATCCATGGCTGGTATTTTTCTGCATGGAGTTTACATGTTCTCACTGTTCATGGGTGGGTTTCTTCCAGCTTCTTCTCACAGTTCAGAAACATCACTGTTAGGTTAATTGGCCTCTCTAAATTGTGTGTGTGGTTAGTTGTCCAGTGTGTTTCTATGTTGCTACCCTGCAACGGGCTGGCAACCTTTCCTATGTGTACCCTACCTAAATATATATATTTATATGTCCAGTGTCAGAGTTACAAACGACTGCTTGATTGCAATATTTGATATATTTCCAGTGTTGTGCATTAATTCTGTGCTCATAAATACAGAGATGCTAAAACTGAAGGAGAGCAGTGGGGAAGCCATAACAATGAGATAGAAAGAGGAGTGAAGGAAACCAATCGCAATCGTCACTCCAGTATCATCATTTATAATGAAATGTTTTAGTTTTCCCTGAATGTTAATAAAATTAAATTGGAATAGTAGGGTTAGGGTTAGGGCCCGCTTCTTCTGTATGGGCTCGTTTAGCCTCCCTCAGCACACAGTGATGTCATGGCAGCAGCATTTACAGACAGGTTTGTCTTCAGCACATGTAAGGATTTGTTTTGATTTTGTCACTCATCAGTTTTGTACTTTCCTGATGATGATCTGGTTTGCCAGACTGCACACGTTGAATACATGGAACATGCGTTCCACCCTGCTGTCAGGTAGATTTACGGATATGTTCACATTTCTCTCCATTAAATTCAAGTGATTGAACTCAGCCTGAGGAAAACATCTCATTGTTTTTATTAGAGCTCCTCATATGCACTGGAGACTTATTCAAAAAAGTGAAAGAACTGTAGTTAGGTCAATAGTCAGGTTCTTGCTGCATTAGACCCAGCCAGCAAAGACCTGACAAGTCAAATTAGAGTGTGAAGCCAATGCAGCAGAAAGAAGATAGATAAGCACTCAGTTCAAAGCATCAATCCTGAGGTCGGCCTCTGTAACGTGGCAGCTTGGCTTCTCCTCTCAGCTGTTGAGTGAATTGGCCAGAAGCAGACAGCCATGATTTACGATTGTCTCGTTGGCTCCATCGAACTGAACAAAACAATCCTATTAAAACTGAAAATGTTGCTTTTTTTCCCCTTTGAGTGTCCTCGCAGTTTCATTTATATGCTCATTATGCACATTAACCTGAATCATGGAATCTGACTTGCAGTTTCTCTCTTTTAAAATTTCTCTTTCCTGTTTTGTTTTGCTTTTTTTTGGCAGTTTGAGCGAGAGCTTCTTCATGGTGAAGGGCGCCGCTCTCTTCTTGCAGCAAGGAAGCAGTCAGCAAGGCCAAAAAGCACAGCCTCCTCACAAACATGCAGGTGAGAATAAAACATGTTTTCTATGTTAATCACTCAACTTCATCTTCTGTCGTGCCGGTGTACGAGGAGTTCAGCTGTGGCGCTCCTTAGCGTTGCAACAGATGTTTATAGCAGGGGTGAGAAGGATGGCGGGTGCGTCGTTGATAAGCATGTTCCAGACCCGTAGCTTAGGCAGATTACAGCTTAAATCCAGCGTATGTTAGCACTATTAGAGGAACCTCTGTGGACGATTTAAAGAGGGCCCGACCATTTGTGAAGCCTCACGTGTTTTCTCCTCTTCTTGTTAACTCAAGATTCATAACATTTATTCCAGCAATACCACAGTAGCAATCCTAGTGTGTAATTTAGAGATTTGTTTTTCTTCTACTGTAACTCTGGAAGAGAAGTTACCTTTGCAAAAAATAAACCTGTTGTGAAGTGGCTTGTATGGCTTATTGCGTTAACTGAAGTCAGTCTGAATGCCCCGTATCTGTAAAGGTTTTCTTTTTGAAAGCCACAATCGCTCCTTTAAAGACACAAAGCCTACCTGCCAGCACGCATTCATGATGGGAATTCACCATGAGCCAACAGCACATCTGCTGCCAAGTCATTTGGCAAACTGTGACTGCTCCTGGCAACTTTGAACGTATTTACTGGCCACTTTGTAAGGTAGCTCACAGACGTACTGTGTCATCAGGAACTTTTGCCAGGGGAAATAGCTGTGTCATTTCTCAGGAACTGTGGTATTTAACCCAGAAGTGGGAGACAAGGAGGTTGACCTATAGAGAGTTCTTCAATAAGGGCTTTCTTGTTCTTAGACCTACTTGTAACTTAAAGTTCGTCATTGAACATCTATGCGACAGACCCTGCTAGTGCAAACATGTCTCTCTGGTTTCTGAGAGTATTTATCCTAGCTGGGCAGAACCTGGACACATTTGGCATTTCATGTAAAAATGAAAAGAGAAGCAGCGTTAATAAATATGAACACTGCAAAAATGTAGCATTTCCAGAAATCTTTAAACATGTTCAGCATCAAGATTAAAAAATTTTAACTTGAACTTAATTGAGCTCTTCTTATGAAAACGAAGTAAACGATGCAATTGCAGGAAATACTTTTGTTTTGATCAGGCATAGAGGGCCATCCTAGAGATGCACCAGGGACAGTTTTGTGGACAATTAGCAATTTTTCAATTTTAAGATTGATAATGGTGAATATGTTTTGTTCTATATCTCTTTGATATAAATACTGTGCATTTATATCACAGCCATTTTACCTAATGTGACACAAATTCTGCAATCATCATTTGGAGTAAAGTATTATGCAGCTTTCTGTACTTTATCTTAAATTGGAATTATTTCAATCTTAAATGTGTACAGTTGTCCATTCATTTCGGTTTCTGTGTAGCTTAAGTTAATTATAGCTTTAATATTTTAATCTTGTTATTTAAGTTTACTATATGTAATGAAGTGAAATCACAGCATTATTTAAATTTTAATATCTTAACAGCTAGTGACCATATGTGGATTTATTAGGAGAAGGACGAGATCGCATCATGCTGCTGGAAGTCAGTCAGTAGAATAATAAACCTTTTTACTCTTGTTTACCCACCATGGTTGTACATCTAGAGCATATTTCAAAGTTTTTTTTTTACTTACAGTAAAACTAAAGCAGGATTTAGTTAATGCTTAGAAAAGCTTTTTACTTTATAAGTTCATAATGTCTATTATCAACTCTCATTTTTGCTTAATGATGTTAATTTATAATAACTGACTATAAAAACACTGTTCCTTGCTTCTTGGACAGGTGAACTACCGCAGCACCTGCAGGTGATGATAAACATTCTCCGCTCAGAGGACAGAATCAAACTGGTGAGAGACATCAGAAACAAAACCTAATCAAGACAGTGACTTTAAGATAATTTTAACAAACAGATTGCAATTTATTATGCACTTTGGTGCTTATTTGCTCAGTGTTATTGTTGTTTCATGAGGGTGTTGAAGAGCAGTGCAAGGTGTCTTCAGTAAGAGACAAAAGATAAACATTGATATCCATCAATTATGTATTTTGACACATTACTTTTTTAAGCAGAGTTTCAGATGTTTTTATTGATTCTTTGTTACAATAATTGTTATAAACAAGCAATGATTTTCACCAGCATGTGACGTACACAGGATTTTTAATTTTATTTCATCTTTGATTTCTTATTTAAACCTTCTATCTTCTTTTTCTACAACAGTCATTGCAGTCACCGTGTTTTATTTTTGCTGTGTTAATAAATTAAACAAGAAAGTTGGGAGTAATCTGCCTGTTGCCTTTGCAGGCGGTGCGTCTGGAGAGTGCGTGGTCGGATCGGGTGCGGTACATGGTGGTGGTGTACACCAGCGGGCGACAGGACACAGAGGAGAACATCCTTTTGGGAATCGACTTCACCAACAAAGACTGGTACAAATACGCTTGATTTCTTGGGTTTCCCACAGTATAGGCTCTGTTTTGCTTTGAGTAGTTTTCTTGGTGTCACCAACGAAAAGTGATTAGTTTTAAAAAGTTAGGAGAAGTATGGAATTCCATTTCATCATTGTTTTTGTCTAGATAAAAATTGGGCTATTTAACAACAGCTTTAGTGACCTTTATGCCCTCTTTGATCAGAGTTTTAATCTGGATCTGTGGTTTTTAACCTGGGTCATGTTTAGATGCCAAAGTATTTATATTCTTATTTGATGGCTTTTCATACATTGTAAACTGTGACTTTAATAATCTGTAATTAGTGTAGAGTTATCAAGTTAATATTTTATATTTATATTATATTTTTGTCGAATCAGAATCTAAGAAAAGCGTTGAGTTGTTTTGTGAAACATACAGATAGTGGTACACAAGTAGTTGGGTTTTTTGTAATCGGAGAACCAGAACAAAACAGAAATTTGAGTCTAGAAAAATTTTTAAATGTAAAAAAACCACAGTTGTAAATACTGAACTGTATGGAAATGTCATTCTGAGTTTATTTGCTCTCAGAATCTGCGTTAATTTTTGTTTTTGTCCAACAAATTATGTTCCCTAAACTAATGAGTAATATTTATAACTGTTTTATTCTCAGTTTAGAGATTCTTGTCAGTGAAAGAAAATCTTGCAAAAAGAAAATCTTAAACATATAGTTTCTTATTCATTCAATTCTTAGACTCTTATGTCAGTATTCCTAAAATGAGTTTTTTTGTGCTTATGCCAGTAAAAGCTGTTCAATCGGCATGGTGCTACCTCTTTGGAGCGACACAAAGATCCATCTGGATGGAGACGGGTGAGCTTTTTAAATTCCCCTATTAGAAAGAACCGGGGACACAACTACAGCATTGGTTGCTTTATTTTTTTTCCAGATTTTTACCAAATCCTGCACCATTTCTCTGACACCTCAGATGAATTTGATTCACACAAAGCAGCGACTCTCTCCACACTCAGTCAGTCTCCCATCTGTTTTGTCTGCTCCTCAGGGGCTTCACTGTGAACACAGCAGGTCGGACTCATGTTTTCAAGCCCGTGTCGGTGCAGGCTATGTGGTGAGTAATGATTAACCTGTTGAGTCACGGTGGTTGTCTGCTGCAGTTTACCTGTAATGGAATAGTACAGTAACTCCTCTGACATCCAGTCAGATGGGCTACAGTGATGCATGGGAAATAAGTGTGCCACCTGCTGGCAGGAGAACGTACCTGCGTCTGTTTTGTCAACTTCTGACAAAAGTTGTCAGAACTTTTGTCAGAAGTTCTGACAACTTTTGCTTTCTATATCCTAAAAAGAATCTTAATTTGTGTGACCAATGATTTAGGTCGGCGTTGCAGGTGCTGCACAAGGCTTGTGAGGTGTCGCGCAGGTTTAACTACTTCCCTGGAGGCATGGCCCTCACCTGGATGGGATACTATGAGAGCTGCATCGCTTCTGAGCAGAGCTGCATCAACGAGTGGAACGCCATGAAGGACTTAGAAACCACGCGGCCAGACTCACCCATCATGTTTGTCGACAAGTGAGGAAACTATTTACCTTAGCAGCACCTCTCTAAGTGAATATTTCAACAATTTAACTAGAATGTTCTCTAATTTGATGGGTATCAAATTTTCCGTGAGTTGCGGTTCAGATTGTTAAGATGCTGTTTTATTTCTAGGCCTTCAGAGAGGGAAAGGACAGAGTGCCTTATTAAATCCAAACTAAGAAGCATTATGACCTCGCAGGACCTTGAGAACGTCACCTGCAAACAGGTAAAAGCATAAATGTTAGGAATGGAATTATAAAGTCTCATGCCAAGGAGTCTCCTGATATCATTTTGTAAACAGTGGAGGAAAGCACTGTTTTACACCACAACTGACTTAAAATGCTGAATTTTGCATCCTCTCTGCAGCTTCCAGTTTGTAGCTCAAAGTACTGATGAGATACTTCAAACTTTTATCACTTATTTATCCTGTTTACAGATTATTTAAGTTTGAGTCTCTGACTTCTTCTTGTTTTGACCTGTAGACTTAACACTGTCCCTGTGCTTATCAATTATTCAGAATTAATCAGTTTTTGATATTTATAACCTTCACACTCTTTATGGAAAATTTGGAAAATGTACTTTTTTTTAGTTAATATTGAATCATTGTTGAAACAGCTATGCATAAATAAGTCAAGCCTGCACATGTCAGCCTCTGAACAGTCTGCTCAGTATAAATGTAGAAGGAAACATTACTAAATATTTAAAGACTTCAGCTCCTCGGTTAGTTTAAGATTCATTGACTCCATTTATATCGCAATTGCTAAAATTGGAACCAATCTAAGGTTCTGTTTTTGATTTATTTCTTTTGTTTTGCCTTTTTTTATTTGAAGTTTGGCTGATTTATCTTAAAGTTTTATTCTCTTAGATTGCAACATACACATCTGTCAAGCATCAAGCTTTGGAGACAGTTGAAATTAAAACCTGAAGAGCCTTCAAGGTTTTAAGATTCTTAAAACCTTAGATGTATGTTTTATATTGTAAAACCATTGAGACAGAAACAAAGGCATTCCATTTTCTTTTTTCTTTCAGATTCGAACTGAACTGGAGCAGCACATGAACTGCAACTTGAAAGAATACAAGGAGTTCATCGACAATGAGATGTTGCTGATTCTCGGCCAGATGGACAAAGCCACTCTCATTTTTGACCATGTCTACTTGGTGAGCAACGTTAAACTCTCTTCTACCATCACAAAAAATGTCTGCTGGACTTGTTGATGTAAATGACGTTGAAAATGTTCAATTTCCTTTATGGCCAAGAAACAGATTTCTGTTTAATTAATCTTCTCAGTGAAATAATTGTGAAGAACAAAACAACCTTAAACAGAGTTAAAAACACACTCAGACTAAAGAGAACTTTCTCTCATTTGTTTTTAGGGATCTGAATGGAATGCATCTAATTTGGAGGAGCTGCAGGAGACAGGGTGATTTGTTTTAGATTATGCAAGACCTAAGATAACCACACACAACACATATTTTCATTACGATCTAAGCGAGAAAGAATGTCGGTGATAAGTTAGCGCTGTGTTTCTTCTCCAGGGTGGGCTACATCCTCAACGTTACCAGGGAGATCGACAACTTCTTCCCAGGGACATTCTGTTATCACAACATCCGCGTTTACGACGAAGATGCCACGGATCTCCTAGCTCACTGGAACGACACGTATAACTTCATCATGAAAGCAAAGTGAGTCGCAGAATTTTATAGATAATATTTGTTAGCTCTTTTCTGTTGATCTGTAAATGGCCTACATTTTTGGCCATTTTTGGGTGGTGGAATCCAACGATGAAGCTCTTCATTTAGAAATAAAAATGTATGTTTTATTTTAAACGGATCAAGATAAAATCTCAAATTACTCAACTTATAACTTTAAAACTTACCAGCAAAGAAAACCAGTGTGGATGCTTGGCTATTCATAAAATCTGATATGTCAGGAAAATTTATATTTTTTATTCAGCGACAGTAGTAATAGAATATTTTTCAACACTTAATTAGTCACTATAGATAACTTCAAGCTGCATGTGAACACAGGAGAAAAACGGAGCTAAAGTCCAGATCCTGCTGCCTGAAGTAGGAGCTGAATGTTGTTTTTTTTAAAGGTGCGTTCAGGGACAACTCGTTCATCAGAATTACCCCCAATATGATGTAGGCATTTTTTATTTTCAAATACCAGCGCAGCCTTATTTTGTAAATTCTTAAATAACAACCTTGACTATTTTCAGGTGTTTTTTTATTGTCATATAATGTATCCAAGTATTGGGTAAACCCGATTATATTTAATTAATATAAATAACCAAACCCAGTGATTGTTTACAGGCCATTATTTTATGTTATAAAACATAATAAAATGTAACTATTTTCACTATGTAATCTGAAAATTACGTGTCCACTGCTGTAGAAAGCTAAAAAAAGATTTGCTTCACTTGACTGAAGTGACCATCAAAATCTGGAAGAACCAGAAGAGCTTTTTCCCATGAGTGCCTCTAAATCCTGGGAAGTCTTTTTTTTTTTTTTTTCCATTATCATCTGTTTTTCTACTTTTTAAAGTCAATTTAAAAGGCAAATGTGATTGCCAAAAAATGGGCCAGTTTCCTCTTGTTTTAAGAGGTAGCATACGTACACATATTACACAGATGTACGTGTAATTCTTACCCACAGAAAGAACGACTCCAAGTGTCTCGTCCACTGTAAGATGGGCGTCAGTCGCTCTGCCTCCACCGTCATTGCTTATGCCATGAAGGAGTACGGCTGGTCTCTGGAGAAAGCGTATAACTTTGTGAAGCAGAAGAGGAACATCACACGACCCAACGCAGGTTTCATGAGGCAGCTGGCAGAGTATGAGGGCATTTTAGATGCCAGGTACGCTCATTCACTCCATACATGTCTGAAGTGTTGTCAGCAACCAGTAATTTTGAAATAAACTTTTTATTTTTGTTACGTGTCCTCTTCGTGTGCTCGGTGGGATTTTCTGCCCCCAGCAAACAGCGGCACAATAAACTGTGGCACCCGGACGCAGACTGTGAGATGGCCGAGGGTCAGCAGGGTCTGGCTCAGTTCTGTGAAGGAGACGGCGGGGGGGATCCCACTGCAGACCCAGGGATGTCTCCCTGCTGTGAGGAGGGATCCTCTGACAAAGGCGCTGCCTGCTCATCCCCATGCAGGACTGTTGCTCTAGACATCGACCCCGCCTACAACAACTACTACTTCCGCCGGCTCTCCGACTCGGCCCTCGACAGCGAGCCATCAACGCCTGTGCGTGGCCCTCCTATTCTCGGCATGGAAAAAGTCTTCATAGAAATCGAGGACGTGGAGAGAGACGCCCTGCTGGATGACGAGGCTTTCCATGGGCAGGAAGGCCTGCCGCTCCCTCACTTTGGACCTACAGCAGAGGGCACCGCTGCCCAGACCTGCAGCCGGGGGCCCGAACCCCTGGAGGAGCTTCGGCTGAGGCTGGAGTTCAGTACAGTGGAGGAGGAGAATGAGGAGGACGTGCAAAAGGAGGAGGCGGAGATGGAGGTGTTGATGCAGCCAGATGACAGAGGGGGAGGTGAGGGAGTCGGTGGTGAGACTCAGGATGTGGAGGTCGAGGGCGATGCGGAGGGGATTGGGATGGATCTGGCATCCCTTAACGACAATTCAAACAACAACAATCATTTGAGCCTTCTGCAAAACCACAAGGTAAGTTTGAGAAATATTTTAATGATGACTGTGGTTAGCCTAAAATTATGTTTATCGCCAAATTTCAATATTAAATAAACTGAAATAAGTTATATAATACAGAAATGTGCTGTGCGCAGAGTGCCAAAACCAAAAGTACAGAACACGTACAAAAGAATCATAACAGACAAGTTCCTACTAGAGCTGCTCTATATTGATAAATATTACAATGGTGACAATATTGGTAAATATTGCAAAGATGACATCAATTGAATATATGCTTATTTTCTTTTTAATTTGTGCTTCCATCACTCCGCAGTCTTTAGCATTTTGGACAAAGTCGTTTGTGTCTGGTGTCAATGTCTCCTATTGTGAGACTTCGTCCAACTTAATATTACTCTAAGAACTTCATATGACTTGCAATATATATAAGTCCACAGCATCACTCTGCTTGTAATGAATCTATATAAATCAGAATTTATTCCTCTGACATGTGTTTTCATCAAACGTGTTTTATCTTGTCTTTATTTAGGACACATCCTCCTTCCTTCTTAATAGAGATGCTTCTCTGGTGTCTGGGTCTCATCAGAAAGCGCATTCTTCTTCTCCAGCTTCTGAGCTTCGCCTTAACGCCCGCCCTGATTCTGAAGTCCAAAGTGCTTCATTGGGTCGTTCTGAAAGCGTTTCGACTGCAGTGGGACTTCTGAGCCCCTGTGGTCCTCAGTGTGACTGTGCCAACTGTGCAGCCTCTGCCACTGCTCTGCTGTCCTCAGAGGAACAGCGGTCAGTGGAGGTCGAGGACAGCAGCCATTTGCTTCAAGACAGCCCGTCTGAATCTGCCTCGGATGTTCTCCCCGAGCTGATGAGAGCCGATTTTGAGGAAGAGATTCCCGCAGTGGCTTGTTACCTCGGCCAACAGCAGGAGAGCCTTTTGCAACTACGTCAGTCTGGCCTGGTCCGGCGTCGGGCAGAGAGGCTTGAGAGGCTTTCAGGAATGTCCCTGCAGGAATGCCAGAAGTCTAAGAGGTGTCCGTCTCGCAATGAGGAAAAGGAGGAGTTCTCCAGTTTTACCGGGGATTTCGGTAAAACTTCAACCCCGTGCCAAGTGCGGTTAGAGCCACTGGTAGTGCCACTGACCAATGAAGCCTTGTTGGGGGTGGTGGGTTCAGGGCTCCTCACGCCCACCTCCTCCCCTCACGGCTCCACGCTGACACGGAGCTCCAGCAGCGACAGTCTGCGCAGCGTGCGGGGGAAACCCGGCCTCGTGCGTCAGAGGGCGCAGGAGATTGAGACGCGCTTGCGCCTGGCAGGCCTAACTGTGCCCTCCAGGCTGAAGCGCTCCAACTCGCTGGCCAAGTTGGGAAGCCTCAACCTCTCCTCCGATGACCTGTGTTCGGCCTGTTCTTCAGACGCAGGGACGCTGCTGCTCCTCTCGCTGTCCCCTGAGCCGGACCAAGGCTTAGAGTGGGACTCTCCAGCCGCCTCGTCGTTGTCCAGACCCGGCAAGAACCTGCTCACTCCAGAAAGAGCACTTCCAGGTGAGCCCAGGAGCTGACAAATCAAGTGGGACTCATACATTTGTATGCTCCACTCACCTTCCCTTCTGTCGCACCGTGTGGTTGTGAAGGGCTACACCCATTCCGGAGAAAAGCGAGTCAAAACTGAGCAAACACAAACACAATGCCAACTCTTACACAAGGAGGCCACAATGTTTCTCAAACTGCTGTTCATAGCGATCAAAGTCATACTGCTGTATCTGACAAACCTGTTAAGCCATCAGATCACCTCTAACTCTGAATCACAGACAAACAAGTGCCTTACCCAAGAGACCTGAGGCACAGATCTGTGTGACAGATTGCATGCTGAGACGGTACGAGGCGCTCTGTGACCTTTGACGTGGTTTCCAGCAGCTCCTACTTTACCTTTACCTGTCAGGTACAAAATTATAGCCTGCATTGATGAACTTGAATTCCACAACGAGCTTCACAGAAACTGAGAGTTTGGTTCAGTGGAAGCAGAGTTGTTTTGACGACTGTTTTTTTTAATTTTTGGTTTTAAAGGTTACCTCATGTTGCATTCAGTGAGTTCCTGTCCAGAATATGTCAGGATTTTTGAAGTGAGATTATTTTATTTCTAATAGAAATGGTAACTGTTGGAGTCTTGCTGTAATACACTGCACTGTTACAGCAAGTATTGCTCATACTCCTGGCATTTAGGCAAAAATTAGTTGATAGGAAATTAGACATTTGTAAAAGAATAATAAAACGATGTAAAAGAAGCATCCCTTCTAAAACAAAAAACTAAACTATTTTATCTATTTATATGTTACAATGGATTCATTCATGATAATCAGTTTAGTATACCAGCTTTTTGCATGTTTCTGGGCTTTTTTTAAGGTTTTAATTTTTCCAAGTTTTCAGTACTTGGTCTTAAATTTCATTTTGTCATGTCTAATGATCATATTTAAATCATGGTCATAAAACATTTTTAATCTAAACCCATTGAAGCTTACAGAAACCTTGTGTCTTTCATGTTGGGGGTTATTTAGCCTGAAGCAATTATTAGCATAAAATTGAGATAGGAGGCGATGTGCCACAATGACCTCCCCCATGAAACAAGTACTAAGAACACAACATGTAACGCATTTTTATTCAGAGAAAGCAGAAGCAGAGTACAAACCAAAATATATATAACATGTAGTTTTGGCAATCAGACAATTATCCTGACTGGAAACCTTTAAATGCTCTGCTCTCAGTCGGTGTTTCACACAGAAAGATCGTTAGTGGTGCGCATCCTCTTACCTCTGTTTTCTGTGACATGAACATGGCGTCTGAGTTAATAACCACCCAATGCAAACAAGAAAACAGTTTAAAGTTTTATCAGTTTTATAAACTGCTTGGATGTTCTTGAGATTAGAATTGTTTGAAGAGGATGAAATATCGTTGGTTTGGCCTCTGAGACCATCTAAACTGGATTTAAATTAAATGAACTTCAAAAATCCTGAGCTAGTCCTTTAATTGGACTTCTTTCACTAATGCTTGGTTAGAATGAGGACATTGTTGTTGTTGTTTTTTTAAACTAATGTGTTAATTATACTTGCGTATGAGTGCGTGAATGGGAGTGGGAAGAGAAACAACCGTTGCCAGAGGCATACTTGCTGTTTTCAACAAACAGAACAGAATCTTTTCTGAGTTTGTTGTTCCTTTTGCACTGCTTTTTGTTACCGAGTCGATTCTGGCGAGCTATCTTCCAAAATAACATTGGAGTAATATTATTAACCTCATCATTTCCTACATCATATGATATTTTGGGGGAAGCGTAGTGACAAGAAGTCATGCAGCATGGCTTGAGATCAAAGTAAAAATGGCTAGTGTGAGAGTTAGATCTCACATTTGTGTGGACATTTCTGACATTTAAAAAATAAAAAATACAGTTTAAACACTACCTGTAAGCATTCTCTGGCTTAAATTCAGTTAAAGTGCTGCCAATGTCTTTAAGCTCATTTGTGCTTTTCGAAGTGTGGGAGACCAAAGTTGTTTTTTTTCTGCCATCTTAACAAATTGAAAGCTGTACGAAATTTGTGAATCCTAATGTCAATCGCGTACATATTTAAATGCTGTCACCTCTATTTTGCACCTTTTGGAGTAGTCAAAGAGAATCTGAGGAGTCATGGGGCTCATAGCTGTTAGGCTTTTATGCTCATATCATCAGTGAGTTTTAAAGCTTTTGTGACGACGTTCACAATAGGTTACTTCACAGTTTTGTAACCTTTTTCTTTTTATATTTTAATTATGCAGTAATTTTTGTACTGTGCATTGCTGTAGTTTGAATGCATATTGCACTTTTTATGTTGGTAAAAAAATAATGTATTGTATGTGCTAATTATGAAAATAAAATCCTCTTTTACATAATTTACCCTGAATCTTGTTTTGTTATTTTTGTTTCCTGCACACATATCTGAAGCTACTGTGCAGCTGCCATAGATTTTAATGGAGTTTCGAGTGAGAGTGCCATTGGTTTTTCTACCGTTTGAGATGCTGAGGGATCCTCAGTGTATTGTATTTCTGAGGTTCAGACATTTAACAGTGGTTGATTTTATGTTAAATGTGGTTTTCATTGAAGACTTTTTATTTCCTTTTGTATATCCTTTTTTTGTTTTTTTTTTGGCAATTTTGGATAAATGGCATGTTGCAGCCATCACTCTTACAAAAACCTTGTCGCCATAAGTCGGTCACAATCAGGATGCTGTTTTTAAGATGAATTGCAATGTCAGTTTTCCGCCATACTGTTTTATGACCTAAGCCTGTTTTAAACTTTTCCACGGCTTTCTCCCTGAGCTGCATGCTGCGTTGCTCTGCCTTTCTGAATCTCAGCTTAATAAATCTTTGAGGCCCTCACAAATCACATGCAGAGGGACTCCACTGACTAATTATTCGTTTTGTGAAACCAGTCGTTCGCTTCGTTTTTCGGTGTCAGAGTACAGAGGGCTAAACACAAAAGCACACCGTACTTTTCAGATTTTTATTTGTAAAAAGAAACCCATCTCTCATTTTACTCTCATTACACCATCACGCACTGCGGTTGTGTCGGTCTAATAAGTAACATCCCAACAAAGTACTGTGAAATTTGTGGTCATGATGTGAAAAAGGGTTAAAAAGGAAAAGAGTATGGGCTCCATACTGCAGCGTGTGGACTGTGAATTACATCATGGTGCCCTCATCTGTGTGTTTTGGCAGGGGGACCGTTTTCTAACAGCCAGGTTACATAACATTTGGCTTTCCATTACTCTTTGCATGACATCAGTGAATTACTGAAGTTAAATGTGTCCTGGGTCTAAATGGCTGCAGTTCTGGATGCAATGGGGAACCGAAAAGGCAGAGATGTTAAGTGCTGTGAACACAAGCATAAATCCTTCCCAAGACTATATTTTAAATAGATGACTGGAAATGCTGCATGTACACTGGAAAACACGCTGTAGCCATTTAAGTTATTACATGCAGGAGTATATTTAGCCTGCTTTTAATCAATTATATTAAAATAACCTGGTTGCTCGAGTTAGCTTTAATCTAAGTGAGAAGACGTCTTCAACTTCACAAGCGCAGAAACATTGGCTGGTGAAAACACTAATCACTCTGTCTAGGAAAAAACAGTAGCCTTCAGCTTGGAGTCGATGGGTGTGGTCCAGCCCCTCTTCTCCTTCTGCCGGTGAATTCTTGGCCGTTGTGCTTGCACTTTTGTTTTATTATCCGACACTGCATCCTGTTTTGGTCATTACTATAGAGACAGCAAGAAACAATAGAAACCCTCTGAGCTGTTTTTCAGATGATGTTCCACCCAGGCTGCCTGCTAATGATTACAAAGACCCTAAAGGTCATAACATTTTTCATAGTACCACATCTGACTGCTCAAGATGCCGTCAATTATGGCAACACCTAATGTTACCCTCAAAATTAGGAATACGTTTCCAGAACTTCTCTATAAACACTGAAGGCGGAAGATGTTTTCAACAAAAGACAAAATGAAATTTAAAAATAAAATGCGCGACTCGTTTGAAGCAAAAATGTGAAAATAAAATTAATTTCCAACAGCGATGAGGTTGATATGCAAAGCCACAATATTATTTCACACACCACATTAATTATTTCCTCTGGGTTGTATGGCACTGTCTCGTGTTTACCTGTGAATCGTGGAACTTATTTTTTTTCATTTTCAATTTACCCCTTGAATTGAACTTTGAAAACAAGCATGTCAAAAGTATTCACACCATTTGAACTTTTTGTCAAATTACAAACTTATATTCAACGTACTCTTATCAGGATTTCATGAGAAAGACCAACAAAACGTGAAGTAGAAGATGATACATTACAGGTTTTCAAAATTTTTTACCAGTAAAAAGTTAAAATATGTGGCATGCATTTCTAGCCCCTTTACTCTGGTTCTTCTATATTAAAGCCAATAAGTAAACACACATAGAGAACAGTAATTAGTATCTACCTGTGTGTAAGTTAATCACCGCTCTCATTATAAAACACAGTGAAGGCAGTGTAGTACTGTGGGGATGTTTCTTCTCCACCTGAGATCACTTAAATGTTTTGCACAGCGCTTTATTTCCTTTTTCATAGATAGATGTCTATTATTACACACATGTTTACAAGAGTATTTTGAATCCAAAGTGAAAGAACTTAAAGGCATACGATCCCTGAACATGTCTTTCTGTGTCTTAGCCCTCATGAAGATGGGATTTTAAGTTAAACAACTTTCTCCTAGGTTTCTTCAGATAGCTGCAAGTTATACTACAAGTCCAAGATTTCCTGATTGCGTTAGTCAAATGTGCAGTGACATCACATGGATGTAATATAAGGCTCCCATTGCTTGTGCCATTCGAGGGAGGACTGATCATCACTAAACAACCAACAAAGAACACTGTGTCAGTCCTGAGGGAGAACGGTCAACTTTGCCCAGGAATCCTAACCGGTAAGTGTCAGCTGCAGCATATAGTAGGTGATCGATGTCATGTTCACCATATAGCGAGAGCGCTGTGTCGTCTTTGTCGTAACCTGAACCATATTTTTGTGGATGTTCTCTTATCACACCCGATTGAGTAAATAAAGCGATGTTGTGTACAGATGATAAAACTTTGGTCTGTCAGAGGTTGTTGGTTCCCTGGTGTTGAATTCCTGTATGTCTGAGTATGTTGCAGCAGCAGCAGTAGAGCACATGGTGATCAAATGATCTCTTCAAGGAGCTTGAGACGAAATAATGAACCAGTTGTTAGAGAGGAAGAATTTGCTTAAGGGAAGGAGTTTCCAACAAGTCGTAGAGTAGCTGGAAAACAACCAATAAAAGCTAATTCTTCTACCTACTGACAGCAACTTTAACCCAAACTGAAGGGAAAAAAATACCATAATGTCTTCTGTGTTTTTCTGCTATTCTGCTTTATTCTGATTTTTGGGTGTTGTACCATGCATCTGGTTGTTAAATGGGGCTGTCAGATGAGAAGACAGCAGTCAGTCATATGTTTTCACACAAGCAGGGCATGAGGACACAGGCAGGAAGCACACTCATGCTCCAGAATGATCATTGTTTATTGTGCTGTGCCATTTTTCCTGCTTACTGCTGCAGTTTTGTGATTGCAAACTCATTTAGCAATTAGACAATGTCATGGAAAAGTTTATGTCTTCCTTCCAGCTCCCTGCTCTGGTCAAGGTTCTTCATCATGGGCAGGAATACAAAAATACCCAGACGTCTGAGTGGAATGCTTAGTGCTAATGTATTGACTTCAGTCAATAAGCATTGATATAAAACAGAGACTGTTCCCCAAATTACATGTTGGCAAATCAGTCACGATTTATGACAGTAAGACATGAGAATAGTGGTAGTCCTTGTATGAATGGCACTCTGCGGTTGAACCCCCTTGAGCACCATCCCCATGTTAAATCTGATCATATAAAATGCTGTTCATTTTCCTTTAAAAAAGAAAACAAAAAACACTGAAATGGGAACTTACCATTAACTGGGAGTCAGACTACATTGCTGTACAATGCAGAGTACAGCAATATTTTATGTACACAACACAGGGGACGCCTACTCTCTGTTGACCAGACATACGAATACACAACAGAAAACTGGTTTAGAAAATCAAGTTTGCTGTTTGAGCCATATCACCCAAATCAAAAATGACCACTGCTGGTGAGAAACACTATTTAACATTTAATAAAAATATTTCTGAAAGACTGTTACAAATTCAATAAGCATATTAATCGGTTTAAATGTTGTCACTGAAAAATTGTAAGGAACCGGAGTCAGATGAAACAGTAATAAAAAAGAGTTGACAAACCATCTCCTTGAAAACTTAAGGCATGAACTATACTATCCTCTTAAGACTTAAACCTGCAGTATGTAACTTTTATAAAAAATATATTTTTTACACATTTCTTGAAACCTTTGCTATGTCATGACAGCATGGTATGAGACAGATAACGTGAAAAAAATGGTCCCCCGCTGCCTAATGATTCCCAGTGGTAACAGTGCTAACTAGAAACAACCAATCATAGTTAGACGGAGGGTCTTAGTGCTGTCTATCTTGATCAAGTACGCACTTCTCAAACCCTCCCTCTGCCTCTCTGCTTCTTCTCTTCAGCACAGACTGTTGTGAATGCCAAGGTTAGTTATCACAACCTCCTATTCTTTTCTGGAATGGTGAGTTGTTTCTCTGCCATCAGCACTTTAGCAGTGTGTTCATGAGGGTGATTGACAGCACCAAGACACTCCTCCTGGCTCAGATTGGTTGTGTTTGACAACCAATCTGAGCTATTGGCTATTGCCATTTCTTCAGATGGCAATAGCAGCACACAGGAGGTGGAGGAGATTGAACTTTTCAGTCTGTTCCGTTACATGAGATACGGTATTTTAGTACATTTTAAAACAAGATCTTTTTGTTGCAAGGTAGCAGTGTCTTGTGTTGTTCTTTAGCACTCAAAAACAAGCAGGATGTAGGCAGAGTTATGATCAAAAGTGACAAAAAAGGGAACAGATGTAAAAAAAAAGAAAAAAAAAAACATAGCTAATAGAGCCCAATGCACAAGGGAGGACAGATTATCAGAGTAAAGCAGAACTAAGATCTGCAGAGATCTGCAGAGATAATCAAAAACTAAGAGTTAAATTCCTTAACCAAAATGACAAACCAACTCACAAAATTAGTACAAAGTCAAAGTCCCAAGGAAAACAAAACGTACATGTGCCATCTGGGTCAGAAAACAGACAACCTTCTCTAACTCCAAAAATTGGATTTAATTTTAGACTCAGTTCTGGATTAAAAACCAGCAGAATTCTATTCTAACAGTTGAAACCCAATATTTTGGTTAAACAAAATGTTGAACCTAACATTTTGGGAACACATTTGTCAAATAAGAACAGCTTGAGTAAAACAGAGTAAGCAAGTAGTGCTTCAGGGCTTAGGTTCAAAGTGCTTCCAGACATTTAGCATGTGAGAGAATAATTCACTGCCTTTGTGGTCTAAGGGTAACTTTATTGTCCTTCTTTGCAGATCAATATGGGACAGAACCAGGAGAAAATTGAAGGAATAGAACAGCATATTGATGAGAACCTGGAAGAAACTAAGATAGCTCAAGAATTTGGTTTGAATACTTATTCAGATGAGATCACAGAGGAAGAAAGTTCATCCGATGATGAGGATGGGAAAAAGTCAGATGAACCAGACTGTTATCATCTGAATGAGAGGCCCAGCTATGAACCCACAATAACTTCCATTGAGAGGCACGAGTGTGAGAGTCGGTACACTGCAAGGGAGGTGAGACAGGGAGGGGCTGCAGAAAAGGAGGGCGGAGGTGAACAAGGAGGAGGAGGCTGGACTGCTCCTCTGTCTCCACATGAGACTGAGAAGAACCCAGACAGTACCTCAGGAACAGACAGGCTTAAAACAACACACAGATTATCTAAAATTAACAAAAGCAAGAGGAGAACTGCAGATCACCTTCGAGCATCTGCAAAGATCAGGATGGAGCAACAGGCGGAGGAAACTTCCACACTAAAAGATGACAAATCAGAGGATGCAAGCTCTTTTGGACACTCCGAGCAACACGCTAGGATGCTGAAGAACTGCACCTATGGAGCTCATACAGGAAGTGAGTTACTACTTGTTGTGGACCTGAATGAAATTATTAGAGCTGAAGCTGGAAATGAGGAAATTAAGCTCTGCACAGGAACAGTCGGCAATTTAACTGAGAGGAAGGAACCGCCTCCAGCTCAGCCCCCACATCCTTTGGAAAACACTCTCCAGAAAGAGTCTTTATTGTACATGAGCGATACCATTCAAAGGGTAACCCCAGAGGAGAAAACAGACATCAGTGAAAAAGAAGTAACACTAAAATATGTTTTGGGTGACTGCTCCTTAGCTAGGCCAAAGGTGACTAATGTGTGTGACCAGGAGACAGAGATGCAGCCTTCCCTCCATGACACAGCTGAAACTAATGATGCAATAACATCAGAGTCAGCACTGACTGCAGCCTTGGAAACTGAGCCAAGCTCTATTCTAGAGAAGCTCCTGAAGAGAAACAAAGCAGAGGCAACTCCATCTCTGGATAAAATAAAAGAGGTTTACACCGACACAACAGAAGATTCTGTGGATGAGGAGAAGATCCTTAATACCACATCAGCAGCAGCATTAGGCAACTGGAACAAACAGCCTGAAGGTGACACAAAAGTGACTCAAAGCAAACAACCTGAACAGGATTTTAATGCAAATCCTGCATTAAAAGATTCCCACGTTGAGAAGATGGATGTGAAACAGACCGTGGTGGCTCAAAATACAACCTCAGATTCAGTTTGTTTCCAGACTGCAGCCAGCGGTGATGCTACGTGTGAGAGCTCACTAACTGAATCACATTACCCAGGAGCTAAGCACAACGATTCAACAGATGATTCAGTGAAGGCAGATGCTGAGATAAGGTCAAACACAGGCCCCTCTGAGAGCATGTCTTCAAACAGCCCGCAATCAGCTGTTTTACACGAGACAACATCATGTGAGCAGAGTGGTGTGATTGTTGAGGAACCCAAACCTTCCTCGGCTGAATCAACAGAGAACGGTGGGGAAATTAACTCTTCTAAGAAACTTAATGAGGAGAAGACTGATGCGAGTGGAGAACCTTCCACAGTTAAGAGTGAAACCAAAACCAAAACATCTGGCTCTGACGGAGCTGATGCTCTATTAGGAGACAGGCAGGTGACAAAAGAAGATCCTGAAGATGTGGCTGCACCACCTGCTGATGCTGGTACACCGTTGGTTGATGGGCTGGTTATAACACAAGAAATCAGCCAGATCCCTGCCAGCACACAACTGGATCACAACTCAGAAAATATTCTAGCAGAGGGAACTAAGAGAGATGGTGTCTCAATGAGAGACAAGTCCCAGAGCCCACCAAGACCCAGGCCTGTTTCTGACCTCATAAAAGAGACGATTCAGCTGCATGAGAAGTTGCAGCACCATGACCGACCCAAACCAGCAGAAGTTAAGTCTGCTGAGGAGCTGGCCCAATCCGTGAAGGTGGCGCAGATGAAAGCAGCTTTTGATTCGCCTCAGAAATCCCCAGACAAGGCAGTCGAGAGGAAGCCATCAGTGAGGAGAGGTAAGAGAATCCACATTATGTCAACCACCATGCAGTGAAGGGAAAAAGTATTTTCCCCTTAGCAGGTGTGTCTTGTTTTTATTTTTGCTGTTGTTTTTACATTTAGATGCTGAAGTTCATCACATTTTCATATCACACAAAGTTAGCCAGGGTACATACAGATAACAGTTTTCAAAGTATAATTTTATCTATTAAGAGAAATGAATTATATTTAAACTAGTTTTTCCCTGTTTATAAAAGTAGTTGCTCCCTAAACCTTTGATAGCTCAACTCATGGAAGAAAGAAGTGCCAACAGTTATTTCCAATGAAGAAACCTTTTAGCAAAAATAAAAACAAAAAAAATTACCCCTTTTTATTGCCAACAAGATAGATGTAGGCAAAAAAAACAAACAAACAAACAAACAAAAAAAACTTTGAAGAGATAGCTCCACTCTTCTTTCCAAAATAGTTTTATTTCAGCCATCTTCAAAGGTTTTTAGGCAACAATGGCCTGTTTAAGGTAATTCCACAGTGTTGTAATTATATTTTGGACCAAACGTTGACTAGGCCACTCCAAAATCTTTGTTTGTTTATTTGGAGCCTTTCTGAAGTGGACTTGCGAGTGTGTTTTGGACCATGTTCTTGTGGCATAACCCAAGTGGGCTTGAGCTTAAGGGCCCATTTGAAAGTCTGGCATTCTTCTTCAGGATTTCCTGAAGCAGAATTAATTGTTTCATGAATGACTGCTTATTGTCCACAGCCTGAAGCAGCAAAGTAATTCCAGACTACAAAAATCTATTTTTACTGTCAACGTTATGCTCATTTTCTGTAATATTGTGTAAGCTATATTGTGTAAGCTCTACATCAGATGTAACAGGTCGCACACCTTCCATAAAACATCAAAATCAAAAATATGTTTCTTGGCAATTGTGAAACAACCACTCAGCAGTGTTGTGGCCTTGTAACTCTGACTTTGCTGAATCATGAACACCAACTTTAACTGAGCCATGTGGAGCCTACAGAGTTGTTTTGAATGTTTTTTAGTCTCCTGGATGAATAATTAATGCAGTCTTGGAGTAATTCTGGCAAGCTGGTCAATCCTGAGAAGGTACACCCCATTTTATGTTTTCTACATGTGTGGATGGTGTCTCTTTTTGTGGTTCACTGAAGTCCCAAGCTTTAGAAATGGCTCTATGGTAATTTCCAGACTAATACATTTGTTTTTCTTTTTTCTTTTTTCTCATCTGCTTTAGAATATCTTCATATCAGAGCCTGAGGAGTCATGTTTTGACACATTGTAGCTTTATTCCTGCTGTCAGACTGTTATTTCAGGGCAGGGGTATCCAACTCCAGTCAGTCAAAGACACTGGCTTCAACTGGACTTGGGCAACCCTGATTTAAGGTATTTCTTCATTCTACATTCGGTATAATCAAACCTGAATGTATCTTCTGGTTTATTTTTCATCAAGCTGGTCTGATTTGATTTTTATTTTTTTTGTAATTTAATAAATGTAATCATTATTTAAAAACTGATTTTGGTATTTGCCCAGATAATTTTTGTCTAATATTTCAATTGTATGAACTGAAACAAAAGCAAAACTGCTAAAACATTCCAAGGGGTCAAATATTTTTCACAGTGCTTTTCTGAGCATGATGATCTCAAATTCTGAGTTTTAAACTCTTCAAGTTAGTAATTTCCCTGAGCTATCCATTGGATTTAGGATATTCATTTACTCCTCCTTCTTCATATGATCACATTGATGCCAAGAAAAGTCCCTACATCAAAAAGTCCAGGATAAGAAATACATTATCTTAATAGCTGGACAAAAGGTCTCCTTTCTCTGTTTATGGAATGTAAATGGCTTGGTTCCCAGGCTGACCACAATCACATACATCACCTTCCCAGCTAAAATGAAGGAAGTTAAAGAAAACAGATGTTGGATCTGCTAAAAGGAGTCCACTTCACTCTGAATTTGCAGAATAACGCCATCTTGTGGGGCAATTTTGCCCTCAATAGAAAAGAGTTCCTTCAAGAGTTTTAAACTCTTTTTATAATACCAAGTGAGTTGTTGAGTAAATAATAACACATGTGCTGTTGTTGCTTTGCTTTTCTTCTTACTGGAAACAAGCCATGACCAAAATATTAATGTATTTACTCATTTATCTCTGTTGGAACTCCATTACTTTTTTACAAAAAGTAATAAAGTCATCTGTATGACATTATATATAATTATTATACTTAAAGGTTTTACATTTAAACATGCAGAAAATATAATAATTCGAAATTACAAGAAAACCACAATGTGGATCCCATGGTCAGTTAAAGAACAACTCATTTCATTGAACAGACAGTTTTTTTTCAGCCCAATTGTTTGCTCTGCATATTGCATATATCCACACAGATTTCATCTTCTGCCTGCATTCCCTTAATTTGGAAGTTTTATTGCTACGAATTGTCATATACTGTAAGACATGTTTCTCTTACTGGGCAGAACTCAAGTAAACACTTTTTAAGGTATAATTTGTTTAAAAACATGTAAATAAAGGAGAAAAAACTAAAGTAGCTCCAACTTTGACCATGTGTGACGTCATCAGAGACGTGCTTGGGAGGTTTGCTTTTGGTTAAGTTTTTATTGTGAACAATTCACAGCAAAATAGCAGAACAACTTAGAACTAACGATGACAGGCTGTTCTACGTGACAAACTACACCTAAATTGAGTTTTGTACATTTTACACTAAACGATCGGTTTATATCTTACAGTGTCTATCATGCATGTACGCTATTTATACATTCATAATCATTAAATTTGGAAGGATCTAGAAGCGATATTGAGACGTTTGGAAGCCAAAAAGTCGGCTCTTGTTAAACTCAGCAAAATGTTCCGGCTCCCGGAAAAGAGCCGCAATTTCCATCACGACAGGAAAAAAAAAGAGAAAGCGTGAACTCCGATCCCTACGATACATAGTGTCACTGATTGGCTGATGAAGCTGTCTGTCAAAAAAATTGGGAACAACATGACTCCTAATAAGGAGTTATGGGGCGGGGCTTAACGGCAGGGAGGCGAAAGAGCACAGAACTGCTTGTTGTGTCAGCAGCGGCTCCGGTAGAGGGAGGAATAAAGTGGGATTCGCGTTTGGCTGTGTTCTATCATTTACCATTCAGGATTACCTTTATTTCCCCCCCTAGGAAGGTGGGTAATATATTGTTTTGTTTTAGTGTTTTTGTATGTGTATTTCTATCTTGCATTGGTACTGGTTCTCTTCTTTTCCTCAATCTAACCACAGCAGTCCAGACAGGAAAGTGCATGCGCTAGCTAAAATGAATCAGGATAGTCGGTTTAATGGGAATTGTTTCTTAGCTAGCGGCGGCCTTTAAAACCGCTATCAACCCACATCTTTGAGAAGCTCCCAATCGAAAGGCAAATTAATTACATGTCTAGGTGCAATGTTTGACCTTTTGACAACTCCTGAAGATGAAATGTTGTTCGTTATTGAGCGGGGTGGGGTAGGCTAACCGTAGTGCGGCAGCAAAACTTATCTCCGGAACGACATATCCACACACAGACCGAGGTGCAGTCAGTACAACCGCGCCCTGGCCCCTGGCTTTCTCTCCCAACTGAACAATAGCTTCTCCATACAGAAATATGCAGCGGTTAACTCTCGTATTTTCCGCAGACCGTTAGAATGAAATCACATATCCTCAGTAAAATGTCTCCTTCGCGATGCGTCCTCCGGACTTGATCCATTAACGCCGTGGTTTAGAGAAGAGAAAAGAGGGAGAACGAGCGAGCGACTTCACGGCTGCTTTCCCGGCTGGATGCAAACACTACATCCTCCACCGGCTCTGCTTCTTTTAGTGATCACACGTGGAGAATTGTTGGTGTGAAATCCTTTGGGGTCGGTCTGTCTTAATCTCGCTCTCTGAGGACAGATAAGGGAAATATCTTGAGTTTGCGTCTCGGCGAATTCCTGATTGTTCTTGGGGGAGTTCAGTCGGCTGTAGTTTTCTGAAACAAGCCCAATCAGAAGTGATAATAAATATTTGATTTGAAGTATCCTAATGTGATCAAATCAAGCTTAGATGATGGCGTAGCATTTACATTTTATGCTGAGGCACTTAATATCTGTCATTAAATTGTTTTTATACTCATTCTTGACCAGTTTAATTCTTTTATATTCTTTGTTTGGTTTCATATGTACCATTAGAATAAGTGGCTGACAGAATATGATCACTTCCTGGAATCAATAAAGTATTCTGATTCAATGAATGAATGAATGAATGAATGAATAATTGGCCTAGCAGTTGTAGATTCTTTAGTGAAGTATGTCATAGTTTTCCTTTTTTTGCATGTTTCTTGTCCACAAGTGGAGGATAGTTTAGTCTGTAACAATTGTTTCGACTGCCAGAAAGATGTACATTTGCCATCTTAGCTGAAATTGGTTAATACTGTCTCCAGTATTAATCTAACCCTTCTTGAACGTTGCTGTGAGTTTCAACGGAGGTGAAGGCTGACTGAGAGGGCACCCTGGGGTCAACAGTAGTACAGCTGTGTTTGGATTTGTTAGCTGTCTCAGACACGGCTGTCTCTGCTGGTTACGGTGCGGCACGAAGCCTTTAGAAGTGCACAGCCTGTCTTCCTATGGCTTTTGTGGACTGAGGAAGTGGGTCAGGAAGCAGAGGCAACCAGGCAGAAGATGTAATGGAGGGCTTGGTCCTGTGGACTGCAGCATGGTGTGAGAGCCCTGGTTAACTTTTGAACGCATTTAAGAATAGACATGATACTGATGTGTGTGTTTGTCATACGTGCTGAGTGTGTAAAAACAATAAATACAAAAATTGCATAACAAGGCACTTTATTAAAACAACAAAACCTCTGTCTGCTAGAACATGTTCTTTGGAAAGAACTGACTTGTGTCATCGTCATAGATTGCATTCTTCAAACATGTATGACATACCTCAGGTGGTGTCCAGTCTTGTCTGATTTTATATCAACTATGTGTTCAAGAATAACATTAAGTGGAGGAAATATTATTCAAAATGTAATGTTAATGTTACATGCTGTTTTTTTTTTAATCAATAGGTGAAATTTCTTTTTGCTTTTTATTTTTTTTAAGCACAAATGGAAAGGAACAGCTCAAGAACAACAGACTCAGCTGCTGTTTAATCTACAAGTTTGAAAACTTGTAGATTAGGCAGACCTTAATCTGCAAAACTTTTACACAGCTTGCAGATGAAACTTTGTATCAAAATATTTGCACTACTAAAAGATACAAGATACATCAGTGTGTCCAATAAATCAACTGCTTGGATGAAATATTGGATGAAATATTTGGAATGTTGTATTATTTGTTTTAAATGTTTTAAAACTCTGATTGCTAATAATATCCACTTGGTTGATCCATTACTGTCACCGCTGAAATGGATTTCAGTGACAAAGATCCTAAAGTTGACAAAATGGTGGTGATATCAGTAATTGTGTGAATGTGGGTTAGTAGCAATCGGTATTATCATCGCATTTTTCAGCAATATTTTTCTAAATACTATGCAGGCTGTATGAAAACTAATCAGGAGAACATGGCTGCATTTAAGTTAATTTCTTAATTTATTAGCTTTTTTATTCCATTGTTGAACATGTTATTGGATTGGTTTTAGTTTCTTTTATTTAGTTTTTTTAATGACCCTTCACTTACAGTTCTTACAGCGCATGTTTTAATGCCATTGTATTGTCCAGGACATCCTTGTAAATGAGATTTATCATTACAATGGGTCTTTCCTGATATAAATGTAGACAATATTTTTGTCACTAAATGAACTGTAGATATCTACATGTTTGACACAGTGTCTCTTTAGTGAAGCATAGAGGTTATGCTGTATTGTGAATGGCTGAATCATCTCTCATTCTTGTCCTGTTTCAAGCCTCGCAGTTCAGGCAGGTGAAAAATCATTTCTTGCATTGTCTCCCACCAAAACCAGTGACGTGTGTTGAAACGGAGTGCTGTTTTGTGCATAATTCATTAGGGGTAGGGGGAAGTGGTTGATCAGGAAGAGGAGGTGACTGCTTTGTACTCAGGACTTTTTTTTCTTTTCTTAGGATCTAAGCTGTAAGCAGGCAGATGTTCTACTTACGTGGCTTTTCATACAGTTGCAACTTGATACATGAGCACACACTGTTAACGGCAAAAAACACAACCTTTTTCTGTTTTGATTGGTTTTGCATTACTATAAAGTGATCCTTGTAAACCGGGACTTAAGTAGGATAAGAAGTTTAAGATTTAATTTTAAGTCTCTCAAAGCAGAAAGTTGAAGTGATGGAGGGGGTTGAGCTTAAACCATAGTCAGTTTCACACTAAACTTCCAGACCTTATCTAGCCCATTTTTTATGTCTGTACCGAAGGAGTCTGTTATTCCTGTTCAGGAAAGAGGAAGTTAAGAGCTGAAAATGCATTTGTAAATATTAGATAAAGTTTCTGAAGAACTGGCAACCTGTCCACTGTATAACCTATTTATAGCCCAGCAACAAGGCTTTCCCTGGTGGAGTACAGATTGGAAAAAGAGGTGATGGATTAAGTATTGGAAATATTTCTGACTGGTTGTTGCCTGACTTGTCAGTATGATACTCTATCACAGTCATGTGGCGTTGAGCAGAGCTGCGAAAAAAAAGTTCCTTATCTGCGATTCAGTGGAATCTGACTGGAATCTGGTTTCCAAAGCGGCCTGTGGCCTCACTTACAGGAAGAGGATTTAGCTGCCAGTTATCTGTGGTCTTGGTAACAAAAAGGCAAAGAACAGACACAATGTGGAGCGCTCTGAGGTGGCATCATGGAAGTGTGTGTTGTGACAAGGGGAAGCTAAGAGTGGGTAAAATAGGTCTGTAAGCATTTTTAAGTAAGGACTCTGAAAAAATTAACGTAAAACACAAGCAGAACTTTCAGATTTCTGCTGCTGTTGTCAGCTGGATGCAACTCAGACTTGGGCAATTGTGACTCACATTTTTTGTATTTATTAGATCGGTTTAAACAATGTACATTATCTGGTTTAATTTGAATGGCTATTGATCTTCCCTGTGCTTTGAGAGAAATTAGCAGTCTGTGTTGTCTGCAAATCCATTTGTCAGTCATTGCATTCTAGTTCAAGAATACTTTTTTAAATAGTTGATTTTTGTGAACTTTATACATTTTTAACTAAAACAGTGTCTTAAGTGTTCATATTAAAGCACTTGGCAATGTTGATAGAAGTTGCAAACAATTTCCCTTAATACATTGTGAGTGCAGCTTTGTAGAGTGCATGAATAAACAGCAATGACATGAAAAATGTCATCAGTGAAGTTTGATTGTTTTTGTCTTGAATAAAGAAGGCTAAACATTACTATAGCTAGGATTTTTTTAAAATGTAATTTTTTAGGCAGTGTCTCTATAAGCCCTTCAGTTCAGCCCCTTTCATAAATGGAACTATGGAATAGCATCTGAAATCCTTTTCTTGCAATAACTTTAAAAATGGCAGCAGTAATATCTTCAATGTAACAAAAAATACTATAGCATAGTAGTCATTTGCTATGCTTAGGTTTGTCTTAAAAAATACAGTTATCAAATCAATGACAAAAAAAATAGATTTCAGAATATTTTTGCTTTAGGGTAACACAAGCCTAACAAGCTGATGTTGGTTGGTTGGTTATTTTCCTTGGTAGACGTCCTGCTGCTGATTGCTTGACAAACATGCCACTCATAGCTTGGCAGCTGCAGTTTTAAAACAGGAATGGTGCTCTTTTAGATTTCACACCTGTTTTTCATTATCAAAAATATTTTCAGACTGATGAGAATTTGTCTCGATTGTAACAGAGTTGAAAGTGTTATATAGCCTTTCTGCATCCTGCTGATGAGCAGTTGGCAGCAACGATTGGGGGAGGAGCTATATTGGATTACCTTATAGCTAACTCAAGTTACTCTACTGGTTGTGCTGGCAAATGTATTTTAAAGACTTTTTATTAAGTTTGTTTTCAAGCAGCACATATCTTCAGCAAAGGTTGCAGCACATATGTTCTGACACTAAGCTCGCACTCTAGATCTGTACTTTAAGGTTTGATTAAATTTAACGTACAGGAAAAGGACAACATTTTCAGACTTAACTTTCCTATGCTAAGTTGGGTGATAATTCATTACCATAGTATTTTGCTACTAAAATGCTTTAAAAGGGACAGAAATGGCCGTTGCACTTTAAATGTTATGAGGACTAATATCTTCCTACACTGGCTAAACAAAAGGAACATATTTGTTTTTGAGTTGTCTTGTTCTGTTTTTGATCCAAACTTCCTCCTTTTATATTTAACTTAAAAAAACAGGCATCAGTCTCTAAAGGAAATGGGTGATGTGGATGTCTGTTTTTGCAGTAACATCAAATTTGACTTTTTAGCAAAAATATTGCCGTGTAGACCAGAGAACATGTTTGAACAGATCTAAGTTTGTGTATTTTTTGTTTCTAATACAACTCGTAGATAACGATGTCCTTGATGCTTATGTAAACGTAATCTGCTTTTTCTTAATTTGATAGGTATTTAAATAAGATCAATGCGCCTACTACATAAAAAAAAAAAAAAAAAAAGATTTTGATGATAAAATTGGAAATTAAAACCTCTATAACCCTGATGGACAGATTATGCCTTATCGATCAACTGCCTGTTTTGACAGATTATTCAACCGTTTTATCGCTATAAAACATTGTTTCTTCACCCACCTTTTGTAGGTTCTGTGATTTTTGGATTATGAGGACAGTGATTCTCAATTACTTTACATCATGTAAATTCCATCCTGCTTTTGGGATTTTTTTTTTCAATGAAAACAGAGAAAATTCTATAAATTGACACAGTTTAAATTATTTCTTCTTTACAGTCCATAAAAACGATCATTGAAGAGATTAGTGCAATGCTAATAAACCTAGATTAGTCAAGCAGAGACAGAAGTAAAGCTTTATTTTTCACATTTTAATTTATTTCTGTTAAGAATTTAGCTGAACAAAGTTTCGCAGTGTTGGAAACAAACAAATGCTAGACATCTGGTGCACTGAGAAACTTCATGTCTCCACTTTAGGATCTTTAATGCACATCCCTCTTCTCTTACTGAAAACACGTTAAGATTACCACTGCTACAAAAATGTGTTGTTTTCTGGTTCTACCGGTGACCAGATGTTCATTTAGGTAACACAAGGTGTCCTCAGGGATTCTTTATACATATACACGAAAGACCAAAACATGTAGCTATTTGTCTTCTGTAGGGTTTTCAAAAATTAGCCAAACATCAGAAATTGCAAGGAGAAAAACATAGATTTGTGGTGAATATACAACTGCTTTTATGACATAACTAGGTAATAAATTGAGACCCAGCTTTATAGGAATGGTCAAATGCAAATAATTTGATTAAGCTTTTAACTTTTTTAATATATTATCATATTTTTGCTTTACTATGTTGGTTCATCTATTGTGTACACAGAGTTATCAGCGTAGTTTGAGTACTGGTACTTATGTCCTGTGGTCATTGGGGCAAGAGGCAAGGGACATCCCTTGCAGAAGTCATTCACAGGTCAACATGAAGACACTGGATCAGCAACCACGTGCATACACACTTACTCAAAAGATCAATTTAGAGAGACCATTCAGCCTAACATGCATGTTTTTCAACTCTGGCAAGAAACCAGAGTATCCATATTTGCTCTGGAGGACGGCTGCTAAAAGAAGGAAGCTAGAGCATGTTAGAGTCTTTATGAAAAGTTTTTCTTCAATAAATGGACAGATCACCGCACTTTCTTGAATTTACTATTAGTCCATTTTTTGCCTTTTGGAGGTCATTGTTGTTTAACTTTGTGTCTGTACCAAAAGTCTTTTAGCTCGTTGACTTCTGGTCTTGGTGGTAGATGTACCTATATTTGTAATTCCTTTTCTTTTTGTTCTTTCGATCCTCTGGATCACACATCTGTGGAAGTTGTAAGCGTTGCATTGAATGATTTGCTGACATCCTGTAAAACTCTACACCACCACCCCCTTTGGAAACTGAAGGCCAGTTTTTCCTGTCTCACCAGCTCTGGTTTAGTTGAGCTGTACTTTTAACAGTTGCTTTTCAAAGGAACCTGAAAACCTTTCTTGCTTCATAGAGTGGGTGCAGAGAGAAGTGAGTTCAAGGGGAAACAATAATAAAAATTAAAAAAAAGTTTGCTATATTTAAAAATCCTTCCCAGTGAGACTTTTTCTCCTTTATCCCTGTCTCAAGCCTCCTGGCTACCACCAGCATTCACCATAATCTGATCTGAAGGCAGTTGTGCCGTCACATCTAATTTCTTTAATGCAGGCACCAACATGTTGTCCCTTGTCAAAAATGTCCTCAGGTCAGTGTTATTTCCTTAGACCATTTCACCTTCGTTGAGCAGAATGACGTCTGATTTCCTTGGAGCTGCCTTGTGTACGTGTGCAGACATTCCTGGCGATCAGGCTACACAGTCAACATGACAATCAGCAGATTTCATATTGGATACATGAGATTTATAAATGATCAAAATGCATTTATGTTTACCTTTTCACTTGTTTTGATTCATTGCTGACCTGTGTGGTAGCTAATTGTGCAGTTTGGGTTAAAAGGTGCTATGCTACAAGCCTGAGTTTTATGTTGCATAAGTGGATATTGGTGTAAGCAAACAAGCCCCACCCCACACTATCGCTTGATTACCATCCCACATGACTTTTGTTTTATGGAATCATTTGGTCACTCCCCTCTTCTAGCAGAATCAACATGCTTCTTGTGTTGCAATTCTTGTTTTGTGTCAGAAAACAAACCACAGCAGTTTAAGTCACATTCTTTATCGCTCCTCATTGCTGATTCTTTTCTTTTTGTCCACATGTAGGCACACAATGGGAAAACCACCTGCAAAACATGTCCCACATCCTGTGAGTCGTTTTGGTCGTGGTGACTCACCCTGGAAATGCGTTTGTGGGGCGTATCAAAGTACATTTTCAAAATAAGACGTGAGGAGATTGTGAAAGTGGTTTATGGAAGTTGTCTCTGTAGGTTGTAGGTGAAGTCGGACCTGTTTGGTTTTTTTCCCTTCTTCTTTTCATTTTAATCCGATGTTGGCCAGCTTTCCATTATCTTTGGAAGTGGTGTGTTATTGTAGAGAGAGCTGTGGGATCTGATCCTCTGAATGAGCATGTTTTCCAGAGCCCTTGTCTGCCAGCAGATTTTTGTCTTGGTGAGGATTTTCCCTGAAACAACCACAAAGTCTGTTTTTGTTTGGGTTGGGTATGGCATATCCTCTCTGGAAGTGGACCTTTCAGTCCTGTTCCACTAATAAACATTCTTGTTTAATATTTGACCTACTGGAAGATGGGACCCTAAAATAACTAGGAAACCTGTATAAAGGCTTTTAGATATTACATTTTTTCCCCCTTGAAATATATGTACAATTTACATAACATTGGATTGCTTTCAGCTGTCAAAATAACCAGTGATGATATGTTTTTTTTAAAAGAAAAACCCACACACAGTAGCCTAACACATCTACATATGTTACTTTCAAGTGAAAGATAGAAATGTTTTCAGTTTGCAGTAAGGAGTTCACCGAAGTTTGAACGTCTTAAATATTTCACTCTCCTCACTGCAACTCTGCTGAATTTGTTGCTTTTCTTTATATTCATTAATTTCAACAAAGCGAGCCTTAATTTGCCAGATGTTGCCAGATACCTTTTTTTTCTTTCTCCCCCTGCAGATATGAGACGAGTTGTACGACAGAGCAAATTCCGTCATATCTTTGGCCAGGCGGTGAAGTATGACCAATGCTACGATGACATTCGGGTCTCAAGGGTCACATGGGACAGCTCCTTCTGTGCAGTCAACCCCAAGTTTGTTGCCATAATTATTGAGGCCAGCGGCGGAGGAGCTTTTCTCGTTCTCCCTCTTCATAAGGTAAGTTTTTTGTATTTGCTGTACATGTGGCATTGGAAGAAGATGGAGAGATCTAGATGATATAATTTTTTTGTTTAAAGTCTGATTTCTGGCTCGACAGTATATTATAGATCATACCTTCGTTCTGAGATTTTTGAAAGGGTTAAAACATTTTACATATCCAGCGTGTTTCATGAAAGGCAAAGCTTGTTTAAAGCTAAAAAGGCTGAAACTGAGCAACTCTGTGCTCTAATCAGTCTTCAACTTGTGCTTTATTATTTACGTCTTAATTTGTCACAGAAAATATGGTTTTCTTTTTCCGACTTGAATTTTCAAACCCTCACTGATGAAGAAAACTGTCAACTTCAAGTCTCCTTTCCTCTCAAGTACTCTGGTAGGACTTGTGCTGATCGATCAGTTTTTTTTTTTTCATTGCATCTTTATCTTTAGCTTAAGGAAGTCTGATTATCCTGTTGGTGTTGCGTACATATGATTACTTTATTTACAAGTTAAATTGAACACATATTTGGATGAATGAAAAATTAACATAAAATATCTGACTGTGTTTTTATTTTAAAGGGATGCAGTGGTTAGTTTCCACTTTTTTTTTAAATAAAACAAATGGTCATCTGTAACAAGCACTACCTCGTTTCAGCTGAACCATCCCGTCGGTGTATTCTGGGATTAATGTTTACCAGCAGGCTGCCTGACACGCCCTTATGTGTAAACCTGAAACTACTCCAAAGCTCTGAAGTTAACAGTGCCCTGATTCTTTTCTCCATATAAGGAATCACTCCTAAGATTTAAGACTTTTGTTGGGCAAAAGTCTTAAATCTTTTTAAGAGCGTCATGATGCAAACAAAGTAACTGCGTGTACTTGCTTTTTGTCTTTAAATGTGCTGTCATAATGGGATTAATTAATGTGTGGCAGAGGTCAAACCGCATCTTAAACCAGCCTGTGTCCTATTTAAAAGCAAAAAACCCAAACCCTTAGATGTCATTATATTATGGTTAATGGCGGTTAACTGTTTAGCCTCTTGCTTCTTTTCAGCAGAGGCAGACACTGGATGTGGCAAGTTCTAACACTATGAGCGACATAAGCACTACAATCTGTTGACAGATCTGCCCAAAGTCTGTAATTAGTGTACAGTGGTACTCTGCCATGTCATATGAGAAGGATCTTGCATGGGAACTGGATCCTCAGGGCTGTCATTGCACAGCTTACACCTCTCAGCACCTCATTCAATGCAGGGCTTGTGCTGGAGGTGGGCTGTGGGCTCAGGGCTTTCACGTTCCTACTGCCCTTCTTTCTGCGTCTATCTTTGTGTGAGCTGCCCTCTGCATGCCATGTAAATGCACAGCAGTGGTGCAGCCAGAGAACAAGCTGTGCTTTCACGACTACATCTGCTGCTGAAGAAAACCCCGGGCAATTACCTCAAATCAGACAGTGGGAAAAACGGATACATTTTCAGACCGCCGTGCATTTATGTTGATGGAGTTGAACTTGAAAGACCAGTCCTTCAGCTGTAGCGTTTGACCTATTCATTGAGAAACTGGAGCTGAAAGGGAACACGATCTTTCAGAAGAACTTTATGTATCCTATGACTTAAGACAGTTTGCAGAGTACATCAAATGTTTTACCAATTTGAATGCTTCTTTTTTTTCCCCCTGGATGTAATGGAGATTTCCTTCTTTAATGTTCTACAAGTTTTGATGCTGTGACATTTTTTTGCAGCTACAAACTCATTTTTGTTGCGAAAAACATTCTATTTTACTACAATAGTCATGTTGTAACGTCCTTGATTAGGGCAAAACTAATAACTAAATGAAAATTCACCCTTATAAAAATAGAAAATATAAAAGTCACTTCCTTGTTTGCAAAACATATTTTTATACTAACAAAACTGCACAGGTGCAACCCCGTACAATTTCTGTGTGTGTATGTGTATATTTTAAGTGATGAACTGTAGCAGCAGGGTAGTCTGTTATGTCTAATTCATTTTTTTACCCCCACATCTGATGTGGATTCACCGATCGTGAATCCACATCATGATCCACCGATCGTGATGTGAATTCAATCAGCCTGTGGCTATGATTACGTCCCTCCAGGAAGTTGCCATGTTGCGATCGCAACCATTAATGCAACTTTACTTTTCATTTGCGCGAACATGCAAATTTTGTCATCTCTTGTGAAAATCTGACCAGTCACCTTTTTGTTTTGTGTTTTCTTCTTTTCTGACCAAGCATTGCAACTCAACTAAGTTTTAACCAGGTAGCTCATTTCTGATTTAATTTCCTGTTTCACAACATCCAATGCGTCTTTAAACGCATCGCGATCGCTGAGTGACGCTGGATATACCTGTGGATCTGATCGGCGAAGGCAGAGCTCCATGGTCTGTCATGTTCAGTAACTGGCCGGAGCCAAAAAGCAAAAAGACTTTGCCGTTTTCTTGCAAACAAACTGTGTAAGTTGAGTAATTATTCATCTATTTTAGTTTATAGTATTAAGCTGGTTAAGAAGAATAGTAATATTATCTATTTTATACCCCTTGCTATAAAGGGGTATAAAATGCCAGGAATAAACCCAATCCTCTTCCATTTCTGTACAGAAGTTATGCTCTTTGTTGCCTTCCACATATTTAACAGAAATGTTTGTCACAGAAAGGTCAGTCAGGGAGGAGACATTAGACCAGAGTTCCAGCAGCAGGACAATGATGGGGTCTTCTCAGGTAAGGAGGGATTATAATTGATTAGAAAAAGAGGAGGTTATGTGCAACAATTTCAACTTTTTTGTAATACCATATTATGGCAAAAATAAAGCTGGAACTAAATGTTTTAACTATATGCTAGGACACTGTTGTGAAAGACATCTTTGATCTCACAGGGTTTTATTCTGGTTAAATAAATAAAGTAAAAATCTGTAACTTTGCAACTTTTTGAAAAAGGTGCCAAAAAATCGGTCATTTTAGGCCGCATCAGTCACAAAAAAAACATTGCAGCATCCTGGAGGGACTGGTTAAGGGAGCCTGGGTTGCTTGAATACTGGCAGTCAGCTTGAATGTCTTGTTGGATTTCCTGTATCTCATATTCCTCTTGATCCCACAGAAACTGAGGCTTAAGTCAAGAGCGTTTGCTGGCCAAACAAGGACAGTGATGGGCATAAAACCAGACGTGGGTACTTTTGGAAGTGTGGGCTGTCCAGCTGGAAAATTAAATTCGCATCTAAAGAGAATTTTGTCCCATTGAGCAACAGGGTAGTCTTTTTATTCTTTAGCTCTAAAAGAGACATAAAGTGTTATCATTTCTGGTTCTGGAGTGATTTAACATGGCTGAGATTGTCTCCTGGATGTGGCTGTTGAAGCAGGGACTCTATTCGGCGTCTGTAGCTTGTGAGCGCTTCTGTGAATTGGCATAGCTTCACAATACTCTCACGGCTGTGGTTTTTCTTGTTGCTTGTGCCAACTTTGTTGATCTTCTACGTTTTACCCTCCTTGTGGTAGGAGTTGATGATATGGACATGTCTAAAATTTTCATAATTATTGTGTAGGTCATTGTTAAATTATACATTAATTTTTATTAAGTGTTACTCTAGTTTCCGGTTCCCTTTAGCTGTAAGCCATAATCAATGCTTAAAACATGTATTGAGACTTTGTAAATATTTATTGAATGACGAAGACAACTGTGTGAGACTAACCTACTGAAAATGTGATTTATTTGGGTTTTGTTTTATTGTACTGCTGTCACTGCTGCAGTCTTCTCACCCTGTCCCATCTCTGATGCATCTGTTCTGTTAGCCCATCTGCTTGTGCTTTGCAGCTATACGTCTCTGTAGGCAGCCAGCTGCTTGGGCCTTTGTCCTGCACTCACTCCCTCTGAAGCCTTTTGTCATTATTGCATTTTAGTATTGGGAGGAGGGGCTGGGGGTTTAGTTTGCTAGAAGTATGATCATGCTCCTTCCCCCTTCACAATTAAGCCAGTCATTGTTATAGTGGCGTAACAATAGGAGTTTGAAGAAATGTCTTTCTACATTCCTATGTTTTCATATATCCATTTCTTTTTTTTTTTATTAGAAATTTGAGTGTCATCAATAATTCAGATGCATTTGCATATTTTTGAGTAAACTTAAAGCCTCATTTTATGATGGGATGGCTCTTTGTTTGGCTTTGTATGGGTTAATGCAGCAGGTTCCCCCGACTCAAAACAGATGATTATTGCTATTCAACAAGAGTATATATATGTATACTCACACACACAGGGGGGGATCAGATGTCCAGCTAAACAGATTTCTTTTCTCGTCCCTCATGCTTTGAATCTCCACTTCTCATTCTTAGTTGAACACCAGCTAATTTATTCCCTGATTTCCATATGAAGGAAGTTGTGGGAGTGATGGCAACTAGCAAGCATTTGGTGATTTCTTTCTGTATGTGCTTAATAGGAAAAGAGAAGTTATTCCAAATACTTTGATTTAAACCTGCAAAAAAATCTTTTACAGTGATTTATACATGCATTGGAACATTTTTAACATTGTTTTAGCTGAAACATTTATTTTCCATGCTGTGTGCGTGCCCACTGTTATCCACTGTATGTGGAGTATATTTGATTTGGATTCAGTTCCTCAATGATCCATTCATCCTGTGCTCAGTCTTGGTTTTTACTAATTCCCGGGTGTGTGCACAATGACACAATATTTGTCCTTTCACACCACCTTTAGTTCTAACCGAGCTTCATTTGGCCTCTGAGTGCATAAACCTTTTGGATGCACATTATATCCCACATCTTTCACAATACTTTGGTCAGTTTGTGTTTAAAGACTTCTGTATTGCTCAGTCCCCTCTGCCTTTACCGCCCATTCCTGCTGACTGCAGATTTTACCATATATGGTCATTCACTGCTCCCTGCCTGACAGGCTTCCAAGACCATTTCCTCATGCTCTGCCATTGGCTGCTTCATGCCGTGTCGGTACAATTCTGAAATCTGGGATAGGCCAAAATGAGAGAAGCGCTCAAGATGATAGAATTGGGTTGAAGTCAAATGTCGTCTCTATCACACAGACATTCATTGTGTTCATAGCCCATATTTAAATAGTTGTTTTAATTTAGTCTGTCAGGGCTTAAAGTTTTACACAGTTATTTATTTTTAAGCAGCAAGCCCTGAATTTAATCTGCTTCAATTTTACTAAAAACAGGTGCAGACTCCAGTGTGTTTTCCCCCTCATCGTCTCCCTCCATGTCTGACTAATTAAAAGCATGCTGCAAATGGCACAACTTCAAAATACATCTGGAGTTGATATTACTGCTCCAATCTGGCTGTCCGTTTTTTACAGATAAGATGCATTTTTATATACTAAAGATTATTTGTGGTAATCTGGACTAATTTTAGCTAAACTGTCTGCACATGGATGGGGTGAAAGCCCATAGATTTTGATAACATTTGCACAAAGGCATTTCCCTCTGTGGATGTACAATATCCTTTATGAGCTTTTTGATCAATAATACAGCAGAAACCTGATGACCCCTTGTGAAATTCATTGAAGATTTAACTTTCATGAACCGTCTGATCTCAGCACTTGGACCTTGAACAAACTGGCAACACAACTGGACATGGAAATCAAGTCAAGTCCACAATTATTCATACTTTCAGATTTGGATTTAAAATTAAGTTGGTTCAAACAAAAAGTTTGTATGTGATACAAAGTGATACTAATAAAAAATGTGAAATATGTAGAAATCTTGATTGTCAAAAATCAAGTGCCTTTTATAGCCTTATTAATTGTATGAAAAAAATCTAACATTGTAGCTGTCAAACTCCCCCCGTGTTTGCTGACCAGCTTTCAACATGTTTGGACTTGTACTTTGATGCTTTACCTTTTCTTGGATGAACTTAGTCTTTCATGCTGGAAGGCCTTATTGCCAACATCCTAATCTGCAGATCCTCTATCAGTCAGTTCTGACTCTTCATGGGTCAATCCAAATTTTTTATATTATATTCACTAAATTAAGAGATTACTTTAAACCGAAATATGTGACATGTATAAATAATATTGAGCTTAACAGTTTGTGTATTTATGTCTGAGTTAATCTCACATTCCAGAGTGAAAGATGTCTGCATATTCAGATGCAGTCTTCCACATAACTACCTTTAGAAATGGACAGAGAAATCAGACGGCGGACACAATCTGAATATGTTCAGCTTGATTGAAGATCTATTTCTTCTGACTATAAACACTATTCACTAGAAACATTATGTATTGCTAAGAACAACTCTCTTCAGTGTGAAAATTATTACTGAGTGATTCTGTTATGAAACATGCTAAATTTGGAAATAAAACGGTGAAAGGCCTCCATTTTCAGAGTAAGGCTAACTGTACTAAGGACAGTTTTAAGATGTCACCTGAAAAAACATCTTACTTTAACTACTCTCACCTACAGTATCGTCAACTCTTCAGTTTTTTTTTTAAAGCGCCATGTCTTTCATACCAAAACAATCACTTCAGACTCTGGTACTATTGTCATGAAGAACTTTTTAATGTCACTCCTTCCCACTTGGGAGCTCATTTGAGTTTTTTCTCTTCCCAAGCAGAATGACAGGATCTACAGCTCAACCAAGACGAGCCCACATTAGACTAAGGATCATTGCATTGTTGAGACTGCCCCCGATTGGCAGCAACATGCTGTGGCATGTATGTTTGCAGAGCAGGAGCATACTTGGTTTTCTCTCAACAGCATCTATCTGAAGAACTTCAGTACTGAAAGTTATCTTTATTATTGGGGCTGTTCAGTTGGTAGTACTGTTGCCTTACAGCAAGAAGGTCTTGGGTTCGATTATCGGCCCGGAGTCTTTCTACATAGAGTTAGCATGTTCTCCCTGTGCATGCGTGGGTTCTCTCTGGGTACTCCGGCTTCCTCCCACAGTCCAAAAACATGACTGTCAGGTTAATTGGTCTCTCTAGGTTCTCCCTAGGCGTGAGTGTGTGTGTGTGCATGGTTTTTTGTCCTGTCTGCTTCTGTGTTGCCCTGCGACAGACTGGCAACCTGTCCAGGGTGACCCCGCCTCTCGCCCGGAACGCAGCTGGAGATAGGCACCAGCTAACGTGCTGTCCAGGCTGCCTAGACAACAGCTATTGGGGGTGTTAGAAAATAGATGGATGGGTCTTATATTTATATTTTTCCTTTGTTCTACATGTACTTCCAAATCAGTAAATTAGCTCTTGGCTCAATTTCCCTGAATTTAATAAAGTTGTTGTTGTGGCACAATGGTGTATGTGCCGCTCAGTGTATGTTTGGTACTTGTAGAAGGCAGTTTTATTATGTGTTTTTATTGCATGGCATTGTTCCCTGTCATAAAGATAAAGATGGGCCAAATCATAAATTGTTTTTAAAAAAGTACAGGTGTAACATTGTTACCTTCACTGCTTCGGCTGTTTGCATTAAACATGCATTCGAAGGCTTGTAAAAGTGGAAATTTCCATGGAGCTCTGAGCAGCTCTGAACAGTATGCATGAAGACCCTTTAGTGATGTGTGTGTGTGTGTGTGAGAGAGAATCACATGTTGAACTGCAAGAAAAGGAAGTGTGCAGCCCTCTTATTTGAATGAAAAGAATGTCCTCTCTTGCCTTGAGGGAATATTGTTCATGTTTTTTTCCCTGTGTGTGTGTTTCAGTGCTGTGCTTTGTATCCGTCGCCTTGTGATTCACTCATTTTCTGCAACCATACGTGTTGCCATGCAACTGGTTGTTTTGAGGCCTCAAACATTCCTCTTAAAGGAAGTGTAGTTTAGTCATGAACATGTTAGATATTCAACTGCTTGACTGCAGTGTATGAGCTTGCAGCCCCTGCATCTTGTGTGGGTAGCTTTTTGGCTTTTATGTACAAGTGCATTTCACTTTTTGGATATTCTTATACTTATGGATTACTTGGAGGCCACCTTATTTGAAAGTGACTCACTAACACAGTCTGGTAGTGTGATGTTTAGCGCTGCTCAGGGTTAGCTAAGGTTAGATTTCACTAGGGGAGACAGACTCAAAAACATATACCCTTTACAATTTAATAACTTTAGATATTAAGGCTCAATGTATTGCAAAAAAAAAATTACAGTATGTAATATACAAATTGCTTGGACTGCAAAAAGAATTAGGTGAAGTAACATGCATCCAGAGTCTCTATTCTTATAATGTATTTTGTTTATTTTAAGTGGTTTCAGTAGCAAAAGAGCAGATGACAGCTGAAAGCAACTCATTTAAAGATTGAATTGTATATTTACTTATATTTTACAGTAGTTGGATAGAATAAACCCAAAGCAGAAAGATTTCAACATTTTACAATACTGAATCTATTGCATGTGATATTAAACCATTGATCAGTATTTTTGCGTATTACCATTTTTTTCTAATATTGTGCAGACCTATTAGCTAGTTGGTAACTAAAACAGTCAGTTTGCTATTAAGTTTGAATTTTGGTAAATTAAGATATTTACAAGTCACTTTTAGTAAACACATTTCAACTAAAGATTAGTAGACATGACAAAATGTTTTTAAATGTAGTGATATAGCTGAATGATTGAAGTCAGGCGGCCAAGAGGAAGAGTAGCTTTTTAAGCACTTGCCAAAATTTATTTTTAGTTTTCGAATAAAGCACAATGTGACTGGAAAGATTTTTAAATGACCTCTGCTTATAGCATTAGGAGCCGTAACTGTTTCCAATGAAGCTGCCATAATCATAACACAGCAATGCAAAGATGAGAATGAAATTAAAATCATATCGGACAAACCAACTAAATACCAGAAATGTTTGTTTTTAAAATGACTTACAAAGTTACGGAGAAATTCCTCCAAAAAGTAAAATGCATTAATTAAAACCTAAGTCACGGCGACAATTTCAAAAGAAATAAGATCGGCTAAAAATCTGCATAAAGCTGTTTTACACAGCCGAGCAAATTTAGAACCAATTGTCTCACCCTTTGAAGAAACGACAGCAATAAAGTGCTTCACCCTTTTGTCAGATTTGCTACCAAGCTGTACCGTAACCATGAGTAGCTGTCACAGAGGTGACCTTAAATCTCTTGTCTATTCTGACTTAACTGTAAAAGTTTTTCTTTCACTTCTTTTCTTTATCGATGCTCCTTTATCTGGAGCTGTTTCCCATTGTAAATATGTGGCATCTCTATTGATCCAATATCAGACAATAGAAAAGCAAACTCCTTCTGGGCTGTTCATTTCTAATATTGTGCCTTGCTTCCTCAAAAAATTACATTTGCTTTCAGGTGCAAATTGTATAATTGTTTTAATTTCAGACTATTACCTTGACCTGCACTACATTTTCTGTTGAATTATAAATCTTAAAACAAATTAGTTTGCATTTGTAATTTGAAATGCCAGAACTCTGAATCAGCTGATCAGACCTCAAAAGTTACAGCAAATTGGTGTTTACCACTCAAGTCTGTTTGCTACAGCGTTGCATCAAAGTGTGAAGTTTTTTACATATATTTGCTCCTATTAGCCACACACATATTTTGGATTCTTTTGGCTAAGCCATGAAAGGTGAGGAAGGTTTTGCTGATTGGTTCCGCTCCTCTTGAGAAGATCAATAGGTCTAATCTAATATCTGATTAAAGTTTTTTGTCCAGCTTTTTCCCATTTCATTCAGAACGTGCTGGATAGCGATAAACTAAAATGTTGAATTCTTGAGAGATGACCTGATGGTTCATGTGGTTAATGTGGTAGAAGTTAAATTCATTGTTTGTTTGGGTTCATTGACTGCACATTCTGTTCCTAAAGTATTTGGCAACGTGAAGAATGAGTAAACGTGTACAGTACTAATTATTGTTGAAATATTTTTACATGCCAGAACTGGTTAGACTGTGATGATACTCTAAGTGATGTTGAACTAGACTGAATGTGAGCCACTGTATCATTATTTGGATAGTGTCTTGTATTTTCAATACTCCAGTATCTTAATCAGAGGATTTATTCTCACACTTGTTTATGTAGTTTCTGTCGCTACACCTGGTATTCAGTCCATTTCCTTCCTGCTTTGCATCCTGCTCCAGTTGCCTTCAGGAAATGAAAAAACAGGAATACGTTGATATAAGCTGTTAAGTACATTGGAATCTAATATGTCCGGTATGCAGGGATTTAGTCTTGTCCTTTTGTTAAAAGTTTCATTTGTTGAAAGAGGAATTTCCAATGGACTCTGCTACATATAAGGCCACATTTTTTCTCATAAACTACAAGTGTTATCTGACACTGAATGGTGGATCAGAATTCCTGCCAACAGTGGCGTCAGATTTAGCTTTATGCCAGCTCTAGGGCAGAGTAGGTTTCTGGGTGTGATATGTTATGTTCATGGTAAGGTTTACTACATAAACCTTGCCCTTCATTATCATTTAATGCAAAGATCCTTTCATTTTTGCATTAAATATGTTCATATCTTAAAAGTTTTGTTCGCTAACTGTAGACTCTTGAGTTCCAAGCAGGATCATGTCTGTCAGATGTTTATAGTTTGCCACCATTTGTCAGATCAAAAGCCAAAACGCTTCTGTCAAAGTTTCTAACCAGTGTCTGATTTAGAAACAAGATCATTTTGTTCCAAGGAAGGAAACCATTGCACCAACAGCACCAAGCTTTTGTTTACTAAAGCAATAAAAAGTAAAAAAAAAAAAAAGTGTGATTCTGTAAAAATGTGATTCTGTAAAAATAAATTTGCTGCTTATAATTTAACTGGAGTAGATTAAGTTTATTTGTACAGAATATTTCAGAAACAAGGCAGTTCAAACTTTACACTATAAAAACGTGACACAGTAACAAGCGATAAGCGGTATATTTTGTCAGATGTGATAATCAAATATACATAAAATATGTTGATCAAGAGCAGATGACATTCTGATCAATTTTGTTTTGAATGAACAGATTAGTTTTCCTGAGAGATTTGACCTTGCAGCTAAATAAAGAAAACCAGCTCCAAAGAGGATATAAATCTCAAACATGTCAAAGCAATTCACATTTTGAAACCTTTGCTGTTGTCTCTTTGCATTTGCCTATAATTTACTTGGATACAGTGAAGACCATTTGATTTGGTGTCCAGGAACTAAGATTTAGCTCTGCTTCAGCGCTGAAAATGCAGTCTGCTTAACATGCATTTTTTATTTATTTATTTATTTTACATAAAAAAACTATTGCAGTAGAATATTGGCCAGTACAGTCTTCAGTCTACAATTAGTTCTTTAAATAATAGATGCATGCTAAATTGGTGGTAGTGTAAAGAAATCTGCTTTGAAAATGGCTCCACTCATCATTTAGCTCATGTCTCCAGGGAAAATCAGTTATCTAAAGTGAAGTCAACCAGAATTATCAACCGGAGGCTAGATATTGACTGTTCACAATCTCTCCACTAAACCTGACAAAAACGAGGCACAAGTATGAGACAAACACTTCAGTTCTGCGGTGTGTACAAATCCAGACTGCATATACTGAGGTGTTTTGATAGGAGGAAGTTAAAGCAGATGGGAGGATGATGGTATTTATTCTCAAACTCTTAATTTTATGGTCCCCTGTGTTTTTTTGTTTTAAGTTGTATTTTTTGGGGACTTTGGTTATGATACCATTTTTTGACCATCATATTTTATTTTTGAATCGGGCATCATTCAGACATGACTAGTATACAAACCTGGCTTCTTAAAAACTGAAGCTTTTCCTGGTGAAACAAGAATGGGACAGTAAGGTTGTCCAGAGACCACTTATTATAATGCATCTAACCAATCTGCTTTTTTTAAGTACTTCAATTGTTGCTAAATTGGTCTCGGCTCTGCTGTTATATCAAGTAAAATAATATTCTCCAGTTTCTAGTTTGGGCTGTTTTTGTTCATTACAGAATATGAAGTTTTTAAGTTTTAATAGCTATTCTTCAGTCGTTCCTGCTTTTCTTCCTAGTGCGATGGTGGAGTGGTTGCAGGCGGTGTGAGAGTGTTTCTGCTATTAGACTCTTAAGCTTTAAATAGAGCCGCTGCTGCAGGGCTGCTCAGCAAGTGACATCATCTGGCCCTGTGGTGGTACTGGAAGTAAACGCAGACTAGGGTGTGTCTTAGACATCCAAGACATTAACCTAAAGGCTTGCTTAGGTAGCTTAATATTTGGAGAGAACGTGTCAGAACCTGTGGTCTCCAAGAAAGCTTTGTGTTTGTATGTCAGAAATTTCCATCCGTTTGGTTTACGAGTTGCATAAGTAGATTATGTAAAGGCCACAGTTCATTGCTTGATTTAGGGTTTCTAGCTTAAATGTAAAACTAAGTCTTGGCATGACATCACCACTAATGACATTCTTTAATTACAATGGCTTAGATGTTGGAGCTGAATGTAATCTGAGTTTATTTAGCTGTGTAGCTCCAGAAACACTGGAGAGGGTTTTTTTTAAATGAAAAAGATTTACCGTACATCTTTATTATTATTATTATTATTATTATTTTGGTTCTTTATTTGATAACATTCAGAATGTTTCCTTTTCCTTGCTCATGTCACTCATTTAGTGTTTTTATGTGGGAAGAGTCCAGCTTTCTTCCCAACGCTTCTTCCTGTAGCTGAGTTTTAGGATTATGCAGCAATTGTCCGTTTTCAAAACACAGACCTAATTCAGACTAATCTTGTTATTCTGTTTGTCTTTACAGTCAGGACGCATTGACAAATCCTACCCAACAGTATGTGGTCACACAGGCCCTGTGCTGGACATCGACTGGTGTCCACACAACGACCAGGTCATTGCCAGCGGCTCTGAGGACTGCACAGTGATGGTAAGGTTTACTTTCCCTGTTCTACCTAAAATCACCCGTCTTAATTGTGAGAAAACTATAATGCTCAAAGTTTGGTTAATGGGCGACTAGAGGTTGCATGTTTGTTTTTTTTATTTTTATTGGAAGAGGACTTGCTGTTGTAACTCGGATATGGATGCAAGCCTCACCCTCTGGATTAGATTAGACTGAAATATGTGTTATAGGAATCAGAGGAGGGGAATGATTTAGCTGTTTATTGAGCTGAGGTCACTGACTTCTTTTGAGACAGTTGTTCCTTTTCCTCCACATGTCCTTATTTGGACTGTTAAATGCAGAGATTAGTTTTCACAGATGAAACGTACCACCTTTTTAAAGTTGAAGAAAAGTGCATAAAATTAGGGATCTTGTGACTATATTGAGGATAACGTTGTCTGTAGCATTGCATTTCTTCATGAAAAGCTATTTAAAATTAAAATACATTTTTGATGTGCTGTTTATTTTTTGTAATTCTAGATCATTGTTCCATGGCATAACACTTTAATCTCTTCTGTTTCTGTTCAAATTTTTTATTTTGTTTTTGTTTTGTTTTTGTTTTTTATTGACCATTTCATACATTAAATTTCTGTTGTTTGTACTTCCCTTTAAGGTGACTTTATCCCATGTCTTGGTCAATTCTGCCCCCTGCAGGTTCCTAATAATATTTAGGATATTTGTGGCCAGTAACACTGTATTGAGTCAATTCCATGCAGGTTGCTTTCAGGAGCACAGTGAAGGATGAGATGCAACCTGTGCAGTGAATTTTTTTCATTAACTTTTCTCCATATTAAACCGAAAACAAAACAAAGGACAGCTCATGTTGAGGTAGCTACAAACATCTAACTTTAACATGACCTTCAGATTAGTTCTACGCAGGGTGTCAAGAGCTTTCTGGAATAGGTATTTCTTGCAAATCAAAGTGTCGGATTTAACTTTAACCTATGAAGAACTGTTGTAGGTGTCTCAGATTTAACATCACTGCTAGACTCTGAAGCAGGATACACTTACTGCTGGTTTTCAATTTGGAACAAAAATACTTTATTAATGCCAAAAGCAAATAAAATTCAACAGTTCTTAATTGACTGCATTGTGCAAAGTTTAGATTTCAGAGGTGGTATTGTGGTTTATGTTGTATTTTTTTCAGATACATGGTTCAAGTCACAGGAAACTCTTAATACTACTGCACACAAAACCACATTGGATAACTTGCCTGCCTATGTGGGCACAAAGATTTGGTCCATAAGGGTATTGTGTAAGTTTGATGTGGAGGAACTTTACTGGTCTTTACAGAACCCTGACCTCAACCCAGCTGTACAACTTTGTGATTGATTTGATCAGAGACATTGTGCCAGGCCTTCTTGTCCAACATCAGTGTCTGATCTCGCAAATGCACCTCTGGCAGAATTGTCAAATATCCCCGTAAACTCTTGTGGAAAGCCTTTCTGAAGAGTTGAAGCTGTTATAGCTGCAAAGACTGAGCTGACTCTATATGAAAGCCTTTGCATCACGATTGAGATGACCATTAAAGGTCATGTATGTTTAAAGACAAGCGTGTCACTAGTTTTGTTAATACATTATATCCTGGACTTTAGACACACTGTAAAAATGTATTTTAATCCAAAACAGCTCTTGGTGAGTATGCTTTTCTCCTGAACTTCATTCACACACTTGTCTGTTCTAGGTGTGGCAGATTCCCGAGAATGGCCTTGTGACCTCCATGTCTGAACCAGTGGTGGTTCTGGAAGGCCACTCAAAGCGTGTGGGAATCATCACATGGCATCCAACAGCACGAAATGTCCTCCTTAGTGCCGGTAAGAGCCCTGCATTTGTCTTCAGCTTTTTAAGGCTAAGTGGCTGTACAGTTTAAATTCAACAATATCACAGCAGTAATCCTTTCTGCCTCAGTGACTGTGTATGATGTCTGAGTTATCACTGCTCTCACCAGGTTGCGACAACCAGATAATCATCTGGAATGTGGGCACAGGAGAGGCCATGATCTCCTTGGAGGACATGCATCCTGATGTCATTTACAATGTGAGCTGGAACCGCAACGGTAGCCTTATCTGTACTTCCTGCAAGGACAAGTCAATCCGTGTCATCGATCCCCGCAAGGAGACCATTGTTGCTGTAAGCCACTTCCAGATAAACTGTTCTGTGTCTGTTTATTTTGCCCAAAGTCAGAGGTAATCAGAAGTAGAATTTAGAAAAGCATTAATACTGGGTTGCTTCTAGTTATTGTGATAGAGAATACAGATTTATTTTTATTGCACAACTATGCTAAAACTAGGTTTTGTCTGATTACTGCAAACATCAAGAGCCCAATCGGAGACGACAAATGAATACATTTGGAGAAATGAAAACCACTTCACACCTTGGTTTTAACTTTATACAATCAGCATATTATTTTCTGTAATTTTGGTTTTCAATTTCCTGACTGCATGCACATACATTCAAAACTCAAAAAAGGTGATTATCATAATTCTATAATTAGTCAATTATTTTTAAAGAATCTGAATTAACTGTCGGAGATTTTATTTTATTTTTTGACAAGTATAGGGTTGCAGATTTTGAAAGACATATGAAATTAGTCCAGATGCTGGTAAAGCAGCACAGTGTCCTAAAACCAACCAAATTAGAAGCCATTTTTATTGTGCTTTATGATCTGTGGAACCTGCAGATGATGAAACTACTAAGGCAGTTTAATTTGAATGCCTTCTAATCAAATACCTAGAAAAAAAAGTCTTGACATTTGATTCTGGAACAATTTTTAAAATGAGAAATGTGTAGGAACACTTTTGTCCACTAATATTTTCACTCTGATCATGTAGCATGGAGTCACACAAATTGGTGATAATGGTATTATCAATAAGCGCCTCTTTGTGCTTCACAGGAGAAGGAGAAGGCACACGAGGGTGCTCGACCCATGAGGGCCATTTTCCTCTCCAACGGCAACATCCTCACCACCGGCTTCAGTCGAATGAGTGAAAGGCAGCTGGCTCTCTGGAATATGGTGAGTTGTACCCTCCAGACCCTACACATGCAAAGTCCTTTTCTTATGTGTCCCTCAAGAATCAGAGGGATCCTAAATATCTTTGTTTTGTAAAGCTCTGCTTATATTTGTATATTTTTTCTGTTTCTCTAGGAAAACATGGAGGAGCCGATGACCGTCAACGAGATGGACACGAGCAATGGGGTGCTACTGCCCTTTTATGATCCAGACACCAATGTTGTTTACCTCTGTGGAAAGGTGTGTTTCCTTTTCAGCCATCTGTTACTTGCATAACCGACATTATTAGATTAGAAGGAAATATTTTATTTTATTTTTTAAAGCAGCAGGAATAAACAAACTGCTTTATTTCTCTACAGGGTGACAGCAGCATTCGCTACTTTGAGATCACGGATGAGGCTCCATACGTTCACTTCCTGAACACCTTTGTGAGCAAGGAGCCGCAGAGGGGCATGGGCTACATGCCCAAGAGAGGCCTGGATGTCAATAAGTGTGAAATTGCAAGGTAAGCAAATATGGGAGGAGTGTTCTTTCCATAACCTCATTTAATGCTGTAACCACTGAATGACTTCACCACTAGGAGGCAGTAAAGTCACAATGATGCACACATTTCCAAATCATGGTGTTTGTTGTCATGTAATGCACTGGACTGTGAATAAAGCAGTGTGTATTTGTGTTGTCAGGTTCTATAAACTGCATGAAAGGAAGTGTGAGCCTATTGTGATGACTGTACCAAGAAAGGTGAGTCCACAACCAAGTTAGCTTAAAATCTTCTTACTCTGTCATCGTGTGTGGGTCCTGTGGTAGATACTGTTTTTAATATCTTGTCCTTCCTTGCCAGTCGGACCTGTTCCAGGACGACTTGTACCCGGACACAGCGGGACCAGACCCTGCCCTGGAGGCGGAGGAGTGGTTCGAGGGAAAGAACGGAGACCCCATTCTCATATCCCTTAAGAACGGCTATGTCCCTGGCAAGAACCGAGAGTTCAAGGTCGTCAAAAAGAACATTTTGGACAGCAAGGTCAACAAGAACACGGAGAATTCAAGCCCTGCCAACAAGTCTGCTTCTTCAACTCCATCAATTGTGAGTTGCATGTCTTTTCTGTGTTTTCTAATGTGTAAGATTGGCACTTTAAAATGTCTGGTCTGTTGTGACTTTAAACTGCTGCACCTTGAGTCTGGAGGTGTAAAAGAGTGAAGAGTGTATTTATATGTCCAGAACTGGCTGTTTTCTGTAGTATTTTTCTCTTTGAGATGTAATCTTTAAAAAAATATATATATATATTTGCAGATAGTATGGCTAGAAATCAGCCTGAAAAAGCCAAATTGGTGCTCCTATAATGTCACTGTATTTATAGAAAACGGTAAGATTCTCATCATTCTCTTGTTCTTTACAGAAATCTGAGGCAAAGATGGAGGAGATCTTGAAAGAAATCAAATCCCTCAAGGACCTGATCAGCAGTCAGGAGAAGCGAATCATCAAACTTGAAGAGCAGATGTCCAAAGTTGCCATTTAGGGGCCATTTATCCCCCCATCCCACTACAATTCAGGACGTTCCTTTAGCTGGGGACTTCAGGGTGAGCGGGAGCAGTAATCCTCTGTCTTTCTGACGGCGTTTGGTCTGAATCCTGCCAGCCAACGATCCCCAGCAACATTCCAGATGAACTTTTTCTTAGCGAGAGCCCAACCCTCAGTTTAACACAGGTGGAATAAGAAGGATTTGGTAAATTTAGCAGAAAGTACTTTTGCTTTTTGATGAAAAGAACATTCTTTTTATTCTGATTCAGTCTTTTATTTTCCCTAGCTGATTAAAAAAGAGGTCTTAATTCGACTCATTTTAGACTGACCAAATCAACAACAGTTCCAGTTTCTGACATCTCTACATTTTTTAAGTAGGTGCCAGTGTTTTGTGTTGGTGTGTCCCAAAACGAAAATGTTGCCAAATTTAAATTGTGTTTACACCTGCTGAACAGTATTTCCTTTCTCTTTTTGTGAGACTGTTTTAGACTCAAACAGTGAAGTTTGGTGAAGTAGACTGTTTATATAAAGAGGAGGATTTAATCATTTTACTACTTTGAAAACAGGTAAAGTAACTGTAACATGATCGAAATTTAGATACCGGTTAAAGAAAAGGCATTCCAGTTTTCCAGTCAACATTAACATTTAGGTAATATCCCAAATGACAAATCCTTTGTTTTAGTTAAACCTGTACAAATCTATTCCTGCTTTCTTTTCCATTGACCTCCATGTACACATGCATACCTTTCTTTCCCGCTATATTCACATGAACTCTGAAACTATTGTAGAAAATCACATTCCACTGATCTTATTGGACGTTCATGAAAGGACCAAGAAAAGTTCCTGCCTCCTCTCTCTGTAAATGGTCTGCTGTAGCAGCTCTGTGGCGCTGGTCACCTAGCTCATGCTTTATGTGCTCCACATGGAAAGAATAATAAGAGCTTTTTTTCTTTCATCTTTGCCACAAAAACTGATTTGTTTTTGTAGGACCTGCAACTTCCAATCTCTGTGTTTGTTGTAAATGGTCTTGCTAAACCCACATGTAGTTAGTTTATGTTTTCTGTATAATTAGAGAAGAAAAAAACATCAACAACCAACTGATTTATTTCAGAGCATCTTATGTTAAAGGTGGATATTATAGAAGAAGCTGTTCATGATGAAAATCACAGTCCTGGATGTCCCTGCTTTGTTTCAAGCTCAAAGCTAAATGAAGGTCCATTACCTGCCTATAATTTGGGGAAAACGAACAGTTTGGATACCACTTACCTGTTTTTTTTTTACTACTATTATTCTTTGTCTTGTTCCAGCTGTGCTTGTATCCCTCTTAGCACTTCCACTTTTAAATCCTGTGAGTTAATTGTCTCCTTAAATCAGTGCAGTTATTCCAAATACCAGAACCATTGTCCAACCAGAGTCGTTGCGGTCCAACAGAAGCTCTATTTTTCTGAGGTTTAATATTTGTTTCCCAATGGGAAGCTGAGACGGGTTAATGGTTCAGTCTGTTTGCCTTTGTTAATTAACACTGTACAGACCTGAAAGTGCCATAGAGGAAACCCTGAAAGTATGTGTTGGAGGTTGTGTAGTGAATGGACGAATTGAAAGGTGCCTGGATTTTAAAACCACTTTGAGGTGCTATACTTTGTACTGACACCCTGTTCCTAAAGTGCTGATGACACCACCGAGTCCTGCCAGTCATTCTGACACGTACACCAGGCAGCATCTTCGCTCTCCGTTTAATCTGAGCATTGAGCCACTGACATTCTGGCGTTTTTCTTCTTGGTACGGGTATAAAAATCTTTTAAAATTGATTTCAAACCAAGAATTTTGTGGCTGTAGCACAGCCTTGGAAGTCAGCGGCCATCAGGATGCACTTTGAGCAGCGAGTTGTACATTAACGATAATAGGAAATCTAATGAGGCTGCCGCTCCGTAGATTTTATTTTATAGCATGGTTGGTGCAAAAACTTTAGTATCTAACAGCAATCCAAAGGGATAATGTAGGTGGAAGTGGCGCTGAAAGATAGGTGTATGTTTGTAATTAAGGTTTAGAAAAATGAGTGAAAGCTGTGTAAATATGATCAGGAATCATTTAGTTTTTTTGTGGTTGTGCTAATGAGGGTGTTTGTATGGGTGATGGGTTTTAAACGTCTTCCCCCTCCCCTCCTGTTTTGTGTTCCTTGCACCTTGCCCCCATACAACCATAAGAGAAAAGCAGAACCTCCATCGCATATGAAAAATGAGAAACTAGATCAGACAAAAACCAACCAGGATGAAAGCCTTGGTGAGGTCTGCTCAGCTTCTTTTCATTATCCTTGCTTCAGATATTGGACATTGATTATAAGAAAATTAATAAAGAATTTTTAAAATGAACTCACTGCTGATTTTGAATTATTTGTCCAAGCATTGAGTGGGATTGGAGGGCTTGATAGGAAAAGGCCTGCATTGATTATAAATTGTAACAGTTTGTATCACCGCAGGACGTTTCTCCTACTCCATATTGTCAAAAGTATTTGCTTGTTTGCCTAAACAAACATGAAATAAGACCATTATGATCTGATGAAGCATGTTTTAGACAATTATTTATAACATTTTATATCCATTAATTAGTTAGTGGTATATTAGACAGCGGTTATGATGCACAAAATATCATTTCAGATAATCTCCGGTTGTGACGAAGAGGTTACCTTCCATTTCCGGTCTGAAAATTAACTCTGGATGCCAAATGAACACGTAGAGCAAGAGCCAGTAAATAAAGCATTGATCTGTCTCCTAGAGTAAAGAATGAGTCATAAATAATTTGAGGGAGGATGGATGAGAGATATTTATCATTCAGCAGTGAGGCTACCTCTAGCACCCTCTAGTGGCGCTGCTGGAGACTGGCCCATTTTGAAAACGTACTTGGAAAAACAAATGGGAACTGATGAAAATGTTAGATTTAGGAACTATTACTGAATATGAAAGAAGTTACAAAAAAGTATATATTAAAAGGCTGTGAGTCTATTGGCTCTGAACTGACTTGACTTGGCCAGCTGTCGGTGCCTTGCAAAAGTGTTTAATCTCCTCGTATATTCTTTCATTTTCATGACCAATGAACACCCAAGATAAGTCAGAGATAAAGTGTCGTTTATAAAATGATGTCTCGAGATTTGGATGTCTATTTGTTTAATCCACTGTCAGAAACTGCTAAGAGTACCACTTAGACCAGGGGTGTCAAACTCCAGTCCTCCAGGGCTGGTGTCCTGCGCCACAGTATAACACACTGGAATGAAATGGCTTAATTACCTCCTCCTTGTGTCCATAAGTTCTCCAGAGCCTTGCTAATGACCTAATTATTCTATTCAGGTGTGGTGCAGCACAGGCACATCTAAAAGTTGCACGGCACTGGCCCTCCAGGACTGGAGTTTGAGATCTGTGATCTCGACTGACAGGCAATCAGAGCATTAATTACAGAAGCAGCAAAGATTTCCTTGATAACTGTCCTGCAGAGATCTGCAGCTCAAATGGAAGTATTTAAAGCAATATTTATTTATTTATTTTTCTGTATATTCCACCATTCTGGTCTTTATGAAAGAGCTGCATTTCCATAAATCCTTTAGGGAGCGCAGAATACATGTGGAGGAAGGTGCTCTGGTAAGTTGAGACCAAAATAAATCTTTGTAGCTGATACGTAGCTTTGTAGCTGTGGTGGAAAGCCAACATTACAGATCACCTTGAACACAGCGTCCTGGGTGAAACAAAGAGGTGGAGGCATGATGATGTGGGGATAGCAGAGACAGTGAACCTGGAAGAGGAAAAGAGCAGAGCAAAAGACTTGAGCCCGGTGTTTTAGTTTACTTTCCAGCAGATCCAACACTCCAAACATACAGCCAGACTTACAATAAAGCATTTACAGATGAGAGTATATTTTGTGTTTGGCTCAGTCAAAGTCCAGCCCTAAATTGTGCTATTTTGATTCAATAAATGAGTGAAGATTTCATACTCTAGCCGTGCCAAACTGCTAGACCCATGTCAAATATTCATCTGTAGCTGGAGTGAACTGACTCTTCAGTTCCACATAGAACTGACTAAACATGGCCAATTACAAATATGTAGAACATTTTTCTAATTTGCTTCATTTAAAACCAATAATTGATTGATATTTTAGTATAAAATAATTTAAAATGCGTTTTAAATTAAAGCATAACCGTTAAAGGCAAAAACGGATAACCAAATGGCTTGTTTTCTGTGAAGCAGTAAATCACTGCTCATAACCTGAAGTTGAGGTCTTGTGAAAGAATTAATTTCAATCAAAGGAACATGAAGAGCTTTGAATAAAAGCCCTTCATGTTCAAAGGTAAGGACACTAAAATGGTCCTTAAGTTTATATGTTCACTTAGTTTGGTGTGTTTTTGGGAGTAAACTGGTGCTTTTCCTTCCCTGTGCTGCCTTCCAGAGTAAGGCTGTAATCACCATGGTCTTAATTAGAAAGGACTTGGTGGGAGGCAGGGACTGTTTGGTCAGACTCGCCCCAACAAATCCAGAAATAACCATTTCTGCTAAAACATGAGATCTGCGCACCTTCTGCAACATCACTGCAGCTGCTGGGGTTAAAGTACCAGACAAACTTTGGGTTGATAAGAAAAACACAATGTGCTGATGTAAACACATTAAGTAAAAGACAGTAAAATCTTCCTTCAGGTGACCATTTTTATGCTAAGATAAGAAAAAAGTATGATAGATTGATTTTAAAAAGGAAAGTAAAAATCCAAAATGGCTCCTGCATAAACTTGGATGGAGCCTGAGGATGGAAAGCTGAGAACGAGGGAGGAGACGCTGAGGATGGAGGGCTGGGCATCATTTTGCTCTGAGGAGACATTTTAGAGCGGAGTGAAAAAACTAAGTATATCTTAGCAGGGAGGGGTAAAATATCCTTACTCTCTCCTTTTTGTTGCTCTGTCTCTTGTCTTTTTTATCAGTCCGAACCGTTCTGCTCCGCGTCTGCTTCCCAGTCAGACAAACGAAGGAACTTCCTTCTGTAAGTATGTCATTAACTTTTATATTTAACTTAGAAGCACAGATTACAGGAGCTTTATTTCTGTCATATATGTCGTTTTCAAGCATACTTGTGTTTTTAAAACTGATAAAAAAAAAAAGTTGCTTTCTTGACTAAAATATAATGTTATTTAACATAATTTAATTTTATTTAAAACAGACGTTGATATTAATTCTTATTTTTTTTTAATTGTATTACATATTCAACATTTTAGTCTGCAAATCTTTTCTCTGTACGAAAATAATTTAACAACATTTGTCCCTCTTATCAGGTTCTCAGGTTTTGTGTTGATGATTTATTTGCAGACTGTGTGCAGTTTCAAAGAATTGTTTAGATAATTACTGATAGTTTTGTATACTTTTATGTTCAAAGACGGGCCTTTTAGCTCCTCACATCAAGAATAGTCTTATTCTTGCCACGAATAACAAAATAAACATCACCAGTTCTGGAAAAACTTAAGAGACTGAATCCCATTGAAAATCTCCTGGTTAATCCACCAGATATTGATTTCTGAACTCTTCCTGATTCAAAACATCAGTATTGTTGTTTCTAAATGAATATGAACTTGTTTTCTTTGCATTATTCCTGCTTTTTTGTTATTTTGAGCATTTCTCATTTGCTGCAAATAAATATTACATTTTTCCTTGGAATTTCTGAGACATGTTGTCAGTAGTTCATAGAATAAAAGAACCAAGTTCATTTTACTCAAGCACAAACCTATAAAAAGTAAAATCAGAGAAAGTGATCATTTTCATTTTTTCCAGAGCTATATATGCATATAGTAAGAATAAAAGTGTCCCAGACACTCGCTGTAGTGTAGACTCAACTAAACAGTTGTAAATATAATTGAGTGCATTTTTTGTTTTGTTTTGTTTTGTTTTGATTTGTTTTGTTTTGTTTTTTTTGGGGTGGGAGTTGAAATTTTAAGCCATAATTGCAAAATTTGATCTTCTGTTTTTCCAGTTCTAACATTTCCAACATTAAATGACTTCAACACCTGGTGAAAGAAAAAGAAATGGAATCACAACTATTTGAGGACATTCAAGCAGTTGTTAAATTTTTTTTTTTTACAAAAAAGACTTTTTATGCATGAAATTAAATGATACTGCACCTCTTCATATAAAGTAATCAAATTTACAATTAAAATTTAATTTATCGGTTCCTGTGTAAGTCTGATTCTAAAAGTGAGTCTGTACTTAAAATACAATATTTACTGAACTTGAACAAGGATGTTTGGATGCTGACGATAAATTTGCCACCAAGCAAAGAGCACTACAGCATTTATTTGGAAAAGGCAGAGTGACCTGACCTACAAGTAGTTCAAATCTCAACATAATCAAAATTTGAATCACAAATGTAAGAGAAAAATATATGTTTAACTTGGCTTCTTCAGGCAAAACTGCAAATATTGGGAATATTAGAGCTTCATTGATTTTCATTTTTCACTGTTGAAATCCCTCCAAATTCAGGAAAATTCAGAAGAGGTGCTCCAAATATTTAAGTTTCTTTTTCTCAAGTTGACGTACAATTTTAAAGTTAAATTTTTGAAGTACTTTGTACAAAACCAGAGTGTTGATCTGTTAAATTAAATAGTTTCATGTTTTTGCAATTGACTGAACATCTTCTAAAAAGTGTGGTTCCCTTTCTGAGTAAAACTATTGAGACTGGAATAAATTAGACAAACCTCAGAAAAATTCATTTTATACATGCAGCTTTTTGAACAGAATTTAGATTTTGTAGCCCCGCTACGTTCATCTAGAAGATCATCTAGAAGAGCATCTAAAAGATGACCCCTAATGTAACACAACACCTCTGTTGTGTTCCCTTGGGCGCTTATGTAAAGCTTTAGATAGTTTTTTTTTTTCTTTGAAAAATGACTTTCTTCTTCCACAAAGACTGGAGACAGATTCTCCCACCTGAGCTGACGATCTCTGGAGCTCCTCCAGAGCCACCACGGGCCTTGTAGCTGCTTCTCTGGTTGCTGGTCTTCTTGTTAACCTTCTCAGTTTAAGTGGGCAGCTGTCTTGGCACATTCGTATTTGTGCAACACTTTTGCCAAACCTCCAAGAACTCCAGCTGCATCTATACCGAGATTAAATACACAGAACTGGGCTCTATCTACTACTACTCTGATTTGTGGAGTTAAAATGGACTGAATACAAATACTTGATGTGATTTTAGGTTTTTATCTGTAAAGATGATTTTCTTATAGTTCCCAGCAATGCACAACTTTGCGTCTGTCTCTACCGTGAAATCCAAATCAAATATTCTTCAGGTCTGTAGCTGTAATGTGACAAAAACACGGGAAGCTCAACTTTTCCAACTGACACGACGCGACCAGTCATGTAAATCTTAAGTCTGTGTCACGACGGCGTGGAAGCGCCTTAAAAGACTTAAATAAGCTCTGAGAAAATTGATCTTTCATTGTCCTATCTGATCTCTGCATGTTCTTCTCTTACATGGTAACTGAGTGGTAATCTCAGCCCTGTGGAGATATTTTGGAAACGTAATTTTAGCTGTAATTACCAGACTGAAGAGGCAGAGCGGTCATGTATGGCTGTACATCCAAGGATGAATACCCAGCCCACCATGTGGTCCAGCAGAATACACACTGCATGTTTGACCACACAAGCAGTGGAGGGGTTCGTACTGCTGCACCGCGACGAGCTTCAGCAGCTTCGCTCCAGCACCATGCTGATTAGAGGCTGGTTTCCAAAGCTTGGCGCTTCCTAATTACACACCAGATTAGGAGAAAAATGTAGCTAAAATAATGGCAGCTGGAGTTTTCCTTATTAGCAAGAGCAAATTCAGTGGAAACCCCAGAGGCACCATTTGGTTGGGGAATTTATTCAGCCAGTTGGCCTGTTCACAAATACAGGTTTTCCTGGAAGCAGAAATATCTCCCTCAGGTCTGAGCTGCTGCAGGCGGGTGTTCACCAGCTGGTGCCCAGTGTAAATATAGAGGCCACGGCCACAGGTCTCCCACGCCTCTGTGCTCCCACTGGAATAAAGCTTCCTTCTGGCTTTGGTGTGGTGGATGGGTGGCCTCCCTCTACTTTACAAATTATAAGGCCAAACTTTGCTGTCTCCACCCCAAATAAGTAATGGCTACTCTGGAGTCGGCTGAAATAGATCTGGTGCAAAGCAGGGAGAGGCAGAAAACACAGACACACCAGAGATGGAGGAAGAGCTCTCCACAAAGAAACATCTCACAAAACATTTAAATCCAGATGCACAACGCACAGATTTTTGGTAGCAAAACAGAAGCTTTATTTTTGTATGATAGTGAACAAAAATCTTTGGTCATAGTAAATATAAACATGTTAGTCCTTTATTGTCCCTCAGGGGGAAACTTAATCTCACCTTTTTTTGTGTTTCATTTCCAAAGAGACATAATCATATTCAATATTTTAACAATTTAATAACATTTTTCATTAGTTTTCCTGTCCACTCTTTAATTTTCTGGAAGGAATTCCCATTGACTTCCATTTAGATACTCGGGATTGCCATATATTCAGAATAAACCAACACAAATTTTCTGTTCAGTACCATTTTTAGGAGAATTGTAGTTTTGCGTGAGTTAACACTGACCTAAAAGTGCTTCAGTAATTAAAAAAAAGCTCCTTCAATAAAGATAAATCTGCGTTGTGATTCAGAAAGAATCACTGGGGATGTTGATTCTTCCTAAGAATATCATTTAATAAGCATTCACTTCCCTCTAGTCCTCTACAAATACTTAGCTTTTCTTTGTATTCAGCTTTTTTCATATTGTAGCCGATAATGTCAGCTATGAATTATGACTGACATGGTTAATTGTTTCATTAAAACAGAAGTTTTGTTTGATTTTTTTTTTCTTCTCTTTGTCAAATCCTTTTGGGTTTTAATTCATTCATTGATTTAGTTGTTTATTGAAACATGGTGGTTTAAAATACTCACCTGTTTACTGCTTTAAAACCACAGAGAATGTTTTTGACTGATAAGTTGCCAAATTTGACTTTAATAATCGGTTTCCTTGTGCACATTTTTAAATGAAAACCCTGACCTTGCTGTTGTTGTAGGACCCGCCGTTGACGATGAAGTCCCAGCTGGTTTTTCCCGTCTCCAGTGCGACTCTGCTCTGGCTGTGCTGCAGTCTGTGCCACTGCAGTCCTCTGTTCTACAACATATCTGTGGACGGCAGCGGCGACGAACCCGAGCTGGAGCTCATTTTCCCCACCTCCTTTTCCACACGAGCGCCCGTTGGAGTCTCTGCTGCCACTCCGCCGCCCAGCCTCACCAACACCATCACCACCACCATGATCCGCCTGAAAGACTATGTCCTGAGCCGAGTGGTGGATTTCCTGCAGGAGAACCTGCTCATCATCATCGTTGTGACCTCTCTTCTTATTGTTTTGGTCTTCATCATTTGCTGTGCGTTCGCCATGAGCCATAAGCGCAAGCTGGAGGCTTACAAGCCCCTTCCTAACCCACCGAGGAAGTACACTGCCAGTAAAACCGGAGCTCGCAAGAACTCTGGCGAGCTCCAGGAGAAACCATACGCCGTGGACCACGTCAAGAGGGTCCACGTTCAGGGTCCGGCCTCCCCTAAGCATCTGCGCGTGCCCTCCAAGGCGCTGGTGGGAGACAAGGGAAGAGATGTCAGGTCGTCGCCTCGACAGGAGGTCAGGAAGGTCAGAGACACAGAGGAAGTGGAAAAAAGGCGTGAGGAAGTGAAGTTCAAAGAACCGGTGAAGCAAAGTGAGGAGGTCCAGAAGAGCGCCAGCCCCAGCACCAGCTCCAGTCATCCGGTCTGCACCTGCCACCTGAAAAAATCCAAGCACTAACACACGGCCGAGGCAAAACGGGTCAAAGTGTCACTCAGAAGGGAATCCATTTAGGTGGAATCACACCTGCTATGAAAATCTTTACGTGCATAAAATGGGAATAAAGTCCAACAAAAGACGGAAAGCTGAGTGTCTTACTGTGCAAGTCTGTAATTCATCCACAGCACCTCAGCTGGTTTCATTATCAAGATTAAAGAAAAAAAACAGAACCTCTATACATTTATGTGAGGGAAAGGAAAAGCTGTGCAATTTGTAAACAATGCAAATAGTGGGGAAATCCTAATGACAAGGAAGTGAATGGATACAAAATGGGTGGGTAATTATGTACATAATGTGCATGAATTCATGCACACAGCACCCTCCGCAATTACTGATACCTCTAGTTAAGATGTGTGGAAGATCTGTAAACTTGTCAAGCCTTGTTTTCCACTGATCCAGTGACTGTAATATTTTGTGTTACAGCTCTGTCTGCAGATATTGAGACATCTGGGAGCGTTACTATTTTATTTTAGCCATTTCCAAACTAATGAAGACCAATACACATCTGCCTTGCTTGAATGAAATGCTGTCTTGTCTTTCCCGTTTTGAAGAATGGCCGAGTGAAAATACTCCCATAAACGAGGTCATATTCATACCTCAGGGAAATGCTATAAATTACTGAATGAAACTTTCTAAAAACTGATCAGCTCCAAAAAAGTAAAGTATAAATAAGACGATGCTTCAAGTTTTACAGATGCAAATAACTATAAAATCTTCATTTGTATTTAAAAAGATATTTTATCCCTTATTAATGATCTCCCACCATGGAATAAATTCTGCCAAATTAAAGGTGGAATTTCTCTAAATTTCTCAGGTGAAGTGATGCATTTTGTAGATGAATTCATGTGAGAGTTTCTACACATCTTCACCAGGGGGGTCAATAAACATGGAGTGCAGTGCAATGCCAGTACATACTTTATATCAGGCTGATGCTTCTCAGTACTTTGCTTCATGAAACCACATCACCATTTATTACTTACAGTTTATAAGTCAGCCATGAGTAACGATGTCTGATATTTCTAAATGTTATTTGACGGGACTGTGATTTCAAAAGACCATCGTGGCCAAGCAGAGTGGGAAAAGTTTTACTCCAACCAGAAAATCTCTGCTTTGAGTTTCTTAAGAGCTTCAAATCTGAATCAGCCATTCAAAGCAACACCTTTGGTGATGTAAATGAACAATTCACATAAATGCCAGTAAACCTGACTTGATAAGTAGCAATTATTCTTTTCTTTATTAATATTAACTTTCGTATTTACCTCTACTTTAGCGTTATTATATCTGGTGTCTTGTATTTTTATTTCAGAACCCAATCAGAAAAACCAACATGAAGAATTTTTATTAATTTTATTTCAGCAATATTTTAACTAAAAGAAAAATATATATTTTTTTATTTCATCCTTCATACGTTTATCAGTATTTTTGTTATCTACACATGAAGGGATGAAATATAGTTAGAAATTAGGGTTCGTTATTTTATATTTATGTATCAACGTCTGTTTTTCTGTCCTACTGTAAAGAATAAACAAAACGAGTCAGAAAGTGAAGTGATTAAATGGATTATATTCACACCGAGCATCTAAACTTAGACAAGTTTGTATGTTTTGTAGGTTGTCATTTTGTCGTGTTAAAACTCGCGGTTCTGTCCGAGCCTCACACTGTCGTCCTCACACGTTGCTTCCTCTGTGACACTTGTTCATTCTCCAAAATGACAGGTTTGTTTTGCTAATGTTTAATAAAACGAAAGAAAGAAGTGTGTTTGTCATTCTTGCGTGTGCTGCTACTCAATTAAAACAAAACAAACAAACAAACAAACAACAAAAAAAAAACGCAGCCCTGAAGACGTAAAATTAGGAAAGGCAACAAGGTTCCAAAAATAAGCGACGACTTCTGCATAAACATCATGTTCCTCTGAACATCTGTAATTTGGAGCGTCATCCATTCAGAAATCACAGATGACTGCTTTAAGGATAATTACGCATACAAAAGATTCATAATATCTGCTGCGGTAAGACAGAAGATGTCCTTTAATCTTGCTTGACACGGCAGGAAAGCCTTGACGAGGCCGTCGACCCCGCAACTCTAAAAGCAGGAGAGCAGAAGGACGGATTGGGTCTGGCGCTGACGAGACGTCCTTTGTTCCCACTGGCTACTGTACAAAGTTCTTAAAATACACTGCTCAAAAAAATAAAGGGAACACTCAAATAACACATCCTAGATGGACAGTTTGATTTCACAGAAGTTTGATTTACTTGGAGTTATATTGTGTTGTTTAAGTGTTCCCTTTATTTTTTTGAGCAGTATATTTCAGCAGATGTAATCCAGATACATACACGCCTCCTTTGGCGCAGAACAAGAGCCTGTGTATTGTCTGCACAAACGACACACACTGATTTGTTCCAGTTTAAGGTTACAAACAAATAAAGTGGCTATTAGGTAACATGCAGCATCCTCTGTGAATATTGGCAGATGGATGTTTTGATTTCCTTAAAGCTTCTAGGAAAAGGAATTAAACGAAACTATTTTCAGTTGCAATCGACTGTAATGGAGTGTCTTGGATATCTGAGAGGCTGATGCTGTGAATAAATATATGCCTTGCAAGTAAGTTTGTAATTGTAATTAATCCACAGCTTCTTGTTTTTCAGGGGTTCAAAGATGATGTGACACAGAGGCACATTGTATCTTAGCCTCCTCCTCCAAAGGGGAAGATGAGAAAACATGCCACTCAAGGGAGGCAAATTACTGTTGAGCTTCATGAGTCACAAAACTGTCGCAAGAAAAGGGCCATTTGCTGGTTGATGCTTATGGTCAGAGTAATCCTTATGAAGAGTTAAAATAACTGTAATTGTAATAAACAACACAATCTGCACCCGAGGCTGTCCTGCCACCGAGTAGTGGAGGATGGTAAATAAATCACACAGTTCAGCAAAAACTCAGGGTCACCAAGTCTCCACAACAATTATTATTTAAAAAATTAAAGTATGGTGGATGACTGGTAATGCGACATTTTTTTCTCTCTTAAAGGCTTTTTCTAATAATCCATCAGGAAGCTTTTGAGTCGTGTTTTTGACTATTGAATTGTTTTTCTAAAATTAAATGGATTAAAAAAAAAAAAAAGAAAACAAATACTGCCCCCATGTGACTAATTCAAGCACTGACTTTTCCTTTTCTTTTTTTTTTTCCCACCCACAAGTTTCACAATTTGTCTTTCTGATGGGATTACATCTGATTTCAATAACCTTTGGTTAAATAAAGCTGAAAGTAAAAATCTGATCTGAATCACGAGCAGGTTAAAACATCAGAGATCAAAAATAAGATGACGGCACACAATCAAAAGCAGCCAGGTTGGCAGGAAACGTGAGCCCTGACAAAACTCACGGGTCAGATTCCCTGCTCTTTAGCCTGCAACGCTCTAAATAATTTGAGAAAGTACTCCCCCTTCACTTTCACTCCTCCCATCAGGTAGCAGGAAACACAGAAACCTTCTCTTGTTAAGGGCCCCTCTCATGAGAATCAGTGTGTTGGATTTTTAACAAACCTGGCCTGCAGAGACCTCAGCTACAGAGAACACCTGAGTTACATAGACCTTTCTATTCCTTCCTAAAACTGATTGTGTTTGCGTTGTTACCTGCCTCTGACAAACAATAGGACCGCTCAATCAATGTGCATGATGAGGAGGATCTAGAAGAGGTAACAGAGCACCTTGAGGCGCTCGTGAAACTTTGATGAGAGTCCGGCTGGAATTTGGAGCAGCAGTGGTCATCTTTAAAGACCGAGGATCACAGACCCCTGACCATCTCTACAGAGGAGCAAATAATCCCAAAGCAGGATAATGGTAAGTCCAGCCAGAATTTAGCTAAAGGGGTATCATTATGGTCAATCCCAGCCATGTAGTGTCATATTATAGCACAATCGAGTGATTATGTTACCTTCAGTTAATATAAAAATGCTATACTTATCAAATATGACTTAAAATAAATTTGACTTTGTGATTTAACATCTTAAAATTGGGCCTCTGTCTCTATTAAACAGATTTTAGTAATTAAATCAAATAAAATTGTGAGTTGCCAGATTGTGAAAAGGAAAAAAAAATTGGTCAATCACTATGCATCTATATTTCAGTGATATATTAAACTTTTCTTTTTTTTAATTAACGCATCAGCTGAAAAAAGTCAAAGATGCTCTTTGAGGTGGTGAACTGCTACATTTTGTGACTGTAAATCTGAATTTAAGCACGGTGCATGATCTGAAAGAGGAAAAGCAGAACCAACAATGGATGAGTCAGGAGATCATCTGTCTGTAGCAAAGCTGCTGCAGGAGGAGGGACATTTACTTCAGTATCTGTAATGCACAGATTCAAACCAATTTTCTGCATGGTGGCAAACTAAATGCTTCTTTTTTAAATTACGCATTTATGTCTGTTGAAAAACAGCATCTGGAGTATAAATTATAACTGGCAGTAAAATTTAGTTTCAAGAGTAACTTCAAGATACTTGGTTCCGTTAGAAAAGCTTATTGTTTTTAGATTAATATTCGGACTTTATAGTATTATCTCCATGTTGCAAAGTCACCCCGCTCTAAACTCTGCTTGGTGAGAAAACCTTGAGGTCAAAGGTCTCCTGCCTGCAGCAGCTGTTCTTCCATTTCAGGCATTCAGGTTGACACTGTTTGCAGCAGAAAGACAAATGTTCAGGACTGACTTGTGTCAGAGCTGTAGAGTCTCTTCAATGTTTTCATATTAGATCATGTTACCAGCACTAACTCTAACACATTTTAATAGGATTTGTTGTGGACGGCCAACTCAAAGCGGCGCTTAACTGTGGAAGAAGAAGAAATATGTTTTTCCAACAATCTCATTTGTGCATTTGTGTTCCACATTAATCCCCAAACAAAGACATCACCTTATTGGTAAATAGAGACCAAAGAACACAGCGGACAGGTCAGAGACAAAGTTGGAAGGCCGATGACGACTCTGGAGGAGCTGCACTTCTCCAGAGTCAATGTAAGTTTGATGGAAACTGCTCGTGATGAATGGCAGGACTTTAAAACTTTGACAGGATGTTTCCAGGTCCTTCCTCTCACTGCCATCTTGAATGAATAATTGATGAGGAAGGATCCTCTGACTATCATGATGCAGTCACCAAATGTCAACTGACCGGATTAATGCGATAACTGCTACATTTCCAGGCAATCTGTGTGCTTAAATAAAATTAATAACGATTCAAGGAGATCTGGTTGAAAGAGCCAACTTTGATAGACAGTCAAGAATAATGAAAGGCTGCCCAATAATCAACAAGTTGGAGCAAGAGGATCCAACAATATCAAATGTAAACAATAGTTCTTAATGAGACATAAATTAAAACTGTAGATGACTAATAAAGTAGTGATGAAAACTGTTGCATGTGTCTAATTAGCTCCTCGTCCTTCACAGTGAGTCATGCTGTGGTGCAGATGTGATGTCCTCCTCGCTCTCTTCGTCTGGCCCCTGGCCTGCCTCTCCATGTCCCCGTGTCCCCCCGGCTGCTGCTGTCCCGGCCTGGGTTTTCTGGTCCTGTGCGAGTCTCTGGGTCTCAGGTCGCTGCCCCGCTCCGTCCCTCTCGGCACCTCCGCTCTGTCCGTGGCCAGAAACCAGCTGTGCAACGTGGACCACCTCCTCCAGGCCTTCTCCGGCCTGCAGGAGCTCAGCCTCAGCCACAACCTGCTGGCCCGCTTCCCCCGCGGCTTGCCGCCCAGCCTGGAGTCCCTGCTGCTGCAGGAGAACCGCATCACTTACATCACGTCAGGAGTCCTCAGGCAGCTGAGGAACCTAACCCGCCTCCACCTGGAGGACAACCGAATCCGTGCCATCCAGCCTGGAGCGCTGCTGGGTCTGAAGAAGCTGCAGCTCCTGACACTGAAGGGGAACAAGCTCACCAGCCTCCCTCCGAGTCTCCCGCCATCGCTGACACATTTGGACCTGTCGGAAAACTGCATCTCCTCTCTGGATCTTCCCTCTCTGGCCACCCTGGTCAACCTTCAGGTCCTGCAGATCAACGGCAACTGCCTGCGCTCGGTGCCTGAAAGCACCTTCGACAGCCTCCCACGCCTCAGGTCCGTGGACCTGACCAACAACCTGTGGGTGTGCGAGTGCGACATCTTGTATCTGTACCGCTGGCTGCTGAGCGGCAGACTGAAGATGGCTACAGATCTGGTGTGCAAAGAGCCGGTCCACCTAGCTCATCGCCTGCTGCTCAATCTCTCCATCGTGTCCATCTGTCCGCGTGTCTTAAAGCCAAATGAGAAGACACAGCTGCCTGTGGTCGCTTCTGTGGAGGCAGTGAGAACATCAGGTCCAGGTTCATATGAAAATGGGGGTGATTTGCAGTGGAAAATGTCAAAAGAAGCCATGGTCACAAAAGAACAAAACCTCCAGGATCCTCGGGTTTTACCCTACTCCTTTGAGACTCTCACCTATGAGGAGTGTTTATCCCTCAACATGTCTCCATCGGTCACTCCCACTGACCTGAAAACTACATCTCTTCCAGAGGACCAGGGATGCAGAGAAAACACAACATCTCTCTACCCTCAAGTCAATGTGTCCTCTGCTGCAGGGACACAGTCAGGTCTGTCCACCAACAGAGAGGAGACCGTCCCTCCTGTGAACCCGCAAGTATCCCCCCACAGTGACTCAAAGGTGATCGTCTCTCTGCTCGCCCTGATGTGTGTACTTCTGGTTCTTGTGATGCTGGCAGTGCTAACCCTGCTGAGAAAGGTTCTGGTGCGCCAGCAGAGAGTGGCGCCGGCAAACGAGCAATCTGTTGGATGAGAGCAGCGGACACACCGAGGAGGTTGAATCGTTCATTTCAACATGTGCGAATGGTCTTACACAAGTTTTTTTTCTTTTTATAATAAAACTTTTATGCCAAATAATTTCACAAAGCCAAAACAAATAAAACAATGAATCATTTTGCTCCTGGTTTATTAACGATCTCATTTTTTCATTGTCGTGTGCAAGAGCAGGAGAACAGTCCGGGCTGCACAAGAAAGACCACAGATGTCAAATATTCAACTTGAGACCCGAAGCTTTTCAAATCATCAGCACTTATGATCATCTGAACCCAAATGAATAAGCAAATATATTCAGAAAAAGGCAGCTAAACTTTATTTAATGCCCCCAGAAAACAAGACTCAGTCCCTGACATTGACAGCTCTGTCGAAGAATGTTTGTCATCCTGATATTGATGAAATATTTCAGTATTGTCGGTACGTCGTAGTTTATCAACTGCTGGCTTTGGCACAATCCTATTTCTTCTCCCCTTGTTTTAGTCTGTAGTCCGACAGCGCTGCTTTAATGGCGTCTTCTGCAAGCACTTAGGAAGAAGGAATGGAGGAGATTCAGAAACACGGTGACCAACAATACAAAACTGAACTATAAAACAACATTCTAAAACACATAATCTGCTCATATAATCTGTTTACATATCATCACAAACACAAAATTAAATTTTAGAGCCAAAAAGGACAACATTTAGTCATATTTGGACAGTTACCTTACAATTTAGCGCAGAAAAAAATCTAATTAAGGTATTTAAAAAGATTACAAGTGTTATAAAGTTATAAATCCTTGTCAACAAGAAAGTTTAAATTACTAGTCCGGAACAGTTTCTAATACTGTTTTGTCAGATTGAGGCAGAAATCGAAACACTAAGAAAACATTATGTTTACTAAATTAACTAATCTACTTTTAAAATGTATCTCGTTTACATAGCTAAAATAAAGTAAAGAATTTCCGTCACAATGTTTGCAGCCTTAAGGCCAAAGGTGTAAATAATCTTCCATAATCTGGTCTGAAAGTAGAGCCTGGCCAAGTGTGAGTTATTTCTATACACAAATCACAGCTGCAAAAACAGGACCTTTAACTTTTTCATATTATCACCACAAACTTCACTGGATTTTATTTGGCAGTGAACATGTGATCGATCAGCACAACGTAGAAAATGATTGCAAAGTGGAAGGAACTGATACGTGTTACAAGTTTATTAGAAGAATCTGAAAAGTGTGGCATGTAGTTGTATTCAGCTACATGCCACATGTCAGGCACTTTGCAGGGCCTGACTATGTGATTTATTCTCAGAATAAATCCAGCTGTTCTCTGACAGCCTCACAGATTTATTGGAGAACAAAAACTATTGTGAAGACCTAGTGAAGGAGCAGAACAGTCAAAGGTTACAGTTGTGGAAGAGTTTAAAGCAGAGTTTTATTGTTAAAGGTGGAAGAGTATATAGACAGGGCAATTATTATCCTTGCAGTCCACAGACCTGCTAAGAAGAAAGTCACTGGTAAAAAAAAGTGCTAGGATTTATTGATTTTGCATGAATGTCCACAATAATTATCAAGAAACTGGAGGGACTGGTTGATACAGCTTGAAAGTAAACAAATAAAAACTGTGTTGATTTAATTCAAAAGATAACCTTTAAGTGTTTAGTCTAGAATATAGAGAATCTAGAATCTAGATTCTAGGCCGGATTTGGCCCACAGGCCTTAAGTTTGACACATGTGCTAGTCAAGCGATGCTACACACTAAAAGTGTTAGAGAACTAACAACAAACATCTGGTTACCACAGTGAAACATGTTGATGGGAAGATGGCTCACACTGAGTACACGTTGGACTCGGGAAGAAAACCTGTTAGAGCCTGCAAGACACTTGAGGCTTGACAACAACCATAAACATACAACCAATGCTACAATGGAAAGGCTTAGATCGAAGGATAATTGTGTGACAGAATGTTCCAGTTAAAGACCAGACCTAAACCCAACTAGGGGTTTGAAGGATGATTTAAAAATAGCTTTTTACAGATGCTTTTGGCAGAAAAAGAATATGCCTGGCCTACAAAGACATATGCATGCCACACTTCAGATTGTTATTATAAGATCCACATATCCTGTGTCCTTCCACTTCACCACCACATAAAATCCAAATAAAAACATTGAGAGAGGCAGGTGACAAAATGCTATAATCATCAGGGAGGAGAAAAACTTTTCATAGTCCCAGTGCAAACAGTTGATTAAAAGATACTCAAATGTGGGATAAACTGTAACTTACTAGAGCAATGAAGTTTGACCGGAGGAAGGCAGAGTTCTTTGGCAATATCTGTGTTCTTGATCTTGAGCGCTTCATCAACCTGCAGGGTGAAATCAGATCAATCTGGATATCTATATTTAAATCAATCAATCAATATGGCAGTGCTGTTCATACCGACTTCCCCTTCACCCACTCGGTCGCAAGAGAGCTGGAGGCGATGGCTGATCCGCAGCCAAATGTTTTGAACTTTGCATCCACGATCTTACCGTTTTCGTCTACTTGAATCTGGAGCAACACAAGACGCAAACCGTTAGTAACTAACGGCAACACAGGTGTGACGTCCCAGCTGCGGTCCTGTGCCGCTCCAGCTTACCTGAAGTTTCATAACATCCCCGCAGGCTGGTGCACCCACCAGCCCTGTCCCCACGTTCTTCTCCTTCTTGTCCAGTGAGCCCACGTTTCTCGGGTTTTCGTAATGATCCACCACCTTTTAGAAAAGGTAAACACATGTGAGGTGATCTATTTTGGACTTCCAAAGGACAACGTAGCAAATTTTCTCTACTCAAAAATAAAACGATTAGCAGCCTGAACGGTTCAGTCGGCTACCTTTTTGTGATAGGAGCAAAGCGCGTTGAGCTCCGGTCGGAAGAAACTTTTGCTGAATAATGACAGCAAAGACCCGGAGTTTCGTAAAGAGACCGCCGCCATCTTTGACTGCCAACGGAAGTAAACGAGCAGGCACGAGAAACTACGGCTTCTTTGTTGACAAACAAGTGGGTATGAGGTTTGTGTCAGGAGAACGCCCTCTACCGGGCCGGACTAAACCTTGTTGGACTCATGAACGTGTATGGCAGGCTGGGGTAACATATAATTTATTATAATTTCATAACATTAATTACACATTGATTACTGTGTAATTAATGTAAATAGTATTACATTAATTACCATTGATGTAATGGTAATTCTTTAGGACCCCCCCGCTAGACTGACCCAACTCAAAAGTTAAATATCATATGGACAAGAAGGGATTTTAATATTAACCTGAACACAGATCCACAACTGAATGGCATTAATTACCAGTAATACCTTTTCTATTTTTCTTGCCATTTTTTAACATACCACAATGTACCACAAATATCAACACGGAACAATATGTCAAAAGTTTTTTCTTAATCTTTATTTAAAAACCTAGAAATCGGCGTCTTAAAAAAAAATCATTTTTTTTACTTTGTGGAGCCAAAATGGCTCTTTGGGTCGTAAAGGTTGCAAACCCCTGACCCAAAACAACCAGCTGTGTGGGTTAATTCTATTCTACAACGGCCTGCCATACAACCCGCTTCTCATCACCGTGTCGCCTTGTTGTTACCAGGCAGACAGCCTTTCCAACATGGCAGCGCCAAGCAACGCAGAGCAAACGCAGTTGCAAGACATGGAGGAGGAAGAAGCAGGGATGGAGGAGAGGGAAATGGAATCGGACGAAGAGGAGGGCATGGGTGTAGAAAACTCCGAAGACGAAGAGGACGACTCCTCTGAGGACGAGAAAGAAAATGAAGCTGAGATCCAGCGATTGGAGGAGCAGGTAACTGAACAGCAGCCCTGCCAAGCTGCTCGGCTAACCATCGCTAGCCGAGCAGCTAATGAGAATGAATGAGTGGTGAACACAGTTAACCACCGGGGGGGAAACTGTAGCAAACGCTGAGCTGATATGGATTAAACAAAACAGATCTGGTCGTTTTAGCGACAATTAAACCGTTTAAATGGACGCATTAGACATGTCGTAGTTTACACGCCGTGGTTAGCTAGCGCTAATCTGTGATGCTAACAGCCTGTCGCACATCACCCGCCTCTGTACTCCACATGATGGAGCCATAGTAACTAGCAGAATCACGTCAAATGTTCTTTAAAATGAATTGACTGCTCTGTTCATTAAAGGGAGGCAGTAATAATTATGTTGTTCAGCTTCCAATTTGATAGACTGAACTGAATTAGACATAGTTAAAATCCAATTACCTCTCATGTGTATTCTGTAAAGACACCATACGATATGATCATAATTACTAATTAATAGGACAGCTGGATATCAGTAAAATAGCATCCAAATCTTGATTGTGTCCATAGCTCTGTGTGGTGAAGCTGTGAGACTTTATCTGGGTCTGTCTTACATGTGTAATCATTAAAACATCAGTTCTTTTTGTCCTTGAAAAGAAAATAAAGCTACTGTGTTCCAGATTGTACCATTAAATTGTATTAAAATGAATAAGTCTGTTCACACCTGAGAAATCTATCAATCGAAGAAACTGTGAACTATCACTGCCCTGTTAGTCTGTCTCTGCATATGTGGAATTTGAGATAAATAATTTTGTGATAAAGTGTCAGAAAAATGTAGAAGTGAAAGATTTGTGAAAACCCAAAGAGGGGAAAGAACACTTTACTCATATTTCTTTGTGCACCAGGAGATAACTGTGGCTGTATTTATGTGCTTTTCATTAAGCAGCTACAAACCACAGGGATTGAATGAAGGGAAAAAAAATTACTGGAAAGCAAATTTATTTCAGAAAAAGTTTCTAAATGATGTCTCAGACCCCAAATAGCTGGAGGTGCTTTGACATGATGTCTGGAAGATCTAGAGGTCATTGAGCTCTAGTTGGAAAGAAGGAAAGTGAGTGACTGAATGTGCTGTTTATGGAAATACTCATGAGTCAGCGTGAAGGAAAATCCTGCAGATATTTAAAGCAAAAACAGCCAGCTTCACATTCTTCTTTTCCCTCAAAAGTCAACAATACAAGCTTGAACATGAAACTTATTTTAGCTTCATGGCGCTTGTCTTAAGTTCTCATCAAACGTTAACCTACTTGTTTTTATGAATTGTTGCAGCTGTCGATCAACGCCTTCGACTACAACTGTCATGTGGATCTTATCAAACTCCTCAAGCAGGAGGGAGAACTTTTCCGCCTGCGAAAGGCAAGACAGAAGATGAGCGAACTTTTCCCTCTAACTGAAGGTTTGTTTGTCTGTTCCAGCTCAGAGGTCAAGGGAGGCAGGATTTCTAAACGAGCTGCAACTAAAACGTTATATTTTTCAACCCTCCAGAGATCTGGCTCGACTGGCTCAAAGATGAGATCCGCCTGTCTGAGGAGGATTCAAATCGAGAGAAAGTGTATGAGCTGTTTGAGAGAGCCGTGAAAGACTACATCTGTGAGTGGTCCTCCTCCACGGAGACTGTTTCGTTTGATATTTGCTTATTTACATGAGTTTGAAGTTTAATTATGTTTTGTTTGTTTGTTGTTTTTTTTTTTTCCAGGTCCAGATATTTGGCTCGAGTATGCCCAGTACTCTATTGGTGGCATGGGGTCACCAGGTGGGATAGATAAGGTGAGGTCCATCTTTGAGAGAGCGGTGATGGCGGTGGGGCTTCACATGACCAAGGGACAGACGCTGTGGGAGGCGTACAGAGAGTTTGAGAACGCGGTTTTGTCCACAGTGCAGGTGTGTGTTTCCACACACTGACTCTATATTCAACATCAACATGCATGAGTTATATCTAGATTATTCTCTTGCCATTTAATGGATAATTACCGTTCTGTCTGCTGTGTCAACGCTGAAACTAATTTCTCTCATTTGTAGCAGTCTCCACATTTTAGTGTCATTTTCTCTGCTGCCTCTGTCTCAGCCTCCCCCTGGCAGGATTCCCAGCCGCGAGGAGCAGGAGCTGCTCTCCACTCAGCTCGAGCGAATTCATACGCTGTTTCGCCGCCAGCTGGCCGTTCCCTTAATGGGTGAGCATGGCGACTCCTTCGTCCAGATGGATTGCTCCAAACTGGGAGGGATTCCTGTTGTGTCATGGCCTTTGTGAAAGACCGAATTACCTCATTTAAATATTAACATTAACAAGATGACACATTCTTCAGTTTGTTGTAAGCTAAGTTAGACGTATGTTAAGTTATTGATTGTTCCAAATTCCCTCAAAATGGATTGGACCTTAAGCAGGCATCCCTGTTAGCATTGCTCCACAGTCTAGCAATGTTTTGTGGCTATGCAGATATGGAAACCACCTATGCAGAGTATGAGGAGTGGTCAGAAAATGGAGTCCCCGAGACGGTCGTCCATCTGTACAGAAAGGCTCTGCAGCAGAAGGAAAAGTGCAAATCCTACGAAGAGACTCTGGTAACCGACTGAGCTTGTTTTTGATTTGCTGTCTTCAGTTTCTTTTAACCACTGTTTTTGCAACCAGTACATAATATCTCGCCTGCGCTTGTCTTCCTGCAGCTGGTAGCCGAACCTCCCAAACTGGCCGAATATCAAGCCTACATTGAGTTTGAACTGAAGGAGGGTGACCCGGCACGCGTCCAGATCACATTTGAACGGGCTCTGGCTGAGAACTGCCTGGTACCAGACATGTGGACTAAATACACCACATACCTTGTAAGTATTGGTTAGTGACTGACACCATTGTATTCGTTCAGTCAGATTTCATTGTTTGCTTCGTAGAAGCCTGTTTAGTTGAAGATTACCAGCAAAACAGCAACTCGGACATAAATGTTGAACATATGTGAAAGTTTATAAGGAGACGACTTGTTCAGTGAGGAGGAGGAAGTTGGTAAAAATGTTGTGCGAGTGCAACAGCCTGGGGACTTAACACACCGACACCCTAATCTGTGATTCTTAGGCCTGCAGTTATGAACCCGTTCTCCCTGTAATCCACCACAGTGATGAATGACCACTTGCGAGAAATATTGCAATTGAGAAAACTAAAAATCTGTCATCATTTATGCATATGTTTTAATTTCTGCTCCTCTGTTGACCAGTAGTGTTACTCTGGAGAACATTGTTCTGAGTCAGCACTTCTTTTCTCCAAACTGTCTTACAGGAATGCTTCATGCTACTGAGCCATTCAATGAACCAGTAATGAATAAAAACAAACAAAAAGTCCAGCTACATTTGGTTTTCTCTCAATAACCTGCAGTTTAGATCTAAAAAGACATTTCATGCTGTTGCTAGACATGTGGTTGAAGAGAGACAAAAAATACAAAGTGAGCTTTTACTGATTCAGTTTAGTAATGAAATCTGCAGATGTGTTCATATTTAGATACAACGTAAAAACTAGAACACTTTTTTTTTCTGGGAAACTTTATGCTCACAAACAGCATTCCTTGGAGTGAGAGGCTGGTTTTGGTGGGTACTACTGTTACATATACGTTACGTGTCTTCATCTTTACATGATATTTCTGTTTTAGAGAACTGCGGCTTGTTCTTATCTTAAAGGTTTTTCTAGTTCCAACATAAGAAATTGGATTATTAGATCTGCAACTATTGACAGCAAAAAGTGAAAGAGATTTGACTGGTTTTTATCCCATTTCCTTGGATTTCCTGCCCAAGATCCCCTAAGATATTGCAATTTTAAAATGCTTGGTTATCTTATGTGTTAGTGGGAAGATGTTTGCTATAGCACAAGCCTAAAGTGTAAAACGACACATCTTGCTTGTTGTTCTGTGGTAGATTTGGCAGAAATGCTCATATATTTTATTTTTTACATTTTGTTTTAGGATCGCCAGTTGAAGATCAAGGATTTGGTCCTGTCCACTCATGAGCGAGCCGTCAGGAACTGTCCCTGGACCATGAGTCTGTGGAAGAGCTACCTGCAGGCTCTGGAGAGGCATGGGGCCGACCATCAGAGCGTGTCAGGTAACAGTCCTGAAGTGACGCCTCAGCAGCATGTTGATGCATGTTTTTAATATTGCTGTTCCTTTGTAGAAGCATCGCGTTGCCTTGACAGTGTGTCGGATCACGTTTTGTCTTTCTGCACAGATGTTTTTGAGAAGGCGCTGAATGCAGGTTTCATTCAAGCGACGGATTATGTGGAAATATGGCAGGCATACCTCGACTACCTGAGGAGACGAGTGGACTTCAGTAAAGGTGGGAGCAGTTCTGCATCATAAGTGAATCTTGGATCAACTGTTTACTGACGGCGTTGCGTTTCTGTTCTCTAGAATCCAGTAAAGAGCTAGAAGAGCTACGCGCTGCCTTCTCTCGATCCCTCGACTACCTGAAGCAAGATGTAGAAGAACGTGGGTGAATTTCTCTGAATCAGATTTTTTAAATTGATTTTTTTAGTCCGCTTTGCTTTGATTCAGTTCAGTTCTGTGGATTTGTCATGCAAATCCACAATGTGATGTCAAGGATCTTTACAAGGCAAACTTATTTTCGAAAAATAAGTTTGATAAATTAATAAACATGAGTTCAGATCAAATTTCTAAACAGAAATACATGACCACATTAATCCAAATCTGAAATACACTCCAAGATGATGCTACTTATAATACAACGCAAGATAGTTTTGAAATGCCAGATGGTAACGTTGTTTACCTAAACAAGGTTACGCACCGTGTTGACTTTGCAGCAATCCCTCCACCTGAGCAAGAATGTGGCAGAAGTGGATGATTGATCTGAATCTGAGTTCAGAGATTAATTTCTCTGAACTCACTCTTGCCATCAGCTTTATTTTGATGCCTCTCTAAATGTCTTGTGACCTCAGGGTTTGGTGAAAGTGGAGATCCATCTTGTGCCATTATGCAGATTTGGGCTCGGATAGAGGTAGGAAAACCCTCTGTGACAAATCTTTTTTTTTTTTAGAGAGCAAGTGCTGTTATAATTATAGGATGTTTATCGATGCAAAACAGGGATTTAACAAATAATTTTTATCAAAAACCTTCAAGCTTCAGGAAATCAGTGCAGTGAAAGCTATTGAAATTCAATGTGTAGATTGTCGAGAACTTATTTCTAATCAATTCAAAAAAATGCTCAGCATTATAAGTATGTAATGTATTCTGCCCTTTTAGTATGACTTTGCACAAGAAAAGAAAACAAGAAATGCTGAATTTTTGTCATCTTTTCCCTTCTTTACCCACCAGGCCCACCACTGCAAGAACATGCAGAAAGCAAGAGAACTGTGGGATAACATCATGACTAAAGGGAACGCCAAATACGCCAACATGTGGTTGGAGTACTACAACCTTGAAAGGTTTGTCAGATGGACTCTAAAGAGGGAAACTTTATTGTAAAATGACACAGAAATGCTTTAAAGACTAATTCCCCAAACATTTTATTTTCTCCTTTCTAACCCATAGAGCTTATGGAGACATGACTCACTGCAGGAAAGCTCTGCACAGAGCGGTTCAGTGCACCTCAGATTACCCAGAACATGTCTGTGAAGTCCTGCTCACCTTTGAGAGGGTAGAAGGTGAGTTTCGTCCTGGAGTAAGAAAGAACAGAGAAATAAAGGACCTTTTACATGGTAGAGGAAACATTTTTTAAATTTATTGGACTGATACCGACATTAGTGCCTGTGTATATGGCGCGTCCCTTGTTGAAACACACCATTATTTATTTAAGGATATGGAAAACTTCAGCCTTCTTAAACTTGATAACACCTATTTATTTTTGTTTAAATGGCTTCATATAAACTTTTAACCTCAAAGCAAGTCATAAGCACTGTACATATGCAGCAGTTTTCCAGGCGCCTACATTTTTGAACCATCTGAGTATGATTGCCGCTAAGTTTAAATGCGCTGAATATTAGAAATAAACATTTACTTAAATATGTTGGAGTTCACATTCTGCAGTCCTAACAGTCACCATCATCCTTAAACATCCTTAAACGTCCAGGCATGTCGGCCTCAACCTGAATTTAGCCGGTGGAAGGGATGTCCTGCTTTCTTCTTCTTTTCAAACTTCATTTGGTGTAGCAGCTGCTTTTCAAAAGCTTTTCTGCTTTTTGAAAATGTTCTCACATTAGATTGCACCTTGACTCCACTCTCATAGATTGTTCACATGACGTGTTCTAATTCAGGTACATTGGAGGACTGGGACACAGCAGTGCAGAAGACAGAGACGCGGCTGAACAGAATAAATGAGCAGCGAGCAAAGGTAGGAGCGTACGACGGCCTTACAGTGTCGTTGTATTATTGTGCACCTGCACACTGTGCTGATGCACTGTTTGCATGAGGTTGTGTTTGGCTAACATTTCTGTGTTCTTCCCATCTGTCAAGGCGGCAGAGAAAGAAACCAACCTGGCGCGTCACGAGGAGGAGAAAATGGAGCAGCGGCGGAAGGCCAAGGCAGAAAAGAAGGCCCAGAAGAAAGCCCAGAAGACAAGCCGAGGCGGGGAGAAGAGAAAAGCAGAGCAAGATGATTATCAGGAGGACTGGACTGAGGAATCGGGTAAAAATATTTGAGTGATTTGAAAAAAAAAAAAAACTACATTTTATTTTTTGGTTCAGGAAAATGTTGACTGCCTCCTCCTGCCTCCCTTTATTTTGCAAGCTCCTAAAAGGCAGAGAGGAAACGGTGACAACGCAGACGAGTACATGGAGACAGAGACCGGACTGTTTGGGAGGAACGCCCCTCCTGGGAATAAGTCTGGTGGAGCTAGGAATGCCCAGCAGGGGGCAGCGGTCGCCGCCCAGAGGCAGAACGACGACCGGCGCGATCTGCGAGACGACAGCTGCAGCGTGTTCATCAGCAACCTGGCGTACTCCCTGGAGGACCCAGAGGCCAAGCTGAAGTCACTCTTTGAGAGCTGCGGTCCGATCCGACGGGTCCGACTGATCACCGGCAACAGAGGGATCTCCCGAGGTTACGGCTATGTCCAGTTTGAGTCGGCGACGTCAGTCCCCGACGCTCTGAAGCTGGACAGGAAGGAGGTGGAGGGCAGACCCATGTTTGTGTCACCTTGTGTTGACAAAAACAAAAATCCTGAGTTTAAGGTTAGAACACGTGCTAATTTTGTAATACTTAAAAAGTCTTCAATGTTTATGGAATGGATCACATTTACTACCTTATATAAATGTGAAATTATTACTTTAGAAAAACGACATGATTGTTAATTTTCCTGGCTCATGTTGATTTTTGTTTTTCTTCCATTTAACATTTTGATTTTTATGTTAAAAATAAAACAGCTGAAACTAAAAACTAAAATGGACTAAAGAGTTCATTTCCCGTGTTGCTAAAAGTTGATTAAAACTTGGTAAAATTGCAACAGCGCTGAAGGGACGCCAAAATCTTAAAGTCCCTTTGACAGCACATTTGGTTTCAAAACTCCTTTCAAAACATTTTCATTGGGCACGGTGCAGCCAGTCACTGAAAATTCATATGAATGAATTTCCAAGGTGTGTGCTTCAAATTATTTTTGATGAACAAAGTCCTACTACTTAGTGAACATGTGAAAATGTTGTTGCACCTTGAAATTACTCCCCAATTGTTTACTCTTTAACCAGGGAGGGAAGTCTTATCATATTTTCACACTGATTTTCTCTGCAGGTGTTTAAGTACAACACATCGATGGAGAAACACAAAATCTTCATCTCTGGGTTGCCTTTCTCCTGCACGAAGGAGCAACTGGCAGAGATCTGCAAACCTCATGGCAGCATCAGAGATGTTCGCCTCGTCACGTACCGCTCAGGGAAACCTAAGGTGAGAGATTCAGTTTCTTGCAGAAGTATTCACTCCCTTGGAACTTGTCCACATTTTTGATGTGTTACAACTTCAGTGTTCCTCAAGGAGTTTGACACATTTTTTTTCTTAACTAAATTGCTTGTGCAATTTCAGACTTTACAGATGCTGTAAATAGCATATTTTAAGTGCTGCCACATTTCTAGATTAGATTTTCAGTCTTGACTAGGCCAATATCACACATAAATATACTCTGATGTAAACAATTTTCTGCAGCAATTCCCTGCAGTACTAGTTTTCTGCCTCTGGAACATAGGGCAAAAAGTTATGTGCTACTTTGTGTTTGTTTATTAAATTAATACAGATTAAATTGCATTGAAGTTTGAGGTTATGATGTCATAAACTGTGGAAATGGTCAGTGGCTGTGAATATTTTGTCAAGATTCTGTAAAAGAAGCCAGAAGAGTTAAAATATAAAGAGAACCATGTTTGTGATGCACTGACCTCTCTTTGTGCAGGGTCTGGCATATGTTGAGTTTGCAAATGAAACGGAGGCGTCTCAGGCGGTGCTGAAACTAGACGGCACCGACGTGGAGGGCAACAAAGTCTCCGTTGCCATTAGCAACCCCCCACGCAGAAACCTGACAGATAAGCCTGGCTCCAGCAGACCCATGGGAGACACAATGCCTCGTCAGGTTTACGGATCGTAAGTTCACCAACATTTCTTCTGCATTTCCAGCATGCTGCTGTTGTTACCGCTCCTAAAAGTGATTACGAGTTTCCTGTTCCAGGAGAGGGCGAGGACGCACCCAGCTTTCTTTACTCCCTCGCTCTTTGCACCGTCAACCGGCGCCTCCGGGCAAAGTGGAGAACGGGACCGCAGCCGAGCGAGCGCCGCCGCCGCCAACGGGCAGCGCGGCGGCCAACGCGGCCGGAGAGCCGAGGTCTTTGTCAAATTCAGACTTCGCAAAGATGCTTCTCAATAAGTGAGCGAGCCGAGGGGAACCGTTAACTCCTGCTGAAAGCCATCCTGTGTCCTTAGTGTTGGTGATTTCTGCTGTAGTTGGTTTCCTGACAGTCCCTTTAATCTCACTCACACCTTCATCATTCGTTCTGCAAGATTGCCTTAACCGTCATGCTCCTGCCCTCCGTCACAAAATCCAAACAGAATATTTTTTCTCCGGTGTGACTGATTGTTTGACTGCCAGACTGGTTTATATATGTGTAAAAAAAAAAAAAAAAAAAAAAAAAAAAAGTGTATCATATTTGTGTGTAAATATGTGAAGCTGTTGCGTTTCCTGCTTTTGTTTCTTGCTGTTTAAGGGATCAGATAGACGATTATTTGAGAGTATTTTTTAAATATTCGAAACAGCCGAACTTGTATTGATTTAAAAGGAAAAAAAGTTTATGCAAAGGCTCTGACATGGTGTAATATAGATTGTGTGTACAAAGTGTGGATGTTCTTTGGTGATATTTTAATTTTGTGTAACTTAGGACACATCAAACGCGTCTAGCCGTTATATTTTTTACAGATGCATGATTTTATTAGTCATTGTTTATTATGGAGTGCACCTAACTGATCCATCAAACTAATACGGATTAACATTTATTTTTTAATCCATTGTGAGAGCTTGTTTTACAGTAGAGAAGCTGTGATACTCCTGAAGCTGGATTTTTCTGTCGTCATTGAGCTGTTCCAGATAGAGTGTCCTATCATTTATCAGTTTTGTCTCATCCTTTCAATCGTTACATCTGCGTAAGAACAGAGCGTCCGCTACCAAGCCGGTTATGTCTCAGAAACTGATGTTTGTTTACGTCCCAAATGGGGATTTGTCGGAGTTTAACTGGATTACCTTCTTGCTGTGAAGTTTTTAGTATTCAAGATATGTGCTCACTGAGAGACGATCAACAGCTCACTGATTGTCCGACTGCGTAACGCTCCAAGAGCCTGTAGACAAGCCTCTTATTAGGTTTGATTAGCTGTTGAGCAAATTTAATTTCACGACTGTCACTTGGTGGGGAAAATAAACGGTAAACGGGAGTTGCGGTTTGTTGCGAGAAATTTTTAACAGGAAAGTGCGACTGGAAAGGTGACGCTGTGCCGTTCAGTCCTGGGTTTTTCCTCAGAGGTTCGTTTCATCCTTAATCATGTTAAAGGGTCTCCATGGTAACCCACAAAACAAACGACGGCTGTCATCTCACACGTAGGTCTTTGGAGAATCTATGCAGTTTTTCCATGTCGGGGTGAAGAGGTTGGGTTCTTGTACATACTGTTCAGTAAACAAAGATCTCCTTAGTTTGTAATAAAAGCAGATTTACATTTACAGATGGTATGTATTGCTCTCACCACAGTGCCCTAAGTCTAAAGTGAACTAAACGTGTAAATACCGGTCTGAAGTCATCTTGTTTTAATGTCCAGTACTAAATGGTTGTATTGTGAGTTTTGCTGTTTTGTATGATTTCTAAAGTTCATGTTTTAAATTTGGAGGATCTGAAAAGAATAAAAGGCTTTCAGAATTTGTCTTTTAGTTTGTTTACAGTTGCATCAATTAGATCATGGAAAAGTTAATGTTTTAGTAATTATCAAAAAGTGAAACATGTATAGATTAATTGCATACATTTTTAATAATGGTTTTGTAGTTGATAACCTTAAATTCATTTTTTTTCTTTTTGTAGAAGATTTGAATATTACACAAGATTAATAGTTTACTAGTTGGGCTGCAAGGAGGTTCTGGATTCAAACTGTGGATTGGAGTCTTTCTGCATGTACTGTATTCTCATTGTCTAAAATTTGAGTTGGCCCTTCTCTTCTGCCCTCCTTCTTGCTGTTATTACTTATTTGGCCATCAGTGAAAAATGAGTTATTTTTCACTCATCCCCTGACGTCTCTTCCGCAAATTGTTTTTGTTCACTTCATCTTTTCACTCATCCCCTGACGTCTCTTCCGCAAATTGTTTTTGTTCACTTCATCTTTTCATACATGTCCTATCAAGGTTTTCCTCTCAAGTGTCTCTCACTCCATCTGTAGAAATATCTGCCATATGTTTGTGAGCTTGGTGTATAACATTTTAGAGTTAATGTAATGGATTGAGTACTCCGGAAGTTTGCATCTTTGAAAGAATGATGTTTTTTTTCTTTTACATTCCATATGATGAAGTACTTACTACAGAGTTAAGGCCTAGACATTGATGGGAAAGACTAGCTGCTGGACAGATATTTGTTAAAGAAGCTCACTGTTCACAGGGTGCAACATCTAGGCATATTAATGGAAAGTTAAGTGGAAGAAAACTGCACAAGCAGAAAGGATAACTGCTTTGAAAGGACTGTGAAGCAAAGCCCATTCAAGAGTTTGGGGCAGAGGAATGGAGACTCGTTGCTTCTGTTCCTCAATACGTTCATGTAAATGTAAAAGGAACCCCAACTGAGCACTTTTTACTGTAAAGTATCAGGATTGTTTTGTTTTTTTTGTCATTTGAACACTTTAATACACTTTAACCAAATTTAAGGTTTTCATAATATTACATGCATTTCTGCATATATCTAATAACTAAATAAGAAGAAAATTATTTCAATATTTTAATTGTTCCTGTGCATCTTTGTTAGAAATTTTATAATCAAAATCTCATTTGATGTAGAAAGCGGTTTGCGCATGATAAAGAAACAATGACTTTTATTTTAAAATAAATACATGAAAGTGCTTCACAGTATTAGCAAACAACTATTCCTCAAGGGAAATATTTAAACACAGTTTTTAAGTTGTAGCTTAAAAATTAAATTTCCTCATGTAAGTAGTCAAAACTTCCGTTTGCACTTCAAGAAAATAAAATACTTGCAAGATATTTAATGGTTTGACTCTGGCCAATGAACACCATAATTTAAGTGAAACCACTGACAGAAAAACTTTTCAATTAAAAATGTACTCTTGCATGATGACGCCTCATGTTCCCTCTCGCCGGTTTAGTTGTGTGCTGGAATGGTCTGTTTGCAGCTGGGACAGGCCTGGTTCCGGTCGGCTTCTGGGAGTCCCACAGCGTACTCTGTTGTGGAAATCAGCAGAGTGTCCAGTGTTATTTCCGTACATTTGGCGATGAATCGAATGAAGGGACGCACGTCCCCCTCGTTGGCCGTGTTCAAAGTGGCGTAATATTCTGCCCTTTGCTCTTTGCGAATAGTAATTGGCGGATATCTCGCCTGCATGAGCACGAGGTTCATGAGTAGCCGGGACGTGCGTCCGTTCCCGTCTACAAATGGGTGTATGTACACCAGCTTGTAGTGGGCCAGGGCTGCATACTCCACAGGGTGCAGCTGCAGGGCTTCCTCAGAGTTTAGCCACTGGACCAGCTCGTCCATGTGTCGCTGCAGGTCTTTGGGGTGTGGTGGGATGTGGTGGCCCACGAACACCTGGCTGGTCCGCAACCGACCGCCCTCCACGGGGTCCACGTAGCCGAGCACTCGTCGATGAATCTCCAGGATGTTGCTGACGGTGATGGCTCCTGATCTGGACAGCAGCGTGGCGTTGATGTACTTCATGGCTGCATCCACGCCGATGGCCTCGTTCTGCTCCTGGAGGCTCTTTCCGGGTACGGCGTAGCGCGTCTCGATGATGTGTCGGATCTCGGACAGAGTGAGGGTGTTGCCCTCTATCGCCACGGTGTGATAAATGTGGTGATAGTATGTCTCCTCCATCACTCGACGGAGCGCCGAGTTGCCTTTGGGAATAGACATCAGCCTGCGCACTTTACTGTCAATTAGGCTGAAGTAGCGCTGGTCGATCTCCTCCACCAGGGGAAGGGTTCGGTCTCTGCTGACCAGAGCTCTCTCATTGCACGGCGAGAGGGCCAAGGCCTTGGTGTAGAGGTGGTCTGCCTGGACCACATCCTTCTCCTCCTCCAGTATGGTCCCCAGCTCCGTCAGAGCATCCACAAAGTCAGGGTTCATACTAAGAGCGTGCACCAGCAGCTTGTGAGCCTTCTCCCTCTTCCCAAGTTTCTTCATCTCCAGAGCCTGCTGGCAGCGCTGCTTTGGCCTCCAGCTCCGTCTCTACATTCAGAAAACAGAAATGATGCAAGTGAAACATACAGCAGGAAACCAGATTGTTGGGGTTCACAATTATATAATTATTACAAAGTATTCATTGAGACATGTTTTTAATTACTCTTATTTGTTATTTTATTCACATTACCACCACAAACTTTGATCATTTTGAACTTTTTCTAAACAGATAAAACCAGAAAAGTGTGGTCTACAATTATAATCACTTCCTTTTACTTTGATACCCCTACATACAAGTCAGGACTACTAAGTACCTTCAAAAAGTCTCTCTCTGTGTAATTTAGTTGTGGTACTGTTACAATTTGAATTGTGAACAATTTGAACACCCGTTTTGTTTAATTTCTCATGCATTTTCACAGTTTTTATTGCCCTGGTATATTTTACAGTACGTACTGTAACATGCGTCTGCTTTAAATATGAGCTCTGGTCATCGGATACCAAAATATTAAACTTTGTGGTCCATGTGTAAAACAGGAAAACTCACACTATCCATTACTCACAAAATAATCATACGATGCAGAAACTTTCCTTTAACAGAGACAAGAAGGTTGACTAGAAGATGGATGGAACCAAATCTCTGGCAATGGTGGGGGGAAAAACTGTTTGAGGACATCGAAGATTTAAGTCTGGGGTGGAGCTTCAACCTCCAGCTGCAGTAGATTGATTCAAACAGAAAAAAAATGTACCAGTGCCTTTAACAGGCCGTCCATACCTTTGCTGGGTTTGGTCCTCTGAGGCAGCACGTCCAGAGCCGTGAAGGGGACAGTCAGGCTGGTGGACTGCACAGCTGGAGAAGGCTGTGAGCTCCCCCACAGCTGGCAGCGGAGCTGGCTGATGCCCCTCAAGGAGCCACAGCACTGGTTCTGCAGCCCTATCAGGGGAAGCAGGAGGGCCACCAGAGAGCCGAAAACCACGCACAGCAGCGGGCCCCATCCTCCGAGGACACGGCGGCCGCTGATGTAACACCACTCCGTCACAGCAGCCATGGTGAGCCCAAATTAAATCCTCCATCCTTCGGTGCTAACAGCCCCCCATCTAGAGCCGAAGGGTGGCTGAGAGGAGGGAAACCCCCGACCAGAATGACCACCTGCCCGGTCACCGGAAACTTTAAGAAACCTACGCCAGCCGTCTTGATTTACGTCTCTGTCATACTTTACTTCTTTCAGTTAGCGCTTCAGAACAAAATCTGATGAAACCTTCAGAGTAAGATTGTTTTTCTCCGTCGGCACGAATGTGTACACATCGGACGTCCTCTTGGTGACGTCTGAGTAATCTCGCGTATTATTGGTCAGAAGCTTGTTGAAAAGTGGTGCCTATTGGTTGAAACACAGCAAAACAATATGTAGTTCGTAACCGTTTCTGATTGGTTTGTGTGTGGGGTAGTTTTCCCTCTGCGTGATCTGCCAGGCTTAGTTTACGCAACAGTTAGAAAATTACGTACCCAGAACGAAAAAGAGTTAAATATATTTAGCTTTCCCAAAAATATGAGATTGTGTTTTTTTTTTTTTTTTTTAAAAAGATTTTTCTTAACTGCTGGAAATAATTTGTCTTTTTTTTTTTATCGCTTTATGCCTGTACAATCAGTTTCAGGGACAGAATGAAGTAAACTGGATGTTATGAACGTTACTTGAAAATTTAGATTACTCTTATACCTGTCCCTTAAATGAATTTAATTGCAACCAATTGCCGTCCGAAGTAGTTATCAAAATCCATGTGTTTGTAATTTCATCTCGACATAAATGCATTTTTCTAATAAGATCTGTAGGGGATTTGTCAGAAAATATAGTATAATGAAGACCAACTAGCAGCTGAAGAGAGCTGGCTGGAGAAGGTTTTATTTTAGAGTGAAGGGAGCTGAGTAGAAAAGCATGGTAGATTTTCCAAATTTCTATTAAGTAAAATAGTTATGAAAATCTTGCATTGTTTTCCTTCAATTGCAATAATTTAGAGAGTCATGCTTTTTTTTTTTTTTTTTTTTTTTACTGTGGGAGGAAGTTGGAGTACCCAGTACCCAGCATGTGAACTCCATGCTGTTAGGGTGCAAAATTTGTCTTTCAAATAGCAGTTTATGGATTTGTTACCCCTTTAAAATATTTCTTCAAAATCAGTGTGTAAAACAGTGTTTTGATACTGCTGCACCACAAGGTCACTCACTGAGTAGAGTATAACATTATCACACACACACACTGCAGAGGCATGACCAGTTCATATGGGCTACAGACATAATAACACCAAGACACACACACGGTGAATATTAGAAGAGTGAGAGTTGCCTCATCTACTGGTAATGATCTGAATTAATAACATTAGTACAATAATTTTCTGAGGAGAAGAACAGAAGAAGAGCAAGGTTGTTCTTCCAACCAGTCATAATTATTTTGTATTCCCATCATACATTACATAGCGAAACTGTGAACCATGTAAAGTAGTCTTGAATAAATTACCGACAGTAGTTCTGCAGTTTTCTACCCTCAAAGTAAACCAACACATACGTTTTTAATACTCCAACAATGTAGAAAAGGCAGAGGCCGGATTCGAGCTGAGGACCTTTCTGTGCTGCCATCTACAGCATGCCAGCCCACATGTGAATTTATGAATTTTTATTTTAAGGACTGTGGCGCTGTCAATTTTATGTCCTTACAAACACTAGAGGGCAGTAGTGTCCTTTTAAAGTGACACCCCAATCACAACCCACCTCTTGTTCTTACTGCAGCATCCATGGCCTAAAAATCAGTAATTTTAAGACATGAGCATATGGCTTCTAGATTTAAACACAGACTGACAGGAGAGTCTTAAAGTTTTGGGGGTTTTCTCATTAAACCCCTGTTCTGTAATACATCTTATCTATTTATAGCAGCTTTAATGTAATTACCACCTGCTATGAACAGCATGAGGTGATCAGGACTGACTCCCTGGATAGTTGCCAAAGCCAACGCACTTCTCTTCAGCAGATGGGCATGGCAGGCGATCAGCTCTAAATAGCTGTTATTCATGCACAGTCTGTGACTTTGCACACCCAAATACAGTCACTACTGCTACTACAGTCAAGAGTTATGAATGAATAATTCTCTCCCTGTTTCTTTGTACCTTCATAAGTTTTGAGTGTCTGAGGTTTTCCTCGTTGTGTTAAAGCCTGAACCCATGGCATTTCCCACAACTGAGTCTTTTTCTTTTCCTTCGCCTAACATTCACCTTGAAGCATAATAGCGATGACTATTAGTACGCTTATATGTTTTATTTACGCTAAATTCCCGTTAACGAAAGGGGAGGCTGTGTAAGGTACATTTACCTTTATATCCCAGTTGTCTGTCAAGGATGATGGATGGAAAGGAGCAAGAAAGATGGAAAACATGATGACATTTAATCAGCCTGCTGTCACTGATTAACTGTGATGGCTGGAAAGACAGCTGAGCCCCATGGGATGCAGGCCTGAATATTGTGTAACTAGGTTAAAATTATACAGACTCACTGCTGTATAAATTTGCCACTGCACCAGGACATATTCATCAGGCTGCAAGTATAGGAAGCTGCTTTGTCTCCATTATGCATGAAACCAGGCCCATTGCCGTGGAGCCACAACAGGAATTTCCACATACGCAGCCTCAGCATGCAGTCAGTGTTTGGGCCATTAGAAATGAATGGATCACAGAGCAAAATCCTAGCAGCATGCTGCACTGCTGTGGAAACAGTCATTATGACAGCCTCACCCTCTCCTAATCAGCACTCAGGGAAATATTTACCTGCTTAGCTGCAGTGAGAGCCGCTTCATGCAGCTTTTACTGTGGCCACAACTACATAAGACGCCTCTATGCAGGAAAAAACCCCAAACAAAGCCAGACCTTTTCTAGCCTGTACCACTTTATTTTTTATCATCTATGTTCTGATGTAATTTATAGTTTGCTTAGGAAGTTGTGTAAGTACAATTATGTTGAAATGGTAATACTAAAAAAACTATCATTAACATTTTCTTTTTGCTACTAACGCCGACCATCTTTTTTTAACAGCTCCAGATAAACCAACAACCTTCTACTAAGTCAAAATATTTGGTTGAATTTAGGTGATTTTTTTGCTGTAAGAGCACAATATTATAATCAGCAGGTGGACTTTCTTAGCTCTGGAACCTGGGGAACAAATTTGCAGGGTTAAAAGATGTCTGTCTGTCAGTCCAAGTAATGGAGAATTGAGCAAAACAGCAACGAGAAATCATAAAACTTCCTCAGCAATTCAAGATTCATTCAAAATTTTATGTGAATCTTCATAATTTTCTGAAACTTCAGTTTTTGGAGTTGTCTTTCTGTTTTTGCCCATTTTTAAATTGATACATTTAAAAATTGACGGACAGACGAATGGTACAGAGTGAGACATTCAGTTGTTAGAACCAAAAAGCAGTAAAAATTAAATGCCATTCATAATAATATTTAATTAACTGTTTGCGTATGAATATGCTAACACCCCAGGATGAAACTTGCATTGATCTAAATTTTTTGCTCTTCCTCCAACAAGCTGTTTATATGTAGTTACTAATATATATATATATATATGTATATATATATATATATATATTTATTTTTATTTTATTTTTTTTATAAAATGTGATTTTTCTGTGGGAAATTCCCCTTTTGTTTCTTTAAATTCATCCAAATTACAGAAAGTCAGTGTTAGAAGTATTTCTCTATTCAGGAATCGGCCGATTCTGAAATAGGAGGTTGCAGTCATTTGAACTTTCAGACAAAACTTTCATTTCTCTTTTCCATTGTGGCGTTATTGTTGTATAACACTTTCAATCTAACTTTTGTTCTTGCTTACAAATTGGTTTGGTTAGAGCAATAAATGACATGGATAAGCATAAGTAGGTGCTGTATTCACATTTACAGACCTATTTAATAGGTTTAAATTTGATTGAAAAGTTCATTTATTCCAGTAACTGAACACATTATATAAATTCATTACACAAAAACTGATGTTTTAAAGCATTTCCATTTGCTATGTGACAAGACAAAACAAAAATAGTACAATTTAAGGTATTGTTAAAAAAGCAATACATTAAATTTTACAATAAACAAAAGACACTAAGTATTTAATCTGCGTCTGATTTACATGGTTATGTGTTGTGTTTCTAAATGTTATCGTGTGTTCTGTCCACACTGTTCCTTTCAATAGTTTGGCATTTACACCATTCTAAGGAATAAAATATTTGAGCCTGTGATATTTAAAACATTGTGATTTACCTACTTACCTGTAGCTTAATTTGAATCTTGATGCATCTATAACTTGAGATAGTTGAAAACAATTTGTAAAACAAGTTTTTTAACCTACAGATGTTTTAGATTTTTCTAATTTTCTTGTGTCAGTTCAAAGAAGTAAACTTGTATTGAGCTTGTGTTTATTATGTCTATTGTTTCTTTTTATTTAGTCTACTTTTACACCCACTATAGAATAGACCCAATTTTTGTTTTTGCGATATAACTTCAATTTAGCTGCTTAAAACATGGTTAAAAATCATAGCATTTCTGCTTTGGTCTAATTTTCTTTTCCAACAATCCAACTGAATCACTGCTTTGGCTCAGCGGCAAGACAAATGTGGCAGAATGAGCTGCTGATGTTGCAAATGTGATGGCATGAAATGCTGCAGATAAATCTGTGCCCATCTGGCATAAACTCACATGAGCTTCAGGCCCCTCAGCTGCAGATGCAGTGAAACCGCATGGATTTGCAGTAAAATGCCTTCCTCTGAATGCTTCATGGCACTTTTGGATCTCTATCCAAATGGAAAAGTCTCATGTAGGGCTTGGAGTCTATTGTCTTTAATTCATAAGCTAGGTGTGCTTTTACCCCCTACTTCCTTTGTGTTAAATGACCATGATGAGGTATGGTAAATGAGGCTGTCTCATTAACGTCAGAGTAGTTAAGGCATTTTGCATTGAAATTGGAGAGTGTATGCAGTAGGATAATTTTCGCTCCAGCTGACCTGCTAAGTTAAAGCACATTCCAGAGATGACCTGTCAGAGGTCATTAAAATAACACTCTCTCTTTTCACTGTTTGCTGGAACTGGGCTCCAAGAGGTGGAAAATCCATCTGCTCACCTGAAAAAAAGGTGACCTGTCAGTGCAGAAAATAAATCCCCCTGGCACAGGAACCAAGCATCCCTCCCTATCGGCTCACACTTCCCCGTCCAGCCTCCGCGGAGCCATCTGCAAGCTTGGCTTTCTGAGTGAGAAGAGACTTTGTTCTGGTTGACAGGGCTGGGTGTCAGAGATCGAGGATCTCGTTAGACAGTCAGAGCAGGAGCGATGGTGGCTCTCTTTACACTCTCTCAGTATGAATGCTTCAGCAGGCATGGTTGCGCTGCGGGTGGAGGGGGGTCGGGGGTCTCAATATGGATGGCAGAGAGAAGGAGAGTCAGACTTAGACCTGCTGCTCCGCTCAGCTTCGAGCATCTAAAATGTCTATCTTGCCAGAGGGAGTCTGCTCCAGAATGCAACAGCCACATTTTCATTGGCAGAATGACAAGCGGCGCTACAAGACAGTTGGAGTGAGGTCAGGATGGCTTTCTCCCCTCAGGTAGCAAGAAGTGAGGGCAGGCGGCTGACTCTGGCTGCATTCAGCCGGTCCAGGAGCTTCTCTGGGATCAATAAATCACAGATTACAGAAAAGGGTAACTATCACAGCTCTATCCAGTTTCCTCCTGTTGGTTACAGAACAATACTGTAAATAATTTCAGCTGCTTCTTAATGTTTGCGTTTCAATGTTAGATACTTAGAGCAGGAATGTTGATGAAATAGCCAAACTAAAAATGGTTTTCCAAGGTTTTCCACTTTCCATCACCAGTGTAAAAGTTGTGCAAAATGTAATTTTTGCTATTGGGTCTTAAAACACAATATTGTTCCTGTGTGTAATGGCAAAATCAACACAAAAAATGGTTCACCAGATATATCATCAGCTTTCCTTGTGTTCAGTCCCCAGAACTAAATCTAGAATACTATGGTTGAAAAGAAAGGGCTTTTCAAAGCCCTAATGGTGCCAGCAAATATGCTACTGGTGGCTCTATACACTGTATTGTCAGTTTGAGGTTTTTAGGTTTTTACTTAGAATAGGAAAATGCAAAAGGCTTACACATAAAATGGGGAAGCAGTCCGTTTCTATAATTGTAAGGAACATAAAATATAAATGAAACCTAACAAATGAAACAAAACCAAAAATTCCAGAAGTTCTAAAATCACCAAATGATCTAAAACTGAACAAGAAATACTCGGGGATGTATATGGAAAGTTACAGAGGGTTTGTTTTTTTACAATAGGTGTTTATATGCATTAAAGGATGCCAAAATGAAATGATGCATCACATACACATATTGTAATGTCAAAAAAGGTTGGAATTTGAGTCTCTTGGCAATGCAGTATTGATGCAGTGTCTGTTTAGATGTTCTGCTCTGTATTTCCCATCCATAAAAGCAAAAATAGAACCGTTAGTTTGCTGTCTAAATAGGTGAACTCCACATTATTTTTTCTTTTCTGCATAATGACATTCACTGTTTCCTCAAACTGCCTACTTAATACAGTGTGAGCTGTGCATAAACTTATGAGAGCTAAACCTGTGTGTGTTCCCACACTACAACATGTGACCTTTAGAGCAGCTCTTATGTAAATTATAGAGTTTATAGTGTGACTTCTTCTTAGGTTTTCACAAACTCTTTTTCCATTTTTGTCTTAAAATGACTGGAGAAAATATCTTTCATACTCTGTGGCAAAATGAAAAAATACTAAGACCAGAGGGAGGGCTGGTAATTCATTTTACTGAGTGTTTGTATGGATTAATATATCAACAGTGAGTAAAGTGGAGGCTTTTTGCTCCCAACGCGTCGCCCGAAGCCTGAAGAGACACACATGATTTATTCATTTCATGCTCCATTCTGCCTGTGCGCTTTCTCATTTTCACAAAGGCTTTCCTGTCACAGAATTGATTGGAGACTGACATGTTTAGAAGTAGGTTTGGGGTCTCGCTGGCTGTCCTGATGGGCTAAATGTTGCCTTATCATAGCACAAACCTCAACATGACGGATGCTGTCCTTCAGGCCCTGACAGAAAGTCAAGTCCTGCTGGCAGGTCAGCATCTCTGGTGCCGGAGCCAGGTCTAACAGGTGAGCAGAGAGAAAATGATCTGCTGGAAAGACAGCAGACTGAAATAATTGGATCTCCACAAAGGGGAAAGCCATTACCAAGAACCTCCTCTCGGGCACTTCCTGCTGCTTTCACTTATTATCTCACTTCCAGAGAGGCCTGTGCTGCTCAGAGAGATTGGTGCCTTCGCCGGCAGTCATGTCAAATGAATGTAACAATGATTCAGGTGTTACTCATTATTCCCCTGACACTGGAAGAGAACAGTGGCTGTTGACTTTGTTTGCTTGTTTTCCTAACGTAATAACAGGCACACAATTAAATTATAGAGCCTTACTGTAGGAATAAAAATAACACAATTCTTCAAGATGACAATGTTTGCTCATGATTGCTTCCTGAGAGGGTTTGCCTCTAGCTCATTTTCGTCTAACCCACAAACCCCTCAGACTGCTAATGCAGTATGAGATATCTTTATCTAACAACCAGCTCTCTCAACTTTGCTTCAGCTTGATTTGCAAAAGAAAGTTTGACCTGTACCTTTGCCACTAGCTTTCAATATTAAGTTTATGATTGCAATAGATGACACTGAAGTTGCTGATCATTTTTAGAGGAATTCTTAAATCACAAGGAACCGTTTTATAGTACAGATCAATAAACTATAATGCATCTGGAAAGTACTCACAGCTATTGGTCTATATTGAAGCCTTATTCCAAATTGCTTAAAATTAATCTGCTTTGCAAATTTTTGATTCCACCTGTGGTGAATTCAATACATTGGACTTGATTTGGAAAGACACACACCTGTCTATATAATGTCCCACAGCTGACTGCAGGTCAGAGGTCAAACACCAAGCATGAAATCAAAGGAACTGTAGACCTCTGAGATAGCATCGCCCCGAGGCACAAATCTAGGGAAGGATCTAAATATATTTCTGCTGGATTGAAGGTCCCAAAAAGCTCATAGATCTTCATTGTTAATAAATAGAAAAGGTTTGGAGCTAACAGGGAACTTAGAGGAGGTTCTAATTGTCACCCCGGTTCTTCCGTTTGCGTAAGAGTTCTCAACAATAAATTCCTTCTCTTCTGGGATGTCTGTGGTTTCCTCATGTGAATTTAAAGTTCTCACATTTACCAACACATAATTTCATATTAAAACTCAATAAATATTAACCATCATTTTTCAGCTAACTGTTGAGGGAAAGGATACAGGGTTTTCAAAATTTCTTGGAAGTCTAATCTTCAAGAGTGTGATGAGTATTTGTGCTGAACATCCCTGAATCAGTCAAACAGCACAGAGAGCATCTTGAATAAAAATTTTCAAGTTATTCTAAAGTTTCTCATTAAGATTCAAGCCTGGACTTTCACTAGGGTGATTTGATACAGGAATATGATTTGATCTGAATCAGTCTATGGCTCTGGCTGTAAGGTCTTGTTCTGCTGGAGGCTAAACCTCCACCCCAATCTTAAATCTCTTGCAACCTTTGACACATGTTATCCCACGATAGCTTGTGATTAGCTTCACCCATCTTCCCATCAGTGCTTGGTGAAATGTCAAAACCTGGGATTTTTTTTTTTTCAATCCAACTCTGTTTCAAACTACAACACTACTTATTTTGGTTTGGTGTGTTTCTTAATCGTGATGCTGTTTGTCCACTAGTGTCCTTAACAAACCTCATAAAACTGAGTAAATGGAAGGATAATACATACAACACAACATGCTAACATTAGCACTACTTCCAGTAGTGTTTTCAGTTTCACTGAAATGTTTGAGTTTCACACTTAAAACTTGAGATTCAGGTTTTTATTAACAGAAATTAGTATAAAACATTGCATAGATATTTTCCTAAGAGTTTCCTCACATGGCGTTGAATGATAGTTAAATATTACAGACAGGTGCCTTTGAGCCTCGGAAGCATCTGGCAACATCTGATAAATCACTGTGGGCCCATATGGTAATAATGCAAGCATCCCATCTGGAGGCTGATTTCTCTGTATTAAATAAAAACAAATTGCCTGAAGCAATTTCAACCTCTCTCTTCAGCTTCATATTTGCAAGTCCTGTCTGTCAGAGCTTCTTTGTCTGCATGCTCCAAAGGGCTGAAAAACCAGATCACAGCTGCTAACTGAACAAAGTTTCTGTCTTATTTGTCAGTTTTCAAGAAAAACTTGCACTACAATAGTTCAAAATACACTTTCTATAAACCAGCCGGCCAGCCAGCCAGGGTCATGTATCATTTGGCCAAGACTTTATGACATATGAGTCACAAAGTAGCATAGCTGGCTAAAGCTTCTGTCTTCTAATATAGTCATTTTGGTGCATTTCTGACATCATTAGTAACATATGTACCACAGCCAGAGTATTTCTCAGAACAACCAGCATTGCAAACTGCAAAACCTTCAAATGTGTTACTTGTATAAAATGGATATTCCATTTTATAAGAGGGTGTGCATGTCAACGAAGTGCCAACGAAGTGATGGCACTTCGTTGACATGAAAAGTCCTGACACCATGTTTATGAACAAGACAGTCAAATGGCTTGAACATGTTTTCATTTTGGAAGTGTTTGCAAAAAAGTGAGATCTTGGAGACCTGAAAATGCTCAAGACTATTTGCATGGCCAGTTTGAATCCACAGATGTCAACAACTGAATGCAAAGAAGTGAGCAATCAGTTTTATAGAGAATGACTATTCAGTATTTATAAGTATGGTTTTCATAAGCAAGTGATATATTAACAAAATATTTTTTCTTGCTTACCTTTTTCTGATTTTTTTATATTTACATATATTTAACAGTGTATTTAGCAAGAATATACAGGAATAATTAAAGTATTGTTTCATTTTGTATCAGCATTAGTTGGAAATATGACATGAAACATGAAAACAATAATAATAATAAAAAAACACTAATTTATCAGAAAACACAGATTCTTTGACAGTACCCAAAGCATCAGTACCATAATTTATTTTTCAGTATATCTCAGAAAAAAAAGATGCTTTATTGAACAAACAAAGTCATTCTTTAAAGAAGGAAAAATAAGTTTTCCACATTTGAAGTGTTGTGTGTTTCGTTAGTGTTTCTGTGTGTCACAAAGCTTAGTGTTGGCTGATTTACAACTAATTTCTATTTGTTGGGACTGCAAGTTTCCCTTCTTTTAAGCTGATCTCTTCTCCCTGCAGTTAGTATAAAAGCCTACTGATGTGAAGATGTAGCATATAGCCATGCTGGTCCATCTGTGCATAGCACAGCTGCCAAGTAGGCAGCTTTAATCTTCTGAGAGCAGGGTCCATGTACGTGTTCTGTCAAATCACAAAGACACGACACAACCGAAGCCTCTTTTGATCTCAACCCAATTTTCTCAAAGTGCTCTCTGTCATTTCCACTTTCATGGTCAGTGTAAATATTTAATAGATGCATCAATAAAGTACCTTGAGATTAGTGTGGACTTTCCACACAGTTTTGCATACTTGATACAGCAAGACTCTCCATTACTGAATGAGTACGGATTATGATTTCTGGATGTGCAATTCATAAGGCTTGCAGTTGCAGTTATAGCTTAAAATATATGAGGTTCAAACTCAGTAAATATACTTCTTTGTATTGGTCAATCACAAAGAATCCCAGTAAATCACAGTAATGGCTGTAAGGTCACAAAATGCGAAAGAGTTCATATAGTTTGAAAACTTTTGTAAGACTGTATGATCAACAGTTTTCACTCACAAATAAAACAGATCAAACACCATAACCTTTCTTGTGTCCTTCCTCCACACCTGCAGAATCTATTTGTGTGTGTGTGCGTGTGTGTATCCTGATACTTCATGATAATATCACAAGCATGTCCTTAAAACTGTATGAATTATGCTAAAAGTCCTGAGAATGTATGTCTGAAGAAATAAACATTTACATTTAAATGCACAAAAAGCTACCTCTTTTGCACATTTGGCCAAGACTTTATGACATATGAGTCACTGAACCTCTATTGGGTAACTTGTCAGAATGACATTATCTTTCAAGAAGAAAACTTCTAATAATAAAAAGCAGAAGTAACATAGGCTCTGAGAAACTGCAGCATAAATTCTGGAGTTTATTGCAACGCCTTGCTTATCTAATCATTTTAACACGTTCTTTGCTCTTACCTCTGATCGTAAAAAATTCAAAAACTGCCCACTTTTATCCGCACTGCAGCTTCGGATCTGTGGGGAGAGGTTTTGTGGAGCTGAGCTGTTTTTCTCAGCCACACTTTAATCTCTATGACGGATTTCAAATGGATGGCGGAAAAGTGGAAATAATGTTCAACTTACCTGAAATTACTATAATACTTGTTAACATCAGACACCAGCAGGCAGGAATTCACAAAAGAGTGAGTGAGTGAACAACCTAATGTCATAGAAAGATAACTGCAGTAAAAACAGAAGTTTTAAAATAACTGTGTTATTAATTATGAGGAAAAGTGACCTCTGCATTTAACAGATGCTAAATTTAAGATGAGAACCAAAGTCGTCGATGCGTAAGAAAGCCATTTCTATTATATTGGGGCTCAAATGAACCACAGTGAGGGCCATTATTCTCAAATAGTGTTCACTGCCCTCAGTTAAAGTGAGTGTTCATGACTAAACAATAACTACAAATCTGGGCAAAAATGGCACCCATCGAAGAGTTACTAGGCCAAAGCAGTCGCCATGTCAAATTTAGCAAAATGCTAAATGTTCCCAAAATGTTGGGAAAAATATTTTGTAATCTAGAGAGAAAAGATAAACTTTTTTATGTGTATCAAGATGAGCAATAAAACTTACATTTCAGAAAATGTGGTAGTTGAATATAATTAATAGTTTCCTTAGCTGTAGCAGAAAGATGTCGTATCACCATGAGCTTTTTGAAAAGCATCATTAAAAGAAAGTATCAAACATGACCTGTCAAATCAGCTGAAGAACCAACGTAATCCCAGATAGCAAGATTGATGTTCAGTATAGTATAACAGCAGGAAATGTAAAAATGTTTTGTTGTGGAAGAATAGACTCGTGATATACTTTATATCCCATTGTTATGAGCAATTTCGATGTGAGTTGTTTCCAACTTCTAAAATTAGCCGAATCAGACAGTGTTTCTCCAAACAATTAATCAGCACTCCAGTTACCTGTTCAGATAATCTATAATAAGTAAAATACATTTTGCCGTCACTTCAGAGCAGCAACGCTCTCTACAAACTATGAAAAAACTGTTTCCTTAAGTACTTTCCAACACAAAGCAAATAGATTACCTTGCTAAAATTGAAATACTGAATAATAGAAACTAACATTCTTGCTGTGAATCAAAATGATGCCTTTGGATGGAACTGGTGGAAATAGACACTTTATTTTAAAAAAAGTGACTTAACAACTGTCACTCCAGTGTCTGTGTTTTTGTTTTGCTTTTGTTTATGTTATATCAGTGTTAATTTTCTATTCATTTTCTGCATTATGCAATCCCACAGAAACACCCAATTTAAAGTCATGTGATGTCAGAGGGTGGCTTAAGAAGCTTTCATTTCCCCAAAATTTCCAGAGTCAGAGTTCATCTGCTGACATTTGCCATTTAGGAAACAAATGGGTGAGGGTGTTTCGGAATACAAAATCCTAACAAACCCGTTAAAAAAAAATAGTTTTAAAGCAGCATCACATTGAAAAAAATTATTTAGCTTACATTCATGATAAATGTACTTTTTTGATTAACTTTAAGAAAATTCACAAATGAACTATAAAATTTTAGTAGTGTTACATTTTAAGTTGTGTGCTTTGATCTGTTGCTGGAAATGCTCAGTGTGACAACACACTGACCATTTCCTGTTAACTGAACCGCTGAGTTAAAAGCGTCCTCTAAAACAGCAGCTCTAAAACAGTTGCTGTTTTAGAGGTAGCTGCTACAGGCTGCCTCTAAAACATTGTGGTGCTGATTATTTTAAAAGTATACCACACAACCTGTTTTATAGAAAGGACAACAAAACCTTTTAGGTCCGAATGGAAGAATTAAAAATGTTTTTATTTTGAATGATGCCACCCATCTAACCATTCAACACTCTCAGAAAATACTCCAAACAAAGAAACATCTAATTTTAAATTAATTGACTTGTGTAAATATTTTCTTTTAACTATGAATCCAAATTATCTCCATCAAGCTGCTTGTGAAACATAAAACAAGAGTCCAGGTTTCACTAGAAAGCTTGTTGAGTATTTCTCAAAGTAAGTCTACACCTGCTCAGTGTGCATGTTTGATTATTTATAACCTTTGTCTTCATTAGGAAATTGAGTCTGTGAGACATTGGGCTGGATTTAGAAAGTAATTTTGCTAAAATGCATTTAAGTAGGTCAGATAATCTAGTTTACACAATCTATTATTTTCTAATTTTCCACAGAGTTAAATGATGATTCAGAGTGAAAGATGAAGTAATATCTACCAAATTCTGTTGTCATTATCTAATGACATAGTTATGAGTCTGAAGGATTTTGTGACATATTAAATGACATGTTGTTGGTTCAGCTCTTCTTCATTGCAAAACAAAGGAAACTTCCTTCTATTTTCTTTTCTTTTTTTTTTGCAGAAGTGGATTTAGTTTTATGGAGCCATTTTCCAGCACAATGATGTTGGTGTCCTATGGCTATTATTGCTGATTTTAATTATAGCTTTCTGTATGTACTTTGCATGTTCTACCCAAATAACACAGCAGGTATGTTTCCAGCCCCCCTCCCTCCACACCACAACAAGTTGCAGAAAAAGACCCTGCAACTTATTGTAAAAGCTTGACTGAAGTTGTTGCTGTAAATGGTGCAACAATCAGTTTTAGGTTTAGGGGGCAACCACTTCCTAAACCACCCCACCGCCTTCTTTTAACAACAAAATTTTGTGTTAACTTGTGTTGTTTTTGACTAATATTTGAATTAATATTCAAAAGTTCTGAATCACTGAAAGGGGAAAACCCTTTTGCACACCACTAAATATAATGTGATAGATGACTCAAGACAATGTCGTAGAAATACATTTTAAGCACAACCTCTCTTCTAAAGTTTGCATTATAGTTTGTCGCCAAGTTTATACAACAAAACAAAAGGGCTTTTGAGATCATACTGTCAATGATTAAATTAAAGACAATAAAAAAATCTACATGATCGTAAACAATGTCTCAAATAAAAAGAAAACTGTCGAACATTGCCATAGTGGTGGAAACATGAATTAAAAAAAGCACAAACTGTTCCAGTCACAAGCAGAAACCTCAATTTTTATTTCCTCTGTTGAGCAAAGCGACCACACTCAACCCAGTCAATCAGTAACAACAGCTGCCGTATTTACTCCGGCTGTTACATTTTTTTGGGAACTAAGTCAAACATCTGCAACAAAAGTTAAGCTTTTACTTTGTTCTTCTCTACATGTAGCAACTGCTAGCAACAGATTTCACAGAAACATTACAGTCGATTCACAAGATATGCTCGCTAAATCATGCATGTCTAACTGCTTCATTACTTCTCTTTTCTTCTGCACAGAGACTCCACTAGAGTATTAGCTGTTTGTAAAGCTCATAAAATAGTAATGTTTTGGTTACTGGTATTTTGTTTAGAGAAGAACTCTCTGAATAAATGTGTTTTAAATGTTGTTGACGTAATAAAATGCAATATTCCTCTGGAAACAAAACGAACAATCTGAAAAGATCAAAACTCACAAACAAGCACAAAATATATCCGATCTTTAAAAGTAAGAGCTCAGAATGCAGTACTGAAATTTCTTAGGGGATGGAAGTGTTGAGAAACCTCCCCTGTCAGCTGATCATATATGCTGTTTCTGAAACATCTGAGAGAAACAGAGCAGCTCAGTCGGTGCTCAGCTCAGAACCAAACGACCACAAAAAGAGACAACGGCAGATAATTTGAGACCAAGCAAAAGGTATTGATTTGTTTTACAACTCTGATGTTATTCAGTCTTCATTTTAAAATCAAACATAATTAATTCATTTTTTTGATAATTTTTTTATTTGTAATTATTTATGTCTCACAGAAATTTCATCTTTCTTCTGGAAGGTAAAATGGGAAGCATCGACATTATCGATGATTATGAATATACAGATTACAACTCCTCAGATGTCAACATCACTTTACCTGAAGGAACATTTTCACCACACAAACCAAGTTGTTTGAAGGAAGGCACGTGTGTGCTTCTGACTGCAATCAATGTGGTAATTTTCCTGCTGGGCTTTTTTGGGAACATGCTAGTCATCTGGATCTCTGGCTTTAAGATGAGGAAGACTGTGAACACCACTTGGTACCTGAGCCTTGCCATCTCTGACTTTTTCTTCTGTGCTTTTCTGCCGTTTAACATCTCCTACACTGTAACGAAAGAGTGGTTCTTTGGTTCCTTCATGTGCAAGTTCACCTCTGCAGCAATGTTCATCAACATGTTCAGCAGCATCTTCCTCCTCATCGTCATCAGCATGGACCGCTGTGTGTCCGTCATGTTTCCAGTTTGGGCCCAGAACCACCGCTCTGTTCAAAAGGCATCAGCTGTGGTTGTTTTCGCTTGGCTTCTCGCCATAGGAATGAGCATTCCCTCAATGATCTTTCGTGAGGTCCATACGATTGATGGAAATCAGATCTGCTTCAATAATTACGTCCTAAAACCACACAGTCACAAGATTATTGCTGTTACCCGCTTCATTGCGGGTTTTGTGGTTCCGTTCACCGTCATTATCATCTGTTACTCCATCATCATCTTCAAACTTCAAAACAACAGGATGACAAAATCCTCCAAACCCTTCAAAGTAATGACTGCACTCATTGTTACTTTTTTTGTGTGCTGGCTGCCCTACCACGTGTTTACCCTGCTGGAGCTGAACCACCACAGTCATAACCACAACGTTTTAACCACTGGACTGCAAGTGAGTGTCATTTTAGCATCAGCAAACAGTTTCCTCAATCCATTGCTGTACGTCTTCATGGGAAACGACTTCAAGAAGAAGCTAAAGAGCTCTTTGCTTTCAAAGATGGAGAACGCAATGGCTGATGAAGGACGCACCACCAGTCGATACCTGTCCAGGTCCAGCTCAATGGACGGCAGAGCTTCCACGCACATTTAGAGGCTTGGAAGCAAAAAAAAAAAAAAAAAATGTCTATAAATATATTTTGACAGTGAGTATATTTCATGAATTATATATTGAAATCAAATCTGTTTGTTTACTACAAAAACAATCATTCGAGTGATATAAATGTCACGGTTCTAAGCAATCAAGATTTATAAAGTCAGTTGTATTTTATATGCAAATACAAACAATGCACTCATCCATAGCGAAAACCTTGTATATTTACGTTCAAGCATGCTCTCAAGCATTACATCCACTAACAGTTTGCCGTTTGCAAATAGCAGAGACATTTACTGGCTTTGGACTCTGCTGAGTCCAGACTGGGTTGAATTGATTGCCATGTGACAAAATTATAATAACAGCAACAAAGTTGACCGACAGCAACACAAGTGATAATGATTTATTTGGACCAGAATAGTTCTACCTTGAAAAAAGAGATATCTTGTGGATACAAACACAGAAAACAACCTGGATTCTACTCTTTAGTGTATAACGAACCAAGATGGTGGACCTGAAAATATCTTTGTACTGTTTTTACCACTTAATGATGATGACTCCACTCACTTCTGGTAAATACAGTTCAGAGTACTGTTTTTACCAGAAGTGAGTGGAGTTGTCATCATCTCTTGCTGCACCCTTTTTTTTTTTTTTTTTTTGACAATGTGTAAATAGAGATTCTTAAAACAAGTCACGAAAGGAAATGTGTACATATGTAATTTGATGTATAAAATCTTTGTCATTTGTTCAATAAAAAACTGAATCTGCTCATTTTCTGTTACTAAAATCAGTTTTAGTCATTATTTTATCTATATTTGTGAAGTCTAAGCATGTTTCAAGGCTAGTATATTCTCAAAAACATAAAGAAATTGCTAACCAAACAAGAATTTTCCTCTTGAATGGGGAAAACTTAAGATGAATTGGTTGAAATGTGAATTTGGAGGAATACATTATTTTGGTCAGTTTAAGCCCTATTGCTTCTTTAACAAATAGAAAAACAAGAATATGACGCACACAGTTGAAAGTATTACATATTGCAAAAGGACAGTTTTTTAAAAAGAATATCTTAACAGAGCCCCTTTAAATACATAAACACAATAATTTTTTATTAAACTAGAATATGTTTAATAAACCCTATTGAAAAGTTATATTATTTCACATTGTATGGATTAATTACTCACAGAATAACGTCTCAAGTTCTGCTAATCGGAGGCGTCAAACACATGCAGGATGTGGGCGTTAAAACACCCACACACTTTTTCTCGTAAAATGCTTAAAGTCAATCAATCAATCAATCAATCAATCAATCAATCAATCAAATTTTATTTGTATAGCACATTTCAGCATCAAGGCATTTCAAAGTGCTTTACATCATAACAAATATAAAAACACAAAGTTTTTTGCTGGGTGAACCACCTTACTGTCCAACCCCTATCAAGGCATGAAGATGCAGAAGGGGGTGGGGAGTTATGGTCTGTTGGTGTGATGATGTGTTAAGTTATTAGTCCCTGAATCGTTACTATGGTAAAAACATGATAGGTCTGTAGACACACGATGTCTACAGACAGCAGTGAACACAATGTGTAGCTTTGTTCATCCAGTTTGTGTCTGATGTGAGGGAAGCATTTATCAGACCTTTTCTCCAAGCATTTAAAAGAAAGTGTAAAATCTATCAGAAATATTGGAAAATTACAGCCGTTTTGCTACACAGGTAAAAACGTGTTAACACAATCATTGTGGTTGACATTCAGTGTGATGGGGTGGGGGGATTTGACAACATGGGGACAGGGGGGGTCCCTCATGTCAGCTCCCACAAGATGCCACCCTGGGCGGTTGCCCATGTGACCCATATCAGAAACTGGTTAAACACCCTCACTTTTCCCACAGTCTTGCTGAAAAAAATCCATATTTGAGCAGGCAATAAAACTGATGTGAGCACACATATCTATGTAAACAAATAATAATTTGTGGCGTATGCGTTTAAATTTCACACACACTCAACTCTCGCTCTCTTGCTCTTTGCATTCTGAATGCAAGTTTGGCCTATTTGCACTAACAAAGTGCGTGTAATTTAATCACACTACCATTCACCCACAGATAGATCTTTTCCAATCAATTGGAAATTGATTTCCTATTTCCTAAAACAATTTAAATTGTTTTCCTATACTCTTCTACTTCTTGTTCCTCTTTTTTGACTTTGTATAGCAGAGATGGAGATATGAATCTTAGGCTTGTAACTGAGTAAAATCTAAGTCTCTAACATTTGAGATTAAGCTCAAATTCGTGGTCTGAACACTAACACAAATCCAAACTTAACTTGGACTTGTGTTCCTAAATATGAATCCCATTAACAATCTTTATCTCATGTAGTAAGGATTCAAATCAAATCAAGCCCAAATGAAGTGGCTGGGACTTGAGGTCTTGTTTTGTTGTTCAAATCCATCAGGATCCAGTGGGAATGTTTTAAACAATGTCAGATGGTACACTGATGGGAGAGCTTCTTCAGGTCAGTCCTGATAGAAGCTCAAAGTTGCAGACACCTGGAGCAAAGATCTCATGAACTCTAACTACACAGAGAATTTTGCTCAACCTCTCAAATAAAGCTAAATACTTGTGTATTTGCTTTCAAACATCCGGTCAAGCATCACATCCAGCAAATGTTTGGAATTTGCAAATAGCAGAAACAATTGTCATCCATGAAGGGCTCTCTGATTTCCTTTTGTGCAGCACATTGCAGTGAATGTTAGAATTTGGTGAGATAGACTCCAGCCATTTGGCAAAGAAATGACTTTTCTCTGTGTGCTGATTGGATTGTTCAGTTTATCACATCTGAACTGTGACGATAAGAACACCCAACGACAGGACGCAAATGAAAGATGACGGGAAAAGGTGATAAAGGAAATGGGACGTGTCTTTGTGAATGCCAACAAGCCAACAAACCTCACTGTCATGGGAAAAAGTGGGACACTGTGTTATGAGTTAAACCACAGTACCACCGCAACGCATTACATTAAATAAACCAAGTTCTATTCATGCATTTGGACAAATTTAATCTGTTTCTGTTGTTTGAACACTCTGGGCTACTTTTAAAAGGATTTAAGTAGCCTTTTAAAAGCTACTTTTAAAAGGATTTAAGTAGCCCAGGGTGGATATTACTCTTACACAGTGTGACCGCTAATATTACTATGTGACCGTCTGTAAATGTTCTTCCTGAACAACAGGAACAAACATTTCTTTAGTTCCTCTTAGTTGTGCAGTTTGTGAGTTTTATTCTGCTTCTCTTGTCTCACATTTGGTTACTCTGAGTCAAATCAGTCTGATTAGTACAGCAGAGTATCTAGTGACACCTTTTTATTCAGGATCATGCTTACCCAAAATGAATCTAAAATTGTGATGAATCCACTCTTCAGACAACCCAGTCCTTGTTTCCCTGTGATTAAAATAAAGCGACTGCAAGCATGAAAGTTCGCAACAAAATGCTTCAGGGTGTTTATATTAACATAAAAATGCATTTTATTGTTATTAGTTTAATTAACACGAGAATTTTAGCTGCTAATTTGTCTCAGTTCATGCTCAGTTTGTGAAATAAGATTAAATTTGTCTGCCGTCTACTTAGTGTTGGCGTAAAGTTGTACTTTGTCAGAATAGGACAAAGTGACAACACATAGCAACCTCTTTCCATCTTCTCGTGTTACAACAAAAAACTTTGATGAATTTTATGATTAGGGAGGTTAGGAGGCCATTTTTTAAAGATAAGCAGCTTTTTATAGTAATGGAGCAGGAAACATGATGGTTTCTGAGGTAATTTATTGTTCCGGTCTGAGCATCATTCTAGAATAATCTGAACCTCCAGTTGTCATTTTTTATGTGAACCAATTTTTTCTTATTTTATTGCAGAAAGTTTTGACTTGTGCATCTACATAAACAGCTTTATATAGTGAAATCCTACAGAAAACCTTGAAGTGATTTAGTTAATTCTGTATTTATAATTGTGAGGTTTTCCTTATTGAATAAATGTAGTCAAATGTAAGATTTATTTTTTTCTTTTTTTAGGTGATTTGGGTGCTGGCCATCTGAAGCACTAAGATGTAACAAACTGCCCTTCATATTCTGCCGATAAGTGTAAATGCCACTTAGAAAAATACTTTCTTTAGAAACTCTAGGGGGGGGAGGAAAACTCCAGCGCATCTCCAGTGTTTATTTAATTTACTCCTTTATTCTGTGTTCTTACCTTACATTCAGTTAATAGAAAATACATTCAGACATGACACCTGCTCTGAAAGTGCCAGCTTGTCAATGAAAGCCAAACCCCAAAACAATTTAAAGCATGAAAAGAGAAACAGCTTCTCCCATTTGTTCATAGTAATACAAATATTTCTGAAGTGTCATTATCCTGTACTATAAAAATATAGTCATATACTGAAAATGGAAGTCAGGTAAAGTCTTTTGACTATTAGTCAGTCGCCAGTGTTCTTCATTTGATTCTTGTTAATATTTATTTGTATCCATATGGCAAATAATCCAGAGTGCCTATATTGATGTCTAGCTGAGAACTAATTTTCTAGAAATGTTTCTAAAAAAGGTAATAAAATGGAAATCGGCTTTAAGAGCTTTCCTTAAGAAACAAAACAAAACCCCTACATTTATATGTAAAGATGATGTCCAACCTACAGGGTGACTGTAATAACTTAGGTGATCTTTGGGGCAGGTGTTGTACAGTGTAATGCTATTTGGATTTCCTTTTTTGCATCCAGTGTTCAGAAAAAAAGTAAAATAAAATCAATGTTTTCACCTTGTGCAGTGTACACCAGAAATAAATAAATATGGAGGACATTAATAAATGAAAAAAAAACTCCAGATCTACTTTAATAGCAAATAAAATGACTACTTCAAGATGAAACAGAGACGAAATATTGTCATCATTCTCTAAACAATATTTCACAGACTAGATATTTGAATTTTTAGTGTAAGAGCAACTGAAAATGTTGATTTTTCTTTAATACTCGATTTGTACAAATTAGGCTTTTTAATACACTTTGCAACATTGTTTTCTGTAACTTGTGCTAAATGCTGCTGGAAACACATCAGCATCGGGAAACAGCCGGGAAGAGAAGCTGCACTGTGGTCACAGCTTCTGTACCTTCTTAGTATTAAGGCATGTGGACATGCCTACAGAGCACATGTGCATAGAGCAGGGAATAAAGTGGTTTTCATACAGGAAAACACAAATATTCCCCAGAAAAAAAAGAAGTAGTCTGAATTAATAACTCTTGCAAAGAATTCATCTGGAAATCAAAAACATGGGATCAGAAACAATAAATATAGAAGCAGATGTGACATCTCCACCTAATCCACAAAAACATATTGAAAAAAATTTATTTAAGCCGTGAGATCCAAGAAAAGAAAAACAACAAAAAAATGTTTCAGAGTCTGTTAATAGAGATGTCCACTTAATAGGAGGAAAAAGAAACTAAAAACGATTCACATTTATCATCTTGGCATATATTCTGCAGGAACTCCAGACATGTTCCTTTTCTTCAGAGCAGAGTCTACGGTCCTGATCAGCTCGTCAATGTTCACTCGCATATCCGGAGTATACGGGTCGTACTCGAGCTTCCGCAGTCCCGATCGCTTGAAGTTTCCGTCCTTCTGGCCCTCGACGCAGAGCAGCCGGTCCTCTGAGACTTTCAAGCCCAGAAACTGGACCATCCCCTTGAGGTGGGAGAAAAGGTCCCTCTTTAGCTCCTCAAAATGAACCACGTGGACGTTCTTCCCATACGTCAGCCAGTCCAAGGTGTGAGAAGCCCACCAAGGAGCGTAGTTTTTAACAAACTCAGGCCACTCTGCAAGACAAAGTGAAGAAACAGGCTGTGAATGTCCATGAAATGTCAAATAATATAACATTAAACTGAGACATTGCTGGGATAAACCATTCAGTGTAGTATAAATATGATTTATGATTTGATGACTATAGCTTAAAGCTGAAGAAAAATTTTATATTTAATTAGACCAATAATTATGTCTTTGTAGAAGTATTGTGAATGATAATAGAGAAATGTAACCCACAAAATATGTTTAGTTTACAGGAAGAAAAAGCAGGTAGACTGTCTGGATCGTTACTCAATGATTCAAAGTTCCCTTTTTAGGTGAAAGTAAATTTCGCATTTCATTTGGAAATCAGGGTCCCAGAGTGTAAAGGAAGAGTTGAGAGTAAGAGAATCCAATTTGCTTCATGGTCCAAAGTAAAGTTTCCAGAGTCACCCATGATTTTGGGGAGCCATGTCATCTTCTGGTGTTGCTGTTTCCTGAAGTCCATGGTGAACTCAACCATTCATCAGGGTTTTGCAGCAATGCTGATTTCATTTTCAAGGAGCTCTTGGCACTTTCTCACACTGCCAAGCATACCAAAAGCTGATTACCATGAGAGCAGGGTGTCACTGGGCTTGAATGGCCACCAAGCTAGTCTGACCTAAACCTTACATCAAATATTTGAACGATTGTCAAGCAGAAGATGAGAAACTGCAGAGAAAACTATACAGATGAACTGAGATGTGCTGCAATCTGGTTTTTTTTTTTTTTTTAACAGGAGTGGCTTTCACAGTAATTCATGAAATTACATGGAAAAAGTGCTTCTTACTACAAGTAGCCACAACTTAAAGGGTTATACTGTAAAATACATGAATGAACTTTTCAATAACCCCACTTTTTGTATTAAAAATCTTTTAGTTATTCGTTTGATATGAGGTTTAACTTTGTAAAATAATCCTGGATTTTCATTAGCTATGAATAAAATGTTTATCAAAATGAAAAAAGTTAATAATTGATGTGTCCCAGAGTTTTTAACTTTTTAATTGAATTACTAAAATAAATACATTCTTTAGTCATCTTATGATTTATTGAGGTGCAGCTGTAAATATAGCAGAGCAGTGATCATTTAAAACATTCATCCCTTTGCACTATTTTGCAATTTTTGGTTTCCCACAGTTGCTTTATCAGATTGTTGCCTTTACCTAACCCAGATGAGCAGAAGAGTGTGTGAGTAAAAGGGGGAAATGAGGAGATTAGAGCAAGGTAATGGCGAGGTTTAAACTCTCAGGTCTGGGGCAATTTTTGGTCAGGGTGTGCTCAGTAGTTTCTGAAATGTCAAGTAGACATTTTAGTTATCAGTCAAACTGCAACTGAACTTTACTGAAAATCCTTGTCTGCAACTTTTGCTCAACAGAATACACCGGCCCATAAAGCAGAAGCTGGCAGAAGCTGTGTGCCGCATCAGACTGAATCGCTGCTGAGAGGCTGACATTAAAGTTTAAAGCCTGCTGAGTTTGCAGAGATATCCCACAAACTAATGACTGAAGCAACTTTAATATTGCAGTAGGAGGGTTAAAATTTTTTGTCAAAGTATATAAAGGATGACCAAGCATTAATTTAAAACCTAGAAAATGACTGCAATTTAAAATGTAAAAAAAAAATAAAAAAATGGAGATGAAACTAGGAAATAAAAGGAACCCCAGGCAAACGTTGGGGTAATCAGCACCTTTTTCAGTTTTTTAAGTAGATTTTTGTTTGTCTTTCTTAATTATATGTCCTCATTTCCAGTCCTTGATGACATCCTTGAGCTCTTTGAGTCTCATAAATTTTCTGTCAGATGGCTGAAGAGGAAGCTCCGCTCCAAAAAAGGGGAACAATTACTGCAGAAATAAAAATGTTTAAACATGAAGAAGAGAAGAGGGTGAGATGGAGTATGGAGTCTGAATAACAAACAGATTTTTATTCTTTTTCTACTTTTTTTTTTTCTCCAAATTGTTTCTGAATTATGTTGAGCTACACCTTGCAGGCTTTCATAAACCTTTCTTTCATTTAGAGATGAATCCTTTAAGTGGTGTCTACTTGTAACATAAAAGGTTGAAAACTAAGGAAAGAGGAACTGAAGAGAGCTACTGCATCCAGATGCATCAAGATAATTCTTGAGGTCAATGTTTTCTCCTCTCTCTAACTTCTGTCTCAAGGAGCAATTCTTCAGCATCCTCAAACCACAACCTTCCTATATTTCTTTTAATATAATGTTGAAAAAAAATGAATGCAATTCATTTAACCACTCCTGAACCACCACAAGAAACATCAGAAGAGTTTTTTCCTGGAATAACAAGACAACATATTCTTATTGCATCTGATTGCAATAAGAAAGTTTGGTCAAAAAAACAGAACCTGGACAAACTGAATCTGAGCATTGCATATGTCTGATAACTTAATGTATTCAGTAAAGCCATTTAAAGTGTGAATATGAGGAACTTAGGAACCGCAGGACCATCCTGGTTCTGTCTTCCCTTTTCAAGAAACACCAGAGTTAAAAATATAAGGAAACCAAAATAAATCTAACTTTTCTTGTGAATATCCTGTTTATCGTGCCTTGCAAAACATCCAACCCCTTGAAAATCTTTACAGTTTGTCACATTACCTCTAAAAACATCAACGTGTTTTATTGAGATTTTATATGACGGACCAACACAAAAGTACACAGAGTTGTCAAGTGGAAGGAAAATTATATGTAGAAATTGTGCCAGCACTCCTGGATCAATATTTGTGGAACCAACGCTGCCTGCGATAGCAGCTGTAAGAATTTACCAGCAGAATCAAAGCATGATGCTGCCTCCCGACTTTCCACTCCACTTCACAGTGTTTGAAATGTAGAACAAATGTTCCATTCTGCTTTATTTGAAGGCAGCAGGGTAAAGGGAACGGACATGCATGATACCTTCAGGCTTTTATTTGACATACAAAAAGTATAAAGCCTTGTATACAATGTCTGTCTTCAGTGAACAAAGGTGAAAGGATACCAATGCCTTTGCAGGACTTTGTATGTTGGTGTAAGTAGCAGGTTGTCGAAATCAGACAACTTACCCAAGAGAATTAAACACCAAACAAGGGAAATAAGTCAGAGTGATTTGTAAGACATGGCTTTCGAATTAAACTGCTCCATGCTCATAAGTTGACTTTATGAGGCCGAGATGAAGTGAATCGATGTCAGTAACTTCATCTGAACCCGCCTCACTGTGGGCCTCAGACGAGTGTATCAAATCACACACGGCTCTGTGTCTCATGCTGACACTCTGACTGGAGTCATTCTCTCTATTTGAACTGGCAGCTGTCAAAAAAAAAAAAAAACTTTCTGTGTACTGATGTCACTGCATGATTTGCCCAACAACAAAAAGGAGGAAACGCTCATTGGGAATGGCAGGCCAAATGTGCTGATGCTCTGATAAAGAGAGGCAACTGCTGGGTAGGCAACTCTCCAGCCTCTGGAAAATCAATTGAACCTCACAAAAAGCTGAGGAAACGGCACATAAGTGAGACAAAACCAGCTGTCATGGTTACTGAGACGCAGCAGGGAGGGTGGAGGGTAGATCTGGAGAGAAGATCATCACCCACAATATAGGAAATATGAAGGATATCAAAGCAAATCGGGATGAATTTAATTTGTAAAATTGTGGCATGATAAATGAGATGGGGGCTCAGGGCGTTGACTTGACTCAACTGATGCGTTATTATGCTGTTGCAAAATGCACAGAGACTCAGAATAAGACAAAGTGTTCACATAGCAAGCAGAGAGGGTTTTCTGTGGGGTTCCTTTTGCTTGTGCTGTATAAATACAACTTTCCAGAGTCTTCCAAAAATATTCAAACTCTATTTGTGAAGTCACATTTAAAATTTCAATGTTTTAAATGTGACCGGAGGTGACAGAAAAAGCAGTGGTCAAATATGAAACAGAAGCCCAATAATATATTATTTCATTTCTTTTATTTTTTATTTATTGATTTTTTGCCTTTTTTTATTTTTCCCCCACAACCTTCCCCCCAAAAAATGGTCACAGATTTTCAATTGGATTTGGTGTGGGCTTTGACTGGGCCATTCTCAAAAATTGAAGTGATGAGTTCATTAGAGTGGGGATTTTTTAAATTTATGTGGACACTGAAAGTGACAGCTTCAATGCAGCTATGGTATTTTATTGAGCTGAGGTAGCCTTTAGTGCTATCTTACAGAATAAGCTAAACCAAGGGTGACAAACTGCATAAATTCAACGTGCCTTGCTTCAAAACAAGAGATTCAAATAGCAGAAGATTTTTTTTAATTGCATGGAGGAGATAAATTGTGGAAAGTTGCAGAATTACATGTCTACTTTATCACAAATCTGCAAGTTTTTTGGGGATGAGTCAGGTATTTTAGGTGACTGGGCATAACGATTTTGCTGACAAGTGAACTCAAATGATTCACCAGAAAAGTTTCAGTGAACAATGAGCAACAAATTTGACCAGTTCAAATAGGTAAAACGAGTTTTACATAGAAACATTTTCTCAGGGTCACTCGTTAGGAGGCTCGTGTAAAACGATATTTGATCAGACTAAGAAACTTGAGTTATTTTCAGTTCCAGTTATGTTATTGACATAATGGGAACACAGATGAGCTGATACAGCAAGAGCTCAATAAATGTTACCGCCACATGTCTCTCATTTAAGGGTATCTAAAACCTTTTTAGCTTTATGCTGTTTTTTCAAGCATCACATGGAGTGGGCATTCAAATGTAAAACAACTCTAAGAATTTACAAAACATGAATGGTGACGAATTGATGACAAAACACTGACAAAAGCTGTGGTTTGCTGGTTGGTTGTTTCATTTCTCTAAAAGGTATAAATCATGTGCATGCTTCAGCAACAATTTTAGATAAAAAGAAACCCCCTATGGCTTTGGTTTAACCCACATTTCCCTAATTTCTTCACCATCCTGCGTCACCATAAGTCATAATTTAACCCCGTTGCTATTCTACCATCTCCATGAAAAAAGAAACAAAGCTCACACCAGCAGTTTATCTTGTATCTATTCATAGATTTGGTAAATTATTAATATTAACCTCAGTTTTCAGTAGCTTACCTTTTCCCCTCCAGTGGGCCTGCGAGGCAAACCCAACGTGTCCACCATATTTGCGGTTAAATTCTGCCATCAAGGCTTTGTAGGGGTTTCGGATCATGAGGATGCTCGAATCAAAGGCTTCGATCTCCTTCTTGCCGCTCTCATGCGTCTTAATGCAGATCGTCCTCCCACTCCGCCAGTGGTCGCGCTCTCCCTTAAAGCCTGTGAAGCAATGAAACCCAATAACAAAATGTATGAAACACCCAAAAGCAGAGCTTTAAATTATATAACCAGATGCTGAGTTGTAACCTTTGTTATAAAGGGAACCGTCAAAGTAATAGCTGCCCGTGTAGAAGCCAGTGGCGAGCTCTATGAGGTGGCGAGCCCAGGTGTTGCCGGCTCCTGGGAAGCTGGCAAGCGCCACCAGCTGCTTAGTGCGAGCAGAAAGGAAGTGTCGGTCCATGCAGCGATTATCTGAGAGCACAGAGTAAACAAGACAAATTCATGATTTGTTGTATAAAAACACTGCCGCATTATCCAGATTTATTAAGAGATGCGAGCTAAAATAGTTTCTAACCGTCAATTTCTGCTCATTAACACAATAAAACCACAACCACTCATGGTTACAAAAGGTCAAAGCGGTGATATTTTTCATTTGTGTGTGGGTGTTATTCTCCCTAATAGTGCTAAGTGATGTTTCTGTGTGATCACACTTGAGTTACGATGAATGTTGGATTTGAAGCAGGGGATAAAGTAGGAGTTCGACTTCTTAAGACTTCACGTCTAACTTCAGCTTTTTTCCCTTCCGTCTTCACATTTAATATTCTGCTTTGCTTACTGAACAGCATTTCTGCTTATCTAAGCCACAGCTGTCTGCTGTCCTAAGAAAACACTGCCTCAACAACACAGACAACCCACAGACAAACACTGCTGGGCAAGAAAATATAAGGAACTTGTTTACAAAATGCTTCTCTATCCTTCTATCACTTTTTTACAAAAAACAGGAAGAATTGTATTTTACAGCAACACACAAATCTGGCCCACTCAGGAAAATTGGAACAATTAAGCAGGACACAGATTATTTAATTATATAAATATTGTGTTTTATTTCTGATGTATGATTTCTGATGATTTTAAGTCAAAGTTCATATGAAGAATACATTTCTTCCTGAGTGGTGAATGGACTGAAATTCTTCTCATTTAATTTGATAATTTGTCCTAACCCTCCTGTGGTCATAGCGTGACGCTCAGGAGGAACGCAGAAAATGCCACAGTCAGACAGTGGGGAGTTGTCCCGTCAGACTGTCAGTTCCCGGAACCAAAACAAATAATGAAATAAAACTTGAAAAAGTGCTCACGGAGTCAGTGCCAGACCGCACGCAGAGTAAAAAACTTGTAGAGTCTAAACGACCCCATCTCTTAAGCCTGCAGAAGGGTTAAGGAAGCCTAATCTGATGCCTCAGTATTAAATAATGACAAGCCCTAAGACAAACTAACATTTTCAGCAAAGATCTTTGCAAAGGCAGGTTATCAACAAATCGATTCTGGTCAGGTTGTCAGTCAGGCCATTGCACTGAGTCTGCATTAGTAAAAGCTTTAAACGACACTTGTTTGAACAATACTTTTAATGCATTTCCCTTTATTTGTTTCATTAAGTTTCAAGGGTTGCGTTTGGTACAGTTCACCCTCAAAATACTGGCTGATACAGAAACTGGTGGCATAATCTGGTAAGGTGGTTAATTGGTTAATTTGTGGCTAATTTTGTGTCATTTGGGATTTCTTAATCTGATCAAATAAAGATGGTGTGAGGTTCTTCAGGGCTGAATTTTGGGCACCCTTTAATCAAAGGTTTTAGATTAGAGATTTCAGAGTTTTAACAGATTATTATGCTACACAAACATAAATTCAACTTTATTTTTCCGTGGCACTCATAGGCCGCAGTGTCAGTGAGTACATGTCTCATTCAGATTTATTCCATCTTAATAAAAAAATATCTAGAAGTTTTTTGTTTTGTAACGTAAGGTCAGAGGTTAAATAAACTCAATGGTCTTCAGCTCTAGAAGAAAACTAGAGAAGCTTTTGCCGCCTTTAAATTAAGACTGAAGGCAGGTTTGATGCAGCTTTCCCATAAAGGTCATATCTTATTTTCTTTTGTTTGTTTTCTTTCTTGCCAGTTTATTTGTTCTTATTTTGCATTTTAATGTTTCTTTTGTTTTATATGATTCTTGATCTTGCTTGCCACAAACAGATTTTTTTTTTTTAAATAAGTGGATTTACAGATAGAAGCATTAAGGAATAAGATGTAAACTTGGTAACATACCAACCAGTAACAAAGCAATGAGTCAGTGAATATTCACCCTCCAGCACCTTGAACAAACTCAGAGGTCAGAAATCTGATGATGTAAGCAGGGAAAATTCTGCAACACTGGATTTCATAAATGATCATTTGTATTTTTTTTTCTGCATTAGTATTTAAAACTGATCAGTTTTGAGGTCTGTGCTGCAAAGGCCTTGATTCAAATTGACTTCCCAAACAAGGCATATAATGTTTGCCAGTTAACTTTTATTTGTTTTCTAGCAACTGCAAAACCTTTCTATTTTCATTGTCATATTTTCTTTTATCTCTTTGTGAAGTATGCTCAAAGTCAAAATTTAACGTTTCAGAAGAAAAAGCCGTCTGAGAACACAATCTTTGCCACGTAGTGCCATTTATCAGTGTCGTAGTGTGTGTGTGTGTGTGGATGTTAATACACATGACAACAGGCAGATAGAAAAGAAAAAATTCCAGATATCCAGCTCAAGGGAGGCCTCTCAATTAACCCTGAGCAGAAATAACACTGAACTGTGTTAGAAAAACGGCTTTTATTTACACAAATATATGTGGTGTTTTGCAAAAGCAATCAAAAGTGATATGTGTGATTTTCTTTGCAATGGACAAACAGAGCCTTCCTGCAAAGTGGAAGAAAAATAATATGTACTTTTCAAAATGTTTAAAAATGAAAGAAGAATCAATACTTTGTAGAACGACATTTTGCAGAATTACAGCTGCACATCTTTCAGGTGTGTCTACAAGGTTTGCACATCTAAACACAAAAATGGTGGTTATTTTGCACTTAAAAAAGCTTTTGTTTTAGTCTTGCTACAGATTCTTCATTGGATTTAACTTTGAAGGTTGAAATGTTTGATCTAAACCTTCTAATTGCAGCTCTGGCTTTATGTTTAAGACTGTTGTCTTAAAGGAAGGAAAACCTCCACTTTAGTCTCGAGTCTTTTGCTGCCTCTAACAGGTTTTTCAAAGATTACACTTTGCAGTACAAAGGATCATCTACAGTCATGTCAACACTGACTGGTTTCTCTATGCCTTCAAAGGCAAAGCACAACCACAGCATGACGCTGCCACTATGTTGCACAGTGGGGGAAGGAGTATTTATGAAAACGTGCAGATGTAGTTTTCCCACCACAGAGTATTTTGCATATTTAATTTTGGTCTCTTTTGATCAAACACCTTCTTCCACATGCTTGCTGTGACCCTTATATTCCTTTAGCCTTCTTTTAAAAACACCTCTCTTCTTGCCTGTCTTCCAGAAAGGCCTTTTTTTTTTTTTACTCACATGTAGAACAAGTTTCTGCAGCTCCACTAGAATCACTATGTTGTTGTGATTAAAAATCGCTTTGCTCAGCTTTTTTTTTTTAAGTAGAGGTCATGTCTTGGAAAGTTTGTTGTTGTGCTGTACTCTGTTGTCGGATGATAGCTACCAGTGCACTGTAAGATTCTGCAGGCATTTGATTGCACTGAAATTTTTAGGTGCAATTTTTTAGGGGTGTGCATGACACACTTATTTGCAAAAAGAAATGAAAACTATGTCTAAATTTCCTTGTAGCATGAGGACATTTATGATGATATTTTTGAAACTTGAATTATAATCTATGTCAGAAAATGTTCTACTCAATTGAAATAAGATTTTGTGTAGAGCTGCATGCACTGTGTTATTCTAACCTCATAAGAAATTGTTAGCTTGGCGAAAATACCAGAAGTTGAAAGTCCGTACAGGATGTGGTGAACACCTCTTCTTCCCTGACAGCCCTCTGTTCTTATCTTTGCACTACAAACTGCTAGTGACTGCAGTCAAGAGACACCAAACTCTACCTTGAACCTGTGTCTGGTACACCACAAAGAACTTGTCATTTCCACAGCTCTCAAACTCCTCTCCGGGGCACCGGTAGAGACACATGTCCTCGTCCTCCAGATCATGAAGGGAGAAGAGAGGAGTCGGGAAGCCGCAGTAACATTCCTCTCCAGCCAGAGCTGCCAGCGATTTCTCCTGAGGTACAACAAACAGCATTATGACAGTGAGGACAGGCCCACACCGCGCACAAGCAGACACACGTAAGCGGCGCCCACTCACCCTCTCTGTGCACATGTCCACACACTTGTCGACAGACATGTTTTGGATGACAGCGCTGAAGGGAAGAGCTGCTGTGACATTGTCTGGCCGGTGAAAACAGCCCTTGAAAATGGCACTGCCATCTAAAGGAGACAAAAACAAACCAGTGTGTTACTCACTACCACAGGACAAAACACACAGTGGCGAGTCCAGTTTTCTGGTTACTGAGCACAGCCTCCCTAAAATCGCTCCCAGCCATTGACCCTTGATGATGAGATTCCATTGGGACTTTCCGCCAATCCACCGAGGCCCTGACCAGGCAGTAGACAAAAACACTAACAGCGCGTACAGCCCTGCTGTGTGATGATGACCTTTAACTGCAGACCCTCCCTCGGGGCTGATGGATGCACCGTGTATCATCAAAACAGTGAAGACTCTTTTACATCCTTTTGAGAACATGTTTTGCTCTTTGAGTAAGACGACAGTGTGCCACTTAGAGTTTCAGGCTTGCAATATTTCCAGGAACTTTTTCTGTAATTTCTGTAATGAAAAGCTGAGTTCAAGATGAAAGCTTCATCTTTATATCTAAAATGTTCTTTTTAAACGATTAGTCATTCTTTTTGTCATAGTTGTGATTACAGTTCTGAATATGTTTGCTGTTAAAGCAAGAGCAGCAGACACTACCACTTTTCAACTTTTCTTTATCTAAAACTAATTTTATTTTCTCCTTTTAATTGTTGCTTTTAATTTCAGCGCATTATACATAAACAATGCATGCTGAAAATGTTGGAAAAATAAGAAGGTCATAGATGTGGCTAAAAACCCAAATAGCCACAAGAGGACATTTATTTTGTTTCCTCATTTATGCCTGGAACAAGCCTCACATGATGCAGATGCCGGCGAGAGGTGAAAACACGATCATAAAAGCTTGCACAGCACTTTGGTGGACGGCAAACACGGGGGTCGAAAAGCAGAAATGAAAATATTCAAGAAGAGGACAACAACAAGAGATATGTTAGATTTAAGAAAAACTGTTAAGAGTTGAAACTGAATGGTTATTTACAAGACGATGAAAAGGAAACGTAAAGAGAAAAGAGGATGTACAATGTTAACCTCAGCATGAGGCAGGGGACATTTTTAGACTTCAAAGAAAAAATCTGAACCAATTAAGAATTAAACAAATTCCAGTTCTAGGCAGCTTGATTCAAATGACGTTTTATGACCTAATTTAAACTTTGACAGCAGGTTTATGGTAAAGCATTTTTCTCTCCAAACAGTCAGTAATTTTCCTGCTACATTGCAGCGTTCCAGCCGCAAACAGCAAGTGTTTAACATGCAGAGCACGGCCGGCTTCATAGCTAGAGCAGTTCTCCCGGGAAAGAGGGAAACAACAGTGGCCAGCTCCCAACTGTGGCAATAATCCAAAAATAAAACAAATATTTCCACCTCCATAGTAGAAGTGGATGCCATATGCATCTGTATGGCATCGTTTGCACCTATGACAGACAATTCATGTTCGTTTATGCATTTCCAAAAAAGCAGAATAAAAATAACACAGTATTTTATGGCCAGAAAACCTAAAAAGCCCTAACTTAAAAGAAGAAACATGAACAGACGTTTGAGTTATCAATACCAAAACAATAATGTAATCACATATGTTGGTAACGATGATATTATAGGGTCTCTAGTGGCATCAACTGGAAATTTTCTGCTGTAATCACAGAAAATTAGTTCTTGACAAAAAAACCCAAACATCTTATCTTAAACGTGTTGAAAGGAAGTGGTTCTCCTTATTTCTGACAGTGATAAAGGATATAATCTGCACCTTTATTACACAAATCAAACCCAAAAAAGTAAACAGGTGGAGAGAGTACATTTCTCCTTAGTAACAAAAAAAAAAAACTGTCTTACCGTTGGAAACACTTTTTGCCCCAGGATTATAAAACAACTACAATCTTTGATTTAGGGGAAGAAACAACAGTGCTGAGAGATGCCTAAGCAATATAGTTTGTGTCATAACTCTAATGGAGACCTCAGAGAGTTTCCAGCCAAACCATGAAAGCAACTGCAGGTGTTGTGAATGAGAATAAAGTTTAGAAAGTAAGAAAATGCTTTTCTTTACAGCTGTTTTCACTTACGATGCGCCTTCTGCTAACACAAAAAGTCTGGTGACGTCCAACAATCATACTAAATGTTCTCTCTGAATCATCTTTCTCAATGCCAGTGAGCACCATGAGTCCCGGGCAGAGGGGAAGATCGGCCTAGAGGCTGCAGATCCAGGGAGGAGCTTCATCGAAACGGCAGCGCTTCGTCACACCACTCGTTTTCTGCACCCTGAACGGCTGCCGTGGAAGATTAATTGATTTCTCAAACAAGCATGAAAAAAAAAAATCAAACACTCTAGATATGTTTTTGATGCTCAAAGAAGTACATTTTACATAATACTGCCCCTTCAAAGGAAATCTCCCTGCGGCAGATCATTGTGTTCATCATCAAAAAGCAAACCTATAACAGAATGTAAACAATCTCTCTGGCAAAAGCAAATAGACAAATTAGAAAAACCTTTTTACTCAGCATGAACTGCGTCCACAGTGAGGAAAGGCGGCAGGCGAAGGACTCAACTCACTCTGTGTTTTTATTTTCTTTCAGCCATGAATACATCTATACGTTGGCTATGAAAAATGTATCTTATTTTATGTATCTTCTTATTTTTCTTATCCCTGGCACACAGTTGGCGGAGTTGAAATATATGAAACATATATGAAAATTTAACCCATACAGTAAAAACTGTATGGGTTAGACATAAAGGCGTTAAGAAAACAATGTTGCCGCTGTGGTATTGGTCTTGACAACAAAAGACAATCCTACGCAGGAGACCAAGACCTGCCCTCACTTCATGAACTCAAATTGAAGTTAGAAATTTTGCCATTGCTAATGTTAGCATCTCTATTTTTTTTTTGGTTTTTACTGCATTCTCTGCTGCTTTATGTTTATTTTGTTTCGTCACATTTTGTTAACCCTCACAATTTTTATGTCAATTTCAAGCATCCATCTATATCCCACATATCCTGGCTGGAGCCCATCTCCAGCTGTCACTGGGTGAGAGGCAATTTTAGATAGAAAAAAGGAAAATAACTATCATGACCTACAACACAGGCCATCACTTGGCTTTACTGTGTGAGGCAGAGACTCACAGCGGCGCGCCGAGTCCTGGCTCAGCTCCAGCCTATAGATGGACAGTCTGTTGGCTCCTCCACACGTGTTGCTCCTCTCGCCCTTACACTCCATATTGCATTCGCTCTCTGAAGCATTGGGCGCCTGGATCTTGTGCCCGCAGAAGCACTCTGCTCCAAACTCCAGACCTGCATACATGTACCCTCTGGAAGGAAGAAAAACAGAGAGGTTCAAGTGTTTGCTCTGAGCCTTCATCATGTTTCTTAATCCTTCCTGGGCCGATATACTTTATCCCTCTGAACCACAGAGTGAGCTGTGATCGATAAAAACAAACACATAGTGCACTGGGGATGATGAGGCAAAAAATGGAGATACATTATAGTCAGAGATCTCCTTCTGGTGACGGGAAATTGAGCTGTGCTACATCCTCTGCAGGCCTCTAGGACAAAGCCAATTATAGGTGTGTGGCTTACACAGAAACTGAATCACACAAGGTCACCTGTCTCCTTCTTTTATGAAGGATTTTACTCCCAAAAGACCTCTCAGATGCAATTAGACGTTTAACATAGCTCAGACACAGGATGAATCCCCTGAGCTGTCAGTCATACTCAAACCTCTGCATCCTGCTATGTGCCGCACCTCATTTGTTTGTCTGTTTTTATTAACCTGCTGCCCTGGGAGACAGACAGGCGGCAAGAGACGCAAACTGAGAGAGAGGGGAGCCGAAAACAAGCATCTTTCTTCGAACCTGCTCTCAGCTCTGCGAGTCAGTGATGGGTGTAATTTAATGCATTTGATAGAGCCGTCCCCGGTATTCCACAGGGGAGGAGAAAAGGAGGTGAGAGGAAGATGGTGTGGTAGCAGAGACAGGAATAAATGAGTGGTGAGATAGAAAAGCAAGCACAGATTTTTTTCTAAAACAAAAGAAGAAGAGAAATCTTTGACAATCCGACCGATCGGTCTTTCCTGGCCGATACAGATTTTTTGGTTTTGTTTGAGGTCTCAGAAATTAAAAGGCAAAAAATCGGCAGAAACCGGAAATGAATGAATTACAAGATTATCCTAATTTATTCATCAAGTGTCTTTAATCAATGCATAAAACAGCATCAAAGTGCATGTTGCTGATTATTAAATTAGTTTAAAGAAACAAAAGTAAATTTCTCTATTATTATAAAAGTAGCTATGTTATTTGTGCTAATGCGTTTGCATCCTAAGTTAACACATCAGTTAGTCAATTCATTTTGGTAATTCCAATTCAAAAGGTAAAACTTACATTTTTTGTACATATATTAAACAGTTTTATATTTCAACTCTTTAAAGACTTGCAGCTAAACAGTTTAGTTTAGCTGAACATTTACTGCTAATCTGAATCGATCTCATTCTTTAGCTGCACTTTTGGAATTGAATTAACATTTTCATAATATTCTAGCTTAATATTCGTGCATTTGTTTGATTTTCAACAGACTTCGGTGGGAAGTTTTCTGTGGGATGGTTAGTAGAAAACCATCTGGCAAAACATCTCACTTTCAGGTTTTATCTGCCATTTAAGATAATTTCAGTAACTTTTTAAATGATTGTTTTATTTGTAAAATTTTTGTGATGTGGGATTTTCATCACAGTGAAACTTTAGATGGAAAAAAATGCATTTAATGTTTTCAATATATGTTAGGATTAGATCTATAATGACAGCTCCTCATTCACTAATGTCACTGTCAATGGTGACATTAACTCAGCATTAAACCTTTTGGTATTTTACCACCTTTGATGCAGTATAATTAATAAAGTACTCTACTTAATGTCTCTTATCTTCTTGTAATTTCAGCATTAGAAAAAGATAAAAACCAGTAAAAGATGAGGGTTGTGTTGTTCGCCTGAGTCGTACCTTTCAGCACAGTTGTCCTGGCAACGAAATACAGTCATTTTTTTGTAGTCGAAAAAAGACACTCCTCTCAGGGCTCTTTTCTGAGTGTCATCAACGTAGCAGCCAATGTACTTTGCTAGAAAAGAATCAAATATAAATGCCAGTAAGAAAATGACAGATTTAGCATTCATGCATCATTCTAGAGCAGATGTACTTTATATATGGGAAAAGGACATAAAAATGTTTCACAAAAGCATCAGAAGTAAGAAATATCAAACCAACAGTGTGTTTTCTTTCCAAGGTTTCACAGCATAAAGACACACAAACTGGGGCAGTCACTTCATTTATTTATGACACATCTCCTTCTAGTGGCCTGTAGCTGCAGCGGCAGTCATCTGGCTGCATTCCTCAGATGTGTGAATGGGGGCTGGGCTCCAGCGAACCTCTGCAGAGTGAAACGCTGACCCTTACGCAGATTTTTGCCTTTAATAAAAACAATTCTTCTCCAATTTATCCGATCATCAGAAGCTGCACCAAGGAAGCAGTGACCATCTGTGACGTACCTCTCCGAGCTTGATAATGTCCAGATGAGGGAAAATCCCTGCATTAGTTTAATTGTTATGGCATTTAAGCAGCCTGTGGTGAGCTGCTGCAGGCTGTAATCCTCCTACGCTACTATTGTTGAGCTGAAAAATAATCTGTGACGAAGTGCTGATTAAATGCTTTGCATGTTTGGACTCAGAACAACATGAGCACAAAGGGATGATACTTCGGACGCACCTGATTGCACCCTGCTGAGTCATGTTTGTGTTTTAAGCATATCGATTCTCTAGGATTCGCCTCTAACTTCACATGGGACATGTGCAGCGTTCTGCTCTTTTGCAGCACGCAGCACAAAAATCTGCTGAAGCCTGCATCGTGAATCACATTATTTCCTAAAATCTGTAGCTCACAACCTGAGAGAAGGACGGGGTTTTGGAGTTAAGAGAGGAACATAACTTCTGCTGTATCGCACGAGTGTTTTCAGGCTGCAAAGTGTGATGAGAGCTACTGGAGGCAAGAGGGACAACAAACGCTTTGAAGCTATTAATTACTTTATCATCACATCTATCATCAGCTGCTGTGCCAAACGGTTAGAATTAGAGAAGCAAGGAAGCGAGGGAGAGGAGGGGCGAGCGAGACTGAGAGCTTCATTTCTTCAGATAACCCTAAGCTTCAGTATACACCATAAACATGTTGGTTTTTTCGTCCTTGAGCTGGGAGAGATATCGCTCGGATCTGTTGCAGTTAGAAAAATATTCTTTGATATTCTACTCTGTGTGACACAGCAGGGCAAGTTACTGTGACTCGGAGGGTTTCTAGATGAATAAAATATTTGTTTTCTTTGCTGACTTGACCTCCCTCATATTCCCAGATGTTTGAGGCTTTCCCACGAGTTCAAAATCGGCAGCCTGACTCGCATGTTCTCTCTCCAATGCAGAAGAAAGACACTTCCAGTGCTGCGAAAAGGTCTTCTTCTGAAGAGAATTCTTCTGTTTTGTTTTGTTTACGTTACATTGTTTGTGGCAATTAAACTTATTTCAATGTCAGACAAAGAAGACCTAAGTAAATACAAAATGTATTTTTCAAGTCAGAGTTTCATTTATTAAGGGGCAAAAAGCTATCCAAACCAAATTATAAGTTTGTTGTATCCCAGGATTTGTATTTATGTGAATTAATTTTGAACTAAGTCATGATTAGACTTAGATTTCAGTCTGGTCTTTGACTAGGCCATTTTTTTCTTTTCTATTTCTGAGACAATTAGAGTTGGCTCAGAAACCATGTTTTGTTTCATGGTTTTGATTACTTCAAGTTTTTTTTCTTTTTAGAACAAGAGCAAAAATACAATGTTATAAGGCTAAGTCAAGAAATAGAAATATTTTCAGAAATATTTCTATTTCTTGACTGATATTTCAACAGCCAAGAAATGTCAATCATGACCAAAAGATACAAGTCAAATGCTTTTCTTCACTAAGGAAACACAATTCAAGAGACAAGACAATAAGTTTAGGCAGCTAAAGGTAGAGATGCTGGCTTTTGCATCACTCAGTTGATGCAGTTCGGGTATTTAATCAGGGTGCATTCTGGGTTTTTTTTTTCTGAGCATATCAACAAAAGAAACCCTTGGGCAGACCCAAAACCTTTTGGAGGGATTACATATTTCTTCTGGCCTGGGAATCCTTTGGGATCCTCCAGAATGAGCTGCAGAGTGTTGCTGAGCAGAGCAATGTCTGTGTTTTGTTCAGCTACCCCTCAGCTTAGGCAGGTGGTAGACTGTGATATTTTTTTGTTTGTTTGCTTGTTTTTTTTTAAAGGTTGTGTAAGTTTTCTGCTGGACGTAATGGAACAAATAACTTTCAAAATGTTTCACGCTGGTTAATGAATTATTTTCTTTTAAATGTCTGCAGGTTTTTGACAAAGTATAATTTCTGAATCCTACAGAAAATGGAAGAATTACAAGATTATTCCAGCTGTGCATCATTGCATATACAAAAGAGTGTGTAGCTTAGCTTGGTTTGTTTATTGATTGAATTTAATGGGAGTGACAGCTGATCATTTGTTGACACTCTGAATCAATCACTGGAGGACAGAGAGGCGCATTGCTTTTCATCTCTGTTAGAAATTCAGAGATGCATTAATAGATCAAATATATGCATTCCTTGTACTTGATCTACAGAAGTAATGCTTGATGTTGTGCTCAAATAAATGCCAGATATCAGAGAAATAATTTACCTGTCAGTCCAGTTGTAAATAAACCACATGGTTAATCATTTCTTTTTTAGTTTTTACTGAGAGAATAAAAAAGCCCCCACTTTATTAAGCCCAAAATTTATTTCAAGGCAGCCTGTGTCCTTCATTTAAGCATCCCTGCAAGAATCCCTCTTAAAACTATTTCTTTTCTTTCTAAAATTATTGAAATTTTGGTTTGCTTCATGATAATGACACTTTAAACTAAAGCAATTTCAAATCATTAAATGATGGAAATTTGCCTTTCTTAAAATCTAAATTTCCCCTTCCTGCACACTCTCCACATGTACTGATAATGAATATGGCATGACCTCTGTTACTGAGGAATTTTAAATTATTTGTGGAGATTTTAACCATTTATTCACAATTCTCCAATTAGACATGGATGAAATATAAGTTGTAATAAAGTATATGCTTTTCAAATTATTTAGAGAAGGAATAAAAACAGTACAGACTTCAAAAACTCAGACTGGACTTGTCAATGTGAACCCTTACCTTGATTGTTGTTTTGGGTAAGAATGCTAAGAAGACAAAACTGAGGAAACCTTCTGAAGAGCTATTTTTACTTCAAACATTTTGCCTTACAAGCTTAAAGGTGTCAGATCTGAAGAGGCAACCTGTCCTCAAAGCAGAAACCTCTGTTGTCACACATCACGTCCCATGTGAATTAGGGGTTTACATGTAAACAGGCTGCAGAGCAGCCTGCAATAATCCCAGATCAAATTGCATTTCTTGCATGGATGTCCCCATTTAGATGCTGTTGTAGTCTTGTTTGGCTGAATATGTGCAAAGCCACAGCTAAGATCCTTGCAGGATTTGCACAGAAAAAAGAAATAAGACAGAGGACTTAACTATTATCTCACCTCACTCTTCAGAGGTCTTTCAGAAGACCAACTACGGCTTTCAATTCCAAGCTGTATGGATGCTGCAAAGATTTTAGAGCATCGGTTTTGCAATAGGATGAAGTTTGACACTATCTGCATGTGTGTTTGCCAATTCACCCATTATTATGAGCAGGTTTTGCTCTACATCCTTATAACTCTCCCATCGGGTATTGTTCTTGTTTTCTTTGCACACTAAAGTCTAACTTTGGAACACTGCAGATGTTTTTGCACCTGTTTTAAACTTCATACTCTCCAAATAAGGAAATTCATTGCACCCTGGTATCTGAAACAGTAATGAGACATTGTAACAGGCAGGTTCTTTTCCTCACCTCTTCCATCTTCTACGTCTTTGGCATTGCGTCCTTTAAGAGCTCGATTCCAGCTGCTGGTGTAGTCTCCCCCTCTTCCCGCCGTTTTGTAGCCCCCCTGTCCGCTCTTCCTCATCCAACGAGGTCCGAACCTCCGACCGGATCTGCGTGTCTCCTTGAACACCCTGCTCATGATGCCAAGCCCCCGAGTGTCTGATGATGAAGCCCGGCCGCCCACCTCTGAAGCCACGACAGAGTCGCGGCCCCCTCGGGCGCCGGGACTGCTGTCCCCAACGAAGCCGGAGTGCAGGAAGACAAGGCTCCCTGCAGTCAGGTAAAGCAGGATGAGGGAGAAGAAGCGGACAGGTTTTCTGCAGAAGTACCGCTGTATCCTCAGGAGAGGCTTGGCCATGCTGGCTCCCTCTGCCTCTCAGATACACTCTCACAGTGAAGAAAACTCATAAAGCAGAGGAATCAATACCAGCTCTCACTCCGCGCCCACCGTACAGACGGACTGGGCCTTAAGGGGGGAAAAAAGTCTGTCAAAGTGTCTTAATCTCATAGGAAGGTCATCCAAGCAATCACATGACTCCTCGCTCATGTATGAGCCTCCAGCCTCATGAGGGATACGCTCTGCATGGGTGCACCGCGCCTCTCTGCAGAATGCGTCCACGTGAGAGTCCGAGTCCGTTCCCACCAGCAGCCCGGCTCTCACAGCCGGCTTACAGGGCCATGGCAATGAAAGGTGAGTGGCGTGCACTGAAAAATGATCTCTCAACGCTGCTTTCACTCCAGCTATCAGCGTCACTGAGATGCCACACCAGCACTGCAGCAGCACTTTCTCCCACGCTGCGTGGAGGGAAGAGGGCTGTATTTACCAGCTGAGCCGAGATCCTTCGGCTTTGTGAGGCTGGCTATTTACCAAGACGCTTCGGACAGAAGAGTGTATGACTCACAGTCTGCAGTAAAGATCCACATACACACCTGGAGAAACGAGAATAGAGAGACATAAGATGAGAGTTTTGAAGAAAAAAAACATAACAAACGTTAAAATTCAGTAGCTTTACTTTAATAAAATGTTCCTTAAAAACAGAGATGAACCTATCAGGATTTTCACGACTGGCTTTAAAGTCTGACCTGATTGAGTGGGACTATTTTTATTATTCTATAACATGTAAAAAAGAAGAATGTGCAACAGGTTGTTTGATAAAGGTTTTGAATTCATCAAAAAGTTAGTAAGTGAAAGAGTATTTTCTAATTGTGCAGTAAAGCATGCGTCTCTCATTAAAGTGCATCAAAGTATTGAAATTCTTAGTTCTGATACAGAAACATGCTGTGCATGGGAACATGACGCATGATTATTCATAAAAAATAATTTATTATACCATAGCTATAAATAAATACATGAATAAATATTGCTTCCTTGTTGTTCCCAGAAAATGTTTTCTTATTTTTCATTTACACCCAGTAGCATAAAGAAAATAGTTGAAAAACATGTGTGAATAGCATGCAATTAACATTATAAACATTTTCCTAATTGAGGTTCAGAGTAATGCTCCATCCGTTGATAAACAAGGTGAAGCTGTAAGAAACAACAAGCAGAATCCTCTGCCTGATTTAAAAACATAAATCAGGAAGATTGGAAATGAAGAATACGAAGGTTAAGAATCCAAGAGGCTAAGAAAGCTGATTAAGTAACTAAAATACATGCTCTTATGGATAGTTGTTTTCTTTTCATATTTCTGTTCAGATTTACTGATAACAGCCTTGTCTCTTGTTCTTTTCCCTCTTTTTTGTTGACTTTCAAATTCCTCCCTCAAAGGAGTCTCTGTTCTGGAACGGGCTGCGAAGGCTACAATTGGGAGGGGTAACGCAACACTTCACAAGGTCACAGAGTTTTCCAGAACACTGGAGAGGACGCGTTGCAGCCTCAAGGCTTTCTGTCCGCCCTGGGACAAACCTGCACAGTTTTTGTCACCTGAGACCTCAGTGGCACTGCAAACTCCCCCCTACCTCTTGGTTTATTGTTACTCTGACTGTCCAGACTCTCAAGGACTTCCTGCAGCATCGGCACACGAAGACAACCCTCATTCTGTCTGAAGTGTCAAACACTTCACTTTCTACGACTGATTGTCTGCTCACTTCAGGATCACATCTTTTTCAAAAATCCTGACAGAAACACTAAAGGTTTTGACATAAGAGTTGGGGGGGAAAAAACTTCAAAAAGGGATCAATGCAAGTAGCATAAACAAAAAACATTAACTGTATTTGGACAAAATTGCATGTTTTGCCTAATTATTTAATTTCTAAAAAACTTTAAAAATTTCTTTACAAGTAAGCCTTTAATATGAGCACATATTTTTAGTTGGGAAAAATTCCATGTTGACACTGCTAACGGTTCCAGCTATAGAAATTTAACTTAAACATATTTTAAAGGATGACTATATATTTCAAAAGTGGTCGGATTGTCCAACTTGTACGTCTGTTTTTCTGCAATATAAATATGACACAATCTGGGGGCCAATTTCTTGTCGTCACTCTTTAAAAAGGGAAAGACAAGAAAACATCTAAGTCAGACAGATGTGTGGTGAGGAAGTGACAACAAGAAAATAAACTTTTTCTACACTGGGCAATAATAAAATGGTTAAATGAGCTGGAGTTAAATAAGCAAGGCTGGACAAGGACGCAGGTTTGTCTTTAATTAAGTTGAACTTTAAGTTGAACAAAGAAATGTTCATCTTAAAGCTCATTCATGAAGAACTTGAGCAAATATTTAGTGTGAACACATACAACTGCATTCAAATATTAATTTATTAATGTATTTATATTTTTCCACATATTTACCTTGGATGCTATCAAACATGCTGGAAGGTGCTATAACTGAGAAAATGTACATCAGTATCTGATATGCAAAGCATAAATGGTGTACAAATGATAAGCTAAAGATGTCCATTTTACTTTAGCAAATGCAACTACTGGAGCGTTCAAAGTTGTGAAGCAAGTTTTAATCTATACAAAAATAAACATGAAAGGATTTCCCAAATATCTTCTTTCCATGTTGGCTAGAAGTGGTGTTGGGTTTCTAATATCCATCAGAAAGCTTTGTCACACGTTAATTTGCACACTTTGATTATTTTTCCATTGTCATTTCCAAAGTCCAGCAGCCGTAAAACATGTAAAAATGTTGCTCCCATCTTATACTGTAATCATTCTGATCATCCAGTTTTATTGAAGTATTTAGTTAATATTCATGAAAAAGAAAACATGCTTCATATCATACAGTTGCAAACAATCACATCTTTGTTTCAGAATGGATTCTGTTTGCAAAGGATATGCTAAATATGATGTTGAAACAAATAAATTAAGGTTCTTTTTAGGACATGTGTGACACATCTAGATCTTTGGGGAAAAAAATCTATATTTAGAATGTGTGCAGCATCCGAATCCTCCAAGAAGAGTTTGGTTTTCGGGGAATGTGTGTAAGTGACTGTATGTCTGCTGCAGGTAAAGAGCTGTGACGTGATGCTCTGAAAACACAACAGATGGCTTTATGAGCGTGAACAGATGGAGAAAATGTGCAGGTGATACCGAACAACTGTGCCACTCATGAATCCATCAGGGCCCCCTGCAGGTTAATTACTGGTGTAAATAATTCACATCTCTCCTTAGTTAGGAAAGTGAAACTGAGCTCAGTTCAGTTAATGACAGAAATGAAACCATGCACAGACTGTAAGTCATTAAAAATATAGTGGACATGTAGAGCAAGCGAGAAACCCAGAGGAGCATTACTTGAATTAATAATTTTTCTTCCAAATTCGTTAAAGGGCACATTTATTTTAGAGCCCTCAAAATCTGGAAGGAATGGAACATGGATAAATCGAAAGTGTTTTAAAATGATTTAAAATACACTTTTGGGGCAAACCTCTTTGCCATCTATGGAGGATGATGCTATGCAACAGCAAAATAAGCTGATACTGCATTATTTTCTTTACAAATCAAAATCCAAAAACTTTCTAATGGGGCTATACAGCTCTGGAGGAAAAGAAGAGACCACTTACAATGATCAGTTCTCTGATTTATGTTTGGAATATGTCTGAGTTAAATGAACATCACTCTTTTATTCTATCAACTACTGACAACACGTCTGTGAAAGCAAAAGTTTTGTATTTATTGCAGAAATGACAAATGGTTAAAATAACACAAAAAAAAATGCTGTGCATTCAGACCTCAAATAATGCAAAGAAAACCAGATCATGTTCATTTAGAAAAAACAATACTAATGTTTTAACTCAGGAAGAGTTCAGAAATTAATATTTAGAGGAATAACCATTAGGTTTTCAATGAGTGGTCTCTAAATTTTTTCCAGAGCTGTATATATATCAAAAGTATCTGTAGCAGAAGTGATGCAGTGAATACTTTGCCAATTGATCTGTGATGCAATAAAAAGAGGGTGATGTCTCCTCAACCATCATTTCAAACCTTTTTCTCCTCCAGCTTTAGAAAACTATTGAAATCTTGGCTGCAGGTGAAGAAATCAGCCAAAGCTAATGGAGAAAAACAATACAATTATGTCACACTAGGAGGTTAGCAGGTGTTTTTATTATTATTATTATTATTATTATTATTTTGTCCTTTGTCAGTAAAAAAAAAAAAAACACACCTGCAGTCAATAATTAACTCCGTAATTGTTCCTTTTAGATGCTCCTCCAGCATGCCTACTCATGATAATTAATTACAGCAGTGATGATTATTTTTCTGTGGCTCTGCCAAATGATAGACAGAATGTGTATCTTAACTTCATTTCCACATGCACAGCATTAGTTTGAAGAGACATTAAGTGAATCACTTAAAGAATAGATTATTATTAGAGAAAAAAATAAGCCTTTCAACTGCTTCCATTCACGACCTCCATGTTTTACTCAAACATGATTTTACCCCAGTATTTCAGTGAAATATTTAAATGAAAAAAGGAAGGCAAGCATTAATATTTTTTTTCTTCTACAGCTACTTTATTATGAAAGCGAAAACTCACAGGTCAAACAGAAAATTAAATGCAACAGAATTTAAAACGGAAGTTGTCACAAAGTTTAGTTTCTGCAGGAGTCAAGATGAGCCCATTTAGCTCTCCATGAATTCACAGTCATGCTTAATGAACCAGCAAAAAGCCAACAAGAGCAGGTTTACAACAGGAAATGTGAAATTTAATTTTGGAGGAGCAGACATGGCGAGCTCTCCTTGTGCTGCAGGCAGAAGTCTCTCCAGGTCAGATCTATAAATACTCTTTACGTCTGCCCCAAGCATCAATTGAAGAGGAGTAACCAGAACAGACGTGCAGCTGCCTTGCAGTGTTTTCAGAGACAAGTTGAAGCAAAAGCAGAGCAGAACTTTTTTTTATTTCATTTTGCTCAACATGTTAAAAGCCATAAAAGTGTCTGCAAGGGGTTTTGTCCTATATCAGTTCTATAAATGACTATTATCACAAACCAATGAGCTCTGAACTGACAAGTTTAGCGTTTCAGGTGTTGAATGCACGACTAAACCATATCAAAGATTAATTCCTGCTACTTTTTTCTGTAGACATAATCAATTTCTATTCCCTTATCTCTTGCTTTGCACAAAATATTCCTTTCGCTAAACAATAGGAGAGGCATTCTGACGGCTAGGCCCCCCTCAGCAACTCACACCAGACAAAGTAAATTATCCTCTGAAAGCTGAAAATTACTTTTCTTGCTGAATTTTCACAGCTGTTAGAAAAACAAAGGAAATCAAGGGTGTGACAAAAACGCCAGCGAGGGTGCTTTTTGTTAGCTGTTAGGAAGATACTTTGACCGGCACCAACATTAAGCTGTGGAGACACCGCCGTATAGGAAACACTAACACCAGAGGCAGGAAGACAAGGTCATCGAGAGCTCCTGTTCCAGGATTACTGGGGAAGGAAACTGTTTAAGTTTTGTCTCGTATCTTCTTCTTTATCTCCCTGTTTGCGCAAAGAAAAGCTGCACCCTAGAACAGATCTGCATGGTTTGACGCCTCCTGCACGTCAGAAGCTGCAGGCCCGACCCTCTCCTCACCCTCAGGCCTGACTTTCTGCTCTCCTCACATGCACTGCTTGGCCAGTCAGTGCATACAAGCCATGTTTGTGAAAATCAAATCAAACTCCAGCCTTCATTTCAGCCCCAGTGAGAAAGCCTTCATTTTCAGCAGTGTTAGTCCCAAATCAGCTGCCTAATGACGGTGGAGCCGTATCACAAAGCAAAGAGAAAGCACAGCAAAGCAGACAACGGGATGCAGAGAGTTTCCTCCAGAGAAGCTTTGTTTTCCACATGTCAGCATAAGAATACAATATAAAACAAGATAGTGATGCTTTCTCTTTACATTACATGGTCTAGGGAAGGCTCAGGATAACATATTGAAGTGAGACAGCTTGAAAAACCCACCGGGTAGATGCCAAAGTTTTGCGGCTGTGCAGAACAGATTTAAGTGGGTGGATCAGTGCAGAGGGCAACTCTCAGAAGTGCATGACCCTGAAAGGCTGGAGTGGTTGCTTCCAGTAAAACATGGTCACTCTGCCAAGCATTCCTCTGGCTTTAGTGTTTGGCAGAAGCTTCCAAGGTGTGTGCTGCAGTTTTACCTCCTATTTAACTATTTAACCTTAAGTATTTGTGCAAAACCAGCAAGATAATCACGCCTTCAGCTGCAGACAGAATCCATGTCTCTCCTGACACATCTTCTACTTTCTTTGTTACAAAGTTACTAAGTATAGTGTACCACTAAGTGCATTGGGCGTATCACATGGTGTTGATTAGTTTGTTTTCTGCTGCTGAAACAGATGAAAGTCTGACTTTTTGTTTATCATCTTGGTCAAGTATGTGGCCTTTTTACTTTTAATATGTTACAAGAACAATTTAGGGAAAAGCTGTGAAGTGAAGTGGATACATAACTTTCCATGTTTAAAAATGAAATCTGAAAAGTGTGGTGTGCACTGCTCCCTTTGCTCTGTTTCCCCTACAGCTGTGCAATAAAAACCCTCACAAGTTACAAACTATTATATATGCATAGAGCACATTAGTGAGCGAAAATCTACACAAAGACCAAGGAACACAGGACATGTCAGGGATAAAGCTACGGAGACCTCTCAACATCTCACAGTAAACTGTTCACTCCATCATCCAAAAGTCAAAGGAGGATGGCACAATTACAAAGCCACCAAAAAAAGCCATCAATCTAAACTAGTTGGACAAGCAGATATTAGTAAGAGAGGAGGTTTGTTTTAACTCTGGAGGAGCTGTACAGATCCACAGCTCCATAACTGATAAAACAAAGTCTCATTTGCAGTTTGCCAAAAGTCTACCCGGAGGATCCGTGAAACCTGGCAGAAGGTGTTCTGGTCAGGTGGGAACAAAATGACATGTTTGGATACGTTTAAAACTTGTGAGCAGATGGAAAACTCTTAATATTTGGTGCATCTTAACCTGCTGCATCGACCCTGGGCAAAGGTCTGCGAACATTTCAAGATGATGGAGACACAATGAGCTGCAGCTGCAGAGAGGAGCTGACACAGGGAGGCTGAATCCAATGTCCACATTTTTCAAATTTATATAAAATTCTGAAAATAACGAATGATATTCTTTCCACTTCACAACAACTTTGTGATAGTCAAGCACATCAAACTCCCATACAACACACTAAAACTTGCAACAACAACTTAATGTGGAAAAGTACAAGAGTGTGAATACTTTTGCAAGACACGTTACTTGTTTCACATGTGAAAACTATTAAAACTTCGTCCTGACATTACTGCAGAGGAAGTGCGCAGTAATTCAACTTGATGTCGTGCACCATGTCTCCATGTTCATTAACCTCTCATTAGTGACTTGCTGAAAGGTTAATGTTAGACATTAACCCCAAAGTCTTCATGAATTCTTGTTTTTGTTCAACCCAATGTCAGATGAGTTCACAAAGGTTTTTTTTTTTTAGGTCAGTCAAACCCAGATATTTCTTTATGTATTCATCCATATGACATATTTTAAATCATTTGTGGTGAACTTTAAATCTAAATTAACAGAAATGCATTTTATTCCAGTGTGCCATGGTTGCTCTTTCTATAGAAGTGGAAAGGAGCTGCAGTAACAAAAGATTATCCAAGAGAGCGACATCATAAAATACACATTAAAGAAACAAGACATATATATCTTGTCAAGCTTAAATTATCTCCAGTGGTTCACAACCACATGACCAGAAGGTTCATGTAATTATAATCAGTAACAAATTGAAGAGAGAAACATTATACAAAGAAAAAACTGACTGAAATATTCTTACAACCAAATCACACATGAGCAAACACATTAAAACAGATTCAGTGGGTTTGTTTTCCACAAGTGCTGCAGGTAAAACATCTGGAGTAATAAAAACAGAAAACACTTATTTTTACCTAAGCTTTAATTTTATCCAAATTGATTGTAAATATAACAATATCCCAACAACAAAAACAAATTAATTTAAAAGAATGCTAATTTATTTATTTTGGTTTATGTTATATAATTTAGGAATGGAATAACTCTCCATGAACTTCAATGAAGTTAAAATGCAGTTATAGATTATATTTTGAATTTTAACCGCCAACTGCAACCTATGTGCAATCTGGAGATGTGTGTGTTTCATCTCTGCTGAAAGTCCTATTCCACTGTAAGTCAATGGTGCAAGAGGCCTTGTCATAGCACTGCATTTATTGCTTTATGTTTTGTGTCACAGCTGCACAGTGAGATCACTTTCATTACAGCCAAAGCAGTGCAGAGAACATGGCAGCTTCTCTCCCAAGAGCATTACACTTAATTAGTCAGAGCGCTGCCAATATGGTGAATAGCCTAAACAGGCTGTAGCCTTGACACGAGGAGAGGGTGGCTCTTCCTTCAAAATCTGATGATCAATGTGCAGCGGAGCATTTCATGCAGTACAATGGAAAGGAACCAGCAGCATCTCAGGACAGAAATGTTTTGTATGTTTAAAATAGTTTGGGAGAATACTGTGTTCTTAAATCACAGTATTTAAGAACACCAGACTATAAGACCACACTGTATGGTGTGGTCTTATAGTCTGGTGTTAAGGGAGCTTTAGTAACAGCAGGAAAACTTGACAGAGTAATTAAGAAGTAAGAAGTGTGACTCTGCCGAACAAGGAGTAATTTACTAGTTGAGGGGGTTGGTGGTTTGAGCCTTGATTTCCACAGTTCCCATGCTGGAGTATCTTCGTACGAACCAATAAACCCCACGCAGGCTGCAGTCTGTTCAAAGTGCATGTATGAGAGAGATAAACACCAAATAGGCTCCGAAATGTGTATACTTTGGAAAAGCTTGAAGCTTGCAGCACAACACTAGAAAAGTGCTAGATAAATGCAGCCCTTTCACAATTTAAGTGGGGCTTCTGCACAAAATGTTCAAGCCATCAGTTTCGGCACAGCGGCTGTAGTAAACCAACTTTTTATCAGAAAAGGTTTTAGATCTAATTTGAAAAGATGTTTCCATGGATTATGACCGTCTGTTAAATCGTTATGCAGCTGCATTTGTTTGTTGGGATTTTTTTTTCTCCATTGCACAGTACAAAATAGGCCTTTTCTGAAGAGAGTGATGTGCACCATCTGTTGAAAATCCTCTTCCCATTATCATTCCATGGAGCATTAGGAAGTTTGTGCGACTTAATGGCAGAGAGTTTTTGGTCTCAGCATAGCAGGAACAAAGCTCATTGTAATCCTGATAATTCTGAATTCTCCATTAAACTCACGATGACCTTTCCTTTCAATGAGAGGCGGAAAATTAACGTGTCTAAAAATAATATAATCCTCATCGTTGATAATAGCACAGTTGTGTAAACGCCCCAGTGTTGTAAAATGAGCAATTATTAACTTGCTCGACATGTTCCTAAGAAAACAGTCAATAACAGGGACCAGCTAAAGTTGGACAAATCATGTAGTTTATCTGTAAATCAGAAAAAAAGATCTGACGATTTCTGAAAAGAAAAACGCTGAAACTTTGATAGCCAGGGTTGTGATGCCCAGAGAAACGTCCAGACACTAATGATGTTCCAAAAAGCGCCGAACCAAGTGAAACAACCCAGATTCCCACCGTGTCAGTTTCTGATGTCTGAGTGGCTGCCACACCCATGATCCCAGCGGGCCGCATGGATGGATATTTCAAGAACAATCACTTGAATCAGTCTTCTCTAATGGCTTCATAAAAGAAGTAATTATTCTGCAGCAGTGAGGCGCTGTCAGCGGGAGATCAAATGATGTCTTTTTCTATCCGAGCTTAACAAAGCTTCTCATTCAGGGCCTTTCAGCGGGTCTGTTTTCCCTTCTTCAAAGAGGAAAAGAGATTCTCTTCTTACACCTCAACTAAGCAAAGATGATCTCGCTGCTTTAATTAAAAGCGAAATCTCACAGATTTCACTTTTCTGTAGTGAATCTCAATCTTTCTGCTTGAATAGACCTGCGAGAGGATTGCAGATGCTTTCAGCAAATGTTTTTTAATTTGTGGGAAAGAAAAAGCGAACAAAGATGGGAGAGAGAAGCTAGGCTGTCTGGAAATTTTGACAATTTTCAAATAGTTAAGCTACAATTACCATGACACTATTAACATCTTAAAAGTATGATTTAATTAAGATTTGGAGCAAATCTTTTTCCACACTACAAAGCAAACAAATGCATTTCTTTTAGAAAATTCTTGCAGTAGCTCTGAGTGGGTGATGAGCTTTTAATAAACTCCAAATACAAAAACAATACATACATACATGCATACATACAGTACAGACCAAACGTTTGGGCACACCTTCTCATTCAAAGAGTTTACATTATTTTCATGACTATTGACATTGTAGATTCACACTGAAGGCATCAAAACTATGCAATAAAACATGTGGAAATATGTACTCAACAAAAAAGTGTAAAACAACTGAAAATATGTCTTATATTGTAGTTTCTTCAAAGTAGCAACCTTTTGCTGTGATTACTGCTTTGCACACACTCTGCATTCTCTTGATGAGCTTCAAGAGGAAGTCACCTGAAACGGTTTTCACTTCACAGGTGTGGCCTGTCAGGTTAATTGTTGTGCAGAAGTCAGGTGGACACACAGCTGATAGCTCTACTGAATAGACTGTTAGAATTTGTATTATGGCCAGAAAAAAGCAGCTAAGTAAAGAAAAACGAGTGGCCATCATTACTTTAAGAAATGAAGGTCAGTCAGTCCGAAATATTGGGAAAACTTTGAAAGTGTCCCCAAGTGCAGTCGCAAGAACCATCAAGCGCTACAAAGAAACTGGCTCACATGAGGACGGCCCCAGGAAAGGAAGACCAAGAGACAGCTCTGCTGCGGAGGAAAAGTTCATCCGAGTCACCAGCCTCAGAAATCGCAGGTTAACAGCAGCTCAGATTAGAGACCAGATCAATGCCACACAGAGTTCTAGCAGTAGACACATCTCTAGAACAACTGTTAAGAGGAGACTGTGTGAATCAGGCCTTCATGGTAGAACAGCTGCTAGGAAACCACTGCTAAGGACAGGCAACAAACAGAAGAGACTTGTTTAGGCTAAAGAACACAAGGAATGGACATTAGACGAGTGGAAATCTGTGCTTTGGTCTGATGAGTACAAATTTGAGATCTTTGTGCGACGCAGAAAAGGTGAACGGATGGACTCTACATGCCTGGTTCCCACCTTGAAGCATGGAGGAAGAGGTGTGATGGTGTGGAGATGCTTTGCTGGTGACACTGTTGGGGATTTATTCAAAATTGAAGGCATACTGAACCAGCATGGCTACCACAGCATCTTGCAGCGGCATGCTATTCTATCCAGTTTGCGTTTAGTTGGACCATCATTTATTTTTCAACAGGACAATGACCCCAAACACACCTCCAGGCTGTGTAGGGCTATTTGACCAAGAAGGAGAGAGATGGGGTGCTGTGCCAGATGACCTGGCCTCCACAGTCACCGGATCTGAACCCAATCGAGATGGTTTGCCTTCACTCTGCGGCCCTTTTGCCGCAGAGTGAAGGCAAAAGGGCGAACAAGTGCTAAGCATCTCTGGGAACTCCTTCAAGACTGTTGGAAGTCCATTTCAGGTGATTACCTCTTGAAGCTCATCAAGAGAATGCCACGAGTGTGCGAAGCAGTAATCAGAGCAAAAGGTGGCTACTTTGAAGAACCTAGAATATAAGACATATTTTCAGTTGTTTCACACATTTTTGTTAAGTATATAATTCCACATGTGTAAATTCATAGTTTTGATGCCTTCCGTGTGAATCTACAATTTTCATAGTCATGAAAATAAAGAAAACTCTTTGAATGAAAAGGTGTATCCAAACATTTGGTCTGTACTGTATGTAACTCTGTTCACTGGTTATTCAATATACAACATCCACACAAGGCCAAATGATAGAACCTCCTTTCTTTTCCAATCATGTTTCAAGAGGTATTGCAATAAAAGTGTTATGTTCTCTCCTAATTTTAACACCTGTTAAGATTAGGAGCGTGACCAGGAAGTATTAAAAGTTTATGTAAGGTGTAATAAAACTGCTTGAGGATTTTAGATTGTGATGCATGATTGTGATTCATTCTGGTGAATGAATAAATGAAAAGGGGGAATTCACAAGTCAGCGCAAACCCGTCCAACGAACAAAACAAGCGAATAGGACAGCCCTGGAAGGCGCCACGTTTTGGTTACATGACAACAACATTAGGATAGATGAGGAAAAAAATCATATCTCACACTGTGTCCTATTAGACACAGAGCAGGGGGTTGCAAAACACCTCTGCACATGACAGCAACGTGCAGACAGCATAAGGATGGGAGGCCAGTGAAGGCGGCGCATCTGGTTTCACTGAGACCAGGAGGAATTGCTGAGCACCAATACAGAGCAACACATTCTTATTTTAGATCATAAGAATTAATCTTGACAATAAAAAAGCCAAAACTTTGACACTGATAGCAGTTTCTGGTTGAGATTGTGTAGATGGAGGCATTGCCTGGAAAAGTCTGTTCTTCTAGTTGGAACACAGCAACTAGATAACGTCATGATAACTCCATATATCATGATATATGAAGAACAGGCTTAGAGTTTCCAAACTGTTTTTCTTATTGTTTTTTTCTTTATAAAAAGGTGACATGGAGTCATTCCACACAACCCTCCCCCACCTGCTGCTGCTGCACTTTTAGTCTCTCTTAAACTCTCTCATAAGAAAGACAAGCATGTGTGGAAACTGAAGAGCCACAACGCTCTTATAAAAGCAACACTGCTTTGAAAGTAGAGAATACAAGTTAACAGTAGCATGTCTGATAGCTGCAGGTTCAACCTGCAGGTTCAACTCGATTCATTAAGCAGCTAATATCAGCTCATTATACTCTCAATTTTATTCTGCATAATAAGCACTTTAAATTAAACATTACCGCTCAATTTTAGTATATAATTAATCGGTAGTCTTGCTTAAGTAATTCATGCCTGAGTGCATCTGTCAACTAAAAAAAAAATGCAATTAGACACAGGCCAATTAGCTGCACAAAAATGTACCAAAGTACATTTTTTGACCTGGTTCTAACCTGAATCATGTCGGCAGCTCGCCGCAATGTTAAAACATAAACTGACATTTTCATCATTTCACCCAACAACTAGGGTTTCAGCGACTAAACTGTTCAGCTATGGTTCAGGTTATCAACCAAAACCAACATGGTGATCATGATTGTTTAACTTGTCTACCATGATACCTCAGTACCGAATAAAACACATTTTGTGTCTATATCGCACCAAACATGCCAGACGCTGCATTGACTCCCATACTTTCTACCAAAAGAAGAAATGTCAGTCTTTGTTTGTATTTACAAGTCTTTGAGTGGAATTCCTCCTTGCCATTCTCCCAATCTGTTGCTCCCGGAGTCAGACTAAAACCAGGATTCTTGGTGGCTTAGCGTTGTTTCTAGTGGGGAAGAAACATGCTGGTCAAATTAAAAGATACATTTATAGCTAAATTTGCCAGGGGTGTAAACTAGTTAGATATCTACAGTTTTGATCCAGGACAACTCTGGAAAAGAATTAGGACCACATGAATCCCAGATGGCTTTCCAACTTTGTAATGATTAGTTCAGTCACAGGGCACCCAGAAAGGATCAGGGGTTCCCAACCGGGTTCTATTTGGTCCACTAATGTTGGCCCCATACAAGAAGCCCACTTTAGGGTCCAGGCCCATTTAGCACCAATCCAGCCTGAAAAGAGTCCAGTTTGGACCTACTTAAACATGTTTACTGGGTGAAGCATTTTATGTCCCAGTAAGCCAGACTTAAAACAAATAAAAGTCTTCAAATAAAGTTATGCAACCAGAAATCTAAAGTTTCACAGTATCTCCTTAGGTAACATTTTGCCAGTTATTAGTAAAAACTATGATATGGTTATGACTTTAAATAAGTAGTATAATAAAACTGGTTTTAAATAAGAATGATAAAAATATCCAACAATGGTTTCTGATAATAGAAAAAATTACCACTCTGAAGATAAATTAATAAATTGTGAGATCAAAATCAAACAATTCTTTGTCCACGACAAAGAACAGTGATACTGGAAATGAGAACCAGAGTGCTAAAATACCTGCTTCTCCTGTTGTCATGTTGGTGGCACCTTTTGTCACATAAGGACAATGACCATATCCTTGTGAATTGTTGAGGTTCATCTGATTCATTGGGCAGAGAAAGAACAGAAAGCTGGTCGAGTGCTTTGGAGTTCGGTGAGCAGACGTCACAGACCCTTTCACTGTTCGGGATGGATTCAAGTTCCAGTGTCAACAAGCACCCACTTTGCTAAAGTGTCCTTCAGCAAGAATCCTCCAGCTCTGTTGTTCACAAGTCCTCCACTTAAACCTCCCTCAGCGAGAGAAAAATGACAGGGATGATTAGAGTTTATTCCCCAGGAAATACAAGCCACTGTACACAAGATAGGTTTTTATTACTAAAAAATGGCAAGGATATTCATGTATTCCTCCTAAAGCATATAAAGCATCATTTGAAGTGATGAATATTGATATAATTTCCCTTTTTCTAAAGAGCCATTTCCAAGAATATGCAGTATGGCCTATGAGATGAATCCTGTGCAGATCAATGTAGGAAATTACAGGCTGAGGGCTCTGAGTCCTTGGTATCTTTATGTGTAAGTGATGATGTTCTTAATTTTTTTACAGTAAATTTAGGTCGTACAACTACACGAACACTTGACATAAACTTTAAATATCCTTGAACTTTTTTCCCATTATCAAACGTGATAGTAACAAGCATCATCACACACGACTGGTATTCCACTGCGCAGAGCCGAACTGAAGCAGATTGCAAAGCTCCTCTCTGCTTGGTGGTGCACACAGCTCAGCTCGCTGCACTCTGGTCAATTGATACTCGGAGAGACAAGATACCTATCAAACCGGTCTGGACTCAGCAGAAAGCAGCTGGCCAGTGTGGAAACAGAGCTTCTTCATAAGTACCACACTGGCCTCAGGATCCAAGCATCTTATCATTTTCTCGCTTTGTCTTCTTTTTTCTCTATTATCAATCAATCAATCAATCAATCAAATTTTATTTGTATAGCACATTTCAGTAGCAAGGCATTTTGAAGTGCTTTACATCATAACAAACATAAAAACACAAAGTCATGTAACATAGAATAAACAATCATGGTGTTATCTCACCATAACAGGTTTTTTTTTTTTCCTGGAACAAGAAAAATACAGCTTTCCACATAAAACGTCAAGATAATCTACTTGCTATATTGAAAACAATGCCTCATTGTAATCTGCTGTGGCATGCATTTATATTCAACACAAGAGATTCACAGCTGAGCTGGGAGGATGAGTTGACAACCATTAGTCAAGCACTCCATAAATCTGGTCTTAAAAGAAAATAAAGCAAGAGTTAAATGAAAAGCATTACAGTACATGTCAAAGTCAAACTAATCATTTCAATTTTCTGCATCAGTAACTGTTTTGTTTGTGAATTTTTATTTATAAACAGGGCTTAAAACAATATTAATCCAGGTTTCTGTGTTAATCAATTTTCTCTGCCAATGGAAATCAAAAGCAAAACGATGTTTTTAATTTTTTCACTGTATTGCTAAATACAGTGCAGGGACAACATATGGTTTCAGTCACTCACATCTGATCTATTAACCGCAGCATAGAAATTTATTTATTTATTTTTTTTCTCAGAGTATGCGCTCTGTTTTGCTTCAACCACCCACACATATAACCCACAGCAGAATCTCAACTATTTCACACTCATGCTGCTTGGGCCGTTTCTGTCAAATTAAAATATGTGGTAGATTAAATGAAAGTAGCAGAAAGACTTTGCTCACTAAGTATCATCTTAATAACTCTGATCACCATGCTTATACGGCGTAGTGTATCCAGAGGACCCTGCGCAGCATGTTTATGATAATGATCTAGACGCATCCATCTCAGAAACATGACGTGTGCTCTTATTACAGGATGCTCTGTAGGCGTGAATTGCAAAATGCGTGGCGAACTATGAACCTCGTCTGCATGACACAAATCTGTGTGTAAAGGTCGAGGAGCACCACAGGCCGCCTGTCAAAATATCCTTTCCAATTAAGAAGAGACATTGTTAGAGGCCTTGTTGCTCACATGTCATGTTTCCACTTGAATATTCTTGCTGGAAACAAGTTGTTGACGCTGAGTCTTAAAATATCCAAACAATGACTAAGCTGGTTGTTCACTGAGCATAAATAAAAATAGTTAACAGAGCATGTAATAAAGATAAGGTTAAGAATTAATAACTTGCCTCAATAAAGGTTAAAACGTACAACAGTTTTAGGAGGAAAGGTATGAATGCAGAAATTTCCTGACAGTTGTATGTGCCAGTAAAGATCGCTGCTTCGAAGTTAAACGTACATTAGTGATGGTTGAACATAATGCTAAATATCAGAATCAGGTCATGTGTTATCTGTAGCATAAAAAGAGACACTAACTGTAGCTCTTTGAAAAACTGGGAAAATATAAAAATCTTTGGGAAACTCTAGGACTCTACTGGCTTTGATTTTCCCCATATCGTCTGTACCGTGGGTTTGTGTATAATAAAATACTATTTTTGTTCGCCTGTGTTTTTCAGAGGCATATTTATGAACCAACAATGTACTTTGAATACACTTCAGTCATATAATGTGTCGGGAAAATAAAAATCCTGATCCAGGTGTCCCTCCTTGTGTCACGTTTCTGAATTTATTTCAGTATGTTGCTATATTGACCTACAGAGTGTAGTTAATAGTTTGTGTTACAGTCCATACCGAACCCATTAAATGGATGTTTTTACACAAAGCTTCTCTTTTCATCATTTCTAGTTTGTCACTTTACTTCATTCTGAGCTCACTTTATTTTTATCTATGCTCTTGTTTGAGCCAGTCAGGTCCTACAGGTGGTTCTTCAAAGCTCATCCTCATTAGGTCTGTCTCTGTCAGAGTGTCTTAAACCCGGCCTCCACCTAATCTCTTTTACTTTACATCACCCGAACAGTCTCATTAGAGGTTTCGACCACCTGCAGACGCACCCAATAGAACCCTGATGTCGAAACTCCAGGAGCTTTTTTCTTTTCTTTGTTCAAGTCACTGTGCCACTTCTGATCAGTTAGCTTCATTATAAAAAGAAATATAATGTAAGTGTGAAGTATTTATACTCCTTTAACTTTTCTGTATGCCTCAATATATGTTTTCAGAATTTTTTTTCCAGACAAACACTAAGTAGTAACTCACTGTTTGGTGCAGGGGCACCCTAATGGGGAGTCTGGGGGGGTGAATACAGTTATAACTTTTCTAAGGGCCCCTGACCAACAAAGGGCCCTCCACAATTTTTATTTGTATTTATTTTATTTTTTTTTTGTTCATAGAAATTAAAAAAAATGGGGCCCTGTCAATTACAAAATAATTATATTGCGTTACACCCCCTGGATCTGTATGAAATGGCCCATTCCTGCTTGAAGCGCTTGGCGGTGTTCAGCAGCAGTCAGTACAAGACAAGAATGACTGTGGTTGTTACTATGCAACTAAGAAAAATAATAAAGTTACGTTTTCAAAAATACCTAACTTTGAAAACTTAGGTATTTTCAAAGTTAGGTAAAAGTGTCAATTTGTAACCCGGTTTCCTCTGAGAGGTGGGTCGACTGTGAGATTATCAACCCTTCAGCATAGTTAATTTAGCTACAGACTACTGTTTGCCTCCATTTCACAAGCATTTAATGAATTAAGGAAAGAAATTACCAACATATTCAGATAGACTCAAAAAATTTTACAGCAGCTGCATGGGGGACCCAATTAAATTTTTTGCCATGGGGCCCAAGATTCCTGGTGGCGCCTCTGGTTTGGTGGGATGAAAAACAATCAAATAGTTTATTTATGACAAACATCTCAAGTGAAGAGTCAAGTGAGGTATGAATTTCTATCCTGTTCCCTTTACTCTTTTTCCCTTAAACAAAATCAGTTGCATTCAGATGTCACAAAATGAGTATAATTCTGTTTAGTTGTTCAGTGAATGCCTCATCTGACACTGTTGAACAAACAGCATAGAGACCAACGAACGCAGCTGGGGAGAAAACTTGAAGGACATTTAGGTTTAAAGCGATATTTCAAGTTTTGAAAATCTCAAAGAGCATCATTCAATCCATCATTCAACCTTGGAAAGAAAATGACAACTGTGAAATTACAAAGAAACAGTCATCCACTCAAATTGACAATCTTGGCAAAGAAAACATTAATCAGAGAAGTAGCCATGGTATCTCTGGCTTTAATTCAAACACTGACCAGCCCATCTCCATAGTGAAAAACTGATGGGGGCAGCTTCATGCTGTGGGGTGCTTTTCTTCAGCAGTGGCAGGGAAGCTAATTAGAGAATATTAAATGATGGATGGAGATAAATACATGAAACTGGAAGAAAAACCATTAGAGGCTGGACTGGAGTGAAGTTTCATCAACCAGCAGGATAACGACCTTAAATGTATAATAAAAGCTAAACTTTGTGTTGGTCTGTAACAAAACAATCCCAAAGACACGTTATGACTGTAACATGGCAAAATATAAAAAGCACTGCACACAAGCTTGTAAGGCACTAGATATGAATGCTGTTTCTTTCACCCCCGCACCTGAAACAGATACAGTGAAAAAAAAAAAAAAAGCGATGACGGTAAAACATACGTTCCCTCAAAATCAATAAAATAAATTTAGTTTTAGTTGTACAAAAACGAAGAATCTTGAGCTGTTTCCAAGCTAGAAAACTGAATTGCTCTAAAAATATCTGAGAAAATTGAGAAAGGGTAACCTCTAATGCAAAGGTTACATGAACTGAATGTGGGCATAGGAAAAGCCCGGTGTTATGTAGCTAAGCATGCCTGTGTGTGATGTCTGTCTGCAGGAGCAGAAATGGGCAATGTATCTAGGGATTCGGGCTCTCTGACAGCTGCCTGCTTTCGGCTCGCAGGAATGAGAGCGCCTCAGAGCTGCCGCCTCTCCAGAGATGAATAAAATATGACAAGCACACAGAGTAGTGCTTCGCTGTTGCTCTGATGCAACATGGAACAACACCTCCAACGCTAAGGAAGAAGGAGGAGGGTTGCTCGTGCTTCCATCTGGGTGTGTGAGAGCAAAATCTAAGAAATATCAGCAAGAGAAAACATAAGATTGTCTTAACTTTCTCGAAAAGACATGCGCACTGTGACACATTGCTGCATCTATCTCTTGGTCATATCTTCAGCTTGCCAAGTGTAGGTTTGAAATTTCTGCCCTCTGAAACTTAAAAACCATGTAAAATGTCTTTCCACAGAAAAGCCTGGAGGGTTCTGGCCAATCAGCCTTGACTCACTGGGGCAATCAGTAAGTGCTGAAATTTTAGAAGCTGTGAACGGTGCAAATGAAAATACCTCACTGCTCCGATGTCGCTGTAGGAGTTGTGCCTAAAACACACAACTGAGAGACCTGTGAGTTTAAGATTAATTCAAGTACTGTGAGGTTGAGAATAAACCAAAAGAAGATCACCTCTCTCAAACCCCCAACATGCTTTTGTGAGAAGAATGCTCAGCAGTAGCGCAGCAATGATTAACCCTGCGGTGCTACACGCAATTACAGTTACTGCTGTTGTTGTGTTCAACTGCACAGGGAGCAACTTTTTACATAACAAAAATAAATATTCATTCAAATGCTTGCTTAGGTTTAGGTTGATAAATGGACGATTAATGTGGCTGCAAGCAGCTACAAAGGGGCAATCAGCACCTTCCTGAGGCAGAGTTGCTATGGCAACGTGATTTGATCATGTTAAAGGTTTGGCTAAAGCAATGAGAATAAAAGCATGTGGCTTAATAAAGCTCCCCAGTGGTCAAATGACCCAAAGGTGTAGAGAAAACCTCAGATGGTAAAAAGCCGGTCCACAGCCAGTTGCGATTAAATGTGGAGTCGACATAAAAGTGCTTTAAAAGTAGAACATACTTGATGAACTCATGAATATTTTTTTGGAGAATTCCTTTTTTTTTTACCCCAATTTCAAAGAATTTGCATTGCTTTTTACACATTCACTTTGCCTTTCTCTTCTCCAAATATGCCTGTGGCTTCAAAAAGCCTAAGACGACAGAAAATTGAAAAGTCAATGGGTAATATCGCAGCAGCAGTAACAGAGCTATTCTTTTCAGTCTAAGGTAAAAGTGTGCGAAACAGCCACAGAGAGGCTGTTGTGGTTAAGATGGAAAGAAAAGAACAAATTTGTTTTGTTTTTTTTGCATTCAATGGGAAACACAGAAAACCCATGAAGGGATTCATTCCCTCCTGTCAAGTCTGGTCTGTGATGCTTTCTTTGCCTCTTGGTGTGAAATTATATAAGGACAGAGACAATATGGGGACTGTAACTGGTGCTGTTGTTAAATCTTGTGAGCTGCAAAGGAGGCTGCCACAGAGCTGAATTGGTGAGTAGGAGTAAAGTGGAGGAGGGCGGTGCAAGCAGCATCTGAGTAAAACAAATGGAGAACCTTTCACTCAGCGGCTCTGCTGCAATGGGGATTCTGCTTAGTTGGGTTGTTTTCAAGCAAAAATGACAGCCTGAAGAAAAACAAAATCAACTCTGCATAAAATTCTTGAAAATGCTTAATGAAAAACGCCTGAAGTCTGAGAAAAAGATCAATACTTAGAAACTGCTTGCTAATGAGTAGTTATTCAAGGTTACAAGTCCAGAGACCTGTGGGAGGGCCAGGAAGGGCCTGAACTATTGATCTTGGCTTGGTCCCTTGTAGCTTTTCAGCATATTTAAAGAGGTCAAAAATTATATTTGGTGTCATTGCCAGATATGCATTTTAGAGAAAAAGGCTTGCAGATTCTTGCCAAAACGCTGGCATTATTATCAAAAGATATAAGGTCCATGGAACAGTAGCCAATCTCTCAAAACAAGGACAAAAAAATAAATAAATAAAAATAAGTGCAATCCAAGATTTTCTTTCCCCTTGCATGCTTTGCTGAAATTAAAATAGTGTATGTAGCAAACCTCAATCACAACATTTAAGAAGGAAAGAATCATTCACATGGTGCTAGTTTAAACAAATTAAATAGCTGATCATCTAGTGACCTGTTGTCACTGCGAGCAGTTTACTGCTACAGGTGACAATTCAAGCAAACTGTTGCAATGGCCCAGTCAAAGTCCAGATCCCTGCATTACTGAGTAGCTATGGTCAAACCTTAACAGGACTGATAAGAAATTTGTATAAAAAAACATCACTAAAAGCTGCAAAAAGAGAAGACTCATAATACATCCTTTTATATCCATCTGATCAATGAACTGGAGGATTTATCGGTACAACTGTATTAACAGAGACAAAATAAGGTTGTGTGAGACTGATTACTGTAGTTTTCTTTAAAGATAATTGAGTTCTTCTGGTAATTGTATGTCATAATTTTATACAGCTGTGTATATAAACCATAAAATAAAAAAAGGAAAAACAAACAATGCAAATTGGATCTGTTTTCAGATTCGTAAAATCTTGTCAAGCAACCAGATGAATACTGACGCTGTAAACTGTTAGGCAAGACAATATTAAACACTAAAACTGAGTCTGAACAAACACCAGGACTGTGTTTATGTTGCTGGTCGACCGAGGAGAGGTCTGAAGTCTAAGTCAGTGAGATGCTTCGTCATTCTCCCCCTCGGCATCCTGGATGTGACTTAGGCAAAGACGCAGAGACATCAAGAGGAGATGATACGGGTTGACAGGTCATGATGACTGGTTTGTGGCTGACCAGGCGTGTTACATTTACAGCACATGATAGTTCCTAACATCAGGGTTGACCTGAGTCATTCTACCGACAGATGGAGAACATAAGCAGCAAGGAGGAGCTCAGGTTAGCGCTCTGCTTTCTGCCAGTAAAATAGCTGATAAGGGGATAGACTTAGGCGCTCATCCTGGCTGCTGCTGGAAAATTAATTGAACCACATGTAAGACTGTGAACGTAGGAATCATAATCCCCTATTTTAGATGGGTATGAATAAGCCCTGCCTGGTTTACTGCTACACATCGTTCACATGAAATCCCAATGGATGTAATTACTGAGCAAAAACTATCATTAGGAAGTGCAACTATTACCCTTGAACAGCATATTCCCGGCAGGAGGTAGGTAAAAGTAGCTTATCCCCTCAAAACATTTAGCATCCCATAATTCCAGCAGTAGATGGAAACGTAATGATGCACAACTTGATTTGGGCATGGTGCTTCACTTCACAGCAACCTGACAAATTTCTCTAGCAAGTGTGAAAACCCAATTAGGGCCCAACACACTGAGAGGAGATCAGACGCCACTGTTGACGCTGACTTTGCAGGCTGACAGAACCAGAGGGGACTCCCGTTATTTATCGCAGGAGGTGGGGAGCTCCTGCTTCTGTGCAGCAGTATTGTTGGTATGCTGCTTATCAAAATCTCCTGGCATCCTCTTTAAAGCTAAGCCCTGTCTGATTCTGCACAGCGCAGGCTGCATTGATGTGCTTTCACAGATTGACGAACATTGTTTGAGGTGCAGCTGACAAAGCATCCCGGTGCTGATTGCTAACGCTGATCTAATATTGACGTTGCTTCACTAACAAACCTATAAAAGGAATCCTTATATGTTTGACTTTCATTAAATTAAGCCTTCGCCATTCTTATCCTCAGTAGAAATTAATTAGGTCTTCATGAGTTTGTCATCTTCATTTTGGAATGAAGAACTTTAATGTGGTTTTAAATGAAGTTTGTGGTTAAAGCTGCAGTAGGTGCCTGAAGGAAACAGTTTTCCTCTAAAGTTACGTTACGTTGTTTTTCAGCCATTAGCACAGCTGCAGCAAACCCACAATCGGTGACTGACAGTGCTAAGACCTTCCTCTAGACTTGTTGTTTCTGACCAGAACTGGTGTATTTTTTTAAATGGGAGCAGGACCACTCAATAAGCTTGATTTTTTCACAATTTTGCTGCCTCATATTATCCTGTCAGGACATAGTGACAGCTCTAACAAACACGTAAAAAAACATTTTTTATAAAAGTTACCTAGTGCAACTTTAAGGTGAAAAACATAACGCTCAGAGCTACACAGACCTTTTTTATCTTCCAAAGAGGCAGAGCTATGCATCCAAATTTTTCCTGTTTAAAGGCTTTTCTGTGTGCAGATTGGAGCTCTGTTGGTCCAGCAGGTAAGGAAAACAGAGCCCATCAGTTTAACACCCACAAAGACCTTTTTGTGATGCAGGGATCAGGTTGAACAGAGAACAAGGAGGTCTGCTACTCCAGGTGAGCAATTACAGAGGTGATGTGTTAATCCTGCTGACTGGCACTGTCTCAAGGTCGACTACAGACCCCAGAAAATGAGTCTTTTGTATTCACTTCTATCCCCCCCTTCTGATTTCTCATTTCCCAAAGCTTTCATACACTCTCCAGAGAGATTTAAGCACGACATTTAGAGAGCAGAGAGTCACTTTGAAGCTTTAGAGGGTAAATAGTTCAGGTCAGATGAAGGAGAATCAGCTTTGATTGATTCAAAACAGTAAATGTTCTAAAACTCCTCCGATAGGAGAGATATTGTTTTTGTGAAAATATATGGTAACATTTATCAATTTAGTATCAAAAATAATGCTTTTGAATAAGACAGAAAAATCTACATAACACATAATATACAGCAGGGGTGTCCAAGATGAGGTCCAGGGGCCAACTGTGGCGCTCTGAATAGTTTTGAGTGGCCAACAAACACAAGTCAAACTTGACTCAGATTTACCACCACAGGAGGGTAATGGACCTTCAGAGAAAGAGATATCTACATTCTTTCATTCATAGATCAACATATCATAAAACAATGAGCTCAATTTCATAAATTGTGTGGTTTTCTTAATGCTTTAAGAACACTTCTACAAAAATCTGACTATTTTGTTTGTTTTAATAAAACATATGCAGTAGGTACAATTACAAAAAAATGGCCCCAGAATGTGAAGTCCTACAACTTATCCTAGAGCCAACTATAGGACTGGCTGCTCTAATCCTATAGTTGGGGAGTCAATCCTATAGTTGTGTAAAATAAGCTTATTTCTGTTTAAAATAAGAAACAAAATTATGTTACAAAGCTTATTTTCTGTGTAAAATAAGCTTTTTGCAGCTTATTTTACACAGAAAACAACAATTATTTAACCAGGAAATGGAGGTAGGACAAGGTGTTTCGCCAATGATCCACTGAAAACAGAATAATTAAAGTAGCTATCTGTAAATCTGTGTAGACTGGAGATGTTTTAAGACAGGATATGTCCGCCTTGGTCGCGGCGCCTCTCAGACGACCTTTGAGAGCAGCTAATCTAGATTTCTACAAAGCAAAGGCATTAATTAGAGTTACCTAGGGCTGGTAACATATTAAAGACTCGAGTCCTTTCAAATGAAAATTTTTTTACTTCAAATAATTACGATGTATCCCTTTAGGGTGGGAAAACGCTCTTTTCAAACTCTAGCAAAAGGTTTCTGTGACTGCCAAAAAGAAACACAAAATGGAAAATAATGATTCAGAAGTCCAACAACAGGATTGTTAAAGATATTCTCAGCAGGATATCTGTCTCAGTCAGAGAAAAGCCAAAACGCAGGTTTTACTGTAAAAATGTAATAAGCCTTGAAATTAAATCCTATAACAAAAAAATGAATGTCTTCTTATGAAAATAATATAAAAACTGTGTAACAAGTCAACATTTTTTAATCACTGCAGGTATTTCCTATTTTTGCCAGAGTAATAATAAAATACAAAAATTATTTATATCAGCTAACCCCAGATTAAAGTGAGGGATTAGGTTTTGGGGTTTCCCAGTTCTTATCTGATTTGTGTCCTCTGGTGTTTCCTTGCCACCTGTTTAGGCAGGCATTATCCGAAAAGGTCTTACGGAAAAATTCTGGTGTTGGGGAATAATCCTATTATGACATGAAAATCTGTCTGAGAGGTGCATGCAGCAAAAAGGATGACAAACTACTCAAATCTGTGCAGCAGTTTAATGCTTTTCTGTCTTATGTATCTATTTATAATGGAAACAGTAAAAATGTTGTTACAAAACACATTAATTTAGGGACAGCTTTTCTGCAGCCACTCTGGAGACAAATCCTCATTCCGTTTACTTAATTACCCTAATTTTTGTTTGCTCATGTGGAAGATGGCGTTTCCCAATCTCTTGTGTGCATCAGCCAAAGACAAAGTGGTAATCCTATCCTTCAAACAGACGTGCTGTTCAGGGGAAACTATTAAGACAAAGGGTGTATAAGCTGAATTAGCAAAACACAAACTGCATGCAAAGCTGGAAAACAGCATTTATTCCGTGAATATGGTTTTGTGGATCGGACCAATCCAGTAATCACAGCGTTTTCCTTCACAGTGACATTCACATTGATAGAGACTATACTGGTTGATGCAGATTCCTGTCTGTTTGTAGTATCTAGATTGGGCTAATGTTAGCCCAATACTTCAATAAACTGCTCAGTAAATAGATGTCAATATAAAGGACCAAGATGTGTGAAAAATAACACAGTTTTCCAAACTCAAGTTAACTTTTTTCTTCCTTATCCAGACCTAGAAGGCAAACAGTAAAAAACGCGACCGGTCTTGTAAAGAGCCAGAAACTTTCAAGATGATTTTGGCAAAGGCATCAGGGTTTTTAATGCTAAGCTATTTTAGTAAGAGCTCTAATAAGGATCTTGACATTCTTTCTTTGCAGTGATATATCAAGAATCAGTCCACCCATCAAACCCACACACAGTTTTTGCTGCATGGCAATCATTTTACTGTAATGACCAGCAAAAGTTATGCACACTGTAATTTCTGTCAGTTCCCCCGGTAATCGTCAAAAGATCGGGGGTCCACTGGACATGATTCATCGCACGTCCCTGAGAGGATGGCCGAGAGGGATGCAGAACTAAGCAGCGGAAGATTTCAAAGCTTTCCCGCTCTGCACTACGCCAATACACAATGGGCTCCATATCAGAGCCACTCTCAGGTTCTCCTCTGCAGCAAAATCTAATCTCAAAAATACAACATTACAAGGTGCAAAAAATGTTGCTCCTTCGAAGAATCTAATCTTTGTAGAGCATTTAAGATTCCTTTTTAATGCCAGAGGGGTTGTGGGGTTAAAAAAGCAGCTACCTTGACTCTGATTATTTTCTGCATCAACAACAGCAGTGGGAACGGCATCATGCATTGAAACGAGTGAACAAACATGAATTTCAGCTGTTGGCTTTTTTCCCCAATGTCTGTTCTTTGCTGCCTAAGGGAAGAGAAAGCTTTCAGGACATTACAGCAGCTGTTAGTAATAAGAAAATCTATGTGATGTATTTTTTATAACAGAGCTTTCACACGTTTCTCTTGAATAGCTGAAACCATATTCATACTAAAACATGACATAAATGCTCATTAAGTCTTTATGGGATTAAGAATGGGTTTAGCAAAGTTCATGGCATTGATCAGTTCAGCCTGTTCTGGATTCAGGATCTGTGAACCGGCCGTAGCGCCGTCCCCTTTGCCTTAACAAGAGGTCTGTCAGGATCTGTGCTTTTTATTTACTGTCATGACAAGTGCTGAAATAGCAGCAGCATGAGCAATTAGTGTCATTCATGAATTGATTTAACCACACTGTGATCTATCTGAAGAACCACAAGGCTCCTCTTCTTCCTCCTCTTCAGCGCTTTCCAGTGAGAGGTGTCTCAATTCAGTGATGTATAATACAACAAGGTCACTGCAAACAAGGTGGGACAGTGGAGATGCTCTCTCAGAATGATTACAATTGCATCATCACAGCTTGATTTTGTTCTTTGTAAAGTTTTCCTGACAAACACTCAAATCCGTGTTGTATTCTGCTGAGGTTAGCTCCACAGTAAATGAAAGACTTGCTGCATAAAACAGCATGCAGTGAGTCTTGAGGTGAAAATCTGAAAATAAACATGCGCAAAGTCTCAGTTCTGCAAACAATCCCCGCGACGCTGTTTTCATTCAAAAAAATAAACACAAGGTGACAGCTGTCTTTTCTACTTTTGTGTAGCTATATTAGCACCCTCCTGTGTGTCTACTTCAGGTCATTTTAAAATAAGAGAGGCAGATATGGCATGTCCTGTCTGTACAGTTTGCACTTATCAGTGCACAAAATATTATTATTGTCAACATACAGGAACACCTTTAAAAAAAACAACAGAATATTGTGTAAAAGAGTAATTTTTCTTGCCAGTCATCTCAGAAAGTAAAACCCACTAAACTAACTTTGATTGTTTTATGTGACATTATCATTTTTTGCAACGCTGAAGTTTGGGATTTTTTTTACCTATAAGGCATAATCATTAAACTTGCAAAAAAAAAAAAAACCTGAAAACATTCAATCTGCTTAAAATTACTGTATCACTTTGTGAGATGATTGGCCAGAAATATTGCACTTTTATGCATTATTCTAGTTTTCTGAGATGAACCTGTTTGTGTGTGAATTAATAATGCTGTAGAGGGATGTTTGGAATCCAGGTGGTGCATTTGTTAGTGCTGCTGTCTTGCAGCAAGAAGAACCGCGTTAAAATCCCAGCTTATTTTTGTGCATTTCGTTTGTACATTTTCTCCTTGTTTTTTGGGGTTCACCCCGGGGAAAACCAGCATTCTCTCACAGTCCAAAGACATTCATGTTGGGTTAATCATCCACTCCACATCACCCTTAAATGTAAGTGTAAGAGGCCACGGTAGTCTGTCCTGTGTGTCTACTGGCAACTAGTTCCGGTTTTCCAACAGTTGCCGACTGGACAAAAACACATACACATTTTCTATATTTTCTTTTTTTTTTTTCTTTGTTGCATTTCATTTTGTAAAATGTAACAAATGGTTTCAGTTGTCAGCATGGCATGTTGCATTTTATTATGCAGTTGCAACAATTACTGTTAGAAACAGTTGACAAAAAAATAGGGCTTATTTTCAAATACGGTTTTAGAGTAATGGAGTCATTGACGTAGCCCTTTCCCAACAATCATAGTTACTCATATGGCCCATTGGGAACATTTAGTGGCCACCGCTGTCCACCCCACCATCAATCACGCACAAGACATGGAGGAATTTACACTTCTACTTTTGGGGCAGAGGCTCAGCGAGGACCTAGATGGAGCAGAGCACCTCTTGTTTGTTGTTGTCTAATTATCTACGTCCATACTCTTCAGTTGTAAATAACTGGAGTTGCAAGTGTTTGCAGCTGTTAGCTTTTTGGGTCAGCAGCTGAAAGGTTCTGAAGCCACACACTACAAAACAGGCTCAGCACAGGTTGAACTCGGCCAGTGTGATTTGCAGCTGTGGTTAAAAATTAGCAGGAGGTCTCTAATGAAATTCTAGCATCTTCACACTTGGGGGCCTTGGGTGACAAAGGGGTCCAGTCTGTGGGCCACCAAGCATGCATTTGGTTTGGCTTAAGCCTCGTTACACGTCACGGGCCAACAAACAAGTCAAACAAGAAAAAGCAAAGACGTAGAAACAGCTGTCACAAACTTACAGAAATCTCTTTTATTGATGTAAGTCAGCTAATGCAGCTGTTATCATGTTGCAATTGCTTGCAACATGATCTGGAATCTAATTAGTCGGAACAAAACAAGCAGCGATTTCTTTCCTATTACACTAGGGCAGCATTAGTGTTGCAAACTAATATGTGGGGTTTTGACGTTTTCCGCCACTTGTTTATTCCAGAAGTGTTCTTGTTCAATCATGAACCAGCAGGACTCCTGCAGCACAGATCCAACCAGGGCTGCCGCTGCATAGTTTTCACTTCCATACTGCAGCAGCAGATATTTGTGATTCAGGTTTTAATCAAATTAAGAGAAAACATGAGAACTGCTCTTCCTACCTCAGCCTTGAGTCTGGGTGAAGCCTCAGCAGATGATGTGGTTGTTCACGCAGGAAGGAACTCAGCTGAGGATCATCTGTCAGGCTCAGTCATAATATTTCACCTCCAGAATAAACAACTCCTGTGTCTGCCGTGCTTCCGTCCGCATCTTGCAGAGGTTAGTTGGTGGATCCCGTCAGCTCGTTCGGTCTCTCTGTGCTGGTTCTGCCATGAGCCTCAGTCCGCTGTGTACCGCGAATAAACCCGCTGGACGCGTCTATGTGTCACTCGGAGAGGCAAGGAGAAGTGTTAATGGCTCCCAGCGCTGGCTCCGACTCCTTCCTCTTACAATCACTGCTGTAATCTGTTTAAGTCGAAGCTTGAATGCGATTTAAGCGGTGGGTCGACCTGTTTTTTGTTTTTTTCTTTCTTTTTTGTCGGCTGTCCGATGAGCAGACAGCTTCATGCTGCAGGGAGGCAGCGCCGCACCGTGCGCCCTGCGCTGCCACATGGACCAACAGCACTGCCTGCTGTACTTAAAGCGACACAGCAGAGACTTCTTCTTTCTGGGCGAAGCAGGTAAGCCTCATCAGCCAGGTCAGGGCCGGCCCGAAGGTTTATGAGGCCCTGCAGAATTACGTTTGGGGGCCGAGTGAGATTCATTTATTTTGGATAAGCAGTGCGCTTGGAAGTGTGATTTAAAGATTACGCTCATTAATTGACTATACCAAATCAATTTAAAATCAAACATTTTTAATCACCTGTCTTGTCTGTCAATTCTAATGCACTTTTAAAGACAATAAACAAAGCTTTGTACAAAGTATTAAAATCAGGCTGTGGGTGTGAGTAACGCCTAAATTCAGTAACTGAGCAATGAGTTAAAGAATTCAGTGTTGCCACTGTGTGACGGTGTGATAGTCATGGCCTTCACATGCGATGAAGATGTTAACCAAAGCTTAATGCTGCAAGTTTAGACAAAAAAGGCTAACACTTACCGATCAGAATATAGAATAGAACAAAATAAAATAGAATACCAATGTGTTTTTCGCTAACTCAAGAATAGTAACGATTTATTAATGGATAGAGATTTAATATAACATAAAATAGACACGTAAACAACATGCATTTAAGAAATAAATGTTTACAAATTCAGAACCTAGCTGAAATTAACACAATAACATTTTGTTATTATATTATAGAGAGGTTAGGTCTTTTATGGATCCATTCAATTTTTTAGTCCTGTGAGAATTGAGCAATTACAGATTGTTTGTTGGTAAGCAATATCTCAATTTGTGTTTCTACATGAATTTCTTATTTTCATGCACTAATGTTTCATAAAATGTTTCACAAGCAACTGAACACAGAACCACATGTGTCTAAAGATTTGATCCTTTCAGACATATTTTTCACTACAAGTTCTTCTCTTATTGTTGAAGTAACCTGCTGCTTCTTGTTCAGTTTTCAATCATTTCTCTGTTTTTTCTATGTCTTTTATATCTATTGCTATCTTCCCACCTCCTTTGCTGTCTTAGAGCTGCTTGTCTCTTTTCTTCTTGGACATAATGCTATAGTCCTGGTCTGTCAATTCATATAGTACCCAGCAGGGATTTCCCAATCTCAATAAAGTTTTGAAGTGCTAACATTGTAATAGTTTTGCTCTCTTCTTTGCATCTCAATCAATCAATCAGTCAATATCAAATGTTTGAATGCTCAAAAAAATCTTACCGGCAAAAGGGAGCATGCAAAAGGTAAAAGTATAAAAACAAAAAGAGCAAAAAAACCTGTAAACTTTCAACATAAGACATAAAGGCAAATTAACAACATAAGAAAAATTATACTGTATAGCATTAAAAATAGCATGCTCAAATGAAATAATTGTTTAACTAAGTTGATAAGATAAAAGAAAATATAACATGTTCATGTATATTTAAGAATAAAATAAAATCAGAAATATAAAAAAGAAAAATATAAGTTATTTGAAAAGGCATTTGTAGTGCACCAATCTGAGGCTACATGCAGAAATGAAATGATGTAAATGTCAAAAACCTTTATGATGTGAGGTTTTTGAATATAAACTAATCATATTCAAGCTCACCCTTTCAGTCACGTCGAGATTCGCTCAGTTGGTTTTCAATTTTTCCTACTTGGCTCTCTGATTTTAATCCTTTATGCATCGCTCCTCTCAAACCCACCTCCAGATGCTTAGCCATGTGTGGTTCTGTTGTACACAGGATTTCTGGTTAAACCGGGATGATCATCTGCTCTGTTTAACAGCAGTGTTTAGTCTGTAAACCATGCTGAGACAGTTTTATTACATTCTTCCTTACCAATTCTGCTGCCTAAACATACATTTGTTCAAAGCCTTGCTATAGATACTCACCTGGATTTAGCCCTGTACTTTGACTGGGCCATTCTGCATGGATCTGCTTTGATGTAAGAAATGTTACTGTAGATCTTGCTTTATGGAGTTGTAGTCCTTATAGTGGTGGAACCTGCACTTTAGTCTGAAGTCTCATGTTTGTAGCACTGGCACCAGCACACATAACTCCAAACTGGATTCTTATTGCATTTGTCTATTGCAATTTTTCATTAATCATTTTCTACTAAAAAGTATTTCATATGTCTGAAGTCAGTATGTTTTATACTGAGGCTTTTCTCTATTCTTCATTCTCTCCAACTACGTGTCAGTTTTCCTGTCACTGCTGATGAGAGCTTCCCCACAGTATGATGCTGCCAACATTTTTCACTGCAGGGATAATGTGCTCATGCTGATGATCAGGGTTGTTTGCTGTGTGACCTCTACCCAGCCTGCAATGAACTGTAAATAGGACTTATTATGTCTTTTTGTGAACAGTGATTTTGTCTCCACTGATAGTTCACCTATCAGCAGATTTTCTGCTGAACTTCAGAGTTAAAATTGGGCTCTGAGATGTTTACCTGATAGATAGACTTCATGGTTTGTCAGGTTAGTTTGGCAGCCACCTCTTGTTGGGTTAAAAGTTATGCCATGATCTAAACCCTTCACAGAACAACTGGATTTAAACTGAGATTAAATTATGCATGGATGGACTCCATTAGAGGATGTTATCTAGGGGCATTAGGATAAAGGCGGTTGAAACAAATACACACCACACTTTATAAATTTTTATTTGTAAAATAAACAAAACAAAAGGTTTTGTTTATTTTCTACTTTTGTAGAAAGTATTGTTTCCTTATCGTTCCACTTCACATTTATGTGCTACATTGAGTCGATCAAATCACATGAAAACTCAAACAGACACATTAAAGTTTGTGGTAATAATGCCAAAACCTTCAAGTGGTATAAATACTGTTTTTCTCTTTGCATTACCTCCAGTTATTTGGACAAGCTACTCAGTTATTAAAAGTTTTTTGCTGGCTTGTCCTTGAGGCATAACACGCTGACTCAACATCGATGACTCCTCATACTTCAGCAGCATCAATTCACAGGCTGCTGTCGCCAGCAGCGCTGTCATATACAATTATCTCCTCTACATGGTGACTCAGCTGCACCCTTCTACTTTTAAAATCACCAGCAAGCAGCAGTGATATTACTCATGCTGAATCAGGCAGGGAGAGAGCGGGACAGTGGCCAAAAACACACTGAAGAGCCCACTCCGAAATTTGAGCAGGGTAAATTGGATTTTGCTGCATCGATTTGGTAAACAACTCAACCGAATGGTACAAAAGGATTCACAATCCCTCTTCTATTTTTCACGTGCTATTAAATGACAAACGAACATACAAGAGGTCACAAATCATGCAGTGAATGTGAGAAAGCTAAAGGCAGAACTCGCAGCAAGCATGCTCTGTGAGTTTTTGCTTTCATGTAGCACACTGGTTTATCTTGCCCTCAAAAGCAGAACACAGAACTAAATAGAGGATAATGGGCTCGTTGTGTAAAATCTCTTCTCTCTCGTGGGGATACGTTGGCGGTGAACTGAAATGGACTTATTATGTCCATTAAAAACACATTCTGACCATGTTTTCTTATTTCTACATCCTTCAAACAGATCTGAGCCAAGAGAGCAAGAAGTAAACAAGTATGCAGTGATATTAATGTCTTTGCTTCCTTCATGATGAAGTCAAATATTTATTCATACAAAACAACAGCACACATCTCAAGGAAGAAATTGCTTTTTCAAATATTTATGTGGGCTTAGATTCTCAATGTGAAGTTCTTGTGAAAGTTTCTCCCACAAGTCCCGTCTCACTCCCTGTGCCAAACCAAAGAGCGTCGTGAGAAACACAACGCAGCTACAGTACGGAAAATCTTTGAAAGTCGGTCATTTTCATCTGTAATAAGTATGCAAAAGCTTTCTAACTCGAGACACAGAGAGAAGAACAGTTTCTGTTAGCCGAATCCAGCAAACAGAGACCTCATACTGATTTCAAAAGTCAACCTCGTCTGCTCTGAAAGGCTTTCAGTTTCAGGATTATTCATAAATGCTTCAATAAGGGAAACCAAGTGGCAAAGTCAGACCAACCACTGTGTTGGTTTCAAGGGGGTTTCGAGTGACTAAAACTGAATGTCAGTACGATCTCCAGCATGCAGAAATCAGTGAACTGTTAAGACTGTAACTAGAGCACATCATGTTGGTAATATTAGACATAAATAATAAAAGTTATCACATGTTATGTAACCCTTACATTTTGGGTATTGGTCTGACAGATATGGAGAGGTAATATAACTTTTATCAGTTCTGGAAAATGCAAGTAAAATTAACTAACAATAATATTTTTGTAAAATGGAATTGAAAAACATATTTTGGAGAAGAACAAATTAGAAAATCCTTACACTTATTTCCACTATAAATGATCTAAAACTTTATATCACATCAAGTTAACGTGTAGAGAACAGAAACAAGAGAAGAATTATACCAAATATCATAATGCTTCAGGAAAATGTATCAAAATCTGTAGAAAAATTACAGACTACTGAACCTTGGACCGTGCAACACAAGAGCAATCCAAAGCATACCACTAAATTCACCAAGGACTGGCTGACAATGATAAACTGGGAGAAACTGACTTAAAACAGGCAATATTCCTCTCAAACAACTCCCAGCTGAAAGTGATCAATTATTATGTAGATGGCAAAAGCTCAGGTCTCACTGAACTAATTTCAACCAATGAGGATGAAACCCATGCTGAAGGGTTATGTTAATGTGATTTATTCCGCAGTACTAAAACACATTTTTGTTATTTTTGTTCATTTCTGTTAAATAAATAAAATCAGGCTAATTGTTGTTGTTCAGATTTAATTCAACTGCTTTCCACAGATGAATAAAACAAGTTCAGACCTTCAAATGAAAACATTTATGTTAAAATAATTGAATATCTTGTGAGATTGTTGTTGTTTTTTTAACAGTAAAAATATGATGTTTGAAGAAAGCACTTGAATCCAAACATAATTCAGAAAGACCATATCTGAGAAACCAAAATGCAGAAGGGGGTTATTTTTTTGGATAATAATGTGAAGCAGCTGCCTCTTGAATGTTTTCCCTTGTGCAGAACAACAGAATCAAGTCTTGGCTCTCCTTAAGCTCTGACCTAAATAAAACACACCTCCAGAAATGTGATGAAGGGAAACTTTACTGGGTAAAACCTGAAAGAAATCTTTCACCCACCAGTCATGAAAACTTGCTTATCTACAGCGCCTGTTGTGCTGTAATGTGTGGAGACAGATTTCACCATATCAACTCAGGAAGTGGTTTATAGTTTGATTGTTTTTATAAAAATTAAAGGTCAAGGAAAAACTGGAGGGAGAAAATTACTGTGAAGGAGAGAAAAAAAGAGGAGACGTTTTCAGAGGATCCGTAAAGATTGTATAAGCAGCTGCTGAGGAGACACAGAATGAGCTTCAAAAAGATCAGCTAAGGTTTGGTAGTGAAGGAAAGATAGGATGAGTACAGAATGTAAACCATTTCAATGGCGGATTAAAGGCGGTGAGGTTCATGTAAGAGACTGAAGGCAGCAAGATTTGATGTAAGCAATCGTTTATGTCTTTCTGAGCTGCAGTGGTATCTATGAATCTTACAAGCTGTGGTCTTTCTGTTTTGGTTCCCACTGAGAAGTTGTAAGTTACTGTGCACTTGCAGGTGGCTGATTTGCTTTTCCAAATATGTGGCTGCATGTTCTGGGTTGGCTGCCGGTTGCGGTCTCCAAGATTGTTAGGAAAATTATCTAAGTTCATTTACTTATGAGTTTATTTGAAAGGTTATGTTTTCATATTATTCTGTATGCTGTTTTATACTATTGACTCCTTTATTTTGTTTTATACTCTTAACTGTTTTTCAAATGTTTTCTTGGGGGTTTAGAAATGTTTTCACATGTGTGTGTTACCGACTGCTTTTGTCATTGGATGCTTTGACCATCCATTGTCTGTGTTAGCAGCTACCTGTGAAACTGATAATGGTCAGTCTCCTGTCCTGGTAAGGGCATGACGACAGACAATTCCAGTTTTACAGGTAGCTGCTAACACAGACAACGGATGGTCAAAGCATCCAATGACAAAAGCAGTTGGTAACTCACACATGTGAAAACATTTCTAAACCCCCAAGAAAACATCTGAAAAACAGTTAAGAGTATGCGTCTGGCTCTCTCCCCTCTTCTGTAGAAGAGTAGTTTGTGTCTCTGGTTGATTCTTGCAGGTTGGGAAACGAAATAAACCCAACATAGATGAAGCTGCCTTGTAGGTCAACCCTCTGCCAGCTGCTGTCATGTCTGAAGATGTTAGATTATTTACCTCTTGTTTGCCTAAACCAGGATGTGTCCCGTGGTTTCACATGACCTTCTTGCTTCTTTGTTAGGTTCTTTGTTCTCATTAAATGAGGACAATAAAGATTTTTTTAGTTGCTTGATTTTAGTAGACAATTATTAATTACAAATCATAACAGACAAGTGCAGTAAGAATCCAGTTTGCAGTTATGTGTGCTGGTGCCAATGCTGTGACTACAACAGCTGGAGTCAAATTCAAATTCAGAGCATGTGGAAACTGGAGGTGCATTTTTCTATTTTAAAAAAAAACAAACAAAAAGCAAATTATCTGAAAACATGTGAAGAACCAGAACTGATCAAGAAAATAAGCCAGTTGTTTATTTAGGTTCATAAAAAAAATAATGAATAACCTGATTAATAGAACTGTAGGTAACAAGCACGTTTATGTGTATGGAAAAAAATCAGCAACACAAAAAGACTAGCTAGTCTTCACTAAGACAATTGTCATTGTAATTTTCAGCTGTAAAAGCTTTGTATGTCAGGTCTGTGTTGTTAGTTATTTCCTTCCTGGTGGCCTCGGGAACATATCGGTGATCCGTGATGGGAATACCAGTGACGTGTCTCCAATATGTGTGACATTCATCAATTATGTGCACACGTACAAACTCATGCTCTCTGGAATATTTTCCCATTGATCTTAAAACTGAAAGAACAGAATCAATGAATGTAGCTGCCGAGCAGCGTGTTTGACCTTTCGGCTAAAACACACTTGCCTCCCACTCAGCAGGAAGCATTTTGAATTCAGATGAAATTACATAAGCCTTTTTTTCCTGCTTCATTTTTGATTAATTTGCATGTGTTTTTAAATGCTTTGTACAGTTTTAAAAGTTGGATTTTGAGCTCTAGTCTAAAAATAAAGGGATCCAGTTCTCCGTTGATGTCTATTTCTGGAATGTCTCTCCAACTAGCTCTGTTGTAGTGACTGAAAAAACTCTTTTATGCTTCAAAAAAAGTGTTTTCAAATTAATTATCTGCTGATTATTGGTTTGGATCTCACTTTTTTTTTTCTTTTTTTTCTCCAAAGAGTTTTTGCAGCGCTAGTGGCTCGCATTTTCCGAAAGTAGGCAGACAGAAAGGGGTGCAGTGAGGGAGAGGACATGCGGCTAGGGTTGCCGGGACCGGGGATCAAGCCCGTGACGTCCGCGTCGAGGACCAGGGCCTCCAGCGTGGGGCGTGCTAACCCCCTGCGCCACCACAGCACGCCCCAGGATCATACATTTTTAGGATTTCTTGATATATATAATATACTGCTCAAAAAACTAAAGGGAACACTCAAATAACACATCCTAGATGGACAGTTTGATTTCACAGAAGTTTGATTTACTTTGAGTTATATTGTGTTGTTTAAGTGTTCCCTTTATTTTTTTGAGCAGTGTATATTTGGCCATTAAACTTGAACATCTGTAATTGTTTCACTTGCCATTTGATTATGCTCACCCCATAAAGGTTTTGAGCACAAACCCCGTGAAAGGCTGTGAACACAAGAGATTCTTGCAGATTAAATGCAACCCAAAGCCATCTGAACACACAATCTGTAAACTTCATTTTTTGGGGTTATAATAATATTGTTTCAGCTCTTACAACACAACCAGAAAACCATGGTCATTTCAGTCTTTCTGGTTCCTTTTCGCCTTTCTTAGGTATTTCTTTACTTCCTTGTGAAATGAGTTTTTGTGTGTGAAATGAGGTTTAATTTTAATCATATTCTTAATTTATTCTCTCTTTGTAGTTGTTTTTGTGTTGGTTTGGAGCCATTTTGTCATCATTTTTCATTGATTATCCAATTTTTCCCTTTCTTTTTGGTAGGTGCGCCTCTCGGTTGTGGTTTTCATCACAAAAAATCTTTTCAATTGAAGGTCACTTTCATTCTGCTGTGAGTTTCCCATTGACAAAATATTTGGTTTCCTGTTTCCCAAGAAGATGGATGGCAAAACCAGACTTCTGCATACATGAACTGTTTTGAAAGCAATAAGAAATGCTCGTGAAAACAAAGGATACTTTATGAACATAAAGTATTTATTAAATTATTACTGTATTTGTCTCATCTGTCTCTGGTGATTTTTGAGCAGTGTCTGCAATGAGCAGTTTTTAAATTTAAAAACAGGATTTTTATTTTGGTCTCAGACTGAATGCTGAGGGCAGCATGTTGCGCTGAGAAGATATTACATTAAACAAGTAATGGGGTGAAGGTAAAACATGTTTGAGGTCAAAGGAGAGAAAGAAACTGAAGTTAAAGAATTGGAGCAATACCGTTGAGGTGGCACCAACCATCTATGAAACCTCATGGCGGCTGCTGGTTTTAATAATTCAGCAGCTTCATTAAAAACCACCAAAGAAACATTTTGCATTATTTATAAGACTCACTAAATTTATTAGACATATGTATAAGTCATGACATTTTTCTTTTCAAAGGATTTGACTCAAAACTGGTACACAGAGGGAGCACTTAACAAACTAAATGAGGTTTTATTGTCCATTTTACAGGCACAAAGCATGTTTTGCTTGGTTGTCTGAAGCTGTGAAATGAACCACACATTCAAACTCACTATTCAGGGGGCGTCTCAATGTCGCCGCTGCAACACGAGACAGTGTTACTAAAGACCTGCATCTTTCACTTCCTCTAAAAAGATAATGATTCTTTTATTGAGTTTTATTTGATCCCTTTGACTGTGCTTCCTGTCACGTCTCATCAGATACATCTGAAGCAAATGTTTCCAGCAGTTTTTTATTCTCAGCTCAGATCTGCCTCACACTGGGGTAAAAAAAAAACAGGTCTCATTTCCACCTATGTGTGTTGGCGTGTGTGCGTGTGTGTGTGATTATCCATTTCATCAATATATAGGTCGGGAGAAACCTTATATTAATAAGCAATAATATACAACTGATATTAAAAGACCCATAAGAACAATGGAGTAAGATAAAAAATCGTAAATTGAACACCACACTTTCTCATTTTGAAAAGCACTGTGTGAAAACTGAAGCTTGCAGTAGTGTAAAGCATATTATCATTAGACGCTAGAGCTGTGGAGAGGTGAGTGACAAATCATGCCTCCCTGTCTAGAAAACCAATAAATGGTTCTGGGTTTGTTGGTTCCCAGGACAACAGCCCTTACCTGACTGCACTGTTTCAAGTGTAAAGTTTGGTGTAAAAGCTTGGTTTTTTTGGAAGTTTGGAAAAATTTCTAATATTTTATGTATTTTCAGTACTAATTTGAATAATCTTTCCTGATTAAGAATCCATTTGTTGATTTTAAGAAATACTCTAAGATGTCCACTAACAATGTTTGAAATTGCACTTGACTGGCAACACCTATAGATTTACAATGAAGAGTCCCTGAAGCAAATACAGTGGAAATTAGTTTCTTTGCTTATTGCAGAGTGGGAGAAAATAAATGTTGATTTTGAAGAAGCCGTCAAAAGGTAGCTCACTTATGTCACTACTCATTCTGAACATGCCCAGGAGATCTAACCCAATTCATGGCGCAATTTGTCTCACTGACATCCCCTGTCATTTGTGTCTCTTTCTTCTACTGCCACCATAAATATGCTCAGATGACCTAAAAAAGAAGAGGATGGATGGTGCCTGCCATTTCATTTTTCCATGAGGACAGAACAGAATCAATAAGGATCAACAAGATTCAGCCATGTTAGTTTGACGCAGTTTGTTCCTGCAGCATTTGCCTTACTTTAATATTTCTAGATTCTGAACAGAATGATGGACAAACGTAAAAGCTGTGTTGATAAAGGTCTATTTAGCTGAGATGAAAGCTCATAATGCATGGTCTGGGGAGAAGGTTTAAAATCATTTAAATGCCTAGCTCCTCTTGCTCATGAGTTGTAGCTTCAGAAAAGCTCTAATTTTGTCAATTTTAATAAAAGGATTTCAGCTAAAGAGCTGATTAGCAAGGTATTGTATCCTGACTGACTACCAGGTTTCCCATTAAAAAGAAAAGTGTTGGCAAGAAAAGGATAAAAATAAAAAAGACTTAATTCCAGCAATCAGATTAGGACAAAAAGGGATGCAAATTAATAGAGAAAGGGCAAACGTTTAATCACCCTTAACCTTGTTACTTTTCCTGCTATTTAAAAAATACAGACAGATTCAAATCCTACGAAATCTCTGTGACCTAACGCTAGAAACACAGAGCATGCTGTATCTGCTGTGAAATCTTTTATAAGATAAAAGACTTTTCCTAAATGTGTGCCACCACTCATGACTTACATTCAGATTGTATTCTGCGCCATTTAACGAAGCTCTTCTGAATAAGAAAGCGTGCTGTTGGTATTTTTAGCCACCATTTAAGGATCCTCAAGGTTATATGTGGAGAAGTGTCTCCTCTGTAGTGAAGTTTATGCATATTGAAGAGAAAGGTGAAATGTTTCATATTTAATGTTTTTCTAAATCACTGATTTTTTTTTCTGCAGGTACATTGCCTTTCAAAAATATTTACATCTGTTTATTGTCAGGTTACAAAATTTTACGTGATAGACCAGTGTGACCCTTCAGTACCTAAATGATGCATCTCTGCAATTCCTGCATAGTCAATGAACCTCTTTTTTATGATTATTGCACTCCAGTCCTGTGAAGTCTAGGGCTGTGTCTGTTTCAGATAACATGTTGAACATTGTGTTGTTCAAAGCTTAGGATTTTATTTTATAGCCTTGCTCTGTTTTAGACATCTCCAAAACATTATCACTGACCTTTATGGTGCATTAATTGGTCTTCATGATCATGTTTGTTCACTAAGCCCCTAAAATACAAATAGAAAAAATAGAGGCATGTGGTAGTAATGAGAAGTTCAGGAGGCCTGAATACTTTAGAGAGATAGAAGACATAAACAAGACATTTTATCTGGAAAAAAAGCAGAACAAAAGGTCAAACAAAACTAAAAAATGTTGCTGCACTTGAAACAGTATTTTTGAAATTACTATGTTTGCCTTGACATTCATCTGACCTGCTGAAAGTTTCCAGAAGCTTCTTTACAAGAAAGACGTAAATTCTGAGGAAACGGGGTTATTTAATGCATATCTGTTGTTTATATTCATATTTCATAGAAATATGAAAAAAAAAAAAAAACTTGATACAAGTAAAATGTGATGACTAATTCTAAACAGCAGAAGCAGGTGCTCCAGCCCTGTTAGCAGCAAAGGTTGAGCTTGATTCAGAAGCAGACTTGTAATGCATGCACATCCTTAACAGTTTAAACGAAACGCTCTAAAAAAAAAATCATCATTACAAAGGCAAATATGCAGTGAAGTGCACTGTCGCATTCAACCCTTGAAGCTCCTATCTGCATATGAATACTTCGCAATATTTATTCATTTGCATTTGAAAAACTGAGAGAATGATCTTAAATAAACATAAATGCTTACTCAGCCATACTGAGATTCTAATTCGCATAGAAATTATAGTAAAGGACGCATTTTACACTTACCGTGTATTTCACTAAACCCTGTGTTTATTGTCTTTCGACTCTGGAGTGCAAAACTGCTGAGGCTTTGTCTAAAATGTTTTTCTATGCTTTTTAGGTTACTTTATTTGACTTGTGAGTCATACTTCATAGTTGCTTATCAGATGAATCAGTCCTGACTGAGAGTTACGCAGTTAGATGTGAATCAAAGGAACCACAAAAGAGTGCAAATCTGTGATGAGTGTCACAAATGTGGAGAGGAAGAGATTTCAATGCAGCTCTGCAGTTGCAAAGAAAAGGAATGAAGAGGAAGACAGCAAACAAAAACGATCAAAAAGTCATCCACAAATCACAGTGGACTCTGATTTCTGTTGTTATCTGAAGCCTTAAAAGACTTCGTACTTCAATTTTCGCACACAAAAAGATGACCTCATTCATTAGCTTATGAATAAATAAATAAAACTGATTCTAAGTGCTTAAAATAGAAGGTAACTAGATTTCTTTTTTTTTCTTGAATATATTTTGTCTATGCTTTTAAGTTTTAGATTGTGAGCTTTTTGGAGATGGATCATTTTGTTAAGTGAGAGGTGAAATGTCATCAAGAAATAAGAGAAGAAATCCGGTTGCCTTCTGTTTAGTGCCTGTCATTGTCACTGCCTAGATAAGTGACACCAAGTAGATGAAACAGAGCAGCTCCTGAACTCAGAAAACCCTAGTAAATGTTCTTTAATTGCATTGATATAACAACCATGCATGTATCAGGAAAGGCAATAAATTGGAGGAAAACAACAAAAATTAACTTTGTTTTTCCCCTCAGAAAGTGAGCAGCAAAGACATCCCAAAATCCTGAAACTTCCACATCCGTGGCTTGCAGCTGATATGAGGTTTGCTGATTTTGGCACAAAAAACCCGTAATCTGATCTAGTTTACAATTAATTCAGTATTAGACTCACCCGTCCAAAGAATTACAATATTCCCAAATTCAAAGGTCAAAAGAAAGTTTTTCCTAAATTCACCAGGCTTCTGATGCTGAGTTGAAATGATATCAAAAGGAAATGTGCGCACAAAGATCATCTAATGAAGTTATTTAGTGATCATAAAGTATTTCTATTTCAGAGCCACTTTTCTGCTTTTTACTCCAGTGCAGATGGATGACCACAGCAGCTGGAGGATGTTGTGTGAACCACCACAAGACTTACTTCTACACTGAAGAAAAAACAAACCAAGCTCGATTGCTAATTTCACCCTTTGGCTTGCAGAGATAAATAGCTTCATACCACTCAACATGAAATAGATAGCAGCCTATATCTCCCCTTTCATTGCCCATCTGGGATCACAACCAGCCTCCTCTCCGAGTCTGGTCATTAATTTACTTCCCCTTGGGCTCCACTGTCTATAGCTATTGATCACACAGCCCTCCCAGTGCTAATTTAATGCCTGTGATACGTTCTGTCATGGAGAAAGCAGGAAGGGAGTATTGATTAACGTACAGTTCTGCTGAGGGCACTACAGCAGCACTTTATGACAAGGGAGTAATTAACTCAGCTCTGATCTCCTGTGGTTGAAGCATTTCTTTTTGTTTTTTTCTGCAGTTCACCTATGTTAACCAAACAAAGAGATCACAATCTCACAGTCAACATTATCAGCGTATGTGCTGATGACAAGTCAGTGTGATTAAGCTTGCCCTGCACATTCTTTAACCCTGCATATATTCCCCTTTGACAGCACAGTTTGTCATCTGTTAATGCATTTTATTTTCCTTTTAAATGCTTTTGCAGTCGGCGTGTCATTCTATACCCAGAGCAGCAAAGCTGATCATGAGGAGCATAAATTAGAATAATAACGGTTTCTACTGCTGTTGAACTGAAGTCTTTAATAGGATATGGTAGCTATCCTTTACAGATGTAATGGTTGGTTTGAAGCATGAGAGCAGAAATGGACCATAACTGTGAAGACTGAAATACAGCCGGTGAAACCGATTTTAATGGTTTTACTGTTAAAGTATGAACGCCGTTGGTTTAAAAACCATTACTATGATTTATGTTGCTATGCTGCCACCCAGTGGCAATAAGGAAGATAACACTAACATTTTGAGGTAATAGGTTAATAAGATACTTGGGACACGGAGGACAAAAAAACCCTAAACAGTCATTCATTAGCCTTAGAGGTAAATAAAGACATAAATACTGGATTTTACTATATTGGAGACTTGGAGTAATTTTGTTTGTTGGTTTGTGACACTGTTTTTTTTTTAGTAGATAACAACATGCATAATGGCTTCTCAGGTGTAGCTTTTTCAGTTTACTTTATTGAGCTCTAAGTGGTGACTGAAATAAAAATGAAGTAATCTAATAAGAATAGTCTGACTTGTACCATGCATGTTTTAGTAAACATCAATTTAAACATTCATATTTGTGTTCTTTTGAATTATGCTTTTTAGCTATAGTTGCTTATATGTATTATATCCTCCAAGATCTGCAGTTTCTTCCCAAGAAAGAGTGGAATAATGAAGCTGTTTAAGATTCAATACACAACTAATTGAATACTACAGCCTTATGCCGGTCAGGAAGCAACAGATATTACATCAAATACCAAAAGCCAATGAAATACATATGAGGAGAAAGAAATTTACATGAGGCAGACTTCTTTTTTTTCCAAAGAAGTATTGATGAGCAATGGAAATAAAGTCTAATGTCTGCTACATATAAGCTCAGAAACATTGTAAACAATTATTTTGTGGATTTAGATTTTCATGAAACACCTCCTAATGTGTACCGTGACGTTAACGAGGTACAGATAATATAATTTTAATGATTTTCAGAATGTTTTAATTAGCTTTTTGGTTTATGTTCAATTAAATAACCAAAACTTGTTTAATACAACATAAAAATAATTCAACTAAGTTCTACTTACAAGTATACCAGTTAAAATTTGGCTGCATAACTAACATGATCCTGAATAGATCACTGCTTATGGCTAGAAAAATATGTTTATATTTGCATTTTTGACGCAAATATAAAGTTTCTTAAAATTGGCCACAATTTTAAATGAATTCCTCCAAATTCTAATTATTTCCTTGTAAAGTTTTCAGAAATTGAAAGTGAGGCTTTTATTTAAAAAAAAAAATGCTTTCAAAATGAAGAGCACAGAGTAAAGAGTAACTTTTATACATCACATAGGAACAGCTGAGAGTGTTTTTACTGGTTTGTGGCAGGATCTGCTGTCACTTAGTGAGCGTCTTGGCATCAGAACAAACTGAGTTGAGATTAAAGTTAAGTTTCAGTCAAAAAGGGTCCATGTGACCATTTGTTTTACCTTTTTGTAGGTAGAAAACCACAATTTCTGAATTTAACTTGTGTTTTTGAAAGATTTTATTCTTTCATTTATCCTTTTGGTTTATTACCGCCTTGTTGTCACATTTGATCTGAATGTGTCATTACTGAAGCAGCTGTTGTGTTTCAGATTTACAAAAGCATAAATTGTCAATTCCACAAATTCATTATGCACCACAAAGCTCAAAAAGCACAATAGTCAAAAACATCCTGAGAATAACATCCCTGCATTTACAAAGCATATAGAATAAGTTTTGTTTTTTCACATAATAGTAAGATTCTAAAAACAAATCCCTGTTATTTATCCTTCAAATGATGGTTAAAACCAAAGGTTCTTACAGACAAAAATTTAAAAACTTTCAAAATGTACAGTTTGTTTAAAGTTATATCCTTCATAAAAACATGGCCTTGTAAAAACACACAAATACTAATATATCGAAGCAGGACTAATCATTTCACACACAGAGTTGGTTTTCACTCTCTGGTTGCACAGACGATCTTAACAGTTTTTCCAACATTGGTTTGTCTGCTTTCTGCTTTTTTGGATGAGGATCCGTGGCATCCAGGCCTAATGTAGGAGCCACGGCTTTTTTGATTCTCTGAGAGTTAAAGGAGATGAAATAGAAACTATCTTTTAGAGAACTACCTCGGACAAATAGTCAGGTATAAAATAAAGCATTACTTGTATCACTACTCAGAGTTAATCACACATAAACTAGATTTTATCAAATGATCTACCACTACTAAGTCAACAACAACCTTTGTTACATTCAAATGTAACTAACAAAAATGATAAGAGGCTCAAAATAAATTTTATTTGCTCACCTGAAGAAGTGATCCTTTAGTGTTATAGATCTCATGAACAGCACAAAGTGGGATCCACACTATAGAGACCAATGAAACGACCCACCCCACTAACTCAGCCCACAGTGGGTACATGTACTCTCCATAGCGAGGAAGCATGTACTGAACAATGCTGGCAATGTACTGTGTGGAAAACAAAGCCAGTCCTGAAGACAATTTCATAAGGATTTGTAGCCAAAAACAGGACTTACCAGTATCAGAAGGGGGCAGAAGAGCAGCCAGCAGGGGCGGAAGAAGAGGCTCGGAGACTCGCCTCGCATCCTCTTGACCATCAGGGAGAGACGAGAGACTCCTGGCAGACAGAAAGTAAGAGTTGATGCATGAGGACATGGACCTCCAGCTGTTAAACTACATATTAGGTGAATAAGTATGTGAATTTGAATGAGAAAACATGTAAAATGAGAACAAATGTGACAGAAAGTCTTTTAAATATCATCCAACCTTTAGCATGAAATGTGACTGCCATGAAAATAAAAACTTTGCACTTAAGTCTTTAATGGTATTGTAACAAGATAGCATTTCATTGTGAAAGGTTGAACTAAATGTAAAACTTTACCAAAGATCCAGCATGCAGCCACTACTTCAAAGAAAGCCAGGAATATGAGTGAAACCACAGCAGTGCAGTGGTCCATCAGCTGGAACACGTAAATGCCTCCCTGGAGAAAAGGACAGTAAAGCAAAAGTAGCAAGTGTTGTCAGCATTCCTCATCCTCACATATATCTTCTTAGCTAAATATAAAGAAAGGGTATGACTTTTTCACCTGAGTTACATGAGGGATTCCCAAAAGAAGCCCCACAAAACACACAACCAAAACAAGAAGCTCCTCTCTCTTCAGGAATGAGTTTGGAGTTAAGAACTTTGACTCCAAACTTGTCCTTCAAGAACGTCACGGCCACCTCCACGTTGCCAAACTGCAGAAAACACCTGTTACTCACTCTGAGCCGTAACACAACGCTATTACATTTGTGACCTGGATGTCCTCAGAAAATATGGGCTATTTGTGCTACAACTCAATGAAAATAGTGCCTAAGGTGCAAATTTTAACTGGTGAAAGATCAATGATAATCAGATCAAATGGTGCAAAAAAAGGTTTATTTTCTAATTCTTTCAATGGATCAAAACTCAGATCTTCTACCATTTTCAGTCCATTAAAAAACATCAACCAACACCAATGTTTTCTGCCATCTTTTAGGATGCTGCTGTTTTACAGTTAAAATGGTTAGTTTCTGAAATACCTTCATAACTATGGTAGCAGGAAACAGAAGTCTGTGAAAAGTTAAATATTTTCAATCCAGTTCTTATGCATCCATGACTATCTTAGTGCGTGAAGATGATCTTGAACTAGATCTTGAAACCCCAACCTGAAGAGAGTTTTATAGCCTGTTTATTTTTCCATTACCTTACCCACTCGCTTCTATGTTAAAGAACAAAACAAAGATAATAATGGGCAGGACACTGAACCAAACATTACTTTTGAGCTCCTGTGTGTGTGTATGCAAGAGGAAAAGTGCAGGTTTTCTAGACAGATCATTAAAATACTGTGAATGAATGTTTATAGAGAGTGTTGATTGTTGTGTAAAGTATCATAAATGATCAGCAAAAGTGAAAAGTACTACTAAATATATTCAGCCTAGTTACCATTTGTGTGTGCCATGAGTAGGATTGTAAAACAGAAGTTAGATACACATGTGTGAATGCTTTCCAAATTATTCTAAGTAGGCAAAATAAAAGTACTGATGACTCTAAAAGTGATAGTTAAAAAAGGCTATAAAAGAAAAAACTAAAATGTTTTATGGCTTATGATTTTAAAGGGTAAAGAGGTGCAGATGTTTATTTGACTGTTGAGCCCAAGACACAGCAGCATGATGAAGAACAGTGGAGCCCAGAACTGATAGCCAGGCATGGCGGAGAGAACTTCAGGATACACAACAAACACCAAACCAGGACCTGAACCAGTTAAAAACAAAGTTTTTATGAACTGAAGACAGAGAAAAACAATTATAGCCTTCTATTAGCTGAACCACAATGTCCTTTTGTATATTATCATCTTGTCAAAAGTAGAAGGAAAAGACCACTGTGCAAGTAACTTAATATTTACTCATATTTTGTCATGTTACAAACACAAACTTTAATGTTTCTTATGCGATGTATCAACAAAAACTATTTCTTATTTATTTATTAAAAATATATCTTGTTTTCAAAATTGTGTGTACTCATCCACTTTAAGTCAGTGCTCAAGCCTTAAATGCATTTACAGCTGCATGTCTTGTGTGATCCGTCACTACAAACTCTGCATATTTGGAGAATGAAATAGTTGCCCACTCTGCTTTACAAATTGGCTCAACCTCTTACTGCCTGGATGGGAAGCATCTGCAAAACATTTATCAAGTCTTTCCACAGATTCTTAATTGGAGTTAGGTCTGAAACTAACTTGAAAACAATCACAACCCATCTCCAACACATTTTTTTTATTGCACCTGAACGAGCTGGACACATCAACAACCCCTCAAATTTTATAGAACTCCCAAAAGAAAGTACTGTTATTAACTGTTTGTACTGAGTATTACTGTGTAAGGGTAAAGTTAAAATGAAAAATCTCGTTTTGTAAAAGTATAATTTTAGGTAAAAAAGGTTCTGGTCTTTTAACCACTTTTTAAAGTTTGTGTCAAGTTGATCCAATGGAAACAAATGGTAACAACAAATGTTCCAAGTGAAATGAGAAACATCTTGTATCTTTAAAGAATGTTTAGCAAAATAAACTGAGCAATGATCCAGCAGAAAAATGTCCCTCACCAACAAAATGTGGCTAAACTTAACATCCAGGGGAAAAATTAGGACGCCCCATTAAACATTCGGTGCTGTTTGTATATCAATGTCAAATCTTATTTTTTATATTTGGAAAAGAACAGAAATAATAATTTATTTATTACCAATTTAAATAAATTAAATTTATTTATTTAAATTAAAAATTCACAATTAAAAATATTCCAGTTAACAAGTTCTCATCCATCAACAATAAGAAGTTGCCAAAGTGAAAAAAATAGATATTTACAAGCTTAATAAAAGTTGAATACAATTTTTTGTATAAAACATAAAGGAATGGATCATTTATAGCTCTACACAGGATTTTCTTTTCATATAGCTATGATGATTTTCCATTGACGTCAGTGAACATAAAGACACAACCTACATATAGTAATTTATCTCTCAATATTTATTTAGCCTTTTCACAGAAAGAGTGAGGATTTGATGGATGAATGAAACCCATTCATTGCACATGCATAGAAAAATTTGAAACCAGTGGAACATAAACTGATTTATGACCAAACTGAATACCTTCTTATATTAAAAAGAAGGTTTGAAAAAAGTGCAGGTGCAGATCATTCATGGAGAAAAAGTGTAGGATGTATTTGTCCTCTGGCACAACCACGTCATATGTGAGATTTAGTTTTTTGTCAGTTTGAACAAGCATAACATTGCCACCAACATGGCTTTGGAAAAAACATAATCTACTCTACTTTTTTGTGTGATCCATTGCGACGTGTTTGTTTTCCTCATTCATTAGTGACTTCACTCTGGGTACAGACCATGTACAAGCAATCTTGCTTTACATTTTCTTTGAATGCGCCTTGGGTGACTCATTGCTCACCAAATTTATTTCAACAGTGACTCAAATCTTGCCTCCTTTACCGTGTTCACTGGCCCTCGAAATGTAGATAACTTTTTCTATTTTTAGCAGACGATTTAACCCATAACCTCAATTCAAATTCAGGGATTGAGCGTGATCAAGAACATTGGCATGAATTTGAGCATGTTTCTGTGGGGAAAAAAATCTACATAATACAAATATTCCAGCTTTTGAGTGGAATTACTTTTTTCCAATTATTCTTACTTATTGCGATGCAATAAAACACTATATAGGGTTAATGTTTTGAGCACAAATTTGAATGTAAACCAAGAAGATATTTATCAAATTTCTAAACTAATCAATCGTACCAAGTACTTATCTGCTTTTTACATGCAAAGCCCAAGTTTTCTTCATTTCCATGTGTGAATGCAAAGAATCCGATCAGAGGTTTATCTTCACCAAAACAAGCAGCCTCTGTCAGTGAGAGAGACACTTACCTTTAAAGAGTGGGCAGATCTTGGCGAATGCATGCACTGGCCCTAAACGAGTAAACTGGCCAACAGCAAACTCCATGAAGAGCAGAGGAATGCCACAAAGGAAAACCAGGACTAGGTAGGGGGTAATGAAGGCACCTGAAGCAAGAAGTTGCAAATTATTAATATCGTGACCTTCCTAAAATAATGGCCTACGTCTTTATTTTGTCAAATATGATTGTTGAAAAAAAAAGAGGAATAAAAAATTCCCACCTTTGTTTTTTGCCAAAAGATTATTTACAAACATTTTGGCAAAAAAATGACTATTATTTTAGGAAGGTGACAGTTTAAGAATCTGGATAATTACTAAATAGGGCTAATTTCTAGAAAACAGGAAAATGTTTGAGGAGATTTGAGTGGAACATTTTCTCACAGTAAAAATGTAAGTTCAGAACTTACTAGATCATCCTTAAAGATAAATAGACCACATTTTCTTGTGGTATGTCAGTTTCATGTTTTCACACAGTAAAATGTGCTCAATATAATTAACTGTCTGTGAAATTAACCTGCAGAAAAAACATGACTCGTGGATTGCTAAACCCCAATTCTACCTGAAATATGAAAAGCAATGAATTCAGCTTAAAACCACAAAAAAAATTACATAATGATGGTTTGGCCTTCACATGTTGAAATTTCAGAAACTTCATAATGTGGACTTTTGTTTTGTGATGAATGATGACAAATCATCTTCTGACAAACTTAATCTTTAGTGGATTACATACCCCAAAGCGTCTGGCTTTAACTGGAAGAGGTCCCACTCAGTTCACAGTAAAATTTTCCACTACTGTGTCACTTACAAGTTGTAAATATCTTTCTGGTTTTCTCTGACTCCCTCTCAGGGATATTTAAATGAAAAATAACATAATTTGTTCAGTGATGGCACTAAAATAATTTGCTTTCTTTCAAGTATTTCTTGCCTGATTACAATAAACTAGCAAAATAAACATTTCTTTATTTTTAAGCAAAAACCTTTGAGATTGTGCACATTTTTTCTATTTTCATTTAAAACTACAGTCAGTTTAATAAACACAATAAAAGCTTGTGTAATTTTCCACTGCAATGACAGTCAATAAACATTAGGCTGCTTATTTATTTCAGTTTTATTATTTTTTTAAGTGTGTGGGTCAGCTTTAAGACAAATTCATTCATTTATATCCATTGTTTATTTTGATGGTTCCTGCCCCAGTTTCTCTCTCAGCCTGACTCAGAGATATTAGCATGCTTATGAAAGCATGCTAATATCTATAACTTGCAAATCAGACTTGCAAATCAGACTATTTGGTTGCTCTGATTTCTGGTCTACCTAAAGACACAGCTGCTTCAAACCTCTGCTGCCAGAATGTCAACCAGGATCCAAATAAGTATCTCATACAACTCTGTTTTTAAAATGTCTGTAATGGAAAGTGGAACAGCCTTCCTGAAACCCACAGGCAGCTGAGAGTTTACTAGGTTTTAATAGGTTACCTTACAGTTTATATTAGCAGTGGTATTTTTGTTGGTGATAATCATGGCATGAACATTAATATGTTTTAAGAATATTGTTCTTAAAACACATAAGAAAACATATTGTTTAAGTGTTTTAGATTTTAGTGCTATTTATGTTTGTCACTTGTCTTCAGTTTTTTTTGTTTTAATTCATGTTATTTAATCACTTTGTCGTTTGCAATATACAATACATATATACACATAAAGTATCATCAGTGTTTTTTCACTAACCTAGTCTACATGATTGCATTTCCAAAGTTTACCATTCTGTACAACTGATCTCACTTTGAATTGTTCATTGTTTCATTACTGATTATAGCGGTACACGCCATCTGACAGTCTCACCTCCGCCGCTGCTATAACACAGATAAGGGAACCTCCAGACATTCCCCAGTCCCACTGCATATCCCACCGTGGCCATAACGAAGTCCACCTGCCCACTCCCCGTGGGTCTCTGAGCTCCTGCATCCACAGGACCGTCGGTGCTGGCTTTGGCATCTGACTGTGGCTTTGGGTTTTCCTCTGCGTGCTCCATTGCAACTGGTAGAGATGAACTAAAATCTAATGTGTTTTTGGGACTGTAAATAAACTACGCTCTCTAATAAACGCTATAAAGCTATAATATTTGATGAAATTCGGTTTGACACCCAAAGAATCTCTAAGACCATGGAAGCAGAAAGCCAGTTACCTTCCTGAATGTAGTGTTTTATCTGAACAGAGTTGTTTGAAAGGCAGGGGAACAATCCGTGTCCATCCCACCGCCGGGTATGATTCCCCATTCACTCAGCCCACTCTTATGAAACGACCTTTACCTACCAACAAGAGGTGCGTAAGGCATGCCTTAAAAAAGCCTCTGCCCAGGCTACAGTGTTACATGACCCAGCCAGGTGTTACACATGTTCTATAATCTTCAGATTATCTTACTCTGGAGGCGATGTTGAGAAACTAAAATAAAAAATGATCACATATTTTGACGAGAATGCCACCTTATTAATACTAAATAATAGCCCCTCTGTCATTAAATTGACTCTTTCACTTAATGCCCTTTACACACAGACTGAATTGATCATACCAGAATTTACACAGACAGCATTACACACTATTACACAACCAGGTAAAAAGTACAGCTAAGTTACATATTAATAGTGAGATAAACGAGTACAAGACAATGAATACATGTGCATCACATGTTTGCTCTTCTTTGCAGTTCTGATTTATTTATAGCGTTGTGCATGCAAAGTACAAACTTATTTACAACAAATAAGTTTGCTTAGCAACAAAGATTGTGCTTATCTGTAAACAAAATCATCAGAGAAAAATTCAGGTTCACCTCAGCATTTTTCAATTTGGAGACATTTTCAGTAAAGAATTATATGGAAATGAATAACATTTGCTTCACATATTTTTGTCTGTACTGACTAAAGGAATTAAATGAGGAGTTTTAGTTTTAAAGAGAATGATTTAGTGTTCATAATATAGCCTACTTCAGTTTGTCCACCAGGTTTTGTTTAAGTGAATTTTCGTCCTGAATATGGCCATAGAAATTGAAATTAAAAACTTCAGCATTTCACATAGGGTGACGTTGTTTTTTAATTTCGCCCTTAACAATTTAAGTCCTTATTCAAAAATTATTTTTGCTCATGTACTCATATAACCCTACACATATTTTATCTATAAAAAAAGAAAAACAGTAGAAATCTTTAGGGGTGCACATATTTTCCCCAGCTCTGCATGCATGCAAAAATTCAGTTGTTGAGATTCCATAACATTAGAGGGCTAATGTTAATGCAAATATGTATCTGGTAAAAACAACCACACAAATATACTCAGACCTTCTGTCACTTTTGAATACCTAGTAAAGATAATATGTGATGAAACAGTAGAATCCAAAGAAAGTCTACATGTGCTTCTAATAAGCTGATGGCCAAAGTACTGCTGATAAAGTCATGGTTGTCAGAGACGAGGTGCAGACAGTCGCTTGAATGATGCACTATAAAGTGTTCTAACAAAAAAAAAAACTTACATGTATAGAACATGAATAGAACTTGATGCATGGACAAAATGACAGCGAAAGAACAAAAAACAGGATTCAGCAATGAACAGCAATAAATCAGGAACTTAAATACTGAGTCAAGGATGTAAAGTGACCAGATAAACTAATAAGTGGAAATGTAGTATACTGGTGGAAGGGTAAACAGCAGGGAAACTGAGGGAGAGATTAATTAAAACAGAGGTGCTTTTAATCAAAAGAAGAAAAAGCCACTTAATCTAAGAAACATACATTTACATACTAAAGAAACAGAGCTCAAGAATAAACTAAGAAACTAAACCCAAATGTATTAACTAATATGGCAACACCCAAACAACAAAAATAAACAAACTGACATTATGTGAATATGGCAAGACACATACACATGGCCTGTACTTGTACAATGATTTATGAAGTCCAGATGACTTCATAAATCACTGTACAAGTGTTTTATTACTTGTGATAAGCTGTACAAGTGATAAAACTTGTACAGTTTATCACTGTACACACTACATTCAGTTATTCATACATTATAGACGACACATTTTCCACAAGAAAATGATGCAAAAGAATCAAAAACCCAAGACCCAGACGCTCAAAGGTTGTGACAAATAATCGTCTACATTTACTCCTTAAGAAGAAACTATTATACATAATACTTCATGTGGGTGTATGCTCGTACATCTTCAGTGTGTGGCATTACTGTCGCATGGCCTTCAGATGGCGTCGATGTCCCTCCCTTTTCACATTTTGTCTCCAGTTTTGAGCCCTTTTCTGCCTCCAGGTGCTGCAGCTGAGCCTTTCCGCTCTCCGTACAGGAATGTGGCGACCGCATTACGTCACTCGTCCTGCCAGCGAGCGAGAGAAGCAGCTCCGTCCACCAGGAATTTGGTCTTTGTATTTGTGTTTGTGCGCAGCTTTAAAGGGGAGGGGGAATTAGTGATTTTCCTGCTGATGTATTCAGAGCTGAGAGGTGGTCTGGGATGTAAACGAGAGGCGGCTCATGACAGCTGCAGAATGAGAAGCTTGTAGACGGAGCTCAAATCTCGACGACGCTCTCGGTAGAGTCGATGGAGGAACCACAAAGTAAGGAGTGCTTCAGGTTGTTCTACAATAAGGCGAGGCTGTTTTTGTGTTTTACTGGAGCTAACCGTGTGTAGCGCTTTACAAATAGGAGCAACCTTTTAATTCTCACACTTTTCTACGTTTTTACGTTGTTTTAGGTTTCGGTGGCGTAGGGCAGGCGTTGATTGAATTGAACTCTGCTTCTAATTTTAGACTATTTTTCCTCTCACTTCATTGACTGAACACTTGCTTCTTTGCAGGTAATTGTTACTGTGCGGGCTGTGGAGGAAAAATTCAAGACTCATTCCAGATGAAGGTCCTGCAGGATACCTGGCACAACGCCTGCTTTCAGTAAGTGATCCCAGGTTAGGGATTTTTTTTTTTTCTTTCTGTTTTTTAGGGAGGGGAGGCACGCCCATGCAACCTTGAGCTCGGTTTTAGTCTCAGCAAATAATAATAATAATAAAAAAAAAAAAGTAGAAAAGCTTTTAAACCTTTTATAACGTGGATGATCCCCGAACCCGCTTGTATATTTGTGCACAACCCCCAACATACAGCCAGACATTCCTGCTGGTGTCACAGATCAGGGTTGGTGATGGTCCTGTTCTCCTGGAGGACTTTGTCCTTGTGTACTGAGGCTTAATGATTGCCTCAGTGGTGATGCTGCTTACACACACATCCTGGCCCTCACAGCTCAGGACGTGTGTGTTTGGGGCAGTGAACCTACACTCGCAGGTGAATACTTCACATGCCTAACTGATATAACTCTCCACAGGGTTTCTCCTTTTGTAATATCCTTTGTTGTTTTGAATTTGCTCTTCATACTGCTGGGGGGGGAAAAATAACACAACTTAATAAATAATCTCTAGATGAATGACCAGAAAACTACACCAGTGAGAGGCAGAGGTGGATGAATTATGAAAATGTGTTTTTTTTTTGTTTTTTTTTTTTGTCATGCATGTTCAGGTCCTCTTGCATGTTTGAGACGTTATTGCAGAAAAGAACACATTTACAGGTGAATGTGCTGTTTTGGGTGCTGCAATGAAAATATAACTATTTTGTGTTGTGTACACCAATATTTCAACCCTTTTTCCACCTCAAACTTTTTCAGTTGTAAGATTAACCTTTAAGGATTTTTTTTTTACAGTTATTTAAAGAGGGGACGGTGCATATTAAAAGAGAAAAACTCCATAAATGTAAAAAGATTGACATAACCGGCTGATTTTGACGTGGTTCCACTCATTATGCATTCTCTGCTTAATAACATGTTTTTTTGTAATTTCAGCAACATTTTACTGTTGTATTTTTGATTAACTTGTTTTAATCCAAGTTTACTTTTTATTTTCAATTCTAATGGATTAGTTAGTGACACAGCTTCCAATTTAGCTCTAGCTAGAAATACCTTCACCCTTCTTCTATTAATCAGCCTTCACTGCATGTATTTCTGTTAAAATACAAAAAAAAAATTAAATATTAACTTTCAAGACAACATGACTAAAAATAACACTAAATATTTGTGTAAAAGTAGACCGATGTGGAAAACAACTTTGTGAGAAGATCTTTAAGTCAGATTAAAACCCCAAAAAAATATCTGCAACCTTTAGAATTACTTTAATCTAACTTATCACTAGTCTCTAACATTTCTCAATATATTCTTCTTTACCTAACAAGCAATATAATATTGCCCATCCCTAGAAAGCATGTTTTTTTATTTTAAATAAAAAGACCCACCTCTTTTCCGGCTTTCCTTGAAAAATACCTTTTCCTTTTTCTTTGCAGTTTCATGATTCCACAGGTCTTTCAAGCTAAAAAGAAAAGTAAATCCAAATAATAAAAAAAATATTCTATTTGTTGAGCATCAAACAGGAAATTAGCCAATTTCAACAGCAGATAAAATATTTTGAGATATCTTTTTGTAGATTATGCATGCAGCAAATTCTTCACCACATTTATATTTTAGGGCGAAAAACAGCTTCCTGTTTTAGAAATGACTCTACTATTATATACTTAAGTTAGGTTGGGTTTTAATGTCCTCACCTGACCCGGTTTTATACTCTTTAAAGACACCGACTGCAGTAACAAATTAAACCTCTCATGTCATTCAAATGACCTGACACCATTGCTTTGCAACTCGCCTCTTTTATTTGTACTTTATACATAATTTTTCCCCCCCACTCTGACTTAAAGCTACATTTCTAAAAGAGTTGCAGAGCTGACATGTTTTGCATGTGTGTTTGTAACTCGGCACCTTCGTAAACTGACACCCTTATCTCTGGTGGCATTCTTTGCCAGACAATACGTCTTAAGAAAGCAAAAATTAAACGTGTCCTTGCTGAAAGAATATGCAGTGTTTTTTCTTTTTTCCATTGTTCACATGTTGCCTGCCACTTTGCCCTTCCCACCTTGTGTAACATTCTTGTGAGCGAACATCACTTCTGTTCCAGTAAACCTGGTGGTGTTACGGAGTCCCATAGGTAACACTACATTAGCCTGTGCTGTATTCTGCATTCCTAGACAGCGATTCAGATCTGTGAATTGCTGTTTCAGACACCACCAAAGTCCTTTTTTTTCTTTTTTTTTTTTTTCCCTTTAACAAAGCAAGCCACTTAGCTTTTGTTTCTCACTTTGTGTGGAGTGCTGAAGATCTTTTCAAAGTTTGCCACAGTACAGGGTGGAGCTGCTTGGCCTTCTTAATTCACCTTCATTTCTTTCTTCTGCTGTATACAGTTTCAAAGATAGAAACTCCTGTTAACATGCAAATACATTTCCACCACTATATATATATATAAAAAAAGTGCTTAAATCATAATCTTTCTTATACAGGTAAATGTGCAGAGGTTGAACGGGATTGCTGATGAACACAATATTTCTGGAAAGTCAAGAAATGAATGATCAGCATTTTGTTTGTTGCATGTGTTGAACTTATTGGAGTCCTTGTGACTTTGCTGTGGTATAAACCAAATATGTTTCTTACAGCTAGAATAAGCTGACGTTTTTCTTTCATGCATGCCAATTAAAATCACTGATGACAGATCGATCTCCATCTGAGGCTAACAAAATCATTTGGGGATGAACGATGCCCTGAAATGTAGGACATTTGCAGATGTTTTAAGCTCAATTTGTCACGTCTCTCCCTCTAAATACAAGCAGGAATGTGGGTTTTAGGAAATGAGTAATGTTTGCTTTGTAGTGTTTGTGCAGCAATGGCAATGCCATTGTTTGCCTTAGAGCCACCTCAATTAATGTTCTCAGCCTCCATTGAACAGTGTGCAGACAAAGGAATCAGGTGTTTTTATAGTGACACTTGCATCATCTCATTCTTGGATTATGTGGACATAATAACAGTGTTTGATTGTTTTATGGGAAAGTGCTTTTCTCCTTTTTTCTATTGCACTCTGTTGACACTTAACATCATATTTTCCTCATTTTAACATACTTTTTGTCCTGTCTGACAGTTTAAGCATAATAGTATCACCTGATAACTCCAATCCAGGCTGAGCTGCTATGCTTTCCTAAATGTATTTCTTTTAGCAGGGCCATTTTAGGGCGATAATAAATCACTGAACATAGATGATCATGTAAACAGATTTTAAAGTCTCATGTCAAAGAATAGTAACCGACACAAGTTCACTACAACAGGATATTCAAAGCTAACCGTTGGGATCCACTGGAATGTCTTTATTCCTTCCTCACACAATGTGCTTCAATCTTCATCTATAAACAGAGTTTCTTTTCATCTCTGCATTGAACATGCAAACTAGTCACTCGCAAGATAGAAAAAGGATGTGAATGTTATTAAAAAATACTTTTAGTCTGATGTTCAAATTAAGGACGTTTAGGAATGTGAGATTTCAAAGAAGCTCCTTCAGATACATGATGAGACATAAAACCAGCAGCAAACTGCTGTTTGCTGCTGAAACTGCTGTTTTTAAGTGCGACTGGATAATTTGAATTATTAGACTTTAGAAAGACCCTTACTGAGGTATGAGGCAGGATGTTCACTAATCCATCATGAGGCAGGCTTTCTAAACAATAGAAATTCTTACTCAGGTTTCCAAAAAACCATGAAACGGTCACAATTTCCCACAAACTCCTTAAGATAAGGTTCAGTGGAAAAATATGCAAGTTGTAGGAAAGTAGCTCACCTTATTAACTTGTATTCTTAGTACGCCCGTTGACGCAAAAGGGAGGGGGAGAATCATGCTGTCATCACCAAGGAAGAGTAATTTAAAAATGTTATATTGAAATATTAAATTAAAATTAAAATTAAAATTTAATTAGAATTAAAATGGCTGTGCCTCTGTAATTTGGATGCAGTTGAGTGAAGTGTGTTTTTATACGAAAACCCAAAATTGCGTTAAATAGGAAATTAGGCCATTAGATAAATAAAAGTAAGAAAACTTTCCGGGTCGAAGCTTTATATTTCTGTTACTTATATTCACTTTAATTGATATTGCGTAATATTCTAGATTTCCCCAGAAACTGAATTCTGGATTTCAATTGTATGCTAAAGTGATCAACATTAGTAAAATGAAATACTTGAAATATCTTTCTATGAATATAATGCATCTACGTAATAAATGAATTTTACCTTTTTAATAGTTAATTATTGGATCTAAATAGGGGTGTTTTAGATGTTTATTTTAGTTTTTGAGCATTCTACCCATTATCCTGGCAATTCATTGAATAATCAAATGAAAAAATGGATAAAATAAAGTATTGGTAAATACTGCTATAACAACAGCATATATATATATATATATATATATATATATATATATATATATATATATATATATATATAATATATTATATATATATATATCAACATCAGTCCAAATTTACATATTTCTGCATCCCTAACAATTATTTTTCTGTAGTTTAAAAAAATTAAATCACAACAATAGCTCACTTTTTAAGTTAACCTGGACAAAAATTATGCTAACTTATGTTTACTTTAATAATAAAGCAGCGGACTCACAAAGACACTTTATAAAAAATTTATGTACTCCAGTTAAGTATTGATCTTCAGTCAATTAGATTAACTCTCACTTTGCCCAGTCATTTATAACTTTTGTGACCATGTATTTGGCCAGACTTGGCAGCTTCATCACACACAGAAACATATGTACCACCACGGTGCGCTCTGCCATCCATTTAATGCAACCAGGATGGCAGGAAATGTATTTCCTAGTTTGTCCATAAAACTACATTTATGCTAAGCGTGACCCTTCACTCTACCAGCATGCACACTCCAAGAAAGGAGGAGAAAGGCTGTCGCTTTACAAGCATCGTGCCAGTCATTTTAAGGATGCCTATTGATCCCCCCAAAAAACAATAAAAGCCAGACATTATCAATCAGTTGGCTCCCACTGGTTGTCCTGGACTGAACTTGGAAATTGGACATGTTATGTTACTAGCACTTAGCAACTCAGAAGTGAAAGCAAGACAGAAGTGAAAATGTTGCGTAACACAAATAATCACTCGGCCGGAACATGGCATATTAGATAGTAATGGAGCTTGAAGTTTTAATCAAATCATTTGAGGAATCGTTTCATCCCTAGATCTAAGTAAGAATGAGAGGGTATACCTCGTCATTGTACTTTATTCTTTATTAGCATCTATTAAAACTATCCATTGAAGCGTTTGAAAGTTGTAAAATCTAAAATTAAACTACTTTTCCATCTTCAGCTGTGAGAACTAAAAGTACTGGAGAAATGCTTTAGAAAAATGTATATCTTACAATAATGTAAGATGTAAAAAATGATGTAATGTAAAAAATGGCATTCTCTGCCATTTTTTTTTCTTTATTGGGCTGCACACATGTAAACTCTCAAAGTCTTACAAACGTTTTTATTTGATGCCAGCTGTTCTGTCCAAGTCATTGCATTTACTGGTACTAAAATTAAACAATTTTTGGCCCCTTTTTACTTACATCAGATGCTTGGCCTTTAAAACAGCTGCAACCGCAGCCATTATTACTCACGCAGCCTTCACCTCAGCAAACTTTGTTCTCTGTTTTGACTCATCAAATCACAGTGAGTTGTCTCAAGCCAGAGTCATTTTGCTGACCTCTGGTTTATCTTCAACGTTTTTTCTTCACATTTTTTCTGGAAGCAGTAACACTTGTGTCTCTGCATGTTGACACTTTGCTGTTCTGTCTGCTTGAGAGCCAGTGATTTTTTTTTTCTTTCCCCCAGTTCCCTGCATTTCTCTCTGCAATTGAAACAAAACCATCTGTTCCTCTGTCTGCAGGACAGCTCCTTCTAAAGTAAAGCCAGATAACTCTGAAATATCTGGACATGGTGCCAAAGTCAATAATCCAGGATCAACCATACCTACGGTACAGAAAGCAACGTGATGTGTGGCTGTCACATGTAGGCTGCTGAAAACACAGAAAACAATGTAAAAATGCTGATAACCTATGCTTATTTGCATGAGGAATCAATTAGGGTTCCTTTCACTCTTAAGAAATCTGTGCATTGACCATATGTCCACCTAAATTAAAGAAAGTTGTCAATCAGAAGATCAGTACAGTTTATATTTGCAAACCGTCCTGACGGCCTTGATGTGTACGAAATGCTAATTGCTCTTTTGGTGTTTTTGTTTAATTTCACCATTGGGTGAGTTTATGGCATACAATGATATTCATTTGCCTGTAAGCTGTCACCTAAATCTTAGACCTCTTTTAGAATAATGTTGTAGGATTTCGTAGAAACCATAGTGGGAGGGTAAAGGTGGAAGAATGAAAGCAAAACTTAAATGAAGGCAAACAACAGACTTTTCAATAACGTAAAACCCCAGCAAGGCAGTTTCCTCCATAATTTAGCAGCACATAATTAGTGCTGTTTGATTGAGGAAATGCTATTAGATTGTAAGCACTTCCTAGTTTCGGGCATCTTCTGCATTCCTTACTCTGAATATATTATCACTAAGTTGTGCCAAGCTTCGCTGTCCGGTCCGTGTTAATCATATTAGGTTGTGAAATGTCCCTTCTTTAATTGCGAAGGGATTTGACAGAAGATGATCTTACCCAAGAGAATATAGCCCAAACATGTGCCAGAAGGTTAGCAGATGGTTTTTCAGTGTTTACATTGACCAAGATAAGGAAAAGAACAGCGATGCACAGCCATAAGCAAAAACAAAACAAAACAAAAAAACAAACAGCAGGGTGATTGCAGACTTTGTCCTTGTAGATGCATGTTTTTTTTGCCTACCTACTGCTTTTGGGGTTTCCTGTCTCGCTTCTTGCTTTTTGAAAAGTTTAATCTTTTGAGGTCCTAGAGTCATTCTACCTTTAGTGGACAAAACATAGATTTTATCAGCTTCATGGGTGGAACGACTCCGTTTTTGGAACAGGGCAGCAAAGCTAAAATAACAACAGCCATGCAAGTTCCTACACATCCCGGAGACGTAGTGCTTTATGTATCTACGCCTTGTTAAACAAAGAAAAGCACATGTACAAGTACATCTTATTTTCGGGAACAGGCTGGGTGTTTATGTGCCAGCTCCGTTCTGTGACCTGCACTTTATAAACAACACTTGAGTAACAGACTGAAACAAGTGTTATTATATCTGTGTTTTGTAATTATTTAAAGTGCAATCATTCGGTAAATGTTTCTTCTGTGAAAGTGTCTCTTTGCTCTAATTATAAGCTCACTGCCTGAAAGACAATCAAATTTGAGGATCCCTCTTAAAATCATGTTAAAATTTTAAACATTTCTGTGAGTGTGTGATTAATTAACTCAAAAGTGTTTTTATTGTTTAATAAGGCTGTTCTATGTTTTTGCATATATCAAGAAAACGAGGGGCTTTGGTCCCAAAAACAAAGACTGAAGGCTAGACTTGAACTTTCAAAGAATGACTTGCGGATAGTTTGTGATGGGATCCTTACCAATCTGAAACCAACCTGGTTCGGGTTGAATAAGTGTCCCTGAATCCATCCACCCATAGATCTTGGGTTTTTCTTTTTTTTTTAAATAAAATCCTATTTAAACCCCGATTTCAAATACAACCTCTTCATTGAAATTTTTGTAAACTTTTGTTTTCATACTTGTGAAATTTGCTAAAAGTCAACTAAGCACACTGCTGGTTTAAAACATAGACTTTCATTGTGAACATGTGTAGAAACCCTGTTCTAGACATGTCTGATTGCAGTGGATTGCCAATCTAACAAAAGACAGATCCATTTTTAAAGATTTTTTTGCTTTTAGCTTCCCAGAAGGGGAAAAAAAAACAGACTGTAGAGTTGTACAATGTAGAAAACCCTGCATCTCTTGTCCTGCTTTGTTTTCTGCAGCTGTCTGACTGTCTTTGTCTCTTCAGATGCTCCGTCTGCTCTGACAACCTCACTAACTGGTACTATGAGAAGGATGGCAAGCTGTACTGTCAGAAACACTACTGGGAGAAGTTTGGGGAGCTCTGTCACGGCTGTTCGCTGCTCATGACAGGACCTGCCATGGTAAGTCCGTTATTGTTTTACATTTTTTACTAAGAGATCCCAGCCGTTATCACAAACCATCTGGAGACGGTGTTTTAGCACAAACTGTTTTTTCATCAGAAAGTTTGTAAGCAGTTTTATTTTTATTTTTGTGGAGTTGGGAAGTTCGTTATGACTTTATCGATGAGAGCATCTAACAGTCACAACAGAATTGAGGTATAAGGGCTGGAGTTTTTTCATTTAAGCTCATAAAAGGGACTAAAAGTATATATTTTTGTACAACTACCCATGAGCTTTTATTGGTTCCTTGGCATGGCAACCTAATCTGAAATTTAAATAGTGTTCACATCAATAGTTCTGATTTAATTATATTATTTTATGCAGGAATCTCACAGATGTCAGTTCACTTTTCTTATTTGTGGGATATTTTTTCCCTTTTGCTTGAACTGCTGACGAGTGGCCAACTCTTTTTTTTTTTTTTTTTTTTGTGAATGTGGTCTAATTATCCAAATGAGTATGTTGATAAATGTAAATCTGAAACAGTTTCGGAGTGCTCCAGGGCTGGAAGGACTGAGAGATGTAGAGACTCAAGCCAAACTCTGCTCTTGATTCAGTTTTAACTTTTCTCTTTTTTCATGCTGGTTAAAAAATAGCCTAAATATAGTTCTGGTGTAAATACTAATAACAGACGGTAAAAGTAAAATGATCACAGATGGCATTTGAACTACTCTAGATTACTCTAGATTACAATCTAGAACTACTCTAGATTACATTCTAGATTCCTGGATCCTCACTCTATTTCTTCAGCTCACTCATCAGGTTTCTATTGTATTGTTCTGGGATTGAAACGGAAATGCTTTTGTCTCTGTTGAGTTTCAATGTCGATTTGATTATGCTGATTTAATCAAATGTTTCGGATCATTAACCTGCTGAAAGACTTGATAAGGACCCATTTTCAGTGTATTGGCACAGTGAGATTTGGTTTCTGTGTTCTGATAAATGGTAAAACCTGCATAGTCACTTTTAGTTTTTATTTGGTCAATCAGCCTTCAAAGTCTTCAAGTAGTAGTGGATGTTTCGAAAATCCTTCAAAAAGCACATGATTAATAAAATGCAATGCCTTGTAAATTTATTAATACTTGGCAAAGAAGTAAATATTTTATAAGAAAAGATAGATTCAGTGTTAAAATAATAAAATAGATTTCTTGGGGCACTAGTTTTAGAATTACATGGCAAGTGAAACCATCAATAAATGATAATTATTCTTTTTAAGGCTCAATTTGCTGTTTTTTTTTTTTTTTTTGGAATGAAATATTTTAAGAGATCTTTAGATTGGACCTGTGTGTGAGATTATATCTGGGATTTCTGTATAAATCAGTGTAAGTAGTTAAACTCTCTAAACTTTTGCAAACAGAAAAAAGGCATTAAAGATCTACAGTTTTATTTTTCTGGTAGACCTTTTGTTTTTCATTTGTGAATGATACTTGTTTTTGGGCTGCTGCTGAATCTTGCAGAAGGGGGCTCTGCATAGACTTGTGAATTAGTTTCCCCCCCCAGAGGCCCCACTCTATTCCTTCTCTGTACAGAAGTTCTCCACGGTTCACTTCCCCACATGCAGAATGGAGTGGGAAAACACCAGAACATGTGGTGGTTTTGGAGCATGGAGAGTCCAGTGTGGTGAGAAGCTCTGTTAATATTACCCACAGTTATGATGACGTGCATAGATGAGATCCAACATCAGTATTTGACAGCGTAAACGGTGCTCGCTTCAAACAAAACAAAGTCAATAAATAAGTAAGCAGTAAACGTCCTTCAGCTGGAAGCTTCTGCTGCTGGACACAAACAAGGTTACCCAGCTAACATGCAGTCAGACTGACGTTTTCTTCCTGCCACCAAGCAACAGGCAGAATGGGGTTTTTACATTGTGCTGTTGGCGTCCAGCTTCATCAGCTTCACAGAGTGTTTTTGGCAGGACTGAACTGGCACCGCGACCGATCGGCCAGACAGGAAAGCATTGTGGTCCAGGAGCAGAGGCGACTCATACAAAGCCGCTTCTACTGCTGCTGCATGTTCGGCATCCGAGCCCAGAACACAACGGCTCTTGTTCTAATTTGTTTGTTTATTGATGAAATTGGATTTTTTTTCTTAAGCAGTTTTCAGGATCAGTTTATGAAATTCTGCTTTGTTGCTACATTCGTCTGTTGTTTTACGTCTCACTGTTTAGGCCTGGGGCAGGGCGTAGCCAAGGGGGGTGGTTTTGTTTTTGTAGTCAAAGGTGAGGAGTTACAGACAAGCTCAAGAGATGTCACAATCATTTTGTCGACATCACCTTCAGGCAGCTGGGAATCCCTTCCCAGCACAGACAAAGTGACTCACAGCTACAAAACATGTTGGAAAAATACCACAAACTTGTCTGTGCTTAAGTTTCAGGTAGATGTGAATAGTCAAGCAAAAAGGAATGATTTAGATTTTTGTTTTTGAGCATGCCCCTCCAGCACAAAGCAGCACACCAAAATGTTAGAGGATGGAAAACTTAGAAATGTTCTGAAATAGCTCTAATATTCATTACACTGTGTGGAAAACATATTTTGTCTGCAATTATATTGATTGTATCTATGACTTCATGATACATAAATTAATCTGAAATTAGTAATTGTTGCAGATGTTTTAATATCACTTAATCTTTAGCACACTTTTTCACTTCACAACCATTAACTTTCTTGTATTTTATTTAAATTTTTATGTAATAAGTCCAGATAACTAAATCCAAAACAGAAGAAAACGGGAGAAAACGGATGCAGTTTTCCTATTTTTTCACAATAAAAAATGTGTAGCGTGCAAACTAAAAAAAAAAAAAAAAGCTTCTTTTAGTCCAACAACCCTAAATAATTGAAGCCAACCAATTTCCTTTAGAAGTCACTTAAAAGCTTTGCTCACACGCTTTTACAAAGTATTGAATCAGAGGGGCTGAATAGAAGTTAACTCACATTTTATTTAGTTTTATTTCCAAAAAATATTAAAAACAAGGAACAATTTTTTTTAACTTCACATTAATGAGCTATTTTCTGTGTTACTGTTGGCCTTTTACATAAAATCCCTATAAAATCTTTTTCATTTTGTTGTTGTAACATGTAGTGCAATATATCATTATTGCACTACCAGGATGCACAACATGGATAGAAAATTAATCTTTGAAGTGCAATAATTGTATTCCTCAATTTACTAGCTGACACTATTCCATTCAGCTGTCTGGATAGAGTCTCACTGCAGTAAATGCCCAAATCACAGAGGTGGAAGAGACTAGGGAAAAATCTGAACTTATTGCAGCTAATTTCCGCATCACAATATTTACTAAAAATATTTCCACTGCAGGATTTTCTCATATCTTTGCAATTCAAAAGGAACAAATAGTTTTACAAGGCGCTGTATTTACTAAGCCCACTGCTTGCTCACACGCTGGAACATTATCTCATCTTGCATGGGAGAGAAAGAGGAAAGACAGATGTTAAGAGAGCATGACATAAACTACTGAAAGGGAAATTGGTAAATCATGTGCAGCAAGTGTCAGAGCGAGAAAAAGGGAGAGAGAGAGAGAGACATGAAAGCAGCAGTGAAACAAACAGCTCAGACCTGCCTGGATGACGTCAGAGCAGATTCCAGACAGGCTGAGAGTGAAGCAGGTGTTGCCGCTGTGTCACCGCGCACTGTGGAGGAGGGTTCACAGAGTCACACACTTATTAATGACACAACAGAGGATCTCAACATATCGTTTCTTTTCTGTCCTGCATGGAGCATTAGCTGGTTTGCTTCTGGTTTCAGGTGGCTGGAGAACTCAAGTACCACCCCGAGTGTTTTGTGTGTCTGAGCTGCAAGGTAGTCATTGAGGACCGGGACACATACGCCTTAGTCGAAAGGTCCAAACTCTATTGGTAAGTTTGTTTTAAGTAGTCTAGGAGATTTTAAGGGGCTGAATGCAGAGTGGGCATGTCGAAATCTAGGTTAATGACTGTGTAAGTGAAAGCTGATGATAAAAAGATAATACTACTACATCATCTTTTGCAATACATCTCCTTCCTCTACAGTAAATTTACTGCGATCCAGTTAAAGAATGCATCCTTTGGAAGTCAATATTACATGTCATAATTTAAACACCATTTGAAAAATGTTATTCAGTTATATTTAAATATGTGACGAATTTATTAGTCATTCATTTGATTCTGGTTTGTAGGGATGCATCCAGAGGTCAAAGGACAGTGGCACTCAAGAACTGGAGATGCAGACCTTCAGTGTGAAAAAATTAAATAAAATAATGACGCTGCCATGAAAAAGTTAATATATAACCATATATATAATAAAATAACACTAAATGTAATAAGCATAATACTATATTTGTTAATTCTCATTGGCATTGTTTCCTTCAATACATATTTGATTAAATATCAACATATTTTGTCAGTTAAGTTAAAGACGTCTTTAATAATCATGCATTGCAATGCATTATTTAGCATAATCATCAGTCATGTTTCTTATGCTGAAATTAGATTGTTTTTACACACTTTTTTGCTAATATTGAGCATTATTTGAACCATTTTCTTTCCTGCTTTTGCAGTGGGAAGTGCTACAAGCAGGTAGTCCTCACCCCCATGTTGGAGAAACGCTCACACGACTCGATATTAGACTCCCTGCCGCACACGGTGACGCTCATCTCGATGCCCTCAGCAGCTAACGGGAAGAGGGGTTTCTCTGTGTCTGTGCTGAGGGACGTGAACGGCTCAGCTAGCGTTCAAGTCAAAGAGTAAGTGGCAAACTGCTGGTGGCAGATCTGTGCGCCTGTGTCGTTGTTGTGTGAGTAATGCCTTTATGTAAGACATGATTATAGGTTTGGTGAGCCGCTGCTATGTGTGTTTGTGTAGAAGCATGTCATGGCAAATGAGGTAGTGGTGGGAATCTTGATGTTGATTTTAAGTCGCTCGCCTGTTCTTGCTTCAGGGTCAGAGGGATGCTTATCAGTCCAGAGGTGCGAAGTGCTATCCACGTTGGAGACAGAATCCTGGAGATCAATGGACTTCCTGTTGGGACGCTGATGGAGAAGGAGGTGAGCATTTAAAAAAATAAAAATAACACCAATTCTGTTACAGTGTTGCACAAACTGAAAATGTTTTAAATCAAACAAACAAAGTTTTCTCATTAGCTTCATGCCTCAAGTGCATATTTCAAAGCCATGTTCTCATCTTGACGTGGATTTTTGCATTTCTCACATTCTTCCACTATTTGAACATTCTTGAGTTGGGAGAGGAAGGCTTCTAAATGACTTAAAGGCTCATTCTCAAAACCTCTCCCTTGAGTTCTTCAGATCTGCTCTTGTTTGTTTTGGATTTTGCTGATCTAGTCTGTTTTTCTTTCTCACCACTCATCAATATGGAGATTTTTCCAAAGGTTGCACTTTGTTGCTTTGCTGTGGCATAAGAACCTGAAGGCAATCAAATTCTGACACTAATGTCTGACACCTCTTTTATTTTCCACTTTAGAAAAAGGCATATCAATTAAAACCTTCATAAATAACAGGGTTTTCTGGAAAGTTTAGAAAACTCCAAATTTTAAGTTGAGTAAATTTGTTCGGTTTATATTTTCCTTGTTATGTTTTTGAGTTCCTAATAACTTTTAGGAAGTTATTAGGACTTCCTAAAAGTGGGGCCTTTACTTCACAGACCTACAACGTAATGCAACATTATTAGCAAAACCAGTGACGATGTGATTAAAACATGATAAAGCCACATCACCTGTGCTCCCAACTCTCTCCACTGCAATTTAGCTCCAACTAACTGGCTCAAAATATTACTGGTATGCAAAGTGTGACCTCATGTTCCTTTGAATATATTTTCCACCAATAATTGCATTCCAAACAATCTTTTGTGTCATTTATGTTGCTTAGCCTGACAATGTATTTGTAATATTTTGTGCATCCCTACTGGTACTTAGACGCTTGTTTGTGTTAGTTTCTGGCTATAATTATTTATTCACTACACAGTGTGAATGATGTGAAAGGAGTTAATAAAATACTAAAATGGTGACATCTTGAGGGTCACCAAGTCTTTGAGAAAACCACTAGAAATATCCGTGCCCACTGATTGTTTGGTAGCAACGTCCTACCATCACAGATGTAACGCAAACTGGACCCATTGTGCTTCAAATGAGACTAATATTGAGTTTCATTCAAGGTGGGATAAAAATGTGACAAAGGTCCTCATGACTGGTGTAAAGTACGGTGGAGGATATGTGATGCTGTGGGCTTGAGCCTTTGTTAGAGTGCAAGTTATCATGAACTCTTTAATATCCAGGGACATTTTAAATAGTGAGCTCTGCCAATAAACTAAAGATGGATCAACATTTGACCACATATTTTGTCTGTATGTGGTCAAACATGTAAAGATAAAATAACAGAAATGGTTCACAAGCCCCCAGATTAACCTTTTTTTGTCATGTCAGACTTAAATCTTTTATAATGCTGTGGGGTGACGTGACACATGTTCGGTTTTAGTAATAGTGATTGCTCTCATGTTGCATTAAAAAAAAATGAAAACGGCATAAAAAAATCATGGCGGTTTGGTTCACTTTCCTTTGAGAAAAAACTGTTTCAATCTTGCTTGTCGTTTCCTCGTTAAGGTGTACGATCTGATCCACCACACCAGTCACACGCTGCAGCTACTGATAGAGTACGACCCAGTGAGGCAGCGTCTAGATCGGCTCCGTCTGGGCTCGCCTAGGAACGAGCTGGGCGTCCCGGCTACATCCCGCATGCGTCTGTCCTCGCCGTCTGACACAGTCCTGGAGAGGACAGATGAATTTGACGATGGGATGCTGAAAAGGAGATCTTTGAAGTACGCAAGAGAGTCTAAAATGCTTACATCTCCCTAGTTTTTGGTCTGAGCCTACATGCCATTAAACTGTCTTTATCTGTGTTTTTTCAGGCGCAGTAACAGCATATGCAAGTCCCCAAACTCCCTAAAAGATGCCCCAATAATCACAAGAGACATCGGCCGCTCTGAATCCCTGAGGTCCTCCAGCAGCTGCTCTCATCGCATTTTCCGACCCTGTGACCTTATCCATGGAGAAGTCCTAGGGAAGGGCTTTTTTGGACAGGCCATCAAGGTCAGCCTGCAGCTCCCGTCTCTATTTCCATCCAGCATTTCATCTCTATCACTCTTTAAACTTCAAATAATACCTGCTTTCGTCTCAGGTGACTCACAAAGCCACTGGGGAGGTGATGGTGATGAAGGAGCTGATCCGTTGTGATGAGGAGACGCAGAAAACTTTTCTAAAGGAGGTGGGTAATGAGCAGCAGGAGGCTGCTGATTTCTCACACACGTGTCTGTGTTAAGATTCACAACTAAAATACACGCCACTTGCTCCAACAATCGCCTCTTTGTGCATTGTTATTTTCAGGTTGTCACTTTTCTCTGGTGGGAACTCATTAGTTTGACCCATATTTAATCCTTTCTTCACATGTGCTAAGCTTTCCTCTGCTCAGAACTGATTAGGAATAACTTGCTTATATTAATCAGGAACTTGTTTTTTTTTTTTTTTCTTGTCTACCACGCGTCTGGATTTCAGGTCAAGGTAATGAGAAGCCTCGACCATCCACACGTACTGAAGTTCATTGGTGTGCTGTACAAAGATAAGAGGCTGAATCTGATCACGGAGTTCATTGAAGGAGGAACGCTGAAGGACTTCATCAGAGACATGGTGAGTTAAACTTGTTTTAGTACAACCTTCATGCTTGGTGGAGTCAGAGTGCAGGTGACCTGAAGTAAACTCCACACTCTTACACAGATCTCAGCTCATTAATTGGTAGGTTTGGAAATCTGGAGGCTTAGTAATGAGAAGGTTTCACCAGAGGAAAATTACCTCACCCTGCTGCCCTCCTCTGTCATGTGTTGTTTATGTTGTTTTTTTTTTTTTTCTTACTTGAATTAGGAATATAGTTTGTTTTTGAGCTCCTGGTAACACAGTTTAGAAAAGCCTGGAAAACTGCAGAATTTGGTTTATGTCTTTCCAAGGTCTGGATAACGATAGAAAATAAAAAAGAATGTGTAAAAGTATTTGTTTACCAAGTGCAGTGCCTAAAAGTTTAATCCGTCCATCCATGCATCCACTCTTTCACCCACCTACCCCTTGTTCTTCTCTCTTTTCTAGGCTCTGTTTTTAAAGCCTGACAACCTTAAAATTATTAGTCATAAATTTATGGTGACCTGTCCTATTTATACTTTAACACAAGTTTGATAATTCTGGAAATTTGTGTCTACAATAGATTAGATTTCTGTCATAAAAATATGTAGGAACACTTTTTTTATTGAGATGCATTTATCAAGTATTCTTAAAAATGACTCTAATGACTCTGTATGTACTTCATTTATGATGCCTCTAAAAGTTTATTTTTGTCTTTTTTTTGTTTGTTTTCACTCTGGACTCACAGGACACGTTTCCTTGGCAACAAAGAGTCAGTTTTGCAAAGAGCATTGCCTCTGGCATGGTGAGTTGTTTTCTTTGTTTTGCCTTGGGGGGAAATTGACCATTGAACATCAGTGATTTGATTACTAGTTCTATAAAATCGTAAATTTAGCAGTATAAATTATGGGATTCCTAAGAAATCAATTTCCCTTTTTCTCTTAGGCTTACCTTCATTCAATGAGCATCATCCACAGAGACCTCAACTCTCACAACTGCCTGGTTAAACTGGTAGGTGACCTCTGACTGGCCTCTTTAACTTTGTTGACATTTTTTGCAGTTTTATGAAGAAAGCAGTATTAATAGAATGAAAAAGAAAACTACAATTATGTAGTAATTCTAAAAACGCCCCATATATTTTACTCTGAAATTAGCTTTAAGTAATCTTATTTGGGATACTTGTCATTCCTTGAAAGTTGCAGATTTCTATTTGTAACATTCTGGTTGATGCATTCACTGAGCAGTCTTTCCAGTAAACCCAGTTAACACTTTGTTTCCTCTTTCAACAGGACAACACTGTAGTGGTTGCTGATTTCGGTCTGTCCCGACTCATCGTAGAGGAGAAAGTTAAACCTCCTCCAGAGAAACCTTCAACCAAGAAGAGGGTGTTGAGGCGCATTGACCGGAAGAAGCGGTATACTGTTGTTGGAAACCCTTACTGGATGGCTCCAGAAATGCTAAATGGTTAGTGACTTATTCACAAAGAAAAACTAAAAAAATCTAATAATGTTTTAATTATGAGAGAAGAAGACAGTCATAGGATCAAAGAGTGCATGTACTTTATTCTTTATTTGATGTCATTTTAGGTAAACGCTATGACGAAAAGGTGGATATTTTCTCATTTGGAATCGTTCTTTGTGAGGTAAGCTGCTGTTATTTCACATTTCCTTCTCCAATTTGTTAAATACCTACTTGACAAAGTTGATGTTTCTTGGATGCCATGAAAAGATTTTATTTGTAATTCGATTCAGATTATTGGAAAAGTGTACGCAGACCCCGAGTGCCTCCCCAGGACGCTGGACTTTGGCCTGAATGTTGGCAAGTTTGTGGAGAAGTTTCTCCCTGAAGACTGTCCTCCAGCTTTCTTTCCCCTGGCTGTGGCCTGCTGTGACCTCACACCAGACAACCGGTGAGAACCTCCTCTTAAGCTTACTTGTCCAGAAAACGGTACAAAACATATCAAACATTGTTCCAATGTTTTATGGTATAAAAACTGATTGGCCTTGGATAACTCAATTCATCCAGATTATTAAAATGCAACTCCATGGATGCTGCCACTAATCAGCATAACAACCAGGCAGGTCTATTGACAGCTGTTGTAAAACATTTTCTCATAGACATTTTTCTACCTAAAGTTTCAATGGATTCTTTGTATTTTTTTAAAATTAGTTTTTACTGTTTAGAGGATTTGACTTTATAGTTTAGCTTTAGAGAGAGACACTTATTTAAAATTATTTTAACTGCTTTCTGTAACTTTAAATAAGACTAGTAAGTCAAATTTTATAATCATTTTGTAAGGCATTAAATAAAGTATCAAACCCATTTTCATGATTCCATTAAAAGTTAAGAGCAAAGCAACAAAAATAAATGACTTCCAAATTTTAAGGAAGAGTAAATGCAAATTATTTGAATTTTCTGGAGCATAAAAAATTAGGCATGGAGTTTCCTTTTAATGAACCTTGAAGCCTACGTCAAAGAGGGTTGTGTTTTTATGGGGACTTCAGGAATTTAATAGCATCCTGTGAAGCTAAAAACAGTCATAAAAAAATGTGCTGCAGCAATAAAAAAAAGAAAGAAATATAACAGGACTTTGTTCTAGCGTAACAAAAAATAACAAGACCAAAAAAAAAAAAGCAAAAAATTCAAGCATTTCACAAAAACTGTTTGTGTTTTGCTGCTGGGTTTTGTCTTGTGTCATTGCACCTTAAGGCCTCAGCAGAGGAGAGAGAGGAAAACAAACAGTTTCACATGCCATACGGACCTGCTTGTACACGGACATGTCCCTGCTGCCAAATTGCTTCCTCGTGTTTTCTCTTAACCTCGTCGGGCTGGTTCTTGCCTAAAGCTCCTCACTGATCTTTTCTCTCCTCCTCCTCCTCCCATAGTCCATCTTTCCAGAAGTTGGAAGACTGGTTTGATGCCCTCTCACTTTACCTGGAACTGAGAATCCCTCTGCCAGCTGAACTGGATGAACTCCATCAGAATCTGAGTCAACTCTACTGGCCTAAGGATCCGGTCCAGAGCTCAGAGGAGCCAGCCACCCCAACAGCAGCCTCTCCAGACTGCACCAGCATGACGGACAATGGCACCTAGGATTTGTGCCTTTTTGACATGTAGCTCTCTCATTCACTCTCTGTGACGCCTCTTAACTACTGCACTAATTCTGTGGTGGGATGGATAGAGGAAAACGGTCTTGAAGCCGAGCCAATTCAGAACTGGATAACCTGAGATAGCTGGACCAGTTGTCCTGTTTTTTGGAACATAACTCTGAGTGCCAGTGAACTGCAGTGAAAATGAGGAGACACATTTCAAATTCCTAACTTTTGGTTGCTTATTTTCGTTACTGTGTGTCTCCATTTAAAAACACAGAGCAGTTCTTAATTTTAAAGTTTATTTAATTGTAGCAACATAGGGGGGGATCTGTCCCCGTGAACAGAGACGTTTTTCGGCATTTTTGTCTTTTTGTGACAGTAGTTTTGTTTTTCTGGCTCTGATGGTTTCTCAGTGTGTTGGGAACATAAATTCATTCCCCGCCTTAAAGAGGAGTTGCCCAACCTCAGCAAAACAAAACAAAGTTCTTTTGACAGTCAAATCACAGTGCAGGTGAGGATTGTTGGCACATGTGTGTACAAATGTACTCTAGCAAATGTGTACAAGTAGGGAGAGAAAGAAAAGCAGCTCAGGCAGTGTGGAACAATTTTCGGAAAGACTTCTCAAGACATAATTTCAACTGGAAACTAATAAGTCAAATTAGAAAATAGAAAATTGGAAAGTCTGCCCCTGAAAGTAAATTTTTATTGAATAGACATAAAACAACCATATATCCTTCCATCTAAACATCGAATTGTGTTTCAAACTGGTGAAAGGTGAAACAATTCCCACAGAAAGACACTTATTAATGTCTGAAATTGGTTGAAAGGTGGTTGGAGTTGAGGCAACTTATTCTGAGTTTCTTCACTTAGGCTAAATGTAGAGGGGAATCTGGGATTTAAAAAAAGTCTACATTTCAACAGACGTTTCTGGGTTAAATAAAGACAAAAGACTTACTACACTCAAATAGCCATAAAAAGGTATGAATTGATGGCGAGTGATTAAAAGGAAGTAAGAACAGCATTGAAAATATGTCTCTAGCCTTCCAGCAGTCATTTATTTACTCCTATTGTTGCTCATTTTGAGCACTCATTATTTAGGAACAGAGGTGATGTCACACTGTGTGCGTATGTGTGTGAGCGCTTTTCTCCACTGAATTTTAGATCAAGATCAGTTTCCAGTTTAGCATTTACGCATGAGAACATTAAAAAAATATATTAACTCCTCACAGCTAAAATTAAAATCAGAAACCACTAAATTCGTGTCTCTTTTCAACAAACCAGTGATCTTTACTTTAGTCAGTTTTTACCATATGTGAAATTATTTAATGCTTCGAAATCATTTATCAAAATGGTGCCTGCTAGTGTTTTAGTGCTTTCTTTCTATTACATGTAAACGTTTTTTGTTAGTTTTTATTTATTTAGGTTTTATTTTTATTTTTTTTCGCTTGACATTTGACCAAGATTTTGTAATTTCACGGAACTGCATGGTTTTCCTTTGAAGCGTCTTTCCTTAAGATGTGTGGATGCCTGCAGCATTAACCTGCACTGTGTGTGAACTCTGAAGATAATACAAAACTATTGTGCTGCAGAAAAGTCTACATGTCGAGATTCGTCACAAGACGGTGAAGTTTCGCGTTTCTTCCAAACTTCACTGATCTTGCTTTGTTTCTTTGTAGTGTAATGATTTCCACTAATTTTTCAGAATAATGAAGACTTAATTTTTGTTCTCTTTAACAAATCAGGACAAAGGCTTTTGTTGGATGTTATGAAACAAACTCTTTGTAAAGTGGGGCTTGTGTTTTTTGGGGTTTTTTCTTCTGAAAGAAGAAATAATGTGTAATGTAAATAATGTGTATATGTGATACCTCTAATTGGATTGTGTAGATTTTTCGGTTTTTTTATATTAGACATTTCGACAGCATTTTGCTATCACCAAGCAAGGTACTGAAGACCAGCTGTAACCACTTTTATTTATATCTCTGTAGTGTTTCGTAAATAAAACTTCTGAATGTTGCGTTTTCAAACTGTCGTCAGTCTGTTTTTTTTTTAAGCCCTGAAACTTTTTTTTAGAGATTTTTTGTTTATAGTTTTATATCCATCCATTTTCTAACACCCTTGTCCCTAGCGGGGTCGGGAGGTGCTGGTTCCTATCTCCGGCTAACGTTCCGGGCGAGAGGCGGGGTCACCCTGGACAGGTCGCCAGTCTGACGCAGGGCAATACAGAAACAGACAGGACAAATAACCATGCACACACACACTCACATCTAGGGAGAATCTAGAGACCAATTTACCTGATATCTATGTTTTTGGACTGTGGGAGGAAGCCGGAGAGGACCCACGCATGTACAGGGATTTTCCAAATTTTCCAATTTGAGAAAACTGGGAAATTCACTCTGATACTCAAGAAGCAGAAGGCTAGTAATATCTGCTAGAGATAAATAAATTTTAATGTGATTTTTGGTAAAATTAGTCGCTTTGGTATTTTCATAGTGTAAAATAATGTTTCAAATATTTAAAACATTTCTCCAAACCTCACACTTTACAAAGTACATCATACTCTGGACTGATCACTTTAACATACAAATTGTTGAACTACAAAAGTAGTTCATTTCAAGTTGAACATTTTCTGACACTGCAGCTATGAACTTTGACTTATCTTATTTGTAGCACAGGTTTCGTAAGGAGCCAACAAATATTGGTGGAATAATTGTGAGGTAGACAGAAAATGTCACATTGTTTTTAAATTCTAAATCTGAAAGGTGTGGCATGTAAATGTATTCAATCAATAGTACCTAGAGCCCGTTGCAAATTTTTAGCCGTATGTTACTTCCTGTTTTGCTTGTCTAGCGGCTAAAATGCTATTTTGCTTTTAGCAATGTAGTCTGGTAGACAGGCATCATATCTTAAAAATTATGCTTTTATTCACTTTACTTGTTTTGCCACAAGAGGGAGCTACTGCTACATTCTTGTCAGGACAACTGCAACAACTACACTTGAACAGTAAAAAAATATTCATTCCTATACTTTTTTGTTTCTTATTTTTTTAAAAAGACATTACACTGAAGAGTCTGTTTTTAATTTCAGTCTGAGCAACAACAAATGTCACACAAGTGCTAAAAATCAAATGCTGAACATCAATACTCGTCGTACGTTATAATAAAACCTATTACAGCCAACAGAAAAAACACCTGCGATCATTGATTGCAGGTGAAGGTCCAACAACACCAAATCATCTGGAGTGATCACATGACAACCAATAACCCATCGGGAAGTAACAGTGCAACAAAAGGAACAAACTCAAACCCGTCTGGTGATTTCAACTTATATACATACTTTTTTTTTTTTCTTTTTTAGTGAAAATTGCAGTTCTGTTTAATGGGATGTATTATGGTCCCTGGATGACAAACATACAGCAGATAGGCATGCACATGCAATAGGGTTTTTCACGGTTTTAAGGAACACCAAACTGTGGGGTTGTTCCTGCTCTACTCCATTCCCAATGTCTACTCTGAGATCCACAACTCAACACAGGAAGCTAATCTATGGGCAGCACACTGTCATACCCTGCTGAGACTGAATCCAGGCTTTCTTTATGCTGTGTGTTGTGGCGGGGCTATCTTCTCCTGAGGACTAACTAGCTTGTCTCGTGCATACCGAGAGAACTCTCGGATTTTCCTGTCACTCCTTAACCTGTGGATGAAAGGGGCAAGTCTTCTTCCGTTTGCCAAAGAGCGCTATCAGAACAAACAGGATACATTCAGACGTATCATGCTAAGGCAGTTTCAGAGCTGGAGGCCTTTTTCTTCAGTCTTTCATGGGCCGTTGTTTACATGATGCATCCTGTAACAGAGGAGCATGACTATTTATGGACACACATCTGTGTCAGTGGAGTGTCTGCAAGACAAAAAGCACTCTTTGTCGTAACCATGTTTCTGTTCTCCCGCGGCACAGCCAGTGGGACACGCAAATCAGAGCTTAACAAATTCGACTCGCCTCTTTAAGAAAAACAAACGATAGCAGAAATCTCCCCATTCCAAATCATCATCTTTGTACAAAGACCCGCTTTCCAACAAACACTGATGAAGTCAAAGTCCACTTGACTTAAAGCTCAAGCTGAGGAGAGATTATTCTGTAGAAAACAAAATACTTTCGTGGGTTTTGTATTTTGTTACCGCTGTGTCTGTATTACTGAAGAACATCCGTGTCTCACTTATTAAGGAGAAAAAATGAACAGATTAAAACAGGGAACAAATGACACAGCAGACAGGTTAGTCTTTGGAGCCGACGCTGCTCCCCAACTCTTCTGAAACTTGAGCTCCCTCAGGGAGGCGGAAAGGAGAAACGGGGACGTGGGAGTGGTTTTGGTCCAGTTTGAGGAATCCATGCTCCTCTCATGCTCCAGGAGTACCGGCGTGTTGACCTATGAGCGGGTCTCCGCCCTCCTGGACTGGGGTGGTCTCGTGCTCGGCCATGATCACGATGGTGTTCTCGTCTATGAGCTCACAGGTGGGGTTGGAGAAGGCTGACAGGGGCAGGGAGATCCTCTGCATCTCACGCTCGTACCGCCGCTGTTCATGCTGCTTCTTCATGCTTTGACCCCTAAAGAGAAAACACAAAACAGAGTTATGTTATTTAAAAACACAACAAATGGAGGAAAATACTGACATAAGAATTTAACACACTCACTGGAGTTTTACGCATTTTATCAGGTTACAACAAAAACTTTAATGTATTCTATGAAAGGAAAAGGATAAACTGGTCTCTTTTATTCTTCACAAATAAGAGTGTGTGAGTGCAACATGCATTTGCATTTAGCACCAGTGAGGCCATATCTTGAGGAATAATATTCATCAAATCTGTCCAGCTTTCTTTTTCCCACTGCACAATGTTGCCACCATAATGTTAATGGTGAAGATTGTATTATAAGGGTGATGTCCAACCTTAGTTCTCAGCCAAAGTGTTTGGCATTTAAGACAAAAGTTAACTTTGATCTGTTTATCCCACATCTTTGCTTTACCGTTCTTATACTGTAGTTGTTAAATAATGAGCCTTAATCTGCATCGGCATGTTAAAGCTTCTCCCAAAAAAACCACAGATCAGAAATTGGCCACAAAATTCTTATTGGTGCAGATCATGATCTCCTACAGCCCTCGGTGTTCTTGAAGCTGTTATTTGTTTCAGATAACTGGAAATGTGGCAAATTTCCAGCAAGTACCAAGAACTGATGAGCGATAGAAAATCTGACTGGGAGAGTTTATCTTTTCCAAAGCAGCAGAGTGGTGAGAAGTTACGCTCAGTGGTTTTCTGTTGTTCTGGATTCAAAACAAACTTTTCAGTGAAAACACCTCCTATCAGCCAACTGCTTCCAACTTTTCACCATCACAACACGGCCTTCAACTCCATCTATTATCGGGGATCTGTTAACTCCTTTGCTTTATGCCAGAGTGTTTCCAGAAACTCTCTGAAGCCGGTTGCTTAGCAAACAGCCCACGCTAGCTTTGCTCCTGCTATTTTAGTCTTCCTGTTTGGCAAAACGAGCTGCTAAGTTGAAGCTGCAAATCAAAGCGGGAGCCGTGGGGAATGGATTTTCTCAATTTTTCATTTGAAATTATGAATGGAAGAGAAACGCAAGAAGGCCGGTTGACCTCATCAAGAAATTCAAGCTGAAGGGAAGTTTAAATTACGTTGCATTGCTCATCATTTGCCTTTTAAGTGAACAAGCTTTCAAATCATCATCCTAAACACACCACAGCTGACCTGGAGAAGTAGGGAGTAATAATACAATTGTGTTTCTGTTTAAGAAAAACTGTGTATTCCTGAATACTCAGCTGTCATATACCTAGGAGATTTTCTAGTAAATAAAGTGCAACATTTTTTATCAACAAGAAAAGTTTAGGGATGGAGTTGGAGACAAATCTAAATGTGTTACATTGGTAGCTACTGTCAAGAAAAAATTAACAGCCTGAAACTTAATCTTGGCACCAAATCTCTAAGCTTGACCTGAGCATTGGGTATCTGGAAGATGCTCTTCCTGATATGCTGCTTAAAGTGGTGGCCAAGCCATGCCTATCTGATGCACTTAATGCCTTGTTTGTTTAAAAATGTGTTTCACCCACAGTCCACATTACTGGGGCTGCAGACAAATCGATGAAACTGGAGATTTCACAGAGAAATGAGCAGGAAACGGAAGTAGACGAATTCCCCGCTTGACTGGCCTTAAGTTGAGAATTCAACCATCAGATTTTATTTTCTTGAGTGAAAACTCCATGTCTAAGGGATGCAAGGATGTCCGAACTACAATTTGTTTCATGTGGAGACTGTTGACACTTAGTGAAAACTCAAAGTCTGCTACTTTTCAGTATCAAAAGAAATGCAGAGAGCTGTTTAGGAGAAAATCATATTTGCCACATGTCTGCAGTTCCTTCAATTGTGAGAGCAAGACAGTGTTTTATCTTAAGGTAAGAAGTTTCTATAGAGAGTACACATAGAAACTGCTGCTTCCACTGTGAGAGTCGCACAAACATTTAGTTCCAAGGTTCTAAAGAAACCTGTTTTAAAGTGGATACTCTCTAACACATGATGTGGCATCGACTCTCCTCCTAACATTAATTGTACACTAATTGTTAGTCAATAATATTAATTACTTAATGAATTCTTCTAGCGTTCATCAAGTAATGCCAGAAGAACTTTTATGAATCCTAATCTGCCATCTTCTTATCTTACAGCTCACAGAAAGATCAATATCAACAGATAAAACTTTGCCAAAATTGGAAAATGGCCACTAAAATTCTACTCAGCACATCTCTAGTTAATATTAGATCCATAACACCTGCTCATCTATCAAATTCCTGAAGAGCACGACACTGGACACCGAGGACAAGTATTAGGCCTCTGACATAACATGCTTCTCCTCCTTATTAATAATCTCCTCCGAAAATAGACATCTATGACGAAAGCTCTGCTAATAAGATGAGACAGCCAAGCTCAGATCTGAGAGGGTTCTTTGGATTGTTCTGCCAGGACTCTCAGTACCCTCTTGCACATTATCTGGGCCATCATATCCCATGTTACATAACTATGGCTGTGAAAGAGGAGGCTTTTCTACTCATTTAACCCCATCTTCCCTGACTATTCCCCTCTAACAACAGCAAATAAAGATTAGAACAGACCCGAGGAGCTTCATTTTCTGATAATGTGAAGATGCGGCTAAAACGGTCAATGAAGTCTAATTGGAAAAACAGAACTGAGAATGGAGTGTGTGCGCAATAGATGAGACCACAAAGGTGTGTGCAATTATGTTATCTTGTCATGCCTATTTCTCTATAAATGTCTGAAATATAATAACATTCCCCAAAAGAGAAGGAACAACTAGCAATACAGAGGTTAATGGAAGACAATAAGATAATAATGGCTTGACCAGTCTGCTAAGCTTACTGGTTACATTTTATCCACTGTTGGTCTTATCAGTGCCTGTGGAGGATATTTGTTCTAACCTTTAAAAAAAGGGGTTTGTGTTATAAGCCTGAGGTTTAATTAAACCTCTGCGATTTAGCAAAGAAGACACGTATATCTTTATCAAAGCATGTTTTTTGTTTGTAAAATGTGTTATTGCATTGCGGAGAACAAAATTATTTTTACTTATTTACTGCTGTGAACTCAACTGGCAGATTCTGCAAAACAGCTGAATCTGCTTATAAATCAGATTCAGCTTTTGTTTCATTCGTCATGTTTATTTGAATTCCAATTCTTTTTGTTTTCAACATTTTCTTTTTTTTTTAATAAATCAACCTGCTACTTCCATGTGTGTGAATCTGTAAATGTAATCTAAGGTGTTGACCCTGGTGCTGTTGTGAATCTGATACTCTGTGAGACGGTGTTATTGTTTCACAATGTTATGGAAAAGTACCAGTGGGGAGTTAACATACAGTCAGTGGTTGGCAAATTAACGGAAAGCAGTTCAGGCTTTGCAGAAACAATTTTTTGCTTTGTGTATAGAAATTAGGGGTGCGCCGATTTATTGGGACAGATTTTGTTCATTCTGGATACTCGCTAACATCATGCGTTAGAGAATATCCACTTTAAAATTAGTGATTGGCTGGTACTTGCATGTAAAGCCGATCTTATCTATCTCAACAAAAGTCTAAAAATCAGCCACTGTCTTCTTCTGCTCTGCCGTGACAGAAGTTTGACAAACAGACCGGCCCACCAGGTCATGACTGCACGTTTGCAGTTAACAACAGTCATCACACTGTTGCCAAGTCTGTGACTTTCTTGCAATATGTAGTGACATTTCAGACACAAAAAAATTATATCTGCCAAAATTGGAATCAGCAGATCAGGGTTTTTAAAGGTCAGTAATCGGTGACCGTTCAGAAAACTGCAATCGGTCCACCTCTAATAAAAATGCTTCATAAAAGATACTAACTTTATCCCAGTATGTATTTAAATTAGACATACTTCAAATATAAAACCCAAAATGATATGACAATGCTGAGTGTTAAATACTAACCTTTTATAAAAGTAGCCAAGTGTGATGCCCACTCCGAGGATGATTATAATTGCCATCATAAGGCCACCCAGGACCATGCCTGCAAAAACAGGAAAGCCCTGAATTTTATGTGCAGCACTTAAAACTAAATCAAGCCGCAGATTTGTGTAAATAGTGAGCACAGGACATGTATCATGGACCCATAAGAAGAAAACCGTACCAGTAGTTCCCAGGTCCTTCTTCTTATTAGGTCCTGTTCTGACTCTCTGGCTGATGCCCATCACTGGCTGCCCAGCAGCAACATCTCTCTGTTTACCTGGCGTGGCTGCCTGGAAGCGCTGCGTGAAGGAAATGATCTCTGTAGGTCTGAGGGACCCGACCTCAGCTGGCGCAGCTGTTGTTTGCTCTAGAAACAGAAGGAAATGACAGATTTAAACACCTCTACATGTGTCCGTGTTGTGCTGTTGTCCTAATCCAAAATGTTAAACACATACAACTGACATTAGTGGCAAAATTATACCATTAATGCCAGTTGATGCATACTTTACATATATCAAAGATCATACCGGAGGCACTTTTCCAGCATCTAGTAGAAAAGTCCCACTAGATGCACTTTTCAGTTTGACAGCAAACTGTCTTTTTTCTACTAGAATTAAGGCAGATCTCAAGTACCCCTGGCCCAGGATCAATACAATTCTTCTATTTTCATGTTAGTTCTCCATGCAGTCTGAGTCACCACAACAAAAAACGGTCTTCAGGAATTATGGATCCGAACAGCACTCTTCAGATATTGCTAAAATGTTCTGTTTTGACATTTAGAAGGACCCCGTTTCTGCTAGAATAATCTCTGTCTCCATTATTCTTTTCAGACTCAGATGGAAGTGCGTCATTCAGACTGTGTGGTTTCTAATTATCGCTGCTCTTCAAGCATCAGTGCTGACGCAAACCCCCTCCCAAACTGAGCCTCTTCCTGAATTATTGCTGGAACCTACACTGCTGAGAGGACTGTTGGATGCATTTTCTCTTTTTTTTTTTCTTTAAAAAAAAAAAGGGCCGGAAATAAATATGCTCAACTCTTAGTCAAGAGCAACGTAAGATGGGAGTTACAGACTTCAACATCTGCACTCTAAGTCTCTGCTCAGTTTCCTCCCACAGAGTTGTTTATGACTTCAACCAAAATTAAAAGGCCTCAAGCCATGAACTGAAGCAGCCAATGAGGTGCTGTCTCCAAGAGGAAACGGCTCCTTTGCGCCAATGAGAGCAGCTTCGGGGCTGGGTCAAAGCCGGAACTTTCCCCCATGTGAGCAGCTTTGTTATTGTCTGACTTCTGTTGGTTTCAGGCAGGAGCCAGAAACAAAGGAGAGCATACATGACTTATCACAACTCTGACCAACTGACCTACTACAGGTCATAGTTTGAAAAGTTGAATGAAATTGAAAGAAAGTGGTCTGATTTTCCACATCGAGCGAGGAAAGAGTTCACAACTTTACTGAAATGTTTTTGTGTTGATAATTCAGAGAAGCTAGAACAGTGATGGATTCTAATAAAGGCAACATGACTCCCCACCCAGGGTGCCAATCTGTCAGGGATCGACTCAAGTTCTTTAGAAAGTCTTCCAGTTGTGTCTCGAGGGGTTTACCATCACTTGTTCTGCTGCCTAGTCAACAGGAACGGAAGAATCTAGTAAAATGTGATCCTACAACATGACTGGCTAATGACCATGAAGATTTCTGTTTTTAATGCGTTTTTTTTTTTTTGGCATCAGAACCACTTAATATAGGAACCAGAATAAAAATAATCTTTAGACTGATAAAACATGGGCTAAATTATTTGACACATTTCAAAAACCGCAGTTTTTATTTGTGAAGCCTAGTTGCGAAAAAGACAAAGAAGGTTCCTTCAGTTCTGTCAAAGAAATTTGCCACAAATGGAAGAATCGTTATTGTACTGTTTGTTGAAAACAGTCAGTTTTCAACAAACAGTACAATAACGATTTTCAACAAATCCCCTTTTTTTTTTGAAGGGAAACTAATCAAACACTGCACATAACACAAACATATTAATCACTGCCAGGTGCAGCGTTTGCTTACCTTTGCACATCTCAATTGCACAGAACTGCCTCTGGATTGTTCCATCAGGGGCTGCAATGTAGCACCAAGGTCCCTCAGAGGCGTCTGGGTTTCTGCAGTAGTTGTGATCTCCAGCACCTACAGAGCAGTTGATAAAAGCAGCAAGAGCTCTGTTACTCATTCTTCGCTGGAAATACAGGCCCGTCTCTGTTCCAGGACATAAACCACTGGATTCACGACTTATTAACAGCACTTCATCACAGCACAGTGAGCAGCCTGCACTGAGCACAAACAATGGAGAGAGCATCTGCTGCACCAAAGAGGTCATTTAACACCACAGACAGACTCCTCTCTGGAGTACAGGCTGTAAATCCATGCAGTTATTGTTCTATATGTCAAAGTTATTTACTCATTTTGTTTCATCTTTATCAGGCTGACACATCAACAGATGTTTCGACTTGTTTGTTGCACTGTGAGAACACTGTTGCAACAACACACGTGACATTTCAAATGTGATCAGAGACACCGGACTCAGCTGAACCAGGAGAAATTAGAATCAAAGCTCAGTTTTCCCATGTGGCTTCAAATAACAGTGTGTTTACCTGTCTGTGCATCTGGGTGCATTTCGACATCATAGTCTCTTGTTGTATTGATCCAGTTCAGACAAGTCAGACCTGTGGAGGAGCTCTGTTGTTCTCCTCTGTAGTCCAAACCTCTGGATCTCACACAGTCTGCGAAATAAAACATGAGAATAGGGGTAAAAAAAAAAACAAACAAAAACAAAACAACGACGAAAAAAAAAACGTGCAATCAAAACTGTTAAAGCTGTTTTAAAACTAGACAAAGACGACACTTAAGTCAACACTATTGCTGTTTTAAGTACCTGAACTTATTGCTGTTACTGACACAAAATGACCATAAAAGCACAATAAAATGACCACAATGAGCAGGTTTACCTCTTGGTGTGATGCCTTCCACTATGGCCGCGCTCAGAAAAACAATGTGCAAAGAAAAAAACATTTTGGAAAGCTGCCGGGCTGAATTCACTGACAACATGGTGGGTTGTTTTTTTTCCCCCTCCTCCTCCTTTTTCTAAAACTAATAATTCGTAAGTATCGGAGGATCGAAATGAGTGAGGAGCCTATGCATCAGACACACTGCTCCTCTCGCTTCAGTCCCAGCCCTTGTTTTTGTCAGAGCTGAGCTTTCTTCGTAAACAGCCTTCAGTCGAGGAGGAGGAAAAGAGGGAGGAGCGCGAATCTCAAGGTCCTAAAGCCTCCTCATCGCTGTTTCCTCTCCCACTCCGTACAGTCACTGTTGTCTTTACCTCGGCTTTCAGCCTTGAGAGAAATAATCAGCATTCATTTCGTTCCGTATTTAATCTAACCATGGAGTTTTATCTGTCTCTTATCTGCATGCTGCATCTCTTGCCCATACAAACCTACCAGGCCTCTTTCCCCGCTGGCGTCTGTCTAAAAAAGTGGGATCTGCAGAGGGTAATAAGGCCTGGCTGCTCCTCTGTGTAGCTGGTAATGAGGCCAGCCAACATGTGACTCAGCCACAGCGAACTAAACCACTTTCCATCCAGTTTTCAGGCAATCACCAGAACAAACACGCAGCATCTGTCCTGTGTGCTGCGACACACTCTGAACTCTAGGATATTTCCTTCACATTCAAACTGTCTCAAGAATATTCTCTCACATATGTCAGTATTGAGATCCTTTTTGGGGGGTGTATTGCCTTCCACTCTTTAAGGGAAATATAGTCATTATTAACAAAAACGTCACTGGTGGCAGTCATTCTAAACGGACCTTATTATTCTCCCAAAGTGCCGTCTGTTTATACGAAGCTCTTGGAGTTGCAGTCTCCACTGAGTTTCCATCTCACAGAGCACAATTCATCAACTCAGCTCCTTCAGACTAGCGGCAGCTGCAAATGAGCAAACACCTGGTAGAGCTGCGAGTCTACCAGCGAGCTGAGTTCATAACACAAAATACTTCTCAATCCATTGCTCCCAAGAAAAGAGCAGGAGCTTCTTAAAGAGACAGAGGTCCAATTTCAAGATGTCAAATTAGTCAAATTTCTTTTAAGTCATGTTTAATATATACAGCTTTTTTATAACTGAAACTTTCCTTCACATTCAAGCTGTAGCTTGACAGTCGCTTGATTGTGCTAGAGAATTTTACTAAAATACTACCCCTTTAATTGAATCCCATTTGAGTCAAATCCTAATGATGCCTTCGCGCCAAACACGCTACGCGCGTCAAAATCACACCTGACGCTTCAAGTTCTTTGCTTGTGCAGTTTTGGTGAGTTCACCCCAAATACGTTTTGAGCATCAGGTGCGTCTGGTTTACATTCAAAGTCTATTATGTGGAGCGTCGGACAAGTTGGACGGTCAAATGCTCCAAACGGTTCCAATCACGCCATTCAAGAAACCTCAAAACGCGCCACAACGGTCCTCGACGCGCCTCCATTGGTGTATTACATTGGTGTTATATGCATGTCTTAAAAGTGTCAACTAACATTTCCAAAGCACTGCTTGAGGAAACAATGATATGTATTTTTTATTTTTTTAAAAAAGGAATGTCTGCTGATATAAGTTCATCACTACAATCCTTCAGCAAAGAGTATTTTTCTTAAAACTTGCACTATAACATGATTTAAAATTTAACAAACTGAGTTTTACAATAGAAATATTTAACAAAAAAAATGTATTTACTACGTAAATAGTACCTAGTTGTTGAACCAGTGGAAAAACACTCCTTTCATGCTCCAAATAGCACACATATGTCTCACTGACATACACACATCATTACAGTGGCTGTTCCCTCTGCACTTGGCTTTTCTCCCTGCTGTCATAGTTAATCAGTAAAGTAGCAGCTTGCTGATACTCCACATACTCTCAGGTAGGACAGGCCAGATGGTCCTTTTTCCACTTTAAGACAATCTGACTCCATCTTGAGGAAATTAAGATTTATTCTGAGAAAAAAGGTCAGGTTTCACTGATAAAAAATCCCTTTGATTTCATCATTCACACTTAATTATTGTCAATCATTCCAAAATTAAACATATTTTGTTGAACCAAAACTTTATATAAAATATCATTAGTAATATACTTATATAGTCATAGCTCATTCAGTTTTCAATATAAAACATAAATAATTTATATGACAATAGGTTGCTAAAAACCAATGCAGGATGCAATTGATGAATTCCTTTCTAAAATATTACATTTTGACAAAAATAAAAGTGAAGTTCCAATAAGGGGCATGTTAGTGGACACTAGGTGTGGACTTGAGGAAATTGCAGGAAACACCCTTGGGTAAGATTTCCGTACGAATCATTAACCCAGGCTTGTCATAGTTATTGTATAATATATGCACACAATGATGCAACAGATCTTGTGTGCACTGAGTGCGCCAAGGAAACAAGGAAAGTGAGAAAAAAAAATCAAGATAAAGTGCAACATTTTCTGGTTTATAGACAAATTTTGATCTACTTTCCACATCAACAAAATTTCATTTCTGTGACAAATTCCTACTAAACAGCTAACATTGGAACTAATAAGTTCAACATTTGTGCTTCTTGAATCCTGGTAGTTGTCAGTGGGCTATCTGATGATGTAAGACTGCTCTAAACGTGTGGCCTGTTATGGACGGACCACCAGATCTCAATAAGAGCCCTCGGAGCTAGCTCTCAGCCCTTGTGTGGTTTAGAAAATGGACACTTATCCAATCAGAAGGCCTCTAATGGAAAATTAAACCACACATCACACCTCCCACTGGCTGCTAAGCAGGCAATATTTCCAGATGCTGTTGCATTACATCACTGCACTTCTCTCTTCTACTGTTGCTGCAGAGAGAAGCACAATAACAAGGCAGGGCAAAAATAACCGGGCACTATTGTTCTGACTGCAGCTCTCCATTATAACTCCACTGAAACTGAATAAAACTTCACCCACCCAGTTCCCAGAGGGTCTCTTCCCATTCTCAGCAAGGAAAGACACCAAAGTAACCCTACCCACTTTGCTCTTGCATAAGTTCATGAAGGGCTGGCGTCTGGCGGCATCAGCACCTGCAATCGTCATTTAAGAGTGAGACCATGTGATGTCCGTTCTTCAAATATCAAAAACTAATTTTATCCCAGGTCACACTGGTCCGCTTCCTTCTGCTCCCTCACAGTCTGGCCTCTTCTGCAGACACAGTAGCTGTTAAGCCAGGTGTAAAATGAACACCATTCTGAGTGAGAAGAGTGCAAACTGTCTGCAAACGCATTTGCATGCTTAAAGGATCACAGTGATGCTGAGTGCAAGCAGAGGTTTTCAGCAGATGAAGAAGAAAGACAGTTCTGGCAAAGAGGCCCCCCAGGGCACAGTGGAAACGGGGATCCACAAGGAGAGCCAACCAAGAGGGAGACAATGTTTCAGCTAGAAAAAGAAAAAGATAAAAGTTTTACTTTAACACATAAAACAGGAAAATCTGTATTGGATCATTGAAGTTCTTCTACTTTAATGCTACATGTATGACAGCGCACCTGGCTGGAGCTGTTCACAGTCTGTGAGGTTATCCAGCACCTGGGCAGTATTCTTCTCTGCCCATGCAGTCAGAGTCTGTGCCAGAGCAGAGGATTGAGAGGATTTCTCAGCCATCTGCAGCAGGTAGGGCAGCATGTGTGCAGACATGACGGAGGGTTCTGCAAACACATTGGCCTCATCCTGCTCGTACAGGCTGCAGCTCCTACAACAAAATACTTATGATTAATGTCCAGTTGAACAAATACCTCCATATATAAATAATGTGACTATACTCTGAAAAGCATAACTACATGTTGAATTTTATGCACCATCTCTCAACTTACAACCACAAACCTGAATGTATTTTAATGGAACTTTAATTGACTGACCAACACATATTGGTGTTATGGAAGAAAAAAAAAAGATAAATATTTTAGATTTTAAGAAAGAAAAAAAGAAAAAATATATTATGCTTATGTATTCAGCCCAATTTACTTTGAAACTTTAGTCCAATCAATTGCACTCAGAATTTTCAGTTAGTACATTAAATGTTGCAAAGGCTGCTGAGGCAGAAATAACATGACAAACCCAAACATAAAACTAAAGATACATTGGAATAACTTGGATCAAGCCATATTAATGTGGTAGAGTGGTCGAGTCAAAGACAAGCCTTTGACTAGTCAAAGGCTAGTCAAAGGCTAGTCAAAGGCTAGGCGATGTGTGGTTTAAGATAAGGTTTAAAAACAGAAGTGCACTGATACTATTGCTCCAACCCAACTGAGTTTTCTAAAAAAGACTATGCAAAGAATTCAGCCCCAAATCCCAAGACACCAACAACTGTAATTGAAATGAAAGGTAAATCTCCAACTTGTTGACAAATTAGGCAATTGTGTAATTGAAATATAAATAACACATTGTTTTCAATGTTTTTTAATATCAAAATCCTAAAACAGAGACATATGTTGTATTCAGTGCCACCCTGCGATGCTCTATGGTTATGTTGGAATGTGAGGTTGTAATTTGACAAAGTGTCAAAAAGGTTCAAGGCGCTTGAGTACTTTTGCAAGGTACCACACAGATTCTGTTTGATAACACACCCTCTTGCTGGTGAGGCCTCTCTCAGCACTGATCTGAGGTCAGTCTGAGGCAGGTGGGACAGCAGCACCTCCAGCGCACCAGGAGTATCCCAGCATTCCTGGAGCAGCAGGTCCAAGAGGAGGAGCAGAGCGTGGTTGATCTGCATAATGCAGACACTCCTCTGGCTGTTACCTCGTCTTGAATGATGCAGCAAAGAGGCAAAACGGGCAGCTTTCTGCCTCACCTCCTGGCATTGGTCCTGTAGCAGGTACAGGCCTGTGTTGATCAACCTACACAATAGTAATTTAAAAAACTAAACATAAAATCTTTTTAAAGTATTTTAACCAGAATCAGTCATTTAAAGCTGTCCAACATGATCAGATTTCCTTCATACCTCATCATGATGGCAGAGAGAGAGCTGTGATCTCTGAGGTTGTTGATGAGCGGGAGTCCAGCTGCACAAAGAGCCTCACTGCACACTATCCTGAGGACTTCTGGGGCCTCTGGAGCCCGCTGACACTCCAGGATACTGCACCAACGCTGAAGCATAGATGTCTTCAGGCTTATTAGATGAAAGTCAAAGTTAGAGGAATTTATGTTAATTTGGGAGTCTAAAATAAGGACATGATATGTAACAAAAAAAAGAAAAAGTATAAAACCTGAAATCTGACACATGGGAAAGCAGCAGGCTAGCAGCATGTAGAGCCTGAGAGAGGTACTCTGGTCCACCTTTCTGGATTTCTAGGTCTTGAAGTAATATATGCAAACACTCTGACAAACAAAGTTCTGAGTCGGAAAGCGGCTGAGGTAGAGCAAAGCCACCACCGGTCATCACAGAAACCAGAGCTGTGAGGTACGTGGTGCGGTAATCCACGCTGTCGCCCAACAAAGCCTCCTTCAAGTTTGACTGGAGAAAGAGAACATTTAAAAATTACCTTCATGTGATCAGAAGGCAGGTAATCAATCACACAGGTGCTGCTAAACGTGTTACTGGGCAACATAAACAAACAGCGGGCTATCTCTGGCTCATGACTGCAGATAGCCAGTATCACATATTTCCTTGTTTAAAGAGTCGGGTCAATCTTGAACAGCATGTATGAGTCAGAGTCTTTTTCTTAATAACCTTCATGAACTTTTAACACAAGTAAATACATTCTCCACTTTGTCACATTGTGTCGCTTTAATACCACACACCTCAATCAGTTTTATTAGGATTCTGTGTGTTGGCCAATTTATCCTCTTTTACTCTGATAGCTCTGAATCAAAATAAAAGATATGTGGCATCTGCACCACTTCCCCAGATAAAGAGAACATCCCTACAGCATGATACTGTCACCACTATGCTACTGAAAGGTGGGTGCAGCATGATGTGCAGCAACATTTCCATCACATCATTTTTAAAGAACAGGGTTTTTTATACTATGATTTAATTACTCATTCTTTTGGGGGAAATATCGATTAGATAAGATTTTATTTAAGGGTGTCAGAGTGTAGGAGGGTGATTATAGGTGAATGTCACACCTTTTCTATTGCAAATCTAGAAAGGAATAGTCATTACATCCTAAATTGTTGGACTGTTTTTTTTTAAGCTCGTCTTTGAGTTAAAGTTGTTGGGAGTGTCTCTGTGCCTCACCTGCAACACCTTCTGGATCACTTCCTTCAAGTTGATTTGCTGCCAGTCCTGGCTGCCCAGCAACCATGTGACCAGCGAGAGCCTCAGCTCAGGGGAGGCTGCAGAAAAACTCTCCCAAGTTTGACAAGCCCACTTTGGATCTGAACAGAGGAAGTGAAGGGCTTGCTGATAGAACGATGACAAGCCAACCTATAGAGAACAAAGTTAAAAGAAAAGAATGATTGAAATCTGTCAGACTGTAATTGGTAACCTCATTTTAAAGGTAAACGTAATTTGATTTATATATTTAGCACATTTTCAGCAACAAGGCAACTCAAAGTGCTTGCTGAATGGTGTTAGAAATCTACTTTAACTTAACAGGGCATACGCTTGGTTTTTTAAAGTGTTTTTTAAGTCCTTTGCAAACAACATAAAGCAAACACAGTGTCTCATATATAGTTGTCACACACCTGAAGACCCTGCTGAGGCGCGTGAAGATCATGCATAAGTCTGTCACTGAGCTGCAATAGGAATGTCTCGCAGGAATATCTTCTCAGGGAGCCAGCCACACTGAGGTACACTGCTCTCACCAGGGGGCAGCACTGAGTTGGGGTCCCCAGCCACATTGAAGATTGGATCCTGTTCACCACTTCACGCAAGTCGTCAGAAAGGACACTACAGACACAAACACGGCAGAGTTTCAAAGTCAGGAAGTTATTGATGAATATTTAAGCACCTCCTTTATTCCAGTCCCACCTGTCTGAGCAGAGAGCTCGGTCCAGTAAGGCCTTCATCTGCAGTAGCTGGCCGTGGAGCCGGTTGTGATTATAGGACTCCTGCGGACCAGGGAGCTGAGAGGCCAGCTTTAGGAGGAGGTCAAAGTACCCTGAAGGGGGTGTCATGGCAACCAGAGCTTTGGAGGCCATTACTCTGACACTATAAATGGGACTGGCAGATAGCTGGAGTAACGGAGGCAGGAAGTCCAACAATGTTCTGCCAGAGGAAACACATGAGGATATGCACACTCAGTCACATAAACAATGAGTTTAAGAGAGGAACAGATGCAGAATAATATAATTTAATGAGTTGGAAAAGAATTCACAGTTGGAAATTATGTGTTATTGAATTGTCGCAATAAATACCAAAGCAACAAAACCTTTCACTGACTGGAAACTGAGATGTTACTCCTAGTACTTTCCAAATAAAATAAAACGAGGCAGCACTTTTAAAAGGTCACTGCCTAGTACGCCACATCCCATTTCTAATGTACAAAACTTTATAAAATAAAAACCCTAATTTGCTTCATCTGAACAAAACACAGGTAGCAAAGTAATACTGATCTTACATTTAATTAAAAAATATTTTTTTATCCTAAAGGTCCGAAATGTGAGGGTTTTTAGCATCTCCTGTCCTGGCAGTTAGGAAAGTTTGGTGTGTGTGGTTGCAAAGTGTCAGGGCTAATTTGCTCTAAATAAGAGGAGAATTTGGGCATGTATCTGGTGCCAAAACTCAACAGAGCAAATTAATTGCCCTGCAAATCCCATCTGGTTGTGGTAAAGTCAGGTTTTAAAAACTTAAGTCTGAATATCAATTTACCTTCAAAGGGTCCAAAATCGCAAAATGCATATCTATTTTTTTATTTTGGGCTAGACAAGATATATTTAAAGGACTTAATGTCTTTTAACCTTTCCACATTTATTCATCATCTGCATACATCTGCGTTAATTCAGAAGAAATCAAATAAGTGTTGTAAAATCTTGGGCTCTGCTCTCAGCAGCTCAGATTTGTACTGGCTATGAACTAGCTACAATAAGCAAAGGAAGTGATAAGTTTAGAAAAAGTGGTTAAAATAGATCTAGATGATCTATTTAACTGGATTGATCAGTCAATAGGTGTGTAAGCATTACTCTGATGAGTCTTGCACGCCAGGCTGCAGTTGGGCCAGCAGAGTTAGGATCGGGTAGAGTGAGGGCTGCAGATGCAGCTTGGCCCCATTGGTTGGCTTATGGAGGTGTTGCGCTGCCCCTCTCAGCTCGCCCAGGAGGAAAGCTTCAAGCGTAGGGTAGTGAAAGAAGAAGGCAGCAGGGGACATGCTGTGTTGTGTGGGGCCAGCCTCCACACTGCTGGACCGCTGGCCAAGCATTCGAGAACAAAGAGAGCCTAGAGGAGGACATGCAGGTTAATGGACAATTCAGAGCAGAATTTTCATATCGAATTGGCAGAAAGTGAGCTTCTGACTCACTGTAAAGTTGCAGTGCGGCATTCCTCATGGCCCAGCAAGAAGATCGGAGCAGAGTCAGAGACAAGACGGCGACAGCAGGAGCAAACTGAAGAACAGCTGCCCCCAAACCCGCGCCACGCACCAACGCCTGCAGAGTGTGAACCGCACATACCTGTGGACAAAATGACAATGAGGTCATCGCAGTCCATCCGATTCTTTATGAGCAGCATCAACCAGATAGCGGTTGCAGAATCAACACACCTGTGGAAGGTCCAGGGTTTGGTCCCAGTTCTCATCGAGGGGACATCTGGCGGTGTCCAGCAGGGTTTGCATGCTCAGAGCTAACAGCGGCCTCGCCTTACTGACCTCCTCTGATGAGAGAACGCACAGGATCAGCATGGGCAGCCCTGCAGCCCGTCGGGTCACAGACGTAGAGCCAGGGCACTGAACAACCTGCAGTCCCTGAAATTACATCAGACAGTAATAAGTCTGCACATCAGCAGTTGTCTTTTATTAGTTAAGGAGAAAACCAAAATTACTTACATCTTTCAACATTTGGGCAGGAATATCCTTGAGGTCTGAATCACTGCTGTTCAGTAGAGACGTACAGAACTTTGTGAAGCCTAAACCACAGCCCTCTACTGCCCCCTGGTAGAAAAGAAACATCTGTTTGAAGGAAACCAGTGTAAGTTTAACTTTAAATTAAGTGGTTGCTGGAAGTTTACATACAATTATGATTGGCATGAAGTGCCAAATAACATTTGTTCTTTGTTGAGTTATTCAAACCATTTTTTCTCCAGGGTGTATTTAGCAAACAACGAGAGCTACTTTTGACAGGTAAAGTTGAAAAACAATTTTGTTATCAACATAAATCGTTCAATAAATGATGCTAAAAAAAGTGAGAGGAACTTAGTGAAGAGCTGAGCAGATAAAAGAGCTGAACTCAACTGATATTTGCCTAGTGGCGAAATGTTTTATAGTCACACAAAACAAACACTGAACTGGGTTGAATCACAGTATAGGAAGTGAGGCTGGTAGAAGTAGCAAGTTATTCAGGATCACTTTGGAGGGTCTTAGGAGCCACATGTGACCATCTGAGTAATAGTTGGTTAAAAAAAAAATTGTTATTAAGGGACAACTTAGTTACAGACATTTAACTAAACATCTCTATATTAGAGTCTGTCTCAATGTGAAAATTAGAGGAAATTCATAATAAAATCAAAGTTATGCATTCAGTTCCATGTAAGAAAGAAAATCACAGAAGTTGTTTATTGAATTTAATCATCCCAACCTGAAAAAAAAGTGTAATAAACCTTTTTGACCATTGACTTTAACTGTGTATTTTGAAAATAACATACCCAGTGGCGGCATTTTAGAAGAATATCCTTAAATACGTCTGATGCCTTTATTAAATCCCATCTCGTTAGAAGACACTCAGAATGTTTCTTGGATTCTTTCAGAACTTTCTCCACCAACGAACCTAAAAATATTCCCGTTTCCTGGTGCAAAGATGTGAAAAAGAAACACAGCTGAGTTTTCCCATCCTCTTAACAAAGACTGATGCTGAGAAGGGGAATCTAAATGGTGCACGTCTCACCTTTAGAGAGACCCAGCAGCAGGTGAGAACAAGGCTGTGCTCTTCAGACAGCAGGACACACTCCTCCTCGTCTGTTTGGCCACTTCCAGACTGTTGGGATATCAGAGAGCTGATGGCATTTCCCATGTCGCAAAAGGACGGGGGAGCATCTAAGAGACATAACGCAATTCAGTTTCCAATGTTAAATAAAGTATCTAAAATAAGATTTCACTGTTCGCTAAGATTGCTTGATTACATTTTTCAGAGGCACGAGCCTCACAATCTCCATGCAGAACCGCAAGAAGCAGCAGAGAAATATTCTCCAGCAGATCCAACAACTTGGTCATCAGACTGCGGTCAAGTGTGGTATAGATATCATCAGCTGTTTCAAGCAAACACCTCTGAAGAGCGCACAACACTCCTGAAACATTATAAAAAAGGAATTCAGAGGATTCATATAAAGAAAAAAAAAGATGTTCCGTCATTATCAATATGAATGAATGTTAGTCACCGTGTATAGGTCTGGTTCTGGCAGAGAGCATCATGTCCGCTTTTGCTGTCAGATGATGCTCCTCCAGCTCCTTCAGCAGGACTCTGACTACACACAGGTTCCTTCCAGCGTTGGTAGTACAGCTCAGGCTGCACCGATGTCCTGATCTACATGAAGAACAGTCGATACTGCTATCACCCAAACATATCACCATTGTAGTCAATATTCACACCTCTGAAATTTTTCCATATTTTGTTCTATTATAACCACAGGTGTCAGTGTTCAATATTGATATATATAATGCACAAAGTTGTGTGAAATAGTGATGTTTTTAAAACAGTTTCTAAAACAAAATGGGTTCATATACAGACATTCATCCATTTATTGTTTATAAACCTTGAAAGGTGGCAGGAGGGAAAAGGAAATAAAACTGAACAGAACGAGAGACCTTCTTGACTTTGACACCACTAATCAAAATCCAGTACAACCAACCGACTTCAGAAGGCTTGAACATAAATGCATGCCACACAATTCAGATTCACAATTATGCTCCAAATTGTATTTGTCTTCCACATAAAATCCTCAAATTTCAGCATTTGTTGTTGCGAAAGGGGAAAAAAGCTAAAGGCAGGCAAATAATTTTACAAGACGAGGCACAAGAGGAGGTGAGACCTACTTTTGGAGGAGCATCTTCATCATGAGCGCTCCCATCTGAGCCTCCTGCACCCGTGGGCTGCGCAGAAGCTGCATACTCCTCGTCTCCAGGACTTCCGCAATATCAGCAGGGAAACTGGGAGGGAAAAATCTCAACAACAAGCCAGCCGAGAGCTCCCGGATCTAAAGGGAAGAACAGCTCTTGTGTTACATTTCAGCTAGTTTAGACAAAGAGAAACACCCGGCTCCACTCAGAGAGCCATACCTCATTCGTAGAATCCTCTAGACAACTGATAAGAAGTAGCTGCTTGGATCTGCAGAAGAAATCCCACTGTCCTCTCTGTCTGGCACAGCCAATAATAAGTCCTATATTTGCTGTAATTATAACCAGTTTTATCATTAAAGAGATGGAAGATACCTAGGTAATGCTCAGGAGAGCCACAATTATCTTTTTTTCTTTAAAACAAGGCATTCACATCTTTGTGTTTTAATACACAAGATCCTGTTAAGAAACATTGAAGTTTGTGTTTGCAACATAACAAAACATTAGTTCAATGGGTATGAATATTTCATTATACTAGAGTTAAAACATCTGTTGCTGCGTGTTGTTTTCAATGTCTCACCAGGTGGCTGTCCCTTCTTTTTGTCGGGGCTCCAGGTATCTGTGCACGTCTCCAGGACTGCAACAACAACAACAGCGCCGTCTTCTTCCTCTGATAGCTGTGTCCAGGTGATAGAAAGCTGTAAGGAAGCTCGCCTAACCACTCCACAAAGCCTATGTGACATAAAGAAGATCTTTTCTGAACAGAGAATACAAAACTGAAAAATCCAGACAAAAACATTTATCTCTTTTTTTTTCAGCACCTGTGGGCTAAAAAAAGAGCCCACGGGTGTTCTTTTAAATAAATTCCTCCTCACCAATCCCTTGCTCCAGAACATCCTTTCTGCTTTCATGACTGACATCTTCTTTCTTTTTGCCCTTGACTCCTCTGATGTGTGCCAAGCAGCCGTCTCTGATACGAACCAGAAACCTTCTCACCGCAGCCTGAAGGTGCTGCCGAAAAGGTGAGGACTCGCAATTCAGATTCTGGGGGATAAACTCCTTCAGTATCGTGATCTCCTCTGTAGAGGGAACATCTCTGGTCTTTGGGCTGCAGCAGAGCAGGTTGAGGGCAGCCAGGCGCACTTTGTCGTCTGCAGACCCGAGAGCCAGCTGCAGGGTTTTAAAGGTGGAGCTCCCCTGCAGAGCCCAGGGAGAACAGCCGCTGATGGCTCGGTAGGAGCTCAGGACGCAGGCCCAGGCGTGCAGGTGGCCTGGCTTGTAGGGGTTCAGGGAGGCCAGCAGGTGCTGGATGGCGAGGGGAAAACCTGGAGGGTGCAGGGCAGTAAATGTGTTGAGCTGTTGGTCTGTAGGAGAGTCACTTCAGATGTCAGAGCCTCCAGGAGGAGAGGCTGCCAGCTGTTCGCCCAGCGCCCGGCCAGATCCACTTCAGTAAGTGAGGCAGGAAGCTCTCGCCTCTGCTGCTGAATCAGACACTTATAAAACTCTGAGCCACACGGGGACAGGTGATTGGTCGATAGGCACTTCAGGAGATGGCGAGATACTTCAGTGTATTGACCCAGCAGCTACAGAGACACAGCCAAACATCTGGGTCACAGAAAGTAAAAGTAACAACGTTATAAAGAATGTAACTGGTATTATATGCTCACCCGCTCAGCTCCCACATGAGGCAGCAGAGCACAAAGGCGATGGTATTTGGCTTTGGCCTCCCAGGGAAGTTTCAATAATCGTTCAAGCAGATTAAAATAAAAAGTCTTGCTGGTGTCACAAAACTGCTCAGAATCCAAGGCATAAAGGTTCAGCAACAGAGTAAATGCACTGCTCACAAACTCAGGCACCCCTTCCACCTGCCAAAACAGAAACACACACACATAAAAAAATGTTTAAAAAAAACAACAACAAAAATCCTGTAAACAGTGGACATAGCATTTATTTGCCCCATTGTACATATGTGTAAAAACTCCTCAGATAAACTAATAATTTTTGCAGTAGCATAAGCTCACACTTAACATTTTTACAGTGACCTAAGGAGATTTTTTTTACCTCCTTTCCTGATATATGTTCCAAAGGTGATGAAAAAAGCCTTAGCAAAAATATAGTCACAAACACAGTTATCAGTCTGAAAAGTTGTATTCAGTAGCACAACTGTACATATAAACGGCACAACGATTGTGCCGATAAATCATATTTTAAACATTGAAGCAGGATTTATTTATTTTCTCCTTCGACCAGCTTGAATTACAAAATAACAATTCAAACCACACTGTCAGTTTCTGGGGATTGTAATTAATATCAGTTATTGCTAATATGACAAGATAATTTTCAATGTGGTGAAGTTCCTAGCAGCATAAAGTGGAAACAAGAAACAAATGCACCTCTAATAAATAATATTCAATAACTTAGCCAGAAAGCCTAATGCCAATCATTGTGTGTTCCTTCTGAGTATGAGTCAATGTCAGGGACTCACTGGGCTTTCTGCATTGGTCCAGATAATGTGTGTAAGCTGCTGCAGCAGCCTGCTGTTGTCGGGCAGGAGACGGCCGCTGGTCATCCTCCACAGATCCGTCACACATTCCTTCACTCTCTTTAGCCACATTGTTAACACTGCAACAACATTTTGGGTTTTTAGCAGACAGTCAAAGAGACTAAACAAGCAGTTTGGAGTTTACTCACCCTCAAAGGCAAAGTAGTGACAATCCTGCTTCTCCTCACACAGTGCACAAACAAGAGGAAACAAACCTTCTAGCAGCAAACAGGCCTGAGAAACAAGATAATATTGATTCAATATGTTGAAAAATCCCAACGTGTGTTCCACACAAGCTTTCTCTACCTGTGTGGTGTCATGGCGTGGACTTAGTAAGATGTGAGGTCGACAGCAGGTGAGGAGGCCTCTGCTCACAGCCAGTAGGTCCACTCTGCCCTTCCCTACAGGGTCAAATGTCACCTGCAGGACCCCCACTGTCAGCTGGCAGGGCTCTGAGAGGCAGCACAAAGAAAAAGTCTCCAGTCAGAGGGTAACAAGTCAAAATAAAATTTACCACTGTGTAGTGAGAGCAAGAGAGGTGAATTTTAAGACTAAAAAAAAAAAAGGCAAATGAAAATGCTTTAATAATTTGAACTAAAACCAGTACCAGTTTTCATTTTCTGCTCCTAACTGTTCCCATAATTTATTGTGTTTAAATACCACTGTATGACAGGCTCAAAGGGTACGATGCTGCAGGTGTTACGTACGTGGATGAGAGGCCTGCAGCAGATTCCAGGCTGCAGCTCCAGCGGCTGTGCTCTCGGATGCAGTGTTGATCAGCATCGCCACTGCCGTGCCCGCCAAAAGACGCGTGTCCCTGTTGCAGCACTGCATGACAGCTCACATAAGCAGCTTTTTCAACACTTGTTTGTCATCTAGAACAGTGTTTCCCAACCCTGATCCTCCAGGCACACTGTCCTACATGTTTTAGAAGTTTCCCTGCTTTAATGTGCATGATTCAACAAACACCTGTTGAATCAGTCATCAACTGAAATCAGCTGGACTGAAGCAAAGAAATACCTAAAACATGCAGGGCAGTGTGCCTTGAGGACAAGGGTCAGGAAACGCTGATTTAGAACACGATAAATTTGCTTTGAAAGAAAAGATACCTGTCCAAGTATGTCAATAAGAGCCTGAAGAATCCTCTGCACTGCTTCTTTACTGTGGTTTTCCTCCCACACCAGAGGAGCAACTTCGTTGGGCAACAGCTGAAACGCTTGAAGACACACCTGGAACCATGAATGTTCACATGTTAGAAATAAAATTAAAATAGTTTTATAATGGCTGTTCTTGATAGGTATTCCTGATGCATGTTTCATTTGTACCTTGACAGTGATATAACAGATCGGCCCATCTCTCTGAGATTCCTCCAGTAGCGCAGCAGGAAGAGATTTGGATACTCTCTGCAGCATTGGCATGAAGGATTCTCGCCAAACCTCTCGACCAACTACGCTATCCTCCAGGTACATGCATGCTAAAATTATGGAAAAATAATTAAAAGTCTGCACATTAGATCTGTGACATACTAAAATAATGTAAGCATCAGTGAACCCACCTCTCTGCACATCCTCCAACGAGAGAAACTGGTAAGAAGACAAAGTCAAATCATTTAAGACCAACGGTGAAGTGATCATTCACAGTTTGTCACATTACGTTGGTATTTTATGTAACATATCAACAAAAAGTCACACATAATTGTAAAGAGGAAATGAAGTAACACTTGGTTTACGGACAATTTATTATTATTTTTTAAATTTATTTATTTCATCTTTATTTTACTAAGATAAAAATCCACCAAGATTAAAAACCTGTTTTTTAAGGGAATCCAGGCCAAAGTGCATTAACAGTTCAAGAGGTACAGCAAAAGTATGAATGCAAAGGGTAACCAAACACAAAGTAAGGTCTCTGTACCTGATCACTGTGGACTATGGCATGAAAACTGAGGAGAGTCTCCTTATAAACCAGTTTGTGGTCCACCTTTGCTGCCAAATGCTGCAGCATCTGTGCAGCAGAAGTTTTCATTACACCACAGTTCTGCCACATCATTTTACAGTGAAAAAGGAATCTGTGGAGCTCACCTGGTCCACCTTGCGACAGGCTGTGGAGATGCTGACCATCTCCAGCTGCAGGGATAGGAGGAGTCTGACCAGAAGCAGGAGGTGCTCTTCCTCCAAACCACGGAGCTGTGCCTCTGGGATCTGCCTCAGCAGCTGAGCCGCCTCCTCCAAACCGCGCTCCTTGCTCCTTTTAACGCTGCTCCTGTCCGTACAAACAAATCGCCCTTTTATTACAGAACCGACGGCGCACGTGCACTTAAAAACAGCTTAACAAACCTGGAGGATTCAGACAGTTTATCGACAAACAGCTGGAGGGTCTGGCAGCCATTTTCAGGTGTCGACTCTTTAGAGATGAAACAGTCCTGAAGACTTTTTATCAGGTTTTCAAACGACATTGTAACTTTTACTCCTGAATGCAGATACCCGGTGTATACATATTACTGAAACACGTTTCTGTTTACTGTTGGAAAACTTCTACTTCTACGAGTTAGTGGTGATCACGGTAGCGATATGCTGCCACCTAGAGGCTGAAACTTGTGGGATAATTTTCGAATATATCCACCCTTAGAAACTTTTATTGCCAAAATGATTAACATTGGGGGCTGCTCAGTGGGTAGCAGTGTTTCCTTGCAGCAAGAAGGTCCTGGGTTCGACTCCCGGTCCGGGGTTTTTCTGCACAGAGCTTGCATGTTCTCCCTGTGCATGCGTGGGCTCTCTTCGGGTAGGCACCAGCAACTCCCGACTTCACTAGGGACAAGGGTGACTAGATAATGGATGGATGGATGATTAACATTGCTCTTGTATTTGTTGCTGACAACAAGTACTAAAGCAATCTTCTTTAGTGTGTGGCGTCCCGCAAATTCTGGACTGACATTATATTTAAAGTTTCAGCTGAAAACAACAATGAGCCTATATTAACTTTTTAAAATAGATTAAAAAAAACAAACAAAAAGCATTCACAGTTATTAAGAAATATCTAAAGCATCTATCAACTTTTATTGCATTGCAGTGTGCTTTCAGAGTAAAAGGACTGAAACATGGTGGGCGATTCTGCAATTTTCTTCCTGCAGAATTAAGGACATTATACAACTACTATAGAATACACAGTTTACAATGTCTGAAACACAGTAAGAAAATGTAAATAAACATTTAAATGTAGGTTTCACTTAGAGATCTGTGTCAATAGATTTAAATATTCTAACATAAATAGAGCATTCTGCAGAAGGTCGCCTAAATTAATTCAGATCTAATGTGAGTTCTGCAAAACAAATAAAAGACAACATAACAACTATTTTTTAAGAGCGTCATTGTGTCATAATCCTTGCACTAAGTCAGATTACTTCATGTGCTAAATAAAGGCTAATTTTATACATTGTGTACGATGTTAGAATGATTTTGTTATAATTTTTGAAAATGCTTATATCCATTAGGAAGCTAGAAATCATTTGGGAAATTTCCCGGTAGACTCGTGACACTGACTTGAACAGACGAGGTCGCTGTTGTGTACTTGACTCACCGCACAGATTTATGTTTTCTCAGAACAAGAAGGCTTGTCGGCCGTGATTGGTTAACACTTTGTTGCTAGGACACCCCACAGAGTTTACAAATGTCCAACGTATAATAGCGAAATGGCTAATATCGGTGTACTTTCTGCGTCTGTTTCAGGCCGGACTCCATTTATCTTATTCCTCGTCAGTTTTGTCCACTCTCAGAACGCTCTGGGTAAGATCTTTCTACGTAATTCGCCTCAAAGTTATCGTTTTGCGTTAAAAGTGCGCTACGTTTCGTACAGGAACTAGCTAAAACTCATTTTATCTTCCACAAATGGCTGGAACTGTAACTAAACAGTAATTGCATTTTCATTCACAGTGTTTCAGCCATCGTTTCTTATCTCCAACGGACCAAAAGTCTCTGCATTTCTGCTGGGGGACACATCAAGGATCTCACTGCATCTGAAGACGGTTTCTGTTTCCACCACAACAGGTAGGGGGGAAAAAAAGACAAAACACCCCACAAAACATTTGCTAGTTGTTGATGGAATAGTTTGGTTTTCAGTTTAGCTCCACCAGAAAAGAAAGTACAGATTTTGTGCTATGCCTTGTAATTGTAAATATTCATATTTCCTTTTAACTTTGCAAAGATGTACCTTAATGTATTTTTTTATTGGAATTCATTGCAATTGACCAATATAAAGTAACCCATAATTATGAAGAGAAAGAAAAATGACATTAAATGTATATTCTAATAGAAAAACCTACTATTATGTACATCACACCATTACAACTCTAGCTGAAAGATTGTCCTTCAGTAAAGTGAACATGTGTCTTGGTGTAGAGTTTTCTGGAGTTCCTTTTTTAGGATTGCTCTAAATTTAACTCCTCCCTTCTTCTCATGAACAGTGCCCAGATATCACTGCTGAAGAAAAGCCTGCACGCAACATGAATTGTAACAACATAATTGTTATCTTTCACAGGAAGCATTGGTTCACCATCATGTGTAACAGAAGCAACACGGTGGGCCCTTACAACTGAGCAAATGGGAAAGGTACAAAAGCCCATCAACGTTACTCAGCCACTGCATATATAGATAAAAGAACTTATAAAATTCACCTGTTGTTTGTATTAATGTCAATTTAATTCTGCTTCCCAGAGTGCAATTCGTATTCAACTGACACTGAATCAAAGCCTGCATTTGTGTGGTGAGAACGAAACGAGTGCCGACTGCTGTCCGAAACTGCAGTGTGTTCTGGAAACTCTTCAGCTGTCCGCCTGCCTTGGAAGCAGACCCCAGGCGTCATTGCTGATCCAAGCCACCATAAACGCCCGGTTGTTTCCTCCTCATGAAGGATCTGGTGGTTTGAATTAAGCCTTTCTCATCATATTGTGAAGTGAGAGCTTTAAAGGCAGCTTGTTTTCTAAGAGTCGTCTGTTCATTTCAGATAATAACACAGTATTTCCAAACCAAGTGTACCAACCTCTTGGTGTTTGTCCATGTGACCTGACATCCAGAGCATGTGACGTACGCTGCTGTTGTGACCTGGTATCAGTTTTTATTATAGTAGTTTAATAAACATAATTAGTCAAATGTCTTTGTTTTCTCTTTTAAATCTTCTTATTTGTGTTTTCTACCAGGACTGTTCCAATGAAGATCTCAAGATTTTTGCGTCCCACTGTCTGCTAGGACCCTTTGGGGGACAGGTCTCCCCTGCTCCAGATTTCCAGTGCTCTGTGCATTCTGCTGAAAACTCCCCAGACTGGTTTCCATTTTTATGTGTCACTTCTCCACCTGAAAACAACCCCTACCTGGGTCTTTTCTATCAAGGAGAAACAATGTGAGAATATTTTTGGTTTGTATTTTTTTATTTTATTCAGTAGTTTTTGTGCTACATTTTTTTCACTCTCCTGGTGTAGTGAACCCAGGCCTGGCCCATCCTTCCAAGAGCCTGAGCTGTCTGCTCCTACGCCATTTACTCCTTATATTCAGGGAAGTCCTGTTGTCACCTCCGATGACAAGTACTTCACTATACCGCAGGTTGGTTGTATTAGTGTCACTTTTTGTTTTTATTTTTTGTAGCAATTTTAATTGTATTATTTTATTTTTTCTTGTCAGATTTACAACTAGTAACACTTTATATGCGTTTTTATTTTTCAGATGGTCCTGGGAGGATGCTCTGGTGCTCCTCTGGCCTTTCTGCAAAATTTCAAAGTAGAATGTATAACTCGCTTTCACTCATGCCCAACTGGTCCTCCCTTAAAAACGCGGCAAGAAGATTTGAGCCTTGGCGTCCTGAATGGGCAAGGCGGTGGGTCTTACCTGCTTACATAATTAAAGCAGTATTTTGATGTGCTTTGACACTTTTTGAGCGCAAGTATGTGTGTTTTTTTTTCACCAGGTGTTGTGAAGGTGAATTTAACTGATGACAAGACCCCTGATTTGTTCCTTTCAAGTGGTCAAGGTGATTTTATTTATATGTAGACTTAAATCACTAAAACAAATAAACTGGCTCTGTCTAGCATCTAACTTAAAATGGGTTTATATTTATCTCTAGGTGAGAGGCTGAGGTGTAAGGATATGACTTTAGCGCTAGATTACAAATTCTACTGGAAAGAAAATGGCATCACCAATATCTCACTGACTCGCACTGTTGGGACAGTTATCTCGAATGGAAATTGTAAGTCTTGTGAAACTCTTTATTTTTCAAAGTTAAAGTCTTTTTGTGTAGGGCTGACATATTCTGCTGTCCTGTCCTCTAAACAGTGACTACAAGATATTCTGTTGTGTTTCTAAATGGAGGCTCTATGGCCGAGCCCAACTCAGGAAACCCAGGTGAGAGAAAATAGTAGTTGTTTTTTTTTTGTTTTCAGTTGTTAAGGTCGCTACTCTTATGGAGGATTAAACCAATTTTACATGACAGGTTATCAAGTGGGACGACCTGTTATTGCTGGCATTCTGGTCAATAATACAGAGTTAATACAGAGGACACCAATCAATGTTTGGAAACCAGGTAAAATCTCTGTAGTAACGGTGTTAATGAATGTTTATTAACACTAAGTTACACACATTTCAAACCTTTATCCTCCCTGTTTTCTGATCTGGTTGATAGTGGGTGATGGTCTCTGTTCCACTGACAGCATGAAGCCAGTTGTGTTTGGGGAGAATTCAACTTCAGGTTGCTTGCTGCCTATCGGGAAGCAAAATATGACTCAGTGTGATCTCCTGAGGTTGGCTGCTCACCATAATCTTTTACCTTTAGTTGATATGTAACTACAGTGCCTTGCAAAAGTATGCATACCACTTGGACTCCCCCTCATTTTGTCACTTTATGAACACAAACTATCATTTATTAACATTACAAGAATGTGACAGAAATGTTACAACCTTCAAAGGGTAGGAATACATTTCCAAGGAACTGTGTGAAATTGTGAAATGCATATGTATTGGAGCAACTGATGTTATGTTTTTTTCATGTTTTAGAGAGACTGTTGCTGCTCTGCAGAGTACTCTGACCACAGCGGCATATGTAGCACAGCGTGGTAACCCAGATCTTACAACTATGACAGACTGGCTAAACATAAGCTGTAAGTAGGTTGATAGAGAAGCAAATTGTTCTTCTAAATCAACTCATAAGTTATTTAGCTTTCAGCTACATCTGCCTTGTTGTTTTGTGCCAGATAGATGTTCTAATAAATGATTTATTACACAAATCTAATGCAGTTGTGACACCAAACTCAAGCACAGCGATGGGCAACAATTCAGGTGTGTGCAGTGATATTCCATTTCATCAACACATCAGTGTTTGGAGCCTCACCACCAGCCTGGTAGATGGAATACCCCAAAGAGAAATCCAAGCTTTAGAAATCAGGTATTAGATAATTAGCTCCAGCAACACAGCTTGCTTTTAGTCTTTGCAAATCTTTGTGTGGTATATTCTTAATGTGACAAGTATTTATAACCAAATTCTTTTTGTGTTTGGAGTTATGGGATGTCTACTTGGGCTCTGGATTGTAGGGTAGGTAGAGTCTCTGTATGTGAGGACCCAGAAGAAAGACAGTTGTTCCCAATCACCTCTTCAGTCACCTTTTTTGACATTGATACAGGACCAGCTAAAACCAGGCACGTACACATTTAAAAAGGTTGTTTCTTTAGATACATAATCAGTTTGTTGACAGGGTGTATTCTTTATTCTAGGTTTCAGATCAACTTCACAGAGTATGACTGTGACAGGAATGATGTGTGTTGGCCTGAGCTCGCCTTTCCCTTCACCAGATTTTATACAGGTAGGAATGTAGTCTGTCCTGGTTAGAGATGTGTGGATGTTTTCCTTCCTACTGTATATAATTCATTATTCAAGAGCTTTGCTTAATAATGCAGTTATCATTCAATTACGGGAGTAAATTACTATAAGATGAGGTTAAAATTTGATCAAGATGATAATGTCCATTACTAGTACAGAAAATAATTTTGACTGTAAATGAACATAAAACCCACTGTGATCTTTTTATTGTTTAATGTTTTTACCAATTAGTATTCCACCAAAAGAGCAGATTGCAGAGTGAATAAAATTATGAGAGTGCTATGATAACATGTTTTACCTTTCTTTGTCACAGGTGAACCTTATTTCTTGTCGTTGGCCAAAGGGATGATTTTGGTTTTCATGTTTGTTACTGCAGCAATTCTTGGAACTCCATGGAGACAAATAAAACAGGTCTGGCACAATGTTTGACTCCAATACTCTGAAAATTTAAAGGATGAGTTTCAGGTTAATCAGCAAAAGTGCAAAATACTAAATAGGGTTACAATGTCAATATGCCATGCTCAACTGTCTGAAATGCTGTGTATTTTTCTATAAATATTGATTTTACAAATGTGGACATGTTCTATTTATGCACTTAAAGTGTATTTGCATATTTTTGTAATAAAGATCTATTTTTTAAATATGTTTTCAATGCATAGTAATGATACTTCCTTTTAAGAAATGCGTAACCTTTTTGTGCTGTCCCGCATTCCTGATCCGGCCCGTAATTGCCGTAGCGTTTGTAATAGATCAGTATGCCCAGTTCTGATTCACTGGTTTTTGTGGATCAGAATTTTATTTTTTTTATCTTGAACTCAACTAATTTATAGCTCATATTTTGTCATTAGAATCTTTTTTATGTTCACTGACAAGACTGGATTTGTATTTCCTAAATAGCTTTCATCAAAACACCCCTTGAGACTCAGGATCCTGATAAAAGTTCTTGTTTGAAATGATTCAAGAGAAAAGTAAGCAAAGGGCACAATCTTAATACTCTCCTCTTCTTAAAACCTCTTAGATGTTAATCCTTCATTGAAATTGGTTTATTTCAAAACAGTGACTTCATGGTGTGGTTGATGAGTAGTATCATAAAATCCACAAGGCTTTAAAATGTTCAAATATTTGTGCAAAGAAAGTGACTCGGTCTTTTAAACTTGCTGTGGAGTGGTGGTAATTCAGCCAGAGATTTTTTTGTTTTTGTTTGATAAATTGACTTGATCCATCTTGACAACCAATTTACAGCCATCGCCACACCTCTGGCAAAGATATGTATAAAACTTTAGAACAAATACATAATTTATAGTCTTGCTCTAGTTTTCTTACAGTGACCTTTGGAGATTGTTTTTTGCCATGCTCACATCCTTCTCACTGTTTGTTCTGGAGAGATAAATTTCATCCAACCCTGTTCTAACTCAAATTCTGACCATAGATCCTGAAATGCCAATGCGATTGTTGAAACTAAGATTATGTCCAGACCACTATTATAGTTAATTAATCACAGCAATTATACAAAATAAACCTTGTGGATATTGTGTTTGATTGATTCAAAATTAAACTAAATATGTAATTTAAACTACAGAAACAATAAACATAAAATAAGGTTAAAACAGGGAGAAAATATTCTTAATAAGTAAAACAGGAAAACCAGAACGATAAGTCTTAAGATTTTGTTGATAGCCAAACCGAACCTCACCAAACATGGGTGCTGTTTAAGACCCCATGTATCTGAGAAACATTGTATGAAGCTATGTTAACAAGGTCAAAATTAACAGATATATTTTAACTGGGGTGCTTGTGTGTAGTCTTCAGCATTACATCACCTCCTTATCTCAAATAACTGTGGCCTCTTTGTGGATAGCTCTTTCTGGGCTGTTCTGTGCAACAACAACTGAAAAAAACAAACACAAAAGAAACAAGTGTACTTTATATGTTTTGGGTGCTTAAATATGATGCTAAAAATTAACACCAACCTCTCAGACTGATAGACAATATGATACATAAAGATCTTTAAAAATAGACACTTCGACCCAAGCAAGAGGGCAGATGTTTCACATCTTAACATAAATAACATTTTCATGAAAAATAAATCTGATAATACCTCATTATCTGAAATTATTTCACAAAATTAATATTTGTAAATTCATTCTGTATCATTTTTATGCTCAACGAGAATATGAAATGCAACTGAGAAATAAAGTATGTTATTATAATAAACTATATCTATATAATCATAAAATATGCCATTTGTTGCGTTAAAGCAAAAGTAGAAATGGGCTTTCGTGGAGGTGGGGTCCCCAAGAAAGCTGGTTAGACTTCACTGTTTGCTTTCATGAAGCCTATAAGACTGTGGTTGTTTGTATCAGCCTGCAGACAGAGCAGAGGGCTTAAAAAATTAAATAGCTCGCAGTGCGCAGACTCCTGAGACGGGTTCTGCCATTGGTTGATTCTCTCTGGTAGAAGTTCGTCGTAGTCGCCAGTGAGAAGTCAAGTGACGTGGAGAGTTACGAAGATGACAAACTCACGCCTGAAACTTTATAAACTGTGAGATGACTTGCTACAAAACTCTATGGTGAGCTTAATAAACATATATATAATTTAAAAAGACAATAAAGAAACCCAACGCTTAACCAATAATCGGGGAGACGGCTCAACCAGCTAACCTATTAGCTGGCTAACAGCAGGAACAGCTCCTGTTTGTAGCTTGTAAATTCAGAGTTATGTAAGTGAAACATCATTTTATCTCCTGAACCGAGTCATGGAAGAACAAGGAAGGACGTGAGAGACCAGTGTTGGCTTTTACCCTACAAGAAACTGCTCCGGCTCTGGCCAGCTTGCTTATTGAAACAGGGAAATATACGCTGGCATTATGAGCTCTCTGCTCCGAGGTGAGGAAATGTGTCTGGCCCAGCTGTTTCTGCAGTCCGGGTCAGCTTACGACTGCATCAGTGAACTGGGAGAACTCGGACTGGTGGAGTTCAGAGACGTAAGTTTTATTTTTGTGGTGTAATTATTTGTGTTTGATTGCCAAGTCACAATAAGAAGTCACTTTGAAACTATCGAGTTATGGTAGAACTTGCCCACGCAAAATGAAATGAAGTTTCATGTATGTTTGACTCGATTCTTGGAACTGCATAAAGTTAGTTCACAGTTATGACACCATTCTGCGCTCTGAAAATTCATAGAATTGGTTTCTTTCAGATGCATCATCCACGAGGGAAATGCAAATATAATTCGCCTAAGTTTTTGTAAAGTCAAATGTCAAACAAGCCACAAAAAAAGAAGACTTTGTGTTTGGAGTCTTGGCATCCAATGATAAATTAAGCTAAATAAATTATTGATGATAATAAAAGCTAGAGATTGGCCAGTTTACTCTTGATCGGATCCACTAAGAATGGTAGGTCAAATACTGAAAAATAAAATGTTTCCTCTGCATTTATTCAACGTATTAAAACTGAAAACCTATTCTTTTTATAACGATGCGAGACAAACGCATTTATTAAAAATCACATAACCGTTGATTTTAAGCCTGTCTTGGTATAAGTTTTTATTTTTCTTTTATATCTTGTACTCTGTGGATTAAAAAAATGGTATTGGTCAAAATTACACACAGCAACTCAGACCTCAGAAAAAGGAAGACCTAAAATTAGTACCGACCAGAGACATCCTGATCAGTGCATCTCTGTTTGGTATACCTGATAAAAACAGTTATAATAAATTGACAAAAACAACAAATTAGTTGTTGGTTCTGCTTGTCTTGGGTTTTACCGTCTTTTACTCTTAGCCTGTTGTCGGTGTGTTTTCCACCGTCATGTTTTGAGTGAAAAGCGGAACAGATGCTCATCGCTGTTTCTATTCCTGTTCTGAAGAAACCAATACATTTACTTGTTAACTGTGTGTTTATGTCTCTTCTGAAGACATCAGTGTCTTCTTTAACCGCCATGTTCTTGATCCTGCGCATGACTAATGGACTTTCTCACATCTGTTCCAGCTCAATCCCAATGTGAACTCATTCCAGCGAAAACATGTAAACGAGATCAAAAAATGTGAAGAGATGGAGAGGATCCTTGGTAAGGTTAAGATTTTTTTTTTTTTTCAATTTGTTGCATTCAGTAGTAGGGCTTTCTAGCTCATATAACTGTTTACGTTCATATAGTGTTGAGTTTTGGTGAGATAGAGTTACACTGAGAATCGAGGTTTTAGTGATTCTCACCAAAATCAAACAATTTTTGTGCAGTCCAGTTGAAAACTGTAACATTTCTAATCAGTGAACAAATTGTAACAATGCACCACCAGCTCTTAATAAGCAAAACAATGTTCAGCGTGGATGTTCTTACAGCAGAGGGAGATTTGAAGTTAGCTATTAAAAATTAAGTAGATCTTCACTGTTTGTTCCCGCCTTGGTGATATTGCAGAAAATATCAAGAAGGATGAACATGTTACTCTTTTGTGCCATTTTATAATTGAAAATGAGTGTTTTAGATAGGATTTTTAGAATCCCAGACTTTAAGGTATGCGTCTAAATTCTGTAGGGTTTACACAGAGACACTGCTTTTTGTGCTAGTCTAACTATGGTAAGTCCTGCTAGTCAAAACCACAACAAAACCTTTATAAATGGAAGGACTTTCTCTCACAGTAGCAAGATAAACTTAAGACAAATATGTGAATCCTCAGTGGATCTCCTAAGTGACCCTGTGGTCATGAGAAACATCAGGTGGTTGTAGATTCAGCTGAATGCACTGCTGTCTTTGGTTAGCCAAATGCTGTATTATTAGATTAAGAAGAAAATGACACACTGTCAGTCTTGGATTTCACGCTGTTCTGTGTTATTTAAAGGATATCCACTGTATGTCGAAGCTTGTAAAGCATGTCCTTAAAGAATATTGCTTGTTGTTTTCGACAGGTTACCTTTTGAGGGAAATCAAGAAGGCAGACATTTCACTGCCAGAAAGAGACATGAACCCTGTGGCCCCTTCACCCAAGCATATAATGACTATAATGGTAATTATTACCTTTATTGTGGCCATTAGTGCTGCATTCTTCTGCTTGTTACACATCTTTATAAATTTCACTACAGGACCAGCTTCAGAGACTTGAGGTAGAACTAGGTGAAGTAACCAGAAACAAGGAAAAGCTGCAGAAGAATCTCCTGGAGCTCACAGAGTACACACACATGCTTCGCATCACACGCAACTTTGTACAGAGAAGTGCTGAGGTAGGCATAATTCAGATAAAGTCATACTCTCGGCTTAGTTTCACATGACTTAAATTTGGTGTTGAATGTTTTCTTTCCTCTTAACTCTGGTACATCTTGTCTTCCCAATAGCGAGAACCACTGCAAGTCCAATATGAGGAGTTTCCATTTCTAGAAAAAGATACAAGGATGGACTACAGCAGTATGCAGAGGCTAGGAGCCAAACTGGGGTATGTGCTGCAGTGATTCTACTAATGTTACAGAAGATCAAATTTGTTTAAGGGTTGTTCTTAATGTTTTTTCTTCCTCAATGTTTTTAAACTGTGGTTATGTTAAATCATAATTCATTTTTTAGGTTTTATTAATTAAAATACTGTTCATTCATTCATACAGTTGGAACTCTTTCACATTTTGTCATCACAAGATCATGTAATAGACTTATACATAATGTTGTGTAACAAGGAAAAAGATACAAACAACATTAATCAGAGGAGGACTCAAGTCACCTCTAGATACAATAGAGGAGCATCAGAGATCATAGAGAGTTCAAATATTAGTTGTGCACTCGAGAATCTGGCTGGAAGAAAGAGGAAGAAAGTCATTTTTAAAGAAAGCCATAAGAAATCCCATTTACAATATAGGGAAAATGCTTAAAAGAAGGTGCTCTTGACTGAAGTTCTAAATGTGTGGAGGAAAACTAGCACAGGATGTTACTCTTAACACATGTCAGGCTCAGTTTTTGTTTTTACAGATATTGATCTGAGGTTTTTCTAAAGCTTCTCTTCCCACTTTTTCAACACAGGAAATATCACCCAACCACACACAGCCAGTTCAACAGACACCTTAAAATTAAATTATTTACTAAAAATGTACAGAATAGTAAAAGGAGAAGGATAATCACTCACTCATCTCGCTGAAAGCTTCATCTCTGATTCACAACCTTTTGCTTTCTTTTTAAATTTTTTGATCAGAAAATTTCAAATGACATTTTTTTAAACTCTGCAATAGCTTAGATTTAAATAATATTGTAGTCATGCATCTTGTAGACTGATTGTGTTTTAATGCTTTTGTTGCAGTTTCATTTCGGGGCTGATTCAAAGAGCAAAGATCGAAGCCTTTGAGCGAATGCTTTGGAGAGTTTGCAAAGGTTACACCATCCTGAGCTATGCGGAGGTTGAAGAGTACCTGGAAGATCCCGACACAGTAGGTTACTGACGTCTCACAGAGACCATGAAGTTTAATACCGTTCGGTGTCATGTTACATTTCTTATTTATGACAGTACACTCGAAAGATAGCAATACAGTCTGAAATAATAAGAACAGGATATGTGTAAGAGGATGAGAGAAACGGAAACAAGCAGAAACAAGCTCTTCAGGGGATCACCCTGAACCCAACACCCTCGCAGTGACACATTGTGGTGGCAACATCCTTCGTAACAGACGCTAATGCATTTGAAAGCTGGACTCATGGATGAAGCCAATTACGAAATTATACTGGAAGCAAATCTGTTAGAACACTCAAGAGACTTAAACCGGGAGCAGAAGTTTACATTCTAGCCAGGAAACAACCATGACCATATAACCAGAACTGAACTGGAATGCTTTGACCCTGTCAAAGTTCACACAAGAAATCTAATTGGCAATCTGTGGCAAGACCTGAATGTTTCTATTTAGGCACGCTCTCTTTATCCGGCTTCAGTTATCTTGCAAAGTTCTCATTTAAATATAAATGTGTAAAGTTTACTGAGACATACATGCCACAGTTTTAGAATTTATGGCTAAAATAAATGTAGAAACAATGTTGTCAAAACGTAATAAATGAAAAAACTGTGGAAAAAGCACATTTATAATTCAAATAAAGATCTTGTTTAAAGTGCCCTCCTGGTGGCTGCCAGCAGCGACTCTTGTGATTATGTCCACAGAGAGCTGTAATCAGATTATCCTTTTTCACCGCTTGACCAGACGGCAAGCATCCAGGACTGTGACTAATCATTAATGCTGTAACAGATGAGCTTTCACTACTAGAAAGTCAGACAAATTTTACAGACAGAGTTATTAGATTCTCTTAATTGGAACCAATAAAGACAGGCATGTTTTATGGAAAGAGGTAAATGGGATTTAGTACTCAAGACTCCTGTCAAAGACCTTCATGTCTTTTGTCACTACACCTTCTTATTTTCTCTCTGCAGGGTGAGCCCACTAAAAGTGTAGTGTTTCTAATCTCTTACTGGGGGGACCAAATTGGCCAGAAAGTAAAGAAGATCTGCGATTGGTAATTATAGCACGCATAAATAAAATAAAATATGCCTCCCATTTGCTACCATATGTTTTTTTTTTCTGTTCGTAGTTCTTCTTGGTAATAAATTTTTCCCCAAATTACAGCTACCACTGTCACTTGTATCCATATCCCAGTAACAACGACGAGAGGAACGATGTTGTGGAAGGCCTGAGAACTCGCATTCAAGATCTACACACAGTATGTCTTCTGTCTTACTAGGAAGGTTTTTACCAGCTGTAAAACTAAACGGCAAAATAATCCCCTGATTATTTAGAGCTGAACCCTTCAGATTTATCTAGTGTTTTTTCTCTTTTTTGTTTTATTTTTCTTGCAACATATTCAGTGTTAGATGCTACTTTTTCACTACCTGGCAGTGGATTTAACTGTGACCACAGGAATGGCCAAATGACACACTTGTAGAAATTCATCATGAATCCACATCTTTCCTTTGTTCCAGGTACTTCACAGAACAGAAGACTACCTGAGGCAGGTCCTGATCAAGGCTTCTGAATCTGTCTACACCTGGGTTGTCCAGGTCAAGAAAATGAAGGCCATCTACTACATTCTGAACCTCTGCAGTTTCGATGTGACTAATAAGTGCCTAATTGCTGAGGTGTGGTGTCCTGTTAACGACATTCCTAAACTGCGGAGAGCCTTGGAAGACGGCTCGGTGAGAAAAAGCTTTGACTCTTCTTCCAAAGTTGGAGTTTGTTTCCTATAAGCCTGCCTTTTCTTATTAAAACAGCTGTTTGATCCTTTATATTTTGGTCAGTAAGAAGTCATCAATCATTCTGTTTTTAGGGAACAGCCAGTATTACCATTATAGAAATATAAACAGAATAGTCCTTCTACAGTGTTTTATTCACCATTTGCTACAGCTGATTGAATAATGAATATTAATTAACATAATTTTTAAGTCAAAGTCATCCTGATTTTGCTTCCCAGAATCTAGTGACTTTATTGTTTCATCAATATTTCAGAGAAAAAGTGGAGCGACTGTTCCCTCTTTTGTCAATCGTATCCCTACCACTGATATCCCCCCGACTCTGATCAGGACCAACAAATTTACCTCTGGCTTCCAAAACATAGTGGATGCCTATGGAGTGGGCTCCTACAGGGAGGTAAACCCAGGTGAGTTGGATTTAATCTGTCAGGAGTCTTTTTTTAAATTTTTTATTATTGTGTAATTTTGTGTGTTAATAAAACTTAGACACAAAATTTTATAAAAGGTTTTTTAAAGGTAATTCAAAGGTACTTAATAGATTTTCAATTATTTCCACAAATTATTTTTTACTTTCAGCTCCCTTTACAATCATAACCTTCCCCTTCTTATTTGCTGTGATGTTCGGAGACCTGGGTCATGGAATCATTATGTCTCTGTTCGCCTTGTGGATGGTGCGGTACGAGAACAACCGCAAGCTGAAAAACACCAGAAATGAGGTGAGTAATGTCCACATTAACGCCTACTCGTTTTGGCATGTCTGACATGTGACTGTAAACTGCAGATCTGGAACACATTCTTTGAGGGGCGTTACATCATTCTGATGATGGGCCTGTTCTCCATCTACACCGGCCTGATTTACAATGACTGTTTCTCAAAATCGTTGAATATCTTTGGCTCTGGGTGGAACGTTACTGCAATGTTTACAGCCAAAGTCTGGACGTGAGTATTTAACAGCCAGGATCTCACGGTGGATCTTTGTGTATTTGATAGAGAAACACACTTATGATTGATTTATCTGTTTCTTGTAGGACAGAAGTCCTCAAAGGGAATCATTTTCTGACTCTGGATCCAAATGTTACTGGAGTTTTTAAAGGACCATACCCTTTTGGAATTGACCCAGTAAGTTAGCTATTTAATTATTTTATGTATAAAGGTTTAACTTTGGCTAATGTAAAAAAAAACTTAATCAGATGGAATATTTTTAGAAATGTAACGGATAAAAACATACACAATTTGAAAAACTGTTATACTTTGGGTTATTGTTGCAACTGTTTGCTGTAAGATGGATGTTTGTTTGCCATTCTGCTTTCAAGAGTGCTGCTTTCAAACCAAATATATAAACCTAAAAGGAAAACAATGCGTGCAAAGAATAGTCTTTATTGCTTAAAATTAAGACTGTATTTCATGTAATCTAAATGTAATAATGCAGTCAAAAACTATTCATGCACCTTAAATGTTTTCACATTGAATCATGTTACAACCAAAGACTTGTTTTGTGATCGATACCTATTGATCATATAGATCAACAGGAAAACGGTGACTGTTTCTGAACATATTTTTACAAAAATGTCCACAACAATCTGTTCTTTGTGGTATTAAGAAAAATGTAATTGAAATTAATTCCAATTTTTAATTTTATTTATTTATTTATTTTTTTAAGATCTGGAACTTGGCATCCAATCGCCTCACATTCCTCAATTCGTATAAGATGAAAATGTCAGTGATACTGGGCATCATACACATGAGCTTCGGGGTCATCCTCAGCACTTACAATCACCGGTAAGTCATTTCTTGCAGGTTTTATATCATTATTTTAAACTCAGAAAAGTTCCTCATAACCAATTGTTGTGTTTTAATCGGCTTTCCTTCTTTTTTCCCTCCAATAAAAACAGATACTTTAGGAAGAGGTACAACCTCTACTTGGTATTTTTGCCTGAACTGCTGTTCCTGTTGTGTCTGTTTGGCTACCTGGTGTTCATGATATTCTACAAATGGCTGGTCTTCACCGCAAAGGACTCCACACAGGCCCCCAGTATTCTCATCCACTTTATTAACATGTTCCTCATGCAGGGGGATGCAGTACAGCCCCTCTACCCAGGACAGGTTAGAATCTTCTTCATGCATTTTTCCTAAAGCTTACACTGGTGATAAAGCATCAAGAATGAGTGAGAGTTGTTTATCTTCTTCCAGACTGGCCTGCAGATATTCCTGGTGGTCATTGCTGTTCTTTCAGTGCCTGTTTTACTACTGGGGAAACCAGTCTACCTCCGCTGGCTTCAGAATGGAGGCCAAAACCGCCTAGGATTGTACAGGGTGAGCACTGAAGACATGTTAGCTCATCAATATGTGCCTTAATCTTAGTCTGTACTTAAACTTGGGTTTAAGCATAGAAAAAATATAGCTGCAGCCATACTTCAGTTCATAAAAATCAAAATTTATCAGATAATAGTAGTTAAAACTAGCAGGGCTCTTCTATTAAGATTATATTTTAATAGAAGGTTTCAGCTGCCTCATGCCATGTCTTAGCTTCTCTCTCAACTTGGAACATGCATCATATTTATATTGGATTAGAACTGTTCTGCAGCCGCGGCTTTTGTGTTGTTTTAAATCTACAAAGTTTGTTTTTGTGTCGTCAGGGATATGAGCGTGTGCGGCGAAATAGTGATGAAGAACTCTTCCTTCTGAGGTCTGAAGACATGGAGGAGGGCAGCAGTCACAGCGATCTCTCCAGTAGTGGAGAGCACCTCTCTGAGGAGGTAAAACTTGATATTTAGCAATGCTTAAAAATCATTATTTTCCAATTTGTTTTAAAATTGAGCTCTCTTTCTGTTGTTGCAGTTTAACTTTGCAGATGAGTTCCTCCATCAGGCCATCCACACCATAGAGTATTGTCTGGGTTGCATCTCCAACACAGCTTCCTATCTGAGACTCTGGGCTCTCAGCCTGGCACATGCCCGTAAGTACAGTTCTATGTGGGGTGGAAACTTATCGTTGAACATGCCACCCCTATGATGAAACATGGTGGTGGCAGCATCATGCTCTGAGAATTTTGAGCAAGTACATGGAAGCCGGGCAGACCTGACAGTAATATGGTTAAGAAAAAAACTGCACAATTTTTTGTCTTTGTGCAAAACATACCAGTGTCAGTGAAACAGAGTTTTTACTACTATAATGGAAACCTATGCAAAGAGGTTTGATGGGAAGTGGTGATGTTTTATATCAGAAGCGTTACATCAAATGAATTTATGTAATGTTCACTCAGGGCTATGTAGAGGTTTGGTGAAGTAACAAACCTCAATTTCCTAAAGAATGAAGTTGCGCTGTTTATTATCAGAAACTGTAGCAGTGAAATGAGCATAGAGGAGTTCAGCTCAATGCCCTCTTACTTAATGTATTTTTCATTTCCTCAGAATAACAGTACACTAATTTAATTTTATCCCTCCACACTTTTTTCTCTGTCAGAGCTATCAGAGGTGCTTTGGGCCATGGTGATGAGAGTAGGACTTCGAATGGACACTGCTCTTGGGATTGTAATCCTGGTTCCTGTGTTTGGTTTGTTTGCTGTTCTCACTGTGTCCATCCTTCTCGTCATGGAGGGCCTGTCTGCGTTCCTGCATGCCCTTCGGCTGCACTGGTATGCACTTTAGTGACACCAAGGATCACAGTTCATTGAATTATCTCAGTGTTTTTATATCTCTGACAGCTGCTTGCTTCCTCTGTAGGGTTGAATTTCAGAATAAATTCTACAGCGGGACTGGAGTCAAGTTCTGCCCTTTTTCCTTCTCTCTGCTGCCTTCCAGCTTTGAACATGATGGATTACTGTGAAGGGACTAACAATACCAAGTCATTCTATGGCAAGAAGCCAGCACCTCAAAAAGACTTCACCAAGAGATGTCAAAAAGTGCTCTTCATATTTATTTTTTCTTATTTTCCTGTTTTTACAATTTACTAGAAGAAATGACCACACTGGCCTGTCAGCTGTATTTTGAAAAAAAAAAAAAAAAACACTGGTGAACAAAGTGTGGATTAACAGAGTTTTATGCAAGAAAGAGTGTTTTGCTCTGTGATGAGCGTCAAGGTGTCAGTTGCTAAATTTGATGTGATTAAATGAAGAAATGCTGCATAAAACTACAAAATGACAAAATAAACATCTAATTTTGGTTTGAAACAAAAACCCTTCAATGTGATAAACCAGTGTTTTGCAGCTATTTTTTTGGGAGCTTATTAATAAGAACTAAATAATATTTAGCTTTTTCACTTACACATAATTTCTATCTGATTTTTATCCCCAATTTTTTATTTTTGCTGTGTATCATTACTTTTAGCAAATTTTCCTAAATTCTGTTGTTTTCTCTAAGCCTCTGCCAATCTGATCTAGTTTTAATCCACTAAATTAAAAGATTCAACTTATTCAATCGGTTAAATGGGTCGACCTTAGCTTCTCGGTGAATTGTGTGGCTTTTCTCCGGAAGTGAATAACAGTGGCATACATGCAGCTGTATGTAGGTCAAAACTACAGCAAAATTTGACAAATATTTTTACATACCTCTGCTTGTCAGACTACTGGGAGCTTGGAGTGTCACATATATATTCACTAATGCTGAAACTGCCAGCAGGGTTCACGTCAAAACAGACTGCCACTATGCACCCAAACCAGACAAATCTTCAAACAACAATGGCCACCATCAAGTTTGATTTGTTTCATGAGGCCTTCTGGAAGCTTTTTTTACATTGGAAATCAATTTATCTTGATGGTGGGACACACTGTTTTACTCTCATTAAAGGCACACAGTTTGTCATTATTCAGTCGAGTTTCCCAAAGTACTTTACAAGACAGATCCATTTTATTCATTCATATGGACAATTCCATTCTAATCTAATCCTTGCTATCCTATTACATCTCATTCAGTTTATCATGCCAATTGGTAAGAATAATTTTAATCGTTCTATAGCTTTCAGAAGATGGTGGCATCTTTGCCATTCAAAGGGGATAAAGTTGCTCCTCTAATTGGGATTTCCAAACTGCATTTATTTCAATTTTGCGGACAGCTTTTCACAGGTGTAACTACATGCCGCCTCAGTCATTAACTTATAAAACTGCAACACTGTGGGAGGGTTTAAAGGTTTCTGTGTGTGAGCTGAAATATGTCTGTGCATTTGCGGAGTTATATTTTGTCTGTAAAAAGAACCGGAGATGAGCGGGGTGGGCTTTTGTGTGTGCATTCTACTGGATTGTAACGATGCCAGCCTAATTTTCCATCGATGGAAAATCTATTAATCTGTTGACTTCAGCTTTGTTGATTCTACATCCTGGTGGAATTATTTGTCAATGTAGTCCAAGCTTTTTGCTAAATTTTGATTTTTCTTTTAAAACGTAACCAGGCTTTAATGTTGTCACTTCTGGATGAAGGAATGTCTGCGTTTTCTACTGTTGGTGTCATTTTCAGTTTGGTAACAACTACATATTTCGTCTACACTTTTTTTTCCCCCCTCCAGCCTACTTTCACACTTATATGAAAGTAGACTGACAAGGGCAGGGGATAAGACATGAGGCACCACAGCACACCCCTCGTCTAGACTTTTTACCAAAAACATTTAAACAGTGCATCAGACAAAACAATAGTTATTTGAATCTTACCTTATGTTTCACACCTAGTCACCAGAGATTCCATGCTTGTTTTCCTTTGTTCTGCCCCTTTTTTTGTGTTTCTTTTGTGTTTTTTTTTTTTTTTTTACCCGACAAGCCGAATGTCAAAGCTCATAAAATCAGTGATTCACAGGTTTTGAGGAACCTGTGAATTACTGCTTATATTTTACTTTGAAGCTTACCTAAATCGTTTATGAAATGAATATGGTCTTTTCACTCATACGGGGTTGATTTGACCAGTTTTTACATTTGTTTCTAATTGATAAATACTCCATCTCCTATCTCTTTTGAGGAGCTTTTCTGTTAATAGACTTAATAAATTTCTATTTTGGGGATATTCTTGTATTTTCCTTAAATGTTTAAAAGTTTTTCGAGTGTGCTTGTCCAGTTTTATTTACCCTATGTGAATCACAACCTTGCTTTTCTATTTTTTACCTGACAGAACCTCACCTGCTGTGGTCTAGTTGTCATCTGAAACCAATCTGACGATTCTCCTGTGACATTAATAGGTACTTTATCCACACAACAGCCACTCACTAGAAACTCTTTATTTTGTGACCGTTCTCCTGTAAACTCAGGAAATGATAGCGTGTGAAAATCATAGTAGATCAACAGTTTCCTAATAAATCAGACCATGTGTCAACAACAACACTTTAAGTGACTTCTTCTCCATGGTGAGTTTTTAGTCTTCACTAAGAGCTTTGTTGCTTGTAGACTTCAGTTGACTTAATAACAGCTTAATTTTTGGGCCAAGTGTTAATGTGTGGGAAATGGAGAAATAACAAAGCCAAATACATAAGTTGGTTTTTGAATAATTATTGGTCCTAAACAGTTGTGCGTATTTAGTTTAGAAAAAGTAAGCATGTAGATCGAGCACATAGAAAACTGGAGATTTTAGTCAAGCCTTTCCTAAATCAGGCTAACTGAAGCCTTTCAGTCTTGACTCTGGAAGCTGCTTAGCCCACCATCTCTTCTAGGTGTTGAGCCGTTGTCAGGGCAACGGATAGCCGTTAACCAAACTTCTGCGGTTAAATTTCAACCGTAAGATTTCCACCTAATAAGCGTCGATAAATGACGTTAAAAGCAAAATGGGATACGAGGATTTGCGAGTGGATTGGATCTGGGAGAGGGTCTCTGCCGGATTCAATTTAAAAAGCTCTGAATGTTTCGACGAACTGCTCAATCGTGGAGATGGCGAAGAAGAAATGAAAATTCTTCACTTTCTGGACCACGTCTCCGACGTGGACTCACCGTCATTTCTTCTATTTTATAAAACGATTAGAGAGGAAGAAGTCGAAATTAAAGTTCCTTCGAGTAAGTATTGTTTGATAAAGCTTTTTTTTTCTGTCCCGAACTGCTTATGATTTAGTCATTTACATCTAGTATTCACAAATGTTTCAAATCTAGCAAGACAATATTAACTTATTAAAATCTAAGCTGAACGTTGGACTGTTTAGAACGGTTAAGATACTAAATTTCGAATTAGCATTTGAGCAGTTCCTCTAAGCACAACTTTCTGGACATTTATGATGCAAATATTGAAGTTTTGTTCTGATTTCTTAATTGCATGAAAACTGAGAATTCCCACTGTTTTTGCCAGTAAATACATCAACCAATGCCTTTCTTTGAGCTAACTAGAAATCACAGTTTAATTGTGTATTCTTTGATTAACTTAATTTTCTTTTTGATTCAAAACTTCTGATTAAAAAATAGCGATTTACATTATTATGTAGAGTCCCTAGAAAAAAAATCTTTCCACACAATTCAGAATTAGCAGACCTGACCTAGTATATATATATATATAAATTGACATCAGCAAATAGAATGCAAAAGCATGACTGTTTCATCTGCACTTCACGAAGTGAAGTTGAGTTCTGAGCTTTTAAGGAAAACTCATGTTAAAACAAGTTTGAAAAAAAAAAAAAAACTATTACCTTCATTATAAAAGATGAAGAGCCCTCTGAGAAACCGGATGAAGAAGATGCCTCAGAGAAAACAGATGAAGTCCCGTCAGAGAAAAAAGATAAAGAGCCCTCAGATCCTGGCCACACAGTTGCTGGTGAAACACAGGGCCCATCTGAAGCAGAGGAACAAAACGAGGAAACACAGGTAAGAGCTTATTGTAAAGTCCTAATTTGTGTATTAGTGATCAGCAGTAAAATATTTTATGATAGCTGAATTCTTTTTGAAGCTCATTTCTGATGTGATATTTTTAGGTAACTGAATTAAAAGTTGTACAACGCACTGAGCTTCATGTAGCTGTAAATCAGCACTTGGAGCAATTTCTGAAAGCTCGGGTCTTCTACTTTCTCAGAAATACAAGGGGTAAGAGGACCAATTTGTGCTAAAATATTCAAAATGGTTCAAGCATGAGGCATGAAAACATACTCAAATACTGTTTGTGTTTTGAACAGATTCTATTGTTGAGCCACGTAGTATAGCAGAGGCCAACATCCTAATGCCGAGGCTGTTTCACATTGGCATGCACAACGGAGACCCCATGCAAGTGCTGCAGAGAAAACTTGTACATGTAAGTTTAATAAAACATAAGGGTCAGTAGCTGGATTGATGCTTAGGATAGCAATAGAAGTATTTCCCTCTGTTGCCAATCAGACAATTGTAAATGTGATTAGCCTATGAAAATGAGAATGTTCCAGCATTAAAAATACTTTGTATAATTTCAATGTTTCTCTTCAGATGTACGTACCCCTACTCACTGCACACCAGATGTCCAGTACTGCTTCAGGTGTTCAGCCTAAGGAGAAACCCCCTCAGGACAAGATTAGTAAAGATGGTGAAAAGAAAGAGAAAATTAAAAGTAAAGAAGAGGAGAGTTTTGTTAAGTCAAGTGGGAAATTGATACTTCGTGATGAACTGCTCAACAGAACACACAAGTTTTTGGGAGTGGTCAATTCAACTCTCCTGCGCCTTCAAATAGAAGGTTTGTTTTAATATCTTTTGATGGTAAAAGATGTAGAAATATTCAGCCATGTTAATTAGATTAATGCTCAGAAAACAAGCAGCCTCCAAATCAATTAGTTTCACCATCAACATAGCTATAAATAATAAATATTTTAATCTCCCACTGAGCCATCTTTGTTTCAGATACAAAGAAAAATACTTTTTTCTCCACGTTAACGTTTATTCAGAGCCAATACTAAAATTTACACTTGAACTACAGATAATAAAGGAAGAATCTGATAGTGCTAGTCATGAACGGAAACCATCAGTTTTTGATCCCAAAAAATAGCAATTCCAGGTATAAAAAATGTTACAATAAAGAAAATTATACAATGAGGATTTAATATTTTTTGTTAGTACAGAATCCATTAATCAAATAATTAACATAACTTACTCTGTATTCAATTTGTCGTTACAGTATAAATTCCACATTATGAATTTGTCAGCTCGGCGGATTGAATACTATCTTTTCCATGTCGAAGTCTGAATTAACAGAAAAACCAAAGTTACTCTGCTGCAGCTGATGCTGTGGAGCTTTCACTGACCTGACAGGAAAAATAATACGACATATTCAGTGTCCCTCTAGGCCACGTAACTGTCTCATGACTGGGACTTGTCATTGTTGTTAGTATTTAAACTTTAAGGCCAAGCTTTCTGGATTTGTCAATGAGCAAAGAGGATATTGATTATATGACAGGTGTGGACATATATAAGATCAGAGTAAACTTTTTGGAGCATGACTGTTAAAACCACATGACTCAAGCTATAAGACCTCACAATACCATCTGCTTGGAAAAAGTTTTTATTTTTGAGAAGTTCTATGACCTGGAAGAGACCTAGAGCGTTTTTATTAGATTTTTTGAAAGATCACCCCTGAGGGCTTCGTTTGCACTGCAAAGATTTAGTAAAATATTTGAACTTATTCAAGTAATCAAAAACAATCTTTTTTTTTTTAGTTATGTTTGTAGTTTTCATTATAGGTGGAAAAACAAAATACATTAACATTAAATACATCCATGAAATAAAATTGAGTCTACATATGGAATGTATTCCCTAGATGAGGTTACACTCCAAATCCCTGAGATTGACCTGGATCAAGAGGTGGATGTGCTTCTTCATAATCCAGAGATGTTAGAGGCATTGGAGCGGTGTGTGATGAACTGGCAGACTCAAATTACCTTCGTAATTGAGGAACAGCTGAACAAAAAACCACAGGTTGGAAATTATTACTTTTTTCAGCTTTTTTCATTAGAACCCAAAACTGTCTGAGAAGTGTCGGGACAAGCCAAGCATTTGTATTTGAATGACTCACTTGCTTTGTTTAAAAAAAACAAACAAAAAAACATGATGTGATCCACTGATCGATCTGAACATTCACTTTTAATCTTCCTACAGGGACCAGGACCTATGGCTGAGATAGATCTTTGGCAGGAGCGCTCTTCTGTCTTTAATGCTCTGACTGAGCAGCTTAAGCAGCCTTTGGCAGAGAAGATCTTTGAGGTGTTGAAGGCAGCAAATGCAGGCTGCCTTTACAACTTCAATGGAACAGTTGCTGAACTAACAAAATACCACATCGAGTCGCATGATAATATACGCTTCCTTAGAACACTGGAGAGACACTTCATGGTAAAATATAACTTTACATCATTCTTATTGAACATTTCTTACACTCATAGACCATTTTTCTAAAGACAGTTTGCAGCGAAGTCCATATTAGTTGTGATATAATCTCTTTCACGCCTGTCAAACTCATTACTATCTTTTGCAGAATTTGGCTGCAGGAGCCAACTTTGCTTTGATCTTGGAGACCATCCCTGATCTGATGGAGAGCTTGCAGATTATGTGGATGATCTCTCTTCACTATAACTCCAATGAAAGAATGGTCCCTCTGATGGAGCGTATTGCCTGGCAGTTGTGTGAGCAAGTGGCTCAAGGAGTTGTTGTAACTTCAATATTCAAGTTTGTGTCCTCTCTTTCTTGTCTGCTTAACCTAGGGGAAAACAAGAGTCTCTTTCTGTGAACTGATTTTGATTGTAAAATATGAATGTGAAAGTATTACTTCAGGTTGAATTGGATTCACTGGAAGGGATTTGAACTGTACAACTGAATAAGGTCTTTTTTTTTTTTTTTTGAAAGATGTCCAGAGAAGAATGTATTCCTAATTTTCCTGAAGATAATTAAATTGGATTGAACTGAAATTTGTAGCTTTAAAACTGGTTAAATTGCTCTACTGACAAAAATGCTATTATTTGTCAGTACCTTATCAGTGTTTTTTTATTTGTGAAATTGGTTAGATTGTAACTTAAATATTATGTCTTGAACAGAGAAAACAGAGAAGAAGCCAAGACCAAAGTGTTTGAAGCAAGACAAGTTCTGGAGCAATGGAAGTCGTCGTATTTTGAGATGCGAGCTCAAATTGAAAAACTACACCAAACTCCTCGCTGGGAATTTGATCGCATAAGACTGTTTGAAAGATCTGATTACATGGCTTCGGTCTGCCAGGACCTAGGTAGGGTTTTTCAGGTCAGTGAACATATGTATTTTTCTAATCTTCCATTAATAAAACCCACGTTTTCACAACGACTCTACGTATTACTAGACTGATTTTAAAAAGCATTGTTCTGGATGGTTTAGGTTTTGGAGGAGTTCAACAACGTCTTTGGTCCAGAACTGAAAGGAGACAGACGCGTTCACGAGTTACTGAAAGAAGTGGACGACCTAGTTTTGCCCTTCCAGGAAGTTTCCTTCAATCCTTTCAGCATATCAAAGAAAGTCAGCTGGAAAACGATTATTCAAGATTTTGAAAATACAATCGAGGTCAACTAAGAAAATTCTAAATAATTGTAACAATGTGCAATACTACTTTATTTTGTGAAAATTCACATATTGTTTTCTGCTTCCATTTTGTCAAGCTGATTTTTTTATCTTTTTTTAAAAATTTCCTTTAGATTATCGACAAAAAGGTCAATCGACTTTGTTGATATGTCTTTTAACACTCTGCACTTCTCGGCCGCTGCCTTTGAGTTGCTGCAGAAATTCCAAAAAATCAGCACTAGAAAAGCCATCAGCAACCATTTGATGAGAAAATTTGATGATATCCTGACCCAGTACTGCAGAGAGGTATTGTACTTTAAATGTAAGGAGTTGATTGCTTTGAATGCTATGTCGGAGGGTCATTTTCATCAAACCCTCAACTGCAGAACAGTAAACACGTAGTCCAAACTGAATGAAATGTTGTTCAAACAGTTATGAAATGTAGTTTCATTCAGTTCTGTCTAGTAAGTGTACAAAATGGAAAAAATAGGAGCATGGCTCGTCCATTCAGTGCAGGTGTTTGATCACTTTTTTGTTTTTATTTTTAATAGACCCTCAGCAAGCATGTTTTGCTCCTGTTCTAGGTGGATAGCATAAGTGAAATCTTTGAAGCAGAGAAGGACAATCCGCAACTGACAAAAAATGAGCCTCCTGTTGCTGGAGCTATAAGATGGGCTCGAGCTCTTGCCCGCCGCATTAAAAAAACCATTCTTCCCTTCCTGAAAGTTCCAGAAATGCTCAACAGTGAACAGACGGCATTGGTGAAGCATTTTACAGTGTCGTTTTTTTTTTTAGACTAACTGTAAATGTTCAGGTGGCCAACAAGTACTGAAACCTTTTGTGACCTCTACTGTATTGCTCTCAGGCAAAAAGCAAGTATGAGAAAATGGCACTGGAGCTGAAAGGCTACGAGATGATTAAGTACGAGTCTTGGCTGGAAGAGACAGAGGGCAAATTATTATCACTCATGAAAAAAAAATTGTTGACTGCTAAAAAAAGCGAAGAGGTGGTAAGGAATGTTATTTACGATGGAGTGTTTGGGCCAGGCTACGAGGATTTTCTTTTAATTACTAGAATAAAGTCCTTATATAAGCAGAATAAAGACGCAAAATTACCAGAATATAGTTACATTACGAGAAAAAAAGTTGTTTTAATGAGAAAAAACTTGGACAGCATGATTAAGACCTGGCCAGTTCAGCCATGTGATTCTTTTTTTGAATAAAGATGCAGTCATTTACACAGTTGTTTTGATGTCCTGCTACTGATAATTCAATGCTGATGTGTTAAAGTGTCAAGAACTTTCTCATTTGTAAAACTGATACCTAAGCATTACTTTAAATGTTCAATATTCCTCATTTTAATCTTTTGTTATTTTTTTATGAAGAAGTTCTCATAAAACTACTTCATTCTCCTAGTATTCTGACTTTCTTCTGGTGATATTACAACTTTAGTCTCACAATGTTACAACCTTATCATATTATGACAACTTTATTCTCATATTTCAGGTTTATTTTTGTATGACTTTATTCTAATAATAATAATATAACTTTATTCTCGTAACATGACTTTATTCTCATAATTTTACGACTTTATTTAGGTAAATCCAGAGACAACCATGGAAGATGGCTATTTGTACTGAGCCAGGTTCTGCTGGAGGTTTCTTCCATTTAAAAGAGAGATTTTCCTCTCCATTGTCACTACACTCATGCTCGGTATAAGGGATTGCCTTAACGCAACGCGAGTGATTTTTTTGCTGCTTGTCCAGGAGCAGTGAATGCTGCAAGTCAATGGCATGATGTAATCTGCAGGGCCTCCTTAGATAGAAGCATTTACTTGAATTTGAATAGTTATCTGAGTTTATTGCACTCTTTATAACTAGAATCAATTGGAATGCATGTGTAACTAAAATGAAATTATTTTCTTGTGAAGTTCCTTCACAAAAAACCCCACAACAATTCACCATATTTCTTGTGAATTGGCGCTATAGAAATAAACTGAATTGTTTCGACTTTATTCTAGTAATATGATCTCTTTTTTTTCTTAGCTTGGCCTTGATACTCCATCATAGTTACTAAATTAATACAAGTATTAATTTGTTTTATTTTAAAATGTAGTCCTAAAACAAATGCCTTCTTGTCATTTTTAGGATTCAGATGCACCTGAAGCAAGCCAGAAAAAGAATGTGAAATACATTGTAAACTTTGCTCCAGAAATCAGGGAAATAATTTCTGAAACAAACTACCTTGTAGGTTTGGGCTTCTTTGTGCCTAAGCTGGCTGAAAATGTGGCTCTTCTGGAGAACAATCTCATCAGGTGATGGCTCTCACTAAATCAGATCTTAATCAAATTGCTAAAACTACACTCTTTTATCTGCCTCTTCACCTGTGTTGATTTTAATTTTAGGTATGTGGACGATCTGAACAAACTTGTCAGGCGGTATCATTCTGTGATGGACACTCTGAGCGAGGCTCAGGTCATTATGCTGACACCACAAATACAGGAACTCACAAAAGGGATGCAGTATGGATGCAAACGACTCAACTGGAATTCTTTGGGTACTTTAATTCAGAAACCGCCACGTTATTAGCTACGTGGTGCTGGTTCTTAGTACTCAGGACTCACTTTTTTATTCAGAACTGTCATAATTGCTTGTGGCATTGACTGGGCAATTCATAGAGAACATACCTGATATCATCACCCAGATACAATTACCAGCTGTGCATTAATTAAGAGAATGCACAGACCATAGACCACATCCCTAAGTGTTGTGGAGATCATTGGAGTAGTGTGAATATCAATCATAACATTATCGTGTTCAAAAAACTTCAAGATGGCCTATGCATCTTTCTATAAAAAATGTTTTTTTACATATTTGGGAAAACTGTCATAATGTTGTGACTGTACAATATGAGAAAGAAAATCTGTGAAAAGATCAAGCTCCTCCACCTCTTCCCAGTACTACTGTTGACATAATGCACCTCTCCTGATCAAAAACAACCAAGGAGGAGCCAGGAGGAGTGTCTTAGCGCCATCAATCATCCTAATGTTTGTGCTGCTCAATGTGCTAATGGCAAAGAAACAACTTACTGTTACAGGAAAACTGTTTATCCGCTGCCATTGGAAACACAATGACAGCGGATGTGTGTATATGTATGAGACAAAGAGAGATCGGCATCTAATCAAAACAAGTTAATCAAATACATAAAAAACATTAGAATATCAATATATTATCAAAGTTATTCAACAAATGGATAGAATATATAGAGAAGGACCAACAAAATCTAGGAACAAGTGCAAAACGTATGGTCTTTTGCTCAGTTGAAGGCCAGTAAGTAAAATGTAACATTTCAGACAATATTTAAAAACCGCCACTGATGGCAATACAACAAAACAACCTAAATTTGGAACCTAGTATCTCCACCAAGACACCACACAAAGGATGAGAATCGTCACTGCAAATGGAGCTGGCCAGGCACCGCAAGTAAAGACTATCCATCTGCAACTCTCTGTTCTGGCAACCCTCACTGCTTGTCCAGCTGGCTCAGTGAGTTCCTCTCCTTCAGGAGCAGGTATCAAACCATGACATTAATGATAAAGTTAAAACTGATTGAATAAAAGAACTAAAAATCAATGTCATTATTTGTTTCAATCTGGAAATTATATTTGTGACAGTGCACCTGGTCATGTTCTTTCTTAAAGGCATCAGGGTGTCAAGAAAATATCTTGAAAAGAAAATATCCACCCCATAGACCTTACTATCCGAATACTCATTGACGAGGCAGACTTTTCTGGCACTCTCCAATTTTTTTAGCCTGTAGTATGCCGGTGCAAATTGTTAATATTCAAAAACAAAAGTTCCAATTGCCTTAATTTCCTTTTTGCAATCAGTCTGGCGCTTAGTTTGAACTTCAGCAAGCCAACTTCACAACATCCGAATTCCTAAGTTGAGAGAAGGTCAGATTCCCTATTTCTGTGAACAAGCAATTAAACAAGTGTATCTGAATAAGTGGTCAGTGATTATACATGTGAAAGATGATATATCCACATTGGGGAAATGTATATGCATGATATGTATTTGGTTTCAGGTATACAGGACTTCATCAACGAAGGTTTACAGAACCTCTCTAAATTTGAATCTCTGGTCAAGCAGATTTTGAACAACGAGAAGGAAATAGAATCCAAGTTACAGTTAATAATGATGTCCAACATATTAAATTTTTCAGTACCAGAGTCATCAAGTGATGTACCAGGTAGAAGTATTTTATTTATTTGCTGTACGAATAAGGCTTTTTAAGAATGTAAAAATGTTATATAATGTACTCTGTTTCAAAGGTCTCAAGGAGTTCTGCAGACGTGTTGAGCTCGAGCGGGTCAAGACATTGGTTTTACCTATTAGTAAATACACTGACATTGGTTTTCTCATCACTAAGACTGAACATTTGATCCTGGGAACCAGCAGCGGAAAAGCCAAATCTATGGCAAATTACTACACTCACTGGGAGCGCAAAGTGTTTGACTCAATAGTAAACATGGTGGTGAGGTAATCACTTGAAATATATTTTCTTTTTAGAACCCACAGTTCTGTCTGTCCTGTCTTTCATATTGACTTTGCTTTAAGGAGTATTAAGGAGTTTGACGAGGCGCTCCTGGGAACAACACCTTTGTTTCAAATTGATGCCATCCTGTCTGCGCCCAAGATTGTGTCGCAGCCCCAAAGTAATGAAATCTATTGGGTAATCATGCAGTGCATTAGAGAATGTATTGAGAGCACTAAAGTAAGGTCATCGCAATTTTTAAACTATTTTACTAAAATTAAAATAATTTTCTTTTCTAACTGTGGCCATATTTCTATGTTAAGCGGTTTCCACGCTGGATGAATGGGACCTGCCTCGAATGCCCACCACAGCAAGTGCACGGTGAGGAGGAGTTGGTAACGGTATCCTTCCTTAGCGACGTCTGGCTTGACCCCTCGCTAAAAGCGACTGCTATGGCAACTTCTGAAAACATCAAGCGACTTCTTCTCTCGATGGAACGGTACCTAAACACCTGGAAACATTATCGAGCCCTTTGGGAAAAGAACAGAACCATTGTCAATGAAACGTTTGCAGCAAAGAACCCATCCTGTGCAATGTACGATGAAAAGCTACAGTTCCTAAGTAACATTAAGCGTAAGGTGATGCAGGAACCTCGATTCAAGGCCAAGTACAGTATCTATCTGAACCTGGAACCACTGGTGAACACAATGCAAGAACTCGCTGAGTCCTGGATTACTTCACTTAGTAGCTTTCTAAATAAGCCTGCTAAAGAGGATCTCTTCAGCTTGAAGGACGAACTCATGGTACGTTTTTCAATACACTTCAATGCTTTCATGGTCAAAATTCTTGTTTTTAATAACATCTGTGTCTGCAAAAACAAAAAAAAAACAGCAACTTGACAAGAAGCTGAAGAAAAGCCCTGAAACGTTTGATGACTTGAAGAGTGTGCTGTCCACCATTTCAGACATTAGGGCCATGTCGTTAGATGTGGAAATCAGATACCTTGATATCAAGGAAAAATACAGAACTCTGGCCATGCACAATGTGAAGGTAATGTGTCAGATATTTGACTGTTATTGAAAAAACTGCATTGTTTAACTTGTTAAATGTATTGTCACTCTTGCATTCTAGGTTGGTGAAGATGAACATGAGCTAGTTGCCAAAATTGCGCTAATTTGGAGTGATCTTTTTGTTGAAGCTAAAGAAGTGGATGAAAGTCTAGCAGATGTCAAAAAGTCATTTACTGATGTAAGACATGAAAAACTCAAACAAGCCACACAAAAATTAAATTAAATTAAGATTTAATTTAACAAGTTTTTCTGCAAATGTATTCATACCATTTGAAGATTTGATGTATCACCACATAAACCTTCAATGCAATTCGAATTTTATATAACGTTACATAACCAACAACAAGCTTATAAATCCAAAAGAAATGTTTGGAGCTCAGCAAAATTAGTGATTAATTAGAGAGCAAGTACAAGAATACCTGGGGATTTAATTTTTACACAAACAAAAAATCTAAGTCCAGTAGTCCTCTTAGACTGTTTTCTGAAAAAAGTCCCCTCTGTCCGATATGTCCATTCATTTACTTCTGATGGTTGCAACAGGATCTGTAAGATGTTAAAGCAATGTCACTTGCTAAGACAAGTGACATTTCTTTATTCCCTATCCATCTGCTCTGGACTTTATTTATGGTATCAGAGTAAAGGAAGCCTAATATTAAAGTGTTACACTTTTGTTCTTTAGAATGTTCCAACAGCCTTGTAGAACTTTTATTCCACATCACATTTACTCATTGCTTCGTGTTGAGTTATCCCAGTAAAATACAGCAAAGTTTGTGGTTGTCATGTGGTCAAATGTGATTATATCAAAAAGTATGAATACTTTTGCCAGGCATTGTACTTTGCAAAGTTATACTGTAGTTGCCTGTAGTACCCTATGAATGCACTTTCTGTTCTCTGTGTTACTTTTAAAGATGACAAAGAACAAGATTGAAGAATTTAAACAGGAACTGTGTGTTTTTGCTGAAAGCTTCAACCTTCATGGGCCTGGATCTGTGGGAGATAATTTGGATCAAGGTGCTTGGATGAGTTTATTTATTTATTTATTTATTTATTTTTTTAATGCTACGCTATTCTTGTTTCCAGGACTAATAACAATGGCTAAATACGAGGAAGACTTAGCCAAAATGGAGGCAGAACGGTATGACCTCACCAATGCCGAAAAACTGTTAAACCTACCAGTCACCATGTATCCAGAGGCTACCAAGATTCAGAAAGAAATGCAGGGATTAAGACAGATATATAGTGTTTATGAGGCCCAGAAGGTGGGACAGTGTTGCTGTCAGTGAAGAACTGAAATTGCAGGATGTTCCTGAGGTTGTCAAGTTGTTCCTGAGGTGGTCTGTTTGTTTTTTTTAGAAAGCAAAAGCAACGTGGTCTGAGACGTTGTGGGTCGATTTAGACATGCAGGTGCTACAGGAAGGCATAGAAGGTTTCATCAAAAGATTTAGAAGGCTGCCTAAACATGTGCGGACTTTACCCGTGGCCTTCTATCTAGACGCATGTATGAAGGAGTTCAAAGAATCTCTGCCACTTTTGCTAGACCTGAAGAATGAAGCCCTTAGAGACAGGTTAGTGTGAATGCTCAAGATTCCATGTTTTTGCATTTAAATGATTAAATTCCATCATACTTTATTATTGTGTTTACACAGAATGTTTAGTCATGGTCAATAAGTGCATATATTATTGAAACGTTTGGTTATTTCAATAACTTAGTTCAAAAAATACATTTTGTAGGTTACTTACACACAGACAGATGTTTTGAAGCGTTTATTTATTGTAATTCTAATAATTTTCCACTTGCACCTAATGAAAACACAGCTTTTAAGATTACACTATTAAATATGACCAATTAAAAACTAATTTTTAATACAGAATTATGAGCTTAGTGAAAAGTGGTTTTAATATTGTTTAAACATAGTTTTTTTCAAAAGGTATATTGAAACTGACAAAAGAGCCTCAGCGGAACACATGTTCTAATTTATTGAACATGAGAATATTCTCATAATATAATTGAGGAGGGAATAAGTTTGTGGGCTGTACAGCAATATTGTTGTGAGCAAGTTTTTATATTTCAGGCACTGGAAGGAGTTAATGGAAAGGACCGGTACCAAATTTGAGATGACTGAGAACTTTACTCTGCAGAACATGTTTGCTATGGAGTTGCACAAATATGCTGATGTGATAGGTGACATTGTCACCTCTGCTGTAAAAGAGCTGAGTATTGAGAAGGTAATCGTTCCCTCAATTTAACATATCCAGCTGAACTTCAAATTTGATCTATATCAGTTTACAATTGAAACTAGTAATTGTGGACAAATCATACATTGCATGTTTTTGCTTTTTTTATTGGTATGCTTTTAGGGAGTGACAGCAGTATCAGAGACCTGGGACAATATGAGGTTTATCGTGCAGACGTATTTCAAAGGCACCAAGGAGCATGGTGTTATTCTGGGTGCTGTAGATGAGATCCTACTGAATGTGGACAATGATGTCATGAACCTACAGAGTATGGCTGGCAGCCGTTTTGTTGGACCTTTCCTTAATATTATACAGCGGTGGGAAAAAGATCTGTCGCTCATTAGTGAGACAATAGAGGTGGGTAAACCCCTCTTCCTATTTTTTATGTTTCTCTATGTTATAAGCACACAACGTGGTTTATGAAGGTTTTATGTGACAGGCCAACAAAAAGTGAAAATGTTTGTGCAATGTGTAAGTCTTTACTGTATCCATTCAAAGGCAAACTGACAGAAAGGTCTTTTTATAGATATGGCTGGTTGTACAGCGAAAGTGGATGTACCTGGAGAGCATATTCATTGGTGGAGACATTCGCTCGCAGTTACCTGAAGAAGCTAAGAAGTTTGATAATATTGACAAGAAGTTTAAAGAAGTGAGCTACACTTTGATATATTTTGATCAAAGCAGAGTGTATTGTGAATGGACTTATCCAATTAATATATTTTTCAATTCTTTGTAGATAATGACTGACACAGAGAAGATTCCAAATATTAAGCATTGCTGCCTGGGTCCGAGTCGGCTAACAGACCTACAGGCCTTGAGTCTTGGTCTGGAGAAGTGCCAGAAGAGCCTTAATGACTACCTGGACTCCAAGCGAAACGCATTCCCGCGTTTTTTCTTTATCTCTGATGATGAACTGCTCAGTATTCTTGGGAGTAGTGACCCTGCTTGTGTTCAGGAACACATGATCAAGGTGACAGGTCATTTCACAAGATAAACAAAATCTAAATCCTTATTTTCAATATAAAACTCCAGTCATACTTTCATTGTATTTGGAAAACATTATGCCATAAGAAAGTAAGGCTCCCAGACCGTCTTCAAATGAATGTTACACAATTTGATAACCAGAAAAACCCACCTCCCTGTGACGTAGCCTAAGTGGGTATTAGTATAGCCAGTAATTGAACAAGCTGGATAGTGGGATTTTCAACCAATTGATTAGAAGGTTACATAAACTTTTTACAGTAGAATATTGTGAAAAGGGACACATGGACTTCATAGACACCATTGTCAATAAATGTAATACATCTCCCTGCACTGACCCACACTGAAAGAGTTTTTAAATTCACCAGCATACTTAGCAGGAAAAAAAAAGCAGTTTACTGCTCCTTTAGAGAAGAAGAGAATAACTGCTCACCATGTTTATAAAATGCTGTTACTGATGTTCTTTTTTTGCCTTTATTGTTGCACAAGATGTACGACAACATAGCTTCACTAAGATTCGAAGTGGAAACCAGTGGCGAGACAGAAGTTGCTGCCATGGTGTCTGCTGAAGGTGAGGTGATGGAGTTTAGGAACTACATCCCAGTGGAGGGAAGGGTGGAAGAGTGGATGTTGGCAGTACTTCATGAGATGCGGAGAACTAACAGGCTTATCACTAAGGAAGCAATCTTTCGCTATTGTGAAGACAGGAGTAGGTAAGTGTTAACACAGAGAGCTTACAGGATTTCTCATGAACAAACAGGCTACAATAAATATCTCATTCCCATGTTCATCAGGGTAGAGTGGATGCTTCTGTACCAGGGTATGGTAGTGCTTGCTGCAAATCAAGTGTGGTGGACCTGGGAGGTTCAAGATGTCTTTAGAAAGGTGAAAGAGGGAGAAAAATATGCTCTGAAGTACTACGCTGAAAAGATGCACCGCCAGATTGATGAACTTGTTACACGCATCACTCAACCTATGAAGAAAAATGACAGAAAGAAGATTAACACTGTGCTCATCATTGACGTCCATGCCAGAGACATTGTGGACAGTTTTGTGGACAACAGGTGAGCATTCATATTTCAACCTAGTTAGCACTATGTTTTATGGTTAACTCAATGATAGTACAAGATTTGAATAAACGTATCGATCTTTTTGCAGTATAATGGATGCACAAGAGTTTGAGTGGGAAAGCCAACTGAGGTTTTATTGGATCGAGCACCATGACGACCTGTTTGTTCATCAGTGCAGTGCCACGTTTTCTTACGGCTATGAGTACATGGGGTTAAACGGTCGACTGGTTATAACTCCATTGACTGACCGGATCTACCTGACCCTCACACAGGTCCTAACACACATCGCAACACCTAAAGAGACACATGGAAAGCTGTGGTGTGTTTTTAGTGGCAACTTAAGAGCTGTGCATTTGTGAAACAGGCCCTCTCTATGTACTTGGGTGGAGCTCCTGCTGGACCTGCTGGTACAGGAAAAACAGAATCCACCAAAGATCTGGCTAAGGCTTTAGGCCTATTGTGTGTGGTTACAAACTGTGGTGAGGGCATGGACTACATGGTAGGAGGCACACATCAAGTAACATGCATAGATAATTATTTATTATTGAGATATTTTTGTATTTAAAACTATAACACTGTTTTGCTCTTCAATGCCTTTCTTCTTTGTGTGCAGGCTGTTGGGAAGATCTTCTCCGGTCTTGCCCAATGTGGTGCTTGGGGTTGCTTTGATGAGTTCAATCGAATAGATGCTTCTGTGTTGTCAGTTATTTCTTCTCAAATGCAGACCATACGTAATGCTCTCATGTTACACTGTAAAACATTTCAGGTAAATCAGTTGTTACAATGAATGAGTCTAAAAATAAACAATTTATTTATCAATCTGCAGAGTACCAGTAATACCCTGGAGATGATCCTTGAGCTATAACATTAAAATCACAAACTTCAATGTATTTTATTAAAATTTTATGCAATAGATAAACGCAAAGTAGTGCATGATTTGGAGGTGCGGTGAAAACATCTGATTTTAAAATTCTTTTTATAATTAATATTATGAAAAGTTTGGTTTGAGTTTATGTTTACGCCCTTTACTCTAATTTCTCTAAATAAATTTCTGTGTAATTAGAATTCATCTAACTTGTAAATGCAGTCCACCTATGTTAAATAACTAACCTTTGTTTGCAAAAAAGAAGGGTAAAATATCAGTTCAATTGATATAATGCAAATTATAGCACCTTTTACAGATTGTTTTTCAAAACAGATTTTAAAGCTCTTTTTTTTCCTCTTTACAATTTTGCACTCCTTTTTGTCTATCACATAAAATCAGATTGCTGAACTTTAATGCTCGAGGTTCATCATATCAAAATGTAGCAATATCAATTGCTATATGGATAACTTAGCAAAGAACAGTTTCATAATTTTGGGATTTTGCACATAATTTTGACAGTGACTAAAATGGGTTTTAACATGCTTGAAAACTTTCTTCTGATCCTATGTTCAGTTTGAGGGACAAGAAATCACTATGGATGACCGCATGGGCATCTTCATTACCATGAACCCTGGTTACGCAGGACGTACAGAGCTCCCAGAATCAGTCAAAGCCCTCTTCAGGCCTGTGGTGGTGATTGTTCCTGACCTACAGCAGATTTGTGAGATAATGCTCTTCTCTGAGGGATTCCTTTTGGCCAAGGTAACCAGATAACAATAAATAGAAAAATTAATTGTTCATAATTTAGTTCTTCACATATTGAATATAAAGAAAATATCTTAAAACACATAAGTAAGAGCAATGTTTGAGATCCTAGATTGTTCAAAAATATAAAATGATTTATGAAATGTAATTTAAAAAAAATATATTGTTAATTTTAGGTGCTTGCAAAGAAAATGACAGTCCTCTATAAGCTCGCTCGTGAGCAACTATCCAAGCAGTCTCATTATGATTTTGGCCTTCGTGCTCTGAAGTCTGTCCTGGTGATGGCAGGAGAGTTAAAGAGAGACTCACCAAACCTGAATGAGGTAATTATAAGGATTGTTGCTTGTGATTGGTTTAAATTCTTTTCTTTCAGTCAAGAATTTTATTTTTTTTCTGGTAGCAAAAAAATCATTTGCTGTGTAAATGCATACAAGCTTGAATTGCGGATTTTTAAAATTAATATATATCAAATAAAGTCTACAAACAGTTTTTTACTGTTTGTAGACAGTAACAAACAGTAACTGTCTACAGGTTCTTTTGTATACCTTTGTCATTTAATTGTTGCATTTCTGTGTTTAACAGGATGTGGTGTTGATGCGCGCTCTCAGAGACATGAATCTGCCAAAGTTTGTTTTTGAGGATGTCCCTTTGTTCCTTGGTCTGATCGCTGACCTTTTCCCAGGACTTGACTGCCCTCGTGTTCGCTATCCTAACTTCAATGATGCTGTTGAGTACATACTGGAAGAGAACAAATATATCGTCCTACCTAACCAGGTGTTTCATCTTACCCATTGCCTTCATTTGTTTGACCCATCAACGCTTTGAAGTCTCTTGTCAAAGAGACATTTTAAAACTTTGCTTTTATCCGGATTCTGATAGGTGGATAAAGTAGTGCAGATGTATGAGACAATGATGACCAGACACACTACGATGGTTGTGGGCCCAACCGGTGGTGGAAAATCTGTTGTGATTAGCACGCTATGCCAAGCTCAGACTAAGTAAGTGTCAATATAGTTTCTTCATGTGGATTTTAAGTATGAACAAAGGTTATTTTCTATTTGCTCTCCTAATCAGAATGGGGCTGCACACAAAGCTGTATCCACTGAACGCTAAAGCCATGAGTGTCATTGAACTTTATGGAATTCTTGACCCAGACACTCGAGACTGGACTGATGGGATTTTATCCAACATCTTCCGTGATATCAACAAGCCTACTGACAAAAAAGAGCGAAGGTAAATATACACTGCCTTAAAATGTATTAACAGCTCTTGAACATTTTCACATTTTTTTACATTGTTTTATGTGATAAGCACCAAGTAGCAGACAATTATGGAGTAGAAGGTGCCACTTGGTTTTCAAACTTAAGAGAAATGAAAATCTGTGGTGCATATTTTTATGTAGTCATTCCCAGCAAATACTTTGTGGGGTCAATTTTTGATGCTTACACAGCTGCTCATTATTTGTATGTCTCTACCTGCTTTGCATGTGTAGAGACAAACATTTTTGTTCATTTTTCTTTTCATAATAACACAAGCAAATTATATTTCTCTGATAAACTTCTTAAGCTGTTGCATTGGACTTCCAGGTACATCTTGTTTGATGGGGATGTCGACGCCCTTTGGGTTGAAAATATGAACTCGGTAATGGATGATAACAAACTCCTCACTTTAGCTAATGGAGAACGGATTCGTCTACAGAACCATTGTGCACTGCTGTTTGAGGTTTGTTTGTATGTGCATGTTTCTGTAAGCAGAACACCTCATTTGTACACTATCAACAGGTCTAACAAAAATCTGCCATCACAGGTTGGCGATTTGCAGTACGCTTCCCCTGCTACTGTGTCTCGCTGTGGGATGGTGTTTGTTGACCCGAAGAACCTGCGATACACCCCATACTGGCAAAAATGGCTGGCTAGTCGACCTGAGAAGGTTTTTAAGAATGATTTATTCAGTATTTTCTGTATTTTTTAAATATTTAAAATGTATTTTAATAAAAATGTTATTTACTTTTCAGGAACAAGAGACTCTTGGTGGACTGTTTGAGAAATATGTGCACTGCTCTATTGGCATGATTTTGGACGGTATTGTTGACGGTAAACAGGAAGTGAAACTGGAGACGGTGGTCCCTCAGACAGACCTGAATATGGTAGGTTGGCTTCTTCTCAAATGTGTTACTGGATTGATGATTTTATAAGAATTTATTATTTAAATTTCAAACCAGTTTTCCATTAAGGCTGTTTCATGTCACTTTGCATGTTTCGATCATCTCTTCAGGTCACTCAGTTGTGCTTGACACTGGATGCACTGCTGGTGAGTGACGATAGCAGCCCTGATCTCCTGGAATGTTACTTCCTGGAAGCTCTGTACTGCTCACTGGGAGCCACGTTGGTGGAAAGTGACAGGCTCAAGTTTGATGAGTTCATCAAAAGACTTTCCTGCTTAACTGCTGTGCATGATCCAAATACCCTGGCAGGGCCTAGTGATATCCCTGGTAAGAAGCTAAAATGTATTCTTTCATCTGGAAAAGAATAAATAACACTTCACAAATATGTCATATAATTGCCTTCATGCAGCATCCCTCCCAACTCTGTTTGATTTCCATTTTGATGGTGTTCAAATGAAGTGGGTTCCCTGGAGCTCCCTGGTAGAAAAATACACTCACAATCCTGAAATGAAGTTTGCTGATATTCTGGGTAACAGTTATTTCTCTGAGCAGTATTTGCAAAAAAACAAAAAAAACAATACTAAACGAGTTTAAGTTTTCAAGCCTTTGAGGTTTGCTCTAAACTCTTTTTATCTACTTAGTGCCAACTGTTGACACCACAAGAACCAGCTGGATTTTGGAGCAGATGGTGAAGATAAAAAGACCAGTCTTACTTGTTGGAGAATCAGGCACTTCGAAGACTGCCACCATTCTTAACTTTTTGAAGCATATTAATCCTGATACATGGGTAATTTCAGCTTTAAATCACTCAATCATGTAGTGCATTTGAAACGTTTTCATACCCCTTAGATTTTTTTCCTCCTGTCACAATTGCAACATATTGTATGTTTTAATGTGGTTTTAATTGATACATTAACAAAAAATGGCACACAATTGTGAAATGGGATTAAACGAAAATATGATCACTTAAAAATCTAAGGAGATATTTAGCCATCCTTAAAATATACAACCACCATTTGCTGAAATAAACTGCAAACCTTTCGGGTTGTATTTTGAGATTGAAATTTTAGCCCACAGTGCAAAAAAGCTCAAGATCAGTAAGATTGAATAGAACACACGTGAACCCACAGAGCCTTAACTGGATTAACTGTCTGGACTTCGTCAGAGTATTACTAACACAAGAACGTCTAAATTATTCTATTGTAGTACTTAGTGTGTATGCTGGAAGGTGAGACTTTGCTCCTGTATCATGTCTTTTCCACATTAAACAGGATTTTCTCCCAGAATTGCCATGTTTAGCTCCACCTATTTCTGTTTTTTTTCTCACCAGCCTTGTTCTTATTGAAGATCAGTAGCGTGGAAGAAAAGCCGGGAATATTTTTTTATAGTCTAACCTGTTTTAACCTTTCTCAAAACTTTAGCCTTGACTAGTTTCCTGTGTTTCTTGGTCTTCATGATGATGTTCACTTATGTTGTCTATCAAACTGAAGCTTTCACGAAACAGCTATATTTATAGTTAGAATAAATTACACACATACTAACTGTACTTTTAGTTGAGCTCTGAAGGAAACTGGTTTTGGATTTTATTTAGGACCATTAGAGTAAATGGGGGAATACACCTCTTACTTTTCAGATTATCTTTGGGAAATATTAAAAACAATAAATCTCGCAGTTGACAGTTTTGTGCTTTTTTGTGTCGATCCATTATATAAAATGTATGTAAAATACATAGAAGTATGTGAGCAAAATATGAAAGCATAGAAATACTGTATTTTTGCAAGGCATTGGATGTATAATCTGACTAAAAATTTTATTTCTGTCTAGATTAATCTGATCATCAACTTTTCATCAAGAACAACGTCAATGGATCTGCAGAGAAACTTAGAGGCTAATGTGGAAAAAAGGACCAAAGACATCTATGGTCCTACGATGGGGAAGAGACTGCTGGTATTTATTGATGACATGAACATACCAAAGGTGGGTGCTCCAACATATCTACCAAATCACTTTTTATTTACTTGGTAGAGAAAATATAAGAAGCTTTCCTTTTTTTACTGCAGGTGGATAACTATGGGACACAACAGCCTATTGCACTCCTGAAGCTGCTTTTGGACCGAGGCGGTATTTATGACAGAGGAAAAGAACTTAACTACAAAATCCTGAAAGACCTCGGCTTTATTGCTGCCATGGGAAAGGCAGGAGGGGGTAGGAATGAGGTGGATCCACGCTTCATCTCACTCTTCAGTGTCTTCAGTAGCCCCTTTCCATCTCTGGAGTCTCTCCACCTCATCTATGCCTCTATTCTCAGGGGACACACCAAAGTAAGACTCTGTTTTACACACAGAACATCACCATTTCATGTCAGTCTGATATTAAAATGCCACTGGGTGTATTTTAGCCATTTGAGGAGGCCATTCAGAAGGTGTGTGATAAAGTCACAGACTGCACTCTGGAACTCTACAACCTCATCATAAAAGATCTTCCACCGACTCCCTCCAAATTCCACTACATCTTCAACCTCAGAGACCTGTCAAGAGTCTACAACGGACTGGTTCTCACCAAACCAGAGATGTCTGATCTGTTTTATTTACATATTCAACTGACAGATTAAGAAAGATTTGGCTTCCAAAATGACCTCCTGCTTTTCTTGCAGATTTGTGACTGTCACCCAATTTGTACGTGTCTGGAGGAATGAGTGCTTGAGAATCTTCCATGACAGACTCATTGATGAAACTGACAAGAAGTTGGCAAGTTGAATTAATACTACCATAATTGATTGCCAACTTTGTGTATTGTAATTGTTTTTCGATCCAAATCTTTGAGTGTTTCATTATTGTTTATTATGGAGTTGTCAGCTTTTAATATATTTTCCCAAAAGGTCCAAGGTCACATAAAGAATCTGGTCGAACAACATTTTAAGGCAGAAATGGAGGCGGTGATGAGGGACCCAATACTTTTCGGGGACTACAGGAATGCTTTTAGTGAAACTGAACCCAGGGACTATGAAGACATTCAAGACTATGAATCCTCTAAAGCAATCTTTGAGGTAAGTCCAGTGACATAAATGAGAGTTTTTGCCTGCACCAAAAGGCCTTTCTGAATTTCCACATTGTAATAATGCAATACTTTGTGCCACTACCACTACTACCATGCGTTACCCACTATTTTCTTTGACACTCTGCAGTTTATCCTTGAGGAATACAATGAGACCATGTCAAGGATGAACCTTGTACTGTTTGAAGATGCTCTGGAACATCTGACTCGAATTCAACGTATCGTCCGCATTGATCGGGGCCACGCACTGCTTGTCGGAGTGGGGGGCTCCGGCAAACAGTCCCTCGCCAAGCTCGCTGCTTTTGCTGCAGAGTGTGAGGTTGTAATATATTTTCTACTTGCAATCGAAAACCAATACTGTAGTTTTTAATCGTAAATTTATGCTAGCTGAATTCTGTTAAGGAAAGTCAAATGTACATTATGTATTAAGTGAATGTCTACCCGACCCTCAATTCTGGTTAGAATACTATAGTTATCTTAGTCATTAGCTTAGATGACTAAGATAATTTTATTCATACACAAAACTGTTTGTACATCACACACTTCTTTGTTTCATATTTCTTCATGTTGCAAATAAAATTTAATCTATTTATTGGAACTGTTTGTGAGAGACTAACATACATGATTGCAAATTAGAAAGAAGACATAAAATATAAAATTGTATTACAGTTACAGCTGCAAGTATTCTGGGAGTGTGTCTCTACCAGTATTCCAATATTATAAGAACAAGGAATTGCCAGTCATCAAAAATGATTAGGTTATTTGAATTGAAAAGAATTGAAGTTTTGCACAGAAAAGCAGAAATAAAGTTTAGAGATTCACTTACTATTTGCAGTAACAGAAACAAACTTTGTGTCAGGTGTTTGAGATAATACTTAGCAGAGGATACTGTGAGACCAACCTCAGAGAAGATTTGAAAGGCTTGTACTTGAACCTTGGCATTGAAAACAAGAAGATAGTATTTCTTTTCACGGATGCCCATGTTGCTGAGGAAGGCTTCTTGGAACTTATCAACAACATGCTCACCTCAGGTTTGATAAATCCCTTTGGCCAAGACCGCATACGTCCTCTGAAATCATAAATAATCACTAATCAGAAAGTCTCTTTTTAGGCATAGTTCCTGCACTGTTCCCCGATGATGAGAAGGAGTCTGTTCTCAACCAGATTCGTGAAGAGGCTCTGAAAACGGGAGCAGGTCCCTCCAAAGAGAGCGTGTGGCAATACTTTGTCAGTAAAAGTGCTAACAATCTGCACATTGTATTAGGCATGTCTCCAGCAGGAGACACTCTAAGGACACGCTGCAGGAACTTTCCAGGTGACATATACATTTAATTTATACAAATTTTTGATATTCATATTACTAATTATGTACAATTTGTTGTAAGGACTGATGAACAACACTGTGATAGACTGGTTTCTCCCATGGCCTCCACAAGCATTGCAAGCAGTGGCTCACTCTTTCCTTGGTATGTTATTACACATTTATTTTCTGAATGAATATATTCTTGGGGGAAAAAATGAGTGTTTGTGCTTCGGCTGCTGCCCCCACAATCCAACTCCTGATAGGAAGAAGGAGGAGGGAGGGATTTGTTTCTATAACTTGTACTTTTTAATTGTAATCAAGCATGCCCATAGTGGTCATTATACTAATTTCCATGCTTGCTAATCAAAAAAATCTGTATAAAAAAGACATAAAAGAAAAATGAGTGAAAGGCAGAATTTATCGGCTGTCTTTTGCATACATCAAAGTCTGGAGCCTATAGCTTGAGTTCATGAGGTTAAAATGGCGGTTTGTCCATTGAATTGGCTCTCTGGTGAGCCTTGTCTACCTGTAATCTATTAAAGGTGTGAACAACTGTTTGTGACTAAACTAAACATAACATGCTGGCAGCATTCAGGCATGAGGCTGCAATTTCTGCTCTGGTGATGTCTGGCATTTTTACACTGATTCCCGTAGGTAGAAGCACCTACATTTTCAAGAGAAACTGTGTCATCACAAGAATATTAAAGATATATGAAGTGACTCTTCACGTCTTAATCCTCTCCTCAAATTCATTCAGATTTTGGCTTTACTGTCCTCCAATAATGTAGTTGTCAAAAGAATGTCACTTCACTCTACCTCTTTCAGTTGGTGTTTTTTCTTTCTACAGGTGAAAACCCCATGATACCCGAGTCTTTCACTGTGGCAGTCATAGATCATGTGTGCATGGTCCATACCAATGTTGAAGACTACAGCAACATTTTTCTGCAGAAACTTAGACGATATAACTATGTTACTCCAAAGAACTACTTGGACTTTATTAACACCTACTGCTCTCTCTTGGAAGATAAAGACAAATTTATTTTAGGTAAGAAGATGCAGATATAATATTAAGCATGAAACTTGGTTTGGTGGACCAGTACAAGCAAAAGGCTTTGTATTAGTATGTTACTGATAATTTTAGATGCTGTTCTTTACATTTGTAGCTCAATGCAAACGCTTAGAGGGTGGGCTGGATAAACTGAAGGAAGCCAGTGATCAGCTGGCTGAACTGAATATCAAGCTTGCAGATCAGAAGATTGTCCTTGCTGAAAAGTCAGAAGCTTGTGAAACTCTGCTGGAAAACATTTCCGTAAACACAAGAGTAGGTCAGTAACTGCTTGCATCTTTCAGCTATGAGCTCAAGAGGTGTATGGATTTATTATGTATGGCTAAAAACAATAACCTTACAGTATTAAAAATGTTTTTTGTTTTAGCTGAAGAGAAAAGAACCTTAGCTGAAGACAAAGCTAAGGAGATTGAAGAACAAAACAAAGTCATCGCTGTTGAGAAGAAAGAAGCTGAAAGTTCCTTGGCTGAAGCTATGCCAGCACTGGAGGCAGCTCGTATTGCCCTGCAAGACCTGGAAAAATCAGATGTGACTGAGATACGGTAATCTGAATTTGTTAACAAAATGATTTGTAATAATGATAAAAACTGTTGGATGCCAAAATTAGCCAGTATAACCAGCTACATCTTGAGATAAAACACAGAACTGGAAAACAAGACAATAGCCAAAAAAATTGTGTGGGTATTGGAGAGATATTAATCATCAGAAACAATATTTTAATTATTTCATAATCAGTCTTCTTTTGTTGACTGTCTTTTTCTCACTGGTATGTCATTTAGATCTTTTGCTAAGCCACCTAAACAAGTGCAAGTGGTTTGTGAGTGCATTCTGGTGCTGCGTGGCTACAAGGAAATCAGCTGGCAGTCAGCTAGGGGGATGATGTCTGAAGCCAACTTCCTTCGCTCCTTAATGGAGATGGATTGTGATGCCATAACTAATCCCCAGGTCAGGACAGTCAAAGGTAAGATGGCTGCATGACATTTGGAAAGCCTGCTTTCAAATGCAACTTAACTAACAATGACGTTTATTGATTGATTTATACAACACACTCCCGGTCCACACAAACATTAAAACAAAGACATACTACACAGCACCAGCAGCAAATAATGCTTTGCTTATGTCTTAACAGCAGTCCACATTTAACTGTATAATGTTATATAATTCAACCCGACCAGGCTTCCTAAAGAACCTACAGACAAGTTTGGAGGAAATGCAAGCCATCAGCAAAGCTGGCTCAGGAATGCTCAAGTTTGTGGAAGCAATCGTAGGCTACTGTGATGTCGCCAAGGAAATTAAACCCAAGCGAGATAAAGTAATTCAGTAATTCATTGTTCCCCTTTTGCTGCACTGCTTAAAAAACAGTTGGAATCAAAAAATACATCGTGTTTTTTTATTTTTTATTATTGTTTTTAGGTTGCACGCCTAGAAAAGGACTTTTTTCAGAGCAAGAAGGAACTGGAGCGCATTCAAAAAGAGCTTACAGATATCCAGACAGAGTTGCAAGGTCTTAAAGAGAAGTACGAAGCCGCTATCCTGGAAAAGCAGAAGCTGCAAGAAGAGGCAGAACTCATGGAGAGGAGGCTTATAGCCGCTGACAAACTCATCTCTGGACTCAGCTCGGAAAATGAAAGGTTCAATTATACAAGAAATACAGTTGTCCAGAAACATTACATTCACATGCCAGAGTCGAAAGATATTAGCTTAAATGGACCGTAACTTTTTGTCATTCTCACATGACCTATATTTTCTAAATATAGGATATGTTTTTAAAACTGAATACCTGTTTGACCCTTTTTTACGTACCTTAGGTGGAACACAGATTTGGACGAGTTGAAGCAGAGGCGTGTGCGCCTCCTTGGGGACTGCCTGGTGTGTGCCGCTTTCCTGAGCTACGAAGGGGCCTTTAGCTGGGATTTCAGGAATGAAATGGTGTATCAAGTATGGGTTCGTGATGTGCAGGAGAGAGGCATCCCCTTGAGTGAGCCTTTCAAAGTGGAAAGCCTTCTTACTGATGAAACAGAGATCAGCAGGTGGGAGATAAAATAAGTAATATAATCCATTGTGGACAAGACAATTTAAACCTTGTCAACAAAAAATCTTGTACAGATCAATTAGTTTTTTTGAACTCAGTGGTGATCAAAACTAACTGTGCCTATTGAACCTATGCAACAGATGGGGCTCTGAGGGTTTGCCTCCTGATGAGCTGTCTGTGCAGAATGGAATCCTGACAACAAGAGGAAGTCGATTTGCCTTGTGCATCGATCCTCAGCAGCAAGCATACAACTGGGTTAGAAAGAAGGAGGAAAGCAACAATCTCAAGGTAACATGTTATGTGCAAAATACCTCCAAAATTTTCATAAAATGTTTCTCCATTTTTGCAATCGCACAGGGGGAAAAAAAGGAGAAGCTTCTTTTATTGCAACAATTTTATAAATGAAAAGGTTCATTTATATAATGTTTTGTTAAAGGATCCTTTAACAAAGGATTCTCTTGTGAATGGATCTTCACAAGGCTAATGCCCCTTACTAGATCACGTTTTTGTTTCAAGAAAGGTCATTTGAGTTACAAATTTTCCATTTTGTTGTTCTTAGCATCTGGTATAGTTAAATTCTACAACATTTCTACATCATAGCTTTATCCAGACAGTCAATAACTTAGATAATAAGTAAAAGTGCTATGTGCATTTTAACCCACAATGATTTATTCCCTTGACCAATTTAGATATACATTTATTCTCTTGAAAGGAGAGAAAAAAGTTTGGTTTTCAACCAAAACCTTTCTGGTAGGATATTACACACAAATTTATCAAAACATAATAAGACAGTGGAAAAGAATTATTATTATTGTTATTATTATTTTGCCTCTGCTGTAGTTAGCAGCTGAGCTAACATTAGAACGTATCGCTGTCTACTTTCGAAATCAAAAGTAGAACATGAATTATTAGAGAAAATAACCTTCCCTGGAAAAGTTTTCCTTTTTGTCACTTGACTTTGAGCACTGTTCAAAAACCCCTTTTTCTAGAAATAAAAAAAAAAACACAACAATGAGTGAGTCAGAAAAACTTAACTCCAAGACAAAAGGTAAAGTTGATTCAGCATTTTTAAAATACTTTTATGAGAAACTTCCAAACTTTTTTTTTAACTTAAAATAATAACTTGATAGTTAACGGTTTATTCCTAACATCTGTGCACATCTTTTCCCCCAGATCTCATCTTTCAATGATCCGGATTTTCTGAAACAGTTAGAGATGGCCATTAAATATGGTTCTCCCTTCCTTTTCCAAGATGTAGATGAGTATATTGATCCAGTAATTGACAATGTTTTGGAGAAAAATGTGAAAGGAGTCGAGGGCCGACAGGTCATAATGCTTGGTGACAAGGAGGTGCATTATGATCCCAACTTTAAACTTTATCTCAACACCAAATTGTCTAATCCCAAATATTCTCCAGCGGTGTTTGGAAAAGCAATTGTCATTAACTACACAGGTATGACCCACACTATGACAACTGGGGTTGTCATCTGTATGTCAGTGGATTGTCTTTGAAAATCTAAATGTGTTAATATTACACACAGTGACACTTAAAGGCCTGGAAGACCAACTCCTGAGCTTCATCATGGGCTTTGAGAAGAGGGAACTGGAGGAACAGCGTGAGCGATTGATCCAAGAGACCAGTGACAATAAGAAGCTGCTGAAAAACCTTGGAGATTCGTTGCTTAGAGAGCTTGCCACATCTACGGGCAACATGTTGGATAACACAGAGCTTGTTGAGACTCTTGAGGAAACGAAGCTGAAATCCACCGAGGTTAGCTTTGGCGAGGTTTGCTACAGTTAAATCATTCAAGAATAAAGCACCATTGTTTATCATTAAATCTCTTATTGCCAGGTATTTGAGAAACTCAAGTTGGCTCAGAAGACATCGGTGGACATCGATAAACTCAGAGATGGATACAGGCCTGCAGCAAAGCGTGGCGCCATCCTGTTCTTTGTACTGACAGACATGGCTCTGGTCAACAGCATGTACCAATATTCACTAGCTTCCTACCTGAAGGTGTTTGACATGTCGCTACGGAAAGCTCGGCCTGACGCTTCCCTTCTCAAACGACTTGAGAACATCATCAATACTCTGACATACAATGTTTATAACTATGGCTGCACAGGTAAAAGACATGAGTTGGAATAATGTTGCGTTCTTAAGGTGTATATTTTAATTTGTATATTTTCTCATCCTTTAAACATTGGTAGGGCTGTTTGAGAGACACAAGTTGCTCTTTTCATTCAATATGACAATCAAGATTGAACAGGCAGATGGAAGGGCACCCCAAGAGGAGCTTGAATTTCTTATAAAAGGTGACCCATTTATAAAAACGTCAAAGTAATTAATATCTTTGAACATATCAGTCCTCAAAGCATTTCTTTTTTCTTTTCCCTATCAAATGCATAAAGGTAATCTATCTCTGGAAAAAAGCTCTAAAAAGAAGCCATGTGACTGGCTTCCTGACCAGGGCTGGGAGGATGTGGTGAAACTCTCAGAGCTCTTTCCTGACCAGTTCGACTCGCTGACTGACGACATCGAGAGTAATTCCTCTGAGTGGAAATCAGTGAGTTACCCAAGTAACATCAGTGTGATCAGAATAAGTCAGCTATATTCAATTTCATTTGTGTAGAGGCAATTCACAACAAATGTTGTCTCAAGGCACTTTGCAAAAAATGCAAAAAAGTAATTTCAGTTCATCCCGACAGATTGCATTGAGTGAAACTAATGAGTTTTATCTTCATTATGTTTTTTTTCCCCCCTCCCTCAGTGGTATGACTTGGATGCTCCAGAACAGGCCCCATTTCCAATGAAATATAAAAAAAACCTCTCGGACTTTCAGAAGCTGCTCTTGCTGCGCTGCTTCCGTGTTGACAGAGTCTTCAGAGGTGTGACCGATTACGTCACTGTGATCATGGGCGAGAAGTGAGACTCTTTCAGTTATGCTGTAAATGGAAACACAGCGCCGATCCACTCATCGGCAGCGTGAATGTCCTGCTAGTTTATTTCTATTCGTAGTGCATTTGTACCATTAACCTCATCGTGAAATAATTTAACTGCATTCAAGTTTGTTGACTTTCAAAAATGTTAAGCAGGCACAAAAGTTTGAATTTAATGGGAATTTTCTCCAATCCACAAAGGTCAAAATTATTCGTAGAGGTCCAAATATATTGACGTATATACATTTAATCCAATATTAGTAGGGGTATATGAATACATTTGAGCTTTTGTGTAACATTTTTTCTTTTTGTCAGTGACAAATGATTGACATTTTTACCAAAGAATAGTGTTTGTAAAATTCACTATTTGTCAACAATAATACCTTTCATAGTTGTGCAGAATAATAAATTTCACTTGGAAGGGATTATATTTATTAATGTTATGTCACTAAGCCATAAAGCTGAACTCACCAAAGTATATTATTTACTGTACAGCTGTTAACTATTAGATAAGAATTTGCTCTGATGGAAAAATCCATATTAAATTTCATAACCTTGACTCTGTGTTTTTGCTTAGATATGTGCAGCCCCCTGTGATCAGCTATGCCTCAATTTACGAACACAGCACAGCTTCCTCTCCCATCGTTTTTATCTTGAGCCCCGGCTCTGACCCGGCCAGTGACCTGATGAAACTGGCAGAATCTTCAGGCTTTGGAGGCAGCAAGTTCAAGTTTCTCGCTATGGGTCAAGGACAAGACAAGGTAATGGACCTTCTCTGTTTTGTATACTTGTTAATAGCACGTCACTTAAAAGAAGTTTTGGTTTTTGTTCCTATCATGAAGGTGGCACTAGATCTGTTGGACAAGGCGGCATCTCGTGGTCAGTGGTTGATGCTGCAGAATTGCCATCTGTTGGTGAAGTGGCTGAAAGAACTGGAGAAGGCTTTGGAGCGAATCACCAAGCCCAACCCTAACTTCCGCTTGTGGATCACAACCAACCCCATTAAGGATTTCCCTATTGGCATCTTGCAAAATTCTCTGAAGGTGAAGCACATTTCCTAGCCTTCTGAAATATGTAGTGTGCATTTCTATTCAGCACCCATGAACCCCCTTTAGCTGCATGTTTCGTGAGGTATATATATATCTCTACCACATTTGTGCATTGAAAGACTGGAAATTTTCCTCATTCTTTTTTGCAAAATAGCTCAATCTCACTCATATTGAATGGGCGACATCTGTAATAGTTCAATAGACTATTACACTATCTTTTGGAACAATTTTTTTTTAATTCATCCAACAATCATTTGAGAAGTAATACTTAGATGCCAAGCGCAATATACTTGAAAACCAGAAAAGAACTCCACATGCTTTCAAATAAAATGTTATTATTGTTAAAGTAGGCTATTTAGCAAAATAAAATCATATTCACAGACATTTTAAAACAAATACTTTCAAGAAATATAAATGACCTTTGACATTGTTTGTAGGTTGTGACAGAACCTCCCAACGGTCTCAAGCTGAACATGAGAGCAACATACTCCAAAATCTCACATGACAGCTTGTCGGCATGCGAACACCCTGTGTTCAAAAGCTTGGTGTATGTGTTGGCCTTCTTCCATGCTGTGGTTCAAGAGAGGAGAAAGTACGGAAAGATTGGCTGGAATGTGTCCTATGACTTCAGTGATTCAGATTTCTTTGTAAGTGGTGCAAGACTAACTGTTTTATTGCCTGGCACACTGACATGCACTTTTAACCTTTCAGTAGCTGAATCAATCTAACTGCTTAACAGGTGTGCATGGAGATCCTGAACACTTACCTGACTAAAGCATACGACCAAGGAGACATCAACATCCCCTGGGGTAGTCTGAAATATCTTATTGGCGAGGTTAGGCAACACTGTTGTTCATGACATGTCCTTTTATTGTCTCAGTTGCTGTAAGTATTATATGTACAATGTCTCATTAGGTGATGTACGGTGGGCGCGTTATAGATAGCTTTGACCGCAGGATCTTGACTGTCTACATGGATGAGTATCTTGGAGATTTCCTCTTCTATACATTCCGGCAGTTCTACTTCTTCAGAAACAAAGATGTAGAATATAAAATCCCTCCAACTGGCACAAAGACAACATATGTTGGTCAGCTCCTGCCTAAGCACTCTTTTGTAAGACAGAAAATATTTTATTATACGCTTGCACTCGCAGCTTTAACCTGGCATGTTTGCAGATGAGATTGAGAACATGCCACTGGCAAACACACCGGAGGTGATGGGTCTTCATTCCAACGCAGAGATAGGATATTACACTCTGGCTGTTAAAGAGCTGTGGTCTCACCTGATAAACCTTCAACCTCAGTCAGGTATAATTTGGTGTTTCTCTACTGGATTCTTACTGTAACGTTTTGTTGTAGTATACTCTTCCAATGAAAACTGTTAAACTGTAAAATAACAGAAAAGGCGATGATTGTTGGTTTATCCTTCACATATTTTTTCCTCATTCCTAAGGCGAATCTAGTGGAAATATTACAAGGGAAGAGCAAATAAGCCAGGTGGCCCAGGACATCCATAACAAACTCCCCGAGCTGTTTGACATGGACGTGATTCGTAAGAAGTTTGGCACAAACATTTCCCCAACTACGGTGGTTCTGCTTCAGGAAATAGAGCGCTTCAACAAGCTGGTGGTTCGCATGCAGCTGTCTTTGGCTGAGTTGCAAAGGGTGAGGATGGGGCCATGCTTTTATTGTGTCTTCCCTTTAGTTCACCTCGAGATCATTTCAGATGCCTTGTTTCCCCCAGGCCTTGGCTGGCGAGGTGGGAATGAGCAGTGAGTTGGATGAAGTGGCTCGGGCCCTTTTCAATGGCCACATTCCTGGCATCTGGAAGAAACTGGCACCTGAGACTCTAAAATCCCTCGGGAACTGGATGATCCACTTCAAGAGACGCTACGAACTGTATTACCATTGGGTAAAAACTGGTCAAATAACCTGATAAGGGATTTTTTTTTAACATATGCATTAATAGTTAAAACCAAACTTTTTATATTTTGGGGTTTTCCATATTTGTTTGGTTCCTTGCAATGGAATATTATTCTTATTGTTCAATAGGAATTATCAGAGAAACCAAAAATGTGATACATAAATGTTAGGTGGAAAGAAACCATCATCTCTGATCAGGTTTGCTGTTCTGGCAAGGGAAATAATTCCCACAGCATGATGCTCCCACTACTGTGTTTCACGGTGTTTCACTATTTAGGGTTATGTGCAGTACTTGCTGTGACTTGAGTACATTTGTTTGGCTGTAAGGTTTTTGTGGGGTTACTTAGCTTTGCAAAGCCTTTTATTTTTATATTATGTCTTAAAATGTTGGTGTCTGATGTGGGAATCTTGTGTCTGGCAGGTACATGATGGAGAACCAAAAATTATGTGGCTATCAGGGCTTCACATCCCAGAGTCTTATCTGACTGCTCTGGTTCAAGCTGCCTGCAGGAAAAACGGCTGGCCGCTGGATCTGTCTACGTTGTACACAGAAGTGACCGAGTACCGCAGTGAGGAGGACGTCCTGGACAGGCCCAGAAAAGGTAATGTGTCAAGACATTCATCTTTTGCAGCTTTTCTAGTGAGTAATTTTAAAGACTAACTGTATCAGTGGTCTCAGGCTGCTTTGTGTCTGGACTGTATCTGGAGGGAGCCGACTGGGACGTAGAGAATAACTGCTTAATGAAGAGCAAACCAAAAGACTTGGTTGTTGAACTGCCCATTCTCAGAATTATTCCCATTGAGACATGTCACCTTAGACTGCAGGTGTGGATAAAGCTCTCTACACACTTATGCACTTTGTACGGTTTGGATATTTTTTCTTAGTGTCTGTCATTTCCTTGTGTTTTGGATCCCAGAATACATTGAGGACCCCAGTGTACACAACATCCATGCGAAGGAATGCAATGGGTGTGGGCTTAGTATTTGAGGCAGACCTGTCTACAACGCTACACCTCTCCCATTGGGTTCTGCAGGGAGTGTGTTTGTGTCTCAACACTGACTGAAGATCCCCCTCAGACGTAAAGAGATGAAAAACTTATCTGTGCATGTTTATCAGATTATCTAGTTAAGGTTAGCTTATTTTATTATATCTGATTTCTGCTTTTTATGAGTAGTTGAGAAGTTGCATTATTGCAAGCTATTTTTACACGTTTTTGTTGACGTACACTTTATTTACTTTTTAAATGTGTTCATCTTTTTCCCGCTAGATGGCAGCACAGAACACTGTTTGCTCTCTGCCTGTTTCTTAAGTCCTTCTGTTTAATGTTACCTGAGCAATACTGTCACCAGACAGTCTTTTATCCTATAAATGCAAATTAGTTTTCAAATAAACAAATGTTAGTGAACAGTCCAGGTGTATCTTGTAGTTTTATTGTTGTGTATGTTTTAACAAAAGCACTTTGACTGTACAGAGTTGTTATTTCAATAGCAGAACTTCAGTTGTGATGCTATGAGGAAAGGTTTCCTTTTTACTCAAGTATCTATAGCAGTTTTTCTTTTCTTTTTTTTTTTTTACTTTTTTGCAAAATGGGCAGGGCAGTGTGTGTTATTTTACTGTCATGTACAGATCTGGGACAGCTCCACTCAATTGAGGCTGCTGAGCTCAGCAGCAAAGCAGGTAAAGTTACCTCTGAAAAATCAAGATAGCCCCAGAGGATTTGGCTGTTAGTTCAGCAGTGAGGTCACACATGCACACACAAAGGGAAAACTGCAGTACTTTTGATCCATTACTTGTACAACACAGGGTTTTAGCTTTTGTTGTGACAATGCCGCTTTTGTCAGGAATGTTCTACATAGAGTAAATTCTGATTGGTTGATGCAAATGAAAGAAACTCTGACAACCATTACCATAAAAATATTACGTTTTCTTTGGTCTGCATCCTCAAAAGCCCCGACCCGCACATGAGATCACAAGAATGCATCTCATTACCATTATTATGTAGTCTAATATGGTCCCGTCTGAATTGCAAAGGTTAAAGGTTAGACAGGCCCCTCCTCGGGTTCTTAACTAGTACGACACTCATAAAGAGTGAAGATTAGCACATGTTTATGACCAAACACAGGAGGGGAAGGATTGTGTTCCCTTGTAGTTAAGGGAGCTTTATCTGACTAAGAAGATTTAAAAGTAAATTCAGCACAATGAAGACAATAGGCAATGCAGCTCTTTCAGTTTAGATAACAAAAGGGTGGAAAATGGAGGATGCAGAACTTCTCCTAAAGTGACCATGGAAAAAGACAAATGGCAATCTGGGAATCTGTGATACCTGTTTGGACTCACTGCCTGGTGTCCTTAAAATGAAGAAGGTGCTGCTAAAAATGGGAGAGATCTCTAATGATCCACCCTGCATTTCCACTGGTTATGATGAATCCACTGGTGTTGAGTGTGGGGAGATATGAAAGAACATGTAAATCAACTTTAGCTGAGTGTTAAGCAGCAGGAGTATGTTGCAGTCAGGCTGTATCTTCTGCAGCTGGTGCAGCTTAGAGGAACCACAGGTAGATAAATACCACAGGTCCCAGTTTTGGGTTACATCTCAGGTGTTTGGTTTGGAGTGGACCACTGTGTTACGGGTAATGACTGCTTTTACAGAAAACCAACCCCAATTGACTCAAAGAGATGCACACTTCCTTTCAAAACTATTTACAGTCCGTGAGCTCTTTTGAATCTCGTTTTTCACTTGAACGGGTTTCATTAGAAATGTATTTTATAGGCAACACAAAGTTGTACATATTTGTGAAGTGAACTGAAAATGCACATTTATTATTATTGTTTTTTTTTATTTGTTTTTTTACAAATAAACTTTTAAAACTTGTTGTATTTCCGTTCTCTCTGATATTCCTAAATAAGTTAGGAATATCAGGAATAATAATCAACTTATTATGATTAGAGGACATCTTAAGTTTTAATCTCGGGATAAATCCTGGTGCCCCGTGAACCTCAGAGTTTAGTGATCAAACTTCACCCTTTAGGCCAAGTTATGCGCCAGACAGGTCCGAAATAAAATTTTAAAGATCTTATTGTTCATTAAGAAAGGGAAAGGATTTAACATTATTTGACTTGTGACAATTGAACATTATATTTATCACTGTCTAATATGACACGGTAAAAGGAGATAGTATACACGCTTTAGTGTGTGTGTGGTGCCAAAGAGTTCAGAGCCACCCGGAGAGGCAGCAGTACCCACAATTCATTCTGTGCGTTAAAGTGGCGTCGCCGTGAGCGCGCATTGTCCTCGGTGCGGGGCAGGGTGAGACAGACCCAGCAGGCATAGCATTTAAAACACCGCAGGAGACTATAAAGCTGCTCCATGCCCGCTGCAGGATCGGACCTCAGACAGGCGGAGGAGAAGGGAGAACAACAGTGCTCAAGGTTCAGCCGCGGACATCTGAGCTCCTCTCCAGACGCAAGCGCCGCCAGAGTTCGACCCAGCCGTCTTGTCTCGGGGGACTTAAATCCGACCGCTTTACGGATGAATTAGCGTCGGACAGTTTTCTGCTCATTTCCACTCAGTGATTATGCTGCCCGTCTTCCGTTGCCGCCCTGCTTCAGTTTGACACATCTGCGCTGGACCCGCCGGCCGGACTGATCCCGAACCGGACCAAGAGTTGGACTCGTTATAGAAAACTGTCCCGGTCCGCGGTTTAAATCCCCCCACCCACACACACACACACACAAAAATGGGATCCCACCAGCTAGACGCACTGTTCAGGAAAAGTTTGCTGTGCACGGCGCTGATCCTCTGGATGTCCTTGTTTGCTGACGGGACCTGGAAGACTGGACTTTACAAAGGATATCCAGCCGGGTCGCAGAAAGCAGCCACTCACACCTCAGTCTACCAGAAAAAGTAAGAAGCGCACCCTCTCATAGTCACTTATTTATACTATACCAGTATTTAGCATTTTAAAATGACTTGTTTACACACATTAAAATTATTGGCATCTAGTTTTGAACCTTGTGCGTGATTCCTTCACTGCGTGACTTGGTAGGTTTACTCTGAAAACCATCCATCTATCGGATCATTGTGCTCCTGACAGTCGGCTTCCTTATTCCTCAGTTGCCTCATCTTCATCTTCACCCCAATCAGGAGATGCAGCGCCATCATCTGCTTTCTTTTGCTGTTAGACTTTATTCTGAGGTTCAGCTTTGTCCACAAAGTAGAGGCTTTTGTAAGGTCAGGTTCTCCAGAATGGGGGGTTATTGATTTTTAATAAGGAAATGATGTTATAAAATGATTGGTCGCCTTAGGGTTTTGCTGACAGAGGTGTTTCTGAGCAACACCTCTGTACTGAAGGACAGATTAGGTCTGCGTAAGAGTTCAGTGCAAAGATGAGAGGAAATGTGTTTTCTACAAATAAGTATTCATAGGACTTTTTCAAATTTTTTGTCATATTGCAGCCGCAGCCGCAGCCACAAACCTAAATATGTTGTATTGGGTTTTGAACAACATGAAGAACCACATACTTATAATTCCAAATTCAAAAATACTTCACTGCTACCGAAGGGAAATTAAATGTTGCAACTCATATCAGCTCAAATTTCTTCAGTTATTGTAGACAGTGGTGACGGTTGGCAGGAAAAATCTCCCCAGCAGATGACAGCAGAAAAGATGATACTCTCAACAGACTTATAGACAGTCTGCAGCATCTTTCTGCAAACCTTGAAGAATCTTAGCTTCCTCCAGTCTGGTCTGTCTCCTCTTACACACGGCTTCTGTGTTGCGTCTCCAGTCCAGTCTGTTGTCCAGGTGAACACCGACATATTTATATTCCTCGTCCACTTTCACTTCTTCTCCCATGACGGAAATAGGGTTTGGTCTAAAACTTTTTCTTCTGAAATCTACAATAAACTCCTTTGTTTTGATCACATTCAAGATGAAATGATTGTACCCACATAATGACACACATACACACTTCTTTGCTGTCTCATCTTAATTTCATCAAAAATAAAAGTTTTTTTTTGTTTTTTTGTTTGTTTGTTTTTTCAAAATAGTTCTACTTTTCAAGGTTCAAGGTTTTTTCAAGTCTTGCCAATTATTTTTAGATGTGAACTTTGACTGGACTATTACAAAAAATGGACATTGTTTGCTCAAAGCTGATCAATTTGACTGTATGTTTAGTGCTATTGGTACTAAACTACTACTCAAACTACTCGCTCGTCTTTTGCAGCCAATAACAAGGTTTTTCTCCTATTACTTTGTATTTTATGTTATTCTGTTGTCTCATAAACCTTGACTAGATTTCTCATTTCTGCTGAAAATAAACAGGCCCACAACACCATACTGCCACCTTCATCTGTCTACAGAGACACAGTGTGTCTAGAGTGTCATTTTTTTCCCGCACACATAATGTTTTGTAATAGTAAATCACTCAATTTTGTGAAATTCATTCAGAGTATTTCTTTCCACTTGTCTGTTTTGCCTCCCTACTTGACTATGACAAACTGCATGGCCACTGTGGGACTTTTATGGATTTCTTTCAACATTGTGCTATTCTTGCCCCTCACAAATAAGCTTAATTTGATTTGTCAACAGATTCTCCCACCTGAGCTGTGAATTTCTGCAGCTCCTCCTGAGTTACTAATGGTCTCTTGGCTGCTTCTCTGATTAATGCTCTCCTTGGCCTCTTCGTACATATAGGTGGACGGATTAGTCGATTTGCAGATGTGCCGTTCTCAGGTGATGCGGGTCGAACGGTGCTGTGTGGGAATGCTTTCTACTGTAACAACACAACTTCCATTCTTTGGTCTCCATGAAGCTTCGTCCACCACCTCGCCTCTTACGCTCCCCTTGCCACTCGCAAGATGTTTATTGACGTGTTTACCAAACACAAGCCACTGGGACACCGCAGCATCTGGGCTTGTTTTGGGAAGATGTCAGCGCTTGTGTGCAGGAAAAAAGCTGCTGCTGTTCTGAATCAGCTGCTGTCCTTAGAAAGGTCAGAGAGTCGGAAGCGAAATGAGAGGGGCAGGACGTCTCGGTTTGGTCTGGTGTTACTGTGTATGCACCAGTTAATGGTGTCAAGCGGCCCATCCGGAGGCAAGAACAATTTCTCATTGTTTGTCCACAGCAGCCAGGGGATAAACGGATCAGAAAAATACTGACTCAGTAGGAGTCGTTTTCAGTGATTATTACACTTCAGAGCATCATTATGCTAGTAGAGTAGATAATTCTTTCGTTCTGAAATTTTGACACGGTTGGAGAACTTATCATGTTCTGTGAGCATCTAATTCCTCGCCTCATTCACTGAAATGAAGGTTAGTGCAGGTTTAAACAAGACAGCCTTTGATTTTGTCTTTTCAAATAACCCTAAATACATCTACTGCTCCACTGACAGCTGGCTACATTCCTGGCTGACTACTTATTGGATTAAACCACATGTGTCAAACTGGGAGCCAGGGGCCAAATCTGGCCCACTATAACGTTTTATGTGGCCAAGATAACCACTGTGTGCCGAAATACTACTCTATCATTCAAATCAAATCTGTTTTTATTTGTGTAGAGCCAAATTAAGTCGGTGTGAAAATATTTTCAATATTGTTATACTTTCTGAATGCAGAGACATACATTTATTGAAATACTAACAGTTTGTTTATGGATGGTTTTATCAATATATTCTGCATCAACCGGCCCTTTATGGACATATGTGATCTTCATATGGCCCAAAGTGAAAATGAGTTTGATGGCCCTGGATTGAACAGACTCTCAGAACCATCAAAGGATGATATTTATTAGCATCTTCAGGTGTTTTATCGTTCAAAGAAATAATCCTAGCCTAAAGAAACCTATCTTTCCATAGAGGAAAAATAAAGTGAGAATTAGAGGTCGATAGACGTACGAATGCTCTACTCACTGTCAAACTGAGGAGTTTGTACATGCAATAAGTGTATGTTTGAGATTGTTAATATTGCTTGGGTTTTACTTTTGCATGGTATTCATGCGACGTAGACTTTTTCAATCTCTGTCACGAGACATCCACAAACTAAAATGTTATCTGGATTTCTATGAGATAGACCAACACAAGATAAAACATAATTGTGAAGTTGAAAGAAAACAATGCATGGCTTTCAAAACATTTTCTTCAACTAGAACGCTAAAAAAACGAAGTCTTTGGTCATGATATGTGGATCATGATATAGACTTCCTTCCTAGGAGAGTTGAACTTATTAGATGAGAAGCTCCAACACTGAGTGTTATATTGGAGTGGAGCTGCTGCTCTACAATGAAATAAGTCAGCTGAGCTGGTTCATTCATCAGATCATGATGTCTCCCTGTTAGAGGTTTACTGGAAACATCACACTGACGGGAGACCCCCAGGACAGACCGAGTTCTTGCTGGAGGGAGTGTTCATCCCCTCTGGCCTGGAAACACTTTGGGATTTCCCTGAAAGAGCAACAGAGTGTTTCCAAGTGGAGCGATGTCTGGGTTTTCCTTAGGGATCTATTGCTATAATTCAATCTCTGATCACCATATCCAAGTTAAAACCCTCTAAAGAACAGCTCTCCATAGTTTGTCTCAGCGGAGTCTTTGTTTTTTTACATTCATTCTTAAAACACTAGAAAACGCACAAACCCTTAACAGACAGAGGGAAAGCTCAGGTGTCCAAATCAGAAAACTCAAAACAGACGAAGACAAATGACTCTTCTTTGTTTTTGCTGAAAGAGTCACTTAGCTCTGACTTTGGGAACCTGTGTGTGCTGTTTTGATGATGCTGCACACTGACCACAATATTCTGAACTAACTTATTATTTGTTAACTCCTCCAAAAATAAAGACTGAATATAACTAATGTCAGGTCTATTTTTTCAGAGCGCCAGGAATGTAGAGCTCATTAATTCCACCTCGACTTGTACTCTTTATTTGTCTTTTTGTCATTTTATGTTGAACCACATTTATCTTAAGCCTCCCCCTGTCTCCCATGGGACAAGTGCTGCTTTGTAATTGTCTTTTTTCATTTCTTTGCTCCTGTTGGAGTTTGAGACCTTTAGGACAAAATGACCTCTTCTTTGCTTTAGCCATTTTCTGCATCGGTCTTTTGTCCTCTTTTCTCCCCTGAGTGTTTTCCACTGACAGAAATCTAGAAAAATTTTCTCCTCACTGCATTAGCGTTAGGCCCTCTTCTGTCTTCTCCTGCTGTTGAGAATAGATGTCTGGATGGAATTGTTTTTCTACCAGAGAATCATCTGCGTTTCGATTTTGGTTCACATCGCAGTTGTTCCTCCCAGGTTTTTTTCCCCCTTGCACAGTAAGGAGTAAGTGTAAGCATGCAGCACGTCTGGGTGAAATGAGGGCGTGCTCTTTAGCTCCAATCTACCTTATAAGCGTTTTCTTTGTTTTGCATCCTGTCTGCATTTGCATACATTAGAAATAAGAGTTCATTTCCCTTTTGTTTTGTCTTCTCCATCACTTGGCGTCTGTAGCGCTGAGGAACAGATGGGACAAAGCTGTGATTCCTTTCTTAACTCTTGGCTGTGGCTATGTGCGACGGAGACGGCGGATGATTTATTTAGCTAGGGCCTATAGCATTCAGAGTGTGCCATGTGTGCTTTGAGACCTGATACTCACTGAGGGCCCACTTGGTGTTTTGCCAGTGAAACAGCATGGTGCTAGTGGGTTTCACACTTCATAACACACGGGTGCCTCCACTAAGGGGAAGGTGTTGACTATGAACCATTTAAGAGTGAAGGATTTAGTGCAGCGAGCACCTGTGCTCCTTGTTACAGGAGTTTTCAGCATCTTGTCAGGAGCAGATGAGTTTGCGATATGTCTTTATTCAGTTGCAGTGGCCGCAGATACAGATATGTTTTTATTAATTCAACTTTTCTCAGCTAGAAGAGCTGAGATAATAGCCATTGTCTTCTTCACACATGTGAGGACAGCCTGTGGTTTGCTTATAGCTGTGGAGATGGAATTGAAGACTCTATCAGACAACCTGCTTTACCAAACCCACTGTCATCTGGACAAAGCGGGCAGCACTGTGAGGACTGTTTTTTGATTTATCCAGTGAATTTAAGGGTGGCGCAGAGGTGCAGGGGTAAAATACATGTCACGGGTTCGAGTCCAGACCTGGTTACCTATGCCGCATATTTTCCCTCTCTGTCATTACCCACGTTCCTGTCTGACCACTCTCAAATAAAGGCCACTAGAGCCAATAAAACCTTAAAAAAGTGAATTTGAGCACAATTTAGCCCGATTTGCTTTGCCTGAAACTCTAGAAGACTCAGGTGGAGGCCTTGGTAATCACCTGGATCTGTCACTACCTCACAAACTGACCACAGTTTGTGAGACTGAAGGACTGTGTGTCTAATTAGATGGTCAGCAACACAGGAGCGCCACAGGGAACTCTACTTTCATCATTCCTTTTCATGCTGTACACTTCATATTTTCAGCACAAGTCAGACTCCTGTCATCTACAGAAACACTCGAATGACTCTGCGATTGTCTGATGGTTGAGAGAAACAATTATCTTATAGCAAACATAAGAGCACCCCTCCCACTCAGCTCCTCCAGACTAGCGTCAGCCTCAAAAACTAAGCAATTAACTCTGCTGAGATTATTGCATAAACTACTCCTCAATGTTATGCTCCTAAGAACATTGTAAACAACTTAATGGAGAGACGTTGTTGTGATGATGTGCTAAATTCAAGAGCAGGAGCTCCTTAAAGAGACAGAGACCCAATTTCAAGACGTTAAATTGAGGAGTTCAATTTCTTCTAAAAAGAAATTCTATAATATTTTTATCACAACTGAAGGTAACAGTTACTTGATTGTGCTAAACTATCACTTGTAAGTAATCCCGTGTCTTTGTATGTGATCAATGTACAGTGAAATTTACAACAAGCAAAACACTTCAGAGAGTACTTTTGTTTGGCATAGAGGGACCTAACTGTGGCATTGGGGATTGTTTATTGAAAAAAAAAGTGTGTATATATGTATATATATATATATGTATATATATATATATATATATATATATATATATATATATATATATATATATATATTATTTATTTATTTATTTTTTTGTTTGTTTTTTTTTGTTTTGTATAAAATTGTACAATTGAAATAAAATCTTAATTAATCTTAGATTTTTTCACACATCTTCACTCAACATGTGTTAAATGTCTGTATGATAATATCTTAAGACCGCTTTAATGTTTATATAACTCAAGCAACTATTCAGAACTATGTCCCAAACCCCAGTCTTGTTTCATTTATTGGAGCAAACGCTGTGGGAATTTCCTTTTTACCTACAGCGCACATGCAAAGAGAAGAAAAACGGGGAGACCATAAACCCTTCCCCCAATTTCCTCCACGTAACCCCGGGAACCGCCTGTGTCGTTCCCAGGTGAAACCTCCTGTCGGCCTGGGAAACTCAGACGTTTATCTGTTGGGCCGGGAAGAGTTGCTGTTAGGACCTCATCTTATAGTGAATATAATTTCCTCTACTTGGGAAGTATTTTTAAAGGCATAGATTTTCTACCAGTAATTTGAGAAGTAAACTGTATTGTAATGTTAATTTAAGGTGTCTTAAAAGGATGGACAGGTTAAGATGTATTAAACCTAGACATATATTTGTGTAATGTGGGATAAGAATTCAGTTTTAGATTTAAATTGTTCCTTTTGTAAATCAGAATTGTGTTTATTTAGATCAATTTGGAAAAGTAATTCTCCTTCAAAAGTTTTATAAACGCTGCATGAGTGGGAAGAAGTGAAAATGACTTCAGAATTCATAGAAAAATGTGTATCTTCATGTCAAAAGTCAAACCTATTGAGCAGAACCAGAGCATCAGTCAGTTCACGCGTGTGTGGCCGGCAGAGCATGTGGGAGTTGTTAAAGGGAGCAGCTTCACATCCTTTGCCTTCAGCGGTTTTCGTTAATGTAAACTGTCTCTGATGCATACAAACATATGGCCGAACATATTGACAAACAGAACCGCCCATTCATCCTGGATCCTCCCTGGCAGCAGAACACACGAAGTTTGGTCTTTGCGCTGCGGGCTGCGAGATCTGCTTCGTGGTTTCTACAGCTTCCGTCTATACATCCATCGATTGTGTGAAAACTGACCATGCTAATTGTTCCCTTATTTCTCTAACAGCTTGTCATTCAGCAGCGTTCCCAAGTTTTTTTTCCTCATAAATGAATGCCATGTGATTTGTGACTAGAGAGATGGATTCAAATGTTGGCTTTAAAGCTAAATGTTTCTCGGAGTCATCTCAGGAAGAGACCTTTTGCTCCTCTTAAAAAGGGCTTTCAGACAGGATTTAACTAAACCTATTAGTCCTCAGTGTTTTTATATTGTTTACACAACCAGATGTCTTTATGTTTTGGGTACGTGCACTGTAATCACATGGTCTCTAAATCATCTGCTTGGTTTAGTTTCTCAGTAGCAACAGTGAGTCCCAGTAATGTCTTAGAAGCCATCTATGGGAAGGCGGTGAACTCGTGACCCGGCTGTAACCCGTGTTAAAAATCCACTTCAGAGAAACTCCACCTCCTCCAAGACCCCAGCGCAAGAGGATGTGCATTGATAGAAGACTAAAGTCGATGTAAATACAGCCCTCAATGCACTAATTGGAAAAATTGTGGCTGATTAAAACCATGTAAACACCATGAGGAAGTCTCAAAACAAAAGGGCGGGGGAGGGAGGAACAAAGAAAACCAACTGGGACTGCATGGCTAATTAGCTTTTGTGACAGTGTGTGATTGAAGGCGTTCGTCTCCGCCACGTTAAAGAATGTGATTTTGGTTTTTATCTACAAGCAACGAATGTTCATTCTGCCCTCATTTACAATTTGTAATTCTGTTTGACTTGCCTGTTTGTTTCTGCAGGAACTGGTGTCCTCATACAGTAACCAGGACAGTGACCTGCCAGGTGCAGAACGGGACGATCCTCCAGCGGGTCTACCAGACCTGCCGCTGGCCGCAGGGATGCTCTGGAGGCAGGTGAGAGGTCAAGGGGACCTTATGGACCCCGCTCCGCAACTCCATCAGAAACCCTTGATCTTCATCTCTTTGAAAGCAGCCACAATTCAGTAATCATTTAGTTCATACATTTTTACAGCTACTATAGATACACCGTATTACATAGAGGCTGAAAGCTCAAAAAGGACAAAACAGAGCAACTTTGCAGTACTTTGTCCAGGCTTCCTGTTATCTGCTTTAGAGGGTTTGTTTGGATTTTTGGAAATTAGGTTTTATAAAGTATTTGCTGATAATAGTTTCCTTACCTGCAGTGGAAATATGTCATTTCACCATGAGCTTGAGGAAAAATTAAGGAACTAGCTTGTCAGATGTTGGTATAAATCTCCTCAGCTCATTTGAGGGATCGACTGATCGACTGTCAGTCAGGATAATTTTCAAACAACTACGAGACATTGCAAGTACATGAGCATACTTTCTAAACATATCTTTATTTATTATGTATGAAAATTAAAAGGCAGATTCAACCAAAGTAACTTTCCATAGAAACACAGATGTTGTCCTGCTTAACAACAGTTTGTTATGAAATTGTAGGCTATCTATACCTGCTAACTTTCTATCACACTGATTTGAACTTCCTCATTTTGAGTTAATTGGCTAACGTGTTTTCTGTCTGACTAGATTTTAGCCAATCAGACGCTCAATAGAGCATCTTCCTGACATAGGTAACGGAGTTACAATCTTACCGTTATTTTTGGTGGATCTCACCAACTTTCCACCTCACTGAACACGTTTTAATGAACATTTTTCCACCTTTCACTTTCAGTCGCATTAAAATCAACCTAATCTTTTACACTTTAATTCAGTGACATTTTGGTGGGGGGATTGAGACAGTTCAAATCCTTTTGCTTCAAATGTGCTCTTAAGAAGTCTTTGCTTGAAGGACCGATTGTGCCACCCCTCTACCCACACAATACAAAAAGAAGTGGGGAACCTGAACCCTCCCTCCATGTGAATGTGAAAAGCATAGGGGAAGAAATTATAGAATCACAATTCAACCCTATTGCTATTTGTTTTGTACACAGATTTTATAAAAGAACAGATTATAGTATGTCGATGTAGATTTAAAAACCTGATTCGTTCAGTGCTGACAGTAACCGGACACTTTGCAAAACATTTCAGGGGCATTCGACTGCAGTCCACCAATAAGAGTCGGAACTGTTCTCCAAGAAAGACTATAAACTCTTTTAATAATTGTGTGTGAAATGATGAGTTACCTTCTAAAGGTTTTAGTTTTGTGTGTATCTGCATTTGTAATGGGGACATTCGTAACACTAACTGTACAGCGGCCCTACTCCTCAATACACATTTTTTATAGAGAACAGTATCCACTCCAAACAGTGCTGTTGTCATCATAGCTTGGAATTGCGATACGGTTTGTTCATTGATGGGAAGAAGACCTAATTTTTACCTTTCCAACTGGCCAATAAAGCTAAAAGTCAACAAACTCTTGCCAATATTTGTTTGTTGGTGCATCTATGTGAGTAAAAGGTTGAGTCATTTATGATTAACCCATGGTTTATTCTTCTCACGCGACAGACTTTGAACAAAATATGTAAATATAATTCTGACAGGTGGCTCAGATGCACAGGAAACTAGAAAATGAGAGAAAACAGTTGATTCTAATTACACTCATGTGTTTTATGTTTTTCAGCTATAAGACAGTAGTGAGACCCTCTTACAAAGTGGTGTACCGCACTGTGACCTCGCTCGAGTGGAAATGCTGTCCAGGATTCAGCGGCACCACTTGTGGAGAAGGTAGGAGATGACTAAAGGAGGATTTTTGTTTTGGAATAAGGACATGATTAAAAAAGGACAGGAGTGAACACTGGGACCTTTTTCTTTTACCGTTTTCGTTTTCCCATCTTTTTCTCATCTGGCTGACTCATCCGTCCCTATTCCTCTTTTTTCATTAAAGCCCCATAGCCAGCATACAGCATGTGCCCTCCGCCATGCTTGTGCAAGTAATACTTTCAAACAGGAGTGATATCCATTAAGCTTATATAAGGCAGCCTCTGTCCCTTAAATGAAGTTACGAAATAAGAGGCTGTGGCCTCCTTGGGGTGAGTCAAATACCTCGGCTCTGTTAATCAGCTGTAATGTCTTTATTCCAGCAGTAAATTTAGCCCGTCAGGGCTTATTCTATTCTGTGGTTTTCATTTTTATGATCCAGCTGGAACCAACTCTTCATCTTCTTAAAGTGCCATGCTCCCAGAACTGTTTTCATTTCTCAGCTCACACATGTACGCACATGCACACGCACTCACACACACACACTCGTAGAGCATAATGACTTTCCCTGGCAGTGGTCTGCAGGTCTCGGCCGTCTGGGGAGGAGGGTGGGGCATCTGTTTATGTCGTGACCCGGAGCTTGAATGGGTGTAACATAAATTGTCAGACCATGCATGACAAAGGACAATAAATGTTTACAGTGGTTAAAGTGGTCGCTTTTTTGTGGTGATGAAAACAGAGGCTGTATACTTCTTTTACGCTCGCTCTCCCAGGTGAACCCTCCCTCTGGTCTGCGGTCTGCTGGAGCACAGCTTCAGTCTAAGAAAAATATCTCCACTTTCCCCGCTTGCTTAAACTTACACACGCCGAAACCACCCAAATGCACCGCCTGATTTAAACCCTCCCCACTCTCGAAAGGCAAAAAACACATTCTCAGTCAGACAGCGCAGACTTTACTTAGCAAAAGAAGAAAACACACAGAGTGAAACTGGGAGGAAATTATCCAATTAAGTTGTTGCTAGAGGAGATTTCCCCCCCCTCCTCCGGTTGTCATGGCAGTGGGGGTCTACCGAGCCAGCGGGGATGCTGGGATTAGCCACTTATCAGAGCGTCGTTCCGGGTGGTTCAGATCACAGACGCTGCTGAGTAGCAGTGACAGCTCCCATTCACGGGGCTTTTACTCCTCTGCACTGTGGATGCCATCCAGTGCCACCGGCACTTTGCTCTGCTCCTACCTCGTGAGCAGAACCCTGTGCCAGCGGAGAACCTGATACCCCACTGCTGTCTGTCTGGTTCTGCTACTTAGGGAGAAACAAAGGCTCGCTGCCACGGGGCGAACCTGGAGGCCAGACCCTGCTTAAAGTCTGAAACCAGAGTTGCCAAGTGAAAGTAAGGCTGCAGTTCAATGGGTGTAAGTTTGAAATCACATCTTCAGAAAACCAATATGGATGACAGTGAGGACCTCTTAAGACTTGGAGTGCATCTGATTTTAAAAAGTCATAAGACAACCTGCTAATTCATCTTATAAATTAATGAGTTCTATTTTGTGTATTTTTAAGATCTGTGTTTTTCTGACTAGTGTTTTTTTTATTTTTTCTTATCCCTTTTTACTATTTTTTACAATACCTACTAGGTACACCTTTTTTATTCATTAAATAATGTCTGGTGTAAAACTAATATAACATTTCAGAAAAGAAACATCGCACGTTGGTGTGGGGCTTCGCTGCTGCTTTAGGACATTCTGCGCCTTGTGAGTGTCCAATAATTGGTTTGTGGCCATAAACTCATCTGCACTTAAATTATGTAACAAGACAATGATTCAAAGCACACCAGCAAGTTTTTTTCTCTGAAAGGTTAAAAGTAAAAGTCTGGAATTAAAACCAACTGAGATTTTGCGGCTTGGTCTTTAGCAGAAAGTTTATGATCATATACTCTCCCACTGTTTCCAAATTAGAACAATTCCACAAATAAATGGGGCCCAAAATTCATCCACAGCTGTGTAAAAATTCCTTGCCAGTTGTCACAAACACCAGCAATCCAAGTGCAATTACTTTGATGAGCTGCAGCAGCTCATCAAAGTAAACTGGAAAATAAACAGCAAACTGGAAACAGACAAAGTGACAAAAGCAGAAGAAATCTGTAAAGGACCAGAAACTTCAAGGCAGTGTGTATGTAGGGTAGCCGGTGTATTTCAATCCTTTAGTGAACTTTAATAATCATTCATCCATCATCTGTCCCCGCTTATCCTTGCGGTTCATCCGGTTCATCTCCAGCACTCACTGGGTGGGAGGTGGGTTACACCCTGGACATGTCTCCAGTCAATCCCAGGCTTTATAAACAATGTGACAAGTTAAGTTGTGTCTCTGCCTTTTGTAACTTTTGTGATTTCAGGCTAAGCTTCACTCTGAGAGAGGCTTAGTGATGGGAAGTTGCAATATATCCAGCATGAGTTCAGACTGCATGAGAACTAGATGCCGAGATGTTTCAGATCGGAGAGGACGAATACTTTTTACAGCCTGTAAGATGTGAGAGGAAATTCTCACCCCCTCCGTGCCGGTCATCATGTGTAACTCCACAGGTCCAGTCTGATAAATATGACATGTCTCTGTTTCAGTTTTGGATTGTCTGTCTGTACAATCAGAGCAGGACGGTGCAGAAACAAATTGTACAGCTTCGAGACACGAGTTTGCTTTGACTGTGGCAGCAATTTGTTTTAGCCCAGAACCAGGGGCTGTAAGATCCAAGGATTACATCACATAATTACCGATAGACAAAAGTAACAGCGTAAAATAACAGTCCAAGAGGCAGGCATCTTTCACATTAGCTTTCTTTCTCTTTTCTCTCTCACCCCAAACTCTGAACTTGGCTGGAATTCCAGGTCACTGGTGTAATTACTGGGTCTTAATTGTTTTCTATGAGGTTTGGGAAATATTGTCTTACTTCTGGACCTGGAACACAATGCTCTTTATCTCTGATTGAGCCAAAAGTGGAAAAAAAATGGGGCTAAGTATTTGCAGATGGAAGCACTTTCATTGCGTGCCAGAAACAGGGATTTAATATATGCCTGTTTGGCTTTGGCATACCAAGAAAGTAAATGGTAGTTTTCAGTGGGGCTATCTCAGCTTATGCCACGTTTAACACAAATATCAAAATTGCACCTCATTTAGAGGTTATTTTGTGATGAGAATATCAAATTTAGCCCTTAGAAGCAGCATTGTTATATTAGAGCTGACTTGAAATGCCTCAGGAAAGGGATGAAGGGTGATTGCACTCTCAGCAGTCGTGTCTGTGTATTTATTAGGTTAACATTTTGGACTTTTTTCTCCCATCTGCTGAATTTGATAGATTTTGAAAAGTGTGAAGATGACACTTTACACAAGCAGCACTTAAAATGTTGGTTCGGATTCTGATTTATCGACGAAAAGCACTCGAAAGAAATATGGTGGCAGCTTATCGCAGGAGGAGGCCGTCGTTCAGGAAACGTATGGGGGAATGTAGAGTTAAATTAGCACGGCTGTCAAATCTTTACAGGTTTGAGAGGAGGAACTGGGGCGGGGGGGGGGGGGGGTACCCCATCTACTCATATCTCGCTGCAGAGCGGAGGTTGCGGTTTTTGGGTCACAATTACGGCATGACCGCGAGGCAGAGGCAGTAATAAGCCTCAGAAATGTAATCTGTGTTTTCACAGCTCAGAGCAGCTTATCTCAGGCCTGTACGCTAAAACCCCGCACTTCAAACATCAGTCAGCTGCAGCTTGCTGTTTGCAAAGGAAGAGTGGTGGTGCGTGGAGGCCGGCGTACAGTATGTGTTTGCCAGAGTCAGCGTGTGGGTGGGAGAGCGAGGCGTCGAGGATTTATATACAGTGAGGGATGCAGCTGTTCTGTGTGATTAGCTGCTTTAGTGGCTGCAGGTTTTAGTAGTTGTGAGTGGAGGAACTCCACCCTGAGGTCTGAGGAGATGACCTCAACTCTAACCGCTGCTAGACCACACGGATCTGCACTGTCAGAGTAATAACGCAGAACCTCAGCACCTCTACGTCCAGCTCGCCTCTGCTCTTTCCAGTCACATTCCCAGATGTCCTTTGCATTTGGATTAGCAGGTGTTCCATAGTCTAGGTTATTCTTTTTTGTTCCGGTTGATTCTGATGTGAGGTGTTGTTGCACGCTCAGGCTTTCTCTCACATGTTTGAGAAGAAGAAATTATTCTGCACGCTGCTCACATGCAGAGTTATTTCAATGGACGACTAGTGCAAACTGGAAACAGTCAAAGTTGAGACAAACCAGGCCATGAGAGGAGATTACACTGAAAGGTGTCCAGCACAGTCACCCTGTGCTGTCAAACCCAGAGGAACATTACCTCCTTTAAGCAACACCAACACACAGAAGTGTCAGCCAGACATAAAAATCTAAAAAACATATAACATTTTTCCTTTTTCTCTTCTTTCTTTTCTGTTTTATTTTGCCATTAGAAAGTAGTTACTGTAAAAGATTCAGATATGTTGAGGTGGGAACTGTATCCTGTAGATATTTTCAGTTCTCTGAAAAATACCACAAAGCATAAATCAAATATTAAGATTTTATGTGATAGAACAACACAAAGTTATGGCTTATTGTAATCCGAAATGAAAAATTATACATTTTCTTCCCTTCTTATCTGAAAAGTGAGGGTGCATTTGTATGCAGCATTATGTTCAGGGATTTTTGCGACACCAAAATGCTTTTCATGAGTAAAGTTGCATTTCTGCCCTCAGTTAAAATACAAACAAAACACATTGAACTTTGTGGTAACTTGACAAAAATGTGTTGAGGCTTAAAGCATGTGAATACTTTTACTTCATACTTTTGGGGGAAAGATATTTAAATTGACACAATGTTACAGTGAAAATGGCTTTAGTTTACTCCAATAACACATAAAGTTGCTTTTTTCCGGTATAATATTGATGCAGCCTAACTACAATTTTCTCTCTTTATTTTTGTTCATTCAAGGAGATGAGAAGAAAATGTTGAGTTATTCTCTGACGCAACCAGATCAGCTCTCAGGCAAATTATGAAAACATATTTTCCTGTTATTTTGATTTTTTTATCTCATTGCTGAGTCTCTCCCATTTTCTTCTAATCCAAAATAAAAACCTGTAAATCTAAGGGAATACAGCTGTGCAGTCCTTTCACCAAACCTTCGTTAAAGTTTCATGCACCCTTTGCCTCAATTCTGAGTTAAAGTTTATGTATCTGGGCTCTGGACTGGAAATGTCTCTTCTGCTTACTGATTTATTTACGATTTCGCAAGACTTCCAGGGAGAGAACACAGAAAACTGCTTTTCCTGCAGTCGGAGGGAAACGAGGCACGCACTCAGCGCTGCACAGAACTTTGAAGGATGGCAATAGACACGCACACAAAGACGCACACAAAGACACAAACACAGGAGCGAGAGGCTTTTCCTCTCGGCACTTGATGCCTGAGTGGACCGATGTGCCGCCTGACAGATTGCCCCATCATGAGCAATAAGAGGAAAGATGTTATCTCCTTTTTTTTTTTTTGTCTCACTGATGATCAAATTAGGTGACCCAGAGACAAATTTTGCAGTTAAAAAGAAAAACCTTTTTTTAAAAACCTTTTTTTTTTTAGCTTTTTAAATCCTCTCCATGAGTGAAGGTGTGGAATGTACCTCCTTCATTAAAACTGCATTAACTCCATCTGCTCCCTTCTTTCATCTCATGACCATTTCTAACCATGCATATATACACTGTAGTTTTGCAGGATGTAGGTGCCACATATTAACACAGCACCACTGTTCTTAGTTGGACTGTGAGATGGTAATGAACCATATTTGAATGTCGTTCTTGGGACAATGGCAGCATTGATGTAGCAGGTTGACTCCCTGTAGCTGATGAGTTCAAAGGTTCTTCTCTGAAAACTGGAAATCCCTCCAACAGCCGTGAATGTTTTAAATCACAGTATAAGGCACACACTGACTTCTGCTGCTGGATTATAAATCAAGCTACTGTAGAAAAGTTTCCTCCTTTGTACAATGCATTTTTGTCAGCGGTGAAAACCAGTTTCTTGGTTTTTTTAAAGTTTAAATATGACTTAGGACTCAGCTGATGTGTATTTAGAGCTACTTAATTTTACTATTAGGTAAAATTAACAAATTTTATCTAAGTATTAAGTACATAAAAGTACTTAATTTTACTTAATAGTACAGAGAAGTTGACTTCCGACAACAAATCAATTTTTTTTTGTAGCTGATCAGCCTCGACCAAAAATCGAGGCAAAAATCCAGAGCCATTAAGGCAGGTGTGTCAAACTCATTTTCGTTTTGGGCCAAATCAAGGTCATGAAGGATCTTAAAGGGCCGGTTGTGCCAGAATGTGTTGATAAAACCTGTTCACAAACTGTAAATATGTCAATGAATTCTTAAAATTAAATAATATTATTGAACATCTTTTCAGTCCCTCCAGGGACTAATAATAAATGCGATTTTTTTATTTACTCGCTGTATAAATCATGGACTATAATCAGACATCAACTAAAGCTGAGGCAGCTGTTTAGCACAACTTAGAAAGTTTTTCACAATTTCTGTGAAAAATCTGCAATAAACTCCCAATAATGTATTAGCACAAAAAAATGCAGGGATTTTGTGTGAATTTTCACAATAATTCTCAATAAATTGGAGGGACTGATTGATATAAATTGGCAGGAAACAGATAAAAACTGCATTGATTGGATTGATAAGATAATATTTAATCATACTTAGTGTTTAGTCTAAACTCTAGAGGGCCACAGAAAAAGCTACGGAGGGCCGGATTTGGCCCCCGGGCCTTGAGTTTAACATATGTGCATTAAGGGATGGTCACTTGGCGACAACATTGTACAGGACAAAGAGCTTAAAATCTCAATATTGTAACCATTTTGTCTTTGTTTTAAAATAGTAGTAACGCCCTATTTTACAACAGCTGGTTTTTCACACACAGTGTGACATCTCCTCTGCTCTGAATCTAAATAATTAATGACAGATCATGACTGGCAGTCAAAAAAAAAAGAAGCTACAAATTATGTTCTTGCATTAAAGTTTTTAAAATAAGAATTGACTAAAATTGCAAACAGCAGAGTAAAAATTGCATTTCAGTGACAAAATTTAGATTGATGCACTTGTGTAAGCAACTAACATACTTTTAATTCAGCTTTGGAAATGTGGTTCGGTTTGATTAATTCCTGGGCCGCACAGAAATATTAGTTGTCTTGTTAAAGGGTTGCAAAAACATTTGGATAAGTTGGTATTTTTAAAAATTCCACATAAACCATAAATATTCATGTTACATATAGCTACCCAGAATTTTAATTTGTCAAATTAGACACAGACTCCCTTTTTCATTCGCTTACATCAGTCAGCTGCAAAAATTTCCTGTGCAACGCTGTAGCCTCTCCCTTTACTGCCGCCTCTGACCGTCTGCTTAATGATAACGAGAGCAGAAAAATAAAAAGTACAATAATTTTCTTAGATCAGCCTCTGGCCATTGTAGTTCTTTTTTCGCTGTAATAAGTTCATAAACACGTATGGAGCCACATAAGAGGAACCTCGGTGTTGTGGCTCAGTGGGTGGGGATTTTATGAACCTGAACTACAAACCTTCTCCCAGCCAGAATACACTTCAGCGCAAACAGACCACCACATCACAGCCGTCTTGTTGTGACAACATCTTTTATGGCCTCTTGCCCTCTAACCCTCTGGCTTTGGTTTCCCACCAACAAAGCTCTTTACTGGTAGTTGAGCTTTTCCTGAGGTCATGGTACTTCTTTTGTTTTAGTATCCAAACGTAAAAACAGAACAAAATATTTGAAGTGGGAACAATGGAAGCAAGACCAGATGACCAAAGAGGTTGATATTCCATGTTTGTAGCAATTAGGAGGTTAGTAATAAAGTATTTATATATCATGAATGTTTTTGCATCTTATAACGATACAATCACAAACTTCAGAGTATTTGAAAAAAATTGCAAAAGTGTGGAATTGAGGAAAAATATGTCATTGCAGTTAGAGTTGCAAGTTACTTGACCTTCATAGACAGCCCTGTGTTTAGCTCCGTCTGTTTTCTCATGAACTCTGACCTCCTTCTCTGTGTCTGAATATGATACTGCCATCACCATGATGCTGCCATCACCTTGTTTTAATGTGGTTTGTATGTAGGCCAACGTGATGGAGCTTGGTGTCACGTGACAACATGTTTTTCCACATGTGTCCCTTTCATGGCTTGCAGCAAACTTTGACGACTTTATGAGAAAAATCAACTGCTATATTACAAAACACCCAACAGTCTAACTGTTCATGGATATTTATTTAGGTGTGTTTAAAATACTATGTTTTAGCATTTTAAACATTTAAATATCTTCTAACTAATTGATATTTGCAAATTTATTTGATCAGGCTTTAGTGAAATCAGGCTCTCTACAGCTTTTTTTTTTTTTTTTTTACTTGCTTGGACCACTCTAGAGCCAAAAAGTCATGTGCTTATATGTCTGAATGTTTGGAGTTTAATTTTTGAGAGTCTTGATGTTCAATTCAATTTGATTTAATTCAATAAAACTTTATTTTTCCCCTAAGACCAATTAAAAAGGTGCAGAGAGCAGCAGCATTACATATAAACACAGACATAGCGGTGTGAAAACAGCTTTAAAAACTACAATAAACAAATAAATGCTAAAAAGAATTAGAATTGGTAAAACTGACAAATAGTTTTAAGTAAGGGTAAATATGTGACTCTGCTTTTGGAGTCACATATTCACACATATTGTGTGGAAATATGGGGATCCACACATGAAGCAACAATGAAGAGGGTCATACGGGTTACTATCGACATACAAATCCACTGTTTATTAAATCTGCTGCTATAAAATTTTCTGATTTGGTTTATTTCAAAATAATGTAAATAATCTTTAGAGTAAAATTAAGTTTACTGCCAACTGGGGTGCAAAGATTTTTAACATTATACAAAGCCAAATCTGATTTGCAACAAGTTTTTAACTTTACAAGCTAAAAAAAGAGGTAAAAATAAAAATATTTAGCTGTCGTTGGAATTAAATTAAGGAATAATGAAAGCATGGACTTACAAGGGTTTAAAAAAAAAATGGATAAGAAAATATTTGATGGCTATAGGGGAACATAACTTCAGATTGTGTTGTATCTGTTTTGGCTTTCGATTTTTAAAAACATTTTTAGTGACCCGGGGTTTTGCTACTGTCTTCGTTGGGATTATCCTTTCCACACAAAGTCACCATGTCAACCTGTTGCTTTATGTTCTTAAACTTGTCCAGTCAGTGATCTTGAAACATCCCTGCAGTCTGTTGCCGCTGACTGGAGGACTAGTGACGCACAGCAGGTTGAAATCATCAGCTGCGGAGTTCAACTCTAAACCTGGATCTACGGATGGGGCCAACCACCAGAGTTGTTTGGCTCCATCAGGACCAATCAGCTCTGGTGTTTTCACTGGACCACAGCCTGAATGCACATGTTGGCTCCTTCACCTCGATCACGGCTGTAATCCCAGTCCAGAGAAGGTGTCTGTGAGTGTGTGTGCGTGTGTATGCTTGTGTGTGTGTGTGTGCTTCTTCAGGTGTTTATGGTCCACTCAGCTGTTCTTGCTGATCTCACAGTGAGGGCCTTGCATGAGGCAAACTCACAGATTTCTGAGGCTCTAAAAACACCTGCTTCCCTTGAGACACATACATTCATCTAGTGCATATAGAAAAACACATGAATCACACAATACATGCATTCCCCACCACATATGACTCTGGTCAGTCAAGGCTTATAAAGGCTGCAAACTCAAATTACTGAGTCACAGCAGTAATGAATGTGATTCACGACACTGGCACTTTGAGAGGATTCATGAAGCAGTGCCGCTTACATGGTCCTCAAACACGTTGCTAGTTTAAATTCTGCAATATTACTATAAACTTTAACAAAGACAATTTGAGGAATCATACCCATCTAAATCTAAACATAGAGCAGGGAAAATATAATTTTAAAGATTTTGCTGTGACAGATACCGAGTCATTGACTGTTTGCTGGATTTTGAGTCAGACTCGAAATTTACCAAAATGGTACTCTATCATTTTTATTTATTTATTTAGATTATTTACTTTATATGGACAGTGCTTACTGATGAACATATAACTGTATAAATGATCAGCTGGTTTATCGGAAGCTATTGTTTGAGATGGAGTTAAACATTTTAAAGGTGACATTCTCTTTTTACAATTCACATTTCTTGTATTTGTTGTTGTTTTTGATGCATCTTTATATCCTTACAAAGGAAACTTTTACTTCACTCAGACTTTCACTCAAAAAAAGAGCAAAGTAAAAGGCTGAAGGGTTTTCCAAGTCAGGATTTTAGGTTGTTGCAGAAAATGACAGTTTATTTTGCAGGCTTGTCCACGGCTACTTTCTGGCCATTTATTGATTAAATATAATACCAATAAAGAAAGTTTTCAGCAGACTAATCAGTAATGGGACTGCCTGAATGGGAACATAATTTAGTAGTGTTGTCACAAAGTCTGCATGCACAGGAAACCCCCTAATAAATCTGGGTTAAAGTTTCAGTTCGAATGCTGAAATGTACCCGCACTAATTTGGATAATGACATCCAGCAGAAGACATATACTTCTCGTTTTACACATTTGTGGAGCTGAAGAAAATACCACTTCAGCTTCATTATGATCCTGCTGTGAATGGCGGTTCTCCTTTGGGAGCATTGTCTGAATAGGAAATTCAGTGAAAGGTCTGAGTTCACACTTGTGGAGGTGAGACGATCTGGTTCCGAATCACACAAAATGGACTCTCTGACCACTTTCGAAATGATCGCCCACTTTGGACATCTCTCTTTATTACATCCTATTTACAAAAGACCGAAAAGAATTATTGTCAGATAATGTGTTTTGTATGAACCCTCCACTTTGCCAGTGTAAACCTAGCTACTTGTATAAACAGACCTCTATTGAAGCGGAGTCACTAAATCTGCAGCCAGATGGGTGTTTGACCCAGAGACAACATGGAGAGTTACAGTTTGTCCAGAATGTGTGGAAGCTCAGCCCTCATCTCCCTTCCCTTCCTCTGATCTCACTCAGACCAGCAAGGGATCATAATTTATTATCTCGCTCTTTGATGGAGGAAAAGATGAGTGTAAAATGAAAACTGGTGCACTGGTTAAGGAGTGATGCCAGGTGAAGAAAGAACCCAAATGTGCAATGCATAATAAGAAGCAGGATGCTGCTGATGTTTTAAGTCGGAGAAAGAAAATGTTTTAAAGACGTAAGATTAAAGGAGGAGGCTAATATTTTTCGGCTGCACGTCTTACGGCTCAAAGGAAACTTTCTGAAATAATAACCAGGATGAACATCATCCATGCATGTACCACAGTTTTTGTTTAGGGGCAACAAATATTTTGACATATCTAAATAAAGGAAAGTTATTTAGATTTCTGCTTCTCATTTGGTTCCCAGTCGGTAATCCCCCCTGCTGTGGGCGGATAGCGGACCCAGAAAAGGCAGAGCAGAGGATTTAGGGGTCCAAGGATTTGGGCTTTGTGGCACAATTATAGTATTGTCCCGTAAGTGGCAGCACTGAAGCTAGGCTATGATAAGAAGCTTCTCGAGATGCACTCATTCTGAGTTTGTCTTGAATTTCACAGACATGTCATGGCTTTGATGCTGCGCGACTACAATGTGCCTTTTCTACTCCTGCTGTATCAGTAAATCAGTGGAAGGACCACAGAAGAAAAGTGCCACAGCATTTTGAGGGGAGAATTATGTGCACTTTGTATTTAGTTCTGTCTTCTAAAGACCTGCTTTTACCCAGTTTTCCTCCCTCAGACCTCAATGGACCCAGAGCTGTCAGTGTCCAGTGTAATTATAACGAAGGCCCTGCACGCTCTTAGGGCCGCTTATTGAAGGAAGAGGGCAAGCTGTGAGATTACAAACACGGCTCTTGATCGTTCATCCATCGGAGCTGCTCTTTTTGCCAAGGTGGAATTCCTCTCATCTGGCTCCACCTGAGATGTGAAGAAATATTAGATGGAGGTAAAACCAGTTCAGACTGGGGGGACTCTCGGTCACTATGAAAGCAGCCCCGTTCAGGCAAAATATCTTCTGAGTGACCATCGTAGATGAGCAAGGCCACTTAAAGGGTTGCACTCAATCAGCTACTGAGCAACATACTGACAGTGGAGTCAGGTTTGACTTAAGTAAGCTGCAACAGTAGAGAGCTTTAGGTTTAAATATTCAATCATACCAACATGTTTCTTATTGGTGGAGGTAATATGAATGTCCGTAGTCCCAACATCAATATGTTTGAGCTAAAGATTAGGGTGATGGGAAGTAGGTCTTCCCATCAGAAACAAAAGTTTTAGTTGAATTCAGTGATTTCAAATCAAACTCTGGGATAGATTTTGAACATTTTGTTTTGTCTTAATTTTACATTTTTGAAGAGACTCTGGTTATTTGATAGCTGTGGCATAATTTTTTTTGACACAAATGATTCATTCACTTCTTCACCAGTGATCTGGCAAAGGTTGCTTTAGCCTTGATGAGGTGTGAGGTCACTGAGTGTAAAAGCTGCTGATTGCATTAAAACTCTGGAAGACTCAGCCGTTTTCACAGTCTTTATGACTCCGCCAGAGTGGACAAAGAGAAATTATCACCATAGTTTCTCAAAATAGGATTTACTTTCATTCTCACTGGTTTTAGGTTTTATAGATAAATTAAAACTATTACTCTCTGTGGGAGAGCAGGAAAAGGGAGGAGGACATGAAATTGTTTAAAGTAACTTTCCTTTTCCATTTGTGTAGATGAGGTCATGTATATTCTGCAACGTGCTGTCATCTTCCTTAAAGTGGTCTTGTTTATGGATTCATTATTGTGTGAAATGCCTTTTAAATGTTGCTTTGCTCTACATGGCTGTAATTTTTACAGGTTTTATAAGTAGTTTAAGAGTCTGTAGATAAAACAGAGCACAGTCAGCACAACTTGACTTCATTGTCTTAAATTTTATAGTGGAACGTAATCTTAAAAAAATATATTAAATCTCATTATTCAGTTAAAATTACTTGTTTGCCAAGGACAGATGTTGAATTTGAGAGTGTTTTTGGTTTTCCAATGAATCTTGAGGTCTTTTCTTGGCAGCCAGTTTTTGTTCAAGCTTGATTCTATTTAGGCAGTGTTAGGGGAGCAGAGGAAGACCATTGATTTTCCTCACACTTACACACACAGGCGTGCACACGTGCACACACACACCCCCACACACGCACACATACACACATTTGGGTTTTATTTTTCACATAAGCTGAAAGGGAAAGTAAGATCTGCATCTAAAATTGTGCTACTGAGCAGAAAAAAACCAATTTGTTTGCACAAAAAGGATTTACCCACATGGTGTTGTGTGTGCATTTACGGCAAATATGCCCACATTTCTGGATATATTTTAAATTAAGTCCAAACAATTTGCTTTGGAAGTTCTAAGACCAGAGCTACTTTTGACACACAAATTGCCTGAAATAAATACAGTCTGCTGAAAGCTGAGATGGGAGTTTAGAGAGGGAACCAAGTGGCCTGTTTTGCTGTTGGATCTGCAAAAAAACTGGGAAGGAGTTGGTACACGAGAAGGTGATGTATGAGCTCACATCCAGGCCACATTTGCTCCATAAAGTAAAACATTTTGCCCCTGTTTACATCAGACTTCACAGCTTAGGTAATTGGTAGATCAACCAGCTCTTTTGTAAAGCCAGCAGTTCTGCAGGTTACCCATATACCTTCTACATCATGTACCAGTTTTCAGCAGGTGGTTTTTTTTTTTCCTCTTACAATCTGTGGGATGCATCTCTTTTCTGTCAGAATCAGAAGCATCTTTTACTCGCTCTAATATACAGAAACATACATCAAAATATGTGAATGTTGAATGCGTGATTTAAATGTCAAGAAACTGAATAGTGGCAGTTTTTATTTTTCTTTGGATGTATTTTGAGTTTAAAGGGAAAAAAGTACAGAAAAAACTGATTAAATCATGATCATTTCATTTTTACTTTGAAATATCACAAATTTGCTTAGCACATATTGGCACTGACTATGTGTAGTACTTTGCAATCTCATACGTATTTATGTTAAATCAGTGGTTTTGGTCTTTAAATAAGTCAGTTTACAGTGTCATGTGGCATCAAACAACCAAAAATCTTATTTTGTTTCTTGTTTTGGTCCTCATAGCTTACTGACTTAGAAGCAGCATCCTGGCTGTGGATTTTCCTTTATGCAGCCAGATGTTCTTAACATTTAGGGGTGTTTCTTTATTGCTTGCATCTGCTGAACTTGACAGCTGTAATTGGGTCTTTATGTATTTAGTGCAGTCTCCTTTGTGAGTCCAGTGTTGAAATGAAATAAATAGTGTGTACAGCAAGTTAAACTAATGGGATTGCTTTGTAAGCTCCCACATTGTGCATGGTTTCTTCTTGTTTTAAACAATGGAGGCATTTCCAGGTAAGACCGTGGGACATTTTTGTCCAGGTTTGCTAAAGTATCACATATCCCAAGGTCATTCTGACCCAAGACCTCCAGCTCTGTTTCAAAGCCCAGCTCAGACTGCAGCGACAAAGGGGGAGGACAGAAACAATACATACATCACGTCAGCACTCCACATTCCCATAAATACTAACTCCAGACAGATAGATGCTGCAAACGATGTCACATGGGAGACATATTTAGTCGAGACAGACCAGATGTTTTATCTCGGTGTGTGTGAGTGTTCTGCTCCCTGCAGAAGGAGAGGTGATCTCTGGAGTTTGGGGCTCTGCATGTCACCTCTTCTGCTGCTGCTGCATGAAGGACGGCTGTGATAGATTACAATCCTCTCACCACGGGGGTCTCGTATTTACATGATTTATACCACAAAGGGCCACTTAGACCAAAGGTTTGCTGTAAACGTGCAACTTTTTTTCCCTGAACTCTTAATAAAGAAACTATCTTCACATTACACTGTGTTTCAACATGACCGTACATCTAACTGATGATACAATCTCTGGAATAACATAACTGTGATGATTAATGCTCTCCTAGTGATGAGTGTGTGAGGTTAAAATGCCGAATTTAACATGATTCATAATCTAATGAATTGTTTCATTTAGTTTATTTAGGTTCATAGAGGTGTCAGCACTTCAACATTCGTGTAGTGATATATCCTCATTAGTTTTTAACACTAAAACGGCTTTTAGTTTTTTAGACGTTAATCACATATTTTGAAGTTTTACAGGTTATGACGTGTTTCTTGACATATTTTCTGTTGCATGTCTTTAAAAAAAAAGCACACTAAAAACAGAACTTCTAAATAAATATTTGATATATAATGTTGTGAAATGCTAGTCTAATCTGCATTTTTTTTTACAGATTAAAATCATGCATTAAGTCAAAATCAGAGAAAAAGCTTTGAAAAAGTTGAAAAGGTGGCAGATAGAGGAGAGAAGATTTTAAAAATTGTGCTTTAGTTAAGATTCCTTTCTTGCCTCAGCTGCTGTTCATCATCTTGCCAGAAACACACAGGCCTAAACATGACACTGACTGGCCACTTTATTCCTTTATACCTTTCAGCCTCTCTCTGTTTGGCCCAAAACTACTGATTTTTGTGGCATCTTTTTCAAAAGGTTGCAAGTTTTTCTTTTTTTTTTTTGTTGTTGTTCCAAGCTCCCTGCACACTCCTTTTAGACCTCAGAATTGCCTTACTTCTTTGTGGCATGGAGTGAACAAGGTGTCAGGAACATTCGTCAGAGATTTTGAACCTGATTGACATTATAACTTGTGGTCGTTGTTGCAGATTTTCTATCTGTACAACCGTGATTGAATCTTCTGTTCCAAAACATCTTAAAGTTGCTCTTTTGGACTGATATCTGGTGACTGTGGACGACAGTTAACGTTTAAGGTACATGGCGTTACATAGCAGTGGCACACATGATCGGTATGGACAGTATGACGTCTTTTTAAAACCTCGATAAAATCTTCAAAAACCCGCGTTAGGTGGAGATCAAATGATCCACACTGCAACATCAGATGGATGGTAAGGCATTGTTGGAACAGGGTTTGAATAAGGTCAGGAATTTTGCATCAAAAGCTTGTTGCTCTATAGTTTGATAAGGAATGATTTAGTGACTGGTGTGCATTATTTGTATCTCAATTGTCACAGATGGTGTCCTGTGTTTCTCAGTGGTATTATCTTTGATATAAAGTGGAAAAACACATAGTAACAGTTACAGCTAAATTAATCTCATATGCAGAACATGTGAACATTTTAACTGTTGATGGAAAAGTTGAAAGTGGGTAAATGTAAGTCAGTAAATTTTTATTTAAATCACAATGAAATCAACCTTAAACTCTCCAAAGTGTAAAACAAACATAAGAAACACAATAATATCATGGCATAAAAACCTGGGGAAACAAAAATGTTTTCATTTGCTTTTTAAAAACCTCCAGAGTCAGTAAAACAGAGCGGAGCTGCAGAGGGAAACTGTTCCTGAAAGGCCCCGTCTCCTTTAGTTTTTAGCTGCGTACGTGGAACAATAAAAATAAAATCAGAGTTTGAGAATGAAGGCCACAAGCTGGAAACTAATCTAGTCCATCCTGACTTCTTTATCTCTGACCTCTTAGTTTGTTGAGTTGAAGTCTTTTGTTGTATTCAAGGCTGGAAACTTTGGTGAGCCATTAAAATAAACGTGTCCTATTGATAAGTGCCTTTCTCTCCCAGGCCAGACTTTTAAAGAAGAAAATAGATTTTTATTCCCAGAACTTTCCGCAGCTTCATTTGCATATTAGTTCTACTTAAGTGCCCACTCTGCAGTTTGTCCTGAAGTTTTCCACGTCTTCAATCAGCGGTTTGTCATCCTTGTGCATGTGAGGGAGTGAAGGATGGCTTTTGACAAAAAAAAAAAAAAAAAACTGTGAATACCAGCAGGGAGGAGTTTGAAGGGGAGCCTGTGTTCTTTTACAATGCATTGCTGAGATAAGAGCTGCATACACCACGTCAGCCCCTGACAGAGCCCCCCGCAGGGTTGGTCGACCCCCGTTGACCTGAAAACTGTGATCACACAGTCTGTTTTATTAGCTAAAAGGATAAGGCGTGATTGATGGCCTGGTATTGTTTGGCTGTTGTTTGGGCTGAGCTGCTGAGATGGTTCTGCGAGATTCAGATCTCCTCTGATCTGCCCCCATCCTCCTGCACGGCAGCCTCTCCTCTGCATGTGTGCATGCTTTCATCGCTGTGTGCAAGTATTCACACAGTCAGCTCTGTCAGTGGGCATGTGGTGCTCAAGAGCCTTTCAGAGATAAGACCCTCATTCTGCTGAGGTGGAAGAAGAGTGCAGGTTGAATTGAAGGGAAACGCCATCATCCTCCCCACATTTCATCGGCGCTCTTATCTTTAATCCCTTTTCATTCCCCAACAGTTTTCTCATCTGTCTGTCTCTGTGATTTGCTGCAGAGGCAATTAACTCCAGGTTTGGGGAATTAATGCGTCCACAATATCTCCTTTTAGCATGTGAGTGGCTGAGAACGAACGTCACTGCAGTCCATCACCTGGCAGCGACTCCGAGACACAGGCAGAGTTGGACCTGAACTAATGCGAACACCGGACTCCCGACAGTTTTCCTGCACCGAATCGTTCAGTGCCCCATCCCTCCTCTGCCAAAAAAATCAGCACAAATCCAAATCCCTTACATCTGCTCTACAGTTTGGAGCATAACTCATTCTACACTTAGTAAATCTATTCTTAAAGCATAAGGTACCCTCATGTAAATCAGCGATTCTTAAAGCTTGGGTCTGTTTTCTTCCTTAAAGCTTCGTTCTCACATTATCCATCGCTGCTGGCTCCTACTTCAGGATCACACCTAAGATCTAGTGCCTTGCACTAGTAAACAGGCCACTTGAAGTTTTTCACATTTTGTCACATTATGATCACAAAATTCAATGCACTTATTTAATTTTCATGCGATGGAGAGATCAACTCACTGCAGTGTAGACTTGTGGAGTGAAGGAAAAGGACAGATGGGTTTAAAAATGTTTATTTCCAAAGTTTGATGTGCTTTTGTATTAAACTCCCCTGAGCCAATATTTTGTAGAACAATCTTTTGCTTCAATTACAGATGCGTCTTTCTGGGATTTGTCTCTCCCAGGTTATTGTGCACTAATGTTGAGTTTCTTTAAGCAATGGTTTTCCTCCTGCGGTTGTTTTATTAAGGCCAGATTTGTAAAGTGCGTGACATACAATTAACCCTGCTTTCAACTTTTAGTTAATGTGTCGGCATAAGACTCTCTCTATATTCCTACCTTTATATTTGGATTCATAGTTGCTACATTTTCTTTATGGGTATCAGAGTAAAGAGGGATGCTATAAATGCATACCACATTTTTTCAGACTTTCTGTCTGAAAATTTCAAATATAATTTTGAAAACCATTTTGATTTTCTTTCCATTTCACAGTTATACTCTACTTTGTGTTGACTGAAATCTACTAGAAGCACACAGAAGTGGATTTGTCATTACCAAAAACTCTAATGGTATTAATCTTTTTTTCAAGTTGCAGTAGGACAACATGAAAACGTGATAATATAAAAAACAGACTGCTCATTTATAGTTCATGAAACCTTTTTAGAGGAACGCGTCAGTCATTCGTCTTGTTTTACGCTTTTTTTTTTTGGTAAATTGTAGAGAAACTTCAGCTGTCTTGTGTGTGTGTGTTTGTCCTCTGCAGCACTCTGCTCAGGATGGCCCTCTTGGCTTATCAGCCCTTTGTAGAGCATGCGGCGCACGCACACTTATCTCCAATGGTGCGAAATGCAAACAAACCACAACCCAGGCGTGTGTGCATAAGGGCCCATTTTATTTGCATCTGTCAAGAGGAAGCATACATGAGACAGAACCACATGTTGGGAGTTAACGCTGCCCAGATCAGAGGAGTTGTGGCTGTGTTTTGATATGAGGGCGTGAGGCTTGGTCTCTCCAGACAGAGTGAAGAGAACGAGTGCTTGCCGGTGCAGAAAGACACCTGTTAGAGACAAATCATGAGGCGAACAAACAAGCTCCATGGGTAATAAACCTCCACGTTGTGCCGAAGGAACGAAGAACAGAGATACAGCATCAAGATAAATCAGTCCGTGTTTACCAAGCTGTGGTTATGTTTGTCTGTGTGGCGCTGAAATCCTCTGGAGGACAGTTTTTCTTTTACTATTTTTTTTTGTTTGTTTGTTTGTTTCCTGGTAGTTACTGAAACATGCCTCATGCTGCTGTTTGTCATCTGGACCGAGATGCTGCAGATAGGTTCAACTATAAATAGATAAGCTTTTAAAATTCCAACAAGCTGTAATTAGTCTCATCTTTTGGTCCGCTGCATATCTGCTCCTGCTGGGGGCTGAGTCCCAGAATACGCCATGTGCACAGACACACTAAATCCCTTTTAATAGTTAAACATGTTTGAGGACAAAGCCGGTTTATTTTCAGTGTGCCCCGAGGCCCTCCTGAACGTTAGTCTTTTTAATTCCTTCTGTTGTATTTTTGAGCTGTTTGCTAGCCCTCTGTGTGATGTTCTGGCCTGGAGCTGTTTTCCTAATTTAAAAAGATTTACAGATTATATTGTTGCTAAAAAAGAATAAAACAGACTTCCTCCGCTTTGTTTTTGTCCTTCATAGATTCAGGCAAACGTCCTGTTTTCCTTTCTACCAGGGCAAAGGTCATCCGTTGAGTGGATCTCTTTGGGTGTTCGAAGGTCACTGCAAATCAAACAGCACGTCTGTTTTATCTGTCTTGGCTTGTTGGATGCAAGTTTAGCCAGTTGGCCTGGACAAAGTCCAAACTGCCTCTCACTTTCTCATATTTCATCTGTTTTCATGGTGAAAGCTCCTCATTCTGCTCCTTGCTCGCGTATTCAAACCCATTGATTTTACATGTTGTGATGCTACAATAATAGACCAAAACAAAGTATTGACAATTTTGACACGGGAAAAATAAATGATGTATAGTTTTAACTATTCTTTGCAAATTAAAAAAAAAAGTGTGCCATGCATTTGTATATAGTGCTCTTTACTCCTTTACCATGAAATAAAATCCATGTGTGCGATTGGACCACATGATTAATACAGCTGTTCTTTGAAGACCTGAGTGGTTTGATTAGTGAACAAACAATGTCATGAAGCCCAGGAACCACAGCAGACAGATCAGAGAAAAAGATGTGGAGATGCCTGAAGCAGAAATGGATTACAGAGCAAAATCCCAAACTTTAAACATCTCACAGATTACCGCTTAATCCAGCATGTGAAAGTGGAGAGGGTACACAGTCTGCCTAAATTTGCAGACCACACAAGTGGAGCATTAATCAGAGAAGCAACAAAGATGTCAGCATCGGTCTGGAGGAGCTGCAGAGATATGCTGCTCGAGTGGAAAAATCTCTTTGACAAGTTAGCAATTAGTCTTTTACGCAACAAACGTTTGCGCCACTTATGGAAGAGTGGCAAGACAAACGTGAGTGTTATAATGGAAGCTGTGTGGGGAACACACTGAACTGAAATTGAAGGTTTTAGCATACATGTTTGAAGACCTCAGGTGTTTGTTCTGCTTTGCAGGGAACAAAAACGTCACCATTTGCACCTTGAAATATGGTGGCAGCATCATGTAGCGAGCAGGAAGATGGTCAGACCTGATGTGGAAATAATTAGAACTACATACATGACTATGTGGGAATACAAACCTGGCAAGGAATTTAGACCAAGGTGGATGGAGAACAGCAGTCCTAAATACACAGTCCTACATCGAATGAAATGGTTTAATCAAACTATATTAATGTGCTGGAATATCCTCTTCAAAGTGTAGATGTAAATCTTATTCTGCACTTGCTCTCCTTCCAGTGTGACTCAGCTTGAGCTGTTTTGAAAAGAAGAATGAGCAAAGATTTTAGTCTGCAGATGTGAAAGTTTGTAGAAACAAGAAGACTTGGTGCTGTAGCTAAATGGTGGTCTTTGTATTTTATGCAAAAAGGGCCAAATACAAAGACTGGTCTGTCAAATAAAATTTTCACTGAAAAGCATTGAAGTGTGTGGTTGTAGTGCCATTAAATGGGAAAAAGTTCAAAAATACTTCTGCAAGGCACTGTCCTGTGCAAACTGTGAACCAAACCCAAAGGAGAGAAGTGAGTAAAATCGCTCATCTGGTTGTGTAACCTCACTGCGCCTTCACTGCTTTGGTTTAAGTTTTTACTCCTACATCAATCAGTGCAGGGCCAGTTAGCGCTCAGATGGATTAGCGCAACATGAACCTCCAACCAGGTGTGTGCGTTCTGCATCGCCCTCTCATATTTTTGGCTGAGGTCTTGGATTTCAGTTCGAGTCTACCTGAAAACTGACTGTCGGTCCCCCAGTCATCCCCATGAGCCCACAAAGCTCACCCAGCTTTGATCCCACCCTAGGGGCCTCGCTGGAAGTTAGTGGGGTCTAATCTCCAGAAAGCCATAGAAAGCCATAGAAGAATGCTTGGCACACAGTGCACCATTCACCCAGGGATTAGACCGAGAGGAGCTCAGCTTCTCGCAGTCATCGACTCCCTCGTTCTTTTGAAGTATATATACATGTAGATTTGTTTGATTGCTGCAGTCATTTTCTGACTTTGGACCAAATTCTGGTTTCAGCCCCAGTGAGACTTTGAAACATCCCCAATAAGTTGGGTCAGATTTAGCACCTATCAGAGCTGACGGATCTAAGATATAGGAGCTTTTTTAACAGTCAATAATTCCTTAATATTGATGAAAAGGTTCTAGTTCCACCAGCAGATTATTTATCTTGTAATGTGGGGAAAAGTCTTGTTACAAGTGAAATATCAGTTTTGCTTTGACTAAATGTCATGCAGAGAGACAGCAGGTTAAAGTTCACATTCATTACAATAAAACCAGACCACAATGTATTTAAACCAATAAGATATAAAAGCACTTAAACAATCAAAGCTTTTAATGGCTTAATATTTATATAAGATGAATACTGTTACAGAGATCCAGACAAGCTTGCATCATGTTAGGGGTTTATTTTTTATTCCTTTTTATGTAAATAGATGTCTTTATCCTCCAAGAGCTTTAGAAACATCTGCAGTCCACAAATTAGTGGCAGCAAATCCACATCTGGTTTGATCCCATTACCACTCCCCTGAACACATTTTTTTGATATTCTACTGCTTCTAGAAGGAGAGCAAAACGCTGTCTTTAATTATAGCTCCAGTCTCTGCTCCAGTGGGATTGCGTGCATCTCCAAGCAATCATGAGTACAAAGGCACTGTCTTGTCAGCACACCGAAAGTTTCGACTAATGTTGCACGATATCAGGAGAACAGGATATTTGATATTATTAAATGCTGCGATGATGGCATCATCATAATTCTCTCTGAGCTTGATGGTCTTTGTCACAAAAATCTACATCAGGTCAATGAAACCCAACGAGTTTCCAAATATATCGATAGGAAACCAGTTTTATGCATGGCTTTAATGACTTTATTCCACTTAAATTGTGGTCCCTGTAGCATCAAGATCAAAATAATGTGCTCTACAAAGTTCAGTGGTCACTCTCTGGCCTGTTTGAAAATGGCCAGCCAGTTATATAATGCATGTATTTGCATTATGCTGCTCATGTTAAGGATTGTGCAGTAGCAGCATGCACAAGAACCATCAATCCCTCAAAAACCTGGAGCTCAGAGGTCATGATGTTGATCCTGGCACTCTGCCGCCGCTCTGAGATCTTTCACATCTGTGACTGCAAGTCAGAGAGATGGATCATCACTCGGCGCAATCACTTGACCCAATAAATTACATTTTTATATCTTTGCTCCTACTTTTGAATGTTTTTTAATGAGGACTCCATGCTGTGTTTTTATTTCAATTTCTAATCTTGCATTCACAAGGTTTTCATTTGAGGCAAGATGAACAAATCTAGGTGAGAGGTTTTAAGGCTGCGCTGTTGAGTCACATCTTCCTGTGTGCATTAAATCTTAAGCAAATAAAAAACAGAGGATGTCTTTCAACAACCTGCAGGTTTGATGCTTAGAAACAGCTGGATTTGTTTTCATCGGCCAGATGCCATGTCTGCTTCGCATTAATGCAGGAATCTATCTGCTGTCAGGGAATCTTTTTGTGGTTCCTAATACTACAGGTGCAATAAAGATAATATGATACGATGCAAAAACCTATGTACAGCAAAAAGTTTCATTTTATCTTTCTTTTCTTGCTTCAAACAAAATTAAAATGTCCTAGTCTGGTAAGAAAACACAAATGATTCCTTCTTGGAGTTGAAGATGAAAGTCTAGCAGTCTGACCTGAAACTGATTCTCCTTCAGCCTGAACTGATTCCAGATATCTTGTCGCTGTCTATTTTTTAAGCTGACTCCCATAAACGTTTAGTTTGAAACGATGAAAGTTACAAAAACATCAGGGACACAAATTTAAAAAATAACTTCTCTCTCTCTGTCTTTTGTAGGTAAATTGTCTCTGGTTAAAAGACTTACGACATGTACAGTGTTGTGATTTCTTCTATTTTTTTTTTTTTTTTTCTTCCCCCGACACATCAATTATATATATAATCAAATGTAGGAAAATAACCCTAGAAAGCAGAAAATGAACCTCTGGTTTATCTTGGAGGCAGTCATAGAGTTGTCTATGGTGAACTATGAGTGTCCAGATCTGGTCCTCAAAGGCCGTCGTTCTGCCAGATTTTGATAAATCAGCTGATTTAAAAGGTTCAACTACATCCTCAGCATGTTAATGCTCTACAGAGGCCTTTGATGAACCACCATTTGATTCAGGTGGAAAGAACTGGAACCTGCAGGATGCCGTCTCTAAAGGACTGACTTTGAAGATCACCGTTAAAGGTGTAAAGCCAGAAAACAGGATGTTGACACTATGGCAAAAAGAAACGTACTCAGCCCTGACCCATTAGGGTCCTACACGTTTAATACCATTCACCCCAATACATACACAGTTAGATAAGAAACATAATGACTGTAACTTTTGTAGATTTTCACAAATGTGTATCCATCGGCTTCGGTTCTAAAACTATGTATCCTTTAATAAGTCCATCAGCAACAAAATCATCACCCAGCACAATTCATTTTACCAGTGGATTAAAATAAAACATGTTCCTGCTTGACCTCAACACTCTGGGGAGTTTTTGTTTCTGCACTCTGCTTATATTGGCAGACAGACATATTTACAATGAAGAGATGATAGCATGCTCTCACAGATTCCTCTGCATCTCTCTCAAGTGTGAAGCAGTGAAATATCTGGACAATCTTGGATTCTTCTGTCTGCTGCATCTCAACATTTCCTGTGGGACAAGCCCTCTGAGCTTCGCTGGAGAACTTCATCGCAATTTTATCTTGCGAGGGCTAAGCTGAGGATCAAATCATTTGTTATGATTGGGGAAGTGGACAAAAGATACTCGCTGAAAGTCGCTGAATCATAAGGATAACTAAATCAGAAGTGATGACAGATTGGGACCTCTTCTTGCTGCACATGTGCTCTGCAGTCAGTTCATTTGTAGCTCTGGAGACAAAGGAAGGTTTATGGTTTGCTGTTGAAGCAGGATGTCATCCAGAAGGGGAGCTGACCCAGCTTTCAGTTTAAAAGTTTTTTTGTTTTTTTTTTGGCTCAGGATGGATAAGTTTAGTTACCAGCGCAGTCAGTGTTATTGAACTGGAGCATTGTATTTGGTTGTCATGGATTTATTTTCTGCAGGAGACTCTATTGTTTTGGTTATTTATGTAGGTAATAACGGTGAAAGTACATGGGCTATTAAAGGTCTCACTTAGCAAGAGTTTACCTTTTTATGCTCTCACATACAAATCACACCACAGTAGGGAAATTACATTTGGCCGATGTGGCATCATGCTTTTCAGACCAAGCTTGAATAAACAAGCTGTGTGCTGGACTTAACTTGTCCTTACTGAGAGAACGCTTTGACTTTCTCAGCACCAGTGCTTGACATGGGGCAGAGTGTTTAGATAAAAGTTTGTAAACTGGCCTTCTTGCTTCTTGGCTGCAGCTCAGTCTGGGAGCCCCAATGTGTGTAAACTCCTGTATGATTACCTGTACAGTAATCATCGCGGTCGGAGTGAGACGTCTGCTTGCCAGGATTTTTACAGGATGTTTTTGCAGTGGCGTATAAACTCTACATAATGTTCTGCTATTACTGTCATTGCAGTTGGTCAGTTCGACATCTTTCACTGTTTAGGCTTTTCAGCCCTCTGTTTAGATACTTTAGTTGCAGTGACTGTCAGCTTCCTGGATCTAGGGAGCTTCAATATTCACAATAAATGAACGTCATGTAACCTTACTTTAGGAATTTGACGATTTCCAAAACATTCATCATAGAAAAAGATCTATTTGTGCCAAATCTCGTTCCTTGACAGAACGTGTTATCTTGAATTGTTAATAATTAATTTTAAAGACTATTGAGCCATTTCTATAACATTGAGTGTTACAACAATATGCTCAGTGTTGGAAGGGAGTTGAAAATGTCTCCACTTTGCTATCGCCACTATTTAAGCTTAGCATTAGCCTCGCTAATTTGGATATGTCAATATCAAAAAGCACTGCATCCGTCAGCATGTGAAGTAACTGTTGCTGGGTTTGCTGCGGTTCCTCTTTTTGTTGCCTTAGAAGAAAAAAAGCTTATTTCTGCTAAATTCTACATAAGCAGTCATGGACAGTTTTAGACAGGGGCCAGGCTTTTAGCCTTGAGACTAAAAGACTAAAACTGATCACAGTTTTCTTCAGCTAGATCAGAGACCTGCAACCCCTGAGGGTTTTATTGTTTCTGCCGCCGTTTGTTGAGGCAGCAGCATCAGAGCCAGGGACCTCCGAAGGCTCAACAACCTCATAAAGAAGACTGGTTCTGTTCTGGATGATAGTAAATTGTTATTAATAAAAATGCCTTTTCAATTCAAAACAAAATCAAACGCATCCAGAAGAGATTTTGATTGTGCTCGCATTTGGTGCGGCCCAAATTAGGAAGAGAAAACCCACATTGTTGGAGCACGGTTTTATTTACTGCTCGGATAAAAACAAACAGATGTACTTTCTTTGGAGGAGTTATTTGCATTTGCTTGGAAGCGTAATCAAGCAAGAAAGAAACAAAAAGAAAGGAGGCTAATTTGCAGAAAGGAAGCAAAATAATCCCAGGCCTAACTTTGATACAAAATCAGTGGCAGTAACAAAATAAAGAGATTTTGTAGATTTCTAAACCTTGATGAAAACAGTAATACAAATTACAGTTGCGCTCCTTGCTGAAACAAAAACACACACGCTGAGAGGTTCATGAGAGTTTAGTCTCCCAGTCCATATGTGTGTTTATGGGTGTGGAAAAGCGGCAAGACGATGGGTTACCTGTGTGGGTTTTGAGGAACTGTCTCCATCTTCTCTGCACAAAGCCGAGCTTTTTCCTAATGGGGGTTGGAACAAGTTTGAGTTTCTGATTTTCTTGTTTTGTAACCTCATATTTGTGTGTGGCAGATGATTTGATTCTAGTTGTTTCAAGCTATGAACTTCTAGCACTTGGTTAAGCCAAATATAAATCTGGAGATGAGTCTCTGTGTCAAGTAAAGGAGTTAAAGTATCTTGTTCAGCAGCGATGGATTGAGAGATTTCTATCCCAACTGGGACTTCGTCTGCAGTAGCGCTGATGACGCTGCTTCCATGTTTTGTTGCGAAAAAACAATCTGAGCCAAAAAGCGTAGCTCTCCGACTTACCGGTACACCTGGATAATTATCAAAAGGACAAGATCCCAGACAGGAATGTCTAAAATGAGCTTCCTCCATAATGAGGCTGGAACTATAGAGGGACTTGAACCGTTGACTCAAAGCGGTCAGTAGAGACGGTTCAGGCATCTTGTATCCCAGTAAGTGTGAAGAGACTCTTGAGGAGACTCAGGGCTCACTTCCAGGAATCTCCTGGGATCCACCAAAATGAAGTTTTGTGTCTTTCGTGAGGAAAGACACAACTTTCCTCATGAAGCTGTTGCTCCCATAAACTAATATGGAAAAGTGGACAACGATAAAATGAATGAGTAGGTGTTTCCAAACGGCCTGTAAAATTTCATTTTTAATTAGGGTTCTTTTTTAACGGTAACTGTTATTTATAATTGATTTAATAAGTACTATTAGAGTAGAAATAGGTTCAGGTTGAGGCTAAGTGGTATGTATAAATGAATATGATGAATGGCATCTTCATACAGCATGTATGCCAACATGGCCGCCTTGTCTACGCCATCAGTGCATAGAAAGTTTTAACAAGTAGGACTTTTTGCTTTTGTGCCATTTATGTCCCTCTTCTATTATCCAAGAAAGAAAAGATGCAACATTTGGATGTTTCTGAATGAAAAGCCAGATGAATATTACCAAGGGATTGTGCAGGAGGAGCCTCTGAGGTACTGTGCCATTTTTAATATAAGTGAGGAGTGTCAGCCTCTGCATCTGCTGCTTTCTAAAGACGTAAATGTTTGTGCAGCCCGTCCTGACCAGACTGTTTGTCAAATCCGCGTGCTGCAGTTTGACAGCGCCCACCACTAATTTTAGCCACGCTACACAAACCGCAGCAATGTTTGCTTTCATGCCAGAGTTTGAACTGTTTCCATTTTAACAATGCATCTAAGGGTTGAGGTTTTTCTTTTCATAACATATGGAGAACATGAAGGTGTTTTAATTTTTTTTTTCTTGCTCTATTCTGTAAAAATATTTTTATGACTCTTTCTGAACCTAAGCTCCTCTTCTTCAATTTACACAACGTCTTGCTACAAATAGAGACCCAACAAAAGAGGCAGATCTATTCTGACCAGTAATTAGGCTTGAAGGTGGTGAGTGCTTCTCAAACAAAGCTCAATTTGCCTGTAATTACTAACTAGAAGTGCCCTTCAGGTATTTCAGACTGCCTGGTCCTCCTGTCTGTTGTGTAGATTGCTAACATTTTTATTTTTTTTTTTCCATGGTGAAACTTGCTGGGGAATCTAATAAGCAGGAAGCACTGTTGCACTGTTGTGTAATTACATCCCAGTTCCTGCTCGGGAGGGCCGGTCAGACTGAGACGCCTGTCACTGACATCAGCATCGCGAAAGGAATGTGTTGGAAAAACAGAGAGAGTGGAGAAAGAGTGAGTGAGGAAAAAAGCAAGGTAGAGTCAGCTCAACAGAGAGGAGGGAGGAAAGGCTGGAGACCCTCCTTTTTCCTGTGGAAGATTAGAGGCTGTGCGTGTGAGCACACCTGGATGGGCTGCAAAGACTGATGTAAGTACTGCAGTGTAGCTGGTCGGAAAGTGAACACCAGCATGTACAGTTAGACAGTTTTATTTACTTTGGGTGCCGATGTTGTGAAACTCTGCAAGCGAGGTACACAACCAAAGACTTTATAGAGTTGAAATTATCTTATTTATATAAGATTTACGCAACTATGACACCATTTTACATTCAGCTTAAGAACTAAGCTGCTTTTTCCTATTTCAGTTTTAGTTGTCAGAGAGGGGCTACTAAAATATTTAAACGGTTTGAATTTAGGCTCGTTTGCTCGGCTATTTAAAAGCTCTGCATCTGGTTTCTTGAATTCAATTGATCTACAAGACGGGCAAAAACATCTTGTTTTTGAATTGTGACAGAAACAAATCAAAAAGTGTAGAAAAAGCTCATTTAAATTTAGACAGCTGACAATATTTGGAGTCAGTAAGAAGGTAAATCTTCTGAAGTAAATTGATTCAAGTTGGAAAACAGGCTAAAAAAATGGCTGCACATTTTACAGACACTTAACGTATTGATCAGATATTTATTATAAGCATGTATGCGGCAAACACTTTGGGACTGTTAATGATTTATTTGAACTTCTTGGAAAATAATAACCACATTTTTTAGAGAAAAATGTTTTCAGAAGTTTAAATTCATGGTGGATATTCTCTGATCCACACAAGGTGAAAAACCTCAAATGTGTGCAAAAGAAGGAAAAAAAACACTTTTATTGTCATGAATATCCTGCTGATGTCATTATGGTTGAATATTTGAGTCTGTTTCTTGGCAGAATTGGCAGAGAACTGGTTGCTTTTCTGGCAGAGACCCAGTTTTAATCCAGATTTCATTCACAAAGCTCATTATTGTTTGGCTTTAGCTACTCCAAAACCAGTTTTGATCTGTGTTGTCCTTTTCAAATAATCATCTTTATCCACATTTCCACCATCAACCTCTTAATTTGGTAGCCTTTTATGTCAATTAATTCATCCTCTTTGTGAAATGCATCAATACCACTGACAGCAAAACATCTTCCAGTTTGTAAAAAAAAAAAAAACTTCACCCTACTTCTTTTTCATTTGCTACTGAACATCCTAACCAAATTCCTTTCATATGTGGAGGAAAGTTATGTTCGGATGATAACATCTCAGATGAGAAATATTCTAATGAGCCTCTCCAAAGCCCCGACCACAACCCCGTTGAAAACATGTTCCCCTAACATTAACCTTGTCTAACCAGGTCTAACCATTAAACTAGTAAACCAAGGTAGCTAAAAGTTTAGTCAAGAGGAGCTAAATATTTAGCCAAAAGTTTCCCAGAAGCTTATTGAAGCCTGAAATTGGCGTGTGGTGAAGGTTCAACATTTACCCAAACATTAGTAGTTAAGTGCATGAATACATATGTACCCACATTCACAAATGTATCTAACATTTATGTCCATTACTGGTGTAAGTAAACTGCTGTGTTATGAAGTAACCAGATGAAATGTGTTTCATTCATGTTTGCTTTGGAAGTAGCCTATGTTTCTGTGAAAGGTGATGATTGGGTGCTACGGTGAGTCTCCCTCCTTTATGTTGCGTGTTGTTGCTGACTGATGAAGTGAGATGTGTGCACATGAGGTGAAAACCTCTCTGACCCCGCATACTCTCGCCTCGACCCCAGTGCGGGTTTGTTTGCAACGTGTTTTTGGCGCTTGTCACCCAGCCTTATATAAAACAACGGATGTGATCTGGCTTATGGGGTGCACTTGTTTTCAACTCAAACCCCGTGGAAGTCTGGATATAACTTGGGGATCAATTGTCTGACCAGCTGTTACAGAAAGACGAAGCTTCTTTCTCGCCTGAAATTACAGCTGAACCTCCCCAATATGAGCTCTCAGCCTCAGAGACCACTTGTTTCTAAAGTCAGGATATGACAAAGACTGCTCTAACATTTAGGAGAAACACTTAATAAAAGAAACTCAAGACCCTGGGAAAGAACTGTAAACACCGCGGTCTAGATGCAGGTTTTGTTTCTTAGGACGACTTCCAGGTAACCCGACTGAGACCAGTCAACAGAATGGGAGGATCTGCTCTAATACACTTCAGTACCAGCTGGCATATGTCTGAGTCATTCACTGAGGAAAAGTGTTGGTCCTGCTGCCCATGCTGAGGAGAGGGGTAAATAATCCATCTGGCTCTCTCTGGTAATTGAAATTCTTTACATGAAGGCACAGCTTTACATTTCCTAATTTGTTTAAACTTTTTTGATTTAAACTCAAAATTTGTGTATTTAATTATTCATTTTTCAAACTCTCATAGTTTCTTTACTAGACATCTATATCCCACCAACACTTCTAAATTAGATGATTATTTAATTCATATTTCACTATTAAACATGAGGAAGCAATGCTTTTAGAATACAAGAGGACATGGTCAAAATCACAAAACAGATGCAGTGCTTTCAGACCTCAAATAATGCAAGGAAAACAAGTTCATAATAATTTAGAAACAACAATACTAATGTTTTAACTCAGGAAGAGTTCAGAAATCAATATTTGGAGCAATAATCATGAGGTTTTCAACAGAGTTCAGTGCAGTGGTCTCTTAATTTTTTCCAGACCTATATAATTTTTATTTATCTCTTGTTTTGAGAGGAAACAAAAAAAAAGGATCTCTCTGTGAACAATTGTTTAATGTAAACAGACTTCACGTCTCTGTGTTGTGTAAAGACAGCAGCAGACATAAGTGTATCTGGTTCGGAGACAGAGACAAATGCCTCCCCTCCTCGCCTAGCTGTCAGTACCTGGTCACTAATGATGCTGCAGAGCTGAGCTCAGCTAATCAACCAGACAGAGATGGATCAGGACTGAGCTCTCTGCTGTGTCGGCTGACTGCAGTTTGTGGTTAAATGTTTCCTTTAAGAGCTGCTGCCCCATTGTGTGCATTAATCCCCAACGGAAAGCTCAAAGCGCATAAGTCGCCTCTCAAAAAGAAGGAGCTTAAAAGTACCGCTTAAGCAATTTGAAAAAGTCTTTATCTAAAATTAGTGAGGATCTGGTTTGTTCCCCGCAGAACAAACCTTTAACAGCTCAGAGTTTCCAGGAGAGTGTGGAAAATTCAAAGAAGCAGAGTTCATTTTTATTAAATTCCAGTACTTTATTTTTTTATTATTATTTCACACAGTGTCTTAGCTTCTTTGGAAGTTAATCTCTTTGCAACAACAGCCCCATGAGTCATCTTTCATATTTTCTTAACCACATGTAGTAATTATGAAAGTGGAAAAGATTAACTTAGTGCCCTCATATCTTACTTGTTATTCTCCGATATTCCGTCAGGAGCAAAGATCCTGCCGGGAAGTGCTTGCAAGCGAATCTCTGCCGTCTCTGCGTGTTTGAGATAAGAAAAGGTGCAGTCTCCGGCCTGCTGCACTCTCTTCAGGGGTATCTCTAATGAAGGGCTCTGGCTCGATTGATGATTGGACAGTGGGGTAACTGGGGCCTGAACAGGTCAAATACATTATCACATTTCTTCGACCCCTCGAGTTGGGACAATTAGTCAGTGAGATCAAAGAGCCGATACAGTGTAATGATGTTGTTATTGGCCAACAGAGCAATGGATGCCGGTGATCCTCAGTCTGTGTCTGCAGAGGTGCAGATAAACACATGGCTCTTGGTGCTGCAGCAGAGTGGGAGGGCAACGGTTTTTGTGTCAAAGCCCAATTCCTTTCACAAAAGCTTCAGTTTGGGGGAAGTCGATCTTAAATGTTCTTTACTTCTAAAGGACAAGCGGTTCTGTTGCAAGGGGAGGAGTAAGACCTATATTTCCGGCCCAGATCCCCTGCTTTTGTAATTGAAAGCAGCCGTCTACATGAGCCGGACTCTGCAGGGAGGCTCTGTGGGATGCGCTCGCACATGTACACACATACACACCTCCCTTTGTCTCCGCAGCTTTCCCTCATGTGGACTGACGTGTGAGACGGGCGAGAGAGGAGGGGAGGCTGAATGTGTGTTCTCCTCATCTCAGTGCAAGAGTTTATATTGTTACTGAAACATGCAAGGAGGGCCATGCAGAGCTCATGCCATAACATTTCAATCTCAAGTTGTGGATTGTTTGAGTCTGTCTACACATGTAATCTGCTGAGAAATGCCCCCAACCCCAAACATTGAAATCATGAGCACAAAGGTGAGGGCAGTGGGGATAATTGGAGCAGTCTGAATTTACCCTGAACCATGTGCATTGTGTTTTAAACTTTTGGGTGATCACTCTCACTGCTGTTTCTTTGTAAGTTTATGTAAAATGTTTATTTTTCCTGTGTGATAATAATCTCTCGGATTTCCTGCAGCGGATTACGGCATCTGCAGCTATGTCAAGTGAAGCTGTTTAAGGGGAATATGGCTCTATTGCCTCAGCTGTGCACTGCAGGTGCTACTTTATAGCTTCATTCACTGTAGCACTTGGCATAGCTGGGGCACTGAAAGGAAAGACATGCTTCCTGGTGGCTAATGAGGTTCTGAACCCAGCCTCTTATTTGTTTTAAAAGCACCTGGGCCAACCATGGCAAAGCCTGCCTGGACAATGGAATCGGTCTAGCATTTCCACAAAAAGTCTTCCCATTCAAAACATCCCAGAACCTCAAGACACAAACTCCTACACTCTGTAAAATGAAGGAAAGACAGAACGAGAGCTGAGACAGCCCATTCTCTTCTCACAAAGGGATCTATTGTTTCTCTTTACATGCCTCAAGTCCCCAACCCTGCAGATTAAAACTGCTTAAAGAAACAATGGGAAAGGAACACAACGTAGCGAGGACGCAGCAAGCGTGCAATTTGAATTTGAGAAATGCAACACAGACGCAAGCTGCTGCACTCACAGTCGATTTCGACATTTCTTTTCTCCCCTGGAAGATTTGACAAATTGAAAGGCTTCCTCTGAGGGATAGAAAACAGCACATGATGAAATAAACTACACACTGACCTATGCACACTTACACGTTTTTAATTGTCACATTACAGCCACAAACTTTTTTGGTACATTTTGGGATTGTTTATTGCAGAACACACGGTAGCATTTAGAGGGAAAATGATGCATGGTTTTAATTCTGCTACCCCTAAATAAAATACAACACATCTCATAGCCTTCAGGCAGAAAGCCTGTGCATAATTTCTTCCCAGCATAAATACAGCATTCAGTCAAGACCTCCGGCGTTTGTTAAATCAGAATCCTATTTTTTCTCTTCATTTGCAAATTTGCTTCATTTTACAAAGGGAGAGCATGTTTGCATTTTATCACCATTTATCAGGGATGTACAAGCTTCCAAATCTAATAATCATATTTTAAAGTTTGAGGAATTTTTTGAATATATATATATATATATATATATATATATATATATATTGAGAGGAAACAATATATATATATATATGTATATATGCAATATAATTTTAATTATTTTCTTTTGTCCTTTGTCACAGATCCAGGGAACCTGGCCGTAGCTCAAGAGGCAGTCAGGAGAGCCTCCGCTCTACGCCGTCCCCCAGCACGAACAGGAGAGGCATTTTCAAGTAAGAGCTGTGAACATGTTCCTATTACGATATAAATACAAGATGACAGGGAGATGCATCAATGCCTGCATCCTGCAGATGAAGAAATGTACTTTCTGGCTTTCAGGTTGTCTGAACTGCAGTCGAATCACAGCTTTGAGTGAAAAGCTGAACTCATTGGAGGCAAAGGTGAAAGCTGTATCTGAATCACTGGGCAAGATCACAGGCCTTTTGTTTTTTATTAAAAGATGTTATCAAATTACCTGTTTTTTTTTTTTTTTGTTTTGTTTTTTTTTTCCTGTCCCAGGTGCAGCTGCTCACAGCGCCGGGCAGCACGTCACATCGCCACCTACAAAGTAAAGGAGAAACGTCTCCAGAGACCTCGTTACTGATGGGGGCCGTGTCGGCTCAGGGAGCTCCTGGTGAGCAGGGCCCCGCAGGTAACCAATGGCGTTGTGTGATGATGAATATGTACATTTTACTTTATTTAGAATCTAGCAGATCATTTTTTCTAACTTTTTTCCTTCCATTCTTTCAAACTAATGTGATCATTACTTTCACTCCCGGTTATTTCCTCACATCCTTTTTCCTGTACTTTTAAAACTTGTTTCCGTTCGCTAAAGCAAGATCCTTGCGTGTCTACTCTGGGATGTAACGCGATTAGCCCAGCACATCAAAAACCACATGGTCTGAAAAACTGTTAGGTTTTGTTTAGTCTAACAAGTTTATCAGCACAGAATTTATTTACATGAAATTAGCCCATTAGCGTGAGAGTGGATGTGTTGCAATCTGCTGCTCTGAGCACAATTACACACTTTTTTTGTGTGTTTTTCCAGAAAATACTTTTGTTTTTGTTGGAGAACATAGTTTTGACAAAGTGGAGGCATAAAACTGCAGCATGAGGATCTTCGCTAAGTGGCAGGAGTTTTTTTGCTGAAACTCAAAAGATAATTGTGATTGTGTTTAATTAAAAGCTTAACTATGTTTCTCCATGCCAAAAGGTTTACAGAGTCATAGCAGACCAACCTCCAGCGGCTCTATGGAGATACAGCGTATCCATTTATAAGTGTATTGCTGATTATGTCATACATTAACACAAAGCAAAGCACAAATGTGAAGTAGAAGGAAAATTATTATAATCTTTTTTTTAATTAACAAATACAAATCCATAAGATGTGATTAGCTTTTGTATTCAGCCCCTTGTACTGTGTTGTCCCTAAACAAAGTTCACTCAAAACAATTGTTTTGGCTTTAAATTCTCCTGTCACCAACCCTAAACACACAGCTGAGCTGTAGTGAACTGCTTTACATCAAAGCAGATTCATTTGTTAGAACGGTTTAGTCAAAGTACAAGTACAATACAAATGGAGCTTCAAAGACATTTTCCAACTATTTCATTCTCCAGATTATGGCTGCTCAATATATTCCAGCTCTGTCAACACTGCAACATCAGTGTTCAATAATAAAATTTATAATATTCACACAGCAGTAGCTGCCCTCACCTGACACAGATTATAGTTCCCAAGATACTAAAGGTCACAGAGGGAGTTGGAGGCATAATTGAGAAAGAGAAATATCTACAATGTATTATTGATATCGTCCAGCTCAGTTCTAGATGTGAAAAGTTGGTAGACTTACCTAAAAGGACTGGCTGCTATAATTGTAGCAAAAGCTGGTTTTAGAAAGTATCAAAACAAGGGGACTGAACAGAAAAGCATGCTACACTTTTCAGATTTTTGTTTGAAATAAAAAAGAAACATCTATTATTTTCCTTCACTTTTATGCTCTGCTTTGTTTTGGTGGACCATATAAAATCTCAGCAACACAGATTGAAATTTGTAGTAGCTTCTAAGAAAAATGAAGTAGTTTAGTTTGGTGATATGAATTTATTCATCTGCCTTACATGTTGAAAGAGCTCAAAAAGGCTTCATGTTGTTTTTTGTTGTTGTTTTAAACAGCCTTTGTTATAAATCATAATTTAACCTAATGTTTTGTAATGTTAAGCCATCCAGTCAGAAACTACAAAACGTAAGTTTCTGTTAACAGGCTTATTTGGCATATTGAAATGAACATTTCAGTAATACACTATCATAAGAGCAATATTACTCTACAGACATCTGTTGCTTTCACAGGAAAGCTGTTACTTGGACAGAAATGGATTTAATGCCTCCAAGGGTTTTATACGTCATCTTCTCCAGGTGGCTTGAGTTCAGATTTTTTTCACAGACATAAACCTCCAAATGAAGGCATCTCCCTGTTTTCCTTCAGGTCCTCAGGGTGAAAAGGGCAGAGATGGACTTCCTGGCAGAGATGGTGAGTTGTAATTGTAGTTGCGTTTCAGCTGATGTCATTCAGGATGTAAACCTGTGAGGGGATTCATAATTACTCCTGATTGTTTCTTTACTCACAGGAAAGCCAGGATCTCGAGGGCTACCAGGTCCCAGTGGGCCTCCGGGGGATGTGGGAGCGAAGGGCCCATCTGGAGCTCCTGGATCGAAGGGACTGCCAGGACCAGCAGGTAACGGAGGAAAAAAAAACAGACACAGACATCTGAGATTAGATAAACTGTTCAACCAATTGATCATTAAGCACATTGAGCTCTCTGTGTGTCCTCGACAAAAACTCATTGGTCCTGCAGAGCAATTGTTACGACCTCTAACAACTCATATTATTGTCAATGCAACTTGATGGCTGAACAGATTAGTCCTGACCACAAAGCAGCAGAAACAATAGATGATAAATCTGACTTGTGATGTTCAGCTCCAGAATGTTTGTCACAGAAATGGTTTTGGTGTTTGGTCAGCTTGAAGACCCTCCAGTTCTGAAAGCTGGAACATTCCAGCGGCCTTTGAGGTCTGCTGGCTGTTCAGGAAATTTACACTTTATTGGTTTGCATCTAAAGTTATTTGTTTCTAAAAGTACTGCTAAAAGTTTTTACAGACTGCATTCAGTGCCTTGCAAAGGACACAACCCTGGACATATTTCTTGTTTTTTTTTTACAGCAACCATAAACTGCTATGTGTACAAGTGGCTTTTCTGCAACCAACACAACACAGAGTGGTGCATAATTGGGAAGAGGAAGGATAATGATCTTATTTTAATCATTTTTTGTATATTAAAATGTGTAGCCTGGATGCATTTAACACTATCGATTTTGTATCTTTTAGAACCAGTGTAATTACAACTGCAGTTCCTAAGGGAACGTCTCTACCAGCTTTGCAATCTGAAGACGATGTTTCTCCCTTTTCCTCAAGCTCAGTCAGATTAGAAAATAAGCATTTGTGAACTACAATTTTCAAATCTTGCTTTAGTTGGATTTAGTTCTAAACTTTGACTGGGAAATTTTAACATATTGTGCCAAAAAGTTTAACTTTTCACTCATCTGGCCGGATCGCCATCTTCCACCTGTTTGCTCCCTATATGGCTTGTGGCAAATAACAAACAAAACACCTTGTAGATTTTGGTTTGTTTATTTTTAAATGACTTTTATGTTACCAATTTTTCGATATGCCAGATTTGTGGAGTTCACTCCTAATACTTCTGGGTGCTAGATCAGATACCAAGGACCATGATTGTTTCTCTATGTAGCGTTATTCTTATGTGGCTGCCAGTTTCCATGTCTTACTAAGCTTGCAGTTACACCATCTTTCTTGTTTGAATGATATTTTGAACTGTAAAAATTTTTAACTACCTCTTTAGGTTTTATAACCTGAACCTTCTTTAAATTTTTCAAAATTGAATGCCTTACTTTTCTGGTGTTTCTATCATTTGTGTGATGTTGTCCAGCTGCATTTGTTGCTGTGAAGGGGGCTGAAAACAAAACCACACAGGGCTTCTTGTAAAATATTGAAAAACATTTTTCAATTTCCTTCCACTTCACAATTATGCACTACTTTATGTTGGTCAATTACATAACCCCAACGCCTCCCACCAAAATACCTGGAAGTTGTGTCATTACAACATGAAGACATATGACAAAATTTAGGGAATTCAATACTTTTATGAGGCATGATACACACACACACACACCCCCACACCCACACACACATCTGTGTCCTGCTGTTTATTGTCATCACCCTGGAGCCAAGCCAAATCATCAATCTCTCCTTTAAATCCAGATCTCACTACTCCTTGTGGACAAATAATAAATGACCTGTTGAGAAAAATTTTGTCTACCTTTAGCTGCCACTGTAAAGACTAAAGTAAATGGTGGTCTAAGTTGTGCCACAACATCTGCTCTTGCTATCGACTGCTTTGGATCACAGAGGGAGTGTTTCTCCTTTCAGGCTAACATATGAACCCTTCTTTGCGTTGGCTGCTAGGTGAAAGTGAGATTTAGAGCGAAACTTGAACTACAAACCCACTTTCTGAGTAGCTCCATGTGACTTCAATCTGAAGTAAGCATGAGCTGTACATATACAAATCCCAGCTCCATTATGATTTCCATATGCCTGCGGTGTTATTGTTTTTTCTGTCTCCATTACTTCATGGGTATCTGAAAGGTTTTTTTTTTTTTTGTCTTTCATTTAAAGTATAAGATAAACACAGGGGTAACATGCAACCAGTGTAATGTCTAAATTATTAAAGTAGAAGAGAAAAGTGAACTTTGAGTTGCAAATATGTTATCATATTTTGTCACAGCATCCCCCAAGACTAGCAGGGAACTGAAACTGTACAGAAAAAAACTTAAGCCGTTTCCCTGATATGTTGCATTAACTTTGAAGGGCTGCTTGGGGTATTTATGTAAACCACTGTCCTATAGATGAGTTAATATCTGAGAAGCGGCCAAAATGCTGGAAGATTTTCTTTTATATCAAGGTTTACAGAAACAAGTCACAAAGTGGAAAAGTCAAAGCTGTAATAACATTGCAAGGCACCTCAGTAATTACTGAACTTTAGTTGACAATTGCCTCAGAGTTGACGAGATGGAAGGACAGAGGTGATGGCCTAAATGAGGTCAGATGATGTGGTGATGCTTTTTCCAGCTTCAAATTAGCAACTAAAGTGAGTGAGGGGACACACTCACTGGAAGCTTGTTTAAAACCTATTAAAGGCTGCTGTGAACTGGATTCCTCTACACTTTTCATATAGGAATCCCATATTTCTCCAGATTCCTCTACTCAGAGCTTTCAGTCTGCTACGCTTATATGCTGTGTGTTTACTCTGAACAGCTGATGGTACAGGGAACATTTCACTTGCTGAAAGACTGGACTTTAACTCTGTTTATTTGAGTTAAAGTTCCACCAAGTTATTCGCACAGATTCATTAATGACCCTCCTGTTAATTAGAGTAACAAACTTAATCAATTCACACTGTGCCCTTTATTCCCCCAAGCCCAGAACTTTACTCCATATGTGCACATGTAGTCACATATCAACTAGACACCATCAAGTTGTATCAACACCTTCGCTAATATTTTCCCTCTCTGCTCGTTGTTATAGTTTTTCCTCCCCTCAGCATGTCAGCCCCAGACATTCATCAGTCTGCAATGCAACATGCCTCTGAGCAACGGAGATTAAGATTGAGTCCTACCATGACGTACCGCGTCGCTGCCACCGTGCTAATTTGTCACCTTCTGTCCCTTCTTGTAGGACCCCGCGGCCCACCTGGTCACCCGGGAGAGAGAGGTCTACCAGGCCCACCTGGGCCACCAGGGCCACCATCGCCAGCCGGTGCCCGCATCCCAGAACCCGACCACGGTAAGTAACTGCTTCCAGGGTTGGCTTTTATGTGATGTTTGTTTTCTGAATTCGGTTTCATGCCAGACGTAACTTTTCAAAAGTTGTATTCATATCAGTCCACAAATTATTTTGCCAATGGTCTCACGTATTGTCGACTTGGGGATGTGTGTGTGTGTTTTTTTTGTTTGGGTTTGTTTTGGGGTTTTTTGTGGCAAATACAAAACTATGACATTCTTGTTGGTCAGAAGGGGTTTTGTCTAGGGAACTACAGCATGGATGCCATTTGTGCTCAGTTTCCTTCTTATTATTGAATCAAGAACACGGAGCTTAAATGAGGCAAATAATCCCTCCTGAATGAGTTATTAATATCGTCTTTTTTCAGGTAGTCACTCCTTGGAAAGTTTGAGAATTGTTCCATGTCCCTCCATTACTTAAATCAGCTCTCACTGAAATATACGGTAGTCCCAAAGTTTAGAAATTGCTTTGTTTGTCCTGCCCAGACTGTAAAATTACAATAACCATTTTTTTATTGTATTGACTCTGGTTGTGTCTCAGGAGTAACACACAGTCCATACGGAGGCCTCAGTCGTGACGTGGCTCACGGGTTCTGATATTGACCTGCTGACCTTTGCCACATGTCTTTCCCTCTCTAACAACCCACTTCTCTGTCAGCTCATTGTCAAATACAGGCCATGAGAGCCAAAAAAAACTTGAAAAAAATCCCTAGCAGCACAAGAGAGCAACATTGGAGCAACAGGGAAACTGGCAGGGAAGCAACTAAAGCGCCTTTCAGATCGTCCTTTACTTCAGTGTTGTCACATGTTAATTACGTCTTGTGATCAAGGTCATTCCAAAACTGGCATGAAATAACTATGTTTTCACAGAAGAAATGTGAGAAACCTGCCTACATTAGACCTCTTCACTGTGGGATTTTCCTTAGCGCCCACTTATAACCCCTTTACACACATAAATATGTCTCACTGTTTTGCATATTGAACATATTAACAATGTTGTTAAGCGGCAATGTCGCCATTGTTAAGCAAAGCAGTTCTGAGTTGGCTTCTAGATTCAAAGTGTAGAAGGTGAATAATAAATCTATAAACGTTTTAAAAGAAACAGTGGTACTGTGCTCTGTTAACCCAATAAATAAAACACAACACGTCTTCTTCTTTGTTCATTTGCTGATCACATATGATCACATAATGTGTGATAAATTGGCCCTCCAGTTAACAGCGGTTTTGACTCTGTTTGATGCATTTGGATAAGCATTCTCAAGCTCCCTGATGGCAGACTAAGATTTGAGACAAATTAACTCAGAAGTTCGATATGAATTTTGCACCAAGCATAAATGGTTCTTAATATGTCTGCAGCAAGTTGTAGGACACACCATTTTGGTTCCACATCCACTGCTGAATGATGTAAAAGCACCCAAGGCCTGTGAAAGGATTAAGCCATAATAGGGGGTTTGTGTTTTTTTTTTTTTTTTTTTTTTTTTTTTTTTTTTACATGACCATGATGAAAGTGCCTTGAGAGACTCAGACAAAAGAATTGGTAAAAGGAGAATCTGACAAGGCCTCCTTAACCAAAAATACTAAGAGGGATGATTAAAGAAATGAATAGCAAATCAACATATCTATGTCAGAGAAGGATGAAAGTTTTTTTTTATTAGGTTCAGGCAATGAAAGCTTTAGTTTTCGTCATCACAAATCATAAGCAAAGTGGTACGGTTTTCCTGAATGTTATATTCAGAACTCTTTACAAAAATGCAGAAATTGTATAAAAAGGGTTAGGGAAGATTGGTGTTAATCTTTAAGCTGCTGCCTGTCTCCTCTGACGTTGCTCTGCTACCAGAAGAGTACGTCACAACCAAATAGTGTTTTACCAGATACAAAATCTGTAAAATTAGTGCAGACTTCCTATTCTGACATGAGAACCTGTCCACAGCCGACATCACTGAACGGTTTCCAGATGTAGGCCGTCCAGACAGCTGAGGGAGGGGAGCGGGAGACGGATGGGCTCTTTCAAGGTCAACACATGGGTGGGTTTTACATTCGAGTCCGGTGGTAAAATAAAGTATGCAACACACAGATTTGTAAGCTCTGGGTTCCGCTGTGGAGAGCCGCTGGGGCGCGGGGGTTGGCATGATGATTTCCAAACTGTGGGCTATTTCTTTCACATCAAAGTAACGGAGGGGGCGAGTCTGCGCCGAGCTTCCTTTGGAAAACACTGGCTTATTTGGCCACTGGATGTGCATCAGCAGCAAAGAAGATGAGTGTGGGAATATGTCAGTGTTAGAAGCGTCTGCTTGTTTAATCCATCTAACTAAGCCTCACTGAGTTATAAATGGGGAAGAAGAGAGGTGTCACCTCTCCCCCGATCTCTTAGTGGTGTCTGCACCTCAGGCAGAGGGAGGATGTTTATGGCTGTCAGCCGTCCTCATCATTTTCGTCTTCCTCTTCCTCTGTCCTTTCAGTATGTGTGAGGTCTCAGGCCTGTGATTGGATCTGTGCTTCCTGTTAGAATGAAATGAGCCAGCAGCCACACACTTCCTTCGTCACACACATGTTTACCACCCTTTTCCTCTTGCTCAAATGCTGTGAGTACATGTGGTTTGACTGAGTGAATTCTACATAAAATATATGGAGACCTTTAAACATAACGTGACTAAACTTTAATTGCCATCCAACCTGGATTTAATGATGACCAGGATGCTTTTGATGGCAATTTAGTTCAGCCCCCAGCCTTGCTGAGCTCTGCATGAAATTTCATGGGGTTTTTTTTTGTTTTGTTTTTTAAATACTGCCCTCTAGAGGTCATATCAAGTTTTCAAAGCGACGTTTCAGTGGACTCAGGAGTTTCTAATGCCACTGTTTCTGTTATTTTTACAGTATATTTATTAAACAACCCAAAAAGTATATCTACAAAATAAAAAAAATGGAAGAATAACTTTGCAATTTTTTCCTCTTAAATTTGCATGTAAAAAATGGTCAACTTGATTCTTGTGGAGTGTCACAGTCTCAGCACTGTCTCAGCAGTGCTGAGAGCACAGCACTGCTGTGCTCTCAGCACTGCTGTGCTCTCAGCAGTTGCAACTTGCTGAGAGCACACAAACTAAGTCATATCTATGGCTTAATGCAGAAACTTTGAATGAAACTATATAATCAAAACTCATATCCACAAGATTCCCTAAAATGTTGAATAAAAACCACAAAGTGTCCATCACATTTGTTTTGCAGATGTCTCTAGAGCACTTTGACAAAAGCACTTCAGCAAAAGTGAGGTGTATAACAGCAATGCAAGGGTAATCTATATGCTGTCACATTATAACAGCATATAGATTACTTGTTAGAGGCTGTGAAAGACTTGAAATTTAGGCAGAACTTCATACTTCAGTAGAACATAGACCCTAAATATACTGCCAGAGCAACAATAAAATGCTTTATATTACAGCATAAATGCATGTTAGAATGGGCTGGGAGACAGAGGAAGTCAATAACATCACTATTGGACGATGTCTCTCACCCCATGTATGAAGCTCAGCTGGAGAGCTCCTTCAGTGACAGCCTGCTGCATCCACGGTATACAAAGGAGCATTATAGGAGATTCTATTGTGGATCTAATTATGAGACAAAAAGGTTAAGTATTGTCAGTGACCCATGTTTGTTATCATGTAAGGTGTTGCAGATTATTGTCACAATTTTGTTCCTTTTGCCAGAAACTTCACGACTCATCGATTGTTTTTCATCCCCAGATAGTGGAAAAGATCCTCTCTTCACCAACACTTTCCACGACTCCAGAGGTTTGCCAGTTCCAGGACCTCAGGGTCCTCCCGGGCCTGTTGGTGAGCCTTTGTTGTTTACAGGATGTTTATGCTGTTGCTGGGAAACACCTGTGTGCACATTCAAACATCCTATAATTAAAAATACCTCTGCATGCAAAGCTCTTACATTTTATACATTTTATCCAACTTTCACTGTTGGTTATTGAAGTTTGAGAAGGTTGAGTTCATGAAACTCAAAGGTTTCCTTCAAACGGAGGGGTGAAATACAAACATGTCAGATTGAGTTTTGCCATCTTCATCAGAGAGAGATAATGACTCCATGCTTCTACTCACAGGGCCCCCAGGTCCCAGAGGCCCAGTAGGACCTCCTGGCCCATCAGGAAAGAACGTAAGCGACCTTGCATGAATCATAGTCATCAGTTGCTATTAGCACTGTCAGACTTACTGCTATGCACATATATACATCTAATCATATGAATATATAATCATATTTCATCATGTCATCTCGAATGCTTTCTGACTACAGGGGACACCTGGAACACCTGGGGCACCAGGGCCAGTGGGGCCAAAAGGAGATCGTGGGGAAAGGGTGAGTATTTTAGATAAGATGTACCCTCATCAAGCCAAGAAGCAAATCTGTAAGGTTCTTACTTCCTGTTCTGTAACATAAACTACCAAGATGTATTTTATGAAACGAAGAGAAAATGGAGCAACTCTGATGGACATTGAACTTACAAATGAATGTTAATGTTAACTGTTCAGTCAACTTATTTACAAACTCACTTCAGGACATCGAAGTCAATGTTTTGAGGAGGCCAATCAAAGAACTATATACTGTGAAGTGTAGGATTTGTGGGCAGATCTAAAGTGGTGTGGGAGAACAAGTTGATCAACAAAGCTGACTCAGTTTTTTCTGGAGGAATGGCCTAAACTCCAGGGAACTGTAGTGACAAGCTTATAGAAAGATACACAAAACTTTTGATCTAAGCCATGCAGCTTAAAAGCCAATTATAGAAAATGATATGTAAACATCTGAATATGAACAAAATAAGAAAAGTCCCCCTGCCTATTATTCTAGCATATAACAAATAGAAATAACTGGTAATCCTAAGTGACCTAAAAAAGGGTTTTTTGATTTAATGTCAAAAAATGTGAAAAGTGGAGTCTTTATTTTTTTAACGATTGACCTTAAAAAAAAGGCGTAAAAACGGTCTAATTTTGACAAACCCTTTAGTTTATTTCTAGTTAAGTTGATAACACTGTAATGCAACTGCCTTGTATTTTGTTTTTTAGGGTCCTCTTGGTTATCCAGGAGAAAGAGGCTTCAGAGGTGACCCAGTAAGTCACCTCTACTCTGCTTTGTAGGTTTTAGAGGGAAACATCAACACATCATATTGGTTATGTTGTGGTAAACCACCCTGGGCAGCAGCAATAAAAGCACACAGTCTATGAGAAGCACAGTTAATAAACTGAATGTTTTTTTCTTTTTTTCTGCGGCTCTAAACTTCTCAACAGCTTCGAGTTTTAAAGCGAAACTTATTCTCCTCTCTTCTCAGGGAGCACCAGGTCCCAAAGGAGAGCCAGGGGAGAAAGGCTTGCCGGTAAGATTGTGGTTGATTGTAGCTCACTGGGTAACAAAGACAATTCAGAAAGCTTTCAACATGATTTTGATTTTGTTTTTTTTTTTTTCTTGAGCATCAAAAATATTTTCTGTGTCTAACTCTAAGTTTTCTTTGACATCTTTCTCATTTTACAAGAACAATCCAAATGTAAGATATCTTTATTTAGCCATCACGTCTTTCAACTGCAGTGAATCTTTTCCAAAGAATAACCATGACCCAACATCCGAGGTTATGGTTATGATCTTTTTCCAATCATTGTGACTCTCCATGAATTGGTTTGTTCAGTTGCACCTCTTTTGATCAATCCCATACATTCCTATCTATCAATAGATCAGTTTATATCTGTTTCATATTGTTTTTTAAACTAGAATGTTGCCCTCTATGTGTTTGATCTGTCTGATTTGTTTGTGTAAGTGTGTTTTTGTTAGTCCTCGGGGTGTGCGCTGGACTGCTGTCCCCTCTCCTCTTGACCCTAAAGCTGTCTGACTCCCACTGCGAGCTACTGTCCCCATGACTATCATTCACAGTCACCATTTCAGCTTCTTACTTTGGCATATGCATATAAACACCTATACCAGCACAAGAACAGCAACTCTTAACTGGTGCAAAAATCCTCATTTTGCTTTGTGCCAAATGTTCGGTATTAACTCTCACCAATTTGCTTGGTTTTCTATACAGGAATCTCAATGAAATAGATGAGATGTATATGCCAAATGTCTCCATTGTGTGTCAGTAGTTGGGTTTCAAGGCGTTGCGCTCCGATATAGGTGGAGTGGATACAGCTATCCCTTTTCTTCCACTGTATTGCCTTGCATGAAAAGCACAATGCTGCATAAACTCTTTCTTCTAGCTTTTAAAATAAACTAGTTAATATATTTAGTATGTAAACTAATACTGTGCAATTAGAAAGGAAAATGGCAAAGTTGCTATTTTATTTGGAGAACTTGGTGTCAATAAAAAGTTGGCAGAAAATGGTCACTCACTAATTTGCTAGTATCAGTGACGTTGTATTTAGTCGTTCCTTTGAGCCCAACTTTAACAGTTTAGATGTAGGTTTACAGCTAAAGCACAATACAGTCATTTCAATTTGATTGTTTCTTTTTTTAAAGAAAAGGAACCGTGAAGTTCACCTGTGAACAGTGTTTCCTTTAGGTATTACCACATATTGACAAATACTTGAACTGAGCTCATTAATCAGAGAAGCAGTCAAGAGAGTCATAATAACTCATGTGGCGGCAGACTTTGTACTAATTTACATATGTATTTATGGGTGTCGACAGGGCGGACCAGCAGCTGCGCTCTATTTCTCGCAAATTAGGATTTATAAAGGAAGGGTGCGCAGCCACGTGCGTGCGCACGGCTTTATGAATCCGATATTTTTTGTGCGCCGTACTTTTCTAAATTTTTCCATAAGCCAATTTGTAGTGTGAAAACTGCGCACTCTTTTATGCATGAGGCCCCAGGTCCCTGAAAGGAAAGTGCGATGAAATTAGGAGCCGTTTAAAGATTTTACACAGGATGCTTAGCTTTTTATGGATTAATAACATAAGAAACAAGTGTAGCATTTTTTAGATCGAGATTTCCTTGGCAGTATTAAAAGAATAGAATAAAAGATGTCCTCTATCTATCTAGTCCCTGCAGGAGATGTCAGAAATTTACAAAAGTCGCTCAATCTTTTCCCCTGGGAGCTGTAAATGTTGATGTATGTCTGCACACAGTCTATAATGTGGAGACATTTCAATTACTGCCCAAGAACTTGACTAACATACCCTTCCAGAGCAATATTCTGAAGCAGCTTTGCCGTTTTCCGTTGCACACAAGTCTTGGTATGTTTTTCGTTAGCATGTTTTTCTAAAGAAACCATTCACAACCTTCAGCCATGTTTCTTTGCATGTCTGTTTGAGGATCATGATGCATAAAGCTGTCTCTGTCTGTCTTACATCTCTTGTTGCAGTACTTTTGTTACTTTTGAAGGTAAAGATCCCCTGAGGTCGCTGCCTTATCCCTTAACAAAAGACAAATCAGATGTAAGAGTAAACCTCCTCTGACGGACCACTGTCAAATGACTGACAGTGGGTAACTTCTGTGTCTCTGCTGCATTGAGACTGAATACTGTGGAGCTAAAAATAAGCAAAGTGAATGCAGATGGCATGGTCATCTCTTCCATGTCAGTGTGACTCAGCTGTGTTATGCTGCCACGTGATACTGGTTGTCATGTGCATGCTGATGTTTGCCTGCCCAGCATGGCAGAGAATTATAATACGTAGCAGCATGTTTATAAAGGAAACCTAGAGAGAAATATAATGAATGACTAGTCATGCTGGGCAGATATGTGGACTGTTTTAACCTTCTAACAGCTAAACTGTATTGGAAACCTGACTTGCATCTTGGCGAGCAGTCCTCTGGCTTCTGCTCTTTACCTTGACGGCTGTATCTATCTTCACAGGGGGACGGCATACATCAGATCAGAGAGGCGCTGAAGATCTTAGCCGAGAGGGTTTTAATCCTTGAGACTATGATCGGTATTCATGGTGAGTAGGAGGCCTGCGGAAGGGTCAGCTTTAGGCAGGGGTCACAGCTGCAGGTGGGCCCATACTCCCACCATGTCTAACTGCTGGGACAGAGGGCAGGAGCAGTCACAGGCAGCCCCAGGACTTGGACAGTCTTTTCTGCAGCCCTCACAAAGTCCCCCTGTCACTGCTCTCTGATAGGACATTAGCTTGCAGATGTTCCAAGACTTGCAGGCAGACCTTGAGCTTCTGGCTCGCAGGGTGACACTGTTGGAGGCTATCATCTGGCCAGGTAATGTCGAAACACCCACAGTCCTGCTGACCTCCATTTCTCAATTAGATGAAGAAAACATAGATCAAGCGTTAGAAATGTAGGATTTATAATCACCGTCTGTTTTTAAATGTAATGTAAAGTTGAGAAGTTATTTTGTATTCATGTTTTGATGACAGCAGATGCTAAAACTATTTTTCTAAGCCTCTTTATATAAAAGAAGCAGTTTAAATTCTAGATCTGTTTAACATAACTTTATATATATATATGGTATATGAGTGTACGTGTACGTTATCTTGTAAAGTGTTCATACTCCTTTAACTTTTCCACTTTTTATAATGTTGCAACTATAAACTTCAATACATTTTGTTGGGATTTTATGATAAACCAACACAAATGGGAAAATGGTACATGGGTTTTAAAATTTTGTACAAATAAAAATATAAAGTAACGCCTTGCATTATCAGTCCTCATGATGCAACACTCTGTAGAACTCCACTTGATTCACATCATGCAGATCAAATGGAGAGTTTCTGCAAACATCAATCTTCAAGTCTTACCTCATGTTCTCAGTTTACTGCTTCCTATTGTTTTCTAAAACAATTATGAGGCCTAGATAAATAATATTTTTGATCTTACATTAAATCCCAATAAAACATGCAGAAACTTGTGGCTGTAATGTGAGAAGGATAGGAATAATTTTGCTGGTCCGTTGCATCTGAGAAGCAAATAAATCAGATATTTAAATTGGGTTGGCAGAGTTTTGAGCATTAAACGCATAACATTGATTCCTGTCACTGAGTCATTTATTTTGCTTAGAATTAGATTTTTTTGGGATACTTTCTTTCTTTTACATCTTGTAGAAATGCCAAATTATATAGCGTAAAAAATGCAAAGTGGTCCTTCTCAAATGTTTTTGTTTCTCTGTTTTGTTTGTAATTTGCTGCATAATGATGGAAAATTTTAGCCTTTTTAAAAATGTAATAAATCTGGCAGAATTGCTGTTTTGTAACATTACTATTTACTTATAAATGTGTTATCAGCAAGATGGCGAGTCTAAGTATATATAGAGTCTGCAATATTAGATGTAATTATAACTCCTCAAATATTTTTAACAAATCAAATTAAATCTGGTTGACAGATTTGCATTTAATTAGTTGCATTCCAGTTTGATTGTAGGTATAAAGTAATGCAGTCAGCTTCACTTTATCATTACAATCAGAAAAGGTTATACATATGTCTAAAAGACCCAACTGTCAATGACTCTGCAGGAATCCAAGCCACCACATGGTGACAGTGGAAAGGAATAACTGCTTTGTAACAGAAATAATTATTAAAATATATGGGTTTTTTATTTTGTTTTATTATTTCAACATCTATCTGCTGTAATTTAACATTATATGATGCAATATAATATTGTAATATTAAGAGTTAATGGCAGTGGTAGTTAATTTAGGCGCAGGCATGGATAAAGTATTTGGCCAGTCGTACAATCCTTCTGATGAAAAACAGAGCAAATTTAATTAGAGGCGGTTCTTCGGTGTCTCTGTCTAGGAAACATAAAAGAATGAAATGGGAAAGTTTATCTTATATGAAAAAAGAAGATGGAGGAAACAGAAATGCCAGGCTACTTTCTATAGAGAGAAAACTTGGTGAGAGAACATAAAGTTAAAGGGAGTCTTTTTTTTTTTTTTTTTTTTTTTTTTTGCAAATATTGAATTAATTGAAATTAGCAGAGGGAAAATATTAGAAGCCTAAGCTTATAGAGTGACTGATTGAGACTCTTCAAATGTAATGTGAAAAATCCTTCAACACTTGATCAGCAATGATTTTCTCAAGAATTACAGATGACAAAGAAACAATATTTAATTCATTCAGGCATCTTAATCAAGAAAAGGTTTCTTAAGTAAAGGTTTAATTCCAACAACCTTAATAACCTGTAGTACATTTCTGTTTTTTTTTTTGCAGATAGATTACAAAGGGGACAGTGATCAAAGGGAAAATGTCCTCTAATAACTTGGTTGGATTAAACTACTATTTTTATAAACTCAACTTGATTTTAAAAAACATCCAAACATGGATGATGAAGTTCTACAGATATGTGTAATGCTAAAATTAAGAAAAGTCTTAATTTTACTTTTTCTAAAGACAAGAGTCCACATGGCCACACATGTTGATGGCCAGGGAGGCCCTTTCCAACCGCTGTCTTTCTTCAACAGAGCCTGATCTAGGGTCTGGGGACGGACCGTTCGGCACATCCTCCCCTAGTTTCTACAGAGATAAGCGAGCAGGTGCGTCTCCACATCGACTTGCTTCTCCTCTGTTCACCGACACCAAGGTCCGAGAAAAGTAGCACCCCTATCCTCCACACTGACCCTGAGGATCACAGACTGGGCCTTCCCCTCCAACAGGTCTCTCACCGGCATTCAGCACATCCAGACCGTATTTGGCGCCCAGTCTGGGCTTTTATTAAATAGTTAGGAATGGGGAACACCTCAGGGAAACTCAACTGATAACTCAATGACACCCTGATTCATCTGCTACCTGAGAATTGCTTTGATTTTCCTCTTGATCTGAATGCTAAAAAAATAAAACAACTGTAACCATGTTGAAAGAAGAATGAAGATTTTCATCCTTGGTGGTCGTGACTGCGAAACAGTTCTAGACGGTAAGGGTTCATTTAGAGAAATGAGAAGTAGAAATCAGTGTGAGGTTTTGCTGCTTTCAGTTTGTCTGCAATCTGAAGAGAGTCCGTTATTTAAATACTCTGAGCTTGTACAGTCTGTATTACAAAATTACATCCTCCTTCCTCTAGTATTCATATATGTTCATCTTATTGTTTAACTCAGTGTTATGTAGTGCACTAAAAAGATGAAGTCATCTCTATTTGATGTTTTTAAATGGTGATTAGAAGTTTTCTGGTGTCTTTTCTTTCCGTTTTGTGTAAGTGACTAAGCAACATTTTTGACATAAAATCTGCACTAACATAGGCATCTATGTTAGATGGTGCTGCAGTCTGAAAACTGAATGTGTTGAAACTAAAACACAGCTCTGCTGACTGGGATTCCAAACACACACACACACACACAGAGGAAACTGTTATTTGAACTTGAACATATTTTACCACTGTTGTGTTCTATGACTGCTTAAATTGCTCTGATGAAAACAGTTTTTCATCTTATATCAAAGTTATTGTGAAACTATTTAAAATTGTAGTTTATGTTGTAAGCTGTTATGTAACCATTTTGTATTTTGATTTTCTTGCAAATGTACTGTGTTAAGATAATCCTGCTTAGATAAGTGTAAAAAATGTTTTGATTATTTTAACATGTCACCTTTTTGAATTGGTGGTACAAAAGTATTCATTAAACACTTTTACAACTGAAAAAAATAAACTGACATCCACCGTCTCTGATGTGCAGATTTGGAAATAAAACAAAAAACTTTTATTTGGGAACATTTTGGCTTTTTGTCCACATTTTCTAGATAGTTTAGTTATTAAAGGTTCTTCATGTAGCCCACAGGGAAAATACAGAAGCTCAGCAAAACCTAAGCATGATGTGTGTCCAGTTTGATTCAAAAGTGCAAACATAACCAGTAGTGTCAACTTGTTTAGGGGCTTTGCTGTGGTTGATGGCTCTTTCCCTTAGATACCACCACAGCTTGTTCTCCAATGCTGTCTTCAATAAGTAGCGAGATGGCGCCATCTAGCTGCTTGGTTGCTGCTAACGCCAACACAGCTTTCTCTGTGGGGAAGCCCATCTTCTCCAGCTGCTGAAGCCTGGCAGGAAACAAAAACAGACATCCACATGTAAATACAGTTTAGGATTTAAAAAGTATGAAGTGAAAAACCAATTTATTTATAAAATACACGCCATAAACTCCACTAACCGCAGAGATGAAACTGATGACTTTGGGACCTCTACTTTTGGGTCAGGAGTGTCCTGTAAGGAGGCCATTATCCCGGCTCGGAGCATCTGCTCCTCCAGCACTTCTGCCTCAGACACAGCAGCAGTCTGCACCTCCATCACCCAGGCAGGTGATCGTGGCTCCATCCAAGGGTGGAGGTTGTAAGCTGTGGGGTCCCTCATTGGTGGAGGAGCTGCGTGATCCACAGCCATGGGAAGCGATCTAAGCAATTGACAAATTGTGAAATTTGCTTTTGGGTAAATTATTATATTTTTACATTTACTCACATTATGACAATTACTTCACACAAAGTACTGAGTAGTGTTAAATCAGCAGGAAAATAATACAATTTTCAACATTTTGTGTTGATGTGCTGCAACAAAATATGAAAATGATCCAGAACATATTTAAAAGGGATAGTCAGATGTTTAACGTAATTGACTTATAATACCTATGTGAGGTGGCAAATGTTGGCAATCTGACTCTGGACAAAGAAGGAACATACATCCAATTAGGAATGAAAGCAAAAATGTTGGCCTTCTCCAGTTCCTGTAGTGCCCCAATGAAAGGCTGATGATCTGCATGTTAAATTAAGGAGATAGGGGATAACTTGACAGTCACCAAAGTTTGAAAGATTTCATTATAGATTTAGTGGAGGGAACATTTAGCCTAAATAAACCACAAAACTATTATACATAGTGTCTTGGGTCCAAAGCCTTGACCTTATCTTAAAAACACAATCTGTATCCCCAAAGAAGTACAAAATAGCCAAAGATAAAGACACAGAAAAGCCAAGCATACAGTTGTAAAAAACCCTGAGACTTAAAACTCGACAAAGATATGCCGACTGCCCAAAATAAAGAATGGCCTCAACAAGAAACATTATCCAAAGACTTACAATAATTTAAAAAGTGACACAAAGGAATAGATCTAAATCACAAAGACATACACACTCAAACTAAAACTTTTGGTTTATAGGACGTACCAGTCCTGACAAGCATCTGCAGATTTCATACACAGGAAAGGATACAGTTGTGTCCCATGCATATTGCACAGAGGTGAAGCAGCGCTGGTGTTCCTGGTAGAAGCAGCAAACCACTGAGCAGAAAAAGCCATGGGAGGAGCCAAACTGGCAAACACCTCAGCAGCCTCCTCTGTGTGGCCTGCCGACACTGAGCCGTAAATAGAGCGAGCTGGATGGCAGAGAAGCCACAGATCCGACTCGCCTCCCCTCCAACCACAAACAGCACTAGCGTGTAAATGAACGCCAGCATGGTGATTGTGAGGATGGACAGCAGCAGGAAGGCCACTGACCCCCAGCGACGCTCCTGACATGATCCCAGCAGCAGCAGCAGGACCACGCTGATCAGCAACGAGGGCGAGTCATCATGACTGAGAGCATACAGAAACACATCTGAGGAGGAAACAAAATAATAATAATCCACATGCTTACTTTGGGTAAATCTGAAGTGGTGTTTTGAAGATGTCCATCAAATGTAACAGCAGGGTTACCTATGAACCGTGGGAAGTATCCTCCTGGGCCCACGCTCAGACTTGCCTGGATGCCCTCCGCATAGATAAGCAGCATAAATGCTATCAGAGCAAAAGTTACCAGGCAGAATCCAGGACGGTCCGACCCAAATAAGGACCTCACTGACAGGACACGGCTCAGCATCATTTCACATCAAATGCACCTTCTCCACTGGCTTTCACGACATTAAACCAGGCAAACAAATATCTGATTAGGTTCATCATAGGATAATTATATCCGATAAAATTTTAAATATGCATAACCATAATATTTTTCGCGCTACAATAGAAGACTGAGAGCTAAAGCCTGTACAGGTAATTCACTGCTAAATAAAACTGATAGCGATTACTAGGATTTGTTGTGGTTTTTGAATCAACAAAATGGCAGATAATTAACTATAGTTGACATTTATTACGCCACTTTATACTATAAAAGTAACGCTGGTAAAAACGATTTTAGCCTCGAGATATAAGGAATTCGAAAGGCTGCAAACTTCCGCAAACATTCTTCTTCTTCTTTATGTTTGTAATTTACAACGTTTTACCGCCACCTACAGGTCACCCTGGATGCGTGCTTTCTGTACTTACAATGAGAGGTGGATAGTATTATTTAACATAGCAAATATTGTCACTGGAAGCACTTTGCATTTTACATGTTCTAAATTTTATGTTAAAAAATTATTTGAAAGAATTTTTGTATTTTGGAATGAAAATATTTATTTCTAAGTATTTTTTTCCACTTCAGTCTTCAAAATATCAGAATTAGCACCCAACTTTGTATTGTCATCTGATCAGACTCTCAGAATACACAGTACCGGTGTATTCTTTTCAGCAGACACTTTTTTACTTGTACTTGAGAAATTCCTTTGTACTTTTCATTTTTTAGTTGAGTAAATATTTATTGAGGGAGTGCTACTCTTCCCACCGCTGCCAATAATTAATGAAAGTAGTGAATTTTTTTGTATTAGATTATCTTATTTGAGTTGTTTACTACACAACATTGTAAATCTAAAAAATAACTTAGTTTTTGAGTGGTATGTTGCATTAACTTGTTAGTGTTTTCTGACAATCTACGTCATTGTTAGGTGCAGTGTTTTAAAAAAAGTATTTCATCAATTGAAGCTCTTCAGATTTTGTTCCTCTACAACTACACACTTCAACATCGTTATTTGACATTTTCTATGATCGACCGCCACAAAGTGTTGTACAACAATGGTTGGAAATAGAGGACAACCTAGATGCATGGTTTCCTTTTTTCTAACAGTAATCTAAAAAGACTTCAAGTCTTGCTGCAGATTCTTAATTGAATTCTGTGACAGAGAAAATAGCTTTCATTGAAACTAAATTATAACAAAAACAGGTATGAACTTTAATGTCAACATCAACTGATTAGATTCTGGAGTGTTGGACAAGGGACACTTCTGAAAGTTGCAGGACAGCAACCTTTGAGGAGTTTGAAAACCCTTGATTTCTGTAGTAGATTTATCTGTATGTTCAAATTGGTTGTCCTCTTTTTTTTCTGGCCCAACAGTGAACTAATGCTGGGTTAGCACTGGTTCTTCAAACTATGGGATAAAAGAGGATATAAGGAGCTGATTATTACCAAACTCTAGGACTAGTTAAACCCAGGAAACTGGTTTGATGGAAAAGGTTCAAGGATTGCATTACTCAAGCAGGACAAGTTTCTAGTTTGAGTGATTTGAATAAGCAACAATACATGCAGAGTAAAACATTGGTAATAAACATTTTCAGCACTGTGGCCAAAAGTATCAGTACCACATACAAATAAATAAATAAATAAATAAATAAATAAATAAATAAATAAATAAATAAATAAATTACTCGGTTTTCATGACTAAAGGCTACATTCACATCATGATTTCCCCTACATGTTGCTTTTGTCTTTGCTGCGTGACAACGATCTCGCGAGACTTCGTGGTTCTCGAGCGCGGTGTGGAACCTTGTCTTGCATTTAGCAGCGTCTCGTCGGCTTGTTCGGACTTACTAAAATGGCGTCTGCTCCCGGTGAGTGAAAAAAAAAAATCGCAACATCTTTTACAATCATTTTCCAATTGTTAAGTGAAAAAGTTATGCTGATCAAGTTATCGTACGAGAAAGTGTTTTGGTGAGACTAATGCGTTTACTTAGGTTTTAACTGAGTGTTGTTTCACAATGACCGTTGCCTGCGCAGCGTGCATGGCCTAGTTTTAGCTCCTCGAGCTATTGTAGTTATCGAGTCGACCTTTTATTTAATACAATGGCGGTTAAACTGAGCTTTTATTGTTTTAAGAGCTGGTATTCGAAAACCTTTTGATAATGCACCCAATCTGCATTTGGTAGCTGGAACCGTTGTGCAGGGTTTCGTTTGCTCGTTAGATTTTCGGTGTAGGCCTAACAACGGGACTGTGTGGCTCGCGCGCGCAAACGATGTTTTATTATTAAGTCAAACGGTTATTACTAATCTCTTTTCTGTTTACAGATTACAGCTCCTACAACCAGAGTGGTGCTCAGCAGGGGTAAGACATTTAAGTTAATCCAATATTTACACAATTATTTGATTGTGTTGTTATGACTTTGGTTCAAAATAAATAATAGCAATTGACTGAGGAATGGTATTCCAGATTGAAAAAAACCTGTGTATTTACTAATCGAAGCCTTTTTTTTCTTGCATATACATATTTGTGTGCCTATGCGTTTGTTGTAATTTATTATTTCTCTGTTTGAATGTAGTGCAACGTCGGAATACTAATTTAATTATTTCAAATAAATGAACCTATGCAATACTTATTGTTTTATTATGGGTATACAAATGTGCTAGTAGAGTAAGCATTTGTGTGCTGCTTGCATTTGGAGAAATCTTGTTTGGATGACTGTACGGTTTCTAACTTGATGATATATATATATTTTTTTGTTTATTTCATTGCAGGTATGCCTCCTATGCTGCCCAGCCATCACAGAATTATGGCCAGTCAGCACAGGTAAGGTTAAAAAATATAAATAAAATGGTTGTCTATTGTAGATTGAGCTTGGCATATGGTGATAATTAATGGATTGTCATTATTTAAAAAAAAAAAAATCCCCATGAAGTTTTGATTCTTTTGAGTTTTGATTTGTTTTGTTGTGTTTTTAGCAAGGCTATGGCCAGCAGAATTATGGATCATACACTCAGCCTGCTGCAGCTGCTGCTGATAGCAGTTATACCCAGACAACCCCAGCAGCTGGCGGATATCCTCAACAGCAACAACAATATGGGTCATCATATGGGCAGCAACCAGCAAGTTAGTTTTTTTTAGGAACATATAGTTTTTATTGCAGTCTGTTAGAGTCTAACTTTAAATTAATGTAGAAAACAGTGCCTAAAAATGTTTATTGCATCATTCAATAGACAGTTTGCAGGTAATGATACTGAAAAATAAAATAAAAAGACAACTTTCCAGGGCTGCATATTTAAGTCTTATCATTCTTGGACAAGTATTATAATAGCACTTCCTTTCTTGCAGCTGCTTATCCTCCTACCCAGTCTACTACTCATGGCTATTCACAGTCAGCCCAGGGTTATGGAGCCAGTGGTTATGATGGCACTCCTGCTACTGCAGCTGCTCCAGCTGCCTCCCAATCTTATGGGTCTCAGCCAGGGTACACTGTCCAATCTGCCTACCCTGGGTATGGTCAACAGGCTGCACCTTCTGCACCACAGAGGTAAAAGTTTTATATTTTTCAAACAAGATTATCATTTTTAAATGAATGTTTCAGAATTGTTTGTTTTTTGTAGTTCTTTGTTTACTGACTTTGTGTAGTTGCAGCGCTAACAGCCAACCGGCTAGTTACAACCAAAGCTCCTACTCCCAATCAACATCTTATGGACAACAACAGCCTGGATACCAGGGTCAGCAGGCTGGATACAACCAACAGCAGGGCTACCAACAGCAGACCCCACCGCAGCAACAAGCTCCTCCTGCTTACCCCCCTCAGGGTGCTGGTTCCTATGGGCAACCAGCAGCCAATCAATACAACCAACAAGGTGGACCACCCAGTTATAACCAGTCTGGCCCTTACAGTAAGTTTGGCTTTTTGTCTTTTCTAAAGCTAAGATGGATTGTGAATGGAGCACTTTAATATGACTGCAAACATATGTGGGGTATTTGTACTAATAAAGCTGTGTTGCATATTTATAGACAACTACAGACAGGATGGCCAAGGTGGAGGTTCTGGTTACCCAGGGTCTGAACCTGGAAGGTACCCTGGAGGAGGAGACAGCAGGGGCCCGGGAAGGGATGGCTTTGAACGAGGTGGAATGATGCATCGTGGGCGAGGAATGGGTCGTGGAATGGGGTAAGTGTGTTTCATTAGCGTGTGATCTCATTTTTATTTTGATCATAGGTGCTGTAGCCATATTGGGCAGGGCTGAGATATTCTGTGGGGAATCAACTGCATTACTCTTCAGAGATCTACCATTTTATTATTTGAGCAACTGCCCTGCTACTTTTAGCTCTATAATCCAACCCACCCTACGAGTTGCTGACAAGATGATTCAGGAATTTGATTTATTCAATTCATCTAAAAGTTGCAGGGTGATGGCTTTTGAGGCCTTGAGTTGGAGACCAGGTCTAAAATAATGTACAAAAATGATTTGCCTTCTGAAGTTGTGATGGTGGCACAAAACCATTGGTATGCAGTTGAAATGGCTTTAATGCCATTTAATTCCAGTTTCTCTCAGCTCTGACCTTTTTGGCTGAAGGTAAGTTGGATGTCCCTTTTTCCCACAATAATCTGAAAGAGCAACCTGTGCTTAAATTTTAGGTTAATTAGCTAATTTCTAAAGACATGAATTGACTGAGTCAGAACTATTTTTTTGGATAGATGGGAAGTTGGAGAGTTGATGGTTTTTACAGGCAGTGGTCTTTTTTTCCTAAGATGTTTATGTTAGGGTTTTATTAGAAAAATTTTAAACACAGAATGAGTTAAGCCATCGTTTTTCTGTTTAAACTTCAGACAATGTTTTTAAAGAGTTTGGCAAAAAATATTTTAAGTCAAGCGTCCCATTTTTGTGCAGTATGTTTGGTTCCTTCTTAGATGCACATTTGTGCTCATTCATATCCGCTTGGTACATTGTAATGCCTTTGAGATTTTTTTCTTTACAACCTCATTGATTATTTTTGGGGCGCTAACACTTAAATGTTTCAAGTATTATCAAAAACAATAGGTTAAACTTAAAGTTTAAATTGCTTATCGATAAAGCACATATAATACTTGAGGTTCTGTAAAATTATAGCTTGTAAGACATAAAACAAACTACAATTAAAAACAGATGGCAGGTATAAATGGACTGCAGAGGTAAAAAGAAAAACAATAATCAAGGATAATGCCAACTTGCACTGTGCCTAAAACCACTGGGAAACTGTTAAAACAAGTGAAGATGCCTGTAATATCTAAAGACATGTTTCAAATATTGGGAACCATGACCAAAAAAAAATAAAAAAACTCCACTGAGCTTTAGCCTATATTTTGGGCCAGAAGCAACTGATTTCATGACCCACAGACGAATGGTGACGAGAGCAGGTGTTTTCTCATGGTATTGCCTTTAGAGAAATTGGTTAAGTCTTGCCATCTGCCTTGACTGAAAGATGCTTTTCTGCAAAACATACCGAATGTGTTGCTTCAATTTGATAACCCCCAGATTGGTAATGTACTGTTTGAGGTGTGGAGCCAGAGAACCAAAGTTGGCAAGATGGGTGTGTAAAGATGGGTGGCTAGATGGAGTAGAACTGTTAAGACGTCCAGGCTGAGACGTCCAGGCTGAAGCTGGCTGGAAAATGACTTGATCAAAATATTTACACCTCTGGCAGGGTTGTTGAAAGCATTTGTTCAATTTATCAACATGTTTCTTTTTTCTGACTGGGAGTGATTAACATTTTGAACAGGGTCTCGGTGTAACAGAAAGGAGACCTTCAATCCTCAAAGACTTGGAGGTCACCAGAGGAGACAAATTGCCCAAATCTGGTCAGCAATCAAGGTTTTTATTTAGTCAACTAAGATTTATTGTGAAGGTTTTGAGTGATTTTTAAATTGCCATTTTTGATCGGGCTAATTTAAACAATTAGCCTGATCACCTAATAAAAAATCTTGGTTGAATTCAAATAATTTAAAATCCAAATAATCTCTTTGTAGGGCTTTTCTGTATTTGGCTTCATAGTGAATCTGACAATCTGCAAAGAAGTGGAAAGAGATGTCATGATTTATCACAGTAGACTCCAAACTGAGCAGGTACAAAAAGAAACAGAGGCTTGACAAATGTTTTATGAAGGAGGGCACTAATGGACAGCACATTTACTGTATTAACAGGTCAGACACTAGATTTTTCTTCTTCAATTACCTCTTGGTTTGAGAAAATCCAGATTAAAAACTTTAAAAAATTCAGTCAGAGTTAAATTGTGGCAAAAACCTTAAATCCAAATTTCTGAAATTGAGCACTTAGTATATTGTTTCTTTTTCTATTTTAATTGCACTTGAGGTCCTGCACCTACATTGATTTCTAAGTTTCAACCATTACAGTAATTTTTATTGTTTGGTCCTGATGGGGGTTCAAAGTTTCTTTTTTATTTATTTATTTTTTTTATGGTGTCTTTTGTCAGTATTTGGCTCAAGGGTATACTGTGTTTGGAATCGAATACTGTGGAGTGGTGGGGCACCCCAACACTGGCATCTTCAAAATAGTTTGTTTTTACACTGGTAAAGCGGATATTGGTGCAGTTTTTATGTTCATTAAAAGTTGGTGTTTTCGTCAATATGGACTCGGAACGTAATAATCGATAAAAGGTTTTCTGACAGAATGGCAAAAAAATATAATAAAACCCAATTTTCATTGAAGTTTCTGTGTTCCACAGATGACTTCTTGGGTACAATATGTGATAGGAATGTGACAAGAATGCAAGTTTCACATGTCAAAAGCTTTGGCCTGTCAGAAATACTTCAATATTGTTTCCCCTTCTTAAGTTGCAATGTCCACATAGAATGTTGAACATTGTGATGAAAATCAAAACTATGGAAAATATGGGTTCATTCATATAGTCATAATCAAATCATCACAAAACCATGTGATATCTGCTTCCTGATATCAAGCAGTCTTTGTATGACATACTTAAGAAAATGTTTTCCTTATTAAAAACAAATTTTACACAGTTTGGTAGATTTAGGTGGAACTTTACAAGCACTAAGGTCATGGCAGGCATCCCTGCTGGTTTGGTTGGACTTTCACTACAAGTCTCAACGTTGAGAAAAGAAGTTTGTTCAAAAAATATTGGTTGTTTTGGTTCAATAAACTTTGTTCTCTTTAGATGGATTTTCAATTAAAAAAAACAAAAAAAAAACTCAATGGTTAGATTAAGCTGTTAGGTGTTCAGGTTTGGATTAGTAAGGTGCTAAAACTATTCGGGAGAGCGGAGGTTTTTAACAATATACAGAAACACAGGTGCATTTAAATTTTTTATAAGTTCTATAAAATAGTTAAAAATTTTACAGGGTTTAGAGTTAATGTAGGGCTTCATCACATTTTAGCTTTGCACAGGTGTTTGTGCTCTGGGGTGAGGGGTGGGAGTTACTGTGTTTTGAAATGTTTGGAATACAAATGTTATTTCTTTTCAGCACCTTTTTAACATGCTTTGTCACATTTATACCGTACAGGTAACAGTGAGAGCCATTTAAAACCATCTTTTCTCTAAAAAGTATCTGTACTCAGTACAGAGTCTCCAGCTTAAGCAGCAGGAAGGAGCTTAAACAAAGATTCGAAGTCTCCCTTTTATCAAGAACTGAGGATGGTGTTTTTATTTTTGTCTTGTTTTTCTAAGCATGATGGGTATATAAAGTCAATAAAGCCACCTGTTTTATTTAAATTTATCATATCTTTGGTAGACTTTGTATTTGTTTTGGTATTAAAAACATGTAATTGTCTTTATTATGGTGAATGTAATGACAATGACTCCTGTGAAATTTCAGATGCATTATATATTTTTTCTTATTATTTTAACTGTAAAAGTAACTAAATTGTAACATAATGCTGAGGTGATGGTACTGGATATGTTCCATCAATGCATCTGAAATAACATTCTACCTGTGTACATTTGTTTTAGGATTTGTCACATTTTAAAAGCCAACATAAATATGTTCCTTTCTTTTTTTATTTTTGGATTATTGTATCCACTGTTTCAAACTGTCATTGGATGTTGTACCAAGCTAAGGAATGGCACATAGTTAGTATAATTTTTTCAATGAACTGTACATTTATAGTTAGATTTCTGGGAGTTAATTGAAGCTGCTGTTGGGATAGATAGAATGTTTTTATTACTCCCCCAATCAAGCCACTTTGCTCGAGCCATGGAAGTGGCTGTAAAAGGGAAACGCCTTCATATCTCCATTTATTCCCCCATAGCAGCGCTGGAGACAGAGGTGGCTTCAGTAAGCCCGGTGGTAAGTTACTGAGTATTACACTGGTTAGCCCTTTCTAAACTGTAACACTTTTTGGGTAAATATGCTTTCAACATTGATATAAATTGTGGTATGCAATTTTTTTCCCTACAAAAACACATCAAAATATTGGATTTTTTTTTTTTATGCCTGAGACCATTTGCTCTGGGGTACTTTATATAATTCAGTCACTGGTTATGGTTTGACTATCTTTTAGATCGGTTAATAAGAAAAGTGTTTGCGGCTGCTCTGGCAAATCTGAGCTGAATCTTTTATTTTTTTGAAAGATTTCACTCTGGTCTTAAAGGCTTTTTCCAAAGAGTTATTTATATACATACATATATACCAAGGGTTCTGAGGTTCCAGTGTACCCTGGCTGAGGTTCAATTTTTCAATTGAGTTTATCAATTGTGGACATTTTGTACCAGAAGGTACCATATTTTTCAACTTCCCAATACAAGTCATGCATAAGAGTGTGGTTTATGAGCTGTAGTTGTCAGGTGTTGTCTACTGGATTTTAGTTGCATGTACTGACTTTTTTTTCCTCTTTGTTCACTTTTTACTCAATGGACTACAGGACCCATGGGCGGCGATGAACGCGAAATGGGTAAGTAGAATTTTCAACTTAAGACTCTGATAATGTGTGTGTGTATTTGTACTTTTGACACTGAACAAATGCATATGTGGTCTCGTGGAGTAATTTGCAAAAAGGCCTTGTTTATTGTCTTTCTATTTAAAAAAGTCTTTATTGGAAATGGAAACTATTGTGATTTATTTTGTACCTGCAGGACGTCCAGAAGAGCAAGATGACTCTGAGAACAGCACCATTTACATCACTGGGTTGACTGAGAAGGCCAACATAGAGGAAATGGCTGAATTCTTCAAGCATGTTGGGCCAATAAGGGTAATAACAGCTTTTAGCCCTGGTTTACCTCCTAGTTCTTCACTTGACCATTATAGTTTACTTTGTTTTTACAAATCAAGTCAATTGTTGGCTTTGTGCACTTTCAGATTGTGCACTTGGGGTTAGAAATCCAAAGGAGACGAGCCTAAAACTCACAACATTCATGTTTTTAAAACACATTTTCTCTTGGGGAAAACTCCATATTCCCACACACTGTGATTAGCGCATTTTCTTTAGCCTCCAGATTTCCTGTTTCCCCCTCTCAGTTGATTGTGAGGCTAATGTGTAGATTACATAATGTAAAGATGATCTGGAAGGGGAGATGTATGATTTTCTTGAGGGGTATTACTAGTGGAAATGCACATATCCTCAACAGATTGATCCTAGAAAATTCCAGTTTCATCTCGCCACAAGTCTTTGTAGTACATTTCAACAGGCAACTTAAAATAAAATTTTGCAAAATAAAATTTTAAAGTCAATTTTTGAGAGATTAATAAACATGGTTTATATTTAACCACAACTGTTACTGAAACTAAACTGTGCATGCTTTGTTTTAAAGATGAATCGCAGACTGGGTCAGCCTGCTATCAACATCTACACCGACAAAGACTCAGGAAAGCCTAAAGGTGATGCCACCCTGTCCTATGAGGAGCCCGTCTGTGCCAAAGCAGCTGTGGAGCATTTTGATGGTATGATTTATAGATTAAATCTCAAAATAAGAAAAATCAGAAGCACTTTGTAAAGTGTACCCAGTGTCTGAGATGACAATGTTTTATCTTAATTACAGGGAAAGAGTTTCAAGGACGAAGACTTAAGGTGTCCATGGCACGCCGAAAGCCCATGATGGGTGGAATGAGGGGTGGCATGCCTATGCGTGATGGCATGATGGGCCGTGGAGGTAAACTATCACAGTTTGTCACTAATGTCTGTAGCATGTGTTGGATCTGATGGTATGATGAAAAAATGTTGGAATTTCAGGTATGATGGGACGAGGAGGGGACCGTGGAGGCTTTGGCCCACGAGGTGGTCCACGTGGAATGGGGAGAGGTGGACCAACAGGAGGCAACATGCAGCAAAGAGCTGGCGACTGGGAGTGTCCTAATCCGTATGCACAGCCACCTCATGCACAACTTTGCGTGTGTCTTAATAATTGCATGTTGTAACTGTAAATTTTTTTTCACAGGGGTTGTGGTAACCAAAACTTTGCTTGGAGGATGGAGTGTAACCAGTGCAAAGCCCCCAAACCTGAGGGCTTGGGTGGTGGTCCTCCTTTCCCTCCAGGTGGTGAGAGAGGCAGAGGAGGACCTGGAATGCGTGGAGGCAGAGGTATGGATCGTGGTGGGCCAGCAGGAGTCGGAGGCCCAGGTGGACCCGGAGGTTTCCGTGGAGGTTGGGGAGGGGACCGCGGTGGATTCAGAGGACGTGGAGGAATGGACAGGGGAGGGTTCCGCGGAGCCGGGCGTGGAGGACCGCCCATGGACCGAATGGGTGGCAGAGGGGGAAGAGGAATGGGACCACCTGGGGGCAAGATGGATATGAGGTAAGGTGTTCAATTCAGGCTTGAGATTGTTTTGTTGATGTTAAAAGAATATCCAGTAAAGGGGTTTTATTGCCTTTTTTTTTTTATTTAGGGACCACCGTCAGGAGCGCAGAGACCGACCTTATTGAAGGAGAACTTCTTGATTATTCCTGTTGTGGAATTTGATTTTTAAAAGAAGTTTTAATTTATGATTCCATATTTTGATGGTTATAGACTGCGTTCATTCAACCTGTGCAGTTTTGTCCACTCGTTACCTTTTTTTATTTTCTTATTTTAGTTACCGTGTTTACGCTGCATTCTGTATTGTGCATGTTTCAGTTTGTTTTTAACTATCATTAGGTTTGACATTGTATGGTAAATCCAATATTTTTCATTGGTTGATGCAACGGCCCCTCCTTTTCCATAAACTTGCAGTTGTATGATGACGATAAACTTGGAAATAAAACTGCGAATTTCACCTTTTTTATTGTGGACATACTAAGTTTTACTAAATGAAAGCTGAAATAGACGATTCCTTTTCTGGTCAAACTGAAAATAAGGATACCGATGGTGGTCAGGTTAAATTGTAAAGTGGCCGTTTCAGCACTTACCAAATAATTCAAGTATCAAAGTCGCTTATTGGAAATCTGTGTGCTCAGTTATAAAAAGTATCATCTACAGATTATAGAAAACTTCATACCTGGTTTGCTGTGAGTGCAGATGGAGCCTCTTATTTCTTTTCTTGTCAGTAGGTGGCACAAAATTGAACTAAACTTCTTGAAGCATTGACTGCAAGGAGATGTTGAACACTACTAGAAATGTGATCGTTACATGTACCTGTAGGCCATAAATATATAAATACAATTAGCCTTTTTACTTGAGAAAGAGAAGTTCCTTTTTTATCTTCAGGTCACAAGTTTTAAGTCTGCTTACAAAGCATTCATAGTGTTAACCCATTTAAACCCAATTTTTTTTCCAGCCATAAAAATGTTAAAATCAGATGTCATTGATAGCACTTTGAACTAATCAAGGGGATATAATTTTAAAATGTTGTGGGAAAATATATGAAAAGGTGTGTTTTATGGTTGGTCACAATTGTGACTGGTGGGATAATATGGTGTTCTTACTAAGGTGAGCTGAACATAATTTCTTTAGTGGAATATACCTTGCTACAGCGTTACTTTAGTGCAACATTTGCTCTGTAGAGTACAAATTTGACTATCTGTATATTCCAAACCTTGAGTGTTTATAATTATATTGAATTTCAGTCAGTTATAGTGTTATGTTATCCCATTAACATAGATCATAAGGATAACATCTTTGGTAGAGGCCTTCATTTATATAATTGAAAATCATGAACAACTGTCAGCCTCACTATCACACAGCAATAAACTTAGTCCAAGGGTCTTCAACTCCAGGGATTAAGGGCTGGTGTCAGGCATCTTTTCCATCCGTCTCTGCTTCAATACTCCTGAATCAGGTGATTAGCAGAACTCTGGAGAACTGGACTTCATACTGAGGAGGTCATCAATTTGATTCAGGTGGGTTGGACCAAGAAAGCTACAGGATATCGGACCCAAGGCCTGGAATCAAAGGCCAGTTGTCTTCTTGATGACTTTGGTATTCTTCAATTTGGGTTATTTCATCCCCTCCTTACTTTCCATTATCTTTCTTTAAGCACTCAATGTACAATAAAGCCTTGAATTTCTCCCAGGCATGGGTGGTGCAAAAGCAACATCTCTGGGAACGATTCATGCATTGACTGACCAGTAAATGTGTTGATCACATCTTGAAGAGAAGTGTCCATTTGAGATTCTATTCACACGTCCTGCTCACACACCAAAGTTTTGTAAATGCAAAAGTGAATATCATAACTAGACACTTCAAAGATGATGTGCACCAAAAATCTTTATCGTATGTTTATTTAAACATGCATTGCTAGCCTCTTTGGGAGGATTGTGGCATTCTTCCTCTCCCCAAGATGCAACCAAGATATAAGCAGCTCTAGTCATGTGATAATTTACTCTAAACATGTGACTGCATCAGTGTTATCTAAACTCTCTAAACTTTAAATATTTGCTGAACAATAACTGAAAATTTAATCAGTAAGCTTTTTGGAGTCCTTGAAAGTGAAATTAATGTCTTGGTTAGTGTTGTGACCGGTGGGTTTAAATAGGTTAAGAGAACAGTTTCTAAGAATTCAGTTTAGTGAAATTTTAGGTTTTTTTGTCTTCCCATTTTTACTGGCGTAACGTTTTACTCGTCTTTCAGATTCTAAGTACTATTAAATATTTGAGGTTTGTCCTGAAAACTTTGTTCCCATTTTCTTCTATCTCATTCAAATCATTTTCTCAGAGCTCAGGAAGCTCCACCTCAGCTGACGTCTTCAAATTGTTCCCATTTGCTTTGGTCACTTCTCTCTGCTGTGCACTCCTTTTCTTCTGTGACAGAAGAGCTGATTCATCCAAGCCCAGAAAATGATCTCATCAGCCCCCTCCCACCTTTTCTCTCTTCCTCTGTGTTACTCTCCTCCTCCTTGGTTTCCCTCTCTTGAACAGACGTCACTCTTTTTAAATGAAAACAAGCCACCCTTCCTTGCGTTGCCTGTGCTTTTAATTTTAGCAGGCACGGTGGAAGAGTTCACAAAAGCCTGTCCAATCAAGAGCTGGCCGAAATTTCAAAAACGTTTTCCATTAAAATTTCAGTTGCAACATTTTGACACATCAGATTTTGGATAAACTTTTAAAGCAATAAAATAAACGTATTCTTCCACACTCTGAGAAGACATTTTCAACGGTATGTAGAACCGAAGCCTAAAAGGAGTGTTTGTGGCTAATCTGTGCATTCAAAAGGTTTATTTAAAAATACATTTTATGTAAGAAACTGGTGAATGACTGCCAGACATTTAAAAGACAAGTGTTTAATTTTCAAGAAGCAAAGCTGGCTGCTAAGAAATGTTTTTAAGAATTAGAAATAGACAAAACATCAACTCTAATAACTACTGCTAAATAAAGTTTATTCTATATTCAAATCTGTGTATCATAGTCATTAGACTTTACATTAACAGAACGGTTACACAAGGTTCTTAAATCAGCCTGAAAAAGTATGTAAATATTTTTATTGAAAAATATTTAGAATTTCCATTGTCCAAATTTCTCTGTTTACATTTTTTTCTTTCAGTTTCAATAAATTTCGATTTTTAAATATATACCAATAAACTTTGGTATATATAATCTTAGTATTCCTACTCAAGGCTACCATTCATTTCTTAGAGCACTGTGTGCTGTCACTAGTTATGTCTTTAACACAAGACATCAAGTCATGCTGTATGCTACCACAATGTGATTGCAGCAGGGGAGCCATCCACTGACCTGCCTGTTCACACTGGTAAGATTTTTTTTAAATAATTTTTTCTAAAAACACTGACTCTAAAAATATGACCTCAAGCATCTGGGCTGCATACATTAAGTTAAAATTACAAAACGTTTTATTTAAAGCAGATATTCATCTGACTAAATATTCAAAGGTGTTAATTTTGCTGAAGGGGTGGTAAACACTCCCTTCTCACTGAGACCATGGTTAGCATTTTGCCTGTCTTTCAAAATGTAGAATATTTCCTCTTTTGCACGTGAATTTTTCACAAATCAAGCCAGAAGAGCATGAAGTTCATCATTTGAGACCAGTGTGGCCTCGCTGTGAAATATTGTTACTGTTAAATCTTAAACAGACTTGTCAGGTGCTGAAAACTGCTCTGATTACATTACTAGCAGACCTGTTCTGCTGTAAATGAATAACAAAAATCTTATTGTACCCATAGCAGAAAATGTGCTCTTATCTCTGGAAATTTTATTTTGTACTTTGTTGCCAGTCTGAGTAACTTGAATATTGGAATAGATATCTCACCAGTCTCTTTGTCTTTTTCTATCCTAGAGTTTAAATATATTGAAGCATCTTAAAGTAGATTGTTAATTTGTAACAAGTTAAACTTTTAGTCATTTTTAAAAGGTTGTCGGTACTCTACTTCCAGCTCAACTGTCTTTTGAACGTTGGTAAAGCAATAAAGCGATGCGCAAGTTTGAGTTTACAGCTGACTCACTTAGCGTTTTGTACTTTGCAACATTACAACCAAAAACATCAAGATGGTCTGTCATTGACAATGATATAGTTACACATCATTGTAAGGTGGAAATATAAAATTTTCTTGTTCTTTTTTTAGCAACAAAAATCTAAAAAAAGATGGACATTTGTAATGAACTATTGTGTTCATGTTAACATATTTTCCAACCTGAGCTGCGAGTCTTTGCAGCTCCTCCAGAGCTTTGGGCCTCTTGGCCAACTCTGCTTGCAGTTAGTTTTGGTCATGTCTTGGTGGCTTAGCAGTTGTCCCATATTCTTTCCATTTGTGTAAGAGGGATTGTACTGAACTGTGCTCAGTGAAATGTTGAAGGCCTTGGACAGTTTTATCAACTAATTCTGCTATGGAAATCTCAACTTTATCCATGCGTGATGCATTTGCTCCATAATGGAGGGTCAGCCCTTATCAATTCAATCCTTTTGCTACAAAATTACATTTGACTTGAGCGGTGAAACAAGATAGATTTCATAAACATGTACTCAATTAAATGTTTTATTTTAAAATTGAAGATGTGTCATTGACATCATGACATCAGAATAAGACCTGCTGAGTGAGCCCTTTCCATGAATATGAAAAAAGAAGAAAGGTACCAGGTCCACATTTACATATAAAGTGGGCAACTTAGTTTTAAACTAAAATAAAGTTAAAGTGCCCTTCTGTTGTTGATATTCTATGCAAATATTGCATAAAACATACAGAAGAGTTGCTAAAATCATTCTTTTATTTTTTATTTACTGCCTTTAAAATTAAAAAGAGTTAAAAAAAATTGTTTCTCTATTTTTATTAATCTGAGTCATACTGTCTGGCCTGGTATCAGTCTTGAACATGACTGTAAATGAGTCAATTATTTCTGTCCTGTTTTTGGTCAGCCGCTGGTTTCCTGACCCAATCCGGCCACTTTTTGCTCAACGCTGACTTGGTGAACATGGGGTTAAGTTTTCCCTCTTCCAGCGTTTATCCCTCATAATGGGATGTGCCTCCGAGTCGCTCTGCTGGTTTAAGCTGCAGCAGGTCAACATATTCAGCGCAGGAGGCGGCGCGACATGGGCTGAGCCTATTTGCAGGGAAACGAGCTGTGGACCGTGAGCTGCTCAGTGGTCGTGATTTCTCCCGACGGGCAGCTGGTGGGCCTCCGACAGACATGGCGACACGTGGAAGTGTGTGGCCGACAGGAACCGCCGGCCGTCGGGTGGATTAACCGGGGATCTGGTGAGGACTGAGCCGGTTTTTTTTCCCGCTCCCACTCCTCGGAACCCTGCGATGCGCTCCGTGGAGGAAGCGGGTTTCGCAGACATCCGGAAAACGCATCCATGCGCCACGGCAGCCCCGCATCCCGATATGCTCCTGACAACACAAAGCCTGGCTTCAATTAGCTTCAGTTCAGAACCGCGCATGCAAATCGGCATGGGTGCGTCAAAACGGTCATTGCGCTTTGTTTGGTGGCTCAGGCTTCGGAGTGCAGTTCTGCAATGAGACAGTCGGGGATGATCAAGTAAGACTTTATTGATACATATTTCGACAATATGGCTGATCAGAGCAACATTCAGTCCGCCGCCTCTAAGAGCATCCGGCCCTTTAAATCCAGTGAAGAATACCTGTACGCCATGAAGGAGGACCTGGCTGAATGGCTGAAGACCCTCTACGACCTGGACGTCACTGCGGACACCTTCATGGATGCGCTGGAGACGGGCTGCGCCCTGTGTCGGCACGCCAACACCGTGAACCGCGCAGCGCAGGAATTCCAGTCGGAGAACCCGGAGGCTGCGAAGTCCATGAAAGTACCGTCGAAGGATGTGGTCTTCCAGTCACGAAACGTGATCCCCGGCTCGTTCCTGGCGAGGGATAATGTCTCCAACTTCATCACCTGGTGCAGGCAGGAGCTCTGGATCAAGGACGTCCTCATGTTTGAGACCAACGACCTGGTGGAGAGATGCAACGAGAAGAATTTCATCCTGTGCCTGCTGGAGGTGGCGCGGCGGGGGTCCAAGTTTGGCATGCTGGCGCCCATGCTGATCCAGCTGGAGGAGGAGATCGAAGAGGAGATCCGGGATCAGGAGAGCCTGCAGGCTGAGGGGGCTGAGCAGGCCGAAGAGATGAGCTCACCGAGCAGGTGTTACAGTCGGAAGGAGAGCTGTCACAGTGTGGAGGATGAGGAGGAACCGGAGCCGGAGCCTTACGTCTGGCCGCAGAAGAGAGTTTTATGTGACATGCGAAACCTGGATGAACTGGTGAGTTGTTGATGAAAGCATAAAGTTTCTTAACATTGTTATTTTCTGATACTGTACTCACCAAAGGTGGATTCAAGTAAGTTGGAGCATCATTGAAAAGTTAAAACCCATAGATTAATTACACAGTTATATCATATTCCAGCCAAAATTCAATGTGTCAGAAAATCGTTACCATAATTTTCTGACCAACTATTAGAACCAACTATTTCTAAAACAAAAATAAAAAACTGTATGTTATGACCTACACAAGCAAAGGAAGATTGCTGACTTGACAGTTTTCCAGAACACAGCCACTGATGCTAACCACATAGAGGGTAAACCACTAAAGGTCATTGATAAAGAAGCTGGCTGCTGTATCCAAGCTTTAGAGAATTTTGAGGCAATGTGGCATTGATTCAACAGTAGATGGACAGGAAAGAGGGCAGAGAGAGAAGGAGAAGACATGCATAAAATGACCCAGGGCAAGGAACTGAACTGGGGGCAACCGAGTTGAGGACTGAATAAGGTGTGCCTGCTCTATCACTGAGTTGTGACATATCCAATCTTATTGGAACATTGAGTGGAGGGAAAATGTGCGGTAGAATAAGCTACACTAGCAGCAGGTATTACCACGGTACAGAGAGGATGGTAAAGTCATTTCAGAAGTTTGGAAAAGGTCCATAAGGAACGCTGAAGCCAGACCCATCATAAGCGTATAGTGTAAAGTTTCCACAGTGGGGAATGGTTTGGGGAGTCATGTCATCTGCTGAATTGGTCCAATGAGTTTTATCAAGTCTAATGTTGGCCGTTTATTAAGACATTTTAAGGAACTTCATGCTTCGCTGATCTGAACCACACAGGTAATATCTGGATTATTGTCAGCAGGGGAATAAGAAACACCTGAACCAACAATTGAAACAAGCTGCTATGAAAGCAACCTGGGCTTCCTGAACACCTCAGCAGAACCACAGCCTGAGCTCCATGACACGCCTCATTAATGCAGTAATTCATGCAAAAGGAGGCCCAACCAAGCACTGAGTGTATATAGTGTAAACTCAGTACTTGGTTGGGTACTTGTATATGTTTGTATTGGACATGTTTTTGTATTAGGTTTATATAATATAAAAATGTTCTGAGAAGGTAAATGTGCTTTTATTATTTAAAAAAAAATCCTAATAATCAAAATAAACCAAAGTAAACACTGGAAATTTATCATTCTGTGTAATGAAGCTGAAATATATTTTCCTCCAGAAACAAAATAAACCAACTTCTCAATGATATTCTAACTTAATGAGATGCACCTGTATGTTTGCCCACAGGCAAACTAAACGTGTCAGAGCTGCTTTTATGACTTGTGATGATTTCTCTGCTCACATGTTTAAGGGCCAAAACATGTTTAAGCTTTCCTCCAAGATATAAGAACACACTTTCCCACAACAACTCTCCCTTTAGCCTTAGCTCAAAGTAAATATAATCCAGCATATTTTTTCCCATATTTTAGCAGCTTTTGGCAATCTTGATTTCTGCCAGTAATGCATAAGAAATGTGTGGAAGTGTCTTTCTGAAAGTGTCTTTTCAAGTTTATATATTTTTGGGTGCGCAGTAGCACATGTGCTTATGTGACTGTGCATGTATTTTTAAAATCCTTTTCAGCTAAGCGGTTAGAAAGCCCATCGCCCACAAATAATTGCTCTTCCTCACAAATTACTTTAAAAATAAAAAACATTTTGGGTCTCTTATCAGTCAGCTTGGCTACCACGAATAATTAACATAACACTGATATGATAATTAGCATTCTGCAGCAGCCACCAATTGTTTTTTTACTCCAGCCTTTTTTGTTTTCTAATTCGTATCGAGCTGATTGATCTTTATTAGAAGTTGCTGGACCTCAGCAGACCAGAGCAAAGCTAACGAGCGAGCAAACACCCAGGCAGAATGCATGCTTTTGCAGGGCTGCAAGAATGGTGTTGGAGTTAATATTTTCATTCTGATGAGAGGAACAATGCCCGTCTTTGACATCAATGATCTGAGAGCCAACGGGGCAGGAGGAGAGGAGACGGCAGACGGGCACACTCATGCTTGTCAGACGGCAGAGTGGAGCGCTTTTTTTTTGTGACCTCTGCAGACAGAAATAGGAGGAGAATGTGCTCTGTACTTGTCTAGCATCTGAGTCCACACACTCTCGCTCATATGACTGAGGATTATACAAGCCAACGCATTTTGGGACAGAACGTTTAGAGGAGCGCTACTGATGCATATGCCCGTCTTTTCCTTTTCAGTCACCATCCCTCTGCCCCTGAGCGGTCACAGTGTTATGTGTCAGACTTGGAGAAAGAGAGACACTCAGACTGCAGAGCTTCTGACTGATATTGAAAGCACTCCTCTTGTTTATCATCTGTCTGAGAAACCAGTCCTCTTCCTCTTTGAAAGCTGCATTTTAGCTGCACAAAACAGAGAGAAGTGATTAAAATAAGTTTAGAACAAACAAAAAAACAACTGTTATTAGATATGAGGCTGATGGATTTAAGTAGCTGAGTATTATCCAGGGTATGATTAAATGAATGTTTAGCTGAAACATTCATTTAATCTTTACAGCTGCTATTTGTCACACTTTTGCCTGCAATTTAATTTTACTATTTAGCATATACACTTTCATGGTCTCATTAATGCAGATTAATGTAAACTAAATGACTTACCCATTCCAAATGTTAAAAAAAATACATGACAGCTTAGCTAATCATGCACAGTCCTGCTTTATTACATGCTTTTCACTAGATTGATGTATCAAAGATTTTTCTGCAGATGGATATGCTCCAAACCCTCAGCCTGGTTTTCATATCTTAGTTAGGACATAACAGCTAAATCATTGTTTACATCATGTGCAGGACATCACGAATAATCACATGAGTTTAAATTTCAAGCAGAGAATGTGAGCTGTGCTGTTAATATATGTGAAGCTTTTCACTCCAAGACCAGTTTAACTGCACTGACTCCCAGCAGTTCTGTGGCGGCACAGCGGCAAGAAGGTCCTGGGTTCAAATCTTGGCCATGCCCTTTCTGCTCGCAGGTGCTTGTCGTACTAGTGTGGATTCCTCCCAGGTGCTGCAGTATTTTCCCACAGTTCAGATAAATGTGTGATTACAAATACAGATCAGTTAATTAGTTACTTTTGCACTTCTCAGGTTTGTGTGCCGTTAAAGAAAGGCGATGCCTATATTTGATTGAATTCCTCCAGTCAGCGTCATTCCTTCTGCCTGCTCACTCATGTAAACTGGTTCATATTTTTTTTCCACCTCAGGCTTCACGTTCAGCCCTTCTTTAGTTCCTACGTGAGCCGTCGCTCCCTTCCCCCACCCGTCTCTACCCTGGAGACACCAGAATGCAGAGTGTGACCGTGCGTTTTGTTGGTGTCCTTGAAGGTAGGAAAGGAATAGGCAGCTGCAGTTGGCGGGGAGGCAATCAAAAGCAGACATCTCCATCTCTCAGTGAGGACTCCTCGTGATTAAAAGAAGAGAACAGATCTGTCTTATCGAACCTACTGTATTAAGCTTCGGGCTCAAGCCATGCATTCATAGAATAAAAAAGGGGTGCAGACAACAGACAGTGCACCTAGAGTGGCTTCACTGTACACTCTGTTAAACCTGACTGCAGTGGATGCTACTTTGGGAGGCAGGGCTACAGTGGAGAGAGTGAGGAGGAAAGTAGGTCATCCTGCTTTGCGTTGGACTTCACTCAGATGCTTTGCTGAGAGAGCATGGCAGCCTTCAGTGTCACATGCGCTCATGTCTTTAGTGTTTTAAAGGTTTTCCTTGTGCTGCAGTTGCCACTCCTTTGCCTCCTCTTTGTGTTCAGGGAAACAGACTCTGGATGGAAACGGCTGACTCCTCACTTTGCATATTACCCACTTTATGCCTTTACTGGAGCGTTTCATGCCATCAGCTGATCATTTGCATGATTGCCATTTAATAAAGTGTCTATCTGGTCAGGCTTCTTTTAGCAATTATGAACTATTAGTCAGTAGGTGTTTTCCGCAACAGCCCGATCTCAGACAGACGCTGAGCATGAATTTCCCTAACGTTTCCCATGAATCTGAGTGCAGAGTGCTGCTGAGCCTCTTCTGAAACATATTGGCAAACGTTTTAGACTCTGGACTGATATTTAACTTCCTGATCTGATTGATTATGTTGTTGTTTGATTGCAACAGAGGTATGCACTTATAGCACTCGACGCCTTTCAGTTTCTGTTATCTCTTCTGCACCTGATGGACTGTTTGTCATGCTGTCAGAAGACAAGTATCAATTTACAGAGAATAATTTCCCTTGCTGCATCATCCCTTGTATGCTGTGGAGCAGGTAGGATTACATTTTAGCCATGCTATCTGGAGCCTTACACAAATCTTGAAGCTGCATGAAAGCTTTCTTTAGATAAAGTAATTGTTTATCTAATAGGCACCTCTCTGGTCTCCATAACATGATGGTTGTTAAAAAATGATAAGAAACAGGCATAAGATTTTATAATGAAGTTTCTGTTTGGATACAAAAGAGACCTTAGGATAGTGTGTTTATAAGTAACCCCTTGAAATGATGGTTATCATCGACTTTTGTTGGGCCAATCTTTGCTCCTGTTGTGACTTGCTTAGCTACGCAGCTGCTGGCTGCAACCTTGATGAGAGTTGCTTCAATTTTTTTACTTAGTGAGCGAGGGTATGGACATATTTAGAGAATCTTAAAAAAGTGTCAAGGTTTTGTGGTCGAACTTTTTCAACCACAAAACCTCAATGTATTAATTGGGCTTTTAAGTGATGGACCAACACTGTAATATGACAGTGTGCGTGTGCGAATCAACTCAATGGCTTAGATCTTCTCCCATTTAGGCCACCTTCATTACACTTTAATAGCAAAACTAATCATTATCACACAGAAAACCACAAATAACCGTAGCCTCTAAACTCATTATCAATGTGTACAACCTATTCCTCCTCCCCATGTGAGTGTTTTAACTGACATACGTGACCCAGAGGCGTCCGTCCATCTGTTTTTTCTGCCACTTCTCTGCTGGTTGGGCCTGTTACACACAGCTCACTAACTCTGTGCTTCAGCTCCATCCCTCAGGCTACAGCTTTAACATAATTAGAAAACATTATCGTCATTCATGCTGTAATGTTGCACCTCCCCGCACCCCATGCTGGTTACAAAGTTAATTTGTGTGCAGACTGTGTTGCATTTATGAGCTACAGGATTGGAGCAGTTCTGGTTTATTGTGTGTGTTTGTGAGGGGAATTAAAGTTAGATATGTAGGATGGTGGCTCAAAAACTGTACAAAATTTTTGTTCTGCCAGGGAAGTGCCCTCATCGGGTTGAATCTCTCTCCTTTCTCTCCTTATCTTATGTTTTTTTCCTCTTCTGGAAAATGTCCAGGCTTCAGGCCATGGAGAGATAAACTGAAAGAGGAGTCTAGTTCTACAATTATAAAAACCCTTTAAATTCTCTGTTTTGTTGTTTTTAATACATTGTCCTACAAAAAGAAGGAAACTTGAAGCGGATTGTAATGTTTGTTCTTTATCGTTTGGAGAGTAGCAGCACTTGTGCTCTGTAGAAAGACCATAAAATGAGCCAATAAAACGAGTGGACTGGCACACCTAATGTTGATGAATGCGCTTAGCAAACTGCCTGGTCCTAAGATGAGTCACCAGAGGCAAAACTGAAAATGAGCTTCCCAAAGTGTGAGGAACTTCCAGGCAAGAACTCTGTATCAGTAAAACGGTGCTTCATTTTTGTAACATTCTGCTGTATTACAACCTCAAACTTTTATTTTATTGGGGTTTTATGTCATAGAACCAAAACACAAAGTAGTGCATGACAGATCAGTATTACTAGTACATTTCCTAAAGTTTTTTCTTAGTGTAGGATTTTCCTCTAATTAGTCCATCCTCCATCATCTGCGAGCAGCTTCGGATGGACTATCACATAAGATCCCAGTATAATACACTGGAGCTTGGGTTTGTAATGTGACGAAAAGTTCAGAAGTTCAAGGGTCAGGAATACATTTGCAAAGACCTCTACACGCAGACACACTTTGTAGAATACAAAAGCCTGCTTTGCTTGGTCATAATGTTATGTTCAAGGCCATCTGGTGGCGTTAAATGTATAATCTATACTTGAATCAATAAAGAAAATGGATAGTAAAACCCAAACAGCTTTTTGTCTCCTCCTGTTCTGTTTCCTGTACTCTTCCCAAGGGTTCTGTCTGCATTTATCTGTCATCAATGGGCCCTTAGAAGTTTGCAGGTCAGGAAGGAAAAAAATAATGAGATTGTTGACTCACGCTGGGCAGATATGACGTGATCTGAGCAGAGGCATTTTTAAAGGAATGTTAATTATACCTGAAACCAACTGAGGACAAATGCAGAGGCTCGGCTTTAAGAGAATATCACTCACTTCTCTTTCTGTTCTTAGGGAAAACACGTCCGCATTGCTTATCTTAAGATAGAAACAGGAGGTTCTAAGAAAAGGGTACTGGGGGCGTGCGATCTAATGTTCAGTCACTCTTTGCTTTTCTCTCTCAAACATCTGCAACTCTTGCTGAAATTGTCTCTCATCTGGATCATCTGGGTCTCTAATTCCTACCGTAGTTTTTCTCAACGTTCCTGCTCACTTCCGCATATTTTCTGCCTGACCTTTTCTCACTCCTCCCCTTCCATCTCCTTCTGCAGACTGTGTGTGTGTGTGTGAATTTATGCTTTAGTTTCAGTATTTCCAGTCTTGTTGACACAGTGCAGACATGGGAAATTGCACACACTTTACACCAAATAGTCTACAATATAAACTCTTAAACTGTCAAAGTGTTTGTTGATTAGGTTATCATTTAGAGATGTTATTGTTCATTTTCCTGCTCTGTTCTTCATGTGAGGCTCAGTATGAGTTGTGGTGCTCCTCCCTTGAAAAAACCCATGACCTCAGTTGAGGTGAGCACTAACTGCGCAGTGAAATAAGGAACGTGAGGCTGTGTGTGTGTTTGTGTCGGTTGTTATAGAAATCTTTCCATTAACTCAGCGGTTGCAGTTTTTCCAAAATGGGCTGGTCATTTTATGAAACTGAATAATAGAAAGGGTAGCAGAGAAAGAATAAAGGCTCAAGAAAAACAACAATAAAAATACTAAATGGTATATACTATATAATAATTTTAAGAGCTCTACATTTTCTGTTCAGTTGTTCGTGATAGTTACATTCATTTCCATGACAGAAACAAGGAAATATGTAAAATGGCATGAAAGAAAAAAACAAGCACAAGGCAGCTGAGAAAACAGCTGAAAGTGATTACGTTATATGTTTGAGCCACTATCCCAGAGTATAAGTACATCCAGGAAAAAAGTATCGACAGGGATGTCTGCAGTTTGAATTTGGGTTCAAAACATGAAGATTTATATTTCAATGTTTCCAGTGAGGAAAATTTATGAGCAGCTTGGGATCCTAAAAACCATTTGAAGGTGCTCTTGGTGAACTGAACCTTCCTGTAACTCATCACTGTGGTGAACAGTCAACCTGTAGCACCAAAATTATACCAGTATTCACAAAGATTTAATTTTTGCTCCTGTTTTGACCATCATTACTCTGATATTCACATACATGCATCAGCATGTCCCTCTAACTGTCACCAAGTCGCACACTTCTATATGTAATCAGCTCATGCTTTACTCCTGGAGGTTTTCAACATAACAGTAATGATGTTAACAAAACATCATTCTAAAGGTGTTGTCTATTTCACCACTCTGTCACTCTATGTGCAGTTAGTTTTTCTCACATTTTATTTGGATCTAAAAAGACACTTCCAGCTGTATAGAGAGGATTCTTTTCAGGGATGTCCAACTAAATAATGTGTGAATGGTCCATCAATGCCTTGACTAACATCAGTAAATATTTTAATCATTTTTTAGACATAGTATTTACTAAATATGTGAACACGGAGCAAAACAGTTTTTAAGGCTTTTAGGAGAGTTTTGCCATCCTGACTTGTTTACCTTCATGGAGCTCGACCATGTTTTTTGCTACAAAAAATTACCTTTAAAAATATTAATATGCTTTGAAAAGCAAAGGAAAAACAGATTTTGATCAATTTGTACTTCATACTTTCAATGTTTTTATTTTTTTTTTCTGACACTAAAATATGATGCATGAACTTTATCCTCATATTAACCAAATCAACCAGCAAAGAGACTTAAAAAATGTGCAGAGTGGATGAAAGAGTGAAACAGTCAGCTGAGGCTTTAGTGGAGCAGGTGAAACGGAGAACGTAGCTGCAGGTGAGATTCAGAGTCTTAGTGCATAGAGTCGCCCCTCTTTAATTAGCATAGGATAAAAGAAGGATGCCATTTAAAGAAAATAAGAAGGTGCTGCTTGCCAGAAGCAAAATATATCCCTAAAGTCTGATGTACTTCATGAAAGGTGCTGTAAACATCTAGAGTTTAAAAGCTCGTAACCCACAATCTTCTTCTAGCATGTCATTTGATTATTTCAGTGTACCTCAGCCCTGTTGTCCTTGCACACTAAGTTAAGAGGCATTTACTGATCCTGTCCTCCTGTGCTTTCCGCCCCTTCCGTGCTCCACTTTCTCTACCTCCTCGTCAACAAGTGTGCACACGCCTTTGTCTGAGAGAGAGACGCCAAGGCAAACATGCAGGCTGTCCAATCCAGACAGAGCTCCGGCATGTGCAGCAGAGGGCTGATCTCACTCCGCCCTGCAGTTGTGTCTGACTCCTGGTTGCCTAATAAGCACCCCCTTCGACCACAGCAAGGGCGCCGGCTCTGACTCCCGATTCAGATCCCAGCTGGCAACACCGGCCTGCTTACATCATCATCATCATCTCCACCACCACTCAGCGCTCTGGACCTTTTTTTTTTTTGTTTGTTTTTAACCCTTTAGGTTCATGATGCCACCAGCAGAGAATATGGTGCACAGAGTGAGAGAGAGTTCATTATTGAGCACTGAAATGTCTTTTTGAGACTTTTTGTGGTGAGCTCAAAAACCATAATTGTGTAATAGGATTAGGTGAGAGAAGCTTTTATTATGATAAGACAGCCAGGCACAGCGTTTTATCACCAAGGAGGTGCTTGGAGAGGAGATTTGGCAGGAAGATGACTGTCCAACATCCTCTCACTCTCTGGCAGCCAAGAGACTGTTCATTTCTCACACTGTGAAGGAGAGTCATTGTTATGCTGTTGCACTCTTGTCTAGCAGTGCTTTAATCCCCAGTTACACATAATTATGACTAAACATGATCGCCTCATAGAACAGGAAGGCATCTCTGTCAGACTCCCCCTCATATATGTGTCACCTTTATAAGTCATTGTCATTGTTAAAATAATTTGTTGTTTTTCCCCTTTTTTTGTTCTCATCAGGTACGTGAAATCCTTGGCCAGTGTTCCTGTCCAGCTCAGTTTCCTATGATTAAAGTGTCCGAAGGGAAGTACAAAGTAGGAGACTCCAGTGCGCTGATCTTCATCAGGGTAGGTCCAATCTGTTGGAGTTGTTGTTTATCAAACTCTTTTATGTTTTACTTTTGCACTTGAATGTGCAGTACGGTACATATGTAACTTTGTACACATATTTTATTAGCTTGAGTTTCACAAGCTTTGCTAAATAGTTACTGGATGAGTTATTCTCTATTTCATATGACCCAACAATTAAATGTTTACTTTAAAACTTGATTGAATTTCTATGATTGCACTTAGACGAATAAGCAAACTAAAACAATAAAGTGCATTCCTGCCTTTTGATGACAGCCGGGTTAAAATGATAATTGACATCTTGCTCTCCTGTCTATAACGAAACAGTGAAACATAAATTTCATCATAATGACTGTACGGAATATTGTGCAAGATAACTTTTGTGGGTGTCTTTATTGGTGCTATGTCTGTACACGCACTAAATGTCGAAATAAAAAAGTTATTTACAACCATATCTGAGCCTATCTGAGAGTTATACTCTTCAGAGAAAACTTAGGTAACCTCAAGTGACTTTATTTAATCCCACAGAATAGCTAGAAAGGGAATGTGTTTTTTATAAAGCTTAGAGGTACATTGAGGTGTGGTGGAAGGAATAATCTTTAAAATGTCCCCATCAGGACATGGTAGTTTTATTTCTTCTTAAAGGAATTTCTGTCGCCGTGCTTAACATACTGACAGATATCAGAAGTATGTCATATGCTTTATGGCCACTCTTCTTTTGCAAAATAACGGTGAAATCTTGAGAATGAAGATGAAATTTGATTTCAAGAGTAAAGTTGAAATGTGAGAAAAACTTTTTGTGGTTTAAGTGACAATATTGACAATAAAGTGGAAATAAAATCTTAAAGAAATGGCAAAATCCTGAAACTGCTACCTTCTCTAAAACCAGGTTTGGTCAGCGTCAAGTCAACATCCATCCTGATTAAGAGTTTGCATCCACTATGATGAAGAGAACACATTTTGTTAATAAATCCTGTTCTACAGTGGTAGCTCATTTACGCATGCTGTGATTGTTGCAGGTCTTTGCTCGAGCGTTGTTTCAACCTTGTTCTTGATATTTTTCACTCTTGTCACTGACTTTCTTCTCGTCCTTTTAGCTTTGGTGAAACATTTTCAGTTTTCATCTCATTGCTTTGCCTTTTTCTCGCTCTGTCTTTTTTTTTTTTACATTTCAAATTTAATCACAAAACAAATAAGCAATAAAAAATATTTCCTTCTCATTTTTTCCTCCAACTGTCTGTCCCTAATACTTTGTCATAGTGAAATTGAGTTACTGACAGAAACTAAATGAAACAGTAAAACTGAGGCACAGATCATAAATGCTGTAAGCTACAATCATTCTGCTGCTATATTTGGCACTGAAGAGGTTCAGTAATTGAGTGGAACCGTATGGTGCCAACATATGGCATCATGTGTTGTTCCAAGGGTTATGAAGCAACAGAACTCAGCTGCTTGGCTAATTCAGACCACTTTAAAGTGCTTTCATGTAACAGCACTGTGATTTCTTTGTCTTATGAGAGTTTTTACAAGCTGCATTTCTCTGGCCCACACCCAGGAAGCAAACTTTTCTATGCAGACGCAAATAGAGCATTGGGTCATTTCCTGCGCTCTCCTTAACTTGGCTGAAGCTGTCGGACTGTTGTCATGTTCTCCCAGTCTCACGTATCCTCACCATTCCTCTGGGCATATTACAGGAAGGCCGGTTCAGAAGAGATCGATTTGGTCTCCCCTGCCTCAGATGCACTGGAGCCAAATTAATGAACTCTTTGGATGGTTTTCTGGTTTCCATGTATTTAAATTACACTATCAGACTCTTTGGCTGCAAGTTCTAGCATTATTTATCATTTCTGGTGGCACCATTTGGTCTTTGCCTTCAATTTAATATCCAATGGGTTGTAATGTATTTTACTTACTGTATTCTATTTTGAATTACAGTTTGCAACTCATAACACAAACAGCTGTATGAAAGGTGTTAGTGCATAATCAGTAGATTCAGTTTTACCCTTTGTATTGATAAAGATGCAGTAATCTGCACCAATATTATTACATGTAATTTGGACTTTCTCCTTCTGTTGGTAATATACATCCATGCTAAGATCATTTAAAATGTTGGCAAAATGAGGCAAATTTGTAATTCTTTTCAGTGTATAATTATGTCTATGGGATGGATTTGTTTTGCCTTTATCAGTCCAAGATGTTTTACATAAAACATTTAAAATAAATCCTGAATCACAGAAAATACACTAAGGTTTCAAAGAATATCTACAGGTCAACATTTCATGTAAAAAATACAAAAAATACAAACACAAACTTTTTTTCACATAACACTTTTACTACGTTTGTACAACACATAGAGTGTTTCAGTAAAGGCTGTTTCTATTCATTTCTTGAAATGTTGTTTGTAAAGCTTATTTAATCAGAATTAAACTAATTAAAAAAATTCCTCATCTCTTTCCCCTTCAAACATTTAGTCTCCTTTTAGACAGCAGTTTACCTTAGGAGTTGCAGAGAGTAAAAATGTTTGAAGAATGACTTTCATTTTGACTAAGATGCTTTTTTAAAATATCATAGAGATGATTTTCTATTTTTTTTATGCCAACATCCAGTATTGACATAATGTTTGAAGAAATATCCAGAATTTGATGCAGCAGAGGTTAATTTTTTGGTGCTTTTTTTTTTCAAAGTAAGGCAATCATTTGTGAGAGTTTAAGAACAAACCAAAACAGTATTATTTTACCATAAGATAAGAAGAAAATCCTACTCCTCCCTGTATTTCCTGACATATTATCACTCTTAAGTTGCTCTGTGAATTGCTTTTTTTAGTGTTTGTCTCTTTAAGAAGTCATTTCAATTCAAGAGTCATATTGAGATGGTATTGGGGTTTGTAATTGTTTTCATGTCTCGGAGCCTTTGGCTTGTCAGACTGGCTTTCTTCATACTGTTTCCTCCGTCTGCTGATTCATCGCTGGGGATGACAGTGAATATGCACTTGCCTAAGCAGCTCTGAGTGCACCCAACACACTTCCTTTATTCCTCTCCTGTGATTTAAAAGGCTTTAGCTGCCTACAAACTCCTATTCAGCTAAAGCTGTGACAAGGATCTCACACTAAAGCGGGATGAAGTCATGAAAGCAAACATCACCCTGTGAGCGGAGGGGTGGTGGGTAATGGGATGTTTTTGTCCTTAGGGTGTGGGTTACTTTTCAGTGGGAGGAGAGGCTCCAGTCATTGAGAACAACAGCTGAAATGAACCACGAGTTTAATATCAGGACAGTGGTTGAACACGCCTCAGCAAAGCTGACAAGAAGCCTCTCTGTTCGCTGTTCCCATAGAAACAGGGATTGTGTCTCTGTGGTCTTAAAAAAGCCCATGAAGCCCCCCCTCAGCAGTCTGTAAAGCAGGCAGCTGAGCCGCAGTTTGAAGTGGAACATGGTTCCTTTACAAGCAGCCAGCCGGGGGGGGGGGGAACTCCTCAGTGATGCGGACGCATCATGTATGTATAATGATCAGAGGGAGAAAGTCGTTACATGAGGAGACAAGTGAAGCACAATGATGGTGTACAAAGGAATTAATACAGTTTAAACTTATTCACATATTCTTATATTACAAACGCAAACTCCAAAGTATTAAGTATTTTGTTTCTGTATATCTATCTCAGAGGATCATCATCATCTTTTTTTGAAAAAAAAAAAAAAAAGCCCAAAATTAATCATATTGGATGAAGAGCGTCTCAAACTTTTAAACTTTTAAAGTTTTTTTATATTCTGGAAGGGTTAAAGGTATATAAATACTTTTGCAAGGTCGGGCCTCTTTTATTATTGCATCATTTACAACTACTTCTGTGATAATGATTAATTCATCCAGAGCGCAGTGATTTAATCTCCAGCAAAAAGACAACAATGTAAAAGGCTTTTCATATTTGCTCTTCACTGAAGCCTTAGCTTGCATTCCCAGCTGCTGGAACCATTATCACAGCCTCTCACTGTGATAAAATAACTACAAACAAGTTGGACGTATTCAAACATAAAACAAATATGCATGAGTAAGAAAGAAATCTTCTTTAGCTGAATCTTCTTCATCTTCTATGTATCGTCCGTGTCTGACGGCAGAGATGCTTAAAATATGATGCCGTGTTTTGGACCACGTGTAACTGGCTTTGCGCTGATGGCTCATGGTGGTCGCACTGCATCACACAGACAGTAAACCTGTTACTGGCAGGAGGTCAAAGCAGTGGTGAGTAAGCAGTTTATAGCCACTGGCTTGATAGAGATAAGCACATGAGCTGTTTTGATGGATTTTATGTAGAAGGGCACCGAGGCAGAGGAAACAAAGTCACAGCAGCCTCTGGGATTGCAATGGAGGAGAGGTGGGGGTCAGACTGTAGGGTTATCTGTTGTCTGCCTTCTCTTTTTGACCACAGTCATGCTGATAAGATGCAGAGCCACATGGGCGAATGCAAATTAAATAAACTCCATGCCAGCTCACTCAGATTTGACAGTATGGATTGCCTTGGATGCCCTGGCATTCAGGGGGAAAGCAACCTTTGAAACATGTGGCAGACAGACTGTGTTACACAACCCGAGGGAGCGGGCTGCATCCACAGAGCTGTCACATCAAGGGAAATGTGCAACTCCAACGAAGGCGGCCTCTGCCTGGAGGAAGAGAGAGGCTTCTCAGCCTGATGTTGTGGGTGTGTGCTAAGAAGCATGTAAGGGAGGGGAAAGTGACATACACCCCAAACTCTCCTCTCTTAGCTTATTCTGATTGCCCTTTTTCTAATTACTCCTGAAAAATAAAATCTCTGTTAGGGAGACAAGCGGACAGCAGAAGAAACTTAATACAGTGCAAAATCATCCGGTAGGAATCCCAAATGGAGAATATGCCATGTTTTTTTATTATGCTGCTTTACTTTGCCTAATCATAAACATCCCTTTAAATGGCAGCAGTGGGGGGTGATGTGCAGAGGAAGGAGTGGAGGGGAAATGAGAGGAAGGGGGAAATCCAGACTTTATGTAACACCGAGATTCCGCCTGCATGCCTTCAGCAAACGGCTCCGCTTGTAACATTTCCATATCAATGGAGTTTTGTGTTCAGTCAGGTTTACTTGTGTTTGAATATGCATGTCTGCTCCATTCCCTTCATCTATTAAAGCCTTGTTTTCTCTTCCCGTCCCTCAGGTCCTCCGGACTCATGTGATGGTGCGTGTCGGAGGGGGCTGGGACACGTTGGAGCACTATTTGGACAAGCATGATCCGTGTCGCTGTGCTGCATTCGGTGAGGTCACTTCCTGCTCTCCTTTTGTCCCTTTCAAAACAGTTTTATTGTTTATGTGTTGCATAATTAAAAAAAAAACTCGTGCCTAACTGTAAAATGTCAGAGATGTTGGATAAACTTTTTCATTGCATTAATCCCTCTGTTTCAGTTTTACTGACTCAGACACCTGAGGTCGTTTAGCCAGTCTGCGTCACAGTGAACCTTGTCTACAATTACATTCTGATTAAAAAACATGTAGGTTTGGGAAATGCTACCAAACTGCCATTTAAAATATGCAGTCACTCCACTGACCACACTAACCCATAATGCACATGTGCAGCGTGAGTCATGCCAACCCTATCATTCACCAACTTTTTTTTACCACAAAGCACACAAGCTTTTAAAACAGCCTTTAGAAGTCTTAAAAGTAAAATAATAAAGTTCTAAGTTTCACGAACACTAAACTAGTTTACCAGTTGCACAAAAAACTACTCTGACAAATGGTAAAACTCTGAAATACTTTAGATGTTCAAGAATACACAGAGAATAACCTGAATAAAATATGTTGGAAAAGCCTGTAAATAACTGAATCTTTTATTACAAAAACTGAAACGTCTGACTTTATTTTGAATACATGTGTTTAGTGAGGGGGCGAAAAAAAATCCATTACAATAATTACTGACAAATTTATTGATGGCAAAATTGTTTTTATTTCTTACAATCCCTTTGAAATAAATGAAACTAAATCCTTTTTTATATTGAAATTTTATGTTTTTTTTAAAGCTACTCCAGTCCCTACACATGTCTGATTTGTAATCCTTAATGTTTTGTGACCCTGGGGGATAAATATGGCCTGTTTCTCTTTGCCTCTGCTCCATTAGTTTGGGCGAGGACCCATAATTATCTTGCCACCACTTGAAGTGAAAAGGATGGTATGAGAGATAAAAACTGTGGTTTTCAGAGAACCTCTGATGGCTGCGGCATCCTGCGGTCACCAAGTCTATAGCAGCCAGAAGTTTACATACACTAAATGAATAGACTCATACACATTTTGTCACTTTGCCTGAAGTTAAATTGGACCAAACTTGTCTTGTTTTTGGTTAGTTATAGTTACAGAAGTTATTCCTATTAGCTACATGATCCAGTAATGACAGAGAGGTGAATGACAAAAGATAAATGCATCACTGGAGAATTTAGCAAATAGAAATAATTTTGGTAATCTGACCTAAAGCAAGACAAATTTGATCTGTTTTCATTGAGAAAAAAAAAATTGTGTATTTTTATTTGATGCACGCAAGGTGTACATAGAAGTTGGTTATTGTTGTTTGAAATATTTTAGTTTGTTCTGGTGTAAATTAAGGATTTTTTTTTTACAGCTGGCTACAGCAGATCTTGACATCTTACAGATAAACTAGTTCAGCTTTTTGAATCAGCAAAGAATACTAGTCAAAGAGCTCCAATCTTGTAAAATGTGGCCAACACTCCAAAAGCTCCAGAAGGGCTGGAAATGTTTTGTAACGCTACAGGATGCACATAATAATACAACTCATCAACTAATTAGGACAACTGTAAACAAGTCAGAAAAGAAAAATAACAGGGATGGGTTTGCTGCTCTGTGAGAATTTGCACTGGAATACAATGAAATATGTCACTGCCTATGAAAAGGACCTACATTTATAAGATCCAAGTAATTTTAGAAAAAAGTGAAACTGAGAAAGCAGAAAAGGCCTAAAAAATGAAGGTTCAGTTGTTTCCAACAGTTTATATACATTATTGTGTGGTTATAACATTTTAACCAGCAGTGTGACAGTTTGTTCTTTTAAACTTCTTACTTGTCATAATTATAAAATGTTAATTGAGGCAATCATTTGCAAAGTATGCAAAGTAACAATGCTGGGTGAGGCCTACCATCTTAAGCCAAAATGCTGCTAAAGAGTCAAAGGATCAGTATCTTTAAAGCTGACACAGACTGTTATGCCTTTAACCACAAGAAGCAACAGAAAGATTGTTTTTTTCTGTTATCTTGTTAAACCTGTCAAACTGCTTTTGCAGAGTAGTTTATCAGCAGCTCATCTGTGTGAAGCAGCAACTTCATTTCCTCAACTGTTTCTCAGGTCTCAATGTGATGTGGTGTAGTTCCCGACCACAGATTTAATCATACAAGCTCTTGGTCACTGTTGGCTAAAGGTTTAATGTGTCTTCCCACTCAGCTCACCGCTACCACCAGGCTAAAGCAAGTGGTCAAAGCCAGGGAGCCCAGAGCAAGTCCTCTAGTGCCCACTCCTCCCGCTCCACCAGCCCAGGTCCACACTGGAGGAATGAGGGCATTTCGACTTACAAACCCAATGACAGGCGCTCCTTGGAGCCTCTCTCGGCTCCAAGTGTATCCTCTTCCTCCACACGGCCTGGTCGATCCCAAAATTCATCTGTCCTTACGGAGGTGGACGCCGCTGGAGCTCGAACTCTGCTCCCTAAGCCGCAAAGAGATCGCTCGGAGCCGCGCCACTTTAATCCTCTCAGGTGAGTGTCTTCACCTCTGTGCAGGTGTGCTGATAAGTCAGATACAGGGTCTTACAGGTGTCCTCACTGAGAATGCTCAGCTTCTGCTGCCCACTCTGTGGTGTACACAGATGGACACACAGTGTAAGAGTGAGACTTACACACAGTGAATAAACATGCCAGGAAACCACAGATTAGACCAGAGCAGATTTATCTAATCTCAGGTGACATTGCGTTAATAAATCCGCCTCTGCGTCACCCTGTAACTCCCTCTAGTGGCTAGAAGGTAGACAACATTTTGTAAAAGTAACTTCACCTTTTTTCTCCCCTCCATTTTCATTCATATAATTATCATAGGGACAACATGATGGGACAACCACATTCTCTGATGTGCTGCACATCCCTCTTAACAAAATATTGATAATAAAGTTCAGATTATTATACATAGTTCATTAGATTGTAAAACAATAAGATAAAGAAAATTGGATTGGTCTTTCCCGGTAAACCAGAATTTAACTGTGTCATAGATTTGGATAGTTAGCAGATGACCATGGCTCCAAGCCTGTGTGTGGCTCATCTCTCTTCTTTTAGATAGTTTAGGCTTCAGTCACTGCAACAAGGGATTCAATTAACTCTCCACAGATGAGTGAGATCCTCTTTTGACAATACTTGACAGATTCAGATTCAAATGCAGTCAAATTTGATTTTGGTAATAAAAAAAAGCTGTGAAATTGAGTTGTTAATGCAAAGTGTTAAAAATATTTTCTATCTCAGAAAATCTGAGTCATTGACTTTACAGAAATCCCTCCTTGGCAAATATGTGGGGACAGAGGGGGACTGATTGCACTTTCTGATTTTGCTGCATTTCCAAATACTTTTGCAAACAATTATGATTATGATGTCTCATAGTCACAGCTGTTTAAGAATGTTATACGTCAACACAGAGTATCAGTATGGTAGTTTGATCAAATCAATGCCAATGCTAGCACATACACTTTGTTTTGATACTACTTGATAAATCTTCTCACAATTTTTTCAATTATTGAATGTATATAACTATAAGACAATACAGCCTCTTTTTCACTGGGAATGTCATCATAAAAGGTGACAAACACTTAGATCGATAGGAAAAACTCTATTGTTTGATCTCTGCTGTCTGTTTCAAGCCCTGCACATGAAAACAGTGTCCAATTTTTATAAACTGGTTGCAAAGGTATCAGGGAGCCATTTTGAGTTGAGTTTAATCAGCATTAGATGGTACAGTGCAACTGAACAGTTGCAATTTTCAATCTAGCAAATAACACGACCTCAGTTCAATCAGGTCTGTGTGTGTCTATTTTAGTTTAGTTTGTGAGTAATAAGCTGATAAACCCGACAGTCCTTAGGTATGTGACAATGAAGTGGTTTCTGTTTGTAGAAAGGCCAGTGGGATGCGTTAAGCTTGAAAATTTGTGAGACTTCTAATCCTGCCCCCAGATGCTCTCATCTTCCTTGTAATCCCCTTCGCTGCCACTGCTCTCTGTTGCAAGACACACATGAGGCTGGCATCAGATAAACTGTGTGCAGTGCAGCTCAATGCACGCCACATCATAAAGTTAAGGGGAAAAAAACATATTGGTGTTTTAAGAGCTGTGCCACAAGTTTCATGTTTTCCCCTCTTATATAGAAATACAGTGTCTTACAAAAGTCTTCACAACCCTTGAACTTTTTGAAAATTTGTCATCAGACAACCACAAATTTCAGTGTAAGAGCTTAAGATTTTTATGACTGAACAACACAAAATTTACAATGACTTGCAAGTGAAAAGAATGTGACACATGATTACTTTTACGCATAAAAATCTCAAACGTTTGGCACTTTAATCTCATTCACTCTGACCTCCTAAATATAACAAAAACAAAACAACAGACCCTTATGGCTCGCCTTCTTGAGACATTTGAAGCAGGGTTAAGTTCTAAACAATATCCCAAGATTTGAACATGTTTGAACAGCACTGTTTAGTGATGGCACTTTACAATAAACCTACAAAACCGTTATTGTTTTCATGTGTTTCATGTGAGGCAGTGTGTAAAGTAAAGACTGAATGTTGAGATTGAAATGTAATGGACTTTAGGCGTTACTTTATTTCCAATCACTGTCTGCTTTACATGCAGGAATAAAGAAACGTTGACAAGACGTCTCTCTGGAGATAGTGACTCTTCCACAGCCTCCTCTAAAGGAGGAGGGGGCGGCGGGCGGCAGTCACTCGGTGGCCCTTCACGGCGCTCTGGTGAACAAGTGGTACTACTTGTCAACCGCAAGGAAGGAAAGCATATGATTGAGAGAGCGGGAGCAGGCAGTCAAACCCCATCCACATGTTCCTCGACGCCCCGTGCACGCAGCCAGTCGCGGGAGCGTTCTTCGCTTCCACCAACACTAAAACCCAACCCACCAACAGGAACTTCGGATGGTACACGGACGTCTCGGACAGACAGAGGGCGCTCTGTTGGAAATGATGGTCCAAGGAGGCTCCACGTTCCTCGTTCTCACAGCCAGAGTAAGTTAACAAGCAGCACTTTGTCAAGTGATAGCAGCCCTGCACACTGTTCCTCTCCTCGAACTTCCCAGCGCCCACCTTCAGAAAGACAAGCAGATCTGCCTAAACAGGTAGCCCCATCCTCTCCTAGAGGAGGTGTTGCTTTCAGTAAGAAGCAGTCATTCTCATGCAACAACTCGCCAGTTAAAGGAGTCCAAAGCAACAATAGCAGCCCTGTCAAGAAGACTGTCACTACTCCTAGACCCCAAGTGCCCCGCTCACCATCAACAGGAAAAGGAAAGCTACTACCCCCTGTCACCTCCGGAGGGCGACGTCCACCACACTCATCTCCTCGTAACTCTAACAACTGTGCTACCCGCTCCCCACGACTCTCACAGGCTCCTCGATCAGCTGTGCGAGGCCAGCCTAAAAACATTTCTCACATGGAGAACCAGGAGGCTAGAGAGGACGGGCCTGGGTTAGGCTACCAAATGCTGCCACCATTTGACCCTCAGAAAGAACAGGACCTCTATCGTAGCTTCGAGGCTGAGTTTCTGGCCAATTCCCAGCAGGTCAAGGGGAATTTTACTGGTAAGGCTGTAGGAAGAGCAACACTGCAGGTAGCACATGCACTCACTGAGCCTGCTCTGTCTGATTCTGCTTCTTCTTCCTCTAACTCCTCCACTTCTTCCCTAAATGTGGGTGCAAAGATTGGAAGTCTGCCTTACCTCAAGCAATCCAAGAGGACTAACCTCCAACACTTCCCACCAGAGGACCCTTTAAATATACTTTATGGACAAAATCTTGGACAACTTGATGGTTTGGGTCACACAGAGCGTGAACACTGGGCGGAACGTAAAGGGGGCCTCAAGAAACTTCCCGAAATTTCTAGCTTAGTAGAGAAAAGGGAAGCTCCAGCTTCTTTGCCTGGCCTTAGAGATACTAAGTCCGATGAGCTAATGAATCATATCCCCTCCCAACCTGCTATAGATAGCAGGAATATGAATGGAGAACATGGGTGTTCTCCTACAGGTGGACTCTCAGGTCAAAAATGTCCACTTGACTTGAGCTCAGTGACAGAAGGAGATGTTCCCTTAGAAAATCACCTGCCTAACCTACCATATGATCTTGAAAATGGTGGCAATAGTGATATCCTCCTGCCTCCAGAGGGTCGTGCATCACCTGTACCCCTTGCACCGTCTGAGGACTGCTCTTTCCAGGATTCTTCAAGTGAAAACTCCTCAATGTCCTTTAGCTTGAGTGAATCCCGTTCCGGGTCTCCTCCAACATCCTTAAAAATAACCAATGGGGAAAATGGACAAAACAATGAAGTCTCGATCTCCGAGCAAAAACCGGGTGTAAAGTTAAGGCCTCGTACTGACGATAGGCTGCAGAACACCCCCTCACGAATCCCCACACCTGTCAGACACAAAAATGTTCACACTAACAAAACTCTGTCCCCTTGCAATACGCCGCCACTGTCACGTAAGACCTCCCATCCTGTTTCATGCAAGAACTTGCACCAGAACTTCACAGACATGATCCATCCTCAGTCTCACTCTCCAGCTGTAGGCAACAAAGACTGCTCCTACCCTGCACAGTGAAGCCTAGACACTGAAGCTATAGCACAAAACTGATTGCTACAGCAGGCTCTTTGACTACTGTGTAATTGAAAAAAGACTTACTTTTGGGCTAAAAACTGTTGTCACTGCATGTTAAACAACTTTTCATTAAGATTTTTTTTAAAGATGCACCGATAAAAGAATTGTGGTTGATGTCTGATCTCTGAATTTTAGAAAGTTTTGACTGCCAATACAAATTTTTGTTTATTATGAGAAGTTCAACTCTTAAAATTTAATGTTTAAAATACAGCAGTTGCTGTAAAACAGGGTTTTATTAATGTAAAACACACATTTTAACAAGCTAATGACTGTCTTTAGTATCATTAGTAACATTAGTAATGTAGACTATAGATGCTAACACAAACTTGAGTATTTCCTAAAGGCAAACATCATTTCTAGGACCCACATTTTCCATGACAGACATAGGTTAAAAACTCAAACATGTGAAAATGAGCAGCTTTATAGTACCTACTGAAGTGAGCTCTGAGTTGTTTTTTTTTTTGCCAATATGCCAAAAGATCCTCAAGCCAGGCATAAATTGACGTCCTGATGCGCAAGACTCACTTCTGTAATTTAGTCTTATTGCACTAAATTACAGAATTTAGTGCCATAAATTCTGTAATATATGGCACTAAATAAATTAGTGCAATAATTTATTTATTGCACTAGGTGCTAGTCGCTCATGACTAGCACCTGTTCATGACTAGCAGGTGCTAGCCATAAACGACATGACTAGCACCTGCAGAGATCTAGTTTTTGGGAATAGCACTCTGCGTTAGCAGCCAACATGACTCTGTAGGAAAGAGTTTTGTAAACTGTAAACTCAAACTCAAACTTACATTTTAAGTTTGAGTCATTTTTTTGTCAGTAACTTTAGCTCTAGTCCTATGGCTTAACTCAACTTATTTAGTGTCTAGTTCGATAGCCATTTTGAATTCACCTTGGCTGGTCAAGCTGTAAATCATCTGATTTCGGTCACTAACATATTTCTTGGCGTATCTCTGTTGTTTTCCTGTTGGGGTCCATTTTGCTTTTTTTGCACTCAAGCCAAATTCTTTATTACCAAAGGAATGGTCTTTATTTTTATTATGACATTGTGTGCGTGGGGCTGTTTTTGCCAATAATAGTGTTTTTTTTCTCCTAGCTGCTCACATTCTCACAGTTGACATCCTGAGACAGAAAGAACATATGTGCTGCCATGTGCCGCACCACAGGGCATGGTCAAGTGCCATGTATTTGAACCGTCAGCTTTGTAAAACTGCACTAACACTAAACCTATGGTCAAATGGACCTTTTTCTGTTGCAGTTGGTCATCGTCTCTCAATTTACATTAGTAGTCAGAATACTGGTACTAAAACTGTAGGATTCTACACATTACTGATGCTAATAGGAGGTTTAGTATATAAATACATACTTTTAACTCATTGTGTAACATGCATACTCAACAATATAGATTCAGCTGACCTTGTGATGCATAAATTATTAGTCAACTAATTTCTGTACAGCAGTCAGTCATTATAGTCAAGGTTAATAATATTTATTTAATTCTCAATTTGTGTCTAATTTGGTTATTTTAATGCAGAATATGATTTTAATTTATACTTTCAAATGGCCGAATTATGAAAAATATAAAGAGACTTGTGTTAATTGTGTCATTGTCACTGAAACGGAAAGTTGAAAGCTCCTTCTTTGACCAAACAGCACTCTGGTGTTCAGCGTTTAATATGTATGAGCAGCAGGAATCGCACGCTGACGAGAATGAATGTGTAAATACATGCTGGGTGGGCGTTTTTGTAAATACAAGGCATGGAATAAACAGTTTTAATGTACATACTTTGCTGTAATAAGGCCCATCATGCCTTAGCTATGCAATTCATATATGGTGTTGGAAAATGCCTTGAAAACTCCCTTTGCCTTAAATGTTTTGTCATGAATTTATTTTTGAATGTTTTTGTAACTTGAATTCAGTAACACTACATTACCATAACTTAGTGTTTATTGTGAAATAAATCGAAAGTATTTAATGGGAATGTTTTAAAAAAATTGAAGAACATTGGCTTCTTTAATTGTACATTAAATTTGATGTAAAGTTACATTCCGTGAGAAATCCTAATGTATTCCATCCTGACTGTGGTGGCAATTAAACAAACTGGTGGTGACATCTAGTGGCTAAAAGAGACATTTGTTGTATTTTTTTCCTGCATTTGCTTATAGTGTCATGATCTGGTGCTTAATAGAACCAGTAGCAATGGAATGACTCAATGGAAACAAATGGATGAAGCAAGGCACTAACTTGAGAGTCTGCAAAAGGCTTGAATTATTGATGTGTAACTGGATATGGAGGTCTTCTTTTGTTTTCAAGCTGCTGTTGCACCAGTACAGGACACCAGACTCCAGAAGCAACTACAGTACCGTTTTATGTAATAAAGAGGTGCAAATTTTGTAAAATGAATTTGAAAGTATAAAAGTTTTTACTGAGACTTCAAAACATCTTATATTGAGGGTTTTAGTGTGAATAATGTGGAATATATGCATGTTTTTGCAGCACACTGTAAGTGAATGGGCTACAAAGAAAGTGTAGAGATTGTGTGTATGTATGTATGTACATATGGCATGGTAATATGTATACAGTTGGAGTAAAGAAGGAAAGGATGTTGATCTAATTTATTTATTTATGGTGTCAGCTCTGACTGGGCTCAGATGACCTCTGTGACCAGTAGACTGAAGGTGAACGGGGTTTGGAAAATCCAGCAATGTGAGGAAATCTGTTGAAATATTGCCACCTACAAAAATGGAACAACCCTTTTAAAAATTAATATTTGGCTTAGTTTTTAACTTTTAAAGATGCACATAGCCTTAAATAATTTAGCCTGCGTCAGTCTTGTTGGAGCCATAGGTTTTACTTGTACAAACTTATTATTACCTATGTTTTAATTTGTTGAATTTCAAATTTGTTTTGATGCATTTAAATATTAATTTTACTGGTAGTCTAAGCCTACCAGCTACATAAGCTGTGACATCAAAAAAGCATGGAAAAATTCTTGACATTCATAAAATTTACTATTAAAATTTTTAAAAAGCCTGCTTTTTGTGCACACCATTTTGAAATGTCATGAGACTCTCGGACTCTCACTTGTCTTTAATCTAAATCGGTGAAACCTGAATGTTTGTGATGTCATTTTGTCATTTTACCAAAAAAAAAAAAAAAAAAAGTGAAGATGTACAGATTGCTTGATCTTGTGTACTATGTAAGTATACAAAAGCGATACTGAAAAAAGTTTTTTTTCTAATTCTTAAAATGCTTTCAAGTTGTTCTTGTAATAAACACCTTTCTTCTGAAATTGTTTTTCCTATATTGTCTCATTTTATTTAAAAAAATTGCACATATTTATTTAGATATTACGATCCTACGTAAACTCCACAAGAGTTTGATCCCAATTTCAAAATCAGACCATTGTGAAAAATAATATAAGCTGAACAGCTGATTGTTTTGTGGCAGGATATTCTCTCTCAGGTTTCAATGATAAATGTGTGATATTCTACAGCAAGGGCTGCAATATTTAGGCTCAAGAGGACAATGACAAGCCAATGACTAACATTTATCAAAGATTGATTGCTAAACATGTTAATATCTGTCTATTTTTTTGTTTTTAATTCAGTTTTTTGTCATTTTCTGTCACATTTCTTCATTGGCTTACATGTAAACGTAAAGACATTAGGTTCTCAATAAATTTCAGGTTTTTATATGACTGTAACTAATTTTACAGTATAATTTGAAACTTTTCAGATTGAACAGTTTGCTTTGACAGACAACTCAGTGAAAGATTAATCTAGCAGGCTTTCATTTAGTTCATTTGGCTATGTTATTATTATCATCAAAATTATTACTACTTATAAATAAATTAAACGATTATTTGTGCAACATATGAAAAAGTTCGCTCTGGCTTTTTCGGGAACAAATCTACCACTGACACAGTAAGAGAACCAGACCCTCCAGGTCATAGGACGCAAATGAAGAAAAATAACAGCGTGAAAGGCATCTGCAAAATGCCTTTCACGCTCATAATATACAATGCATAAGCTACCAAAAACACCAAAAATGTATGTATTTTGGATGTATTTGTACAAATGAAGTAATTTAGATTCATGTTTCAAATTGTGCATGTATTTCTTTAACGTTATAACCATTATTGATCCTAAGAAACATAAATGCTCGTGCATCTATGTTGTTTGCACAGTTTTTTCTCTTTTCACTATACTATGCTGCACTTTCTTATCTTTTGATCTGAGTATGATTTTTCTAATTTACTAGACATTATTGTTTTTCTTATGTTGTAACTTGCCCTTTCTGCATTGTCGCTTAATGTTACATTTTTTCAACCTGAATATGCATGCCCCTTTCTATTCGATTCTATTCTCTCAACTGCTCTGTTTCCCAGCACTGTAAACAAAGTGATCCTCAATGAATAAAGGCTGACGTTGTCTGACAGTTGGTATTTTGTGTAAAGACGGAAGTAAAACAAGTGGGAGGAGACGAAGGCCATCACAGCTCCTACTACGCCTGAAACGGTAAGGTGTTTGTGGAGATTTTCTCTTTAAACGGTTGTGCGGGGAGCTTCATTGTAACTCCAGAAGGTACGGTAATTCGTGGGGTGAGGTTTGCATTAGGCTGACAGATTAAGAGCTTAACTATCCCGGGAAGGGCTTCCTTAAGCTTGGATTTAGAAGGTCATGTCTGAGCTGCTAGCCGACACTGACAGCAGACGCTCCGCTAGCCTTTAGCATCAGTTTCATTCATCTCCCTGAACTACCGCAAACATGCAGGAATGGGCCAGTCAGTTATGCGTGAGTAACTGGGCGAAGAGAATCCTTGATTTTTTACTCGTATAGCTGTATTTAGTTAACTTTATGTTGAAACGAACTAAATATTTTGGTGTTTGTTTCTGAATGCACTCGAGCTAACATCACCTTAGCTTAATGCTAGTCAGTTAGCAAACATCTTTACTTCTATGTGGCTAAGTTACATTTATTAAAGTTAGCTTGCATTGCACGTTATCGTTACTAATTTATGAGTAAGCAAAAGCTTAAGGCGTCAATGTGGAACATTATATATAGTAATCATCTTTTAAACAGCGGTGTAAGCAGCTAGCTACTTCGTCAGTTTTGTTAACGAGCGGTGCGATAAGGAGCTAGCAACCTGTCGGATGTTGACAGCTACATGCGAGACAAAAAAAAAGGGTTTTACCTTATTTCTGCCGTGAGTTGACGAAAGTAAAGTTTGTAGACACAAAACCGATTCTTTTAATGTTGTGTTAAAACGTGTAAGTACTCGATTGTAGGGATATGCAGTTGTATTTGTCAAAAAACTAGTATAGCTTCAAGCATGTACAAATAAGACAATAAATATATTGGACGCTACTTGAGTTTTCCCGTCCTTTCTGATTTTGTGCTGACGTGGAAGGAAATCTGAGGAATGGTACAAAATACCTGGTAGGATGGTCTTAAGATGATAATCAACTTCAAATTACAGCAGTCTAAAAACATCAAGAAAGTGTGTCTTAATTCACGCATAAGATCAGACTGACATCTCTGAAAACAAAGGCAATTTAAAAATCTAATTTATTTGGTCAGCACATTCAAAACAAAAGCTGATTACCAAAATGTTATTCCGAAACTCTGTGTAGAAGAAGTATCATAGACAATGACAATAGATTAAAAATATTACATCATAGTAACAGTGCAAAAAGCAAAAAGAAAGAAAAAAAAGATGGGAAATGTTTCAATTTGATTGATTGAAAACACAGTGAATTAACATTAGATTCAGGGAGTAAAGGGTGAAGCCTGCTTTCCTAAGCTATCGTTGGTTCAATAGTTTAGGGAAAAAAACTTTGAAGAATCAAAGTGATCAGGAATGTCTCATAAGGTTGCAGGAGATTTCCCAAGATCAGCTTTATAGGTCAATAATTATAGCTGCAGCTCCATGGTGTGTAATCACAATCAAAGTCTGTTTGGACATAATATGGACAACAGCGACCAAGACGCTAAAGTGGTGGGAACATCATGATGACATAAATGAAAGCGACCAGTGAGGAAAATATTGGTTAAGCATCATCAGTATTGTCATTGCATTAGTCAGCAGTCAGTCTACTTTATTCCTTCTGTATTTCATTTGATCTAAATTCTTGTGTTTCGTCTGTTGTGGTTTTTATTTGAATTTAATTATTTGCTTTGCTTAAGTGAATATCCATGACAAAAAATAAAATAATTTTGTGTAACTTTGTCCTAATAGTTTTGGATGCTTGGACACTTTACTTGCAAAAAAAAATATTAGATTGAATTCTTTATTGTAATAAAAAAGTGCTTTCCAGTATTTTTTGCTGATGGCAGCTTGATGAAGTGGAAATGCTCATCCTCCATCCTGAACTCACTCAGTGTTGGCTGAAGAAACTACTGTTGGCTCTGTGCTGATATCAACATTTTCTCTCTAAAGAAGATAATCAGAATCTGGTTTCTCAGCAAAATCTTTTGTTTTCTTTCCCAATCTGCCACTATCTATTCAGGAAAAGAGAGGAAATCCTTTTACTTTCCTTCGCTTGCACTTCTAGTATTTCCTGCTGCTCTGCTAAAGGATATTATTGGGTGAAAACCCTGCAGTTATTCTGTCTCATCCTCTTGCTTTTTGCAGGAGAACAGACAGTTTGGATCCAAGATGACAGACTCCAAGTACTTCACTACTACCAAGAAAGGTCTGACAACCTACTTTATCTTCATAAATAGCTTCCTATATTTAATTGCTATATGTATTTATATTGAGAAATGGCTCCTTGTCTGGCTCTGTTAGACAAATTATTATAGTCAAAAGATGTTCACTTTTCTGCTTCCGGAAAGAAAGAATGTATACATGTGTATATATCAGCATGCAAATGTATCATGATATATTGTGTTCTGCCTCTACATAAGTAAAGAAAATAAAAATGATTTATGTGTTGGGTTTAATTAAATATCCTGGTAAAGGTGCAGATTACAAACAACGTCACACCCCTCACCTCATCTTCTCAACCTAATGTCTGAATCTTTAGAGTTACTAGAAATTTAACAGCGTGGATCTTTATTCAAGTTCTCATTTAGTAATTCTGGTGGCATCTAGAAGGAGTTTACATTAACCAGGAAACTCTAATTACCTAGGATTAAATTTAAGGCCATAACTGCTCTTTATTGACATGTTTATAGATTAACTTGCTTTGTGTAAAGAAACACATGATTGTAAACAGACTTTATCTGAACAAAATATTCCCAGGATGACTTCAAACCTCTCGCAGATTGAGTTTCTACTGACAAAATACAAAGGATAATGAGTGTAAAAGATGACATGCACATTCTCACATTAAATGACTTTCCACTCTTATTGTTGTGTATGGTGCAAATAATATATGGCTACCTGTCCTGCTGTGTAAAAGCCAGGAATTATGAAGCTCTTAAATTTCCTGTTATGAAAGATTGTTGCTCAGGCGCCGGTGGCTCAGGAGTTTGTCCCACCGCTCCATCCGTCTCAGTCTTTCTGTGGGCAAAACACTTCACCCAGACCACCAGCTGGTGGTGGTCAGAGGGTCTGGTGGCACCGATTGAATGGCAGCCATGTAAAACCAGTAACGCATCACTTGGTTAGAGATAACAAGAATAAAAGGTAGTGTTCAACTATTGGAAATATTACATTAGAATTAGGCCAGTTCAGAAGAGCCTAGGAACCTCTGAGGGATAAGTAACCAGAAAACAACAAACATAGAATAGTATTTTAAATATGTTGAATTAATTTGAATACTTACATTTTTCATATTTTTCAACACTCTGCAAGCACATTGAGCATGTTGTTCAGCAGCACAGCACTTCTTTGTATATTTATAAGATTTTTCGATGACAAATAAACCACATCGAACACAGAGACTAACAATAAATCCTACTTTCAGAATTGTTTTGTGTTGATTCAATTTTATGATAAACTAATAAGGATGTCAGTAAAAAGGGAACATCACTGCCTAGAATTGCCCCTTTTAGTTCCTTTAAAAGAACCATCATAACATTAACAGAAAATACTTTAAATAAAAACACATGATCCTCTTGGTTTTATGTAAAACAATAACAGACCTAGTTGTAATTCCGCTCTGCAAAGAATGGATATTGGCTGATTAATTAGTTAAACTACTAGCTGGTAGCCAGCATGCAGTCAGATAATTAGTAGTCATTGCACTCATAGCTTCTTCCCTGCTGTAATTTTAAAACTACGTCGATGGGTAAGTGTTCTTTAAATTTTCATATTGTGAGTCTGTGCCTTTCACAATTAAAAATATTTCTCACACCAAAAAACCCCCAAAACAAATAAGCTTTTTTTGTAAGCAAAAGTAAAGTAGTCTTTTTTCAGCCAGTCGACATATGGCTGAAAAAAAAGCCATATAAAGTATATGGCACCAGAATCGCTAATTATGGGTATAGAGAAGTCCATCTACTCCTTACACTTTTTGCAGCATCTCATTTAAAAATGTGGCTTTCAAACATCTCCACTTCAATAAGAGTGATAAGTAGTTCTCCCTCAGTTTCCACTCCATGGCTGTCAGTGCTTTATATGATCAAAAATATTTGAAAACAGCTGACTTTGTCCATCCTGTGAATGAGGGAAATGTGTAGAAGCCAACTGACTGCAGCAAGCAGCTGTGAGACAGTTTTTTGACAAAAATATTTTCCACAACATGATTCCGCTATCTGGCTGATTCTGCTCACTTTTAATTTGTCATAGCATGCTAAAACGGAAACATGGTGGCCTTTGTTTTTTGTTTGTTTAGGGGAGATTTTTGAGCTCAAGGCGGAGCTGAACAGTGACAAAAAAGAGAAGAAGAAGGAGGCTGTCAAAAAGGTCATTGCATCAATGACAGTGGGGAAGGATGTCAGGTAAGCAGCTAGAAATAAAGTCAGAAATGAACAAAGTGTGTGATGGTATTGGTCTTCTAACAGGTGATTTCTCCTGCAGTGCTCTGTTTCCAGATGTGGTGAACTGCATGCAGACCGACAACCTGGAGCTGAAAAAGCTGGTCTACCTCTATCTTATGAACTATGCCAAAAGTCAACCAGACATGGCTATCATGGCTGTTAACACCTTTGTTAAGGTGAAGCTCAGCCTGTCATTACTGTTTGTGGTGGTGTTTCTACGCCATCAGTCCAAGCTAAATAATTCCAACTTGCAGTTTGCGTGTGTGTGTGTTTTTTTTTTTTTTTGTTTGTTTGTTTTTTTCTAAGTACTCTTTGCACGGAATCAGGAAATCAAAAGGGAGAGGTATAATTTTACAAGTTTGTCTCTTAGTAACAGGATTGTACTGGTTTTTACAGTAGCAAATTACTTTAGTGCAGCACATAATTACTGTGTGGGTAGTATTGTCTGTAATTTAAACCTGTTTATACACATTTTATGGGAAAAACTCATCACTTCTTCTTGAAGTTCTTTGTCTTTGTGGGTATTTTTTTCACCCGTCTGATGGCAGCTTAAGCTCCAAAGATCAGTTTCTGTGTTGCCATCCACAGCTTTTCATTAAGCATTTTACTTTTTCATCCTGTCTTCTAATTTAAGAAGATTGCACCCCTTGGTTTGTTTGACTATTCTCATTAAAAAAAAAATGATAAAGGAATTTGATGTTATGTCTGATTAAAAGGCTAAAGGAATGCATATTTTCTGGAAACTTCTCACATTTGTCACTCACTCACCCAGGACTGTGAAGACCCTAACCCTCTCATCCGAGCCCTCGCCGTTCGGACCATGGGCTGTATTCGTGTGGACAAGATCACCGAGTACCTCTGTGAGCCTCTGAGAAAATGTCTGAAGGATGAAGACCCCTACGTGAGGAAGACGGCTGCAGTGTGTGTTGCAAAGCTGCATGATATCAACGCCCAGTTAGTGGAGGACCAAGGCTTCTTGGACACTCTCAAGGATCTAATTTCAGACTCCAACCCCATGGTGCGACTCTATCTGATGGCATGTCTGAATTCATGCAAGTCTTGCAGATGATGTAACCTTTGACCCTTGTCTTTCTCTTTAGGTCGTCGCAAATGCTGTGGCGGCTCTGTCTGAAATTGCAGAGTCACATCCCAACAGCAATCTTCTGGACCTGAACCCTCAGACCATAAACAAGTTGCTGACAGCTCTTAATGAATGCACAGAGTGGGGGCAGATATTTATTCTTGACTGTCTAGCTAATTACACACCTCGGGATGATCGAGAGTCCCAAAGGTAAGATTATTATTTTCGTAGCGACTTGCACTTACATATTTCCTCTTCCTGCACGTCTGTGAACAGCTCCATTTAATTTCTTTGTTTCTCTCCTATTATCGTTATCATCTGCCAGCATCTGTGAGCGCGTCACCCCGAGGCTCTCTCATGCCAACTCGGCGGTGGTGTTGTCAGCAGTTAAAGTTTTAATGAAGTTTATGGAAATGCTCCCTAAAGACCTGGACTATTATGGCACTCTGCTGAAGAAGCTTGCCCCCCCTCTGGTCACGCTGCTCTCTGCTGAGCCTGAGCTGCAGTATGTTGCACTCAGAAACATCAACCTCATTGTGCAGAGAAGGTATATCGACAGAAAAGCAAATTTTTGCTCTCAATTTTGAATAGTCAGAGCTTAATAATGGTGCTTTTTTTTTTTGGTGGTAAAATTTTGTTCAATGTGTACGTTTAGACCTGAAATCCTGAAACATGAAATGAAGGTTTTCTTTGTCAAGTACAACGACCCAATCTATGTCAAACTGGAGAAGCTGGACATAATGATTCGTCTTGCATCTCAGGCAAACATTGCCCAGGTAACCATCAACCTATCCAAGATATATATATTCACCTTGATGAATGAAAATATCAACGAAATTTGATTTTTTTTTTTTTTTGTCAGTAATTTATGAAGAATGGTTACACAGTTTGATTTATTTCAAATGTTTATTTTAAACAAATGTTCACTTCATCTTGTGAAAATCCAAAATGGGGGAAAAAAAACTAAAAAGGAAGATTTTATGCAGAAATCATGTTATGTCCTGTGAAGGCAAAGAGGAGACTTGAAAGTCATTCAGCAGACAATCGCTGAAACTCTTTCCCAAGTAGGGTTAACTATAATGGATCATTGCTAAGAAGCTGGCTGTTCTTTGAGTGCTGTGTCCAACTTGAAAACTGGGGATGTGGGAAAAATGCTCAAGCAACAGAAATACCTTCAGCCTCGAGGAGCTTGTGAGGCAAAGCTGATTCAAGAGTTTGATGGAGATTCACAAGTTTTTGAATACAGCTGGACTCAAAAACCTGTTCTCTCACAATTCTCAACAAGCGGCAATGTCAGATGTCTGTCATTTTATCTCGTGAAAGGAGAAAAAAAGTTATCAGCACAGTGAAAAATTACTTAAAATATATTTGCTTTTTAGTAGGCTGACATTTCTGAATTAAAATCACTTTTATTGGTCTTCAAATTTTTTGAGAAAATTAATTTGGGGTTTTTCTTAACTTTAAGTCAAAATCATAGAACGAATAGAAACATCTGAGTTGTAGCTTTTCGACTGGATTGCTGAAATAAATGAGCTGTGTAATAATATTTAGGTTCATTGAGGTCTTAATCTAAGAATGCAAATGAAAAGTAAAGATCCTGTTTGTGTGGTGCCTGTTTTTACTCTAGGTGCTGGCTGAGCTAAAGGAATATGCAACTGAAGTGGATGTGGACTTTGTGCGTAAAGCGGTCAGGGCCATTGGCCGCTGTGCCATCAAAGTGGAGGTTAGTGGAAATCACAGAGCACTGTCGCCAAGTTTTGTTTGTCAAATGCTCTTCAGCAATCCTTCATATTGTTGCACTTACAGCAAAATTCTCATTCAAATGAATGCAAATGTTAACTGACCACTTGTAAGGCACAGCTTTATACACAAGGTGGCCCTGTTACCGAAAACAGTATGATTTTAATTCATTGTGCTTTTTATTTCAGACATGTAAAAATATTCTCATCTGCATAATGTTTTCCTCATTCCAGGAAAACACAAATACTCAAATCATTGTTTTAATAATGAGCTCTGGTTATATTCTCTAAATATTTGAAAACTGTTATTTTTAACATCTCTTGGGCATTTTTTTTTTCTCTTTTCCCACTATTAGCAATCAGCTGAACGCTGTGTCAGCACACTGCTGGATCTCATACAGACCAAGGTCAATTATGTGGTGCAGGAGGCCATAGTTGTCATCAAGGACATCTTCCGCAAATACCCCAACAAGTACGTTTTGTCCAACTCACCAGTGTTAACATTTACCTTTTCTCCATAAATTTCTAGAAAACATGCAATTTCACCATTTTATGTAGTTTTATTTAGTAAATGATTCCCACAAAGCTGCTGATTTACATAAAAATGTGGAGGATATTTACCGATAAACATGATAACAGTATTTGAGGTCATTTCAATAAAGTACTCTTTAGAGAGTGCTATTGATGTTATATTTTCTACATTCCTCATTAACAACTTCCACACTGAAGAGTGTGCTTCACATGAGGCTTTAGGGGAAATGACAGGTTGGAGCTAGTGGTTTTTGTCAGGTTCAAGCTGAAAATCACTCCAATTCAGAATATGTTTGTTTCTCTCTCTTTTTTTTTTTTTTTCCCCATTCTTAAAAGTAAAATACAAAATTTAACATTAATGGTTATTTTCATGTGATTAAAGGGAAACCTTTTTGTATGTATATGTTGTTTTATAAATGTTTGCCTGATAAGCGTTAGAAAGAGATTATAAGGAAGGATTTAGGGGCCTCCTTAGATTTTCTTTGACAACTTGCTGTGATTCCACATGGTCAAAGGTCAGGCTAATTTGGCGGCAGTGTGACTTCTACTGTGGACGGGATTCATGTGGCAGACAGGAAGCTTGCCCACTCAGCAGCACACCATCGCCCCGGAGTCGTGAGCCTTGAAGGGAGCAGCTTTGCAAAGCCTACCAGCTCTGCATGGTTCACGCTTTGAGCCAAATGAATCACCAGCTAGTCAAAGTTTGCTCTTTCCCATTAATTAGACATTTGTGCCTCAACATTGCTAGTAGTAAAACCATTATGCAAATGGGAGTATTAATTGCTGCAAATTTTATGCAGATCCGAAGAACCTGAAGCACTTCAGAGGGAATTAATAATAATAATAATAATAATAATACATTTTATTTGTAACGCACCTTATATTTCAAAGAAATCTCAAAGTGCTACAGAGACAAAAATAAATTGTAGAGCTTACAGTAAAACATACAATAATACATCTCACACCAAGTGGTGCCAAGATTAACATTAAAACTAAAAATTTAAAGTACCAGAAAAAAAATCTAAAATCTAAAAGGCCTGTTTAATTATGGTTGCACAGCTTGAATAAAAGGACTGAATTCGTTGCCTAAATGTGTGCAAAAATATATTTTCATTTGTCAGGCTTCTTAAAAAAATGCCACACTAAAGTGCTATTTGATATGAAATGGGTAATAAGTTGGGGCCTTATTTCACTACTTTGATATGCCCTAACAACAACTCCACCTTTTAGTTTCCTACCTTCTTGTTTTGGCAAAACATTACCAGGTTGGATTAAAATTGTATTGGAGACATTTGCAATTTGCATTATTCTTTTCATTTTCATTGCTGATTTATTATGTTTTTTTGAAAGTAATGTTTTTTGGTGTAACTCCTTGTAGGTATGAGAGCGTGATTGCCACTCTGTGTGAGAACCTTGATTCCTTGGATGAGCCAGAGGCGCGTGCTGCTATGATCTGGATTGTGGGAGAGTACGCTGAGCGCATCGACAACGCTGATGAGCTGCTAGAAAGCTTTTTGGAGGGTTTCCATGATGAAAGCACTCAGGTGTGTTTAGTAAGCTGCCAGGTTTGTTGTATGAAAAATGAGAAACATCTGATTGTGATCCAGTCAATGACTTCTAATCAGTGCTGGCAGAGAAGAGTGTATGTTTTCTGCATAAAAATTATTAATGTAGCTTTTTTTTGCTTCTTTAAATATTGCAACAAGTAGGAGGCATTAGTATAGATAAGCTTAAGTGTCAGTCTTCACCAGGCAGCATGTAAATCAAAGGTAGACCCTCACTTTGGATACATTTAGTCAAAAAGCCTGTCTTTTCATGCTCTCGTGTAGTTCACTGTTAGGTACAATGATTGTGTGGCTTTTCAATTCTGAAATTATGAAAGATGCAGCTCATAGTGGGAAGTGTAGAGCTGTAAAATATTGTTCCACCTGAATAAGTTAAGGTTTGACATGTTATTGCCTATAAAAGATTTTTTTTTGCTGGCAGGATAGATTTTCTTTTTTTTTTTAACCATGTTTCATAACATGGAGAAAAGATTCCCTTATTATATTGAATATATTTAAAACCACAAAACAAACTTAAAGATTGAAGATTTGTATATTTGTTCTGTATATTGAGGTTCAGAAACCAGTTGTTTCTTTAAATCTGCTGCGAAATCCATTTCAAAATGTTTAAATGTGCAGCTGTAACTCGTGTCCACCGTGACCCTTTTAGGTGCAGCTGCAGCTCCTGACTGCGATAGTCAAGCTGTTCCTGAAGAAACCCACAGAGACCCAGGAGTTGGTGCAGCAGGTCCTCAGTCTGGCCACACAGGTGAGAATAAAACTTATATATAAATTTTAAATTATTATCTTCAACGGTTTTCCATTCTGTACTTTAGTTGTTTCTACACATGCGCGTCCCATTTAACTTTGCACAATTATGTTTGGGATAGAATTTAAAAAGGAGTAAAAGTAACTTTTTTTGCTGCTAAAGTGATTTAAAATGTTTGATAATTGTGACTCTGGCACTTCAACATCTCACTAGCAGGACAGGTTCAGTCAATAATCAGCAACATCTTTGAGCTAAATTAACTGTAAACTCTATAACTAATAAGGTTATTATTTTAGTATATATCTGACGCTGCATAGAAACAATCTTACAGCTGAAATGTTTTGACTGTTTATGAGAGATTATAGAACGAAGCCCTGATCTTTCATTATTATGATTCCCAAGTGTTTTTAGATTCTTCTGTTCCATGTGATCTTGTCTTGTATGTCAATATAGCTGTATCTTAATAATTTGGAACCACTTATATTTTTCTATCTTGAACCTACTATGAAAAGAGACCGACTGTATCTACAGGCTGCATAAGTAGGAATTTATGTTGTCGATATATTTTATAAGATAATTCACTTTTATATAGTGCATGCTTTAACATAATAATGTATGTAATCCAACATGACCAGATTCAAGAAAAAGCTCACTGTATTACTTTTTTCTGTGTGGTGATGGTATTTTTAAATGTTTTCTGAAAAACAAAATCCAGCATTGCTTCATGAACACAAATTGTTTTTCTGTGAGACTTCTGCAGGTTAGCGCATAATCTACAGGATTTATCTTTACTCATCTCTCTTAAGAGAGGGATCTGTTACTTTTTTGCTGTTGGCCACTACATTGAGGCAAACTTAGTTTTAATACTGTTAATTCTCAGACCTTTGTCCCATATCAGGAACAGAGAGTCTAAACTATTTATTCTACATACTCCATGGATATTTATTGTCATTCCTCCACTTCTGTCTGCAGGACTCTGATAACCCAGACCTCAGGGACAGAGGCTACATCTACTGGCGCCTGCTCTCCACGGACCCTGTGGCTGCCAAGGAGGTGGTTCTGGCTGAGAAGCCTCTGATCTCCGAGGAGACGGATCTGATTGAGCCGACCTTGCTGGAGGAGCTAATCTGCCACATTGGGACTCTGGCTTCTGTCTACCACAAGCCTCCCAGTGCCTTTGTGGAGGGCAGCCGTGGGGTTCAACACAAGAGACTCCCAGGCAGTGCTGGATCGTGAGTTACACATTGAACCCTTTATGTTTTAACAGGCTTTTCTAAATTGATGTAGTATTTTTTTTACCTTGGGTTAAAGAGGAAATAATTTTTTTTTGTGCTGAAGATGCTTTGCACGTGATAAATTTACAATCTCTGTGAGCATGAATGTCACCATTTTGAGTCTTTTATTGATGCATTAAATCAATCTATTGATCATAAAACTCGCTTTACTGTGGGGATTGGCACTGGCTTCACATCAGGTTTCAGTCCTTTTCAGTACTTTGGTTGTTTCTGAACATTTTGACCAATTTCCTCTCCAGTTTTAGTTAGACCCAATTCACAATGAGCCTATATGCCCTTTTACCTTCCTTTTGAAACAGCAATTTTGAAATCCATCCCCAAGGACACTGAATTTAATTCAACTACAGATTAGTGAACTGTTCTTAAAAGGCTGGTTTCTGAACATGCACCAATCAGTTTAAATGAGGTCTACTATATCTGACTTTAATTTTTTTTAAAAAGAGCTTATCCAACCCAAGTTTTGATGGTAGCTTATTTAAAAGTATTTGTTTATAATTCCACACTGGAAACATAAAAGTTCAGATGTGTCCTCAAAGCCCCAAATAAAGTGGCATTCATCTCTGTGGCGAGTTCATGTGTACTGTTTATTAGTAATGACACATTTTAACTTAGAAATCGCTGAGCTTGTTTAGTTCATCCTGTCATTTTGAACTTGTTTTACCTCTTGCTAGTGGAGAGAGCGTTGAGAGCCCAGATACGGGCTCTGCAGCTGGAGTTTCTGATGCACCGCCTGCAGTCATACCATCCCAGGGTGACCTCCTGGGCGACCTCCTCAATCTTGATCTGACACCCCCTGCCACCACTGGACCCCCACCCCCAGCCACTTCTGGCATGCAGCTGGGCGCCATGGACCTCCTTGGTGGGGGACTGGACAGCCTGGTACGTTTCAGAAGACCACTACTTGAGTCAATCTGTCAAGTTTAGCTCATTTATAAGCTTAATGTCACTGGGCTAAATTATGAAACATTTTCCTTTCGATTTTCACATTTTGTTCTTTTTTTTTCTTTTACTTTTTATCTTATCTGTTCTTCTTTTCTTTGTTCAATGCTGCACCTGCAGATGGGGGATGAGTCTGAGCCGGTAACTACAGAGAAAGGGCACGATGTTTATCAGTCATATAAAACCATTTAAAAAAAGTCTTAAAGAGCCCATTTCGTGCTTTCTTTCGGGACCTTTAGAAACAGGAACCTCAGGTAGATGTTGCGCTTTGTCCCTTTGTCTTTTAAAAGCTTCACTTTAAAACCTGTCTGCTCATCAGCCAACACAATAAAACCAGTGCTAAAGAATGTTGTTGATGTAGCAATTTTCTGAGCAGAGTTGTAATCCTCGACACGCTGTATTCACTCAAGAAATGCTTACAAATGGTAAATTGTTTAGATTTCTTTCTGCCTCAGACAAAACAGTTTTCTTTAAATGTTTCTGCTTATATTCCCCTGCAAATCTAAATAAGAGGAAGAAAGACATCAACACACTATTTTTAACAACACAGTTTCTCTTGAGATCCCTACATTTCCACAGAGGCTTAAAGTTTTATAAAATTATTAATAATTACTTTTACACACTCTTATCCCACCACTGAAATCTTTCCCAACTAAACTGTGGAAAAGACACAACCTGTGCTCTTTGTGTAACGCAAATTTGGTGGACTATTCAAACTGATTTTTATACCAATCAAATAAAGTAGAGACTTTACTTTGAATTCTTCACAGTTTACGGATGAACTCCAGCCAGGTTAAAGTTTTAAGTTATGCTACATTTATTGAAACAACTCAGAAGTGGAAAATCATTACAGCTGTGTAATTAATAGAATTTTTACCTTGCAGGAAAAGTAAAAAAAAAAAAAAAAAAAAAAAGCATAATATGGGCTCTTTAACCCCTGGTTACCTAGTTTCCACACACCTGCTTTGATATTTTCATTCATTTATCATCTCATATTGTTTTGACTTGGGCAGCTAGCTTGATGCTAAATCCCTGAGGCCATCGCTCATCTTATTTTTTGGCTCTGCAATGTGTTTCGTCTTTCAATCAGCCGCCCATTCCACTGCGGACGGACACTCCTCAGTCACCTCAGATTCCGCATCAGTCCCCGTCGCCCCCAGATTACAGCCCCACTGAGGTCGGTCCAGTGGACCACGCTGGGCCAGTAAAGGCCAGCAGCCCTATATAGAGCCTTATTGTTCCACTATTTCCTCTCCATAGCATCCCTAGCAGTAATCGCTTCCTGTTTGCACTTGTTGTTGCACTGTTGTTTGTCCCATTCAATGAAGGTGGGACTTTACTGAATCACAAATCACAAAAGTCTGTCTTCAGCCTTCAGTTTGAGATGCATTTCAATAAAACCTGTCGAATTTCACTTTAGTAAGAGTAAAGCATACACGTCCTTTGTCTCTATGTACATCTCCTTTATTTTATTTATTTATTTTTTTACTGTTCCTTGCAAATGTATTCGTACCTTTGAACATTTTAATATTTTGTCACCTAAAAATCACAGACTTAAATGTATCTTATTGAGAAATAAAAGATAAACACAAAGTAGTTCCTAATTGTGAAATGGAAGGAAATCTGTCCCTGGTCTTAATTTTATGTTTAAGTAATATCTGAAGAGTGCCACAGATTCTGAATTTGCTTCTTGTTGCTGCTTTTTAATAAATGCCGGCTTAGTGAAGTGTATGACTTATAGTTTATGACTGATAATTGCTCTGTAGAAAAATTTGCTCACCTCTCTGTTGCTCCTCTCGAGATGCCACAGATAATATTTACTAATCAGGTGGCTTCTTGTTGCAATTGGTTTTACTGGCTTTTATTCTGAGGTTTCAGAGCAAAAGTCATTCAGCAAAAGCTGAATATATACATGCATGCCACTTTTTTAATCATTTATTTTGGTAAAACAGATTGGAATCCATGTATTGTTTTTGTTCCACTTCACAATTATGATTACTTTGTGAATAGCTGTGACTATGCCACTTAAAATCCCAATACAACAGAATATTTTTGCAGGCATCAGTAATAGTTTAAACCCTATAGCTACCATTAACCACACAGACATTTTCTAGCTCGTTTCACTCCTCCCTCACCCTCTTCATTCCTTTTAGGGCGTTATCTAGTATTTTCTGTTCATTATATAGTTTTTAACATTCCTTTTGTGCCTACTCTTCATGCTCAGCTCGGAGGAGACCTTGGAGGAAGTTCGGCTGTAAGTCCTTTTTATTAATGATGTTTTGAGGTTTAATGGTCTCCTACGGGGTAACACTGAAGGTACCATATGTTTTATGACCCTTAGATGGGGGCTGGTTTTGGTGCTCCTCCAGCTGCACCAACAGCCTCATTCAGCGCTCCTGTTAGCGGTGGACTGGATGACCTGTTCGATCTTGGAGGTGGCGTCGGTATGCCCATGGGAGCCTACAGCCCACCAAAAACAGTAAGTTTGTACTCCAGGATTGAAATTCACTGGTTGCATATTCATGGAGCCCTAACAATTCATCACTTTGTCCACAGGTTTGGCTGCCAGCCATGAAGGGCAAGGGCCTTGAAATATCTGGCACTTTTGCCCGCCGTGCCGGTGTCATCCAAATGGAGATGACTCTCACTAATAAAGCAATGAGTATCATGACTGACTTTGCCATCCAGTTTAACAGGAATAGGTTGGATCAAGTTCTATCTTTTATTTGTTTACGTTTATATCATGAGTTGAGTTTTGTGAAATTTCTTCCTCTTTGTTTGTCTTTAGCTTTGGTCTCGCTCCAGCTGGTCCTCTCCAGGTTCTGACCCCCCTCAGCCCCAACCAGAGCATCGAAGTGACCCTTCCACTCAACACGGTTGGACCTGTTATGAAGATGGATCCACTCAACAATCTGCAGGTAAAACCTACACTATGAACAACATTTCTAAATGTTACCTGGCCGGATTAGTTTTACATTCAGGTTCAGTGCCTCTCTGTCAATCACTAGCTGCGTTTCCATTACAAATGCGCACAAATCTTTGTCGATATTCTGCTAATGTCGAAAAAACACAATTTTGCAGTTGCAGTGTTTCCATTAAGTAAGAAATGAAATTAAAATCACATGTGAATATGCTTGTTCATACAACAAGTTATTAAAAACAATAGCAGCTGACTGAGTAAACAATTACATGATATACATTCATAACTCAGCCCTGATGCTGGCACTCATCATCTATCAGCCATCAAAGGAAACATCTTATTCAGGCATTGGAGCGACAAGCCCGTATACTTGGCAGCGGCTACATATGCAGTGTTTTTGAGAAATTGTAGTCTGTGATTTCACAGAAGAGCTACGGATTCAACACATTTGAATGACAACTTTTTATGAAATGTGCAATGCTGTGAGGGCTCTGGTGGAGCCAGCTGCCCGTTGTCCAAAAAAAAACCCCAAAACAAACCATCATCCTCCTACGACTTCCTGTCGTCTTCTTTGTGGTTTTCACCAGTAGTAACATCTGGCCAGTGTTCTGCAAAAAATGTTTTTCCATTGCAATTTTGCAAAATACATTTATTTTAATATTGCTGAAAACCCTCCTCATCCTGGTCCAGAAATGTTTTTTTTCTTCAAAAACCTTAGTTTTTTCAAAATTGCCTTGTCTTCATTACCACATTATCAAATCTATTTTTGGAATTTCAAGCAATTTTCTGATTAATGGAAATGCAGCTAGTTCAGACTCATGATTGAACAGGTCAACATGATCAGGTATCAGTGCAAAACAGAGCCCTAATGCTGCTCAGCTCTTTTTGACTCATTGTCCTGAATGTATCCTTTGAGACGCTGTCCAAAAATGACCAAGTGCATCGCGTTGTTATTCTACCACGCTGTTAAAGTCCCATTTTGAGAATAAAACGTTTTAAACCTGAAACATTCACCAACGCTACTGTGAAAGGTTGTAAACGGAGCGATGGCCGGGTTTTGGTCTCTGTGCCTCTTTTTGACTGGGCTGACTATTGCTGCTTGCACCTGGTGAAGGAAGATAAGCCTGCTAAAGGGCGGATGAGAAAAGTGGGGATGGTCATTAATGGTTTCAGATGCCTCCTCCTTTTTCACCTTGCCTGAACAGCTTTCCTAATATTTCTACTTTTCCTCCTCTATGAACAGTATCAATCTGGCCTATTTCCACTGTTTATAGCAGATTTTTCAGTTTTATTTTATAGGATAATTGCACATGCAGATGCCATCTGTATTCATGTCAACTTTTGTATTTTCATTTTCATGGGATTTGTAGCGAAGTCCTAGCATAGTAATGAAATCATATAAACCGCACGATGCTAAGCATGTCGCACAGACTTGACGATCTTTAAAAATTGAGGATGCCAAAGTTGCAACACCAATATTACCTTTTCTAATAAAGCTCCATCTCAAAAACGTTGCGTTGTTTGTGCTCCTGCATCTTAGGAATAAGATGCTGCATTGAATTATTCATGACTCACTCTTCTAGCAAAGCTGCAGCTCTTTATAAAGCTGGGTAATGACAGTATCATTGCCGACTCTACTTGTTTCTGCAGATGCTTCCTTTGATTAGATCTTTGTTTATCTGTTTCACTCTTATGGACCGTAAAGCTGACTGAGAAGCTAAGGCAAACAAATTCCTTATTAAATCTACAGCTTGTCAGGTAAAATCTTTGGAGTATTTATAAATGTTCTCATTTATCCTCTTTTTTTTAATCCTTGTCTCCTCTTTATTTCTTTTTTTATCTTTATTTTTAGCACTCTTGATGCATTTTAAGAACTCTATTTATAGATCAGAAACTTTTGCTTTATTTAGATTATTGGTGTCATATTTCAAAATAGCACACTGCAAAAATTATTTTTTTTAAATCAAGAAACCATCAGTAAAAATGTTCGTATGTCAGTGAATATAATATGTAAAATATTAAGATAAAGATAAATACTGTGTATGTTGAAACATTTAAAGAACAAAACGAAAGAGTAATAATTCTGCACCGTTTTATGCTCAACACAGTTTAAAGCTAATTTGTAGAGCAGATCATGTGAACTCTTGGTACAAAAGGTCACGTTTCTTGAGGCTCATTCCTCCCACTTCCTCTAGACAAAACTCTAGTGGATTCATTGCTCTTATCAGAGCCTTGCTTGGAGAAAAATAGAACCTGGAGCTAAATAAAGCTTTGAGTCATGTGTCCAGAAGAACATTCATGCTTTTTAGATATTTATAAGCATTGGAGCAATGCAGTTTCTTTCATTTGCTGTTTTTATTGAGAGTTTAACTCATTTTATCACATAGATAAAATGATCAAATGAACCCTGCTAAAGCTGTTTTATCTGCTTCTGCGAAGGCTGGACTGATTTATTTATTAAACCATGTGGATTGGCAGTGGGACATCATTGAGTACGGTGTGTTGTTCAGTGGCTGGCTCTGAATACCTAGAAAGCAGGATGGCAAATGGCCAGTTCTGTCATTGGATGTGTTTTTGATTTTTCTTTTGTTTATTTTTGATGAACAGATTTGTGATCGACAAGATTGACAACACTGAAAACAATCAAGTGCTGATTTGCTTTGAAATTATGGTTATGAGACCAACCCTGAAAACAATAACATTCAATCCAGAGATCATCTCACACTTTAAGTTGTCACTTTTCAAAGCAGTTGTCACAAACACATTTGAAACATTACTTGTTTATTTTATTTTATTACTGTTTGACAGGTTGAAAGCTGTTGTTGACTAAATGAAAGGTGCCAACAGCCTTGTGATCTGAAATTGTGTTTTTCAGAGATTCATTTGAATTTGTGAAGTCTGTTTCTAAATAAATAACTCTGTGGACTGAATTTGGAGGATAGTTGCCTACTCCGACTTTTTGGACTATACTAAAGGAAGTGAAAAGCACTTGAAAAGTAATTATTCTTAGGTGGCTTCTTGTTTCTCCTCTCATCCAAACTTAATCCCCTCCCCGCAGGTGGCTGTTAAGAACAACATTGACGTGTTTTACTTCAGCTGCCAGTACCCCATCAGCATGCTGTTTGTAGAAGACGGGAAGATGGGTGAGTGCTTCCTTGCGAAATAGCTTCACACAAGTGCCTCCGAGCCCTGCTGACGTCAGCCGGCGTACTATAAGCAACCCTCGCTGAAAGATTGATGCCTATGTGACTGTTCCTGGACGTGTGCTGGAAGAGTCCACCAGCTAAAAGCCTGCCGCTTCACATGGCAGGGCAGATTATACAACAGGGCCATTTTGAGTCCTCTTTTTGTTTTTCTTTTGTTCTTGAGTTGCTGTTTGATTTATTTGGTGAAAATGTGTCAGCATTTGTCCCTGTGGAGCCGTCTGATGGGGCTAGCAGCATGTCTGCTGCCAGAGGCTGAGAGCTAATGCTCCACAGCCAAAGCCACAGCAGGACACCTTGTCTCGACAGTTGAAATGAACTGCTCACAGCTCCGTTTTTTATTTTTTATTTTTTATTTTTTATCTCTGCTGCACTGTGGGAAAACTCACAGAAACACAAATGGTGCTGCTATTGACCCATATATTTCTGTTCTGGAACTGACCCAATGATTGCATGTCTTTATTAACAGAGAGACAAGTTTTCCTTGCCACATGGAAAGACATTTCTAATGACAACGAGGCCCAGTTTCAGATCAAAGACTGCCATCTCAGCTCGGGTAAGACGGGAGGTTAATGAAAAGGAAAACACATCACCGCACAAATCTGTCACCGTGCTCTGCAGCCTCTTTTCATACTAAAATAGCCAGACAGAGACGTGTCTATCTCAAAACTAATCCCAGCTAATGAAGCAAATTGTATTTGATAAAGATTCATCAGCTGCACTCTCTATTTATGTGTCATAAATTATTTTTACATGAGTGTGAGCAGCGCTGAAGAGAAGAATTCATAATAATGGCTTAATGGAAAGTTACCCAGACAGATTGAATTTTCTTTTCCAGGAACAAAGAGAGAGGATTTCATGTCCTGCTGGGATGCATCAGGGAGACTGAGGCTGCGGAGATGAGTTGTTTTAGAATTAGAAACTACACAGGTGTTTCACAGAAAACCCGGGGTGAAAATGTCTAGGGCAGGTTAAGGGAACAAGAGATTCTGCAGGGTCCAGTGCATTTAATGACAGATGGTCTCGGTGCATGACAGAAGTCAGTGAGGGGTTTAGGTTTAAATATCTGAGCTCAGATAAACTGTTCAGCACCATTTTCAGCAGTGAGGTTGATCTCTTGTTGCGTTCTTTGTTTACAGATGCAGCCTCCAACAAACTTCAGGGTAGCAACATCTTCACCATCGCTAAGCGTACCGTGGACGGCCAAGACATGCTGTACCAGTCCACCAAGCTCAGCAACGGCATCTGGGTTCTGGCTGAGCTCAGGGTGCAAACAGGAAACCCGACTTTCACAGTGAGTCTTGCACAACAAACTGTTCAGTCTAATCACTGCTCTCAAAACTATCTTAATTATGATTGTGCTGCTAATTACTGCAGAGGGAAACAGCTGGGAGGAGACAAGGTCACCTTCAGTGATTTAGTTTGAAAGACCATTAAAATATTGAGAAATATTTCACTATTAGAACAATCAGACAATGGAACCCTCATCTAAATGAAAGACGAGGGACAGATGGATTCCTTTGAAGAAGAAAAAGTTTTTGTTTTTTTTCCACAAGCTTACTTTCCAAGCTTTCTATAACCTATTACATCCATGGATACACTTAATAAATTGCTGAAGTATTCACACCCCTTAAACCTTTTCATTTTTGTCAGATCAACAACAACCTCTACTATACCGTTGACACATTTTATGTCATATATCTGCACATAGTTTTAATTTCTGCATAGGATTAATAGTTTTTTGGTAACACTTTATTTGAAGGTGTGTGCTTAAGACTAGCATAAACATGACATAACCTGTCATGAACATTAAGGCATCTTCTTGAATGTTTGACTGTTGTCATTCGGTAAGATTTTCCTTTTGTAACTTAACTAAATTTTACATTATTTTGCAAATACGTTTTGGGCGATTTGCATTAGTATTCAGCCCCTTTCTCTTTGATACCCCCAAATAAAACTGATTGTCCTCAGAAGTCCACCTAATAGGCAGATAAAGCTCACTTGTGTTTCACATAATTGCAGTACAAATCCAGCTTTTCTCTGAAGGCCTGGGAGCTTCATTAGAGGACAAAATTCACATTTAAATTTGCTTAAGAAGAAAAGGATTCATGTTCATAGAAGTAAACGTTAGATGGTCGCCATCCTACATTGTGCAGATTCTCTCGTTGTTTATTAATTGTGTTTTGCTTCCCCTGTCATCCTGCAATATCTAAATGAAGGTGCAGGGTTGTAAGAATAACAGTTTTTTTTTTTCTTCAAAGAAAACACCAATTTTTGACCTTAATTTCACAAAGATGTTGTATGAGAACATATTATAGTTGATGAAACCAAACAGGAAATTTTGGGACATAATTCCAAAAGGCTTAGCACAGAGTCCCAGTATAAGTCAGCATTGGTAGCATAACACTGAGATCAGTTTGATCCTCCTCCTGGCTCTGATTGGTTGTTTTTGACCGAGCTGTGTATTTTTGGAGATAGCTGTAGGATCACAGAGAGGAGATGAAAGAGCTTGATTTTTTTTTTTTTCTTTTTCTTCTGCAGACTCTGTCTAATGTCATACAACATAGTGACAGTTTAAACAAATATGTAAACACACACAGAGATATATTTTTAATAAAAGCTACATACTGCAGCTTTAATGAGAAGGTGGGAATGAGTGAAGCTGACTCCTACCAAAGAAAACTGAATCAAAAGGTGCTTCAGATCATGCTGATTTAAGTCTGTGCATAAAGTGAGCAAGGTCATTCAATTTAGTTTAAGAACCTTCTGCACTGAATAAAGTCGGAATGATTCAGCGATCAGACTGTCACTGCTCCATGACGACAATCGAGACTATTGACGTTCTGGGATCCGAGTGAACAAGCAGCTGTGACAGAGACGGATGCACAGCGATGAACGGCAAACTTTCTCAGTATTGTGTGGGTGTATTGACGTGTTCCTGTCCGTTATGACGTTGCGCGTCTCTGATTTGTCAGCGAGTCTTGGTCATGAAGTTGATGGATTGTGTTTGGCGTACAGATCCAGAACGAGTGGTGACCTTGATGCGACTCACCTCCCTGCTCATTCCTCCGTCAGCGTTCGCCTCATGTTTAATTTATAAGGCGGCGTCAGCTGTCTTTTTGTTTACTCCTGTCTGGCCCAGTCAATTTATCAGTCATCCATTGTGTGGTCATTAAATACTCCGAATTTTCTTTTGGTTCACACTTCCCTCAGTTTATCAATCATTGCACAGACCAACCTGTTAAACAGAAATGTAATTTGAGTAATAAGTATCCTGAGCGATTGAGGAATATTTGTTACCCTGGAAGAAATGCGTAGTTTATTTTTGTATTTCACAGCACATCCTGTTTTATTAAACTTTAATGATCCAGGAAGCTTGCTCTTATCCTGCAGAATTTTCTCTTCCTTTCTTTATTCTGTTCTGATTCATTTTAAAGTCCAAAGTATTCCTCAGTGTTGCTCAAAGTTCACTGGTTCAGTGCCATTCAGAATTATTTAAAGCAACATGGGACCTTAAAATTAAATTTAACATTTTCCCTTCTCACATTTATTTTATTTAACTGATTTTTTTTTTTTTTTTTTTTTTGTAAAAACCTCCTGAGTATAATTTTAGTCCTAAAAAGTCTTTTTTGCCTGGGTTAGCCTGCAATTTGCTTAATCCTTCTCATCATCATCTCTGACCTATTTGCCTCTTCCTGTTGAAGATGATGGATCCCCACAGCATGATGCTGCCACCGACATATGTCTCAGTGGGGATGGTAGCATCAGGCTGATGTGCAATGCTAGCGTCCCATAACATATGACATTATGCATGTCGTCTCAGAAAGTTTTATCTTGGTCTCTTCTGACTAGAAAAGCTTCTTTCTCATGTTTCTGTTTTCTATTTTCTTGCCCGTCCTTCATCGAGGTCAAACTAATAGTTGCCCTGTCAGCAGTTTTCTCCCACCTGAGCTGCAGTTCTGTGCGACTCCTCCAGGGTTACCACGATCGTTTTGATCACTTCTCTCCTTTCATAACCTCTCCGTTTAGATTTCACACCATACTGTTCAGATGACTGATTCAAGATCAAGATATCCTCAGAGCTTTGGGATGTTGTCTCTTGATCTAACGCTGCATCAACTGCATTTGTTCACTGATTTTTTTTTCTTCTCGAATGAACCTGTTAAATGCAGGTCAGCTGTACTGATTAAATTATAACATGAGAAAATGTAAAAGGAGGAGCAAATGGTTTTGCATGGCACAGTAGGCTACAAATTGTGCAGTGAACGTCGGCGCAGAGTTTATGTTGCTGCATGCACATAATGTACAGTGACGCTGTGAGCTGCTGCCTGCTGCAGGGCCCCAGCGCTCTCTTGGCACAGAACATTAAAGTCAAGCTGCCAAAGCCTTTTGTCGAACGCTATTTTTAGACCTGAAGGAGTAAAGCGCTGCCACTGCATTTTTTACTGGGTTTTACTGTGTTTCAGAAAACAAACAAACAAAAAAAAAGGATTAAGAATCATTTTCTTCAGAGGAAACATACAACACTTATGGGTTCTTTTTTTTTTTCTTAGTTTCTTTTTTCTTCTTTCTCCTGCTCTGCACCCAGTGTTGTTTTGAACCATAATCATAGCTTGGCCTATTTTTCCTCATAATCTAAACTTGATTGACTTCAGCTCTCCCACGATACCTTTCTATTTATATGAACTATTAAATCTTTGTCCCAGTTCCACTCTCCAATCTGCTTCTTGCTAACTCTTTAGAAATGTGTTTAATTATTTAGGAAGCTAAATAATTAAAATTCACAATTTTGAATTCAGATTTTTATTTTGTTTTTGAATTTTTTTTACAAAAAAAACCCAAAAGATTTTACAAAAGAGATCTACTCACTTTGAAAATTGGGTAAACTAAGATCTTTATGGGGGAACAGAAATATAACAATTTATTAGTAACATGGAAAAAAGGAGCTCTAAACTTGCACTGCTGAAGACTCGTCACCTATTAAGTTGATATGACTGTATTCGTTGTCTCCAACATTCACATTTTTTCACACAATCACACCTCCCTTTGCTGAAAACAGCTGTCTGCTGCAGGCGAAAACAACTCTACGAAGGCAATGGGAACAAAGAAAAAGTGAGAAGTTTTCGCGCAGACAGAAAACACTGCAGAGTGGTTTTATTCCTGTATGAAACGTCAGCTGCAGCTCCTGTCTACTCCCTTTAACGACCTCAATTCCCATCTCTGAACTTATCTATACTGTATGTCTGGGTGCTTTGGGATGCTGCTCATCTTCTTGACATGAAGCTGGGGTGTTCTCATCTGCCATCTCCTGTCCCCATGGCAACAATGTGACCAGTGATGTTGGCTGCTTTTTTAATGTTTTTATTTTTTATTTTATTTTCCTCTTCTCTGCCCACCTCTACAGCGTGTTCTTACTGTTGTCAGTGAACTCAGAAATAGACACCATGAAGCTCCATGAATACACAAGACTTCAGTTTGCCTACCGATCCATTTCTGTTCAGCATACGAATATTATATGTCAGGATTCTCAGGTTTTGAGCTTTATTGCTTGGGTTTTTTTTGTAATTGAAAGCCAAAAATGTTAATTTCTCAATGTCACACTTATGGCTCAGCTCAAAAGTTTACATACACTCATAATTGGCACAAATGTTATTTTATTTTGTGTTATTTTAGTTTGGAGCTGTTTGTGTGATTTGTTCTTTTTTTTTTTTTTAAGGTTGCCTGGTAACAAAATTAACAACTTTAGTCGTTTGATACAGGACTCATTGTTTTCTTTTCATTGCAGTTTCACAGTAATCCACTGTCAGAAATATACATACACTCCAATGGATATGCAGTTAAATGTTCCTGAGTAAATTTGGGTAAATCTGGGTTCAGTTGCGGATCTGGTGTAATTCTGGATGGTTACTTGACCACTCTTCATGGCAGATATGTATAAATTCATTTTGTTGGATTAGTTTGTTGGTGGGTTTTAGGTCAAATTTGAGGTCATTCTTGTGTTGGAACATCAATTCCTCTTGCAACAGGAAGCTGCTGTTATGTGGATGAACCCTCAGCTTCATGCTACCATCTCCACTCTTCAAAGTAGGAATATTTTGGTTTTTGTTAGGTTTGGAAGCCCCACATTGACTCCTACAAACATATTTCTTGTCTTCAGAAAGCTCGGTCTTTCATCAGACCAGAAAACTTTTCTCCAGAGAGAGTTTAACTTTTCTCTGCAGGAAAACGTGAAGGAGTTGATCTTGATGGATCTCAACATCTGAGCTCATTTCTCTTCATTTAAAGACACAGTTTAGAGAATAATGAATGGGAAAAAAAACAAAAAACATTAGCAATGTTTTTGGTATCAAAATAATCAGATGAGGGAGTAACTAGGATAGCAGCTCAGAAAAATATTAACATGATAATTGGTTTCTGTGACGCATCTTTTCAACTTTGCTTTGTTTTTCCTGATTAAATCTTTTAATTGTTGATTTGTCTCCCTCCAAGGAATCACACTGATTTAACTCGTTTTTATTTCTTATACAGATAATCTGCAGACTTTATGTTTTATGCAGGCTTATTTCTGGACGCCTGTCGGGTTTCTCCTCAGAAACTTCCCAGCCGGTTGTTTTCTTCTTTCTTTGCATCCGTTACATTGCTTTCCTTCCTTACTCTGACCTGTTGATTCTGTGGCAGCAGGTCAGATTTATTCATTTCTGCTATTTTATCTGTTTCTTAAGGTTTAAGCTAATATTCTTGCTAAAATATTTTGCGAGAATTATTGTTTTTTTTTTTTCTGGGATACAAATAGATCAGCTCAAACAAGTTTACCTTATATAAAATCACCAATAAGTCATATTTGTTACAGTTTTGTTCACTCTTTTACATACTGAAGACATTGAAACAAATGTTTGACACTTAATTTAATTGAATCACTTTTATAGAGAAATTAGTCTTTTTTTTTTTTTTTTTTTTTTTTTTTTTTTAGCATTGTAAGCTTCATTATAGGTGATATTTACAGGTTTTTGTTGCAGTTCACAGAACTGACTGTTTCTTTACTGACTGGAAAACACAGTGTGTACATCACAAATTAATCTAGGACAGTACACAGAAACCTCTCTGGCTCATGATGTTGCAGTTTGAGATTTTATTTTTTCCCACCCGGAGCTTGGCGCTGCAGAATCAAAACACTTTGATAGTAAATGCTCATATTTTTTTCAAAAAGGAAAATAAAACTGTGTAGGAAGAATCCATTAATATTTAACTCCCCGTTTTCCCCTCTTCTTCCTACTTGAGTTTGTAATTTCCTTGCTTTTATGCTCTGAGGACGTGGCGCCGGCTGTTATTTTAAAAACAAGCCGTCCTCCTGCGTGCTGCCGTTAGGAGTTGTGCACAGCAGCCGCAGCTTCTGCGCTTCCTGCCATCTTGCTGATAGCAGCACAGCTGTCTAAACGCCGCCAGCAGCAGCGTGTCGTAGTGAAGAGCCCGGAGAGCCGAGGCAGGCTTTGCGCTGCTGCAGCGTTGTTTATCGACAGCCCTACGTTTCCCGCGTTGCGGCTCTTTCAACGCGTCATCCCATTTCAGGTGAATACCTGATCAGTGTAATTAGGATAATGGAGCAAACATTATATAGAATTAGTAGCGCTGATACGGGCACAGGCAACAGACAATTGATGGCTTATAACAAAATAAGTGAACACACCGGCTTGTAATTAGGATAATGGAGGATTACTCAACATAATATGAATTCAGAAAGGGAAAAAAAAAAAAAATCTGCATCAAATCCAGTGAAAAGCTTCAAATAAATATGAGAAAAGGGGTCACACTGTCCTCTTCTGCTTAATAAGATGAAAGATCCAGCCGTCGCTGCAAGCAGCTGTTTGAAAATGCGCCTCTTTACCTGAATGTGCCACTCTTGGGTTTGACTGGTCCGCCTCGGGGTCGTAAAACCACAATGTGACCCTGCCTCCTACGCACTAATCAGCTCCTCCTCAGTGTAACAAATGGGATTCTGAGAGGTGACGGTGATTACTGCAGAAAGAGCGCCAGCGCTTCGCCGTCTCTGTGGGGGGGGACAGGTTGTCCTCGTCCTTCTCATCAGAGACGCATGGGTCATTAAAGCTTCTGGCTGCCACAGGGCTGAGAGGTTTTCACTCCTGCAGAATTTTAATTACTGCATTTTTTTTTTTTTTTCTCCCGCCAAATCCTCTCGGTCCGATTTGCTTTCTGCGACACCATGATAGAATCTGGACTGATGCAAGCAAGAACCCCCGCTGCCTGGTGTTCCCTGTAAACGGCACGCTCCTGGTTGTGAGAAAATAATATCTGCAGTCTGACGGGAGAGAGGAACGGGGGGGTAACTCACTTTATGATGCTCCATTAAATCCAGAACCTTTTCCCCAGCTGAGGCCGACATCAAAGAGCAGACAGGCTGCTGCTGTTTTCCTCCAGTGTGCTTATGTATCTGTATTTCTGTCCGTAGGTCTGCCTGTGCCTGATAAGACTAAATTAAGGGGCTTTTAATCCGAGGCTCTTTTTGTTTTTTGTTTTTTTTCTTCTCCCATGTGAGAAATAATTATTTCTGTCCCGATGAAGATGTTTTAATGAGTGATCATGTCTTTCTAATTTCCCGTCCTGGCCTGATTTACCAAAAGAAATCTCTCAAAACTCGACTCAAGAATGTTGATTTCTGAGGTTTCTATCGGTATCATTCATTTTTATGCTCTATTTAAATTTATTTCAATTGGTTTTGTTTTTTCTTTGCTTTATCTGTTTATTTTGCTTTTTGGCTTTACTGAGTGATCAAAAGTTTTTTTTTTTTTTGTTTGTCAGTAAAAATATGGAATTCTCTTTAATGTTAGGCTAAGAAGAACAGGAAAAATGCCTAATTTAAACCTTTTTTGCTCTTTCATTTTCTAAAGGGCAACAGTCTCACGCCTTGATTTATATAAAACCTGACATTTTGGATTTACCACATCATATTTTAACATTTTGATTTTGTCCTGTACTGACTAAAAGCATTTCCCCAAAAATGAAAGGATCCATTACTAAAAATATTTTTTAGAAGCTCGATCGCTGATGAACTGCTGGTGTTCTTCAATGTTTGTTGCTGTTTTCACACTGGTGCGTTTTTTTTAAAGTTAAAAAAAAAAAATAATTGAGCTTTAACTCTAAGTCATGAGTTATCAAATATTTCTGAAGAAATAATATACTTAGAGGAACATCTTTGAGCACAAAGATTTTAGATGAGATTAAAGAGTCAGTAGTCTCATTAATCAGATCCTTCTGTCCCTCAGGTGTGTCTGAAGTGCAGAGCTCCAGAGGTTTCTCAGTGCGTCTTCCAGAGCTACGAGGCCGTGCTGAAGAACTGAGCGAACATCCGACCGTCCGCTGCGCTGCATCGACCTCCTGGCACCTTCTTCTGCCCTTTCTCAGCAACACGTCGACCAGGTTGCAGCCTGGCGCAGCGCAGAAACGCCGTCCTGCAGTCATATTGTCCTTTCAGTAGACGGCCTCGCCGTCGGTTGTAACCAATCAGAGCAGCACTTTCAGTTCCCGCAAAGACAGCGCCGATTTCAGGCTTACTATCTTTTAATTATGTTTAGTTCAGGATTTTCATCTTGAGCTAAATTATCATCGAACATCTCCAGTCTTTCTTGCCTTTCCCTCATAATGACCCATACTCATTAAGGGCCAGACGGCGGACTGACGTCTGTCCTTGTGACTTTCTCTGCATGAGGCTCTGCAATCATTTTCTAGCCCCACTTCTCTGCAAACTTCTATTTTTAGCTCCCGCAATCAGCAGGTGAGCCATCAGCTTCAGTATATTTATTTAGGGGTGAATTTAAGTTGAGGAGCAGTAGAAAGAGGCCTGTGTCTGGTGGACACATAATTACTTAAACTACACTATAGTGATTTTTATAAAGTTTTCTTTAATATCTTTACGGAGCGGTGGATTTGGATTTACTACTGTTTCTCAAAGCTGAATGTCTGTCCGACGTGTGCATGGAAATCTGTTTCTTTTGTTTTTTTTACATCAATATCTTGACATTTAGAGACTAGCAGCAGGTGTCGGCTCACTGCTCTCGTGCTTAGTCATTCCATGGTTTAATTTGTGTTTTGTATTCTCCCTGTTAGTGTTCATGGAGCAGGCTGGAAGAGAGCCTCAGGGTGCAAGGTTTCTTTTTTTTTAATATGCCCTGTCGGTTCCTGCGTCAGCGACGGCCTCTCGGGCTCTCTGCCACTCTGCTCTCGCTTCCTCTGAAACCTCTCTGCAGCTCTCCACCGGACATGAAGGCCCAGGTGACAAACTAATGCCGTCATTTGTTACAGATAAAAGCATACATGTCGTAGCACGCTGTCTCATCTGAAAGAGGGCTAATTAGATTTGTTTTCCAAGTCGTCACTCTGAAGCCCTGTGTCTCTTCGGCATGAATGCACCTATTCTCACTACTTCATGAAAACAGAGGTTGTGCATTCTGTGTGTGTCTCTTTTGTGTGTGTTGACGGATGATTCATATGACATATGCTGTGTTAATTAATCAGATGTTTAATCAGAGGTTCTTGATTTACTTGATTTTGTTGTATGTGTGTACGTCGTTTGGAAAAAACCCCCAAAAAAACCGATTAAAGTCCCCTGACGAATCCATGTGGTTGTTCTTGTTTCTTCTCCTGACATCCCAGGTTATCGTAGGATGTAAAACGTTACCTCAGTTATTTGCTCGGTGAGGTTCACATTTTTATGGACCTCTCTGGTTTGTTTTCCCACCGCGCTTCGCAACAACCAGTGACCTTTAAGACGTCCATGACTCTGCTCTCAGGTCACCAGCTGCCAGTGTTGCACAGTTGATGCTCAAACATGCAAACAAAACACTGAGCTCTCAGCTCAGCACTTAGTGGCCTCCACAAGGATTCATACAGCTTGAACTTTTCCACATTTTGCCTTGTTACAATCACTTAACAATAATTATGAAAGGGAATAAAATTCAACTTTAATTTCCAAAAAACAAAGAAAAAAAAATCTGAAGTGATCAGTTGTGTTCAGTTCCTTTCACTGATGCTCTTAAATAAGATTCACTGCAACCAGCTGCATTTACACCTTATCCCATGAATCCATCTGTGTGTAATTTAGTCTGAATAAACCTCCAGCTCTTCTGTGAAGTCCTCAGAGGTTTGTTAGAGAACCAGCGACATCTCGAAGACAAAGTAATGCTCAATGGATTAGGTTCTACAGCACTTCGTTACTCGGGCAACGGGACGCGCAACGCTTTTACACGAGGCGCGTTCACCCGGTCACACTCATTGATTCACCAACCAGTAAGCGCCTAGTGGCGTGAGTTCCTTGCACAACTTGAATGGCTCAATCAAAATCCAGATCAATACACTAAAGTAACCCCGACTTGTCCATAAACACCCAAATTAAAGAAAATGCGAAAACCTCAGTCTCTAGCTATGCAGAATAACTTTTAACCTAAATGTAAAAGCCTTGTATTCTCCTTCCACCTAACAATTACGTGCTACTTTAACAACTGCAAGCCGCTGTACTCTCCACTGTAGCTGCGGCTCTCTGAAGCAGCAGCCAGGTGTGTCTTAAAGTCCAAAGTGCTTTTTATGTGTAACTAGGATTTCTGCCGGTTGAACTGATGTGAAACACAAACACTCAGACTGTGAGAGAGAAATGTCCCTGTTCATCCAGCAACAGAGAATCAGCGGCTGGCAAAAAGTCAAACACAAAATCTGTGATAACTATCAGATGTTCTGCTAGGAGAATCTGATATTTATCATCTGTTGCACAAGCAACCCGATAGGGGGCGCCAATTCGCCTACTTTTTTGGCATGGTCTCAATCGAAAAGCAGAAAATCCTTGTTTTTATGGTGCTGTATGAGTTTATTCAGTAGTGTTGGTGAGAGCCAGGAGGATAGTCCACAGTTTCTGATGCTTGAACTCTTAAAAGCTGCAAAGTAGCACAATGCCTGACGATTTGAGTTTACTCCCAGCAGCCATTTAAACATCTTTTAAATGTTTTATGACACTCTCCTGTAAGATTGGCAGGTATGTGTTCATAGTGAGAGCAGAGAACACCAGATGATATTTTATCATCTGGTAAAGAAAGAAAGAAATGAAAGTTAGAAATCTGACCATGATTTCTGAGGCAGTCCTGCTGTACACATAGAGTTTTGACAAGAGAAAATGGATACACGTTTCTTGCTATGCTGTATGCTCTTCTATTGTTGGGACTCAAAGTTTAATGACATAAATAGTACTTTAAAGAAAGCTATTATGTTTAAAGTAACATTTTTTTTATGCTATTAACAGAAACGAGGAAATTTTTAAGAGTTATGTCAAGGTAATGAATGTGTCTCCATACTTTTTTTTATTTGTTTCCATATGTAACTGCAGGCAAAATGTTAAACAGGTTTCCACTCTCCTGGTAAAATGTTTCCATCCACTCATCATCAGCATGAACGGCAGGTTAAGTTTGAGTATTTAAAGGCCGCATTTGATCAACTAACAACTCAAATGAGTTCAGAAATTGGCTGAACCTTGCCAAACTGTTTTACTCCAGAACAACCGATATTTATGACCTTGTTGAGGAGCAATCTATGAACCTCGGAGCACAAGCCTGCCGTGAGCCAGCAGTGTGACTGTCCTCGGTGTTGCGAACTTCACTTCATGACAGACTGAGAGGATTTGAACTAAGAAAGAAACTCCTTCTGAGTTTAAATAGATGTTGCACCTGCCCAGATGTGCAAGTGATGCATTCTGGTGAGAGGCTTTATGCTCAGAAGAGAAAAAGACTGAGTGATTTGCTCGCAAAAGGGAAGACGAGAAGAAAATTCTCAGAGCTTAATATGAGGCTTTGAAACTGTGGAAACTTCTACTAACAGGCAAGCATGGCGGCGGACGCGTTATGCTGTGGGAAAGAACAAAGTGGATGACATAAATAAGGTGGACGGCCTCCATATTATTCAACTCAACAAGACAGCTGCAACTTAGTTTGTTAGGAAAAAAGGCTTACAGAAAATTCTTTGAACCTTTGCAACCCATCCTTGTTGTGAAAATTTCCAGTTTTCCAGAATGAGAGTTCAAAAACTCAACATGTATATTTAATTGAGGCCCACAGTGAGTGAAATTACTGCAAATTGTTTCCGAGCGCTGCAGGCCTTTTCACAGCTATGGGTTTATAATCCTGCTGCAGAAATGACAAACACCAGCTCAGGAGCAAAGTTTTACACTTTGATCCTGTCAGAAGCTCATCTTTAGTCACTCAGAGACACGTGAAGTATTTTTTTTTTTTCCTAGACTGATTCATTGAGTGGAACTACCACCAGGCTTTGATTGATGCAACGCAATGACCGAGAGCCCAACCTCCAGACCCCATCCAGCAGCTAATAGGTCACCCAGAGATGTGACGTTCAGCCTGCATGACCCCCCGCACCGTGTTGATGTGTGGTGCTTGATGTTGATGTGCGTGCGCGTGAGAGTGCGTGCGTGTGTGGCCTGCTCCTTTACCTTGTATTCCGCGGCGTTATGGGAACACCACGCTTTCACACTCGTTTTGCGCACGACCTGATCCTATTGGATGAGCGGTGCAGGGGATATTAGTGATGATAGAGAGAGAGGGTGGAGGGGCGGGGGGGGGGGGGGGGAGTTCCTGTCTCTCCAACGGCAGACGCACAGCGCTCCTGATCGCACTCTAGATGCCTTTACAGCAGACGCACCTCTGTCGACTGTGATGATCGTTCCCCTCCCTCCCTTGTGCAGCGGAAGGCGAGAAGACTCCGAGGTTTAATGCCATTGCAGAACACGTGGAGAGCCTCTCTACTAGTCCCCGCGGCCGTGCGCCTCCCCTTCCTCCCCCCCGCCCCCCAGCTGACATGGAGGAGCGCGCAGGCGGTGGTGCAGCGCCGGGGAAAATGAGCAAGAGGTGCAGAGGAGGCGATCAATGAAGGCGCGGAGAGCTCCTGCGCGTCTTGGCAAGGTCGGAGCCGAGCGTGGATGAGATTATGTCCGAGTGGAGACGGCAAGGACGGACTTTTCTGCTTTTCTGCTACATCCTCTCCGGGGATGCCCCCCTGAAAAAAAACAAAAAACAAAAAAACAACAACAAGAGTTTCTCTCTCAGAGGCGACGAAGACCCCTTTCCCTCCGTTTGCGCGATCATGCTTGAGCCCGCATTTGTGACAATCTCTTGTCGCTCCCACCTGGGAGGTGAAGTTTCCTCGCTTTGGATGATTTGTCGGTTTTGTCGCTCGCTGCCGACGCCACCTAAGGTGATTTAGAGGCTGCAGCAGCAGCAGCAGCAGCGGGGGATCCAGCTGTGTTTACTGGACGGTACGCATCTGCCGCTGTCGCTGTCCATGGTGCTGAATCCGGGCTCCAGGAATGGTGGAGACGCTGAGTATCGCAGTGATCGGTGCTCCCGGAGTGGGCAAAACTTCTATAATCCGCCAGTTCATCTATAACGATTTCTCGGAGGCGTACACGCCGACCAGGAGCAGATACGTATACAGACCCTCGGTCATTCTGAACGGGAACATGTATGAGTTAAAGGTTTTGGACGTCCCGCCAATATCCTCCTTCCCAGCAAGTGCCAGTCAGGTAATGTGGCTCACTTTAAGCAGATGTTTAACCCCTAAAGGATTCTACTTTAGCCTCGCAAAACAGATCACTCAATCCATGATTAAATACACACACAAACACGCATTCATACACAGGATGTCTTTCTTTTTTTTCACAAGGACTTCACACTGATTCTCATTCAGTTTTTATTCATTTAGGTTGCCTGACCTTTACCCTAAACCTATCCATTTCCAGTGTGTTCCTAACCCCTAATCTTAATCTAAACTCAATTCATACCTTAGTCCTAAACCCAAACCCTAACACAAAAACAGCAGTACTTCTTTTGGGCTCCTGGCTTTGGGCCCCATCAAGAGCAGTTGGTCCCTTCAAGGTAGAATTTGTTAGGAAAATGGTCCTGAAACTGTATTAAAAACAAGGCGACACACACACACGCACACGCACACGCACACCCGTTCTCTGTTTTTAACTCAAATCTTGATGAACTAATCAGCATCTCCTGGCAGCTGCAGCCAGATGACAAAATAAGAACCTTATTTATCCCCTTTTCACTATCAGATGCCTTTACTAGTTGCTATGGAGACTGACTTAAAGCCTTGGAGCATCACTTTTTAAACTACACCCCCTCATGAGGAAATTATACATTTTTCAATCAATCACGAGATTCGTCTTTGGTCGATTTCTGACTACAATACGGCAGCGCTCAGAGTCAGGTGCATTCAGATGAGCTGATGATATGATGTCGCTGCTGCATCTATTTAAACTCTGTGTGAAAAGACAGAGCAGACTGGCCTTTTATCCACGGCCAGGGGTCATCTGCTGCCTCTGATTAGTAGAAGACACGTTTGAATGAAGGGATACGGGATCGGTATCTTTCTGCGTTTTGCTTTTCTTAGATATTTCAAAAACAACTGAATGTCCTTTAAAGTTTCCCCTTTCCGTAGAAAATCACTCAAATGAGTGTATTTAAAATATATGTCTGTCGCAACTATTTCCAGTGATGTTTGGTACTTGTCCTTTGATGAAAAAAACATTAAAATTTCAATATCTTGAATTAGTTTTATTGAGCTTTAAAAAAAAACTAAACTAAAAAATCCTGAGCACCAATCCTCCAAGTCTTAAATCCCGTCTTTGTGCTGCCGTTCCTCTGATGCGGAAACACAAAGAGGGAATTTGGAGGAATTTAGACAGCTTAGAGAGAAACTCGCTTTATGTGTCAAAATCAGACTTCAAATAACCATTAAACATTCCTTTGTTATTCTCCATACATTCAGTGCTTTGCAAAAGTCTGATACCTCCTGAACATTTTCACGGTCGTTTCTCAACCGCAAACTTTACTTTGTTTCATTAGGATGTTGCTTAAAAGACCAAGAAAAAAATGGCGCATAAACATCAAGATAACAACAAATAAGGCTGTTTTCCAAAACGGTTTAAAAATCTGAAAAGTGCGTTGTGCATTTGTATTCAACCCACCTGATTCAGTATCTTGTATTTTGACTTTGACTGGATCACCGTGCCACAGGATTACGCATTAATAAGCAGTTTTACTGTGGCTGTACGTTTCGGGTCATTGTCCTGGTAGAAGGTGAACCAAGGCCTAAAACTCAGCGTATCAAGAATCAAACAGATTTCTTTAGTGATTTTCGGACGTTTAGCTTCGTCCTTGTTCCTGTCAACTCTGGCACGGCCTGTCTCTACAGAGGAGAAGCATCACCATGGATTCTACTGCCACCTCCAGGTCTCGGAGTGGGGACGGCGAGGTGAAAGAGTTTGATTTAAGTCTCATCTTGCCAGAACATCTTTTCTATCTCCTCTATGATGACTTGTGGAAAACTGCAAATGAAACTTCTTTGGACTTTTTTTTCAGCATTGTCACTCCACCTTTAAGGCTAAGGCCAAATATCTGGAGAACGCTATTGATCATTGTGCTGTCCACACATTCTGCCACCTTCGCTGCGGTTCTCTGCAGATCCTCCAGATTGACCATGAGCTTCTTGGCTGTGTCTCTGAATTATCAGTGTAGGTGGGTGGCTGTATCTTGCAGTTGTGCAACACTCTTTCCGTTTTCGCATGAGGATTTTTAGTGCACTGACAGATATTGAAAGCCTGGAATATTGTTGCGTAACCTGATACTGCTTTAAACATCTACACTGCTTTATATCCGAGCTGTCTGATGTGTTCCTCCATGATGCTGTTTGTCCTCCAACAAACCTCTGAGGACTTCACAGAACAGCTGGATTTAGAGTGAGATTAAATTACACGTGTGTAGATTTAGGTTACAATTTTATTGGGTTGATGTGGATTTTTTTTTCTTTTAATTCTTAGAGGTTAAACACAAATTGGCACCACACTTCCAGCTACTTTAGAGGTGACCTTGCCTAACTTTACGCATGGATGTGGACATATCATTAACTCTCTCTAATAGCCAGTCAAATGTGTCTTCACCTTGCACCAGAGATCACATCCCGTCTGCGTCATTTGCAGGGTGTGCTCGACTCTTGTCTGCAATGACTTTCATCAGAGAAAATCTCCCAGGTCAGCACACCAACCTGACAATTACTGCAGCAGAAAATGTCCTCTTTTCTCTCAGCTTCACTGATAGTTCCTGCAAGAAAAGCTGCAGCTATCCGACAGGATGGGAGTCAACAAACGAGCAGCTGGCGGCGTGTGGGCTGGCAGAGGGGCCCTGAGCAATCCACCTGTCACAATTACAGCTTCTCTTCCACACCTAATGTTTCATCAAAAGGTGATAAAGGGTCAGACGTCCCCTGTGTGCCACCAACAGGGACATTTTATAACGATTCGTTCTGCTAAATGTTGCCGCTCAGAGAACACGAAGGTGAATGTGAACAGAAAACAGGAATAAGACGAGAGGAGTCTCTTGGGGTTAAACTGCCCCTAAAGGTTGAGTCGCGTCAACAAGCTTCTGGCGTATCAGTGTTGCCGGGTCGCTTTCGAGAACATCAACTGAGTGCTACTGTCACATTTTTCTCAGAGAGATCGGTGGGGCCTTATTTGCAGAGGAATGGACCTGGAAAAGTCTGCTCTCTGCTCCTGTTGTGTCCTGCTTGTCCTCACTTTGTTGATGTCCTCCAGTCACAGGCAGAGAACTGACTGGGTCGTGTCTGAGTCACTGTGTCTGTCTGCATTGACCCCCATCAGCTGAGACGCGTAACCCGAATCAGGGGCTGTGGGTATACTGAGCAGCACAAAGAACAGTGATTGAAATTTACTCGCAGCATGTAGCAAATTGAATTAAAGCACCGTTCCCAGTTACAATACTGCAGGGAATAGACCACCGATAGAGGTCTGAGTGGCTGCAGTCAATTAGACATTTTCCAAAGAGCTTAATGGACACCATCAGAGTAAAAGTGACCGAGCGAGGAGTAATCTGTCCTCTGAAATTTGTGATGAACAAGCCGAAGGATGCGTTGACTCAGTACGCCTCCATGCTGATGCAGCCTGGCAGTTTTTCACCATCTCAGATTGTATGTAAAAGGCTACTTATGACCCAGTTTCCACCAGGCTTTCATGCTTGCTATAGTCCCGGATTTCTGTTATTTTACTGAGATGGTTTAATAGTCTGTTTGCTTCGCAGAATGCCTGTTTGCTGATAGTGTAGCTTCTAGGGGACAGCTGTCACAGTGCGGCCATAGGATGTGGTGACAGATGGATTTAAGCTTGATAGAGCATTCAGCATGATGGGTCTTGTCTTGTTCTGTCTCTTATTGTTTTCGTATTCTTTCTTTGTGCCATATCTCCATGACTTCCACCCACTGACGATGCTCCCTCTCCCTCTCTTGCTGCTCTCTGGACAGTTTCTCAGTTATCTCTCTAAATGCTCACTGTGTGAACTGTGCAGAAATTAGAGCATTTTATGTAACATGTTGTGTCGTTTGGACTTTTGTGGAAGCAGTTGGAATATGTACCCATCTGTGAAAAGATTCACAAGTTGTCTAAAAGCTGAAAGGACGCAATTTATTGATTTATTTTGCGATAATCTTTGTCTTCTGTTTCGTAACTCTTTGCATGTGAAACAGCTCAGCAAAGTTTTGATATCAATAGTTTCTGCTGTCTTTTGCAAGCTGCCGTGCTTCCCACAGACAGAGCAGTGTGACTGTTTCTACCAGAAAGGATTTGTTTTCATCCTGGTTTGGCTGTGTTGTTGCAGAACTCCACGCAGAGCATTAAACCATCAGCATCTTTCCAAAATTTGCTCTACTTCATATATAAATGCACTACCCACAAAAAGATAGGGAGATTCGGCTTTCGAGGGAAACGTTGGGATGGTCCTAAAATGTACTTAATGTAACTTAATGTCCAGCTATTCAAATTTTCAGTACTTTTCACATAACCTGCTGCTCTCATTTGCAATGAACAGTAAAACTGACAACAGGTGTTTGATCCATGAGTCAACTAATACATTTCCTGGTTCAATCAGAGCTGGTACTTGAGCAGACCTCCTCATCAAGCTGTTCACGTTTTGACATCATCTCAGAAGGAAGTAACAACTGAGCTTAGAGTGCCACAGAGTGTCGTCAGCCGGTTGTAAGAGAGAGAGAGACTGGGAGAGTCTCCGAAGTGGACGTCCTTTGGCCACGTCCCACACTGATGACTGCTTCCTTGTGTACAGCACAGCACAGCACAGAGTGATGAGCGCCACTCAACTCCTGGCACATTTAAGGGAGGGGAGAGGCGCCCAAGTGTCACGTCAGACCATTTGAAACTGATTACATCAGTGTGGTCAGTGTTCTATGTAACACCAGGACCAGGGGTCGTCTTGCCTGGTCCAGAGAGCATTTGTGCTGGATAAGGTGTTGGAGACGTCAAGGAGAGCGCTGTGCATTAAGCGCTTTGGTGGTGGTGATGTTACAGAGTGGGCAGGTAACATTACTATCCCCTGTTCACCTCTGTCTAGTGAACATTAGTGTTTTTTGTCCAGGGCTGCGTTAAAATGGATGAAGTGGGGAGACGAATGTGGATCCAGATTAGTCGGAGAGCATCTGTGAACATTAGTTTTCAAGTCTCAGTCTTGAATAATTTTCACCCTCTGACAGGTTTTCTTCCAGGATTGTTCTGATTTAGTCCTATCCATTTCCCCATTAACCCTGACCAGCTTGTCTGTCCTTCTAACTCCAGAAAACAACGTTTGCCTTTGAACCTTTATTTTCCCACTCTTTCATAAAGGAAAGTTTTGTGTAGTTCAGGACTAATAGTTGTCCTGGGGACTGTTTCTCCAGTCTGAGCTGTAAATCTCTGCTGCTCCTTGAGAGTGTGGAGCCAGTCTGATTGCTTAGGTCAAGGGTCACTTTATACTCCAAAGAGCCATTCATAACCTCTGTCCCTTCTGTGTCCACTTTTGATGCACTGTGCTCTATGAAATGTTGATATGAGTGGAAAATTATTGGAATAAAGAACACACTGTATTTTCCAACCCAACAGCAAGAAAAATAAATCTAATACAAGGATTACATTTAGTGTTCTTCTATGTAGCAATGCAGTTATGTCATCAATATCTTGAAAACTGCTGAAACCTGCATCTAGTTGGTTCTGTATTATTTTTCAAAGTTTCTAAGAGTCATTAAGGAATGACCAAAGAGCCACATCTTGCTCTATGAAATGCTATGAAATAACAGTGGAAGGAGATGAACTTAATATACTGACTCATTTCAATTATTTTATTTGTAAAACTTTTTCTTCCATTTCATAATTATGTGTTACGTGGTTTCGCTCTATCACATAAAATCCCATAAAATCCTTTGCAGTTGGTGTTTGTGGATTTATTATTGTGTTTTTCATATAGCACAAGCCCAGGTACTTTTCTCTTTTTAAAGCATTAAATAAGTATCAATAAGTTATAATAAAAATCATATTTACTCCCCTTACAGAGTTTTAAACAAAAAGAGTAGACCTGGATCAATCACTTGTCATTACTCTTAGTTCTAGATTTTGTAATAGGCGATTTTCATAAAACCTTCAGGGAAACTAAACTAAAACATAAATATGTACATTTTCCCCCCCATCCTTCTGTATCATCCATGTGCTAAAAGAGAAAGACATGCAAATGAATGAGACTGAAGATGATAAGTGGATTACATAAGCTTTGGACAAAGCCAGACTGATCCCAGGTTTACAATCCTGACAGCAGCTTCATGTGCAAACCAATCCTTTTCTAACTCTTCTATTCCAGCAGTTTCAGTCGGAACAAGAGGAAAATATTAAAGATCCAAGATCACTTCAGCTTTTTGTAACACGTCATAGAACTCCGAAAAAACATATTTTCCTCTGTCTCCAAAGAGGCAAAGACACTGAGGAGTGATATATCCTGCCACCTTTAATGATTCTCCAGCTATAGGTCATCATTGATTAATTGAAATTTCACCTGCGGGGCCTGTAATAGATTTTATGTGCTAGTCAGGTGCTGTGGCCTTTGCATGACACATCTCTAATTGCTCATCAGCCTTTCCCCACCACGATACACCCGGTGCGCCAACATTATCCGTCACAAACACACATACCATTAACGGCTCTTCTTCTTCGCTTGTCCTGATACTCAGAGATGCAACAGCTTTTGTCTTTGCATGCTGGAAACTGACCAGGGCCCGCTGTTGTCAGGGAGACACATTCTGTTTGGGTTTGAGGAGCGAAGGATGAGATGCTCTTTTTCCGCACTGGTAAGAAGGCCGATTGAAGGATGCAGACAGTGGGGCCACACTTTGCTGTCACACTCCGCACTCTCTCATCCCACAAGCATGCTCAACGCTCTCTTGTACACACACCGGCACACACACACACACACACCCACACATCCTGATGTTCTGTTTTATGCTCATCAGCGGTGTACATGCTCCAGCACTTGGTTTTTGTTTATTTGCTCTGTTTCTTGCTTGGCTCTGCAGACGTAGTGTTGCTCTCTCAAGCTCCACCTCCGCATTTAAAACCAGGATTTGGATGACAAAGAGATACGAGATGAGAACACAAGCTGCTATTTTTAGGCCCCGAGATGTGAGGCTGCAACTGAAAGCGGCCGCCGTGTGCATCTCATATCTTCAGCTGCCTCAATTAGGATTGAGCTGTGATGAAATGCGTTGCTAAGGGCAGGAAACGTGCATTGTTCACCTGAGAAACGCAACAAAATGGGCACTGAAATAGCTTTGGATTCTAATGAAGTTACACTGGGACTCCGATATTTGCAACCTGAGGGCCGACGTGAGGTTGCAAAAGCAGAAATACATTTTTGTTCAGCAACACCGTGTCCCCCATTGCTGCTCCAGTTTGTGGTGATTCTCACATTTTTTTTTGTGATTCTCACATTTAACTAAACTTATTTTACATGTGACTAATGAGGCAATAAAGGATTATATTGATTGAACAACAGGTTATTTTTGCTCCTCCTAATTTTAACTTTTATGCTACAGCTTGTTGCTCTTCTGCCCACTTCAGCTATTCTTTCTGGTTTCCAAAATGTAGCCAAACAATCCCTTAGGTTAGCCATAAGAGCATCTGTCTCAAATGATTTAGCTGCTACTTTTAAAAGGCATTAGCTTCCTACCACATTCCAAAAATTGTGAATATTAAGTTGGTCTCTAAATTGTCCCAGGTGTGTGTGTGTTTTTTGTTAACCTAGTCTGTGTGAATTCATACTCTTTTACGGTCCCAAGGTCAGCAGTGGGGGCAGATGGCAGCAATAATGTCTGCCTCTACCCTGAGTCACTTCTTAATGGTGCTGGATGTCTTGGAAAGAGAAATCTTCATATTTACACCTGTTTTCTCACCGTCCTCTTCCCCGGTTTGCCTGCAGTACTTCCGTACATCTCTCCTCCACGCCTCATCAGTCTCATTACCATCCCACTCATGTGAGACTGTTTCTTCCTGTTGACATGAACCCATAAATAACTTCTTCCAGGCCCAATGAAGGCAAATTCATTCTCATCGGCATGCTGACATTATCAGCAACATCACCACGCTGATCATCGCCTTTTTCCCTTATCTTACGCTGTCATAAATTATCAGCTGCATACGTGGGATGAGCAGCATGCTGGCATGGAGAAAGACATTTTTGTGTGTGATTAAATGTCTCCTTTTTGAATTCAAGTTCTGGTGGAAAGGAGCAAAACTACAGAGAGCAGCATCAATCAAAATCAAATCAATTTGTGTTTTAGTGCCAAACATGTTGGTCTTGTCAGCTTATCATTTATAGTATGTCAGGCAGTCTGCTTTTTGATATTTTGACACATGCTATTGAAAGACAATATTATACAACAAAAGAAGGTTTAACAATCTGAGATGAATTAAAGTGAATCAATCAGCAACCATTAAAACCCATTTAATCTGAGCAGCTTTCAAAATCAAGGCAGGGTTTCAGCAGAGACTGTGATCATGAATGGATTATAATCTCTCTCCTCTCGCCGCTCTCTTTCAAAGACCTACACTTTTATATATTGCTTCCAGACTTATTGCCACACCTGTTAAAAATGCGTTTCGTTGCGGCATTAGAAACAAATCCCAATGTAAATGTAAAAGGATTCCTCCAACTCTCAGTGTTGGAGGAAGCTGCAGTTCTCTAACATTAGGTTCCACTTACATGTTAGAAAAAACAAATGTGGAGTTTGCTGAATTAGAGATGGAGAAACTTAGAGCACTGATGAACGCTCAGGGTGGGAGCGGTATTAAACAAAGTGAATGCTGCTTATGAGAAAAAAGCGCTTCATGCCCACTGTTAGATACAGTGGATGATTTGTGATGCTGCAGGTCAGACATTGGGAACCTTGCTTACTCTTTGAAAACGCCTGTAGATTTTAAATAATCTATGTGCCTCCTCTACAAAACTCATAATCTAAATTGGTCAGTATTTTGTCTTTTAATAGGAGAATGATGACGTCCAAAACATTTTTTCCTCGCCCATCTCGGCCCCTGGACTTAAATCCTGTAGAAATCGTTAACAATAATCTGAAGAGTTTGCATATGAGGGGAGAGATTTCACAAAGAGGAATGGTCAAAGATCCCTACCCCATCTGATCCAACATAGTGAATTGTTACAAGAAAAGACTAAGTGCTGCCATACTGGAAAAAAGAGGTTGCACAAGATCTTAACCGCAATGGTGTCAACAATTTTAACAACAGAGATTTGAAAAATCTTGGACTATTTTTTCCCCTGAAAAATTGGATTTTGATACATTTTCAGATGATTTTACTGCAATAATAGATCATTGCAGTAGGGCTTTTTAAACAAATAATTTGCTTTCTTGTTTAAAAGTAGTTATTTATGAAATCCTGTTTGCCAGTGTTATTGGAAACTGTTATTAAAATATTTGTCAATGAAAAATCCAAAAGTCCAAACCAGGACAAGGTCTTCTTTCTCTCTCACAGGCAACATTTTTCCCAGCAGCCATCCCAAAACGTTGCCTCTCTGTTTATTTGTCGAAAGGATTAGAAAAACATGCAAAAATATTGCCCCAAAGCAAGTAGAAGTAACTTTTTCTTACCAATCAGTCACCTTTCAAAACTCATCGAGAGACATGAAAGTTTTTATACACCAAGAATAAGTTGATCAAAGCTTCTCTTCACATCAAACTGTTCTGAGTAAAAATAGTACCACTTGCTAAGACTTTGTTGTTTCAAAAAACTTTCTTGTTATGACATGCTGAGTGAGTTTTGCTTCACTGTCTCTCACAGATCGGCTAGTAGGAGGAATTTTTCCCTGTGATGTGCTGAAAAACCTAGATCCAGATCTGCCAAAGATGTGAGACAGACCAACAAACACTTCCAGTGCTTCCAATTTTTCTGAATTAATTCCTCAGTTTAATTTAACAGCAATGTGCAATATTAAGAAGATATAATTTTTCGAGAGCATAAAAATGCAGAACAGTACTAAAATCACCAGTCTTTAAAGGAACACATTTCTTCCATTAGTGATACATTTACTGCATGGAAAAGGCTCAGAAACAAACGTTTTCCTGTTTTTCTGAACAATTTTGTTGAGCTGCAATGCAAATAACAAGATTGAACCTTACATTGAATGTAATTGTGAGTAAAATTTTATGAAATTGGTGTTGAAAACAGAAAACTAAAACACTTACTCAGTGATGAAATCCATTTGCCCATTTTCTGTGCTTGCTTCATGCTTGCAGCAGGTTCACAGAACAGCTGGTGCCTGTTTTTACAGCGGTCACTGGGGAGGACATGGGGTGCACTCTGCACGAGCCGGCTGTAAATCCCAGGGCAACACAGAGACACTCCAGGGCAAACAACCACGCATTCATAACATAATTTCTAACTGGATTTTAGAGACCAGTTAACCTAACATGCATGCCATTGGTCGGCGGAAGGAAACTGGACAGACCTGTGCTTTCACAGAGGCACAGAAAGGCTGAGATCTGGACCCCCCCCAATCAGATTACTGCCAACAGTGCTGCTAACCTTGCACCACCATGCTGACTGATGAAATCCTAAAACTCCTTTCCAGTAACTGTATTAGAGTAGCTGAAATGATTGTTTCCTGTACGGTTCCCACTGTATCCACAGCATGGTAAGCTAAATTAAACACAGATGAGTTTCATCTGAGCCCATGGCAGTCTCAGAAAGCCAAGCCGCTATTAAAGCAGAGCTGGTGGTGACTCTGGGTCTTGCTCATCCCTTGATCCTTCTGCCTTTTTCATCTTTTCAGCATTCTCTCACGCTTCTCCTTGTTTTTCTTTTCTTTTTTTTTTTTTACTTTCAGCATCTGTTTTATTCCTCCGGAAGATCCCTTTCCCCTCTCCTTAAAGTTTCTGGCTCCCTCTTTTATCAAATCAAATATTTATGAATTCATTGCCTGCCAGTTGAGGCTGTTGGCGAGGTTTAATACAACACTTATGAGAGTTTGAGGAAACGGACCATGAACAGAAGTGAGGAGGATCACAATGTTTTTGTTGTAATGTGCTTTTAACTGCTCGTTGAAACTCACCATTATCAAACAAGACGTTGTTCTTTACAGAGCCGAATGCACCATGGGTAACAAATTCTGATATGGCAGTGGAAACAGTAAAACTGCTGCTTTTTCTTTCTTTGACTGACTCAGTGATTAGTTCTGTCTAACATCAGTCATCGTCCTTGAATGTGTGTAGCTAGGAGACCGAGCAGCGTTTTCTTCTCGGTGATCACCAAATGACTTCACATGAAGAAGGCGAAGCTCGAGGAGTCGTGTCAGCTTCAGGAATTCATTCACTGCTCAGTTTCTTTGCAGCAGAGGCATGCAAAATGTGATAAAGAGCCAAAGAGCTCTTAGTATATGACAGGAACACACAGTAAATGCTGTTCAGTTAGCTGCCCACTGTAATCACTCTGGTGTGTAAGTATGCGAACCGCATTTTCTCAGAGGTGCTGCAACAGCAATAATGCACGGCTTTTACAGTGCAAACAAAGAAACCTTCTGAGCCATTTCAACATTTTTCAGACTAATCCCAGAGAATGCTCAGATCTTCGAACCGCATCAATCTGCAATCTACCTGAAATTACTGAAAGTAGTGTGAAGTAGGAGGGAATTGTCATTAACATAAACACTCCATATCCGTGGTGAGACGTGGTGGAGGCAGCATCATGCAATGGGGATGCGTTACAGTGCAGAGGCGTGTTTGTTTGTTGTGTAAAACCCACTTGCTCAATAAAGTTTATTGGGAGGAGAGGACAAGGAACCATTACGTAAGTAGACTTCAAAATAAGAGCATGAATATAAACTTCCGAGTTAAAATGACTTAAGTCGAAAACCAAAACGTCAACATAGATATTGAACATCAGTCGACACAACCAAGTCAATTAGCGCTTCAGAATTTACCCAGAAAATTAATTTAGGGGAAGCTAACTCTGTTATTAGCGCATTAGCGAATTACTAGAAGCGAGCCTACCACTGGCTAAAACTGTGAGGTTTTCTGTGTGTTGATTTAGTTCCTTCTTGTCCCTCTTCCCTTTGATTGTCCACAGCTGTCCCTTGTTTCCCTTGATTATCTTCCCTGTGTATTTAATCCCATCTGTATCTGTGTTTTCCTTTTGTGTCCTTGTCGTTTGCTTGTTGTGTCATTAATCATGTACCTTCCCAGTGCTACCAGTGTGTTTGAGTTCTTAGTCTCATCATTCACCTGTGCCCCCTGGATTTCCGTTCACCTTCCTGCTTCTCATTAAAATCCTCATTTCTCACAACAACCTTGATCCACGGCCTCCATCCTCACCCATGCCTCCACCCATACAGCCAGTTCATGACAAAGACAAATCTAAAACAAAGAAACAGCATCAACTCGCTGCCAAAATATATGTGTAATTTCTTATTCTAATGTATAAAACTTTAAAATTTAAGCTATTTTTTTTTTGTTCTTAAGTAAATTTTGGGCACATTTCTGTGTTTTTCTCTGTCATTCAGGAATGGCTGGATCTGCGCTGCAGAGGCGTCCGCAACGCCAACGCTTACATCCTGGTGTACGACATCTGTTGTGTGGAGAGCTTTGAATACGTGAAAATGATCAGACAGCAGATAGTGGAGAACAGGTACACTCACACGTTTCCCCTCTTCATGATCTACAACCTTCGTTGCTCATGTCTTAAATAAAGCTGCCTCATCTCTCAATTAAGCACCATCAACAAAGCTTTTTAGTGTAACAATTGCAACAGATATGTTTACTCTTTCTGTTGTGGTATCTTTTAATTTAGCACCATCCTCCTTGAAATCTCAGCGACTTTGTTTTGACATTTGAAGCAGCGTTTTTCCACGAGCGTTGTCTCAGGCAGCACCAGCAGTTTGAAGATTATGTGGGGGATATTTCTGCTTTTATTTGACATGAAGGGAACAACGGGTGAAAACCAGGGTGATAAAATACAGATCCAACGTCTCCTGAACAGCTTTGTGTCAACATACGTGAGGCTAAAGGGCTGAACATCAGGGATCAGAAGAAAACCTGCTTTGTCATCCACAACACTGGCACACCTGAATATATTTCCATATAGAGAGGGACTTCATTTGTTTGCTGTGTAGTACATGACCAAGCTGCCACCACAAAGTCCATCCTCCCCTCCATGTTTATGGTCAGAGACAGAAACCCATTATAGGCAACGTGCAGGGTGTATGCAAGAGGAATCCCAAGCAGGAGAGGCGTGTTTTCACAGGATGCAGATCCCATGTCAGAATGAAAGAGACTTGCCAAGCACCAGGCGGGGACCAACCCAGTGTGGAGTTCATGAATAATGGAAGTACAGAAGGGTTCTCTCTCTGTAGCTCCAAAAGAACAAAATGTTGGGTTGAAATGATCTGGCTCTACAAAAATCTGCTGAAAACCTGAGTAACACAGAATTTCCTCTCTTATTTTTGCAGCCCTCTAGCATGAAGCTTTCCTTTAGTTCACTGAAGCTTCTGATGGCGCTAGGTCCCTTCCCATATGGTTTTCATAAGAACACATGAATCCAAACACTTTCATGGAGATTGTTTCTCTCCCTCTGAGAAATCAATGACTTGTGAGATGATTTTTAGTTTACGTGAGATTACTGAGCACTGCCTCAGGGCTTGAAAAATGAACTGTGCATCTGTCTCTTTTTATGTAATGTTCCCCATCAAGCTATTGGTCTGTGGAAGCAAGTGTGGAAATATGCACTAACATTCAAATCATTGTCAGAGATTTACACCCAATTTGGGACAAAAAGATCTTTTTTCATTAATAGAAGAAAAGATAAATTAATAATTCATCAGTTTTTGCAAGATTTTACCTCTGCATAATATTTGCAGTCACTTTAGCAGCAGATTTATTATCTGATATAAAAGCTTGCAGAGAATTTTGCTCCAAATCCATTTTATAACTTGAATAAAAAAAGTTCCAGCTAAAGCAATGCAAAAGACTTTTATTGCGTTGAAATAAAATGTATTCTAAGTAATCTCTCTTTTTATTATTTGACTGATACAAAGGATCCCTAAGCCAACAATAAGATTCTAGCGTTAATGTTTCGACCTGAGAACCCACAACAGAGGATTTGGTTTGTGCTGCAGGACTCGGATTTATAAAATTCAGCTTCGGTCTGACATTTACTTACAGTAATCTTCAGCATAAATTACCTTAATTTGGCGTTTATTTGTCTTGTTTGTTTTTTGTCCGAAACATTGATCCAAATTTGAAGATTGGGGAAAATATTACAAGTATTTGCCTTTTGTGCTGCTGGATTGTAGCCAGGTTATAAGATTGAACAGGGCCAGGAGTAAAATAAACAGGCATTTTACTGAAAAGCGAAATGGAAAAACATTGAAAAGTGAAAGAAAAATCCCTCTAGATTAACATGGGCCCCAGTGACAATAAAAGTCATCAATACTGTCCTGATAACAATCTTGTTTATTAGTTTCTTATTTTTGGTGCTTTCTTGCAAAATGAAGTAGTCTTTAAATAGTTTTTTGTTCTTTAAGCTCTTCTCTTGCAGATGTTGTTTAGAGTCCAGAATGAAAAAGTTATTGTCTTATTATGTCTGATCTCAGATATGTGTGATGGTTGATGCCAGTGATCTTGATTGTGCATCTTAACAATGCAGTAATGTGTAAAGACAGAAGGTTTTTCTGCCTTTGCCACAATGGGGTCATCATGACACTGTGAATGACTGACAGAAAAATAACATAAAAATTAGATTAAACCTCAACCAGTCTAACTTGTCAAGGCCAATGGTCTGAAAATGTCTACTTTATTCTGTTTGGTGCTCCTGTTTTATTCCAGTTTTTTTTTGAAGGTCAACCTACAATGTGTTTATGATTATCCAGCGCAAAATGTGAATACTTGTGTCAGTCTTCATGGTTTTAGGATTGGGTTGAAGAGTGCACAACACAAAACCAGAGAAACCAGGTGTTTTCTTCATTGTTCCAGGCACTTAGTGAAATGCAATAAAACCACCGTCAATGAAACAGCTCTCCACAGTGTGATGCTGCGACCACTGTGCTTGACAGCTGATGCGTTGTTGTTAGGTTTAAAAGCTTTATATCTACTACCTCAAAAAAGAAAGTGAGCAAAAAAGACAAAAAGAAAATGTCGTTTTTTCAAATTTTCCAATTGTAACCAGTCTTAAAAGTGTCCGTTTTAGAGCATGAATTTTATTTTTGTTTGGCAACCTTTCAGTCTATTAATATGCCAAACTGGATTCACTTCAAGCAGCGTCCGGCTTATGGAAGGCTTCGGTTCTTGAACACGCTAACCAATGTCCAACTTCCTTCAATCTGAGGGTGGCAATTTGGATCAAGTAATTGAATGTTTTCACATCTAGGACAAAGTTCCCAAAAGGAAACCAAAAATTTTAGATTATGCTTAAACATCAGGTCTGTGCTTGAAGACAAAAGTACTCAAATTCAAAGCCAGATTTATGCATAGACTTTGCGCATGGCATTAAAATCTGTCTGCAACTTAATAAAATATATTAAAACCTCTAAATGTTGTTCTTAAAGTTCATAGAAGCTCTATGTTGGATAATAATTTTACCCTAAAACAATTACCTTAAATCAGTGGTTCTCAAAGTGTGGGGTGCGTGGGAATCAGTATAGATGAATGAAAAAAAAAAAAAAAACAGTTACACAAAATTGTTTTACTGTTAAAATAGTTTATAGTGTTTTGTTGCAACCTGAAGTGTGAAATAAACTTCAGTGGAGTTTGAAAGCAAAATATGTGTATAGGTTTATGTCTGGTTGAACAATGGGTGTGCCCGGTTGATTTTTTTTTTTCTTTTTTGGGAGGGATTTTATTGTAATCCATAGGGGGGCCCAGAAGAAAATCTTTGGGAACCACTGCCTTAAATAAATAATTTAAGCTTCAAAATTGACATGACCCCCGTACTGAAGATGAGTCGATTCAAACGTCTGATTGGAACTGTATCTTAAGGCCCAAATGTATGTCTTTGCTTGCCATATGTTTTCATACCCAGTAATACCGTAAGCGGTATTACTGGGTAATACTGCAGAGGGAGGCCCTTTCAGCCAGAGTGTGCTCCAATCTTCCTATCCACCCCCACACACCTCAGAAGACGGGCACACACACACACTCACAACACAGCGACAACAGGTTTAACAAACACCAAGCTGATAGCTGTGCCTTTTGAAACCAACCCCTCCTTTTTTTCCTACTTCACATTCTCCTTCAGGGAAGGCAGCAGCAGTGAGGTGCCAATCCTAGTGGTGGGTAACAAGCGGGATCTGCAGAGGCAGCGCTTCATGCCCCGCAGGGCCGTGTCAGTCCTGGTGAAGAAGACGTGGAAGTGTGGCTACGTGGAGTGCTCTGCCAAGTTTAACTGGCATGTGGTCCTGCTCTTCAAGGAGCTGCTGGGCATCGCCGTGGCACGGGGCATGCGCCAGAACCATACCTCCACCCGTCTGCAGGGGGCGCTACAGAGGAATCGGTGCACAGTCATGTGACCCTTGGAGCTTCCTCCACCCCTTCTCATGTCTGTGGTGGAGCAGACCCTGGAGAAAAGGACTCTTTATCGTAATGGCTGGAAAAATACCCCGTGGCCTCCTGCTTAACTGAGCTGATTTTTCATGAGGTTTATTTGACTCTGCGCTGTAACAGACTCTGAAATTCCACCCATGCTCATCCAACCACTTCCTAGTCTAATCCTGTGTAGAAAGGAGGAAGCCGATAGAAGCAACAGCAACTTGAGATCCAACAGAGTTATGTTGCCACACATCAGCCGGAAGGCTAAACATTTCAGGCCGGGTCTCCGAATGTAACACGACTCGTACATCAGGTCTGTAACTGGGCCAGACAGCATGAAAGCTGTGTTTGTAAGACTCAAAACCAGAGAGGCAGCAATATTATTGAGTCTTCCTTTTGGATTTGTCATATCCAGGATGGTGAAAAGGCACAAGTACAGATATGACGCATTAGGATTTACTTCGAGATACAAGGCCAATAATCCACAATAGAAGATGACAAAGATAAAGAAAAATCAAAGGCGTACATCACTGAGTATGATTGATAAGATTATTTGTTTCAGTGTTTTCATTCAAGAAGGAAAACTCATCTATCACAAAGATTCATTACACAAAGATTGATATATTTCAAGCATCTTATTTTCTTCAAATTGGAGGATTATGGATCCCTGTTAATAGAAACACACAATTTAGTTTTTAAGAACGTTTGAATATTGCACAAGACTGATTGAAAAGATTTTTAATGCAGACATGTCAGTCTAATGAAAAATGTGCCTTATACTATATAGTACAGGCATTCAGTGCTTGGTTGGGGTTCTGTTTGCATAAATTACAGTATAAATGTCACACAGCATCAAAGTTACCAGCATGTGGTTCTGCTATGGTGTTGAGGAAGTCCATGTTGCTTTAATAGTGACCTTTAGCTTGTCTGCATTGTTGGTTCTTGTGTCTCTTATCTTTTTGTCGACAATACTAAGAAGTTTCTCTTTGGAGTTTAGATCAGTCACATTTTGATTATTTTAGCAGGTATTTCTACTTTCAGCAGTGATACCAATGCCAAATCCTGCTGAAAAATGTAATTATCTCCTTAAAGCATGTCAGAATAGGACATTATGATTCTGACTTTGGATTTAAGTAAACAGTGGACCAAACCCAGCAGATGACATGGCAACTGCCTCTGGGAACTTCACGCTGAACTTCAAGCATCTTGGATTCTTTGCCTCTCAACTCTTCCTCTAGAATCTGGAACCTAAATTTTTAAATGAATTTCAAAATCTGCCTTCATCTAAACAGAGGACTTTGTATCAGTGAGCAAAAGCCTAGTCCTTTTTCTACTCAGACTAGACAGGACACTTCTGTCAGGAGTGGTCTTATATGTTTTTCTTCTTTTGGACACGTCTTGAGTACCTGCATATATGACTGGCATTAACTTTGACTGCAGTCTACATCTTGTGAATCTTTCTTGACCTCTTGAATGGGCTTCACTTTACAATCTTCTCAAGTCTGTGTGGAGAATTTATTCGTTCTCCATGCTAAGTTCTTAATGTGTGAGGTTGAAGAAGAGTCAGTGAGTTGAATTCATGAATTCCATTTATTAATACCAAAATACAGCTGGTCCATTTTCCATGCTACCTTTAGGAGTTTGCAGGACAAAATGGCAACAAGTAACAGTTGGTAACTTCCTTTGTGTATGCAGGTATCTGTCTGAGCTACACCCTAAAGAGGGCGTTCCCGAGTGTGTCATATCCTCTCCCTTAACTTTGATGGTGTTTCCTAACATGTAATTTCCTTTAGCTTTAGCTTTGCATCTAGTTAAAAAGAGGCAAAAAACCCCACGGAATTACTTATTCTCAACAGCTGAAAGATATTTCTTTTGCTTTTGCTCTCAGACACGCTTTTTCATTACACTCAACTTTCCATTAAATGCTTAGATGCAGCATTCTACGAACAGCCACCCTTTATGGCTTACTTTCCAGTTTGCTGAACTACAATCACGACCACACCAAAACATTTCCGTATCAGAAAATTAATTTTGTATTGCTGTTTACTTTACTTCACTTTTTGAGAAGCAAAAGTTTAGATTTTTATTTGATGTAACCTATAATCAGCCAAATTGACCAAACTCAATGCTTGAAATATATCATATGGAATGTAGTGAATCTTTGTAATGTACAAATTACACTCCTTTAATTGAATTGCTGCAATAAATTAAATCTTCTAGAAAGGTTTTCTTAAAATGTACATAGATATGATTAGATGGTATTTTATTTTAGGTCTGATGAATTGTTGCAATAGATATTCTTTCCCTGACTATGTTACAGATTAGGGTAAAGGTTGTTCGTCCCCACCAAGGGTGTTTTAAGGTTGACCTGCTGCAGAATATACTGCAGTCCCTCATTATGACAAACTGTGCGGCTTTATACTACTGTCTGCCCTCACTCAGACTCTGTTTCTGCAGAGTATATTGAAACTAGGGACGTAGGGACATGCAGGAGCTTAAAAATAAGAACCTGTGCTAGCATTGTGTATGTGTGTGTGCTTAATGTACTTTAATTGTGGGCCCTGACAGATTTGTGGGGACCAAAATTCTGGACCTCAGTGGACGTTGGCATCCCCATGATGGTAGGTGTTAAAGTGTGTGCAGGTATCTATGTGTGAAGGAGAGGGCAAGCCAAGGCAAAGGGAGGCGGTTTGATAACTGACTTTCAGGCAGGTAAAGGACAAACACAGCAAGATAGGGAAACAGATGTTGATGCTTTGGATTAGAATGGAGCAATAAACCCCTGAAGCGATGCCCTCCACCTACTACACACCAATATATCATATTGAAAATGCCTCTTGCAGTCGCTGTAATCCATGTGCAATGCACTGTTGCATCCTATAAAAGTGCATAAACACAGCTCAGTGGGTCCTACATGTACCATCCAGGATGCAAATGGATCATTACTAAAGCTTTAACATCACTATCGGAATAGCGTCAAAATGGCAATGTTGTGAGCAACTCTTATTTTTTTTTGACTAGATCAAGGGAGGTACTTTGGGAACACATCTGACCAATTTGTATATAAGAAAAGCTCCAGAAGGATAATCTTGCATGCTATTGTTGGTAAAATCCAACAGGTCAGGGTTTAATTGCACTGATGTGAAAATGTGATCTTGTGTTTAATTATTTTTTTTGTACTACATGGTTTCCTGGCTCCACAGTGAGCAGCTGAGTGTATGAATGTTATCATTTTTCAAAGGCATGTGAGAGCACAAGCTCATGATTTCCTCCAAATGTAGTGCTAATCCTTCAGCGGGGCCAGATGGTTGCATTTTTTGTAGTAGTACAAAAAAAAATGAGAGAAATATGTAGCAGAGAAATGAGAAAGCAACTGTGTGTAGCATGAGTTCCCATCAGTTTGTGTGTGTGTGTTTCAGAATAAAAAGGGCTACTGTTTTTCTGTTTTTTCAATCTGAAACCTTGTCTTTATTTTTAAGGTGTCGGTACTCTGAGTATTTTGTTTTTTCTTTTTTGACATATGATGAACAAATAAATGCGTTTGAGAACGGCAATCTTGTTTGGATTACTCCTCAATCATTTGCAATGATCATGACAAATTAACCATAATTATGACAACGATGCCATCTTGTGGTAAAACAATACTATCTGGAGCCAGAGCAATGGGAGACAACAAACTGAGCATCTGATGAAAACCTGCCTTGCTCATCTGTCTTTATTATTCAGGCAGACTAGATGATCAGTTTGTTACTTGATTTGGACTAATTTTTTCATTAAAGTCTTTGCAACATATTGATTAATGATTTTTTTCTAACTTAATTCTGCTTTAGACCTCTTCATGGTGCTGTAGTGGATTAAATCTCAGTAATAACATATGATAGTATACATAAAGCTCGACAAAAATGTCTTCTATGCGTATTACTTTGTAGATATAAATTCAATTGAGAAAAAGTCAATTTTTCTCAATTGAAGAAAAATTGAGAAAAATGTTTCTTCAATTTTGATTTTTCAACTACTTATCTTTTCCTTCTTCATTGAGACCAAGTGGTGACACAGTCACCTCCATTTGGGTTCAGATGTTTTCAGCTGTAATGTAACTTCAGCTTCTTAGCTGTTTATTAGAACAGATTTATTTCTACAGTTGGTTAAATAAAACCACACAAAAATGTACTGATGCTTACCAGAAAGCAGAGCATTTGCAGAGCAGAGAACCCTTAGGCTTCTTGTTGAAGAAAATGTGTGACTGGTTCTAATTTTTTAACATAATTAATACAGTATTTATGTGCTTTCTATGCTGCATTATAAATGTCTTGTCCAAAAAAGTTCCTTCACTATTGATAAATCAGACAAAAAAAATGTTTGTTTTTTTAATGATGAGTACAAACCAGGCTTTTTGGATTTATGATAAGACAAAAGGGAAGCGAAGGCAGTTTATTTTTATAGCATATTTTCAGCAACAGAGTAATTTAAAGTGCTGTTTAAAAGGAGAATAAAACAAACAAACAAAAGCAGTCGATATTGATGTTATGCTCACTTTTTGGTGAAAGATTTTCCTCCATCTTCCAGTGTATGATTGATCCTGAGCATCGTGACTGTCTTCATCAGAGGGAAACTTCATGGTCAGACAGCTGGGTGTTCTAACAAGAAAAAGGCTTGCACTGAGCCTCCTATAACCAGCCAGAATCTTGTTGTCTCTGCAGAAATCACGTGTTTAGGGTAGAACTTGCAAAGAGTGTAAACAAGTTCCTGTGCATATTTTAATTTTTTAATTAAAATATTTTTTCTTTTAATTAAAAAAAAAAAACTTCAACTTGTGCGCATTGTTTTTTTATTTTATGTTTTGAGAAGCTGAATTTTTGTGTTATATAATGTTTCCATCTAGCAAAAAAATAAATAAATAAAAAAATAAAAAATGGCTCAAAGGCATAAATTATAATTATGATTTGTATGTCCAGGATGAGTGTACATAAACTTCTGACATAAACAATATGTTAATAAGACAGAATAAATGTGTATCATCACCTTTGGATTGTATTCAAATGACAAATGGCAGAAGACCAAATGCTGATACCTGATATAATTAATTAACTTTTAATGACAGTGAAACCATCATTATGTTTAGTGCAGACACAAACTGTTCTTTTCCCTGTATGGCGTCCTAAAATGTCTTCAGAAATACATCTGCGCGGTCACCTGACCGACTTGAGGTTAGGAATCACAATCCCCACGCGTGTCAAATGTTTAAGAGCGTGTAGATGCCCCGTCACGTGGTGCAGCTGTGGATCATAGACTGGACCTCACGGAGCTGTCGCTCCCATTCAGGCGCGGGGGCTCGGGCAGCGAACACCAGCGGCCGCTCCCTCTCAAAACCGCTACCTCCAACAGCTTGGACCAGTCGCCATGGCGATAACTGCTCTTTTGGTTATAGCTGCAACCGGTTGCAGGGAGAGCTGGTAGGGAATTTCCTCTCTGTCAAGCTTGGTGTCCTGAATCCGCCGCTGTCTGCATCAGCAAAGTGTCTTGGCATCACTTCTCGTCCTTCCTCCGGAGTCATGTGAAAGGGGTCCAGGGTGGTTGCTCTCGCCGTAGACCGAACCGTCCTCCCCGTCTGCGAGGACGTCCTCTCCCCGACAGCCGCAGTGGCGTAGTGTCCCTGTCTCCGCTGCCCACTCCCCGGTTCGGTCCGGTTTATCAACCTGCGCCTCTTCGGCGCACGGCGGAGCCGAGGATGAGCGAGCAAGGGAAGGGCTCGGCATCCACCTCCACCGCGGCCCCCGCTCCGGGGTCGGACACCTACAAAGGCTGGCTCTTCAAATGGACTAACTATCTGAAAGGGTACCAGCGGCGATGGTTCGTCCTCAGCAATGGCCTGCTTTCCTACTACAGGTAATATATTTATTTTTGTGAGCCGGAGTGCTGGATGTGAACGCACACAGAGTATCATATTTCTGTCGGCGCATCATGACAGCTGGCTCCCTCAGCTGGCTAGCGGCGGGCTAAAGCTAGCTGTCAAACGGGCAGTCTGTTTACTTCCAGCTGACGGAGGGCGACGTGTTTTCACTTTGGCTGAATATATGTAGGCTGTGGAAGACCTGAAACACAGTCAGGGAGAGACATATATGTATAGCTATAGTAGCATGTTTCCTAAGATAATATTAATGTTAGAAAAAATAAGGTTACCATAGATACAGACGTTAGCAAACCAAGCTAACCCTTTTAGCCCCCTGTCCTGAGCTGTCAAGAACACTGAAAATAACTTTTTACATCCATTTGTTTAGATAACATTCTACACTACTACACGGCCCCTCTCAGCTATTATTGTTGCATCATATTATTGCAACATCATATTGTTGCAATAAGTTTTATATTTTTTTTGTTTTGATTTTACTAAGATTAATTTGGGACTGACTTTTATTTATTCATGTTTATTTTACTGTCACTACATTCTTCTATCATTAGAAGGGAAATTCAAATTTGCTTAAATTCCCTGTGCTGTAATTCACACAATGTTGGAAGTAGATGTGTTGCTTGTTAAATAAACGAGGGGCAGAGATAAAACTGAAACAAGACTGGTATGATTTCAGTCCAGACTGAGATAAATATTAACATACAACTCAAAAGACAAAAATTATGTTATAAGGACAATTTAAAACAAATCCAAGAAAATATTTTAAAAACCCTGCTTTACAAAATGTTTTTGTATCTGTTCTTCATTCAATCAGTTCATTGAGATGAACAGCTTTTTAAAGTGAGACCTGGCTAAGAAGGCATACTTACAAGTTAGACACTAATAGTTTCACATAAGGATCAAAATATGACAACAACAACAACAACAACAACAAAAAAAAAAAGATATAGAGATGCTTCCCCTTCCCACCTGTTGCTGGACACCTCTAGTCAGCCTGCTGAGAAAAGCAGGCTGAAATATGACTTTCTTACAGTTAGGCTGCATTAACTTCATTTGTAAACAACTTAGAGTTGACTGCAAAATTGTCCTTTTTGTTTCTGAATTTAGCTTACATTAGTAGAAAGGGTCAGATTTATTTGAAATCTCCCTGCCAGATTTAATTAAACAATATTTGTGCTTGTTGACAAATGACAAATTAAAAGTACATAGAAAGAGATGAAACTGAAACATAACAAATACGATTCACCTAGAACGTCCTTTTAGTTGAAAACAAGACTGTCAAGAAGGCAGAAGTTAATAAAAAGTTTTAATGAACATTAAAATAGAAGAATCTACTGGGCATCACTTGGGTTATGGTGTCAAGGTATAACAAAAAATATGTATTATAAAGTTAATACCATTTTAATGAGATGTCAGAGAAAGTGCTGGAGTGACCACAGTTTGATACTTTGGAGAATAGCAAAGCAAAGAGCAACCTCCTCCTTTTTAACTGATGTGCACACTTATATTCAGCTGCATATTTTGTATCTCTATTAAAATGAGAATAGCTTAAACTAAAGGTAAGATATTTTGCATAGTATGCAAATCACTACAGAATTTTGCATGCATTTATAGTTTATGTATCAAACTAAAAATAGTGACATAATAATGTCATAGTTACAGTGAACATTATTATAACTTAATAATTGTTGCTTTTTTGCTTTAAATAAATGATCTTTGATCATGATAAAACAAAACCTCTTCTGCTTTTGCATAAGTGTTAATGAGTGAAAGTGGTTTATTTAAGTAGTTATTTAAAATGACTTCCTCCAAATCAGTTCAATTTAAAAATTATTGATTCAAGTGTATTTGTTCAATATTTTCCAGGTCAGACTTTTTTAATAACCGGAAAATGGTAAAAGCTTGATTAATTTATTTATATTTTTAGATATTTATAGAGCCGTGTTACTTTTAAGGTTTCGTTCATTTATTGCGTCACCTCACTTAACTGAGAATAGCTGCTTCATTGTCTCAGTGTAATAAGATACATGACTTTATGTTGCTGCTATCATCATTCTGCCTTCACCCCATTCTAACAGCTGCTTCCTCTTACCTAACATCACCAATACTAGAGACACACCTGTGACTCTCTGGTGAGAGAGTCATGTTTCTGCAGGCATGGATGTTAGTAGTTAAATGTTGCTTAGACAAGGAAAAAAAGAGATGACAATTTATGTGACATCCAAGAGGGTCAAGTGCTTCTTCAGCACAAAAGACTCCTGTTTGTCTTGTTAAAATTTACTTTAATAGGACAACTGTTAAAATCATCAGGTTAATGTACAATCTGCACGTGAAAATAACTTTCACATTAAAGACAGAAGATTTTTTTTCACTCACAGCTGCCAAAGTCTTAAATGTGCTAACTTTTGACAAATACTTGATACTTGATTTTTATATACATTGTACCACTTGGTTGCTTCTCACCCTGTTGTTTGTTCTAAAGCATTGTAGCACTAAGATTTTACAACTGCGGTGCACTTTTACTAGCGACAGGTTTAAATCATATGAAATGTGTAACCCTGATATAATACACATTTATATCCACACAGAATGAGAAACATTATCTGCAACAGTTGTTATCCTGCTTCATCCAGTTCCCTAATTAAATGGTTCCTAGCAGAAGGAAGAAGCAGCTCATTGGTCTGCTACTTAAAGCTGTGACTGGGAAGTTTTGAAATGGAAATCCCTAAAAACTGGCAATTATGCTGGGACCTTGGTGATAAATTAACACAAAAGACACAAACACATCCAGAATAAATTTTTCTTCAAAAATCAGGTGTTTATAGTTGTTTATGGTGTTTTACAGTGTCATTCTGTTTAACAGGAAATACTGTCTACCTATTGTTCTTGCAGCTACCTACTTAAACCTTCTTCATCTGATTCCATTCCAAGTATTGCCACCTGCCTTTTTGTTGCTCCACCAACATGTTATTTGGTGGAGCAGTTGCACAGCCAAAGTCTCCTGCCTGTAGTTGCGGTGAAATGAGAGACACCTGTTTCCTCGGTCAGCATTAATAGTCCATTATGTTATACGGTGACCGCCCTCAATGAAGGAAAGCTAACCTGTCAACATCTGAGCACAGACGTGCTGAGGCGTACAAGTTGTTCCCTCGCCTATGTCTTCCTGGAACGGCCGCATTGTGTGTGTCTGACTCGGGGCTTTGTTTGCCTCTCTGTGAGCCTCCTGACTGTCTGTCACTGGAGTAAAAAGGAGCAGAGACAAACGTGACAACATGTTAATTAATGTGCTTTCATTGTATGTCATAAATGTGTTGCTTCCCACATTTACCCATTTTTCTGCACATGTTCTCTATTTGTCATTTTATTAGACTAAGAGAAAGGGATAATTTTGGATAAAAATAGAGATATAAATTAAAAAATAAACTTTTAATTTTTGAGATGTTTTATTTTGCAATAGCTGCCTTTGTTCAAAAACACAAGAATTGGTTGTGTAAAAGACCTTCAGTAGAAAGCAGCCAGGATGCTCTCAGTTTAATCAAGCAAGATTCCTGACAGAGGAGAAAAACTAACTGATGCTCACAGAAGGAGATAGTTGTTTATGTGAAACCAATCCAACTTGAGATGTTTTAGCTTCATAATTGACTTTTGGCATCATTCAACAGTTTGAGCTTGTTACTAGTTAAGACACTTCTCAGATAACTAGAAGATAAACTAAGAGGTCTAAAGTATTCACACAGGTTTTCATATTTGATCAACTTTTTCATGTTTCAACCACAGGGTTCAGTATATTTTATGCAATAGCCAAACATGAAATATTGTATAACTGTGAAGTGGCATGTTAATGACACATTTTTTAAAAACCTTTTGATGAATTGAAAAATTAAACTTTTTTAACACTCAAATTTATGGATTATTTAATTATTTATAGATTCCTTTTTGCTAAAATTACAGCTGCAAGTCTTCAGGTTTTGTATGTGCCAGCTTCACACAACTGGAAACTAAAACCCTTGCAAATACGTCAAACTCAGTCAGATGGGATAGAGAGCATCATTTAACCTCTGGCTTGCCAGTCGCCACAGACTTCCTGTTGGATTTAGGTCTGGTCTTTGACTGGACCATTCTAGCACATAACCATACTTTAATTTACACTTTTGCATTGTAGCTCTGGCTATATGTTTAGCTTTGTTGTCCTGCTGGAAGGACCGTTTTCCCAGTCCCTGCTGAAGTAAAGCATGTCCCAGGATGATGCTGCCACCACCATGTTCTGGACTTGTGATAATAAAGTTTTATGCATAATTTGTATAATTGACTGTGTTTGGTATTTGTCTTATTTTAAAGAAGTCCCTAGATGTATCATAATTTAATAGTGAGTTACACACATTTTGAAATTCTGTCAGTGCCTTAAGAAATCACTTCATCTCCTGCAGCCTGTTTTATTTATTTATTTATTTTTCAATGCTCTGGCTTGGCTCTTTAACCTGTGGCTCCAATCAATGCTTTGAGTCTATGAATGGGTTGACACACTCAGCAGTTGAGCAAGCTAAAGTGTAATGAGTTGAACAGCGATTTTGAATCTCATTCGGTATTGACTGCTCCATTACTTTGGCTCCAAAAATCGCAAGCCTGGTCATTCTTTCCTCCACATCAGCTTTGTGTCATGACTCCTTTTAGTTCAAATCACATAAAGAGCCTTGTTGTGCTGAAGAAGACATATGACGAGATCTTCTTCTTTCCTGGAACATCTTCATTTTTTAAATTTCTTAAGTGACTTTGTTCCCAGATTTAATACTCTTTGCACAATTTAGTAACCTCTTAATGTAAATCCAGCTCTGAATTAGGGAGGATTACAGGACATTAAAACTTTGGGTGCTACTGGAGCTGCAGTATCACACCACCTGGTCTTGTCTTTCATAGCAGTCTGGTCTGTCTCTGTTTTGCTCCAGTACCTGGAAAGAAACCGGATCGTATCAGTTTAAGTGCTCACCAGGTGTTCGCTGCTGCCTGGGTCCATTTTAGAGTCAGGTTATGGTGTTACTGCTTGCTCATTCAGGATACAGGGGGAGGAGGATGAAGAGTGTTGAGCAAGGCGACCTCGGGCCCAGCTGAAGGTTCGATCTTGGACTGAATCCTGTCTGTCGGACAGGCGTTTTATCTGGAGTGACTGGAGCAAGCAAAATTGCTGGTGTGATCTAATCTTGTTAATGGGCTATTCATTGCTTTTAGCACCAGGCGACAGGGTGTGCATGCTAAAGTGTCTCTGTTTGGGTGCCTGTCTGTGTGGTCTTAGTGTTTTTATGTGGCAGCAACTAAAAGATGACAAAAAGACACTCTGGCCAGTGGCCACATACTTAACTTGTCATTGGTGCAATCTTTCTGCAGCTCATACCAAGCTGTCCAAAATGGAGCATCACTGCTCTTTTTTCTAAGTTTCATATTTGTTTTTTACTTTCAGCATGTTATCAAGTGGTTCTTTGACATTTTTGTCCATGTCTTGTTAAATTGTAGCCCACAGCCACAATAAAACTGATCTATAGTTTCAAGCTTCGGGGACTCAGTCACATTTTCTCTTCTCGTCTGTGTTTTCATGCTCATGTGTTGTTCACTGGTTTTTGTTCTGTCATTACATGCTCCAGATCGGTGGATTTATGTTTTATGAGGATGTGTGCACAGGGGATGGACAGGTAAAGCACATCGATGCTCTCCTGATGCAGCACATCATGCTGGAGCTCCCCCCTCACCCCTAAGCTCTACTTTCTCTTTCTCCTCCCCTTCCTCATCCAACTAGTGCCTTAGCACCCCTGTGGTCCTTATCTCTGTTTCCCAGCTTTTTCGTTGACTGTGTAGTTTCATGGCCTTTGCATGGCCTGGCCTCCCCACAGGGCAGCAGCGATCAGCATGCGTCTCATCTTACTCATCAGCAGCACATTCTGTTTCTGACCCACTTAACGTGCAGAACTTTACAGCTGAGCTCGGCCGGGTGAAACCACAAACTGGACTGTTGAGGATCCCTGCCCGATCCGCTCTCCGTTCTGCTTCGCATGGCCCCAGTGCAGTGTTTGTCTGCAGAACTGATGTGCACCAAGTGCCAGCAGAGGAATGGGACACTGAAGCGCTTGTTCTCGCTTGGCATGATAACAAGACTTGACTTTAGGGAAGCCGCTGCCTGGCAGAATTTATAAATACACTCTAAACCTTTGACTCAGTGAGGCAGCGGCTACCTTATTAGGGAGATTGACATTTTTCTTGTGAGAAAGAGAACTTAAAAAGTTTGATGGCATGGCTGCATGCTTTAAAAGGCTGTTTTTGAGCGTATGACACTGCAAACCTGTGAGCATTTGGCTCATGCCTTTTTGTTTCTCAACCGTCTTGCTTCCTAATCTAAAAAAAATAATTAGTGCAGCAACATCTATATTTGGTTCAGCTCACCAAACTAATACAATGGTCATTTCAGGGCACTAGCAGGTCTTATTCATATGCAATGAAAAGGAACTTCTTATTCAGTGCAGACCAATCCAGTTCACAACAATACAATCTAGTCATAATGTCCCTTTAAGATGAAATTACACCGAGATCAATTTAGTCCAAATTACAACCCTGAAACAATCAGAGTCTGTTGGTCAGATGAACTGGTCAGAAGAAATTGAGTCATTGCAGTGACCCCTCTTCCTGAGCAAGCATATGGTAATAGTGGAGAGGAATAACTTCCTTTTAACAGTAGAAACATCCAGCAGAGCCAGGCTCACTATAAGTTGCTGCAAAAGACTCCATGTTGATTTAGTGGGTTGGTTTTAAATTGAATTGATTGGTTTTAATAAAACAAGACCTTGTTTTTCTGTGAACATGATCAAAAGGCAAAATATCTGAATTTCCAGAAAATGAATAAAAATGAACTCATGTGGAAGTCATTTGACTGCGGTCTGTTTTTTACGACAGAGGTGGTAAAAGAGGGGTTTTTTATAGTATGTATAACTGCTTCAGCTCTTTGTACTGTATAAATGTATTTTTTTAATTAAATAATTAATTTTACTTTTGTTTATATTTTTGGGGATTTAGAACACAGAAAAATATACTTACAGTAGAGGAAAAAAATATTTTTTTGAGCACAAATTGGCCAGATAATTATTCTTTTTTATCAATGAATTTTGGAAAAAAACAACAACAACAAAAATCACAATTTGTAGCCTATTTCCATAAAAAAGCATAAACAAAAAACTAAAGTCAGTGTAATATTAACATAATTGGAGTGTAAATTCTGTTCAAAGATGGCAAGAAAAGATTTTAATGCAATACCACAATGAGATTTCACTTGGTTAAAGATTAAATAAATAAACAAATGCAGTTTTAACAATTAAAACCAGCCATACCATTACTTGATAATTCAAAAAGCTGCTCATTTTGACATTTGGGGATTTGGTTATGGTGAGACAGCCTTGTGATCTAACACTGTTTTCATGTCCAAAAAGGATGTTTCCACTGTCTGTCGAGTTCCTTAATGAGATATTTGAGAAATGTTGATAATTTCACAGATATTAATTCATTTATTGACAAAAGGGAAATGTTCATGTCTTTTCTCTTCCTCTTTTGATGTCGCAGATGTGCAGATCTCATTTGCCATGTGGACGAATCCACCTTCATACCATCACAGATGCTGGCATTTTTTTTAAATAACTGTGTTGATAACAAGCCAGATGGTCTCTTTCCTTATGGGGCTTTAATAACCATATACTGTTTCAAATTTTGATTTGCCAGGCCACACAACGCAATTCCACATTGCCTCAGAACATCGTAAAATAAGAATAAGGCTGTGGCATTTTTCCATCTCATTTAGACCTGCTGGTGCTTTTAGAAGTGTTTAATGTCAGGTATGTTCACAGAATCTGGTTATTACTCTTCCTGCAGTGAATTATTTGTAGATTCAAAAATCTGTTTGTTCCAGCACTTTCATGTTTATGTTGTTAATTTACAAAAAAGGGTTGCATTTTAAGCTGTGAGAATATTCTTTCCAGGAAACATGATGGTTCGTCTCAGTGGCAAAATATCAGTTTTGGTGCAGCGTGTGCAAACAATTGCCATTGCTATTGATTACTTTGTTCTGATTTTTTATTTTTAATCGGTCTGCTATGATTCTGCCTCTCTGTTGCTGTTCACTTGTTTTAACTTCCTCTCAGACTCTGTTCTCTCTTTGTCTGGATTTTTATTAATTGTTCAGTTGTGTTCAGTTAAGATGCCTGAAGTTGCACAATGGCCTTGTTATGTAGACTTGAAAGCCCCTCTGACTGCACACAGTTGGTGTCGTGAGTTCACCAGCAGGAGGGAGAGTTGGTGCAAATAATAATAAAAGTTGTTTAAAATAAACTGATGTAAGTTTACTATGCATGTGTGCATTTACATATTTCTTACTCGCTTCTACTTCAGTGAAGCGACTTAGTGTTTTACTGTTGCTTTGCCTTCAGTTGCTCTCTCTTGCCCTGCTTGTAGCAGTAGGAATGCCATCTGCAATCCCAGCCTTTTTGGATTGAACGACTGAAATTGAAATTCTGTTCCCTCCTCATTCATTCTCATGACCAGTGTGCCCGTCTATGTTGGATGTTTTGATTTACCTCCTACCCTTTGTTAATTTCTTTTTAGGACACAGGCAGAGATGGCCCATACATGTCGAGGAACTATAAACTTGGCCACAGCACATATCGACACAGAGGACGCCTGCAACATTGTGTTGAGCAGCGGCGGTCGCACATACCACCTGAAGGCGAGCACTGAAGTAGAGCGGCAGAGATGGGTTACCGCGCTGGAGTTGGCTAAAGCTAAAGCTATCCGCATGATGAATGATCAGTCTGGTAAGGAGCAGTAGCTACTTTAGGATTCAAGTCAATTCTGATGTATTTTTTCCCCTCCCAAATCAATAGTTGAAAATATAAGTGTGTGTACAGGTTTGAACTATGAACATGCGTTTATCAACTTCCAGAGCCTTTTGTAATCCATCCATCCATATTCTACAACTGCTCATCCTTTAACACACAGGACAGAAAACCATACAAAAACACACGAATAGCTGAGGGAAAATTTGAGTAGTCAATATTGAGAGGAAGCTGGAGTACCCAGAGACAGTCTGTGTGTGGATAGAGAGAACATACAGAAAAACCCCAGGCCAGGACTCGAATCCTGGACTTTCTTGCCTAAACTTGCATCCAGAGCTTCAGTAGATTAGTTTGAATTAATGCATATTTATGTTTTAAAATGGTTCAGTCAAAGCCCACACCTAAATTTGGTTCAGTGTAGGGTTGCACAATATATAACAAATGTATTCACCAATATTATGGCAACACCTGAAAAACAATGTTTACAGAAGCACCTCCTGCCAAGTTTGAGCATTGAAGTATGCACATTGAAATGTTGGTTGTATGAATATTTTTGCTGGGTGTTGTATGTGCATACATTTCATTTACCTTCTACAATCAGCCACGTCCTCTGCTTTTTGGTATTCCAGCCAGCTCTTACCATCATTGTGCTTGTTTTGCTGAATGTTGTTCATGTTCCATTGTGAGCCAGAAGAGGGCAGCTGTGACTCCACAACCAAACTGGAAAAACAAACTGGAGTATGCTAATGCCACTGGGAGAACTGAGCTTCCATTCAGTCAATCTCCTTTCCAAGAGGACCTATTGTTGTTTAGGCTGGAAAGTTCTTTGGTCAAAGGCTGTGGGAAAAGTCTGGGTGTTTTTGTTTTCTCTCACTTTACCACAGCATCAACTCGGAGTCGGCGTTAGTCTGCAGTAAAAAGGTTCTGCAGAAAGTGAAACAGATTATATATTCTTCTGGCCTCTGTGTGAAAGTCAGATCACTAAATATAGACTGAACAAGAATGTGAGTGCTTTTTAAGCTCACCCACATATGCTGCAGAGGAATGCTGGGATATTTAAAAAGGTTAGGCTATTGATTGAATGAGTTCATTTAGTGTGTCATTGTAGATTTATGTGTTGGTTTTGGGTAGTTTAACAGTTCACTTTGCTTATTTTAATGGTATTTGTCACAGGATGGTTTTCTCTGGTATGTCACTGTGCAAGTAGTTAATTAACTAAAGTTGGTTACAATGGGAGGTCATATATCAAGCTCAATTAAATAATAATTACCATAAAATATGCTTAAACCAATGATACCATTTGGTTGACAGTGCATCTGTCACTGACATTGTTATCACGAACGCCCAAGTAAACTAGTTGGCTACAGTTTGAAATGAAGTACTTCTTAAAAGGAACATTTTATTCAGAGTAAAAGTGTAAATGGCTGGTATTGTAATGATATTTTCTTATTTTAAAATGCTTTAAAATGTTTATCTTCTGGCCATATAGGTATAAACATTTATGAAGTTGATTTGTGCTACCAAACAGAAGTTGTTTTCTTTTTTTTTTCTTGCTCTCTTATAAATGTATGTTTCTAGTTGAATAAAAAGATTATTTAATATGTAAAAAGAATGCTGAAAACCATGTAATTTTTGTCTTCTATGCCGCTTTGTGTTGGTCATCTGCGTAAAGTTTTTGGATATAAAAATGCGTATGTGGAAAAGTTTAAGAGGTGCGAATACTTTTGCAATTGTGCTGCATAAGATACGAGTCAGTGAGAAAAGATTGTATACAGGTCTTTGTGCTTTTTCCTTTCTTCTTTTCGTTTCTCTGCTTACACAGAATATGTAGTGTATGTGGAGAGTGTCTGTGCAGAAAGCCACTGAAGTACTCCCTTCACACCGAAATGAATTACTAAACAAGTGTGTGTTCAGACTCTGTCGGACCATCTTTTTCTTTGTTTGTGGTGTTGGACATGGATCAGCACCAGAATGTCAGCATTCATTAACCTACCCTGGCTTCTCTGTTTTCGGAACAAAGAGCTCATATCGATTTCCTCAGGTGAGCAGAGGGTAAACTGCGGATAGATGTCAGGAGGGAGCTAAAGGTAGACATTGATATCCATTACAAGGCTTGTTGTTCCATTACCATCATGTGGCATTTTTATTGTTTTAGCTGTGTTCTGTCTTGTGATGTGCTGCAATTTTCAATCCCTTGCATCCCACATTTGTATTCAATATTTCTATTGCACCTGTCATTTGATTTGTTGATTAGGCAGTCATCATATTTTGTTAGAAAAGATGCCGTCTGTAAGTTTGTCATTAGCTTTTGCATAATTAGGAATAGTTTGTACTCACTCATTTTAACATGATCTAACCATGAAGCTTCAGCTCAGCAGGGGGCAGTGTTTCCCCTCACTTTGACTTGACCTCCTCTGCGTGCCATGTTTGTGTGCCTGCATGTGAAGTGGGATCACAGTCCTTGAAATAACTTGTTCCACTAGTGACTTGAATTTGTAAGCCTGCCTGACACAATTAAATACATTTATAGCCTCAGTTGACATATTTTTATACTAACAGAGAAGGTTTTAGAAATGGCTGTTTGGGGTAAAATATGGAAATTGGTTGATTCTTCGAAGAAGGGTCTCCATTTCAGACTAATTTCAAAAATATACAGCAGAGCTGAATCAAGGTATGATGTGAAATAACCTGAGCCCAGTGTGTCCAGCTTGATGGCTTCATTGTATGGTCAGCATGGCAGTCTGGTGACCTTTTTTGCTTTTACCCCAGACTAACGCTGCTTACTTCATCAAGTTAGGTGCTGTTTAAAATATTTCCAGTTTTTGACGTTGATTTATCTTCCTTCTGTTTTTTCCCCCTAAACCTGTTCTGTGATTCACCCTTTGCTGTTAAACATAATGAACTGTCCATGGTGCTGAAACTGTAGAAATATCAGCGCACAATGTGTGAAGAGAACTTATTAACATCTCATGTTTAAGCACACTTCATTTATCATATCGCCACAGCTTCCTTACCCCTCCCTCTTTGTCCTGACTGTTTTTTTTATTTTTTCAACCTTCCACATATCCACTTTTCCTCTCCCTTCCCACCGCCCTCTCACACTCGCTGTCTGGTTTTTCCCGCCTCCTCTTTTTTACCCCCTTCTCTCTCAGTAAGCCATTTTCTCCGTTTTGCATCTGCCCGTGTTCATTTCTTTCTGAGTTTTTCTTATTGTATTTTGTCAAACTCTCCTGTCTTGCGTAAAATATTTATATTTTCATCAGAAGTCTCTGGGGGAAATCTCTCTCAAGTAAGTACACAGTTTTTCTCCGATTGTGTTAAGCTATGAAATGTGAGTAGCTTTGAGCATTTGTGTATACCTGAAACTGTAAAAAGCTGAATAGATGTTTTTGTTCACTTGTCTAATTATTTCAGATGTTTTCAGTGGATTATATGTGAAGATGGTGAATTCAGTGTAATTTAAATAGCAAATCTATAAAATTAACTTTTCAAAACACACATCACATTAAATTTAGACCTATATTTTTTAATATTTCCACTTAATAACTAAAATTATGAGACTAATAGCTGAATGAAATATGTAGTATTTATTGTTTTTCTATCAATTGGGACTGTCCTCTTTTGTCAATTTGAAACTTTATTTATTGGAGTTTTCACAACAACACTGATGAAAATTTGTTTCTTTTTGCAAAATGTTCCAAGGTTTTTGTTTTTAGTTCAATATTTGCCTATGCTAAATAGACCTGCAGCTGCTTTAAAATGCTGTTGGCTTGGGGAGCTTGCTGTGCTGGGCTACTTTTGGAGCCCCTGAGAGGATGTTATGAAATGACAGATGGTGTGCTTCTTATCAGCTTCTTCAATTAGTTGTACTGCTGCTGTGTACTCAATGGCTTGCCCTTGTATTTGTTGGAACAAAAATTGTGTGCTGGCATTGCACAATTTGCTACATCAGCTCCAGTTCTTAATAACGGGTGAGACGGAGACAAAGAGCTCAGAGTGAGATCCAGTCTTATAACATAACAAACATTAAGGAAGCCAAACAGAGATTGTTAATGGCTCTCCAGAAGTCGTCCTGCCAAAAATCATGACGATGGTGATATTTCTTTTTTGCCTGGTTTTGGTTTTTCCAGTATTTTTCAACCACACTTTGCCATTCTTTCTTTATCAACGTGATTTCCTGTGGATGTATGTGAAAACCATCATTTGCTCATGCAGACAACTACTGTATATTTTGAAGTTTATTGTGATATTGCCACCATCTGATTTTCGCATTGCATTGTTTTTGAAAGACTGTCATTATTCTAATCCAGCAGCTTTTTCAAAAGATTCCAATTCCCATTAATAACACAAATCAACTTTGTATATTTGTACATTTAGCCTTCCTGTTACCTGCCAGGGAAAACTCCAGATAAATTCACTCCTTACCAATTTGATAAAGCGTCAGTTTCACAGTGTCATTTTGAAAGCGGACCAAAGAGCCTGGACAATGTCATGCTGTTAGAACATCTGCAAACTTAGGGTAAATTGCTCAGTAGGAACTGCTGGCAAGCAATCTAGCATGTTGGTCTATTTATTTCTTTCAAGCTGGTTTTCAAAAAAAAATATAGCAAGCAATGTTGGTCTTTATTCATGAAATGAATGCATCTGTACGGAAAAAGACGGCAGAGAGGGGAGATTTTGATATCTTACTGTGTTTGCAGAACACTCCCTTATTCCACTAGGGTTCACTCCCATGTGAACAGACAACCACATTTTCAGATGCACAACAGTTCATTTGATTGTTCACACCATCCCAAATAAAGCGGACCATAAAAGCTCTGATATTAAAGCGTTATAAAGTGTGGCAAAATGGCGAAGAAGCAAAATGATTATCGTCTGACCCTGTCTCGTCTTGCAGCCAAAATGAATAGCTGACTTACCTCCATAGGAAAATATTTTTTTCATTTTAATTTTCAATTCCTTACTGATACTAAAATAGCTGACTCTAAATATCATTCCTACAGTAACAATTTCTACACTGGAGAGGGTAAATGGTACAAACTTGTATCTCTTAGGTGTTGTGCATTCATTGATCAGAAAAGCTTTGTACTCAGGTGATGCTGACTATGCAGTCAGTCAAATCGACATTTGAATGTCTCCACACATCAGACAGTTCCTCGATTCATCTCTAGTTGTTTATGTTTGTTTTAGTTTTGCTTAAAATACATCTTGTAATCGATTGAAACTAATTAAACTCTATGTTCCTGATGAACATAGATGAACTTAAAGCTACGTCAATCTTTCTTTTGCGTAGATATTTTTTTACTTTCCTCCTCTTCTGTCTTTACTGTTATCTTCCTGAGGTTTTCTATTTCCAAGCAGTGTCAGATAAATAACTGTTCCTTAATGTGCGTGTTGAAAGGGCTCTTCTGTAAATATCCCCTCCCCAAGGAACCTGCTGTCTGGAAAGAATAGCCATCTCTTCTCTAATATCCTAATATCCCAAGACACAGCTTTCCCAACATTTCCGTCTGTTTCTTGGTGTTTTCTTGTTTTGGGTATGTGCTCTTGTTTCTGTTATGCTACAAATATTTAATGAGAAGCAATGATTACTTCTGCCACATGCATTTCTGTAAACTTTATTTTTATTGTTTCAGTTCTGGTTTCTGACTTCAGTGTTACCATCTGCAATGGGAGTGAAGGTATTGTTTTATTGTGTTACAAAAGTTGTTGTGTATGTGGAATAGATAAATGATTTATTCTTGCAACATTTAGAAGTTCTGGTGTAGATTATAATATTTGGTTCATCTTCTGGTTTAGAAGTTGGGTTACAGTTGGTCCAGACTGTTGCTTTATTCTGCTTTGTTGCCCTGATAAACCTTTGTCAAGCTGATTAAAATAGATATGGTGAATAACACCTTTAGGGAAATAGTAAAATAAGTAAAGAACAGATTATGTGAATGATAAAAGCTACATCAGTAAACATAAGGAGAGCTTTGTTCAGACTATGTTGCAGTCATGCATGTTTTGTTGTGCTGTCCTTCACTGTTACAAGGTTTATTACTCCCTGCGGGTCAAGTGTTTACACTGTGAGCTCTACATGCTGCATAGAATCTGCGCTCATTATTAAGCCACCATTGTGTTCCTGCTTGCACACACACACACGCCCCCCCACACACACACACATTTTTTCTTTTCTCTTTCTCCCCAATGCTTCTCTGCTTTATCAGCAGGATGCAAAAGTTTAGAAATGGAGACTGCTGATTTGGTAGATCATTAAAATAAAATTAGTTAAACATTGTGTGAGTTGATCAGCAAGGACAAAGGAGCCTCAGTTATTAGTTATTTTATTTTTCTCTCATTTTAGTCTTCCCGGTGAACTTAAGTGCTTTGAAGAGTCATTGGGTCACGTTAAAGCTCTAAATATCAGTGTTTGCTTTTTGATTTTAGAAAATGTTTTATTTAAAGGAGAGCTAACTCAGAACAATGTTATGGTTGACATTGTTTAACTATTTTTGTGAATAAATAATCCTCCAGGGCTGACAAAAGCAGGAAAATCTTACATTGTTTTCTTTTGAATACTTTAGGTGAACTCTGCAAAAAAGTTTGAGAATCTTCAAATCTTCCACAATTTGCTGTTACATTACACCGAAAAAAAGCAAAAGCAGCAATTACACAGTAATTTTACTTATGACGAAGATGAAGATATATTAATAGAAAATAGGAAAAAATTGATTTTTTTCTATTTTCTATTAAGTTCACTTTGTTTAGCTGCTTCAGTATGTAATTTAGAGGCAAAAAACAGATACTTACAGAACTCATGAATATTCCACATTGTTTTTCATCACTCATTAATGCTCATTGAGTTGGATGATTAATTTCCCCTGTGTATCAAAAGTTTGCTGTCGTTCACTCTGCTGTGTGGGTTCATTCATATCAAATTCTACTAAAACCTCTTGGCCAGTGCATGATGCTGCTGGATCGGTCTGAACGCTTGCAGTTGTGTGTAATTGTTTTGGTAAAGCAGGTTATTATTACCACAGGATCTGTGGTGAACATGAGCATGGGTGCACATAAAGGCATGCATTTTATTTATTTTTTAAAGATATTTTGAGTTTTTATATAAATTTGAGCTTGTGTTTCTTCGGAGGAGGCGAGACAGCAAAGTATCTGGGTCCCTTTATGTAGATTAGCTACATTTAAATGGCTACTGGAACTGAAGGTAACATGGCCTAATGATTTAAATGTTGTCAAGTTTAAAATGTGAACCCTGAAATGTCATCAGAAAAGGTTTCTTTCTCCAGTTTCTGCTCTCAGACCATCTCACTGCTTTAATGAGCTCTGTGCCTTCAGGCTGTCTGGCCTCTGTGTGTTTTGGTTCCCCCCTTAATGCAGTAATTGGTATAATAAGACTGTTGTACTCTTTAAATATACTCTCTGGTGGTTTGGCTTTTACAAACTTCAGCTTTATATGAAGCAAAATCCATTTTTATATCATTAACCATATGCAATAAAGCCTCAACTCTTACGTGATTTAATTTGCATGAAAATAAAAGAAAAGAGAGCTGGCATTATGATTTCATCAAGAGCTAAATTATAATCAGAGTTCCCAAAGGTCCTTGAAATCCTTGAAAGTTTTTGAATTTGAAAAAATAAGTTCCAATTCTGTGTCAGTTTTACTCATTATGGTAACAAAGCCTTAGAATAAGAACTGTGGGAATAGTTTAGATGCATCTATGGACCCAATCTTTCAATCCTGATAATGTAATAATTATGGCAGAATTATTATTATTATTATAATTATTTAACAGAAGTATTTGAGTCTAAAACTAACTGAAGTGAAAGACACTGATACAACTCTGAACATCTCGATGCTGCAATATTTCACCTAATATTTCTTAAAACATTACACTTTAATGTATGTCACATGGACATATCTAGTTATTTCCAGATTGTGTTGATGCTTGCGGGTCATGTATGTCACATGTGTCTCGCCTGAAGGCGCATATACGGGCTTGTGTTGAAATGGAGAAGCTTTGTTTACAGAGCTAGTGATTTTGGCCATATGTCCTGTGAAAAATGCAACTGGTTTATGTCAGTGATTAGAGTTTTGAGATTTGTTTTTTTTTTTTGTTGTTGTTTTTTTTTTTTTTTTTTGCTGTGGACTGCAAATCAAAATGAGACTTGGTCACAAAAGCACTTTAAGCTGTTACAGCTTTACTTTTATCTCAATCATTTTCATTGAGACTATCTCATATGCACACATGGATAAAATTGTTGGTTCCCCTCTGCTAATGACTTGAACACCCACAATGGTCATTGAAATATCCTAAAGGTGACAAAGGTAAAAAAAATAAATAAAAATTTACTGAAAGTTATGTAGTTTAAAGCAGACCTTGCTTTTGAACTGCGGTTCAACAAAACCGTTTTAAAAATCTAATGAAACAAGCCTGGATAAAAATGATGATACCTGTAACTAAATATATTTTTGTTGCTCAATCTTTAGAGGTAATCACTGCAATTAAACACATTTTGTAATTGTCAATAAGACTTCTGAACCTGTCCACAGGTGTTGGGACCCAGTCCTCATGCACAAACTGCTCCAGTTGTGTCAGGTTTGAAGGGCGCACTCTCCGGACGCCATGTTTCAGCTCCTTCCACAGACGATCAGCAGGATTTAGATCAGGGCTCGTTTCAGGTCAGTTCAGAATAGTTCAAAGTTTTGCTGCTAGACATTTTTAGCTGTGTGTTTTGGGTTGTTGTCCTGTTGGAAAACCCAACAGGACAACAACCCAACTGAGACCAAGTTTTCTGACACCAGGCAGCACATTTCTCTACAGAATTCCTTTATAGTCTTGAGATTTTACCACATCCTGTAATGATACAAGACTCCCTGTGGCAGATGCAGCAAAGTAGATTAATATCATAGCCAAGCCTCCTCCATGTTTCACAGTAGGGACAATTTTATCTTCTTGATAACCTCTTCACAGATCACACAAGATGACCATTTCCCATTTTTAAAGTTCGAAGATGTAAAACCCTTAAAGAAGATATTTTGTGCTTCAGTGCCTTTTAGAAAAAGCCCCTCTGTCTCCTCACCCTCACCCCCAGACAGCTCTTTCTTGTTAATTGTTCTTGCTGTTGTCAGAAACTGCTACAGAATTTTTAACAAACCTACAACAGCAAGTTTTTTTATGATGAAGTCAGACAGCTGCATTTTTGTTGTGTGAAGAAAGTAGTGACATTTAAATTTGATAAAACCTGCTGAAGCAACAAATATTGAAAAAATAATAATTAAATAAATAAATACTGTTCTCAAGACAAAATAACAATTTTTGTGGTTGTTTGATTTGTATGTATTAATTTGAATATAATATATAACATTTTTTGCTAATTTCTTTAACAGAACTTAATCAGACTCATTTAACATGCACCAATATGCAAAACTAGCATGAAATTTCTGCATTTTAAAATTGGGTGTACCCATTTATACTGGGAATGTGCAATATTTTTTAGATTTTATCACAATAGTTTGAGGAATTTGTTGAGATGATGAAAACAAATACAAAGTATTCAAGTTTTCATCAGCCCATTTGACTGCAAAGCTTAAAAAAGAAAGTGGCACATGTCTGGGGAGATGCCAAGACTCACAAAATACATAAAAATTTTTCACATCTCGACGTATTTACATTGGAAATGACAAGAAAACAGCGTAACAGTAGCTTATGGCTCAGATAAAAAAAACTTAAGAGATCCATCGAAAAGCATATAATCTGTAGATATGCAAATACATCAACATATCCCATGTAAACTAAATACAGTGTGGTTAATTATGAAGATAAGAGATCGGTCTTGAAAACTAATAATGGAAATCAACATAAATGGGTTTTAAACTAATGAGCAAAAGGGTGAAAGGCATGTTCAGTCCATACAAGGTAACTGATGAATCCTGCTTATAATTGATGTGTATTTTCTGCAACCCTCAGCTAAATGTACAGCAGTTGACTGAGGTGACCTTGGAGTAGAGCACAGTGGGATTTGTAATTCAGCTCTGATTTGGGGCAACAACCTTCATCCACTCTGAAATTGAAGGCAGTGCGGTCTGTATTGCAGCTGTTTGTATGTCTCGTTGAGCCATCAGTGGCTGATGATCAGCATTAAAAACACAATCAAACATAGTGACACTGCAGTAACACATCGGTCAGTAGCACAAAGAGACATTTTATAGAGGTTTGTTTTGTTTGACCTTCCTCCATCCCTATTCTGATTTCATCTTTTCCTCATTTACAGCAGCTCTACAAGCTCTCACTAGTTTAACCAACATATTTGTTACTCCTCCCTTGTCATTTCCCTTTCTTAAGACTGTTGGGTGGTTCTGTCAAGATACACAGAGGTGACAGAGAGAAGGAAACATGTTCCAGTTTTGGTCGTAGATGATTGCTAGCTGCCGAGTCCTATCTCCTCTCAGCTCCTCTCCCTCCTCTCCACCCTCCCTTCCCCATCAAGCTGCACTGCACTCAGAAAAGCATGTGAAGGGGAATTGTAAACGTGCCGAGCTTTGTGATTGAGCGTATGCAGATTGTGTGCGTCTGATTCTGGTGGGCAGGGAATGCAGTTTTGGACCTAGGACTGAAGGGGTGCGTGCGACTAGCCCCACATCGTTGTACGTGATTGAGTGCGAGTTTATTTGTGTGCATGCTGTAACGTTGGGGAAAGGAAAGTCAGTGCCTCAGCCCTCCCCTCGCTATGATTACGTAGTAGCACAAGGGCAGCGTCGCATCTCAGGGAGCGTGGAGTTGGATCAGGCCTGCAGAGAGTGGGATGAAGGGCCGGAGCTGCTGGGAGCCCAGGGCGATCCGCTCACTCTGCAACTCGGGCTGTCTGAGTAAACTCAACCGGGGTCAGTATGGTGACAGCTCTAGGTTTGTAGCTAATGGTGCAGCTCTGGAGCTGTCACAATCATCTCCATGTGTCTGAAGACAGGTTTCTTCCTGGTATCTCTTTCTTTCTCTTATAGCAGTCTGTCACTCCTCCATCCAGCTCCCTGTCAACCATGGATGCTGACATTTCTGCAGCATCCTCTAACAATGCAGTGGCTCACTCTGTGAAAAGAGCAGCCTGCCTTCTCTCTTTCGCTCAGCACTGCATGTTCTTTCTTGTCTTCCCTCACATTTCTCTCACTCATGCTCATTTCTGCTCACTTCCTTCCTTTCGCTCCAACTTACATCTGCGTATGGATAAACTGGAGTGTGACAGGCCAATGTGTTGTGTTTGCAGTGTTCATCTGTGTGCACTTTTTCCCAACGTAAACTTCATTACGCAATCAGAAACTGTAAGCAGGGGGATAGCCTTATATTTCAGGGTCCTAGAACCTGTCCTCTATATTCTATTGTGGGATTTTTGTTAATTATAAATAATTTTTTTGCCTCCGTTCATTTACAAGAAATAATGCTTCAGAGACATTTACTAAATGAAACAGGATTCTATGACAAATCAGTATTGATACCTTTGAAAAACCTTTGAAATGTGTGCAATCAACTATTTTTTCTCCATGACTCTTAACCATTACTTGCTTGGAGCAAAGTTAAACTGCTGTGATCTCAATCCTCAGACTCACTGTTCATTTACTCGGTTGTTCCTTATTTGGTGGAAACTGTTAGAAGTGTTAGAAGGTAAATTACATATGTAGAGTTTAGTGCAAATATTTGAACTTCATGTTGGAGACAGCATTTATAACTCACGCAGTATTTAGGGAACCAAATGTTCCAGCAAATTGTAGTGTTTTCTTTCATCATGACTGTTGACCTGCTTAATCTGTCGATCTGTAGGTATATGACACAACTATTAACCCACCAAAACCCAGCAACTTATCATTGGGCACAGTGATAAGTTGCAATACAGCATTATTCAGAGAAAAGCCTCCCACTCAGTCATGTAAGAAGATAAATAATCAGAGGACCAGTCTGGTGGCACATAGTAGCTTTGGAGGAGCTACAAAGATCCACAGCCCACAATTTATTGCTAAAACACCTGATATATGTGCACCGTACAGATCTAACCTTTAAGAGCAACTGAAACAAAGCCAGTGTTGCAAGAAAGCTTAAAACAAGTTTTCTCTTGCAGCTTATCATCAAGTCATAATTGATGGTAAACGGAGGCTGCAAAAGACTTGGTATTGGGTCAAATAATTTTTAGGAAGACACTGACCCTAAACATGCACAATAGAATGGATTATATCAAAACAGGCTCATGTTTTAAAATGGCCAAATTTTCTCTGAGGAAAATGGGCAAAAAAAAGTGACTATAGGGACTCCACAAAAGGCATGTAGCTGTAACTGCATCAAAAAGCAGTTCTACAAGCTACTGATTCAGGAAGGCTAAATTCAAATGCAGATTCCTTTTTAAGACTTATTTGAAAAACAAATTACAAATAATTTTCTGTTTCCCAGATATAGATTTCTTTCTGTTGGTCTGTTTTAAATTATTCTGGTAAAATACTAATTTGTGGTTGTAATCTGACAAAATGTAAAAAGATTCAAGTGGCATGGTACTATTTTCTTAAAAATAAAAACCAGTCTGCATATTTAACCTGTAGTGTCAAGGGTTACGAAACAGAAAACTCTGAAGGCAGAAATAGTTTCTAAATGTCACATAAAGTAGTTCCCTCACACCGCTATTAAGGAAGTGTTTTTGTTGGAAATTAGGTTGTTAGACAGAAAGAAACATCAATTACATTAACATTTCAGTTTGAATGTAAATGTTAAAAAAGTAAAATCAATGACACAAATCAAAAAGCCTGGCTTTTTTCCATTGAGTCAAGTTTCATAAACTTCATTATTTAGCTTCATATTTTAAAGTAAAAGTCTGTTTTTGAAACTAGTTTGTGAGTTATTAAAAGTTCTTGCTATCTATAAGTTTCACTTCCCCGATTTCTTGGTCAACTCATGCTGCTGTGATGAACATCAGCAACTTTAAATATTGAAAACCTTTCAGTGTTTGATTATCAAACTGTAGCTTAACTAAACACCCTAAAGATCTTAATTTCTTTTTCTTACCAACACCACACCTTATGGTTTACATTAATAATTTGTAGTGTTTGAAATGCTCAGAAATCAGACGTAGCTAAAGACATTTAGAACTCTGCCTATAAAAACTACCTTTTATATGACAATATTGTCATATAAAATTGTGAGCTGAAATACTATTTTATCCTTCTAATGTTGATGTGAAGTGTAAACCAATTAATTGCATGATATTTTAAAACAAGCTAGGTCATTTCCATTTGCATTAATTGTTGTCTCTCTTTTATCTCTCTCTTTCCACCAAAGATTGGAAAACAAAAGTTTTCAGTCTGGTGTATTGGTCTCAACTTGTTTAAAGAGACTTCATAATTCACTTTATTTGTTGTTTCTGCTGTTTTGTTTATTTATTTGAAGTGTCTTGGACTTGCTGTGTCAAATGTTCATTAGAATTTAAGGTTTATTGATTTTTGAAAATGTGTTCTTGCATTTTTATGACATTATTTCTTGGAGTAAAAAAATGGGGAACATGACACAAAAGGTGACAATCCATCACAATTGATTTAGGATTTTTTTTGGATGAGCAATGTTCTAAACCTTGAGTTTATTGTCATTTTATGAAGAAAAATATTTAGTTTTGCCTGCCCCTGTTTCCAGAGTAAATAGAATTTTTATTGCTGTAGTTCTGGTATTGCTTTCAACATATGTGGAGGAGTTCACTCAGTAGTTAGGGGTTGGAGCAATTGATGACCTCAACCTTTAGTACAGGCACTGCAGTAAACCAAAGCTATGTGCTCTCAAGCTTTGACCCAGCTGAAAGTTTTTGAAATAAATTCAGCATAGCGGAGTATAAAAGACCCATGAGTCAGAGTGTTCTCTCTTTTTGTCTATCACAGCACATGCTGCTGAATTAAAACTCACTGCTTAGTGGCTGCAGCGGGGTGTTAATCTTCACTTTTGTTCGGTCCTTTCTGTGTGTGTGTTGGGTTAGAAGCACTGCCAGAGCTGCTTGGCTAAAACTTTGGGGACAGTGATAAGTTGCAATGTGCTGTTTCTCATTTGCTTGTGGAGAGTTGAGAGCCAAATTACTGGGTTAAACCTGATGTCTCCTTGGTTTGTCTCCTTGTGATGTACCTCCGGGGAGTTATGGAGTCAGTTAGCAATTACAGGCACAGGATTAAACTTCCATCTCCTGGGAAGCATCCCTGTTCATCCTCTACTGCTTTCAACATTCTTCTCATTTTTACCCTTTCCTTATACATACTCTTATTATCCTTCCTCTCTTTGCTGTCTGTGCTGGAAATGGTCTTTGATAGAAATCCTTGTGAAATGACTGTCTTTGCATTAATTGAAATCTATTTGTGGGCTAAAACTGGATGAACAACTTGAATGTGTCTGTGTGGTGATTGGAAGTTTTCAATCTGTCAGACTCTAAATGCAGGTTTGTTACATGTATTGTTGATTATAAAGTCTGTATTAATCACCAGTTGTGACTCAGGAGGACCAGTGATTGTTAAGTGTCTTAAGAGTTTATAGTTTAATCTGGCTACCTCAGCCCGTGTGAACCAGACTTTGTGAAAAGATCGTTTTTTTTTTTTTTTATTCAACCTTTATTTTACCGGTATAAAAACTTTTGAGATGAAAAGCCCCCTTTTCAAGGAAGTGCTCCTGAAACAGTTTAAAGAAAATGTCGAGCTATAAAAATCAGATACATGTCATTAACTGCCTCAACAACTTTTGGTTTGGATGTAAAAACAATAAATAAATAGATTCATGATAAATCTCATTATTTACTACAGGACTGTTTTTGTAGATGCAAAAAGTAGCAGTTCAGAATTACAATAAAGGTATTTTTTTTTCTTTTTTACTATTTTATTAGTTGTTAAGTAAACTTTGTTTACCAAAAGGAATAGTTTTAAAGGGTCCAATTTACTGTCTGGAGGTAGTCAATCTACCTAGGGGGATAAAGAGTAGATCTAAAAAAATTACTCAATGTTGGAACATTGGAAGCTGAAAAATTGGTGCCAGCACTTAATGGCTAAGAGCAGTTAATTTAAAAACACTTTAGGAACCTTAATTTCTCATGTTGCTCCTTATAGTGAGAGACTCTGCCCACCACTTTGTACAGTCTATGGAAAGTGCAAAATTAGTTCTCTAAAAAGATCCAAGATTCTCAGAGTAATTATAATGTCCATGTGACATATGCTCGCATCTTCCAGAGAATATTTGAGCTGTTTTCTCTTGCAAAAACTGAGTTGTAACTACAGCAAACATTTGAATCTGTGGAAAATGGTGATACAGTACAGTTGTCTCTCCTTAAATTAGGGGTAGTATTGAGTTTTAAAGCCAGTGGGGCAGTACATCTCTCCCATGTGCCTATGTATGTGCTCGTTGTCTTCATCTTTCTGCCAACACCGTGATGTGCTGTCAGCTGGAAGCCTGACTCCACTGATCTGACAGCCTGTCCTCTGGGACTAGCAAAGAAACAAAACCTGACAGTGAGACACCAGACTGGTCTTCACCTAATTACATGCTCCTGCTACCTATTCTGCTGCTTTTTTCCTTATTACTCACCCATATTCAGAATTTGTTTTTACTAAAGGTACAGGAGGGCAATAAGGAAGGATCAAAGCTTTTAATACAAGTTCAGTTGCAGAATTATCTCACTTATTGTACTTCTGCTCTCTAGGACAAGCTGCTTGTATTTAAAAACATGGTTAATAACCCTGTCTGGGGTTGTTATTATATTGTGATATGTGTTCTATGCTGTCAGGCATGTTCGAGTTATAAAGGGTTTATTTGATATAATTTTATTATATATATATATAAATTCCCTTCTCACCCACCGCGGATGGTTCTTATCCTCTGAGCTCGGGTCCTCTACCAGAGGCCTGGGAGCTTGAGGGTTCTGCGCAGTATCTTTGCTGTGCCTAGAACTGCACATTTCTGGACTGAGATGTCTGATGCAAATATGACACGTGAAATGCAAACGATGAGCTAGCGTCTCATACAGCGTCTCAAACAAAACAAACAAAAAAAAAAACTACATACAAAGTAACGCCCAGATGCTTCGGGAGAGAGCTTGTAAAAGATTAGAATCAGCAATTCCTGGTTATTGCTTCAGTCCATTTCACACACACACACACCACACCCACACCACACACACACACACACACACACACACACACACATATATATATATATATATATATATATATATATATATATATATATATATATATATAAAATATAAAAATTTCTTTTATTTGATTAATTGTTAGAATCAGTTGTTTGTTGCAGCCCTACTGTATTACATGTTAGTTAATTTTATGTCATAAACATCCAGGTTACCTTCAGCCGATGAATTAGAAACAGGCTTGGTTATGTGTTTCTATTGAGTGTTCTTGGAGGTGTTGGGCTCCTCGGGCAGGGGGAGGTAATGTAACCTTGAGGCATGACAAGTGTGGTAATGGGCTTCTGTCCTTGTCTCTCGACATCGACGTTGGTGTGAGAACCCATCCATCTGCTGGTTTGAAGAAAGGGCTTGGAAATGTGAAAGAATGGCTTTAGTATAAATAAAATGACACCATAAACAGGCTATTGACTTATTCAAAGCTTATATAAAAGCTAATATAAAATATTTGTACCAAGTGATATATTGCTGATGTTTACTGATTTTAAATGGCCTTCCTCTACACTATCTTTGCTTGTCTGGTGGTGCTTGTCATTTTGTCAATGCTACAGAGATCCGACTAAGTGATCTGAGAGGACATTGCAGCAAGGATATTTCTGACGTAATTATAAAAAGTTTTATGTAGTGACATCTTTTTCAGAAGAGCAGGTAATCAATACTTTCAACCACAGTTTATTTCTGTGGAAACAGGAGTCATCTTGGAGGTGAAGGTCTGTAAGCACACATATACTTTTTGTACACAACATTTTGCTTTTGAAAGGAAGTACTCATCATTTTTATAGAATGGAGCCAAAAGACAATGAATTTAAAGTAATATAAATCAAAAACACTTCATTTGAGATCTTCTTAGCTTGTTAGCTTTTGATTATCTAGTTCTTTACATGCACAATGACTGCCTAGTGTATTATACAGCTGATCAGTTTCATGTGTAGCATGCTAAGAAACAACTGCAGTCAGTGACAACAATAAGAGGAACCTTTGTTTGACACAAAGGTTAGTGAATATTTTAACTTAGCCACAGAATTCCCACATTTTTTCTGGATTCTCCTGTGCTTGCCATATTCCTAGCAGAGCTAAAATGATCTATGCTTAATATATAATTTCACTCTCTGAAACCTGACTGTGATGCTGAGCATACAGCATTGTGCCGCTCTGTCAGTGGCAACTTTACTGTTCAGTAAAACATTTGTTACTGAACATTTGTCTACTGCCAATGTTTTGGTGATGTAGCTCTTTTTCGGTGAAGTTCACTGGTCATTAGATTTAGAAAAAAAACATATCCTCTGATTTTGAAAGACTTTCCTTTGAGCGTCACATGGAAAACTTTCCATACTGTCGCCGTCCATACAGATCTGGCTTACTCAGCTCTTTCCTGACCAAAGCAACAACCAAATTGCTGCAGGCAATGCTCCACTCAATTGATCAGGCAGCTGCTTCAATATACGTCTTTGGTCAGTGGTCGACAGATCAGACATCACAGGTTTCTTTTGTTTGTTTGTTTTTGTCTATGCTCCTTAGAATGAAAACTGTGATCAGTTGAAATCTAAATCACCAGGTCAGACTTATAAATAAATAAATAAATAAATAAAATCCGTATCAGCCAGGATCTCATGACCATATATAAGGCGCGGAGGGTCGGTAGTCCAGTAAATCGAATCACTTTTTGACTCAGCCCTTTCTACACCAGACCAGAGCAGCATCAGTGCTGCATCAGCAAAATATATTTTATAAACTTTTATATCTCTCATTTTGACAAATTCATTTGTACAAATTCATTTGTACTTGTCATTGTTAGAAGGGAGATAATTATTTTTTTGTGAAAGGAAATGTTTTACTAACTTGCTAACTGGCCAACAAACTTATAGCTGTCATGCTTCGCTAATTAAAGGCTGATTTTATTATCCTCTGCAAATTCTCAGAAAATACTCACATCATTTCCTATTGGCTGCTGCACTGGAATCGGACCACGTCCCCTTCAGACAACTACTGGATACATTCAGCCCGTCTTTTTTCTATACCTTTACTTTCACATCAGTGACTGAATTGCTGTTCTGTGTAACTTGATTCCTCCTCATCTTGGCCTACGATAGATGGATTCCTGGTGTCATTTTCAATTCCAGGTTTGCTTTTGTTTTTGTTGGAGAGCTGCTGTGCCAATCCTCAGCTGGATTGTTTTGTTGTGTGTATTTTTTCTCATAGTGTGGTCGTTGTGTGTCTTTCTCGAGATTTGTTTGACAACTTACAGCACCTCGGGGGTTAGAGTTTAGTGTGTGTTTGTGCTGCTTGTTACTCAATGAACTCTGGTTACCTTTGGCTGAAAATGGATGCCCAGGAATGCAAACATGGTGAGAGATTCTTCTATTCCCTTCTCTCAGTGGTACAATTTTCTCTCTGTGCAGCTGGGGTTTGAAGGCAAAGTTTTCCTCAAAACTAAACAGATAAACCTACTATCAGATCAAACATAAAACCCAGCTTTTATAGCCAGCACTATAAGGACTTTTCCAACCATAATTAACTTCTGGTTAGAATCCCATAGCATTTCATTGGGTATGTGTTCAAAAATGTTTAATTGATCCACAAAGCAAAAGAACCATATGTTCTAACAGTATTTTTGTTTTTTGCTTTAACTAGTTATGTTGTCACTATTTCAGCTGCTCCTCCTCAAACATGATTAGTGGCATGCAGTCAAACCCATGCAATGTATTTAAAGATTGCAAACCTTTTCACCTGTTGTCATATGAAGACTATTGATTCAAATTCACTTAATTCTGTTGGAGTCTCTGGCTTTGGAGTCGTTGTTCTGCTGGTTGGTGAACCTCTGCTCCTGTTTCTAGTCTCTCAAGGTCCTAACAGGATTTATTCCAGGACTATCTGATTTTCCTGTTATCCATCTTTCCTTTAGCTTGCCCCTGCTGAAGACAAGCATTTCCAATGTATACATCTATACATTGTGATGTATAGAGACAACTGATAACTGTAATCTCAACAGCAAAACATGGCCACCACCATGTCTCTATACATCTGCAGCACTCTGCTTGTGTATGGTCCAACATATTTTAATGTTCATATTTCTGGTTGGTTATATATGCTGAAAATTTGATGAACTCATACGCTATATGAGTAAATGTATACATGGGTCTTTTGGGGTTGGTTGCTTTTCTTTTTTTTTGTTTTTGGGCACTCAAACAAGCTGCTGCTCAAATTTGAATCCAGTAAAGAAATATAAACCCTCAGCTACCATATTTACTTTTTTTTTTTTTTTATTTAAGTGACTTCCTTCCCAGTTTTGACAAGCTTTTTAGTGACTTCATCAACAAAGTTGTTCATAGATCTGGTTCTTATTTCTTCTATGTTCTCTGGTTATCTGCGTTGCTTTTCTTTCAAAGTGTTTTATATGGATGTAAAATGGGGCTTAAACTGTAGTTCAGCCTTGGGCGTTCTCCTCTGTTTAACATAACAGACATGTTTTGAATTCATGAATCACACGTTTTTCTTTTCTACTAAAAGAAAAACGTGTGATGGCTTTGTGCATCTTTATCATTTGACATCACAACTGTTTCTATTTTTAAATGTCTCCAATAAGCTTTCTGACAGATCTCAAATAGAGAGCTTTACTTAGTACTGAAAACTGGACATTAATGTATGTATCTACAAGTATCTAAGTTTATGCATCTTTAATGGGATTTGTCACTTCTTAATGAGGTTTTGTGCATGTTTATCAATGTCATGTGGGTACTCCGTAGAAAAACGCTCCCGGGTAAAAATCTTAATACATAATTTATCTTTGTTGAGCGTTTTTATAATGTGACTTCTCCCTTCTAGATGACTCAGGAGAGGAGGAGCCCGCATCGCAGTCGGACCGCAGCGAGATCCAGGGTACCCTGAAGATACTTGTCAGCAAGCTTGATGACCTCAGCACTTGTAATGACCTAATCGCCAAACATGGAGCCGCCCTGCAGCGTTCCCTCAGTGAACTGGAAGGACTGAAAGTCCCATTGGAGGGAGGGGAAAAGATCAAGGCAGTTAACGAGAGAGCCACCCTTTTCCGCATCACTTCCAATGCTATGATCAATGTAAGTACTCCAGACTTTGCAGTTAAAAGATGTATCAGCAGAAGGCCTTCAGTGGTCTGTATCCTGCATGCTGCAGAAGGATCGTGTGACAGGAATACCAGTCATCTATGATATCCTGGTTAATAAGTGGTGAGAGATTAGATGGTCACACAGCCACCCTGCTGTGGCCCGCATGTTTAGACAGGCACATTTACACCCCAACAGATCAGGTTTAAAGTTCTAAAACACAACCACATCTATCATCCCTTTTTATTTAACTGGTTTTATGCAACCGCACTGTTTGTCTAAGTTATGCATTTGTTCATTGGTTTTCCAAGACACAAATGTACTTCACTGGTTTCTTCCATGTTTTACAACCTGGTGTGTTACCATAGTTTTGTTAGTGGTGGATGAGGAAGGGGTTGATGTCCCAAAGGAGCAACACTAAATATGATATGCACTAAGGGTGACAAAAATAGCTCTAGCCCCCAACATTTCTCAAACTCTCGACAGCAGCTTGTAGAGAAATCTCAGAACCTGCTCGACTAAACGGACTGTAGCGAGCAAAGAATAATACAAGGTTTGTTTTTTTTTTTTCTTTTCTGCTCTTTTATGTGGGTTTGGTCTCAGGATCTTAGTAATAACTGTCTACCTGTCTAGTATCTTTAAACTTTTTATATGTATTACAATCTGAGCTGCTGTAAATGTATTTTAAATTTGCAAAAGCGTCTACCTGTGAGTACGAATAATTTGAAGGGAAGTACATTTTGGATTCCTTAGATACAGTGTCTTGCAAATACTCGTACTCCTTGAATGTCTTCTGATGTTGTCATGTTATGAATACAAATTTCAAGTTTGTAAAATTAAATTTCACATAGCTATGAAATTATTTCTACATATTTTTTAATAAATAATAGTATGAAAACAGTGGCTCAATGTTTAATTCAGTTTAGTCTTCATTCAACAATAGAGATAAGCAATGCAACCTTTATGGTGATTGTATTGCTTCCAACCACCATCCAGGGAATTATAGATTCGCTGGATCTATAATTAAGACCCAGGGAAAGCATTAGTTTTGAAAACCTATTGAATACAGGTTGTGTATTTTAATATCTGTATAACACTCTGGGAAAATGAGACTAAAACTGAACTTTATGACCTTGCAAAACGATGTGCAGGATAGAAAAGAAAACTGTGTACATCACAGAGGTCACCATCACCAAGGTGGAACATAGTGGTGGCAGCGTCATGCTGTGGGGTGATTTTCTTTATAAGGGATCTAAAAGTTGGTCAGAGTTATGTAATGAATTATTCAGCTCAGTGGAGGGGAAAAAAACAAACAAACCTGAACAAACAGCCAGAGCTGCAATAAACTGGTTTAGATCGATCGATGTTTGTGTCAGAATGGACTGGTTAAAGTCTAGATCTCCTTCTAATTAAGAAATTGAGGCAAGACCTGGAAATTGACATTCACACATGGTCGCAGTTTTAAATGACTAGGCTTGAGCTAATTTACCAAGAACAATGGGCAAAAACATGGTTGTCCATTAAACAAGGAAAGTTGTGTAATTTTCCTTTCACTTCATATTAATGAACTCTGTGTTAGTCTGCCAGATAAAATCAGCATAACACACAGAATAGTCTGTGGCTGTAACGTGACACTTTCACAAAACACAAACTTGAAAAAGTTAAAGAGGAATGTATTACTTTTGCAAACATTTGTTTTCATTTTATTGTCTGCAGAATAATGGTTAGCAGTTTTACTTCTTAGCATAAAACTGTTTTTTTGGGGGTTTTTTTACAAAAAAACTCTCACCCACACTTACTGAGCTCAAGGGTGCAATGTGTTGGATCGATTGACCAATCGATTCATGTGTTAAACACAGAAAGGTTTTTATGGAACAGCTGCTTTGCTTCCAAGGACATCCTGATTAAAGAAGCAGAAAATAGCTTTGAGAGTCAACTTGATTCATTGGAGTCTTTTGTTCAGGAGTGCTGCTTTCAAGTAATGTAGACATAAATTATGATTAGATGGTAGTCAAGCCATATTAAATTGGAGGTTCATAGCATTAAATTATACGCTTCCACATCAGAGATGCGGTCCTGACTTTGGGTTTCGCCCTTTTGATTTTTTTAGAAATATGAAAACAGAATCATGCAAATTGGTTTAAATTACTAATTTTAGGTTAGATAATCTGTTGGAAGATACTGTTAAATTGTCATTGCATAATTTTGTATCCAGAGTAAAGCGATAGAAAGAAGGTTGACTGATTTTAATATATCATACAATCATTATTGCTGCAAGTACTTTACTATTCTTTTACTCTGGGCTGTTTACAGAATTTTCATTATGCGTGTATGTATTTAGTTTTTAAACTACCCGGGGTATTTTAGCTCCACTTTCGCTATGAGGCTGTAGAGTAAGATTTCTAAAGTTTTGAAATTTTAACCAAACTTATTAAATTAATGGTAAACTAATTTTAAAGCCAGTATGTTTATGAAATAAGTCATTTTTGTAGTCTCATAAGAAAATGGAGTGAATCATAAATAAATCGTTTTTGGATTGTTCAACTTAATTTTTATTTCATTTTATAAACTAAGGATATTTCATCTTTTTTTAATTTCAGTCTGAGGAGGTTTTAATTTAGGTCAGTCAACCTTGACCTAACTTCTCATATGTGCCGTTTGTGGGTCTAGTGACAGCTTGTCCTCTGGGTGCATGTATGGCTTTCAGAGCATGCCTCTTTGGGGTTATCATCGTTTAATCGCGTAAAAGGCTAACTCAGTTTATTTTGTGTCTGCTCAGTATAATGTTACAGTTTCAGTTCAAAACAAATCTAATCTTTAGACAAACTCTATAAGTTATGTAAATTTCAGAGAACAGGTTCAGTTTATCCTTTTTGAAATTACTTAGTTTGATAAAATGGGCAATTTAATCTAAGACTGATTATTATTATTATTATTATTGATAATAATGTTAAATCTTTCCTGCAACTCCCTTCATTGTGTAGCACTGATGTTACTGATTCTCTATTCTTCAACACACCACAAGTCACATGTAGTCTGTGATCGTGCTGAGGAGTCAGCATTTAAAAAGTGGAACTTTCAAATATCTTAGAGTTTACTTTGCATTTCATATCATGCTTCTGCCAGAGGAAGTTGATTCATACGTCACACATAGACCTGACATTTAAGCTCAGCAATGATCTTTTGGCATTAAAGCAAGATTGCTGAAGGTAAGAGGCTTATTATCATTTCCACGAGGAAAGCTCATATTCTGTCTTGTTTGTCTTGTTTCTGAAATATGTAGTGACTTTTAAGAAATATATTTCTTTTTGTTTTTAGAATTTAAGCAACAAGATTTATCCTATCATTTAAAAGTTTAGTACCAGTTAGTGCAAATAAAATCTGCTTTTCTTTTCATACCTAATCTGATTTTTTTATTTTTTTTATTTTAATCCATCTTGTTTTTTTCCTCCTTTCTGTTCTTAAAAAATACAAATGATACAAAATATTTTCAGAAAAGTGCTTTTATTTTTTCAGTCAAACCTAACAGAATGTTTTGGACAAGAGTTTGTTAGTACGCATAAATGTCAGTGACAAACCAGATTTATTCTTTATAATGCTTGAAATTAACTTAATAGTATAAATCCCAAAAATTCACTTTTTTTTTTCCAGTAAAGGCTTAAATTTCATAAGGCTTTATTACATCAATACACTTGTTAATTTAAGCAACATTCCTTCAGTGTATGGTAAACTTTTGATTGTAAGATCTTGCTGATTTTTGTACTTTTTTCAATCTCGGTGTGCATTAAAATATCTATATTTTGAGAAATATTGAGCAAGACAAATGGATTGTATTTATTTTTTTATTGTTATTAATTTTTCTTTATTCTTAATTTTACAAGGGTGTATTAGAACAATATTTTCTTTCTTTTTTCTAAACTCTAACTCTTACCTTTTCGCATTTTACTATTAAATAATTTCCAACTACATATAATAGGTGTGTGAGAAAGTTTTTCAAACATTATAGGATCATGTGTTTATATTATGTCACATTTCTTAGTCTTGAAGGTGGTGCCTTTTCTCCACATTTATAAAAGTGATTAGGCTCAAACATCAGCAGTTCTGCACATTCTGCAGAAATAGTAACACATTTGTGGAATTGACCAAAAAAAACAAAAAAACAAATGTAATCCTGTGATTAGATATTCAGCCTGGCAAAAAAAAACTGTCACGAGTCTGCCCAAAAAGGCAGTGGTAAAATGCAACGCAGCACTTTTAGGTCATTATTCTTTAGCTCTGTCCTTCTACTAAAACCTCCGTGACAGTCACAAGGCATGTTTCAGAGCATGAAGTTGACTGAGATATGTTATTCGGGTTCAATGACCTTTAGGCTTAATATGAGGAAGACCGTGAAAATCCTGATGCAGAGCCAACGATTGCTGACATGTAATAAATATCTGATCTAAAGTAACCTCCTTCCAGCAATAAAATCAGAGCAGCAACGATGCCCCCTCTTGGCTCAGCTGGTCAATAGAAAGGCCTCTGCTGTGCGCTCAGTGGTTTTAACTGCAGCTCATCAGCACAAGCTGTTTGCTCAGAGGTACATTCGACACAGCAAGACGAGTCTATAACTGCCTTCCACTCTAAATAACTTATTAACTACTAGTGCTGTTAAAGAACTTTGATTCCAGTGATTGTCTGTAGGGTTGTAAAGGTCATTCCAGACTTTTGTGATTTATTTTTACACACTTTTTTGTTGTTTTAACTCAGAATCTGTATCCTGCATACTTTCAGAGTATATCATACATTAGACATTTTAGCTATAGCTCTGTAACCATCCCCATGTTCATATCTCCCTAAGGCATGTCGAGACTTTTTGGACCTAGCTGAGACTCACAGCAGAAGACTGCAGCGGGCACTGCAATACGAGCGAGAGCAGCGTACCCACCTAGAGGAGACGATTGAGCAGCTTGCGAAGCAGCACAACAGCCTTGAGCGAGCGTGGAGAGAAGCACCCACGCATGCTTCCAACACACCCAGTGCCCCAACCACCAGTCAGAGTGAGACCAAATGTCTACTATTTCCTCACATGGACCTCAGAGCAGTCCTGATTTCATTGGCTAAAAGTCATGTGTAGCCTGAGGCTGTATATTACAGAGCATCCTCATGTGTAGGAAAAACATTTTAAATTGTGTCAGATGGTTTAGATTTGGAGATGGAGAAGTTAGAGGTGGTAATTACATTATCCAAAAGTATTTATCTACTGGTCTGTTTATCCAAAAACTGTTGAACCAAAATTCTCTTTAAAAAAGCTCACAATAGTCCCATAAACTCACATTTCTCTTGTTTTCAGATCCTCCCTATAGAGGATGGTGGAGTATGTGTTTACATTCCCCAAGGAAAATTATTACTTAAAGTTGAGTTCAGGATTATTTTATCTACTAAGCACTATATAGGAAGTAGTGATGCTTAAAAATACAGAAAAATGGTTTATGAATGGATATGTGAACTCATTTTGGTCATATACTTAACAACTGAGTCATGCGCTCACATAAGCTATCATGTAACATAGATCTGCAAATATCATCAAATATATATGAAAAAAGGCTCAAATGAATTTGGCCCAGTTTCAGTGACTGCTGTGTTCAAGCATTTTCCTGTTGAAAATGAGAAAATAAATTATAAAAATTAAACCTGCCTCTACTTTTTCAGTCAGTCAGAGATGTTACAAATGAAAACAGACCAGCACCTTTGTTCATCTGTGCTTTTTTCCTTTCAAATGAACAGATGACTGGAAAGATGAGGACAGAATGTAGTCAGAAAAAAAAGCAAATAATTTATATCTGTCTAGATTTCACAATTTAAATGAATATCTGTGGTATCTGTAAGCATAGATTATGAATGTTTTTCCCTCTCGATGCAGTCTTTTCATAGACAAGCTTTGTGTCAGATGCTGATTATGCAAAGCACACTCAGAAATTGCATCACTCAGGCTACTTATCCAGCAGGAACATTGATAATTTTACTAATTTTGTTATTCCTTGATTAATCACCATGGGTGTATGATTTTATGCTCGTTGCTCCTGAATTTTGCAGAATATAAATTCAGCCTTATTAAACATTTTGAGTGGGTTTGTCTGATGTCTGTAAAGTCTGACAAATTTAACTTGGTAACACTTTATTTGACAGGTTGTGAATAAGACTGTCATGATACCGTCATAAACATGACATAACACCTGTCATGAACATGAGTAGGTCTTCATTAATATTTTGTGACTGTTGTCAGAAAGTGTCATTTGGCAAATCATGACACTTATTACAAAGTTGACATTATTCAAAATGTCTTTGATATCATAACTTGACATTAACCAAGAAATCATGATCTGACATAAATTTGTTATAAAAGTATTACTGATTAAACTCTAACTTTAATAACATAAAGCTACATAATTTTTAAAGTTTAATACTTTTATAACAAATTTATGTCAGATCATGATTTCTTAGTTAATGTCAAGTTGTCATAACGAAGACATTTTGAATAATGTCAACTTTGTATTAAAAGTGTCATGATTTACCGAATGACACTTTACGACAACAATCATAAATATTCGTAAAGATTTATTGATGTTCATGACATGTGTTATGTCATGTTTATAACGGTGTCATGATAGTCTTATTTACAACCTGTCAAATAATAAAAATAAAGTTAATTACCTTTAACTTTAACTGCAGGGAGTGAAAGAGTGAACAAAGAAGACGCAAGTGACGAAGATGAGGATACTGAGTACTTTGATGCCATGGATGACTCCACTGCGTTCATAACAGTGACTGCCAGTGAAAACACACAACACAAGTCAGTCTCCATGCAGTTTTTGTCCTTGGAAAATAAGTGAATTGTATTGAAGTGACAAAAAGCAACAACAAAAAAAAATCACATTCATAGGAGTCAGCAAAAGATGTCATTTTTCCATTTTTTTGGTAAATATCCAGGGAATTTGTAGGTTTACCTGAGTTAAATACAAACTTTAATTTTGCCTTTATCTTTGTTCAATAAGACAAAGTTTTTGTGTCCTTTACTCATTGATTTTGCTTTTGTTTGCTCTTTGTTATGAAAAAGTCAAATGTCATTTATAATTCTTCTCAAAAAATGAATCAGCTATTTTGTCAGAGTAGAGACAAACAGCAGTGGACAGACCTGTCTTCTGGACAGTCCGTCTTTTTTAGGAGGATGTCTGCATGTTCTAATCCTCCACCTTCTAGTCTCAGGTTCCTCAGTAGTTTTTGCAGCTATCTCAGAATTGACCAAGTTATGCTCAATCTATAAGGGTGTAGCCAGTATATATATCAAAATAAAACCCGCATATTGCCAGAAGCCAGGACTTCCTAATAGAGCATTTCATTTTCACTGCCAGAACTGTGTAATCTAACTCACCTTTTAGTTGTTGTTTTGTTGTGGTCGATTGGTGTATTCCTCTATTCCAGAAACACCATTAATAGTCAATATTGCTGTTGGAGAGCTTTGTTTCTACTCTATAATTTCATTTATTTGCTGTGAATTTCATAGGCACTTTCATTCATTTATTTGTTCATGTAGAAAATGTTATTTTATTCCAGGCGATCTCAGAGTAATTTAAGTGCAGCAAGTGGAGGCCAGGCCAGCGACTGGAACCAGGAAGACCACGTAAGTGTCTGTCCTTCTAACAAGAATGAATAATATGTCTGACATTTGAAAATGCTGCTGACTCTTGTGCTCTCAGTATAGATCCATTTGTTTTTCTACAGGGCTGACACTTCATTGATTTACTTGTATAACATTTACACTTGCTGTTCTCACAGACTCTTTCACACACACACGCACACACATGCACACACACACACACAGCTTATTTCACTGTTTCCTGCCATCATGTCGTCAGCCCTGTGGTGCCACAGATGTATGGTTTCATCATTACATTAAATTTTATTAAGTCAAAGATCTGTTTTTTTTTTCCCAGTCTATGTTTTAAATGTCCTCATTTGAGTCACAGTCTAGTGACAGGTTGAAAGCCCCTTCGTGGCGACTGAAACCATTTTTTTGAAACATTTGGGCCCAATTCTATTTGTTCTCTCCATCCCAGATGTCTCCGATCTGTAATGATGTCTCAGCGAAGGAGCCGAAACGACACAGGCAAAGCCGGACCCAAATCCCAGACAAGCCCAATTATTCCCTAAATTTATGGAGCATCATGAAGAACTGCATCGGCAAGGAGCTCTCGAAAATCCCAATGCCTGTAAGTCTGAGCCATATGTTGCCCTGTAAAATATTGACACCTTTGGCAAAATGGAGCCACAATCTTTAATTTATTTCATTTTAATTCCGAATGATGGACCAACATAAAATAGTATGTATTTGCAAAGTGGAAGGAAAATTCCACATATTTGGATTTTGATTGGATGAATGGAGCTAAATACAGGGCTAAATACTTGAGAGTGGACTTGAGATTCCCCTTTCAGCAGTACAACACTAAGCATACAGCCAGGCTGTATTGGGATGGTTTACAGCCAAATCAAATGATCTAGAGAAAGTCTAGTCTTAAATCCTAATGAGAATCTGTGACAGGACTTGATAAAAGATCCTTCCAGATGTTCTCCATCTTATCTGACTGAGCTTAAATTTTGAAAAGAAGAGTGAGCAAAATGTTTTAGACTTTAGATCTGTAAAGTTGTAGAAACATTTCCTAAAAGACCGACATCTGAATACAGATGCACACCATGCTTTTCTGATTTTTATTTTCAATTTCTTTTCTATAATAATGAATTTTCTGCTCTATTATGAGGCTGAATTAAAACAGATTATATTACGTTTAACATGACACACACTTTTTTGTGAAATGCAGTGAGTTTTACAAATTGTGATTCTCCAACAGGTGAACTTTAACGAGCCCCTGTCGATGCTGCAACGTCTCACCGAGGACCTGGAGTATCACGAGCTTCTGGACAAGGCGGCGCGCTGTGAGTCGTCCCTGGAGCAGATGTGCCTAGTTGCGGCCTTTTCCGTTTCCTCGTACTCCACCACCATCCACCGCACAGCCAAGCCCTTCAACCCCCTCCTAGGAGAGACCTACGAGCTCGACCGCCTGGAGGAATTTGGCTACCGCTCACTGTGTGAGCAGGTAACAGCTACAGGAAAAATTTGTTTGCACATTTCCCAAAGTGCTTACTCGCATTTGACTCATAAACTGGTGTCAAGTCCTATTTTTCAAACGGGTTACTGTATTTTAAAATAGCATAAAGTTATTTCATTCTCTGTCCTTTAGCCTTTATGTCCTTGATTCTGATCAGGTGAGCCATCACCCGCCTGCAGCTGCACATCACGTGATTTCCAGAAGAGGCTGGACCTTGAGGCAGGAAATCACCATTGCCAGCAAGTTCCGTGGCAAATACCTCTCCATTATGCCTCTAGGTAAGACATTTCCCTGTCCACTAAAACGGTTTTTATGGATTAAGTGAGAAACGTAAAAACTCAGGAATCTGTTCCAGTCAGACTGCACATAGATTTGCATTAGAGTTTTAGGACTGGGTAATAGAAATGAATGTTTTGTGTCAAATTTTTTTTTTTTTTTTTCTAGGGTTGTTTAGTAGTATTAGCACAAGTGATGCAAACTACAGACCTGCTTGCATAAATTAGAGTTTCATCTGCAAAAATAAAACCAAAGCAGAATATATTATCTATATTGCTTAGGGACACAAAGAGGTTTGTTGGGTCAAATAAATAGAAAAAAAGAGAGATTTGTTTGGTATTGAATCAGCCCAGTGATGCATATGCCTGTCTTTTCTCACTTGGTGTTGGATAGCTTCAGTGTGATAAAAAGAAAAAAATAATGGGAATTATTCCTTGTGAAATGGATGTCATAAATATCCTGGGGTTATGTCTTATTGGATGTAGATAAAAGTGACTCTGTACAGTGCATAAATACTAGAAAAAATGGTTTTTGACTCACAAATCCAATCCTATAGTCTTCATTTCACCTTTTATGATAGCAGGAAGCTTAACGATGCTATTGTAATGATTCCCTCCTATAATATTATTTTGGTCCTTTTGTGTCTCCAGGTGCCATTCACCTGCATTTCCACTCCAGCGGGAACCACTATGTGTGGCGAAAGGTCACATCCACAGTGCACAACATCATTGTGGGGAGACTGTGGATTGACCAGGTTATTGAGCTCCTCTCTTTGTGAACGAGTCGTTTCTCTGCAGTCCTGCCATGACCTTCAAATCTATCGTTTTTTTATTTGTAAATGTATATAGTGCAGAGTACCAAACAGTGAAACATGGATTAATTTTAAACATTGACCTTTATTAACAGCCTAAAAAAACATTTTTTAGAGGGCCCAGATTCACATGCATGATATGTGACTTTAGGTCCATTTCTATTACTTCCCGTTTTAATTATTTTTCTCATTTTTGCTATCTTGTAGGACATTGCTCTGTTAGTGTCTCTTTATATGTCTACACCCCTGGAGAAAAGCATAAAGGAAAATGTGACAGGAAATATTTATGCATTCTCAGTATTTCAAAAGGCTTACAATAGCCTGACTGGCTTAGAAATGTGTTGTCTTGTTTTTAATCACGTGTTTTTGCTGCCATCTGCTGCTGAAAAAAATAAGTGAACAACTTAAATATTAAGCCACAAACTGTTGTCAGACAGCCTGATCGGTTAAGCAGCCAAATAAATAAAGCTAGACGTGGTTACGATGATGACTTTGATAATGAGTATTAATTTATCCATAGGTTTGCTGCTGGATCTGGATTGTAGAGACATTTCAGACCTTTTACTTTAGAGGCCTCCCACAGCTCTTCCAGGAAGCTAACTATGCCCCATTGTATAGGGGCATAGTTAGCCCCAGAATACCTCATTCTGGGTCTAAAGTATTCAAGATTAACATCTTGAATACTTTTTATGGGACAGATGCTTAAGCCATCTGCAGTCTCAGTACAGAAAAACATTGTTTCTGCTCTGAGGCCTGAATAACACTTGTGGTATTAATTATGCTGCCAAATTTGACACTATTTGTCCTTTAAGTACACATACAATCTTCCAACAGACTCTGTTGAAAGAGGATAGACCTGTAGGAGGCCGGCTGCCCATGTAAATGCAGCAAGCTGTTATAGGTCAAGTCTTAATTGGCCCAAAGCAGACTGGTAATGCATACTGCTGTAGTAGCAGTTCAGTCGTTCTTGCACATCTACACAGCAAGACTGAAGCTGCCAGGATTATGAGCTCACCCACAAATTATGAAAATGGGAGGCCATCTGGAATCTTCCAAACAAGGATGGGAAAAAATAGTCTTTAATTTCTTATCTAAGAGAGAACTTAGTTTTGTCTTTGATTTTTGATTTGCCTCATCAAAACTTAGAGTTTGAGCTACCAATAGGTGATGGTCTGTCTGCACCAATCAAGCTTCACTCACCTCGGCATGCCAAATGCTAACGCCCCATCGAACTGCAGTGTGACCTAGTTTCTGCACTATAGCATCAAGCTGATTAATAGAAAAGACTGACCAGGTCCTTTAGGACTCTCTGCAATTCAGCAGAAAGTAATGCATCATGATTCATCAAATTTTCAAGATAATATTTACCCAGAGAGGAAAATTTGTTGTTTAGTCATGGTGTAGTTATTAATGAGGAGTGTTACCCTCATTAATAATGTTCTGTATGTCTTCACTCAGTCAGGAGACATTGAAGTCATCAATAACACAATGAAGGAGACGTGCCAGCTGAAGTTTACACCTTACAGTTATTTCTCCAGGGATGTCCCACGAAAGGTAAAGGGTTGACATTACACACTTTGCTTATAATTGTGATCAAACAGTTAGAGGTCAATTTGCTAGAAAGTCATTTTATATTTGCAACCACCATTCTCAATGAATGCCTCAAATTTGGATTTTATGAAAGACTGGCTAAAAGAAACCCACAAGGTGTCATGCTGTGGGAATGCTTTTCTTCAGTATGAACATGAAACTAGTCAGACTTTGAGAGAATAGGTGTTGTTAAATACGGGCTAATCTTCCTGTTGGAGGTTGCAAATACTCACCTAAAACACTTTAGGTTCAGATCAAAGTCTGATGATGTGTTATTTGTCCAGGACTTCAGATTTTACACAAGGACAACTGGGCACAAATTACAGTTTTGTGCAAAGTTGGTAGAGACTACTTGTGAGCTATAGATGCAAGTCCTGACTTTGGGAGGCGTTGTACGTACAAAGCATGTATACTGCAGCCTGTGATTTATTTGTTTAACATTACATGTTAAATCAATTAAGCTTCTTTAAAGTTTGGACGGTATTTTATGACCATGGATGCTTACATTTGGTAGAGATTTGTGATAATCTTCTAGTTTCAGAAGACTGCATTGAGTTTCAGTAGTGTGCACTGACATTTTTAACAAACAAAGTACATGTTACCGTCTCACCCCCAGGTAACAGGTGTGGTAACAGACAGTGGAGGCAAGGCTCATTACATCCTCTCTGGTACATGGGATGACAAAATGGAAAGTGCTAAGATCATTCAGAGCAGCGCAGGGGGCGGCGGATCAGAAGGAAAGCAGAAGACAGTCTATCAGACCTTACCCCCCAAACTCCTGTGGAAGAAATACGCTCTACCGTAAGCCTCTGCTCCACAAATCAGACGACTGCTATTTATGAGTCATAGCTGTTGAGAAAAGGGCTGCGACGTCCAATCAATACTACTGAATGTAAAACATCGCAATGTGACTCCGGCCAATTCCCTCTCACTCTGTCAGGGAAAACGCTGAGAACATGTACTACTTCTCTTCTCTGGCTCTGATGCTGAACGAGCCGGAGGACGGGGTGGCGCTGACCGACAGCCGGCTGAGACCCGACCAGAGGCTGATGGAGGAAGGCCGGTGGGACGAGGCGAACGTCGAAAAACAGAAGCTAGAAGAGAAACAAAGAGCTGTGAGACGGCAAAGGGAAGCAGAGGCCACAGATGCACTGGGTGAAGGTACGTCTTATATAGCAAGGAGTTTGGTTTTCAAAGGAAGTGAGCACTTCATTTAGCAGGTTTTTTTTTTTTTTTTTTTGTCAGAAGCCTGTTTGGATATAAAACTTACTTTAAAATGTATAAATGAAGAGATGAAAAGTAAATGTTTGAGGGTGAATTTCTTTATGAAAATCCTTAACCCAGACCTGGAAGGATTCATCTAGACTGTCCCTGTTGGACAAGTGCAGGTTTTTATTCAATGTACCCATGACTTGTCTTTCTTTTCCTCCCTCTGTTGATGGTCAGAGTGTGATTATGACTCTGGTGAGTGGGGGTTGTCCTGTGCCCCTCTTTTGTGCATCCCACACACACTCTCTCCATCATTTTGTGTGTCCTCTGTGTGCTCTGCCTCTGGATCTGCATGATACTCTTCTCATGTCGACTTCTTTAAATAACAGCTCAGGAAAACACATGACTTTTTCCTGCATACGTGTGCATTTTCATTCAGAACTGGCCTACGATACATGCTGACTTAAACTTGAGTACAGACCCCCTCAAAAGCATTCATGCCTCTTGAATCCTTTCAGATTTTGTCACATTACAACTAGAACCTGCAGCATACTTTTAACAATGCATAGTAGCCCATAACTGTGCTCAGGAAGGAAGAGGATAATATTTCTTCTGTTTTTACTTTTTATTTTGTTCACAGACAATAAAATTGTTTTTACAGACAAAAATTAAAAATCTAATCAGTCCCCTCTTTACTCTGATACACTTGAATAAAAGTAGGAAAGCTTAAAACAAAGGAACGCACCAGACAGCTCAATGGTAAAAGTTTGCAGAGGTTTAAAGCAGCTGATTTAGATTTTAATTTGTAATAAAATGTAGAATCCATCAATTTCTTTCCATTTCGCAACGGAGCACTACTTTTTTTTGATCTACAAATAAAACCTCGGTAAAGTACTTTGAAGTTGTTAAACAAGAAGTGGAAGAAGGTTGTGACTTCTTTTAAGTAGAATAAAGATGCACAATTTAGAAAAATAAATGCTGAGCTTATTTTAGATATATTTGTTAAAAATAAAATATACAACTCGCACATCAAAAAGCTGATGCTTCCCTTTTCCAACTGGTTTGACATAATATATACAATGACTATGTTATTTTATTTATTTCTTTTTCTCTGATCTTAATTTTTTTTTGTTTGATGTTTTGTTCCTTAAAATTTTCATTCAAACTTGTTGCAGTTTGGTCCACATTTGGAGCTAACCCAAATGTAGTGCACAGACACCGGTTGCTTCTCATTGAAATGCATTTCTGTTTTCCCCAGTAATTATTTGCAAGCGTGCCTTTTCCTCCCTGTGATTTGTGGACAAAGTTTTTGAAGTAAAATCTGTGCTTCATCCTCAGGCAGAGACTATGAAGGCTACCAGCCGCTGTGGTTTCACCAGAGGAGGGACTCGATCACTGGAGAGACAAACTTTGTGTACAAGGGAGGCTACTGGGAGTCGAAGGAGAGAGAGGACTGGAGCATGTGCCCTGAAATCTTTTAGCTCAGGAGCTCGACTCAGATGACACCAACCTCACCGGACAGGGAGCTGCCCGGCCTCTGGGCTGTGGGCCGTAGAACAAAGGACCTGTAGGAGTGTGAGAAAGTGTGTTTCACACAATATCTGATTACACATTACCTCCAAAAGTGTTTTTGTTTATTTTGAACTTAGAAGATGGGGCGTTCCCTCAGCAGTCCTCCCTGCACAGTGCTGATTCTCTGCTGCTCCTCAAATAAACTCAGTGCACTTTTCCAGAACTCACTCCACTACAGATTAACAGCAGCTGGACAGAAATTTCATATGAATGCCGATTCTTACTGATGTGAAGAAATTATCAAGAGCCACACTGAAACACAGCAGTGTTGAATTCACATGTCAGTATTTCCTCTTAAAGACAAACGTCCTCACATGTCAATCAGCAAAACCCTTAATCTCAGTAATCCCAGTTAACTATAAAACCTAACTAACTCCCTGATTACATGGAGAAGATTACAATCAGGTTGATTTACAAAAAAAGTTTTAAAAATATTGATAAGACCGATTATATGCTATACACTGAACTACTGAACAGTTTAAAATGCAGATCAGACAGCTCAAGTGCAATTATAAGAAAATCATTGGAGAGGAAAACTGAATTTTGAAGTAAATACTTTTTAAAATATGAACGCCAGGCTGCCAAAAAACTCTACTACAATATATTAAATAAGTAAATAATTAAGTGAAAGTAGTGAGTTAGTCAGATTTTGTACAAATATTTTTTTTATTTAATTAATTTGATATATCACATGCCAGAAAGCTATTTTATTTGAAGTGAAAGTTGGTGGTTCTCTTAACTCATGACTATAGAGATGCAGTTTTTGTTTTTAGGAGACCCTTTATGTAGTCAGAGGAAAATGACATTTAATGGATACTTTATATAAATATTTTAAATTAAAGTTGACTCTTTGATCTGTCATCCAGAGATCCTCCAGATATTTTTCCATTTGTGATTGTGGTTAGCTAAATTACATAGGAGGGGTGGAAACATTTAGATGGCACGCAGTGTGTTCTACATTAGTGCCAGATCAAAACATTTATTTCACATTTACTGAACTCTTCATTAAGACCTTTGAAAGCACTTTTCGCTGTGGTTCATTGGAACTGTGCTTCTCAACTTGTGAGTCGAGAACCATGGCAGCCATGGAATCATTTTCATTTTTGAACCATGTAGAAAACAATAGATCAAATGTTTTTACATATTGGAGTCGAAACTGTTTGTAATCACCTTCACCAATGTTATGTCACTAAATGAGGGCCGGCCATTTCACCTCTTTGCCAATTCTCATCTTTGAAGCTTCTATAATTTTATTTATTCTGCTGAAGGATGTTTGGCACCAAACATGTTTCAGTTTCTACTCACCTGGAGAATGTTTCATACCTACTTTGATGACAAATGGTTTAAAAGTCATTTCTGTCATTTTCTGTCATAAACAGAAATTACTTTATTGTAGAAGTAATATATTATTTCTACCAGATATTGTTGTAGAAATAATATATCGCTCAGGGCCTTCAGAGGTCCCAATCTGCCATATTTGATCAGCTTAATGGCCTACATTAAACCAATATGAATAGAAAATGGGTTTAATTTCAAACTCTGTACAATCATACATGGGAGCTCACCATTTTATAACTAGCCCAATAATTCATTATGTGGTTAGGGTGTATGACTAAAATGTTTTTTTTGTTGTTTTTTTTTTTTTACAAGTTATGAAGGAATGTCATGACCGGATGTAGGTAAATCTGCAGATTTGAATTGATGAAGTTGTGAATTAACCTGTAGCCTCCTGAATAGATTTTAATTGTCAGATTTGAATAGAATGTGCAACTCAAGGGTTTATCTGATCATTGAATCAAAAAAACTTTTCATTTTTGCACATTTCTTTCATTGACTTTAGATCGACCATTTTCACATGTGCCAACAATCACAGGCGTCGTCCACGGTGTCGAAACTCTAAAAGGTTGTGAACCTCTGGACTAAAAGTGAGTGCAGATGGCCTGAACTGATGTTTAGAAATTTTCCCTCTGCGCATGTTCTTTACCTTGTTTTCTGGTGCTCACACACAACCACGCCCCCTGTAGCCCCTCTGTGATTGTACAAAAAAGATCTGCACCTTATCACTGACGCGTTTGTTAGTTATTAGCTCATTCAGCCTGCAACTTGTTGGTGTTTCTTACTCGAATCCACCAACTCTTCCATCAGCAACGGCTCTGAGATTAGAGGGAATCCCGCCTGTTTGCGACCCTGGAGCGGCCTGCGCGCAGCGCTGCGGGGGGATTCAGCTGACAGGCGGGTAAAGATGGTTGGAGAGGCAGACAGGGCTGGTTCCTGTTGCACTCTGGTTGGCTGCAGCCACAGCGGACCGCCTCAGCTGCTGCTGCTGCTTCGACACCAAATCATAACTCCTTCACTGTTTGCGAACATGCTGATCTGGGATCAGCACACAAAGATACACAGAGTCTTTTTGCCTTTAACTGACTGAACAAGGGAACGAGTCCCCTGACCTGTGCACTACGAGTCTATGGAGACAAGAGTTTTAAAAAAAAATGAGTTAGTATTTTTTTGTAATTATTGTTAGGAATGTAGAAATCATGGCTGGAGGTAATTGTACCTACCGTCTAGTCAATTTGTGTGAATATTTTGTCATAATATTGTAAAAATGATTAATAGTTCTACTAAACTATGTATGGAGCATCTGTGCAGAAATGACAGAGAGCCTGAAGGATTTATTGTCACTTTTAACTTCTAACCTGAACTGATTCTGTCTGAGTTAACCCTGAGAAACCTGTAATTTGGCCAAAAAACTGTCTTAACACAATAAAATGTGCTTTTGATAGAGTCCTTAAGGCTCACATGTTAGAAATGTTTTCCTCTGATGTGATGATGTGGAGAAAATAATATCCTTTCCATTTGTCCTGATTGATTGAAGAAGATTTTTGGTTTGAGAATACAAGATCATAAAATTATTTTTGTGAGATTATTTAATAATGGTTTTATGATTTGAATCAAAGTCTTCCAATGAGCATTCTCTCATATTTTAATTGTATATACAGCTCTGGAAAAAATTAAGAGACCTCTGCAAAATGATCAGTTTCTATGATTTTACTTTTTATAGGTATATGTTTGAGTAAATGAACATTGTTCATTTATTCTATGAACTACTGAGAACATGTCTCAGAAATTACAAGCAGAAATTTTGCATTTACTTGCAGAATATGAGAAATGATGCAGTGCTTTCAGGCCTCAAATAATGCAAAGAAAACAAGTTCATATTCATTTAGAAACAGCAATATTAATGTTTTAACTCGGAAAGAGTTCATAAATCAATATCTGGTGGATTAACCAGGGGATTCTCAATTTGGTTCAGTGCAGTGGTCTCTTGTTCTTCCAGAGCTGTGTATTCATACATATAAAATAAAAATATGAGATGACATAAATATTTGCGCATATCATCTTATATTTCATGTGTCAGACTGCATTACTGGACTCTGACAGAGTAAATGATGAACATGATCCACACTCCAGAGGCCAAACCATAAGATTTTAAAGAAAGGCGACACCCAGCTGAGTTTCAACCCCCCACACCTCCACCAGCCCTCCCACCCAGAGGCAGAAAGAGGCTCAAATGAGGCCATGGCATCAGGATGATGACCCGTCAGCAGCTTTTGGATCCGACTGACCACAGTAGTTGCCCTGGACTCCAAGATGGGACCAAGAAAACCTGGTGCTGCATGGAAATACACGATCAGACCTCTTCTAATCAGCCTGCCAACACCAGGAACAGAAGCCCAGGATTAACCCAAAATGACATGCAAGTATTTGACCCGACTGAGGAGGCGGCCGGATCCCCTGCAGAGTTTATCCCCCAAATTGTCTTGGCTCTCTCAAAACCATAAAATGGAGAGTAGTGAGAATTTAGATGAGTCAATCTAAAATATGAAGTAATTCTGAAACCAGCAGTGGATGAATGCAGGCATGAGAGAAACAGACAACACATTTTGAGGTGTTTTGATTCTGAGATTCACTCCCTGAACAAAAGAAAAGTGAGCTGAACAGATCATCTACAGAGGGACATGTGGCCCAAGTAATCCCAGGATGCACCTGACTGTCCAGGCATCCGCACTGAGCAACTGCAATGTGGAGCAAAAACAAGAGGTGCAATAGAAAATGACTTCATGTGATGTTTGAGTTATTATACATTTTAATAGTCATGTTGAGCTTGGGATTATTTGGATCAGTGTTTTTCAGAATATCACGACTTCAGTAGCTGATGGTGAAGTGGCCTGCATCGTGCTTGGCTCCTGCAGAAATGGCACAGTGAATGTTCAGATCCGTTCAATAAATTAGAATTAAAAATCTATTTATTTATAAGCTTTCTCACTAAGTGAATCTCATTATACAGATCAATTACACGTGATTGGTTTCCAGCCTTTATTTCTGATAATTATGGAAAATTTCCTCTTACATGACATTTAAAATTAGAATAACACATCAGATCAGTGAGAGAAAAGAATACAAACATGTAAGCTTAATGAAAAATGTCTTTAATACCTGCTTGTAAAGGTATTTACAAAAGAGATTAATCGGGACATATATTCTAATTTATTGAATATGACTGTAAGTCTGTTGATGCTTCACTCTGAGCAGCTGTTTGCCTTGAAAGGGGTAAAACCAGAGTGTCTGAGTAGTAAAAAAATAGGCATTTTTCATCTTCTTTTCTCAAAAGAGAAAACAAGATGAGTTCAAAGTTACTGAAAAACATTCAAAGTTTTTCATTAACTCATTTCTCCGTCTCTTTCTTCTCAAGGGTGCCATTATTCTCACATTGGTATCTTCATGCTGCGTGTTTCCATAATGAACATAATTCATGAGAGATGAAGATGGTTCGTCCTCACTGGATGCTGCTCAGATCTGTGGCAGAATAAAAGGTTGACGGCTAGAGAGCCATTTTGCCTTTTTTAACTGAGAGCATCGCCGCACAGAAATGCCTCTTACCTTCGAGTTGTTTCCTCCGAATTTTTACTGTAAAAAAGTCCAACAGCAAACGCGAATGCAATTTTCCTTAAGTGTAAAATTGGTATTTAAGGTGTCAGACAAATAATCTTTTCTACAAAAGACACTAATGTCTGACATATAAAACAATAACCTTTTAAATTATGTGCTTATTCACCTTTTCAATATGTCCAGACCAATTAAAACATAAAAACAAGTCCAGTCTTCCCTCTCCTGGCCATGGAGCTCTTATCACCTCCGACTCGGTGGCTGAATATCTTAAACAAGTCAGTTGCTGAAATGAGAGCCTTTGTACCAGAGCAGTCATCATAGTGACCAGACATAAATTTAGTTAGACGTTTCTGCTAAGATTTAAAACGGCGATGACAGAACAGAAACCCAAAGACTATTACTGGAGGCATGAGGAACACTGCCAGGAGAAATTAAAGTCTGATGCATCAAACTTTCAGCAGCTTATAACAACAAGATAGCTTTCCATAAATCTATATACATATGAGCCGTTTCCCCACTGTGGGCTCTGAAAAGGGGTGAAGGAGAAATTTGAACACATTTTTCTTAATAATTGACTTGGTGATTGCTTTCTGATTCAGAAGAATGTGTGCATTGGTTCGATTGTGTGAGTGTCAACAATGTATTTTATTCTTTTTACCCCATTCAATCAAACATGTTTCACATTATATATATTTTTTTTTTTTTTTTTTTTTGCGGGGATCAAATGTACAGCAGAAAGTCCCTAAAAGTCCAACAAATTTCCTGGATTATTAGTTTACTCTGTGGATTCAGAATATAAACTAATGTTAGTGCCCCTTTTTCTTTCAGCTCCGGCTGCACATGTGCAAGCGGGAGCTGTTTAAGTGTTTCCATAGCAACTAGTTTTCCCAGATTTCCCTCAGCAGCAGCAGGTTTTCTTTAGCCACTGCAGGAGTCAGGATCCGGAGCAACTTTACTCACTTTGCCTGCTTAAAGGTAAACGACAAGGCAAGAAATAGGAAGTTCTCTCTTGCTTCCCTTTTCTCCTTCTTACTTTCTTCTTTATTCTTTTCTTTCTTTCTTAGCTCTGATGTTCACCAATCCGCATTTTGCTACTAAACAGTTTCCAACAGCATCCAGGGGAGCTAATGAGTGTTTAATAAATTTGTCGGCACCAAATAAAATTTGTCTGTAGATTAAAAAAAAACACAAGTGTGAGTTTGTTTTTGTTTTACTGTGTTTTAAGCATGAAGCTACAGAGGTTTTCAAGTCAATGCAAAAGCTTGCATGAATGGCATTTAAATAAAACATTAAACCCTTTGTCTTTAAAGCTCATTTAGCAGTGAGGGAGAAACTCAGAGAGTCTCCTTGGTGAGAGCCAACAAGCTGACCAGGTTTCCTTGTCAACTGGACAACAACATTCCTCCCTCTCACATGAATCATGGCTGCCGGTCGGCCTGAAACATTGGTTCACACTGGGGACAGAAATCTATTTGGTATGAGAAAAACAGCTGAATGTTTCTCTGCAGATTTAGGGCATGGCTGGCTGTTACGAAGAGGGCAGAGAGACGACAGAGATCAGCAAACTTCTTTGCTCCGGTCAGAAGTTTTAAAGCATTCTTTATTGCGCGCTCTGTTGTGAATTTGCTCCTTACATTTAACCGCTGTTTTCTCTCTTGGATGCAGATCAAAAAGATGCCGTTCTCAGCCCGGATTGTCTGACTCCCAAACCGGATCACTGTGACCTCCTCCTAGATGCGATAGATCAACAACTTGATCAGCTGCAGGTCTGCTAATGCTCTTTTTTTTGTTAATTTTCTCTCCTATAATATTTTAACTAAAAGTTATTTCAGCAAATATCTTGAAATATCCATAATCTGCTTTTTTTTTTTTTTTTTTGCAGATTATGTCTCCAAAACCAAAAAGCGATGTGGTTCCTACATCAAAAAATGGAAAAAACGGTAATGTATGCCATATATTCACCAGAAAACAAGTGACAATAAATGTTTGGTTTTTATAAGCTCCTCTGAGGGGGCTGGGTGTCTCAAAATAAAACTCAGACTAATAAAACCTGCATTTCATTGCACATTCCAGGGATAAAGAAATTCATTTTTTCAAAACGTTTCCCCTTTTGTCTCATTGCAGACGCGTATGCATGCAGAAATTAATTACTAGGTGTCGATGTAAATGGTTAAACAACATTATGAGGATGTACACAAAGTATCAATATTTTTATTTATTTACTTTTATTTATTTAAAACAAACTCAACTCACCCCGAGTTTGCAGAACCCACTTTTGCTGTATTTCTACTTCAAATCGTAGTAAACGTCTCTACCAGTTTTGCACCAATAGACTGACTAAACCATTTTTTTATATTGAAGAAGCTCCAGCTTTAAATTCTGAAATTGCACATAATTTTCGCATCAACTGCACAATAATGCACTGGTTTTAGTTCTTCCTCTCGTAATGTAAATGTATGACATTGCAGTTTGTAGCTGCAATGTTTTCTTCTCTCCCCCAGAAAACACGCTGACCTTCTTTAATGTTTCTGTTAATAACAAGGAAAGCAGAAGAAGTCTGGATGTGATCCGCGGGGGCAAAGAGGAAACTGAATTTTGTCGGGATCAGGTTGTCTGGAGGCTTCAGAGGCTTCTTGGAGAGACACTTCCTCTTTCAGAGAATATCTGCTTTGAGGAATCTGGAAGAAGCTTCAAAGGGGGAACAACAGACCTGTCTCCATTTGGAAATACGGATCAATTAGACGGCGAGAACAAGGCAGAGCGGACAGAAATCTCTGACAGTGACACTCATGAAAGTGATCAAAACTGGCAAAGTCCAGAGAGAAGAAGGTCAGAAACAAGTGACCCGGTGATGGCTCGTGGTTTACAGTTGAACAAATCTGATCCAGAAAGGGAAGACGGTACGTTTCTGTCTGACAGCTGTGGAGAAAACATGTCGCATCGTAATGAGACGGCAGGAGCCGGAGAGAGAAACAAGACACCACAGAGGCCTGCAGACAGCAGCAGCAGTAGGTGCATTCTGACAACAACATGTCGTCATGCATCTTCTGAGTTTTTCCAGTTGGCATGAATGAGGCGAAAAAATGCTCCCCTACACGGCTGGACGCCGATCTGTTTGACCTGACGTGTTTTTGGTTCAAATCAGGTTCTCTACAGCTGCATAGCTATTGTGTTTGACTTTATCATTTATCATTGATGGGTTACAACATTTAATTTCCCTTTTTATTATTATTATTTGAGTGGAATTTTTTTAATTGAATGACTTTTAAAGGTTTAGTTAGATAGAGCTTGGTGTAAAAAATGTCTCTGCATACATTACAACCAAATTTATAGTGCCCATTCACAGCCATGGAAAAAATAAATAAAGTAAACCTTCATTCTAGGATTTCACATAATCTCTATGTAGCATTAGGGATTACCTTGTTGGCTATCTGTTTAATTAACAATAATCTTGTGGAAGCTGTTGTATTAAGTATTGAACCTTAAAAGTCAGATAAGAAAAACAAAACAGTAAAATCTGTAAAAGGATTATTCATTGGTTAAAACGGACATGACAGACGTGTCTCGACACAAAGAGAGTGTTTGAGACTGTGTGAGCCTAGACAAGAAAAATTTCTACCAAAATAACAGAAGATATTAAAATAAATTGCTAGCGTTTGTTTGTGGGCAGATTTCGTTCAGACTCTTTATGAAGAGACATTACAGTTTTGCTGGGAAGTTAAAAAAAAAAATGAATAATTTTCTTTGCTTTCTATCTTTGATCTTTGGAAGAAAAATAAGTCAGAGAAAAAAAAATGTTAAATGGGTTTAGCTGTTTGTCTTTTTACTTTAATATCAGGACTCCATCCTCTTTCATTCTGTTCTCTCTTTAAATCAAATTTAAAATTTAAAATTTAAATTTCTTGTTGCCTTCAACAACCCTTATTCTGCTATTTCTGTTTTTGCATCTCCTTTTGAAGCCTCTAGAGGTTGTGGAAGGAAAAACAAAGAGGATTATATTACTGATCGGCTTGTAGGGCTTAAAGCCTCTAAAGGTCTTGGCTGTGAAACATTTACTTGGTGATGGAAATAAACCGTTGACTCGGTTTATTTCGGCTCGATTCGTTTCCTCCCCAAACACTGATCAGAGTTACAGCCTCAGCAGTTTCTCTCTTTGTGACCTTGTGGTCTCTGAAGCTGAAGCAGCTAATATTTTGTTTCTAATTATATTCATTGTGCTCATTTGGGATTTGTTTTTTTCTAGCTTTTGTTTTCTGGCAAGAATAAATTCCAGTAGGTCCCTTCTTCATGTGCAAACTGAGCAGGACAAATTTGACTTTGGAAAAAATGTGGATCTGTGACTAAAATGTGTGAATCCTGTTCGTCAGGATGGCAGTTTACCTCAAGCAGTGCGTGTTTTGTTTCTGTTCCAGGAGTTGCAACACGGAGCTTTGGCAACATGTCGACTGACGGCGATCTTGATCTGGATGTCAGGCAGCAGGTCAGGTGGACAGGTAGGCGCAGCAGGAGGAAACGTAAAGGAGAAAAAAAAAAAAAAAGAAAAAATGCTGGATGCAAAACTTTAAATAAAGATTAAAACAAATACAAAACATATTTTAAAATACATATATTTAACACTCCATAAACATGTTTGTAACCTTTTTCACTCCCTCACAAGGGTGTTGCTCCTTCATGGAGGATGTTGGTGATTTGAGTGACATCTGTGCTGTTCACGGTGACAGTGACTCAACTGGAGAGGAAGAGAGAGAAACTCAGTTTACAGCTGGTAAATAATAAAAAAAAAAAGACTACATTTTATTAAACAATAAACAAGTTGTTTGTTTTGTAATTACAAAGCGAGTAGATTCTCTGATGGACATGAAGAGATGAAAAGTCTCTCTGCGTCCTCCAACAGTCAGCAGAACAACAGAAAAACCAACAGGTATGTAGAAGATTTTTTTTTTAAATCCTGTATTTTGTGATTTTCAACATTTTGAAGGTTTTGTGACTCCCTTGTTGTATGTCTGTGTGTGTTTCAGTGTTTCAGTTCCTCACATTTGTAGTTATTTTTTTAGTGAAAATAAAGACAGCAGTGAAGACATTAAAAGCCTCATCAGGGCGTCCACTCCAGTGAGGACGTCAGAGAGGCAGCTGTCAGACTTTATCGACATGAAAGAGGAAACCTTTGACTGGCGGCGTGTAAGAATCGAGCTCATTCTTTACAATATTTGTCAGAGATCATCCCGTGTGTCTGCAGCAATGTTTTGCTGTTTGTTTAGAAACGTGAGAACGAGGAGAAGAAACTCAGATCAAAGTGGATTCAGCTGAAAGAAGCAGAGCTTCGTCTCTCTGAACTCCGACAGAAAAAGAGGGTACGTTGCCTTGTTTAAGAAAAGGACATGAGATTGAAAGTGTTTTTTGTGGCCTCAGTTTATTGCTTATGACGCAGGAAACCGTTCGGCAGCTAGAACAACTGTCTGCAGATACGACTTGGATGCAGAAGGAGAAAAGATCTTTGGAGTTTGTTCTGAGAAACAGCAGGTCAGAGAAACAATCTGTTTGCTACAAAGTTAAAACTTCACCAACATGCTTGTGTTTTGGTTACTCATGCAGTGAAATAATGTGCATATGTGTGTGTGCGTGGGCGTGTGCGTGTGTGTGTGCAGGTACCAACTACAGCAGTTGCAGAGGCAGACAGAGTCACATATGAAAACTGTGTTCTGCTGGAAGAAGGTAGTTTGACAATAAATCCTGTTTTTGGTTTTAAATGACTAACACGTCCACTGCAATCAAATCACAATTGAGAGCAAAAAAGCAGGAATGCTGCTTTTTTTTTGTTTTTTTTTTGTTTCCAGTTTAGCAAAGTGAATATTTGTCTTAGATTTGACAAAATTAGGAGCAAAACTATATGTTTGTCTTTCTGCGAATGTGTTTCAAAAATATTTGTAACTCATTAATGACTTCCTGGAGCAGCAGCTGGAGGAGCTTCATGAGGAGCTGCACAGGGCCACAGAGGCAGGGAGCGCACGGCTGAACAGATGTGCATGTCAGCAGAAACAGCTGGAGAAAAGGCATCAGACTGAGGAGGTGACACTCTCTTCTTTCACTTTCAAAGTCAAATCCCGTACAAAATGTGAATAAAACAACATTGAAAGGATTTGCTAGTGCCTGAAACGTATGAATAAAATCAGAAATTGAATCGCTTTTAGTTTGCTTTTGCTGTAGTATCCAGTTTTCATTTGATGCAGATTAGGATTTGTTCTCTGTCATCGATCAGACCACAGTCTCCCTCATTATCATAGTACATCCAAAAATGGGTTTTTGTCTTACAGGCAGTCGTTTTCTGGATCTCTGTTAGATATTTAGTTTGGTTTCGGTGCAGTAAAAAGCTATGCAGTTTTTTTTTTTTTTAGAAGTGTTTCTGAGCCACTGCAATGATCTCTGTTCAAAATGCGGTGCTATTTGAGGAGTTGAAGAATACATTGCATTGATTTTCCAGTTCAGTTTAATGCAGCATTCTGATATCATTTAATATAAATATTTCACCAGTTTGTAATGTGTTTCTATTTTACTTTAGATGTTGAACAGTTTTGGGTGAAAGGTTACATGTTGTTTCTCCTTTTCTGCTCCTCACTTTTAGCCCCCTGACATTCAAGTCAGCGAGCTCCAGCACGAACTGGGAGAATGCAGGATCAAGGTGGGAACACTGGGCGAAATGTTGGCGCAGAAGGAGCAGCAGCTGATGGGTTTGCAGGAGGAACGAGACTCTCTGCAAGTGGAGAGAGACAGCCTGATGAGGGAGCTGCAGCTCTACAGAGAGCTGGAAGGAGCTCAGGTAGTGATGGTAGGAGCTGAGGATTTCTGATCTTCATGGCAAAAATATTCACACTTCAACAGCTTCATATTAGGTTTGTAGTGCTGCACAAAAGTTAATGTGTTTTATTGGGTTTTTAAGTAACAGTTCATCACAAAATTGTACTAAGCTGTGAAATGGAAAGAAAAAAAAAGATGCATGGGTTTCAAACATATTTTTCTTCGACAAATAGTGAAATCTCGTTCAGACAGGATGGATGGAGAGTGCTGGTGAAAACACATTTTACTAAAGTCTTGGGTGTTTTGCTGCCTTTAAAGAACTTTTCCAGGTTTGCTCTGTATTCGTCTCCATCCAGGAGCGGAGGCAGCTTCAGATCAACGCGGCTCAGAGGAAGCAGCAGACTGCGGCTCGCCTTGCAGACGGCTTTACCCAGCAGCTGATGGCTGATCTGGAGAGGTGACGCAAAAATGATCCTTATGACATGTCCCGTGCATGTTTCGCTTCAGTCGTGGCTGTGCACCTATGTAAGCACTTTCAAATGTTTTCCATCCCACAGGTGCAAGACAACGCTGATGAGGTGCAGGTAACAAATAACACAGTAACTAAGCAGCTAATGTAAAAAGTATTGTTTCAATCTAAAACTGCACAGTAGATGTATTGTTACCTGTAGACTTAAACATGTTCCTACTGGTGCTGTGTTTTTACTCATTGTGGCAGCTTTTACAGAGTCTCCATGATTGTTTTACAGAAATGCATCAAAGATGAAAGAAACAAGTCCTGACAGAAGCACCGTGTCTGGGGCAAAGGTCGATCACATGTTAGCATTGGGCTCTTTCCTTCAATAAACACGCTAACACTGTTCCTCTTCTCGTCTTTCTTCCATCAGGAATCTCAGGAGGCTGTTTGCTCCCACTTGCATCATGCAGTGGTCTGCGCTGCTGCACACGTCCCCCCAGATGTCTCTTTGTTTCAGCTTCTTTGCTCCCTGCAGAGCAGAGTGAAGCAGCACTAGGTAGAAAATCAGGCTTTCCCAGACACACTTAGCTTTGATGTATCAGGATCCTCTGTGAGAGGGGAATTGCCCAGAGGAGATTTTTGAGGATGTTTCACTGCTAAGTATAATCACAGGCTGTGCAGTGGCATGCAAATGTATTTACACCCCTTGGAGTTTTTTGTATTGTCTTACTTTGCAACTCTCCTGTGGGTGAAGGTGGCTCAGTGGGTAAAGTAGTTGTCTTGGACTCCATACGTTGAGGGTTTGATTACAGCTTTTTCCTGCCACATGATGATATGCCCTTGGGCAAGGCACTAAAGCCCAAGATCTGTACTCATGTGAGTTTGAATGGCTTTTAAGAGTCTGGTGCTTGGAGCTGTGAGTATTCCAGAAAAGCTCTAATAAATTTGGCCCATTCATATTTTATAATAGACAAAAACAAATTAGAGTAAAATTGAGAAGAGGAAGGAAAAGGAGACATGCTGTGCCAATTTATTATAATTAAAAATTTTAAAAATGTGGATTAATATTCAGGTCCCACTGAGTTAATTCCTTGTAAAAGCATACTTTGTGATGTGACTCCAAAACCACACAACTGAAATGATGTTGAACGTATTTTGAAGCCAGCCAGTGGCAGCCATTACGACTCACTCACTGTTACATCTGCATGTGATAGAAGAATAAAAGGCAGGTCACTGTGACATAAGGCAGCATTCATCTGTGCCGAGGAAAAGGGATCATCTATGGCCTGTCGATACAGTGAACTGTGAATTAAATTATGCCACTTTTGTTAAATAACCTAATAAAACTGTCATGTGTGAAGAAACCCTTGTGTAATGTTTCACATGCTAAAGTCAAACTAAATAATGACACTGACAATGTTCAGGAAAAGAAAAGGATGCCTTTCTGCCGGTACATATTAATCATGTCGGCTGTAACCGTACAGCCTCTCCTCTATTCTGAGGAGGTAAAGCATGATAAACTGTGCCATCAAAACAGTCAGTGACTTTCCAGACTAAGATATCCAGAAGTATAATAATTTATAGCCCATTTGGAAAATTAATCCATCTAATTTTTAGCTGCTTATTCTTGCTAGCTCATCTGAGTTTGTTTCTTATCTCCACAGTTCAAATGGTGACAAGACGCCACTTCATCACAGGGATTAATTTGGAAAACACCTAAACAAAACCTCACCATAAATATAGAGCGGATATTTGTAGTGCTCAAACATAAAATACCTTGGCAACCACAGATTGAAAATAATGTAAAAAAATAAATGACAGTAGACACTGCCAAGAAAATGTCACTTGTTTGTCCAATATTGTATGTTTCAATCTCTGTTGGCCATCTGAATGTGGTTGATTAACATAACCTAAGGTGTATGAACATGTATGCTAGTGCAGCTTTTTATTTTAGCTAGAACTAAAAAGATAAATCCAATGTCTACGTTGTTGATGAAGGAAAGAAAAAAAAAAGACAGAACTTCATCAGTAATTAACTTGTTTGGTTAGAGTCTTAAAACTGTGTTGGTCATAACATTTATGTAGAAGAAGATATTACAAAAGTACTGCTGCAGAAAATATTCTAATTTTTTGACAAATTGGGTTTGGATTTTTATTAGCTGTACGCCTTAATCACAAATATTAACTGGACTAATAACTCTGTAATACAATTTTTACTTTTAGAACTAGGAAAATAGAAATGACCTTGTTCATGTTCGAATCTGAGGTTTACAGCCAGACAAGATAATTCATTTTAGTGAAGGCAGGCATTCTTATTTTGACCAATAAACAGCAGTTTATTAAATAAAAATGTATTTAACTTCTCTACATTTTAAGAAAACTGTAGAGAAATGTTTTTAAAAACCTCTGCATGAACCATGTTTTATTATAAAACAAAAGAAGTAACAATGCTTCATGGCAATGTACAAATGCAAAGTCTACGCAAGTCATAAAAAAATGCCTTTGCAGATTCATTACAAAGTAACCAAAGGTCACAGATGTGGCAAATATCTGAACCAGAGGAAGATTAATCCTCTATCACGAAACAACTGAGTTCTTAAAGTCAAAGTTCAAAGAGCATTTCTGCGACAGAGGAGGATTTCTCCTCCACCACAATATAACAGTAAACAGGAAGTCGGGCTTTTAGTGTTCTGTAGGGACTCCCTAAAGTTTGCAAAGATCCAGGCATTGCACACTTATGGTCAACAGTAACATAAGTCATATTTACATTACATCAGTGTGCTGCTTGTCACTCATATGAACAAAATGCCTCTAACTTATGAGTGAATGTTAGTAAGGCGACGAGTTTACAGGCCCTCAAGGTTTACATCAATAATACTGTTAAAGTTAATCCTCACATATCTGTCCACAAAAACAATGTGTGGGCAAATAAATGATGCACAAACAAGCTCAAGATCAACAGGAGATCACAACACAACCAATCAGCTTATTGTGTGACGCTTGTCCAGTCTTTCACTTTGGCTTCGAGGTTAAATTTCCATGTCCTCCTCCCCCGAGTTGTGGAGCACAGGGAAGCCGTACATGGGTGCACATGTCTCTGCAGGTGGACAGGAGGGGCTGAGGGGCGGGCTGGGAGACGAACACGGAGTTGGGAGCTGTCGGCCGACCGTCTGCTGTTTACGCTGCTTCTGTAGCGAGTCCTTCAGCCTTTGGCAGAAGGGATCTTCTGGAGGACGCCACAGGACCAGCTCCATGCCTGAAGGACTCCTGGGGTCAAGAAGAAGGAGTCAGTGAAGGGAAAAAAGTCGCAGCAGATGGACATAAAATAGATAATTGTTGTAGTCAAACGTAAGTTTATTAAACTCCAAAAATGCTTTTATGAGGATCTCAGAAGATTCTAGAAATGCAGCTAGTTTGCTGGGCCTTTCTGGACTCCTTCACCAAAACTAAATTTGTTTTTAATTTGTGTAAATGTAGGGAGAAAAGAAAATAATAAATCAGTGTTTCTTCCAAGTTTCAGTAAATTAGATCTACTTCCTTTTTACAACCACATAATAAAACTTAACTAAGCTTTAACATAATTAACATCTGTAAAATCCCACTTTAACAGTTTATAATGATTAACAATATCATTGCTTTATAGCTATAACATTCTTAGGTTAATGTAAAACCCAATTTATTTTACGTTTTCCAATGATGAAGAAGCAGGTAGGCTAGCATAACAAAGTGTTCTGATTTTAGGATCAAGATTCTTTTCAAGGTATTTTAAAGGTATGTGGGAAAGTTTAAAGTAAATCTGATAAGTTGAACTTATGATGATTTGTTGCTTCCTGCATCTCGGGGTTTATAGTTTGCAACAGTATAACACATAAATTGAACGGAAGTCACAAAAGAAATGCTAGCAGTGTATTTTTCATAAAATAAAAGCATAAAAGCACTTCAAACAATACCTATTAGCTATTTTAACTGTTTTAAAATGATCAGAAACACTATGAGCTTTTATGTGGTAATCCATGTTTCCCTGGAGAATAAATATGACTCGAAGATCTTTTGTCTTAGCTTCAGGAGTTAAAGGATTATGGTAATTTAGCATGGAGCACGTACACAGACTGGGCCACAGTTTGGGGGAGAATGTCACTGATGCCGCGCTGCAGGCCCTCCTTCAAACTGTCTGAGATGACCAGAACCGGCCGCCTCGGGACCGGCTCTACATCAAGATCCTCATCGTCATCTTCAAGGATTATTCTGCAACACATCAACATCATAGTGAGCAAATACAAAAAACAAAACAAAAAAAACCTTACACAAGGTAGTCATGTGCTGAACCCAACAGAAAAATTACCACAACTGATTAGTGAAACAAAGCCCCTCTGTTTGAAATAAATGAAGTGAACTGCAGGACTGAATGGGAAATATGCATATTTGCATATTACCAAGGTAGAAGTAAAAGTAAGTGAAAAATCAACCAAAGTTTGGACTTTGGTCTGAAGGTCTGACAGTGGATTATGCATGAATGCACAAACATTAGTGGTTTTATATTTCTGACTCAACTTGAGGACAAGCAGGCAGAAAGTTGCTCCACACCTGTCTTCAATCTCCTGCAGTTTCCTGTGAGCCGCTTCTATCTCCATGCAGGGGCTCTCCATCTCAGCTCGGGGCTGGACAGAAGAGGGCTGTGGCAACGTGAGGCTCTGATGTGCTGAACATGGCTGTGGAGGAGCAAGGGGGACTTGCTGTGCTGACAGAGCAGGACACGTGTTCACCAAAATATCCACTTCTGTTTTGGGCATTAACCTCCGCTTTTTGGCACTGCAACCCCTGACAAAGCAGAAAATATCTTAGAATACGTCTGTGTGGAGCCTGCATGCAGCATGAAATGTTTTACACATTTACACATTTTGTCACATTAAAAATACAACATTTGTGTATTTTCAAATGAATTTTATGAGACAGAGCAAAACAAAGTAGCTCATAGCCAGCCAAATGCAGATCAAAATGCAAAGTGGCAACTTTTACAGACTATCTCTATTTAACTTGATTTAGATCAACTTATTAGTATCAAGCTGGAAAGCTGGAAAAATGGAATAATCTCAGCAAAAGATGATCCTACAAAATCAATGTCAGGAGGTCTGAAAACAAATGCAGATCATCATTTTCAGTTTTATTTTTAAAATAAAAACATTAAAAACTTCCACTTCACAAATATGTGCCACTTTATGCTGACCTATGGCTTAAAATTCAAATAAGATTAACTGATAGCAGGGTTACAATTATTATTCACAACACATTGCTCACTTACTCATCATCTAGTCTCCTGTGCTTACGAAAGCGTCTTGTTTCCCAGCTGCTGTGGAGCAGAGACAAACATGTCAAAAACAAAACATTCCTGTATGCATTGCTGGTCAACTGTCAGTGATAAGCTGGAGTCAAAAACATACCAATCAGTACCATACCTGTCTGAGTTTAGTTCTCTCTGAAGGCTGTCAGAGGTACTCGGAGGTCCCAACTCAAATTCAGGCAGAGTGGTGGGGCCTGAAAATGAATACATGGCTGGTAGACACCCCAGCTCACTGGCCGAGGGGAGAGGGTGTGCATGAAGAACCAGTGGAAGAGCTGATTTGAGGCAGGAGGTTATAAGAAGTGTCAATCTGAAAGACCAGAACTGATGTTAATTAGATCAGCTTGAAAACGAAAAAAAAAAAAAAAAAGCATTTTTCTACAACGTACAGGACGTACGTAGTGGCTGTCACCAACATGCCACTACGGAATTTAACTCTTGTATTTGGTTGGGGTATTATTTATCTTAACAATGCATGGTAATACAATTATCATTGAGGTGACTAATACTTCTGCTCAAGTTCTGAAAAACACAAGTTAAAGCGCTGACCTGTGAACCTGCCCTGCCCCCTCGTCGTTTGTTGCTGTCGATGTTTAGCTAGGTCCTCTCCGCACAGCCCGGGGTTTCTCTGTTTAATGCGGTCATTAGCTGACAATAACAGGCGATAAGACCCGAGAAAATAATTAAACCTCGGCTAAGCAGAAATGGCTCATAGACCACACGCTTTATTGTGTGTGGTATGTGTGAAAGGCTTTAAAAGTAGGACGGGTCAACCTGACGTCGAATGAAAAAAACACTTACGCTGGAAGACTCGTCAAGGTTCTAGAAAGAGCGTGAGCTACGCACGAGAGACAGGTGAATTATGGGTAACGTAGTTAAGCCACCCTCTGCACAGATTCTTTTTCGTCAACACAATCGGTTACATCAACGAGTTAGCATAAACAACCGAAGAACTAGTAATTATATGTAATTGTTGTTTCGTTATTAAAAGGCTCTGCTTTTCAAAGTTTTCAAAGTGATACTAATAATGCCCTCCCAACTCTAACTTTGATTGGCTCAGCCTCACAAGCGCCTCGAATTCTAACCAATCACAATCATCTAACCGTTTCATATCGTTTTCCAACTTCCTGTTGTATTGCTTGCTGTTTAAAGACATGATGAACTCTTCAACTTTTTCAAAGTTGTGTCATCTCAGATGATGGGTCATGTGAGACCGAAGCGTTATAAGCATTTGTCTCTCTGGTTTTCTCCCACTCAGCTCTGATTCTTCGCATTGGACACTCAGGAGGTAACAAGCTACTCTTTACAGCGATTTTGTTAAAGTTGACAGCGAATCCATTGCGACATTATTACTGCTATATAACAATGTCTTGCTATTTTAGGTAGCAGCAGTGTTGTGTCTATATCTTGCTAATATTTCCAGATTACACTGTTCTAATAGTGTGAAATGCTTTAATGTCATGTGAATGTTTGTGTTATTTAATTTTTCTGTTTTGTTTTCTTTTTGGACAGCCAGAATGTTGGCTTTAGTAATTATTACCGGACTGCTGGCTGTTGCCTCTAGCAGGCCGTGTGGTAAGTAGCTTTTAAATATTTACCTTGAAAACAGGAAACACTTTTTTAAAAGTACCTTAATTGTGATGCAACCAAGCCTGGAAATTCTCAGATTTTGCAATCTTCGAAATTTTGACTCTTCCATCTCGCCCAGTTGTCAGAAACCCTTTGAGCACTGTAGACTTAAGGATAAAAACGTAAAATTAAAATAGAAACAGACAGAAATCATTTATCTAATATAATATGAAGAAATCAGAGTAATTTTGAGTGGTTTTTTTTGTTTGTTTGTTTTTTGTTGTTGAAGTGTAGGGACGGGATTAGCATTAAAATAAAAGTAGGATTTTATTTATTTTATTTTATTTATTTATTTTACTTAGTTAAACAAGCACAGTCAATGTGCATGGAAAACTTTTTGAGACTAATGTCATTGTTAAGGTCCATCCATTCGATGTCTCCTCTTATGAGACAATAAGCAGCCTGCAGGTTGAAGAGAGTAGATCAGACATCTTTCCTCATAACACTCTCCAGTTCATACTGGGAGATCTTGAAGGTGTCCCCGGCCAGAGGAGACTTTTAGCCCCTCTGGTAAGTTCTTCTTCTCCTCCTTAGGGTCTCTTCCCATTGGGATGTGCCTTTAAAAATTTCCAAAATGAGGCACCCTGAAGGTATCCTGGTCAGATCCCCACACCATTTAAAATGGCTCCTGTTTTTTGAGCTCCTCTGATGGCTTAGTTTATTTTAGTTGCTTGCACCTAGGATCTCATCCATTCAACTACAGTGTTTATCTCATGATCATATGTCAGAGATAAATGATTGACCAATCAGTATGGAGAGCATTGCTTTTTTGCTGAGCTCTTTAGTCACATTTACAGATCGATGCAGCACCTGCACTACTACAGATGAAGACCCAAATTGTCTGTCAGTAAATCTAACAGAGGTCACCTCCACAAAATTATGTCTAGGTCAGTTCTAATTAAGAAAGAGGAACTGGGTGTGTTGAGTCCCAGTTTCATAATTTGGATTTTGGGGTACATGTATTTATTTGGTGTCTGTCTTTAAATACATAAAGATAAAAATCAAAACATCATAACCATATTTTAGAGCAAGTTCATTCTATCCACTTTACTGAATGATGCACCTGCAGGCAGCTCCACCAAAAACTAAACAAATCTGTAGAATGCTGAACCTTTTAAAAACAGGCACAAGCAGCAGAGTAGAAAGGTGTTTTTATTTTTACCTCTTGCAATTTCTTAACTTGTATTGAGTTTATCTGGGTAGAGGGATTCTGTAATTTCCTCTTAATCTTAACTGCTGATGCAGCTTCTTGGGGTTTCGCAATGCTCCAAAAGTTCTTGTTGATGTCAGCAACAACACATCACTGTAAGGTTTTTTTTTTTGCAAAATTTGTTCCAGATACTGAAGGATCCAATTCTGAGCTGCTCCTGACACTCAACAGGAATCTCGTTCGTTCTCTGGAAACCCCGGAAGGACTTCCCAATCCCAGCGTGCACCTGGCTCTTCGACTGTCTCATCACCACAACCAAGCCAAGGAGACAGATCACCTCAACAAACTGAAAAATGAACTTCACAATGACATTCAAACGTATTTTTCCACGTTTCATAACAGTTCCTTGACATTCTATGTGAAATTATGAACATCCATTGTTTTTAACTTTGTCTGACGACCTTCAGCTCACTCTCAAACGGCCAGGCTGTGACTGGCATTATGGCGCTGTATAGTCTTGCCCTGAAGTCCTCCTGTTATGACCTCAACACCATCAGCTTCACTGCAAATGACAAAAGTGAGACACTGCTGACACACCTGAAGAGGCAGATGGAGGAGGAGAAAGAGCACATCGCCTGTAAGGTTTCCCTTCACAGGTTGAGTTTTTTTTCTAAAACATTTGCAGAAACTTGTTTTACTGTCCTGCAGCATGAGGTCAGAGTTCACTGCTGTGAATTGTCTCTCAGACGGAAAACTATTTCTGAAAACGCTGAACAGCAAAAATGAAACAGTTAAAGTTATAACTGACATAAAATTATCCAAGAATAGAGCAATTATTAACTGATTCAATCTCAGCAGGACACCATAATGCCAAAATAGCATATATTTTTATTTTTATCATTTAGTTTTTTGTTTTTTTTTCTTTCATCTTGCAGTTAGCCACCGCCCTTTGACCAACTATTACCAGTACAGCCTGGGTTTGCTTGCTCTCTGTGTGAGTGGCATAAGGGTCAACCACCATGTCAGCCACAAGCTCATCAAAGCAGCAGAAAATGAGCACTTCAAACACGGAGAAACCGAGAGTATTGGTGAGTTAAAGGGCTGTTAAAAATCTTTGGACTCAGTCCTGCAGTAATAGTAATTTTATAAAAAAGAAAACGCCATTTACGATGTACTATTCAAATAATAAACTGTTCCGATCTAGAGAACATTTGCAAGGCAGTTTAGACAAATCTTATCAAGTCAAGATGTGGCGTTCTCATGGAGTCCTACCAAAGAAGACTGTATGTAAAACTATTAGTTTAAGACTCTGCAGACTATGCAACTGGATTATTTCACTTTTTTATCTAAAAAAATTGTTTTCAGCTGAAATATGTATGTCGATTGCAACAAAATGTATGGAAACAGTTTAGCTGTATCACATCTTAAAATCTGGTATTGTAATAACATATTGACAACATGCAGACCAGGCGTGTTTCAGTTTTTTTTTTTTATCTCTGTTTTGTAATTCAACATTTTTGTCCCTCCTAGATACCTATGCTATGGCTGGAATGGCCCTTCAGTGCGTGAAGAACTCTGGGTTATATGCACACAATGCAGAGGTGCTGGATTTAACGCTCAACAAGATCAAGCAGAAGCTTCTGGCCTCTCGTAGATCTGACGGTCATATTGGCAATGAGTTCAGCACGGGTCTGGCAGTTCAAGTAAGAGATTATTTGTTTTTTGTCCTCACCACCTTTGCTTGTTTCTGCATCAAACCTTAAAAAAAATCACTCCTACTTGATTTACTGACATTCAAGGCTTTACTGGCAATGGGCAGTGAGGTTGGAGATTGTTCTGTCTCATTGGAGGCCATGAGAACAGCTGCCAGAAGCAACACCTACCACAACCCCATGGCTATTTCTCAGACTCTGCCGGCGCTCCAGAGGAAAACCTACCTGTCAGTAAAAACTCTGGACTGCCTCAATGAGGATGGTGTGTGCAGGATTGCTTCCAGCTTTTTTTGGTCACTTTGACTGGTATTGTTTCTGATTTCACATGTTGTTTTCTTTTTGCAGACACACTGGTGCTAGAGCCTGTAGACCCTGCTGTGGTTTTACCAAGTGAGACCAAAGTGAACGTGATGATGGAAGTGGTGACTGCTAGCGGAGCTGCAGCTGCATACTCTGTGGACGTGCCAAAGGGCAGCTCTCTGCTGGAAGCCCTGGAGCTGCTTGAGAGGAAGAATGTTGGCTTCACGTAAGTTCATTTAATGAGCCGCAGCAAGTCACTTTCTGTCAAACCTGCGGAAGCGAGTAAAATCTGATCCTGCTTGGCAGATTTCAGAAGGAGTCTAGTCTGTGGGGACCATTCTTAAGCGCTGTAAACGGAGAGCAGGCCAGACAAAGTGACCGCAGATACTGGCACCTTTCTTCTGATGGCACGGCTCTCACTGAGGGTAAAGACACACGCACCCTTGTTGCAGTGACATTCAGCAATATTAATTACTGTAGTCTGTTCAATTCTTTGAAGTTAAATAATTGAAATACCGAATTTTCTCAGGTGTTGGCGACTTCAAGATCAATGAGACTCAAAAGATCACCATCAAAAACACAAGTTACTGATAATGCTGCTCTGACGACAAATTCTTTACTTTCAAATGTTTTCTGACGCTATTTTGATCTGTGATTGTAGCCAAATTGTCTGCTGCTATCATTTATTTGTGCATTCATAAATGGCTTGGATAAAATGTTAATTTGGTCTTCTGTGACACTTTTTAATGTAAATGCTTTTATTTCAGTATTGAAAATGTTTTTTTTTCTTTTTAGAATGAATATTCATTAGTTTGTTTCATAAAATGGATTTTAAATCCTGGTTATGTTCTTTAAACAAAATAAAGTTGTGGTGACATATTAAAGAATATACAGTTAAAAGAATTTTGTGAACAAGTGATTCAATCTGGCATAAGTATTCACAGATAATCTTTTTGTACAACTCAAGACTGACGTTTTCGCCCGTTCTTCTTGAAGAATAGCCAAAGCTTGAGTCAGACTGGTTGAAGAAATCTCTTACCGTTACCGCAGGTTTACAATTGTATTTAGAGCTTCCATAATTTCCAAAACTCAGAGTATTGTTTTATAAGCAGTCTGACACTTTATGTAGCGAGACATGGTTTGGTAGATTTACCTTCTCTGACATGTAGATGATGGACTCAACAAAGCTCTGTGGTGATATGTCTATATATATATATATATATATATAGAGAGAGAGAGAGAGAGAGATATATATCTAACTATATATCTATATATATATAGATATATATATATATATAGATATATATGTATATATAGATATATCTATATCTATATATCTCTCTCTCTCTCTCTCTCTATATATATATATATATATATATATATATATATATATATATATATATATATATATATAAAACAAAGAATTTGCTTTTTTTTTTTTCCAGTCCTATTCAAAAGTAATCTAGTTTTTTTTGTGTGGTATTTTTTACAGGGTGGCGGAAACAGGCTTCCATACAAATGAATGCAAAATTTATAGATATTTTTATTACAAAAAACTCAACATTTGGAGAAAGTCAGCTCACCATTTTGGGCACGTGTCCCTAGGAACTTTGCGTATTGAATTAAAATGAATACAGGTTTCAATTATATTCGAATGCATAAAGATGTAATTCTCCCTGTGCAACATCGCCTCTGACATTTAGTTTTACGCTGACACATAAAATCAAGAAATAACATAGTTGTTGAAAGGCTTTTATTGTGAAAGTGAACGATGTCGTGCCGGAAGTGCGTCTAATTGTTAACGCTAAGCTGGTAGCGTTAGCAACTGGCACATGTTACAAAATTTAACTTAGAATTGTGCTAACGAGGAGACACCTACGCGAGACTGAAATTTGACTTTTATAATCGAAATAAAGTATATTTTACAAGCGTAGAAAGACGTTTTAATGTGCTTCGATAGTTGATGTTACACTAGAATGTTTTGGGTAGAGCTAGCTTCTCTGAGCTCATCTCCTGGTGATGTTTCTGCTGATTAATAGACAGGAAAAGTGTTTGCTATCACATAAAAATTAAAGTGTGTATCCTGATGGCTGTCCTGCTCCGACTCCTTTTGTTACACCGGGTTTCTGAGATCCAAAAACAGGGTTCGGGTCTGACGCAGCTCAGGAGGTTTGCATCCAGTCTGTGGAAACCACCAAACAGCTCATCTCTGAGAGGAAGGACAACTATCTGCAGTTCTGCGGATAAAAATATAGGGGATCCAAGTATTTCTTGCTCTAAAAACTACTCGAGTTCATCTCAGGATGGTGCATCGCGAGTGAAGAGAGTTTCTATCGAGGGAAACATCGGTAAGATTACTGGATCTTTAAGTTGTATAATAACTACAGAGTACGTTGTAATTGAGAAAAACTAGTAGATATAAAATTAGTTGTCATAAAATGATTGTAAAGACATTCATACAGTGGCACACCTCAGTATGATCTATGAGATCATACTTTTGCATGGCAGAAGTCTCCTTCAGAGACAATCATCTGTGAGAGAGCTGCAGGTACACACAACTCAGAATAATCCATTTGTCCTGCACTGCAAAAATATGACCTCTATAAACACCAGTGCTAAAACAAAATCAAGAAAAATACAGAATCCAAATGTACACCACACTTTTCGGTTTTTATTTGTAAAACAATTTGAAGAACAATTATGCATTTTCCGTTTTCTATTTCGCAATTATGTCACAAAACCCATAAAGTGCATTTTATTCATAGGTTTGTGGTTGGTTGTGGAAAAACTAAAAAGCTCAAGATCTATCAATATTTTTGCAAGACATTTTATTTCTGGTTGAAGTCAGTAAGCAGAAATGATCATATTATCCTGGTGAAGGAATTAGCATGGTGTAATGTGTACATGTGATGTGAAATTTAAAGAAATGCACATTGGGAAGAATATTGCTTCTATATCATGTGCTTTTCTCCTAACAGCTGTTGGAAAGTCAACCTTTGCAAAAGTCCTGCAGTCGGTTTCTAAGGACTGGGAGGTGATGCAAGAGCCTGTCGATAAATGGCAGAACATTGAGATCAAGACCTCAAAGGTGAAATAATTTTTTCCCAGACACCATTTGACCATTTGGTATGACAAAGGGGAAGATAAGACTAAATTGTTCCCATTTATTTACCAGGAAATAGATGCGTCACCCCGAGCAACAGTCAGCAACTTGCTGGAGATGATGTACCAGGACCCTCAGCGTTGGTCCTACACATTTCAGACATATTCCTGTGTGAGCCGAATGAGGATACAGCTTCAGCCCCCTCCTGCTCATCTCCTCAATGCAAAGGAAACCCCTGTCCAGATGTATGAGCGCTCGGTCTACAGTGACAGGTGAAACATTTTAAATCAAAATTAAAATGGACTGATGCTTTAGCACTAGGACTACCAGGATTTTGAAAAATACCTATCTCTACCAAGAAGGGGCCAATTGGGTATCTTCCTAGAACTACAGAGAGAGGGCCAACTGGGTTATTAGCATCCCAATGTGGCCAAACTGACGACTCTGAAGGGTCTAATTAGCAACCCTGTAAATGTGTAAGTAGCCTGAGAGACCAACAGGGGGGAGGAGAGCCAAACTCACTGGACCAGTTTTTGTGAGAAGGCATACAAGAAGAAACTGCTTCTGCCAACCCAGCCCAGACACAAATACTTCTGGTACCTGTCTGTAAAATTTCTAATTCTCCATTTAAAATAACTACTTCTGGTGGTTTGAAGCTGGCACTAAGTCTAAAAATTGTGTGTAAAGAAATTTCAGTAAGAGACCAAAAACGCTTTATCTCAGCGAAAGAAGCGAAAAATGCACAACTGTTGAAATTTCAGCACTACATCAATTGTCAGAGTTATTGTACTTGAAACAGCATAAAAACTCTGGAGATGCTTTGTACCATTCAACAGTGGACCACCCAACATGCACGTCAGGAGCAGCAGGATTGGTTCATGGGTCTCCCAGAACTAATGGCATTTATTTCAGTCGTTATCTTGCGGGGGGTGACCAAGGTTCCATCACTATGTGACAGCTGGTCAGCAAACCTGGGAAACCCAATGATCATTTCAACTATGGCCCGAAACCGCTTCCAAAACATCATGCAACATCTACGCTTTGACGACATGTCTACACGCCGTGAGCGAGCGGAGACCAACAGATTCGCTGCAATCTCTGATCTTTGGGAATCGTTTGCCGCTAACTGCATCTCATCCTACAGCCCTGGTCGACACATCACTGTTGATGAACAGCTTTTCCCCACAAAAACCCGCTGCTGTTTCCTTCAATACATAGCAACAAAACCGGACAAGTTTGGCATCAAGTTTTGGGTGGCTTGCGACTTGAAATCAAAGTACATCTGCAATGTCTTCCCATATCTTGGCAAGGACCCCAGTCGTCCCAGCGGGGAGAGACTGTCCGAGAATGTAGTAATGAGGCTGATGGAACCGTTCATGGACAAGGGCAGAACTGTAACCACGGACAATTTCTTCACATCACTGTCACTTGCGCAACAACTGCCTAGCCGGAAAACCGCCATCCTTGGCACAGTCAACAAGTGTCGCAGGGAAATTCCACAATCCACTAAACGGAAGGATCACACTGAATTCACCACTCAGGTGTTTTCAACCTCTGATGCCACGCTGACTATGTATGTGCCCAAAAGGAAGAAGGTCATTTACATTCTCAGCAGCATGCACAGCGTGGTTGAGACTGAGGATACCACCAGAAGAAAGCCAAACATCATCACACAATATAACAAAGCAAAGTGCGGTGTGAATATGATGGACAAAATGGTGCGGCAGTACAGCGTGCGTGCAGGAACACGGAGGTGGCCAGTTGCCGTGTTCTACAACATGATTGACATGGCAGCACTGAATGCGCATGTGCTGTATCAGGCATGCACTGGGGTGCAGGAGAGACGGGTGGACTTCCTGGTGGAGCTCGCAAAAGAGTTGGCTAACTCATGTGAGTGAGAAGAAGGCGTGCAAGGAGCAACTGCTTCGACAACAACCTGCCACACCCGGCCCAGGCAAAAGGGCGAAGTGCCAAATCAACCATCGATGCATTAAAAACAGTACAAATATGAGATGCGTTGACTGCTTCAGATACACATGTGGCAAATGCACCAAGTCCATGCCCTTGCAGTGCCAGATGTGTGCCGACAGTGCGCAGAGTGAGGGCTGAAATGCCACTCACACACACACACACACACGCAGCACAAATATGTGCCTATTGCAAATATTTGTGGAATTGTTTTATTTCTTGTATTTTTTGTATTGTTTTTAATGACAAAAATAAAAAGCATTCAAACAAATAACAGTTGTTCTTTTGTATATTTTTTTTGTATATCTTCTGTATCCTCTTCTCCATCTCGTTTCCTGCAAACCAAAAAGCCTCTTGACCTCTTGACTTAGACACAAATGCATCTGGTACCTGTCTGTAAAATTTCTAATTCTCCATTTAAAATATTAAAAATAATTAATTGTGCTTTTTCGCTAAAATAAAACTAAGCTAAATATAATATATATAATCTTTATATTATATAAGCAGGGAAATTACTTCACTGTTGCAGCATAGAGAATAGAGACAAGACACAGTAATAACCAAGTTGAAGTTGTAGATAAAATAAAGTAAAAAAATAACATAAAATTTAAAATGCTATAAATTGTAAAATTGTAAATGTAAAATGCAATTTAAGAGCAGTCCTTGCAATGATTCAAAATATGCAGATATGTATATGTAAATATATGTACCGCAAATGTGCAGTTGTGCAAAATTGTGCTGATTAGTGCAGAACAATGATTTAACTTTTATTGCAGAGTGAGATGGCATGAGGCAGGAAAGATTTCCTGTATCTGTCCCTACCACAGCAGAGTTCAACTTTGACCCCTCTTGTGGCGCGTCAGTACTGGCCTTATTTACAGAACAAAAGCGCCTCTTCACACTCTCTCTTGGAGGGTCCACTTGGCCCCTCTCTGGTACTTAGAGGATGAATCCCATTTGGGACCTCTCTGGTAGTTCTAGTTTTACATATTTACATATGTAAATATGTATATTTACATATACATATCTGCTAGAACTACCAGAGAGGGGCCAAGTGGACCCTCCAAGAGAGGGTGTGAAGAGGCGCTTTTGTTCTGTAAATAAATTGTGGTTCCCAGAGTTCCCAGACATGAGGACACATTCTGGATTTCAAGTATTGTGCTTGATTTATCTTTGGTGAATTCAGAGTGAGATCCACCTATGTAACTTTATTCTGCCTACTTGAAACTAACCTTAAATTTCCTCTGTTAGATACATCTTTGCTCTGAATATGTTTGAACTGGGCTGCATCAACGCCACTGAATGGGCGACCTACCAGGACTGGCACTCCCTGATGGTGGAGCAGTTGGGACGCCGGTTGGAGCTTGAGGGCATCATCTACCTCAGAGCCTCACCCAAGGTATGGATGTAAGATCTTTTTTTTATTATTATTATTGCTCTGAATTCAGTACCTTGCAAAGAAATTGCAAGCAATTTTGCTTCTCTCAGATGTGCATGGAGCGTCTGAAGTTACGGGGAAGACCTGAGGAGGAGGGAGTAAAGCTGGAGTACTTGGAGACGCTGCATAGGCAGCACGAGAAGTGGCTGGTAGAGAAGAATACTGAGTAAGAAACATATCATGTGTCTGCAGCAAATAAATAAATATATTTGTTGTAAAACAAAATTGCACCTTCATTCTTCTGTGTATTTCACATAGTACAGTATCTTAAACGTAGTCTGGTCTTTACCAAGTTTAAAGATATTTAAAGGGGACAGTATTATAGAAAATAAATCTTTTTGAGCTTTACGTAATGTTGTAATGTTTCTCCCTGGAGTGTTGCTTTGATTTTTTTTCTTGTATGTTTGAGAAATTGTTTAACCCTCCAGCTGTGCAAAACTCCTGGGTGGATCTAGCTCCTCCTTTGAGACGCAGCTCCTCTTCAGAGCTGCAGTTTCCAATCTTCTTACAGTGCAGCCTTCCTCTGCCATGGTATCATGGCATTTTCTGTTGTTTCTGTTTGTCTAAAATTTAACTCATTGTCTAAAATTTAACTCATTTTAGAGCAGATGGCAGGCTGCATTGTGTGGTATTTGAAGCTTTTACTGTATGTGTCTGACACAACTTTGCTCTTTTTAACCTTAGGATACACTTCGAGAAGTTGAAAAAGATACCTGTGTTGCAGCTTGATGCCAGTGTGGCATTTAATGGTGATCTCAAAGTGCAGGAGCTGTTTATTGCAAAGGTAAGTTTTCGACTTTTCTATCTCTTGGCTGCTGTACCTGTGTGAGCCACATGGGGTCTCTAATGTGCTTTATCTTACAAATTTGCCAATGTTTGTTTTAATGGGATTTATAATGTGTACGTGTTTTTAATCCACCGTGATCCTAAATAACTTTTTCACTCTTACAGGTGAAGGACTTCTTCAAAACTTTGTGAGAAGATGCACCTGAACAGTTGTTAGCGGAGGGCAACAAAAGACATCAAAATAACACAAAAGAGCACTGTACCACTGTATTTAAAATGCACACAGTATGTCTATGTATGAATGTTTCACTTCTATTGATTCTGTTACATGTTAGTTTGTTTTCCAACCAGAATTCTTGAACTGTATAAATAATCATCTGTTAAAATATTTATTTTTCCAAACAATAAAGGTAGATAAATCCAGCAGTTTTTATACCAAGTAATAATTATAAGCTAAAGAATTACTGTGAAAAGTGCCACAAAGTATTTAGTGTGGATTTCTTATACATTGTTGACTAAATACATTTTTTTAATTGCCAGGGGTCTGTTTATTCTTTGTGTTTTTTTGAGCATCTTCACACAATGCCATGAAAAATTATTCATTGTTTGCTCTCAATTTTATTTAGTGGTATCTGAGTAAAAGGGAGCAGATGACACTTTTCAGATTTTTTGTTATTAAACTTAGCTTTTTGTTGATCCATCACATAAAATCATAACACACTGGTTGTAAGGTGATTTGGCTTTAAGAGGTTTAAGAGTAATGGATCACATTTGCAAGTCATTGTAAAAAAAAAGGTGTTAATAATATCAGTGTTTAATTGTTAATGTAACATGTTTTACATTTGAAAGTTAGTTTGACAGGACAATGACCTTGGCTAAAAGCAACTACCCTCTGGCCCTCTGATGTGCTCTGATGATCAGAGGAGCCGTTAAGATGCCTGCAGTGGTCAGGGGTCATCAAAGGGCAGCTGTCCACTATAAAAGGCCAGTCTACAACTCCATCTGCACTCAACATCATTTGTGTCCTGGAGCAGCTGGAGGAAGGACAGACTGAGGCAGATCTTTGTGAGTTTCAGTTAAAATGGAGGTCAGAGTCCTGGCTGTCTTCTGCACGCTCTCTCTCTGCTCCTTTGGAGCCGTCGTCTCGACGCGGACGCGTAAACATCACACACACCTGGAGAACAGTTCAGCTCATGGAAACATGTCAACTAATCATCGCAGCAGATATCCTTTGTACATGATGCAGCTGTACCGCTCCTTCAGTGCTGCCGACTCCATCGCCTCACTGACTGTCAACACTTTTACAGCTCCAAGGGACCAGCTGTCAGCTTACACCTCTGATTCTGTCCTGAGTCTAGTGGCCAAAGGTTGGTAAATTTTTTTTGTTTAAACATTCAGGACTGTTACACCTTGACTGCTAGTTTCTGTCATCCAGCAGCTCCTTGGCTGTTTATCTGTGGTGTCAGACCCTCCCTTTTTACAACTCAACAAGTGTCAAAATGCTTATTGGACTTTAAAGGCTGGCTCTGTTTTATGTGGGGTGGTTGTATATTAGCCCTCAGACGGCCTTGTGCAGGGGGGTCCAATACACATCCTGCCCGGTTTCCCCTCTCACGTCAATGTTTTGACATCTGTCCAGCGACCTGGCCTCTCCATGTTCGCTCAGGCTTGGAGTGTCACACTTTGATTTCTCTTTCTCCTGGTTTTTCTTGAAGGTTGTCATCAAGTGGGCGACAGATGGATGGTCACCTTTGACATGTCTTTCATCTCCACCAGTGAGCTGGTCCAGCTAGCAGAGCTTCAGATCCGACTCCCAGCTTTCTCTACCTCTCACCATGCCACTGTGGATCTATATCATTCCCAGAAGCAAAGCTGTGACCCGGATGGGACTTCATGCCAGGAGTCAGAGGAGGAGGCTGTCTTCTTGGGGAGCTTTGGCGCAACACCGAGCAGCACAAAATCTTCCTGGAAGGTATTCAATGTGACAAATCTCTTGAAATACTGGCTTTACCAGGGAGATGCAGTGTTGAGCTCAGAGGGCTCAGGGGTGACTCAGAAAGACGGCGGGAGCGGTTATGGGGATGAAGACATTTTGGGAAGAAGTCAAAGAAAAGTACAACATCCAACCACAAATCGGGTGATGATGGTCATCTTCTCCAAACACAATCTGCCCCAGGATTCCTCTGGAGCTTACAGTCTCATTCACACTGTGGAAAACTCCAAGTATGTGACAGCTAACAGGGTCAAGAGCGATAGGCAAAGCCGGCGCCACAAGAGGAACCGATTGGAGGCCCTGCGGGTTATCGATGGAGCTGCACCTACCGTGGCTCCCGCAGCGGAGCAGGCTCATGGGCCCCTGTGTCGCAGGGTGGACATGTGGGTAGACTTTGACTACATTGGCTGGGATGAGTGGATCGTGCATCCGAAGCGCTACAACGCCTATCGCTGTGAGGGAGAGTGTCCCATCCCTCTGGACGAGTCCTTCAACCCCACTAACCACGCCTACATGCAGGTAAGATGATGACGACATAGTATGGCTCCTTATAATTGTGCAGTTCATGTGAAATGTTCTGTTAACTTTCAGAGCCTGCTGAGACATCACAACCCAGGAAGAGTGTCCTGCCCTTCCTGCGTGCCGACCCGCCTCACCCCGCTCTCCATGCTGTACTACGAGAATGACGACCTGACCCTGCGGCACCATGAGGATATGATTGTTGAAGAGTGCGGCTGCCACTGAAAGTATTACTGCAGAAATCTGAATTGTGTTTTTGTTTGCATGTAACATTAATAATCAAGTATGATAGCATTTTTTGTCATTCCCCTCTACTAAAAGCATTTCTGTGTTGAAATAAATTTTGTATCCTTTCTGGGTAAGATTTTACTATTCTATACATGTTATCAGAATGTAAATGTTAATAATTTGTCTATTTATAGATTATAATGTATATTTTTGTATATAAAACATAAAAGAATATATTAAAATCTTTTATTTTGACAAATGTGTTGGATTATCTGGCTTGTTCTTGATCACATGGTCTTGGAATATATACATTTTTTAATCTAATTAAATTCAGAGAGCTTAAATCATTAACAAAAAGATTCAGGGAGAATATTATATGGAAATTGTTCAAGTGCTATAAATTGTTGCAGCTTAAACTAACTACATAGTTCAAGTTACACAGCCATCACTTTCCAAAAAAACTACAGGCTGTCCTTTTGGAGTTAATTTTTTTCACTGAGTCACACCAAAACTATACAGAACTAAATACAGAACCTTCTAAAAGTATTTAAATGAACATGTCAACAGTGTAATGTGACTCGTAGATAAAAACCAGCACAATCAAGTCACCTAACTGGTTATTAAAGTTGACCTATGTGTGATTTAAGATGAATATTAAACCAGCTGGTCTGTGAATGTCTCATAGGTCTGTTAGAGAACATCAGAGAACAAATATTATGAAGGCCAAGGAGCACAGATGAGACAGAAAGTTGTGGAGAGGTTCAAAACAAAATGAAGTTACAAAACCATTCATAGCTTTGAGCATCTCAGAGACCTGATCAACCCGTCAGCTGAAGATGGGCAGAGCATGGTAGTGGCACATCTGCACACCCACAAGGATGTGGTTGTCGACCTGAACCAACATGCTAGGAAAGAACAATGACATTGATACGAGAAATAGCCAGAAAGTCAAACATAACTCTGGAGGAGCTGTAGAGACCCACAGCTCTGATCATGTGGAGAACATCTGGTGAGTCTTGAAAATTGCTGCTCACAGATGCTCTTTGAGACTGAGCTCTGCTCAAATGGACAAATCTTGGTTTCTAGATGCACGAATTTGGTAGAAAACCTGTGGATGTAACTGCAGTCAAAGGCGGCTCTGTCAAAAGTGCACAACACAAATAAATCTAATTTACTGTCCCAATCAATTCTTCTCGACCAGTTAACAGATAATCACCTACATGTTCATCACGCTTTTTCTTTGCTGACTCCCAACCAGCTAACAGTTTAGTATCATAACCTCTTTCACCTCAGCAATCCACATCTCAAACACTTTACAGCACACCCATTACAGGTGTCATTAGCTGTCCTCCTTATCCAGGCTTCTTTTGTTGATTGTGAACAGGCACATGGGTTAAAACTACAGAAACTTCTCTGGATCAATGGACCAGAAAGAAGGCAGCAGTGCTTGTTTATCCTGGCAATGGGGGATGGAGAGTCAGGAAGCAGAGGTGACACAAACAAACAAAGCCTTGTGGAGGAATGGAGAGACTCAGGACCTGCATGGTGAAGCTACTGTGGAGGCGAACCTGGGAACGACTGGAACTGCTCAGCTGAAACTGTTCGATCCACGTTTACCCAAGATAAGATGAGACAGAGCTCAAATTTTTAGGGTTTTTCTTATTTAACTCATTCCTTCTGGGCATTTCAATGAAAAACAATCCTTGATAACGTGCATTAATAAAGTCAAGAAATATTTTAATATTAAAAATATTTAAAAAACAACAGCAATTAAATACATGAGCCATTTTTATATCTAATTCATAATTATTAATGATCTTTCTGTTGGGCTGCGACAATAAAATTGCACTACAATTTCAGTTTGTAGCTTAATGTGTAAAGAAATTCACAGGGGTGTAAATACATTTGCAAGGCCCTGCACATATTGGAGATATTTTATGCTTTCTATCTGGCAGATGGGTGACAATAAGTGAGCAGATTTTCCTGAAACTGATCGTGTAATTGGACTTTAATGCCACAAAATTTGTCAAAAATGAAGCCTCCCACACTTTAACTCGTACTGAATGCACCATTTTATCCTATCCCTAATACAACAGATTTTTAAAATCTATCTTTATGGTTCAAGTGGTTCTCATTTTATAGTACATAAAATATAGCCGATGTGAAAACCTGACTCGTTTGTGTTCAAATCCAATAATTTGTTCTTCATTTTTAAGAATGAATGTTAGACATTGAAATATGCCAACAGGTCATAGTAAAAATGTGAAGTAATAGTTTTACATGCTAACATGTCTATCCAGTTGAATTTACAACATATGTTTGAGCATGTGGCTAATTGTGTTTCATCCAGGATGTAGAAGTTTTCATATTAAGGAGATTGTTTTGAGATCTGTGCAAAATGAGTCCAACAGGCTTCACCTTGAAGTGAAATGTTGAATGGAATATGGGAGTTTCTCCTATGTACACTTGTATATTGACCTCTCTTTATTCAGTCCACTGGCTGAGGTTATCAGCCCCCAGCGGCTCCCTGGAGGAATTCCTCTGAAGCCTTTCGCGTTGAACCGGCGGCACAGGAGGTTCAGGAGCCAGCAAGTTATCCCAGTGAAATGTATATTGGCTGCACATGGACTCTGATATCTAGTATAAGGACTCATACATATTTATCAGGCAAACATCTGCTTTTTATAGATGGGAACAAAAAACAAAAACTTGGTGTTTAATGAAAAAAGACTACAGAGAAAACAGGCTACTCGTTGTTTCCTTTATTCAACCCACAAACCGTGTGAAAATTGTTTTGTGACATCAAAAAAAAAAAGACAGTTTCACATTCTTTATGTAACACTTGAGGTGGACAGCATTTGTAATATCTGAAGGCAGTATCTGAAGGCAGGGTTATGGAACCACACTGAGCGACAAGTGCTTCTGGAATGAATGTATATTCAGAGGATTAACTCTATTTCCTTCAAGTGCTCAGGTTACCCATCAATGAGGCTTTGCTGTTGTTAGGTACTTTTCAGTGGTGATTTTTAACTCGCAAGCCACTACAGGAAGACACGCTTTCACGTTAAAGAAAAAAAAAAAAAAAAAAAGGAAAAATGGTCTGAACTTTGAAGCAAACAGAAAATAGCGTTGTTCTGCACAAAAGAACCAAATGAGAGTGAAACTGATGGATGCTGAAACAACATGATGATGAAGACAGACTGAAATCACCAGGTGCTCCTGGTCATCTCTTCGTCACAACGTAATCGTCGCAAAGTTCTGCCTAGATGTCCATTTCAAACTGTGCATCTTCACCTACAAAACACAGAAGAACAAATGTTACTCACGGAAACCCCCCCGCCCCCCCCAAAAAAACCCACACAAATTCCTATAACAATATTCACACCCAAATAAAAATTATTTAAAAATAAAGATTGATGATTATTTCCACTTTTAGACCTGATTGACTGGTTTCATGCATGTTCAGCCCCTTCTAAGTCACTCCACAGCATTTGAAGCATGTAAGCCCAGTACTTTCCATTTCTTGATTCTCAGTCGATCTTTGGTGGATTTACTTTTTAATCCACCAAAAACCATCACATCAATAATGCGTCACATCACATTACTGATGTGACGCTGCATCATATCAATAATGTGATGCAGCGTCCAGTTCTGTTTAAGCTTTTATTTCATTAATACCTCACATTTTCTACGAGCGTCATCTGTTACATGGCAAAATTTATGGATTCCACAGTGGTGAATCATCAGGTCCTGCTGCAGAAAACCATCGGAAAAAGATGATCCTTCTACATCTATGCTTTCCTAGAATATTGTACTGGAATTCTTTAAACATATTTAATCAGGAGCAAAACATTTCTAGCATTTATCATTTTCCAAAAAATAATGGAATCTCTTGAATTTGTCCAAACTGCTAACCATATGTCAAACTAACATATAACTGCATGTTATTGTGACAAAGTTGGAAAAAAACCTGGCAAAAAGAACATAAGCAAACACTAGTAATGAAGGCTAATGCTGTAAAAAGAGAACATCAACCATGACCTCAATGCATCTTATCTAAACTATGTCATCATGCAATGTTTATCTGAGGTGTGAACATACCAGCATTGCTCATTTCGGGAGCAGGAATGGAGTTGTTGTTCTGGACTTCCCCATTGACAATCTTCTCATGGTGCCCTTTGGATGGTGGACTGGTGACCCCTGGAATGGGGGGCAACCCTCGAGGAGGGGTCCTGGCCAGCGGAGAGCTGCGGCACTCTAGCAGGAACTTTCGGTCATAGATGATTCTGGTTCCTGTCCAAATGAAAAGGACAAGCATTACAAAAACATTAACACAAGAGAGAAAAAAAAGACACCCTGTATGCATTAGCTAGATTTGAAAAGAATGAAACAGCCAATTAAAAATCAAACTTCAGCTGCCAATAAAATAGTTATTCAGAATAAGTCAAACAGCCCAAAGGGTATGTCTGAGACATTTTTCTTTCTTGACTGACAGTCTCTCCTATCCATTGGGGATCTGTTATCTTTTTACAAGTAGCAAGTGAAGTGTGTATTGCAACTACTTACTCTAATCATCACTAGCGTGTAAAGTATATTTAAAAAACAACAACTTTAGATTAAACAGTCATGTTTCAACACAAATTCCAGACAAATTTGTAATTTGTTAGTTTTTTAAGCCAAATGTATGGCCAAATACATAGTGTGCACTGTACCCAATAAAAATTAGGGAACAACAGTTGATTTAACAGAAGTGAAAGGGAATAAAACTGCTGAGAAACAGTGAAACATGCACACACACACAAATCTAATGAGTCAATATGAGTCACCAGGATGTCAACAAGATATTCATTTCGTAAAATCAGAAATCGGAGTAAAAAAAAAAATCCTTTAAAGTTAGACTGTCTTGGATGTCATGTTACTATGTTATATACTGTATGAGTAAAATACACACAATATTCTCAGTTTATGTGACATACTTGTATACTTAGCTAAAACTGTTGTATCATGTGAAGGGAGTTTTTATAAACTCGAAGAGAAAATGTTTTATTTCACCAGCATCAACTAATCTGGATTATACTAAATGAAGGTCATATATTGCAGGTACTTATAAACTTTTAATCGGCCTCCAAAGTCCCCACTTCACAAACTTGGAAATACTATATAAAGCTGAACCTGGACCTCTGTTAAAAAAATAGTGCAGCAGATTGAATGAAAACCTCAGAGACGACAGCGCCCTCTACTGACCACATGTAAGGCGCGCGCGCACACACACACACTGCATAGCTATGGTGACAGAAGCCGCAGGGATCTGACCACATGACTCAGAGAGCAGAGGTTAAATCCTTAAAACAAACTGCAGCTATTGATCAAGATGCGCGGATACAATTAAAAATTAAACTTTCAACACATCCAACAAAGAAAAAACTTTGTCTGAAGCATATCACCTCCACTGGAAGGATAAGAACAATAAAGTGCTTGAAAACTTTTTTCTTTGCGTTTGTTGCTAGCGTTGGTCGCTAGCTGCAGCAGAGCCACCAGCTGACTGTGGCAGTCCTCGAGGAGTTAGCATGAACACAACGCAACCAAGCTGCTCTTTAAAGGCGGTGCTTTGTGGAATAGACCCTTAATCGTATTTATATGCATACATATTGTGTGTGCAGGCAGTACGGTCCGTACCTCCAGGAGTGGTGCTGAACAGGGTTCCCCCCGGGGTGGTGGAGTAGTCGTGGGGCATGTGATCCGCGTTGTTGATGACCACCGTCCTGGTCGACGGGATGGCCTTGGCAGTTGTCTTCTGGCAGTCGGTGGACATTTTCGCTGGCTAACTAAGTGACATGAACCAGCGAGGAAGTCTAGAACAAAAGCCAGGGAGAGTGGCAGAAGCTCCTTTGGCTCAACAGAATGGCTCCTTTCTGCTAAATAAAAATAATAAATATCTACTTTTCATTAGTGCAAATCAAGAATACCGTCACACACACACTGAAAGTGTCGAGGATCTTTGTTACAAGGCCCTCGGTAAACTTTGCTTCCACATGCACACAAATCAACACACAGACAGACAGAAAGGCTGCAGGGGAAGTACTGCTAAGAAAAACAAACAGAATTGACCCACTGCGCCCTCTACCGGCAGACTGTGCAGGCAAAATCGCTGCAGAGAGTTGCGTTCTGTCTACCAACTCCGTTCAAACACACACGCAAACACACCGTCTTTATTGGAGTCTGAGAAAACTTGTAAATATAACTGCTGATAAATTGTTTCGGTTCGGCTTGAAATTAGTTTTTTTGTTAGAGGAACTCAAAATACAAAAAATAATGAATACATAAAATGGGATTTCAAAAAAAAAAATAAATAAATAAATAAAATAAGTTTTAGATTTCAGCAGATAAGTTACAGCATTAAAATCTCAAAATGTTTTTCAATATTATGCTAAGAAATATTGATCCTAATCCTTATTGATGTTCTGTTGACACTACTGGGGACATTCCTGCAAATAAGATATTTTATTATCAGCTTATTAGAGAGCTGATCAAACATGTAAAAAAAAAAATCTCAGATTAGACATTTTTAATTTCCAATATAAGACTGAAAGCAGAAAATTCAAAAAAGAGCGTTGTTTTGTAAGGTCTTGCATGACATAATAGTATTTTAACAACAGCACATTCAAAGTGTTAAACTTTTAGACTGAAAGACTCAGTGAAATCTGCAAGAGTCATTCTATTAGTAAAATATAACCTAGCACATTGACTGACTAAAAGTAATTAAAAACAAATAACACTTGTTGCAATTTCTCAATGCTTATATTTTTCCAAAATTATGCTCAAATTTTTGGAGAAAACATTTTAATTTTCAAAATGCACAGGAGTAATTTCTTCAGCACATCCTACTTTAGTGTACATCAAGTTTCTTAACCATTCCCCTCCCCATAAACTCCTGTGAGTTTATGGGGAGGCTACATGGATGCAGAGCAGAGCGAGAGAAGGAGGAAGATTAAAACATTTCTTATAGCCATCTTATTGGGTACTGATAATATCCCTTACTCCACCCTTCTCCCTGGCTGCATAAGGATATCACCAGACAAAGATATATAAAGGGCTGTAGCAAAAGCAAATGAGCTGGAATATCAGTGCTACCCAACAACTGATGGTTCGTATCTGAAACATGTTACTGTGGAATATTGTCTCTTTTAACTGGATATTTAGCTGTCAAAGATACTTGAAGGAAATTAGTTACAACCATATTTAATTTTCCTTTTGGATAGTTAAAATATTTTTAATTTGTACTTCATACCTATTTCAGTGATTGAAAGGGCAGCCAGTCATTTTGCAATTAGAAAGCTGTGTATTCAATTTCCACTCCATCCCCTCTCACGTCAACATGCTCCTGGACAAGGCCCTAATTCTCAAGTTAATTACTGATCTGCGTATTGGTGTGAGCATGTCTGTGAGCTGTGGATAGAGGCTGTCACAAAAGTATACACACTAAACGCAAACACATTTCATTTCTTTATTAATTTTGTAAATGTTGAGCTGGTGTACAGAGTAAATTGTCAATAGATGCCCTCAGACTTTGATTAGGTTAAAAGGTTTTCACATGTATATTTTAAATCCATGTTTGACTCTCCGTGACAATAAAAAACAAAAAACAAAACAAGTTAAAACACCCATAATATCCCCATTTATCCCCAGGTTGCAGGCAATACCCAGAACTCAACAGTCTCTTGGTAGCTACAGCTGTATGATGCTAAAAGTACATCCATAACATAATAGAAATCCCAGTTGACAAGTAAGGGTGCATAGCATTCTAAGTAAATATATATATTTATATGTTTCATATATATATATATAGCCTTTTTATGTTAAAAACATTTTGTGCATGTGCGCAGTTGCATTCCTTAGTATCGAGTAATATGCTATTGCGTTAATAATGTCTTCAATCCATTCTAAAGGAATATACATGTGTTCTCTAGTTTTTGCAGGAGTTAATATTTTTGCATGAACTTGGTGCATGGCATCGTTTTTGGCAGTCCCTCAGTGCAGGGCTTTCCAGGCTTTCACCTCGCTGTTGTGAGCACAGCGCCTCCTGCTGGCACCTGCTCGGACACCTTTCTGACCACATTCAGTCCGTCACCATGTGGAAGCCTCAGATTTGGCTCAGTCTCATATTTGGTAAGAGGGAAAAAAACCAAAAACAAACAAACAAACAAAAAAACAAAACAAAAAACAAACAAACAAACAAACAGAACAATATAGGGAGGGCTGTGTTGAGGAAAAATGCTTGTCATTTTGAAGCCACTGAATTCCTCAAGAAATCCCATCTTTTTTTAGATTGCTCCCCCTTGGTGTGTTTTCCCCAATAATTGGATCCCTGTAACACTAACCCTGACATCAGCAGAGGAGTCATAAAATCAGTCAGCTTGTAAAAACAACCCAAACATGTAGGAAGGATAAAATATCCCTTTAGAAAAGATTAAATAAATAAATAGTCTTAAAAAGTTTTAAAAATGGGCTTCTAGCCTCCATATACAGTAAAATAAATCCTGAAAAAAAAACTGATGTGAACTTATGAATTATATTCATTATTATTATTATTATATTTGCTCAAAGCCACATATATTATTTTGCTATTTTTGTTTCCATCTACTCTGTTCAGAAGTCGTAGCACAATAGAAAGTCAGAGGTGTCACAATCAATACATTAATAATTTGTTAAATATTTATATATGTGATCAATTAAATAAAAAAACAAAAAACAAAACATAATTTATTAAAATAAATTAAAATATTTGCCAATTTTATGATTCACTAGATTGCACAATAATCCAAATTAAATAATAAAAATATATTGCATGGTCCTTATGTTTCATTGCAACATAAGTTGCAATCTATTTCCACAGTTGCAATGTCAATTATTTACATAGAAATATTACAATACATAAGAGCTATGTCAGTCTTGAAAGGGGGGAAAAAACACATAATAAAATGAAATTTTGATTTAGCATTTTAATATTTCATCAATTATGTATAATATGTATGATGTTGCTGTAATATTTAGCTTATTTATTGTATTTTTGGTAATTTAAAAAAAAATTGTCATATATATAAATTTCAACAAAAGAAAGTATTTTATGTATTGTGACACATCAACCTTTGAGACCAGAAAAAAATGGTAAAAATATATTAGCAAGTCACTAAAAAAATAAAATAAAAATGTCTGAAAGAATAATCATTTGACATTTTCAAAAAGAAACATAATGGAAAAATATTCTTACACATATAATATCAAGTCATTTATATACTTAAATTGAGCTCATTTCAGGATTCATTTCATTAATATATTAATCAAAGCATTTTAAATACTCTGCAGTGTAACCAAAAATAGGTGTTATGTCGTATGGTGCAAATTGTATGCTGTGACAGACCGGGAACTACTTTCAGTTCAATAAATTTTCAATATATAATCTTACTTTCATGAGTATTAAATAAGATAATAAAATATAAATATCATCTAACAAAGAGATAATTGCAAAGACTAGTCAAGGCTTTCCTGTTTAAAAACCGTCCTTCATGTATGTTTGTGATGAAGTGAGGAGGAAGTCAAATGTACGATGAGCAGATACTGAGTTTAAAACATCAGAGTGAACACCCTAATATCTATTGAAATACAGAGCCAACACATAACAGGACTCACAGTAATACCACCACTTTACATTCATCGTTTCTGGCTGTGGAGCCTACTAAACATTTACAAATGGATGCTTATTGCGACATTTCTGTGGTTTACATATTTTTGTCTGATAAAGAGTTCAGAGGGGAACATGACATTGGAATAAAATGCATGTCTAGATAGTTTGCATCATGTCAGATGGCACACACATATTGACGTAAATCAACCTCTAAAACTGATCAGAAAGTTTATGTATATAGTCTGACTATTTGCAGTATCACACCCTAACCCTACATGTCCCTTTATCTGGGACAGAAGAGGTACCCAGAAACACATGCAAACTTATAAGGTGCATATGAATGTCTTTAAGATTTAAAACTGCTTGAACACACTTACATTCTCAAATAAACAACAAAATCAAACTTTGGGCACTTTGCGGATGAGATTCATGCAGTGACGGTTTTTGACATGGCTCACCACCCAGGACGTCATTCCATCAGGGATGTCATGAGCATGCCCAGTCATTGAAGAGTGCATTACAGTGCAAAACTGTAACAAAAACAAAAACATCTATACAATGTAGGATGGTAAAAATGCTGAACTTGGTATCTGAGTTGTAGACCGCTAGAGATATTTCACTCTTTTTTTAATAGTTTGGACAACATTTTCTCTGTTTATTCAAAATTTGAAAAAGAAGACTGAGACTGTCGAACCTGACCTGGATTATTCTGCTCTGTGCAGGTCGCTGCCACTTCTTTAAAACATAGTTTGAGATTCACAAAACTTTCAATCTTTATGTGCAACATTAAAAAGTTAAATTATAATACTTTATTCTTTTAGAATCAGTATCTTCACATATTGACACAAGCTAGGAACTATACACCATGAGTTGTTCTACAGGGATTTGTGCACATTTTCATCTATTTTGTGTCGTTTGTGCAAAAACCGCCACTGGATTTATGATATGAAGTCAGACCAACATAAACAATGTTTTTGTGAGTCAAAATACGCAAAGGTGGAATCCTAAATTACTGACATCATTTCTGAAAAAAGAGAAGACTGTAAAGCTGTGAAAAGGTTTAGGAAGACCGTGACCTTTGATCCTTAAATATCCATTCTTTTCTCACACTCTCACACATAAATATGCTTTTTTCTTTTTGTTAGCAGTTATTGCTCCTTTTGAATATTACATGAATAAACATCTAAGGAAGTCAATTGTTACAACATAAGATGAATTGAAAGGAGATGAGATTGGAGACGAGGGGGAGCCAGGCTCACAGTTACAGGTCAGTATTACAGTTTCTCATCACAGTGATCGGTGACTGACTGCCTTTGCTTCGCTCCAAATAGCCATCCAAAGGACAAACATCAGAGCCCAACACGACCTCGACCCGTGACGCGACGCTCCCCTGCCTGCCCAGTCAGATCAGTGCTACATTACCAGTGTTTCAGCTACCTCATCGAGTGACATCTTCTAGTGGAGGACAGGTGATCAGTTTGTGCACCGTGTGTGTGTGTGGGGGTGTGTGGGGGTGGGGGTGTGTGTGTGTGTGTGTGTGTGGTAGTGTCAAATGCTGCAGGATTTACTGGACAGCTGCGAGTGGAAGGTGGGATCCTGTCCTCTATTGGGGAAGGAGGACAGGACTGCTACATGTGCTCTGATAGGGTGACCGCAGAGGGGAGATATATTATTACAAAACAGTGTGGACGAAACCAAAGCAAAAGAAGAGAGATGGAAGAGAAGGTTAGTCTCCTCATAAACCTTCATCTAAACTGTTTCCTTCTACACAGAGAAGGTGTTAAAACTGCCTCCCAAAGATGGAAAAAGACCCACAGTACAGCAACTGATGGAGGAGAAGTCCATCTCTCTGCAGTCTAAATGATGACAGCAAGTGAAAGGTACAGAAAAATGAGCATAAACTGAATTAAAACAGGCAGAGCGACATAACGTTTGCATGTTCTTGTACCCACAAAGATCTCAGGATATATAGACTAATATTATATAGGTTCTGACAGAACAGATCTAACAATAAAACGAGGGAGGAATCTCTTATGTACATGGAAGCAGCATCAGTGGCATCGCATAGAGATCTTAGAGAACATAAACAACACACGTAACACACTGTCACGTAGAGCTTGTGAGTGCATACAATATTATGTACAACACTGATATTCTTGGGTGGTTAGAGGAGCTTTACTGTGCTCAGAGCACTGAGAGGGGATTAAAATGGATCTCTGTGTTGAGGGAAGAGAGGAATTTGAGTTTGTAGTCTCTTTTTTTCTCTGACTGTTAAACAGTTAGTTTCCTGGTTAATTTAGAAATCAGACCAGTGATTGAATAAACATTGCATGCCTGTCCCATCCCACCCCCTTTACCCGCCCCTGTGTTTCCCTCTGTATTTGTAGTTAAAGACAGGCCATGCGGCAGCAATCACTCATGCTGATACAGATAACAGGAAGCACATGTCGGTTGCGTTTCTTTCTTTTTTCTTTTTTTTTTTTTCCCCTGTGTTTGGTTTTGTATGAAATCATGCTTCTAGCCTAGTAGGATTTTTTTTTTTTTTATAACCCAGAGTTTCTTAAAAATAAAGAGGTAATAAAAACTACAAGTTAGATCTTTATCCTTTTCTTCTGAAACGTGCTGAAAGTCGGCAACGCCGCTGTCGTTGTGTTGGAGGGGGATTTCATTTTCATTTGTCAGCCAGTCCCTGTGTGGTCTTCTGCCTGACAGCTGCTGCTGGTCATGTGTCCATGTACGATTGTTTCGGTGAAGGGGTTGAATCTTGCGGAGAACTCTGTGGATAGAGGGAAAATCACTGATGCTGCATTAAGCTCCAAATGTTTTAATAGTGTACAGGTGCATCTCAGTCAAGTAGAATGTAAATCTATCTGAATAAGACTTTAATTCATAAACTCATGTAATGTTTATTAAACAGAAGGCTTCATTTAAATTGTTTGGCTCTGTTAATGTTGGTGACGACTGCTCAGAGTTAACAGTACTCAACTCAAAAATGACTTTTATTAGAATTTCACATAGGGCCAATAATTTTTTTTATAGTAAAATATTATTCTTTGAACCTAATATGACAACACACAATCATGTGTTATCATATGGGGACCGCAGGGGAAGATGGCTGACATACCAGCCGTCCATTAGACAACCAGTGACACCCGCTGGTCAGCACAAAAGGACGTTGGTAAAGAAGATGGCTGATCAGAGAGTGGTATATTTAAGCATGGAAAGTTGAATGGAAGGACAGTGTTGGACAAGCAATGAGTGATACCCACAGCTTCCAGAGTCAACATAGAAGAGGAGCTCTTACACTCTTTGTCTTAAGACACTCCTGAACTAAAAAAAAAAAAAAAAAACACCAGACACTTCTTGGGCTAAAGAGTAAAGAAGGAAAAGACGGTGCTCAATGTTGAGAGACAGCGAGCTCAGTTTGTGTCAGTCAGCAGTAGCACTTCCAGTGTCAGCTGCCACAGCTGCTGGAAGCTAAAACTAGGACGCCACCAGGAGGCCATAGAGCAGCCAAAGCTGCTGCTGCTGTTTTGGGGAATGCTGATGCCGCTTTCTGGTCATTTTGTTTGTTAGTAAATAATTATTTTTCAAATGGTGATATCACTGGTTATTAAAATGTGTTAAACCTGTCATATTTTGACTGCATTTACTTGATAGAAAGTGGCCTTTACATTTCAGGGAAAAAAACCAAAAAACATATGTGTCTATTTGTAAAACAACTGTATGCACTGTTCTCATTTCATACTGAATTTGTGAACTAAATAAACTTCCTTATGACACTCTAATTTATTGAGGTGCACCGGTACAAAAGAGACTGCATGCAAAAAGAAACATTTCAAAGCAAACATGACAATTCTCTGCAAGAGACTTAAAAGTGCCATATTCCATGAGTTTGGTAAAATGCTCACAGTTTCCCTCATGTACAAACCGCAATCTTTATCTTAATTCCAACACACCCCACATTACTGCTGCTGTGACATTTAACCAAAAATGGTTGGCAAAAGCAGGTTAACATGCAAGAGTGAGGCACTTGAAACATCAGTAGTCTCAGGAATGTCATGGCCTTCATTTTAGAAAGGGCAAGTCACCATCACACACACACACACGCCCACGCGCACACACGCAGATCCACCGCCTAGTGGCTCAAATTCTCCAGACAACAGCCTTGGCAGCTTTGTCCTTGAGCCCTGCCACTTTACAAGATCTGTCTTGGTTTTGCTGACAGCACACTGTGTCCGAATTTATCAGACTTGTCACAATGTGCACAGAGAAAAACCACGGAGCCAGTACAACTTTAAAGATCTCTTTGCATTGAGAATTTGGAATTATATTTGTGTTCTAGTGCAAAATGAAACTTGAACAGACAATTTTAAAGAGATGTATGGATAAATATATATTGGAGAATCGTCATGTCAGTAAGAAAATCTTCAAAGGAAACAAAGTATCGTCTTGTCCTTAAGATTTTTTATTCACAAATATAACTCCGTACTGAGATGTGAGAATGAAAAAGCACAGAAGCGGTCAAGGTTTTCAGTAGTTGGTTAGCAATCTAAAAAATTAAAGCTACTTGATTACAATTATCATGTTTTTGACAAAAGCTAATGAAACTGCATAAAAATAAATTAATAACAATAATGATACTGAGGTTCATCGAGCGCTTTTACAACACTTATAAGGATAAGAAGACATTTTTTGATTTGGGGTTATGTGGTGTTGCAACAGTGGTCAGTATCTTCCCTACCGTAAACATCACTCTATTCACTTAAGAGAAAAATAGTTTTTCACTTTAGAATCAAGCTAACAGTTAGTCAAAATAGTGCAAAGAAGAAAGCACACAACCTAATATTATCTTGCACCATGTGTCCAAAGATAAAGAATGTCTTATCTTTAGCAAAGCACAGCATTCGGTCTCAGCTACACATGCCAAATATTGCTGCTTAGGCACAGAGGTTGTGACAAAGAACAACTCATCCTTTCTTCTCTCCCACATTATTGATGAATTGTTGCCGGGACTTTGCTTTGGCAGATAAGCTCCATGCTACAGACACTGGTTGGTCTGCTAAACACTTTAAGACACCTCCATCCTGCATCCTGCTAAAACCACATGGAGAAGGTGAACAGTTCATTACTTGAATGAATGATGTAATGCTGGGCAACTGGCCCACATCCAAAAACACCACCGATATTCCAGTAAATATCAAATTAATTCATGGTCTGTTAACATTATTGGTAATCAGCAGGGAGCGATAACTAAAGGTTAAAAATAAAAATAAAAAATACTGGTTAATTCAACTGCTACAAGATATTTCTTGACATGGGTTTGTCAAACTGAGTTAATGTTAATTCAAATAGTTTCTGGGTACACTTGGTGCCTCAGATGCACTGAGACCTTGGCTGCTGACCAGAAATGGATCATCATCAGCTTCCACCGGTTATCAGTTTTTACTGAGCAGCTGTCAAAACTGCTCAGTCAAAACTGCACTGTATTTGTGATGTTAATACAGTGCAATAACATCACAAAATGTAGCCAAGGCCATAATGGAGAACAAACAGTGAATATATCATACGCTGTATACACATAAAACCTCCTGTACTTTTTTGTCCAGATCGTCTTTGTCTTGATAATTTCTGTTTGACCATACTAAATGGTGGTCAGGATTTAAAAAAATCCTTTTTCCCAAACTAAAGTAAATCAGAATACTACTGCAGGTAAGATGGAGGTAAGATACTGACTACTGATTACTTCACAGAACCCCTCTGCACTATGTTGAGAGAAAGATTTCCATATTGTTTTAGCTACAGTGTCTATTTGCTGATCATTTTTTCACATTGCTGTGCCAGTATAATGTTAAATATCATTAGTATTTATTCAAAGGTAAATTTAGATGCATTTAATCCAGAGAGACTAGATTAAATGTTTTCTAACCACAGGTCAGACGAGGCACTGTAGGTCAGTCCCATACCTGCAGGGACGCAGCACTCTGTCTGCCTCACTGCTTAACTCTCCGCAGACTGGCACATTTCACTATCTGAGCACCTTTCTTCACATCCACAGAATCGGTCTACGTTGAGGGAATTTACACCAAATGAAGTCCCAGGGTTGAGGACAGATGGTGGAGACAGAAAGGGAAAGGAAGAGGCTTAGAAAATATTAGTAAAGGAGGATAAAATAAAAGAAGAATGGAAACAGAAAAAGATAAGTTGAAAAGGTAGAAACATATCAGCAGAGGAAGAAAATTGTTCAGACAAAAAAAGAGAAGACAGGCAGCAGGGACACATAATGAAATGTGAAAGAAATGTACAGCTGATAGGAAAGGAAAGAACAGGTTAAAAAAGTAAACAATTTATAAACAGTCAAGCAAGGATGGAAATCAGGAAAGTTTTAAAGATGGATAAAACACCGGGAATGTGGCTCAGAGTAAATGGGAAGTATTTGAACAGACTGTTAAAGGCCCAAATAAACATCCATCCATCTGAACAGAAGCGAGCATTCATACTCCATGAACCTTTTCAGATTTTCTCTGGTTTCAACCACAAACTTTAACATATGTTGTTGGATTTTTATTTAATACACCAACACAAAGTGGAGTTTAATTGTGAGGAAATAAAATAAAAGATTTTTCATTTTTCTTTTGCTAATAAGAATCTTAATAATGTTGATTGCATTTTTACTCAACATTTCTGCATTGGTGCATTTAAAGCTGCAGGTCTTTCAGTGTATGTTTCTGCCACTATTTACACGCCTGGTGTGTGAAAATGTCTTCCATCGTTCTGGTTATAAAAATATCTCATTGGATGAATGCTCAGATTTTTCAGTAAATTTAGGCACGGACTGTGACTGCACCAATATGCTTCGATGTAAACCATTCTTCATTCTTTCATCAGATTTTCCTCCAGTATTTCAAACTTTGACTATCCAGCTTCATTTCAACTGTGATCCACTTTGGTTATCTGTTTGGTGTGACTGGTTTTGTGTGGGCCAAAGCAATACATTTCCTTCTATCTGACAAGAACACTTTTTTCACGTTGTTGTTTCCTCTAAAAAGCTTGCAGTAAAATCAAACTCGGACCACATGACTTTCTTTCGAAGCAGCTTTCTTGTTGCTTAATGCCAGATATGTGGAGTGTGTGGCTAATATTTAACCTGTTGACTGATTCTCCCACTTCAGCTTTAAGCTCCTTTAAGTTACCATGAATATCTTTGCTGCTTGTGTGATCAATGATCAATGATCAACCTTTATTTGGATTTCAATTTAAGGTGACCAGACATGACCTGGCAGGTTTGCAGTTGCATCTCCTGATAGTTTCACTGCTTTAAGCCCAAATAGAACCTGTCCACAACTTTTGTATTGACCAGTTTTCTATGTGTCTTCATGAGGATGTTTGCTCATATTTCTTCTCTAACAATCCTACCAGGTTATCATAAAGCCGCTGTATTGATAAGATTAAATCACACACAGATGAACTCTATTTACCACTTAAGTGTCTTCTGAAATAAATTGGTTGCACTGGATTTTACTTTGGAATATCAAAGTGGCTTGATTAAAGATGCCACAGTTTTCTGATTGGTGTTGGTCTGTCTGCTGTTCTAACAAAATAACCAACGTTTGTGGTTGTAATGTGGAAAATTGTGAGAAGGTTCAAGCGGTATGAACACTTTTGCAAATAGACCTGGAGTAAGAACTCTGTACCACATGCCACGTTAAACCCATTCGATGACTAAAGGAAATGTGAATCAGAGGTAGCTCGAGGGATCAGGACACAGTCGTAGTTGAAGGACTGAGCTTTAATAAAAGCAGGAAAACAGATGAATCACTCATTTTGAGAAGAAAGAAAAATTATAGCTATAACAACTGCAGGAGGTAATTTCATTCATTGTAGCGTTGAAAACAATCAAAGTGTAGGAATGGCTTAATGATGATAAAAATGAATAAAATCTAAATGAACTGATGGATTTTTGCATCTTAGCCAAAGCAAACAGAAAATGAGGGACTGTGTTTTCCACAGCTGTAAAATAAAAGATCATGAAAAAAAAAAACATTTGGATGGAAATAAATGTAACAGAAAGTCAGTGTATAGCATTTACCCAAACACACTGAAACTGGTTAGTTGGTTTACAGACAAACTAGAACCACATTCAGGCTTACTGCTTTCATCTCTTTATGTTGAGCCTTTTGCACTGCTTTACACTAGCTAATCCTCATATGGTGTCCAGCTGTACTATTGGACGTAATTTAATTTAGCAAACTCAGGTCTAACAATTCCTCTTACTAGTTGAAACCTGAAGAGAGCCACACAGCTGTCTGCAGATCAGAAGCCCACCTTGCTGCCGTCGCGGCCTAGGATGGCGTAGCTCAGGTACTGCTCAGCATCGCCCTCCAGTTCGTTGGCATCCAGCAGGGCACCTTCCACTTCCAGAACCCCTTCTTCTCCCAAACCTTTCCCTCTGCGCACAACTTTCCGTACAATCTATTCCACATTTTAGATGTTGGCAGACAGGAGGTGGGAGGGGGGGTGGGGGGACGAGTGGATGATAAAGTAACAGAAGGAGAAGAAGAAATGTTGATGGAGAAAAAAATAACTACTTAAAAAAAACATCCAACATGAAATGAATGAAGAACTCTGATACATCTGATAATTGTTTGAATAATCTCTATGGGGGGAAATGCTGAATGAATATTTAACCGCGAAAGAACAACATCCTTATTTCACTGTGGCTATAAGGCATATTAAAAGTGCTGACCTTCTTGGTGACGATGTTTCCATGTTCATCTGTGAACTGTTCCTCACTTACTTGCCCACCAGCAAGGTCTTCAACTTCATCGCCCTGCAGACAACAAAATGCTCATGTTCAAGCTTTCTAATTTAAAAACTAAAGAAATACATTCTTCCTAAATTGCAGGCATGAACTACCTGACATTTGTATATATATATATATATATATATATATATATATATATATATTGAATTAGATATACCTGATTTTACACAATTTGAGATATTTCGTTTTGACTCCTAAGAATGCAGTCTAGCAAATTTCGAGAAACTTTTAAGGCTATTCCTTGAACATTTTTGGCTGCACAGTCTAAGAGAAGTAAATCTATCTAGCTCTTCATAGTAGCTCTGGGTTACTAGAGCTACTAGTAACCCAGTACTAGTTTTTCACCATGAGTCTCCTATTTGCCCAATCAGTCAGTTTTGTTAAGCTCAATCTAATACTGAGTCGATCAAAATTGTTCGTTTTCTTTGAGCTCTTTCAGTTTTTTTCACTGTGATTTTATGTGAGACCCAAAACAAAGTGGTAGATAATTCTGAGGAGATAATTTTGTTTTCTCTTTGCCTAGAAACTCAAAATCAATCAGACTGGATACAGAAAAACCATAAACACTTTTCCTTGTTCCTTTTTTATGGGTTTCATCTTGATTAAAGAACAATCTGCACCTTTTGCAGTCTTTTGCAGCTTTTTACATATTTTCTTCCAATATTACCTTGTTTTTATTGCTATCCATCTCCTCTATTCCTGGTGAAGAAAACCCTTTAATGTTGCCGGCACTACAGTTCACAGTACAGATTATGTCTTCATAGTAATGAGCAGCATTAATTTCACCACACATTAAGTCAAAACTTTTTAACTATTCCAACATATTAAGTGTGTTCCCTCCTGTCTCAGCTTCAAGTCTGCTATCAAAGATTTAAAATGTAATTTGATGCTTTTCTCTGCTCAGTTCTCAGGTAAATTGGGTTGTAAGAGATTTGCAAAGAATAAGATTCTGATTTGCGTTATTGTTCACAGTCCTATAAACTTGATTGCAGCTACCAGCAGTGTAGCTGCAATCAAGTTACCTCTCCACCAAATGGAAACACAGACAATCAAAATCAACAGCTTGTTGAGAAGATAGGGATGTTCGTTTCAGGATCTATTAATTTTACATTGCGTACTTCAAATCACATTGCATGGGGGTCATTAAAATCCTCTTTCAGCATTAGATAGGTTTTCTACACTTTGTATACACTGCTAAATATTAATTCAGAAATTCTTGGACACAATCACAATGAAGTTAATAAAAACTGAACTTGCATGGATATTTATCTAATCACCATGTTTCCACAGTTAGGAATATGTATTTAATGAACAGCTGTAAAGCGGAAAGAAGATGATGAAAGATCGAGATATGTTAAAGGAACTAAGGCTCAGAGTTGTTAAACTGAGTTTTATCTATTTTTATGGCAGCAGAGGATAATGCTCTGGAAGTACTTCTGCTTTACAGTCACAGCATCAACTTGTTAGATATTATTACTGCATCATTATTTCTCAACAAGCATTTATTGTGCTTGTTCCACCTAATTGCAATGACACACGTAAATCATATACATGATAGGAAGAGCCTTTTTTGCTGTAAATCACAATAACACATGAGCAACTTTTTCTTACTATATCCAGACGGCTTATTGGCAACATTAAACCCAGGAAAACACCTTCGACTTTTTTAGGCAGTGTGTCCTTTGTAGCTACATTTAGATGCCAGTAAATGGTTCTACACTGAATTCATATTCTGCTTAGATGTAAAGCATAGATGTTTTCTCTTGTCTTTTTTATGGGGCATGGGGTATATGAACATCATTGCATCTTTTAATCAATATTACAACCTGGTATTTCCGAACAAACGTATGAAACAATATGTCACAAAAAGGTTTTGTTCAACTTCCTTTCTGCCCCTCACGTTTGTACCTTGAGGATGACTCTGCGGCGGACCACCCTTGTGGTCACGTTCTCCTCCTCGTCAGCGACCCCTTCGACCTCACCCAGCTCATGGTCCAGCTGAGCATGTATGTAACTGAGCACAGTGCGCACAGAGCCGCTGGCAATGTGGAGGACGTTCTGGCAGCTGATCACCAAGAAAGCCAGCAGCACAAAGCTGAAGAGGAGCTCGGTCACCAGGGCCCACATTGTCCCAGTTTAACGCCCAGCACACCGACACGGTCTGCACAAAGCGGCTTTAGCCAGGCAGCCTTCAGCTACTCCCTTTTCCCAGATTGTCCTCTCTGCGGTGAGAGAGAGCAACAGCTGCAGCTCTTTTCCCTCTTGACGCTGTTTTGGTGAAACTGATGTCTCAGATCATTTTTGTCCTCCAGCAGCTGGGGCAGTGGGCCCTCCTGACCCGTCTCTTCCTTACTAGAACCCAGTCAAAGATCCAACCAAGAGCAGCTATGAGAAGCTTCTATTAACACCTTTCTGACTTTCAGCCCATGTGATCTGTGGGCTTTAAATACCACCTCCTGCTCCTGTGAAGCTCCATGTGTTGTGGTAATATACCAGCTTTAACTTCTGTTATTTTCCCTTCTTTTCTTTAGGATTTAAACAGGAAAAATCAGGCAAAAATAACTAAGTTACTGACACAGTAATGAAGGTCCCACATGAACCCAAATAGTTTCTTTAATGGTATTCACCTAAACATGACATTTATCCCAGAAACATAATAATTCCACTTTGATATTTGGAGTCAAGCAATATCATAGTTAAGATTTGTCTTTGGTAGTGTTTTCTGTCTGTCATGTGTACAAAGTTAGGAGGTGGGAGCGACTTGGGGAGAGTCTCATGTAACACGAATGGGTATCAAAGAATGCTTTCTATATCTGGCCCTTCATACTGTTAGTGGCCATCTTGGGCTCTAGAGTGTCTGTGTGAGTTTGTGGAAGTGACTTTTGTGATCAGTGGTTAGTGTCTATATCTCAGGGGGCAAACTCCAGTCCTCAAGGGCCACTGTCCTGCAGTTTTTAGATGTGCCACAGGTACAAAATACTGGAATGAAATGGCTTAATTACCACCTACTTGTGTAGAACAGTTCTCCAGAGCCTTGCTAATGACCTAATTATTCTATTCAGGTGTGGTGTAGCAGAGAAAAATCTAAAGGTTGCAGGGCAGTGGCCCTCCAGGACTGGAGTTTGACACCCCTGGTCTATATGATTAATATTTCTTTTTACACCTAAACAATAAATATAAAAGTACTTGGGTTTGGACAATATTTGTATTGCCAGAGAAAGAAATTCAGATGAGGGAGTCAGATCATGACCAATCCCTGGAGTGAATATAATGAAGATATTAAAAAAGTAAAAATCAATAATTTTTCTCCCTGTAGGAAATAATGCTGAGTAGCAGCCATTACACTGCATTGATCATAACTAGAATTTGGTTCTTCCAAAGCCAATTTGTGGAATTTCACCATTTGGAGGTAATTTAGTTGGTCATTGACTGTGCAGTCATTTGGTAATGTCCTAAAACTTTTATAATTCTGACTGACTTTGAAGAATTGTGACTGAATTTTAAAGAAAATAAAAGATCAACACACTCACCTGGCCTTTCAGGCGCACGTCGTCCCAGGCTCTCAGTTCTGGTACCCTGTGTGGGAATCCCAAACCCTTCTCAAAAGGCTGGGTACCTCTGAAGTGGCCCCGTAAAATCTCAGAGTGCCCCATGTCCCTCACGGGTTGAAGCAAGGCCTCCTGGGACATTAGGGATGGGTCTACATCCACAGCATTACGTACAGATGAAATCATAGTCTCCATGGCCTGCCTGGGCTTAGACTGGGTGCCCACCCAAGACTGTGTAGGGTCAGTGACAGGCATCCATCCTGAACCGGTCTGTTCCTGCAGGTAAGAAAGGAAAGAGCCTCCTCCACTTCCGTTTCCACCATTAGCTGACCTGAAAACACAAGATGAGTGAGGACACTTAATGTCACAACAAGTTACAGTCCCTTTGCAATCACCCACATCTAAAAGGTTTGGCACTGGCATGCAACAGAAACAACCAGGATTCAGATTTTTTTTATGAACATTTTACTCAAACCTAGATGCATACTGAGGCTTTACCAACCTGTCTCCATTGCGATCTGCAACACAGCTCAGACCAGGTGACTCACTCAATCGAGCGTACACTCTTTGTTGTCCTGAAACAAGAGAATGTCCTTCTTCTGAGCCAGTTCCACCTAGTCGTCGTCCTCCTCCTTCAGCTCCATCACCACCCGTCGTACTCGTGACGGCTGATAACTCTGAACTTGCCTCTGACCCCTGACCGTTGTTTAGCCCGTTGAGATTGATCCCTGCTATGGTTCCCCCAATGGAGGCTGGTGTGGTTGTGCTGAGAGAATCCACTCCCATCTCTGAGTCATCTTCTGGCAGTTCAATAGAACCACTCAGCACCACACCCCCTGCACTGGCTGCACTGGCCTGGCTGGCCGGTCGGCCCAGACTTCCATACGGCAGCCCCAGCAGACCTTCTGAGTCGTCTGCATTGCTGCATTCCAGCGAGGAATCCTCCACAGGTACCAAGGAGGGGCTGTTGCCAGAGGGCCAAACCTGAACATCGGACATCTCCATTAGGGTGTCTTCTTCTGTGGTGGCAATTGGTGCACAGTCCAGGCTGGACACTTCCTGCCAGTAAGGCTCGGCACCCAACGGAGAGGGCAGGCTGTACTGCATTGAGGCCGGCGAATGGAGCTCCTCCTGCGCAAGCCCATAACCTGGAGCGAGACAGAGAGAGGCACGCTGACACCCGGCCCCCCCGCCTCGCTCTCTACCTCACCCCCACAGCACTGGGACCCTGGGAGGAGGTAAGTGCCCCAGCCCAGGAGCTGGGCATCTAGGGGAGGAGAAGAGGAGGCTGAAGGGACAAATGGGAGAGGAGTGGGAAAGAAAAGAGGGGGTAGGGCCAAGACAACAGGAGCTAGAACAAAGGTGCAATTAGCTAAGAGAGCAAGGGCGGCTTTTAGAAGAAAGGTTGTCAAGCTCAATCAGCCAATGTTGACGGTGCGAGCAGTGGCAGTAACAGCAGCAGACACAGCCAATCGGACCAACTGACTGAGACCAAGGTTCGACCCCAGCCGTGGCTGGTGCTGCTCTGCTGGCTACCACCTGCAGGGAGACGAGACGGATTACTGATCCCTATCCAGCAGGGACACAAACTCCCATTCTGAAACACACATATCCGCCCACTCAGTGATACATGCATTCAAATTCTCCCAGGAACAGGCAAGTTGTTTTTTGTAGTCAGGCTGGAAACATGCAATCAGCAGGCAATCCCATTTTCTCATCAGACATAATTTTACACACACATGTCCACTAGGGATTGATGGCTGTCAGTTTTTACAGCTATTACAACATTATTACCACTTAAGAAAGTCAAAAATAGAAATCATTTGTCACTTTTGAAATAAACCCAGGGACATATGACTGCTTGACAAACATAACAACAATGCAAGCAGGAAGATTTGTCAGCCTCTGAGGAATCGTCTCAAATGGGGTTAGATTTTGAATTTTATTGAAGTACTAGTGCTTCCTTTTTTAAGGCAGTCTCTTTTTGTGATAAACATGTTGAAAGGAAGTAAAAGTCCGCCAAATGACTTATCAGTGCACAGATGATTCGTATCACCCGCCAGTAAGGTTCCCAGTAACCTTAGGCAAATGGCTAAATAGCCATTTGCAATAGGTTACTGTGTGACTCGCAACTCTTGATTAAAGAGGTTTAATCAAGAGTTTAACATTGAATGTTTTTCAATAAGTCTGATTTGCACTTGATCATCTGTAGCTCAAAATCCCAAGCTGCTCAAATCATGGTTTGATGATTCTGCACCACACATTCTGCAAACCACAACTTAAGATTCATGAAACCCTTCAGAAAAAACACATTGACTTTGTAAAATGCATTCAAAATTTTTTTAACACAATTATTTTAATTTGAAGAACCTGTACCAGTGGTGTCTGACCCTTAAAGATGAGGCACCAATTAGCCTGAATACTAAGTAAGTTAACGTGATTGTTAATAGCGTTTTTTTAAAATTATTACCTATGAGCAGGTTGGGAAGCCAGTTTGCCTTAAAGCAATTAAATACTGTCATACCCTTGCTTTACCTCTTTATGTTATAATGTGTCATAATACTGTGAAAATAATATTTTTACTCCAAGTTATCATACCATTAAAATCTCAAACCAACACATTCCCAACATCATCACACAGTATTTTCTCTCTGACACAGGTTTTCATCTCCATGCAAGCAAAATGCCTCTACATTGTTAGTATTGACGTAACAACACTAAACACTCAGATTTGTAAAAGCCACATGGTTGCTAACAAAAGCCAAATCAGTCAGTAAGACATGTCAATGTGATGTGGACTCAGGTCACTCCTACATAGTGTGTTTGAACTACCTTAATAGCTGCGTTTTGTCCAATAAAGCTTGACGTTGTAGTTACTAATTTACATAAAATACAAATAGCAGCCCGAGGAAGAGAAAATGACTCTTCCTTGGAAATTAGTTAAAGATTAATGTAATATTTTTGATGACATATTAGTGATAATATAATTTTAAATTGCATGGTTTATTGCTGAAGATGAAACTAAGCATAGATAGAACCAAGTGAGGGGTTGCAGGCCGTACTGTAAGTACAGAAAAAGCGAGACTGACTGTATCTGTAAGAACTCACTCCACAGAGCACAGGGTGTAACGTGAGTCATAGTCCGCTGCAGACTACTGCTGAGGCTGCATAAGATATCTGAGACACCAAGAGGCAAAAAGACCCCTTGTCCTACTTTCTCTTTTACTCTCCACACTGCAGTCCAATTAAGTGTCACAGACAGGATAATAAAAGACATTTTTCTTTGCCTTTGAAACATCTAATTATACAACATAAGCTGTCTGAATGTAGCAAGAGAGGATCTTCACCTCAAATTAATCCAAATGCAATTTGGATTTAAATGATTGGGTACATGGATCACTTCCACTTCCGTTTCTAGCAGAGCTATAAATAAAGAGTTGGACATTTCCATTATATTTGTAGATGTTTTGTATCTAAATGTGAAATATCTGCACCTCCATCATAAAGCTCCTGCAGAACTTAGCACAGAGGCCTTGTCTCTTTTATTAAGTTTGTAAATTATCACCTTCCTTTATAGGCTGTGCATAAATAGTGAGATTTTTCTCAAGCATAATGTTTTGACTCCTGTGAATTCACTCTCCAAATGTAAAATACAAACACCCCAGTCAATGAAGCAAATTAAAATTTCAGAAAAAAATAAAACAATTCTGAGATTCTCCCGTGGTCAAGTATATATTGGGATTTAATTTTCTATATTCAGAGGGACTGAGCATCATTATTTAAAGAACGGATTGTCATACACTTGCATGCATGCAGTCAGGCTGGAGAGAACAGGGAAGCCAGTAATACAATCCGCAGAGAAAAACTTCATTATACGCCAAGGACAAGATTTAGCTGGAATCTACTGATCACAGGCAGCTTTTTGAAATCATGATCATTCTTGATCATAATTTCAATAATTACAACTGGTAGCATTTTGATGCTAAGATAAATATGTCCAGTGTGGGAAAGTGGGGAAAGCATAGGAAAATGACACATTTTGAAATTTGTACTACTACAGACTTCATATTCTCTCTGTTCCTCCATATACAGTACTCCTTGACCTGGTGTTTAGTGTTTTTTCCTAAACAAAATAGATCATTGAAGGATCTATTACTGCTATTACCTTTGTGTAATTCCCTTTATTATGTCCCATAGAAAGTACTCTCAAAAGTACATTACTCTAATATTATCAGCTGGATTTCAGATAACTTTTTAACTGAAAACCCTGAATTAATTTGACTGTTTGTTATTATAATTTGGACAGTATAGGTCTGTATGTACATGACATATTAGCTGACATGAACCTAACTCAGTTTGTGCTGTAATGAATTATTATGAAATTAATCATGTCAGAAGTGAATTAACTCCTTTGTAATACATATGAACAGAACTTGTTGTCTCATAAAAAGCTTTTAGATCATCATTTTGTGCTTTAGACATAAACAGGATCAACTGTACATAACTGAATGAAATCTAGTGTGTGGGCTTCATAAGAAAGTTGTTTTACACATAATGTTAGACCATTTTAACATTGTTAAGTAGTTTCATCTACTGACCCTTTTTTGGATCAGTAGATGAAACATTTGGGAACTAGATGAACATGATTTACAACTTCTGATGCAGATGTGCTCTGATTTTAGCTCAACCAAACCTTTGCTTGTCACTAAAGTAGATACTAATGATTTTTTGGGGAAAAATACAAAAATTAGTAAACGGGGAGGCGTTGTCTGAGCTCCTGACTGAAATGTAAAAGTAAAGTATCAGAAGTGAAGGTTATTAAAAAAAACAACATGTCAAGAAAAAGGACTCTTTTTGCCTGTTCACAAATGGGCGCACATGTACAAACAGCAGTAGTTTCTAAATTAAAGCACATCAAAACACTCACGCAGATACACCCGCACAGACTGATTTGATAACTCACATTTAACAAAATACATATAGAGAAAGGAGGACTGACTGACAATCAAAGAGATGAAAACAATTTACATTAAACTCAACACACACAAAGCAATAACAACATTCATACAAGAACAAAGCGGAAACAAGTCAAAGTTGACAAAAAGGACTGCAGCCTTTTTACCCCCACGATGACTGATTATTTAGGAGGAACAAGACAGGCTGCAGAGTCGTTCTCAGTATATATAGCATGCCATGCAAAGAAACGTCTTTTGGTCGAGCTGCTTCAATGCTGTGATCTCAGACAAGTTAGTGGTAGTGCTGCGCATCCTCCCAGTGCATCCATGCAAACACAGAGGGAGATGAGCAATGAACGTCTGGTGCACATGCAGTCATGCAGGAGGGTAGGGGAGAAAGGGCAGGGAGAAGAGGGGAAAGGACAGAGTGGGGGAAAAGAGAAAGGGAGCAAGAGAGAAAGAGGAGTATAAACAAGAGTGATGAACACAGACAGAAACAGTGTGACAAGAGCGGAAGAGAGAAAGAAAGAGAGGATCACCTCCCCCTCCCAGTGGGTGCTGAAAAAACAGTTTGTGTGAGGGATATTTATCACAGAGGGGACACTTATAAAGGTGGGGCTTTCGAGAGGTAAAATAAGGGGAAAGTAAATGCACCAGTCGCAAAAAAAGAGAGAGAAAAAAAGCTTAAGATGTGGGTCAGAGGTCAACATGAGGTCGGCATGAGGTCAGAGTTTGGAGAGAAGTGAGGAGGAGGAAGAGTAGGGCGGCTAGGCTGCAGATGACATGTCCAGAGAAACACAGAGAGGACAAGATTCACAGGGAATGAAAACACGGCTCCCAAAAAGACATTCAGTGCACCAACATTAACCCTGGACATGCAACCACAGGCAGAAAGAATTTAGAGACAGAAAAGAAGCCTACAGAGTGTGTTTTAGATGTGAAAAAGATCTGCAAAGATGCTTTGATTGAACAGAGGAAAATTCTTTATGGCTTATTTAAAATACAGCTCTTTTTTTATAAGCATTACTGATTTGAGCTAATATGTGGCACTGGTACAGTATCAGATGACTGATATGATTCTTACAATACTTCAGTAAATATGGGGCAGCCATTGTGTTTCATAAAGTCTGTTGTATTATATGACTGGAACTTTTCCACATTTTGTCATATTACCACCACAAACTTAAATGTATTTCATTGGGATTTTATGCGTTTGACCAGCACAATGTAGTCATTATTGTGAAGTGGAAGGAAAATAACCCAAGATTCAACATCTGCCTCTGTATTCAGCCTCATTTGCTCTGATATCCCTAAATAAAATTCAGCACAACTAAATGCTGTTAAAATTCATCTTATTATATCCATATGTGTGTAATTTAGCCTCAGCATAAATCCAGCTGTAGGTGTTTGTTAGAGAACAATCAGCATCATGTCGACCAGTGGTTCCCAAAGATTTTCTGGGCCCCCCTATGGATTACAAATCCCCCACCAAAGAAGAAGAAAAAAAACAACTGGGCACACAAATCGTTCAACCAGACATAAACCTATACACATATTTTGTTTTCAAACTCCACTGAAGTTTATTTCACACTTTGTTGCAACGAAACACACTACAAACCATCTTTACAGTGAAGCACTTTTGTGTTTTTATTCAGCCACACAGCTTCCCGCGCCCACCCCTCCCCCTGCAATGCCATTGCGTTCCCTCACTTTGGGAACCACTGATGTTGACTGAAGCAGGTGGGTCCGGGAGAAAACTGTGGAAATGTTTATGGTAAATGGTAAATATAGTTCAGTAATAAGACAATGTGCTAAGCTTTGATAATCTCACAGAACAGAGATCAACAATTATGTCCATAAGTGTGGAGAACCGGTTAACAGGACAACGATTAGAAATCATGTTATTTAAGGAGGACAGAATGTTGTTGTTGAAAGTAATTTATATCTTTACCACAATCAATATAGAGGACACAGCAAATATGTGGAGGAGCATACTTTTGTTGAATGAAAAACTAATGTAGACATTTGACTTAATGTGAAAATGTTGGTGTGGCAGAAAATCATTTCTGTTGCTCTAACATAATAATGTTCCTGGTTGCAATATGCCAAAGTGCAAAAAAGTTCAAGAATAATGACTCTGACATCTGGGTATTTTTACTGAACTTCAGACTGTAAACGTCATTTGTTAAATCCTCTAGAGCTCAACGTCACTTTTTTGAAGAAAAAAATGAAAGCTGCCTTTATCACCTCATTTAATACGTGAAAAGATGCTAACAAGTTTAGAAGTATCTGTAATACTATTTTTTTTTTTTACCTCTTTCACCATCATGGTCACATTGGGTTGCATAGTTACACTGCTGATTATTGCTCCATTTTTCATATGCAGGACTGGCTACCTCATTGTCTGCACTCTTGGACAAAGAGGAGCTCACATCAGCCCAGATGTGAAAATGAAATAAATCAGACACAAGTATGCATGAATGAAGGAAACCATGAGGAAAAAGAGAAAATGGATAAGGCTAGCTATTTGAGGTTCTAGATGGATTTATCATGTATGAGAAGGTGTTACTAAAGCAATGGACATGTTAAATTAAAGTCCATTTACCAAGCTATGACTGTGTGTACTAAAATTCTGATTGTTTGGATGACCTGTCTAATAAATTTCATTTGAAGATATATTCTTAACTTTTTCATAGAGTTTTAAATCAAACAACCCTCCAGGGGTCTTAAGAGGCAGGATCATTTAGACCTCACGAGTTTTTTATTTTGTGCGCGGTCCGGCTGGGCTGCACGGACCCACTGTGCGCTTTTACAAGATTTTTATTTTTAGTGTGGTATTGGAAATTGACAGTCTGATGGGACAACCCCTGCTTACCATGACATTTCCACACTCCTCCTGAGTGTTGCCCTAAGACTGCGACAGGGTTAAATAGAAGAGGAGGATAGGTTTTTAAAGCCTTTGTTAAACCATAAACTGAAAATCTAAAATTAAAGAAAAAAAATCATGCAATACTAATGCATCAACATCTCCATATAGTAAATTAAAACTAGTTAAGGATAATAAGATAATAACAAAAAGCAGGAAAAATTAAACATTTATTTGTAAATGACAGGAAACGTTTGAGACTTAAATGGAGAAGGAGCTCTCCTGCCTTTGACCTTACTCATTTTGTTTAGATGTTTGAGAAATATTTCAAGTTTAAAGAAAGATTAAGTGAGAACATAAATTGCCATTTTGACAGTAATAAACCAGCATTCCAGAAAACCCTCTCAAAACAAGAAGAAAACACCTAGTTGGAGTCTAAATGACTAAGTTACCTCCTCAGTATTCAGTCAAATTCTCCAGAGTCCTGCCAATGACCTGATTATTTTTGGTGTGTTTGAAGCAGACACATCTTAAACTTGCAGGATACCGGTGTAGACTAGACAAGAGTACGACCTTAAAACTCAGCCAATCGGAAATCCTCCTCTGTAAGAATTGCAGAATGATATATGGAATGACTTGGAAAATCAGGAAAAAAAATTCAGATAGAAGGGATTAATTTATTATTTTCAGAAAGATGCTGTATATCAAGAAGAAAAGTTGAATGTATCTAAATGCTGAAATTCAGGAAACTCAAGAAAACAGGAAGTATTTGGAGTTGAATTGGTAGGTTCATGCCACAAGTGTAAAGCATTTCGATCATAAGCTCCAGAACTTGAATTAACTTATCTGTGAGACAAATAAGTAGATCACAGCTCCATCAAAAAAAAAAAAAAAAAAAAATTTCAATAATGTCAGTAACCTATAAGCATCCACCATTTAATCCCCATTCTGACAATGAGCCATACAGCTTAAAATTGATAAGCGAAGGGCTTACAGGGGTGTAGGAGTGTCCTGAGTCCCACTGCATTAAGCAGAGGTTAAATTCTGAGGAAGGTCACGTTTGTGTCAGTGTCCCCACAGTGGGAAACAAAAAGACAAAAGAAGAACAGAGGAGATTCAAAAAGAATCAAATACTGCTTGTCCTTCAAGGGTTTTTTGGGTAAAGAGGAAGAACAGATGTACTTAAAAGTACATAAATGCTTTTAAAAGTATTAACAAACCATAGCATTTTGTTAAGGACAATAAGCCAAGAGTTTTCTGTCTATTTTTTTTTACAGAATTTCAATGTGTTTTGTTATGAAACTGAAGACTATCTGAACTGAAGCACATATTTTGCTTCTTGTCCCGCACACGTACAATATGTTCCAGTCTATTTGTGGATTTTTCTGTGAAACTTTACTCCAAATTCTTTCTGGAAAATTTGCATAATCTGGGATCTTTCTGTATCTGAGATGCTGTTGGTTGGTTGATGTATGCAAAGCAGCCAATCCGTCAGATACATTAATTTTCCTTGGCATCAATTGCCCGTACCCACAAGAGGAGAGATAAGGGACACCGTGGACGTTAGCTTCCAGTTCTGTGGAAGCACCGAGATAGTTTTCACGTAGTAATGCATATTAAGGAATATGTGATTTCTGAATTATTAAAATAGGGAGTTAAAAGCATATTTAGAGGTGGTCTCAAGTAGTCACGTTTAGCTATTTGCAGCCAGTTGTGGTTCCTCAGTGAATTTTGGGGGTCCACTATAAACTCTCTATCAACTTCTCAAACTCAAACCTGATGCTTCTTTGGGTGTTTGTTAGGAAAATAGAGAAGTCAACGAAACTCTCAAACTTTCAGCACCACTGAATGAATATTAGAGGAGCAACTCTGGGTCAGGGGTCAGGGGCTACGCCGCAGTAGGACTGGGCTGCACTGTTGAACATTGGCAGAAAACTTACCATTTGTCATACCAGGGGAGAGATGGTCTCTGTCGTTGTGTCGCCGTCTGTTCAGGTCACGGGAGCCTTGTCTCATAGGCTGGGGCGGGTGACCCTCCAACATGTTGATGATGTCCATACGGTCAATGTTCTTCAGGGCGGTGTATAAACTCTCCACTGAATGGAAAACACACAAAGTCACACTAAAGAAGGCGAGGCAAACAAGTTCTCTTAATGGTGCACTAGGGAAGAATATCTGTCCGTATCAGATAATCTTGATATGGATAGAAAATGCAAATCAATGTTATGTGTTTTGTCTGAATTTTTGGTCTTTGTTTTATCTGCCCACTCTAAAAACTCGCCATTTTATAGTCCCAGGGGATCATCAGGCAGATACTGAGAGAAAGCAATGCAACAGTGGTTGCAACATGTGGTTGCATTGCTTTCTTATATCTCGTTGACTCACTTTTGGCCCTTTTGCCTTCACGAGTTGCCCACAAGTTGAGCAGCGCGGAGCTCTGTTCGAGGAGGGAGTTTGGATTCTCAACTCGAATCCTGTTGATATCGTCTACACTCAGCTGTAGCTCACGCGCTAACTCTGTTCAGAAAAAGAGAAAACATAAATGATGATTTCTGAATCGTGTTTGAGGCCAGTGTCCCTCATGGAGGAACATGGAGACCCAAAGAGGAAGAATAATCTCTCTGTGTAACAATCCGAGAGGGAAACAATACAGAAGTTTGTATAGTTTGATACCAGGTTGTGCCCTGCCATGCCAGCCATGCTTGTTAGACATTAGATAAACACAGATGGTAAATGTAAAAAGCAGCTTCAGCATAATCTCAGTGTTTACTCACCAGCCCAGCTCAGACCCAATTGCTCTGCGATCACTGCCATCTTCAGCTCCGTTCTTTCCATTGCACTCATGGATGCTGCAGGAAACAGGACCAGAAACGAACGGTCACATGAAACCGCCAAGATATCAAACAAGTATATGTAATAATTAATCCAGTTGTGAGTCTCTTACCCAAAGCGGGTTCATTTAGGGCGCTGTATCTTTCTCTCAAAGCCAAAGGGGTCAGAGTTCGCCTCCTATCTTCACTACCAATAATCTAAGTGGTAAGCAAAAACTATTAAAACCAAAGTATCTGGGAAACTAATGTCATTAAGCATAGTTCAGCTCAAAATTACTCACACCCCTTCCAAGTGTAGATTTAAATCTTTTTGTAATATTTTGTCTGACAGAAAGAAAAAATTTACTCAGTCTTAAATCTGGTAGAAAATCTGCACAGAATGGTAAAAATAAAGGTAATGACCTTCAAAGGCTTGAAGCTCATCACCAAAATAAATAACCAAAATACCAGTGGAAAACAGGGAGAAAGGTTTCATTCCTGTAATGCATGTCATCATTTTTATGTGATTATTGTGAAGGATATAAACATGTTTATATATGCTAAGAATACCTATTCTTATACAAGATTTCTTGCAGATTATTGTTAACTTTGGGGAAGCATCTGTTTAATTTCTTAGAAGAAACAATCCTTTTGATTGGATGAAAAATCTAAATTTGCCCGGGGTATGGATAATTTTGGGCTGAAGTGTAGATTGTATCTTGTTTTTTATCCACTAAATTATCACCTTGATACAAGGAGGCATAGTGATATTAAGGTTGCAGAGTACTTGTTGGCTGTCTTCATATTTAGTGGACTTCCGTAGGAAAGATAAAAATCCAGTAGGCTCTTTACTGCTGTCTCGCACCTGCACAGATAAAGGGTATCAGCAGAGAAACACTAGAGATGATGTAGTAACAGTGGGTTGACTGTGTGGCTGCTAAAGGTTTATTTGAACCATTCTTTTTCTGTGTTTACACATAATGTGGTGTAAAACTGATTTTGTAATACATAAATATGGCAAATATGAAGGTTTTCAATGGCTGCAACTTTACTGATGAGAATAGTGCATGCAAGTAAGATATTGAAGCTTAAATATATATTTTGTTATATCATTACCACAACTTAAACCCCCTAACTGTCTCCACGGACAATGGAGTCCAAGGAAACTGTTGTCCTATCAACTAATAGTTGTCCTATTTGCTCAATCTTCTACCTAAGCTGTGGGTCATAGCAGTTCCTCCAGAATCACCATGACCCTCTTGACTTTCCCTTTTGCTGTTGTTTCCACTTTTGAATGTTGAACATTGCCGTGTGAGATGTTTAAAGTTGGCGACATTTTTATAATTTTATCCAGCTTTAAACTTTTCTATAGGTTTATCCTTGACCTGCATGGACTTCTTCATGATGCTGTTTGTGAAATTAAACATAGGTGGATATTGTTTACTAATGAGGTGACTTCTGTATGCACTTGATTACACTAAATTTTAGTTGAGGAAAAAAAAAACATTCTCTGTTGCTTAATAATCCAACAAAAGAAGAGTTGTAACATGACAAGATGTTCAAGATATATGAGATATGAATATTTTTGCAATGCATAACGTAATTGTGACCTGACCTCCAGTTTATGATGCTGTATTTTGCATCTTCAACTCATCCTAAAAAATAGCCTAAGGGCATAATTAAAACCCTGCACTCAATATGATAATCATGGCCATGATGAGTGGATGTGACCTTGCTACTGACACCATGAAACTGCAGAAAATCAAATGACACCTTGACAGAGACTGGAAGCCTGTTGTCCCTGAAAGCCTGGAAACTAAAGCAGCGAGGCTGCTGTGTAGCCTTCCTCACTGGCACCAGATTTCCTGAACACTCCAGGTGAAGTGGCATTCCCTCCATCACCTGCAACACATTCGCTATGATTACTTATGTGTTTCTTAATGATTTCAACGAGGAATAAGTCTCAGGTGTCTGTCTTGTCCTTCCTGACATTCAACTGACCTCTATGTCTCGACTGCGGGCGACTTCGGTAAAGTTCTCGTGCTGTTCCAGAGTTTTATCCATCTTATCGTCTGTCATGCAGTAGCATCGCAGACGGCCCTCGCGCAGCTCGTTCATCTTTGCAAACACTACAAACTTGGCCATGTAGGGTACAGCTGATAGCTCTTTATAGAGCAGGTTGGCAAAGGAGACGGCCTCAGCTGTCCGAGGACAGTCTGCCAGCCAAAACCTATCAGCAAACAATGACAAAGGATCATAATGTTGAATGCAAATCCAATAAGAAAAGTGGCTTCCTGGTATTTTATTTTCAAGAGGATGATACTTCTCTGTGTTTATATTTGATAAAGTATCCAGCTGAACTTACCGTGCAGAAACATTAGTGGTAAAGCTGGCGCAGTCACTGGCATAGAGGAGCTTGGTGGTGCCAGTAATGTCTTCCCATTGGGCTGGGGCTGTTCCACCTGGCAGTCACACAGCGTGGGAAACAGGAAACTCAGTGACCAAAGGTAGAGGAGGGATGTCTAATAATAATCAAAATCTTTTACCCCAGCAACCATGTTGCATAAAAGTTTTCCTTTTCCTTTTTCTGGTCCCATAAACACAGACACCTCACAGTTTGGGCATGCAGTACCTATAACAGAGCAGAGCAGACGCAGACTGGTGGTGTCGCCTTCGCCTGAGTCACGGGGACTCTCCCTCCAGGACGGAGGCAGGGGGATGCGCAGGCCGATGGGACGGTGAAACTTGCGCCGCCGAGGCTCCACAGTGACTACAGGGCTAAAGTTTGCTTGGTTACCCAGCAGTTTTGCAACCAGCTCATCTGGAACTGGCTGGGCCTGAGGTGGTAAACGACAGGGGTAGGGAGACGCACCAGGGTCACAGGTTGGAAAATGTGTGTGAAAATAGTGGTTGGACCAAATGAATTAAATTAAAAAAGGATCACAGAAGAGGTAGTAAAGTATAAGAAGCTCATGGATGGATCACAAAAAAAAAAAAAAAAAAATCAGGGATGATGAAATGCAAAGAACAGGAGAGAAAAATGAAAATGCACTAATTAAAATCAGCTTACTTTTTCAGGAACAAATAAAAGTGACACAAACTGGATGTATGCGTATAAAACTGTTTTTTATTGTAACAGTGGGTGTTAACAGGAAGCTTTTACAATCATTAGTACAAAAAGGATATCAACAATTAAGGCAACTTGGTTTCTCAGACCTAGGTTCTATATAATAGCATCTTAGTTAAATAAATGGGATTCTAAATATATTGAAATGATAAAAAAAAAAAGTTATAAAAAAGCTAATTTTACAATCTTTTTGTTGTTTGTATCCTGTTACATTCAGTATCTTAAGTATGAGGTTACAAAATGACTATAATGTCTGTAAGGCATATTTATCTTTACAAAGAGTGAAATGTATTGAAATATGTTGATCCAAAACATGAAGAGTCAGTTTATTTTATTTTACTTTTTGTTTTGATCTTTTCAAGTTTCTGCCAGATAGTAAAATCCTACTGAGGAATACAAAATGTAATTTAATAATCAAATCTATTTGGCAGCTTTAGAAAACAAAAAATATATTGTCTTTAGCAGCTAAATTTACTCTCAATTGAACAGCAACATGTGACACAGTAAGCTTTTTCACCATTATTTATATAAGTAGTTTTTCAGGTCATATTTTCGGTCATATTACTGCTGAAGACTAAATCTGTCAGTTGTGTTAATTTGAGAAAGATTGTAAAGCTACTTTCAAATAATTTTGAGTCCATCAAATCAAAACTTATTTGCAGAGGAGAACATAATTTATCCTCCATCACAGTGGACTCTGAAGAATATTTAATTTTTATCTATGCAATAAAATAAATGAAGATGTACCTCATTAGATGTTTATTGCTAAAGGTCTAGGATGATTAAACAAAATGAGAAAATACTGTTTGTTTAGAAGAAATGCTAAAAGATCCTTAAGCTCAGCTGGCAGTAAAGCTTAAACCTATACAACTTAATATGAATTTCTGGAACAAAATGCAAAGAACAAAACAGAAATAAAAAAGATTTTGCCATGATGAGTTTTGAAAACCAATATTAGCAACTTTGAACGTATTGACTGTCAGACCAGTTGGCGGAGGGTGATAAAATGGGTTGCAGCCACAAGAGCTGTTCACTTGAAAAGGAACTCTGTAGCCAAAATGTCAAGAGAGTCAAAGCTCGGATTAAACTGCATCATGCAACAGAACTAGGAGGTAAACACAGCAATGAATCTACAAGGGAATGGTTGAAAAAGAAAAGAAGGAAAATGCTGCAAGGCAATTTTTAACACCTGATGCCCAAATTGATGAACAGTTCACACCACTACTGTCAGAAAACTCAGATCCCAATGAAACAATTCAGTAAGGACAGAATAAAGCAATAATTAGTTTTGTTATTAGCCTCATATGTAAAATCTTAAAAGCATAATTCATTTTTTCAACTACAACTGTAGATACATTTTAAATTTAAAAACAAAGAAAATATTCAGTCAATGATAAATGCACTAAAATAGGACCACTGTGTCCAAATACAGTTAGAGGTTTACAGCTAAATGTTTAACAAGATCTAATTCCAAACTTTAAATTTAATCTTAGATTTATATAATTTAATTATATCTGTTTACCTTAGAAAGAATAACCAGAACAAACAAACAATGAGGACAAAGTAAAAGTGAAGGCCTCAATAGAGAATACGATTGGATTATGTTATTGTCTGAAGTGCTTTTAGAAAAAAAAAATTTTCTTCTGTTGTGTTTAATTGATATCAAAAGTTTGGCTATTAAGAAAATTGTTGAGCAAGAAAACTGGGTTAAAAACATTTTTGTGCAGCAAAACACTTCTTTTCTTTTAAGATGAAAACATTCAAGCACATTTAAAACTGAAAAATACATACAAAGTCTTTCCAGTCAACAAAAAAGCAAACAGATATAAATCCTTAGGCATCTCCAATGAATGTGTTAAATATTTGATATACAGAGTTTGTAGGTGGCATAAATACATTAGTAATAGAATAAAATAAAGAAAATAAAATCTCAACACTAACAAGGCAGTCCAGGGTTGCATAAAGGTGACAGGTGCATGCAAAATGAAAAAATGAAAAAAGGCAAAAAGGTCCTCTAGGATTCTTAAAAGCAACATAACAAGCTTGGCACATGTGACATGACTTCACGGTGAATCAAAGTAAATTCAGCATGCTTTCTTTCAGGGATTAACGACTCTTCTCCTCTCCTCTCCTTCCTCCTCATCGTCCCATCTCACCTGCAGTCCGAGGCGGACTCTTTTTGTGACTGCCGTCTCTGGAAACGTTGCCTGCACCATTGGCACTAGTTTACTGGTAAGTGAACCTCCCTCTGGACCAATCAGGTCACTCTCTTGTTGGACTCTTGACACAACAGCGAAGTAAAGAGGGAAGTCAGTGGAGATGATGCGGCGGATTCGCTTCTTGCTGAGTTCCTCTTGACTTTCTAGTTCTGTGGTGAAGAAGTAAGGGTTATGCTTCCAAATAGCACTGGAGAGTATCTGGCTCTCAGTTTAAAATGAACTATGATGGACGACAACTCACCCTCATCCATTCCATTCAGGATGGTTTCCAGCACCTCGTCACCATAGCGGTTGCGGTGCTCCTTCCAGACAGATCCATTCTCGCTCCTGAGCACAACAAGCTCTCGGTCTCCACGACCCAGAGCAGCAAAGTGGGGAATCTCCACAATCACCGGTCTGCCATGCAAACAGAAGTGGATCAGAATCTATAGCTATAAAGCAACTAAACACACAAAAGAACTGAGGCACATAGTCCCATTTAACAACACAGTCAAGTAACTACGTTTCCTTCAGTTGTGATAAAAATACTCCATATACCGAACATAGAAATTTGACTTTGCGATTTAATGTGAGCTTTGAAATTGAGCTTCTGTTTCTTTAAGAAGCTCCTGCTCATTCCAGCACGCAGGCATAAAGTTCAAACATGTTGATTTTACAAAATACCCCCCCTTCAAGAGAATAGCAGCGCTATGCTTGGCTCACCCCAGAAACTGCATCCCAGCTGGACCCAGGGAAATGATCCTGCTGGCCAGCCCCTCTCCCTCCACCAGAGGAGGGGGGCTGGTCAGCTTCTGCGGCTTCACCAGGCGGCAGGTAATGCGAGTGGGTGCCGCACACGTCCGTGGAGGTATGATGACACGCAGACCATTATGCCTGCTGCCTCGCATTGAACCGCCTCGAGCATCCACCATAAAACTGACCAGGAATCTGTTGCAGGGAGAAAAAAAAAAAAAAAAACAATGATTAAAAAAGCAGAAGAACAGAGGTTGGGGGATGAAAAGTGTCGGCCTCTGCTGTGGCTGTCCTGACCCTGTGTGGATGGGACTGGCAACTGGGCTGACATTGTCAGACGTCTCAGTTGCTGGACTGCTGGGAATCAGTGAGTCCTCGTCGTACTCTTTGGGCAGAGGAAGTGGTGTATGTTGCTAAATGACACAGAAAACATTATTCATGAATACTTTATGTGGAAGATTTTACAATTCAGTTAGTGCTTTTAAATCTGTTTGTAAAATCTGCATTGAATTTGTTGATATATAATTTCACCATCTTTTACCATCTTAATGACTTATGAATGTCATTCTGCATTGTGAAGTTTTTAGCACTACCTTGTCAGTTCAGGGACTGGAGTTCTCCTTTAATTAAAACATTATTAAAAATGGCTGTAAAAATGTTTTTGAAAAGAGAGAATAACTTTATTTATATAAAACCTTTCAACTTTTAAAATTTGAATACCTTCTGATATTCTAAATAAAAATTAAGACAATAAAAGGCACTGATACCAAATTGCAGGTCCTTGTTAAGGATGTCTTAGAAGTAAAGTGAGTCACAGTCAGAAAATTGAAACAAGACAACTTCAGATTTAACCACATGACTGAAGAAAAAAATAAAAGAAATCCCTGTAACTATGATGTGATATTTTCAGTCTGCTGCATTTCTGACACTGGCCTTTGCAGTACCTGATCTATTTCATGTTCTGGCAGATTCACATTCTCCGGGGAGACACGGGGAATCCTGGGAATGGCCGGTGAGTAATTCCTGTTGCAAGAAAAGAGGAAAAAAGAAGTGAGACTAAAAACACTTCTTCACATCTCTGCTCCTCCCAAGCAATCGTCCCGGGGTTTATTTATGTCTGTGGAGTGCCCCTTTTTCCCCATCCGGCTACTGGCTCATGACTACTGGCTTTGGCTCGCTACCCTGCTCCCCCGCCCAGCCCCCCTTACGCTGTGCCCAGCCCTCTCTCGTACTCCAGTGATTTCTTGGGGGAGAGGAAATCGTCATCATGGTCTTTCATGTCATCCATCTTCATGTACCTGGCCCCTTCTGTCCCCAAGAGCTCCTCTCCTTCAGAGAACAACATGCCAAAGAGAGCGAACAGATCGTGGTCAGGTTGGTGACACAGCACAGGAGAAAGAGAGAAAGAAAACAAGACTGTTAACAAGCTGTTAGAAGGGTTAGACAGCATGACACCCAGAATGATGGCTGTGATATTTAGAGATTAGACTGATGACATGAGGCACTAATGACCATGTTTGTTTTCACACTGAACTCATATCGCCACTTCCACAGACGAAAATGGAGACGTTCAACAAATAAATGAGGTTATACACTACAAATCACAGTTTTGATCTCAACTTGCTGAGATATTTAAAGCAAAAACTCCTGGATATGATGACAAAATCACAGAGGACGGCTCAAAAATGAGTTTTAGTTCAAGGACTTCTTAAAATACAGCTGAAAAATCTTAAGACAAAAATGTTGTGCCATATGAAAAGTATAGATGCTGATTTACCTCATTAGAATTTTAGTAATCCACAGCACAAACAGCATCTCTGAATACAACACATGAATCTGAATAACATCTTGTGAGGCGATTTGGGTTTGGTTATTTACCCCAGAGAAGAAAAAGAGGAGAAAAAAAGCAATTGATAACCAGCAGCAAAAGATAAAGAAAGCTTCCCTGTGTCGGTTTCTTACATGAGTGTGTGTCTGCGCTGTCCGCAGCATCACGAGTCAGCTCAAGTCCTCCATATCTGCTGCTAAAATTTGATCGTATGCTAGAAAGCAGGCGCGTCACAATATGTGCTGCTATCACTTTACCATTCTGGATCTGTATCTTTAAGACTGCAAAAGAGCTGCTTTCTATATTTAGAGACAATCTGTTCATTGAACTATCAGGGGACTAAAAGCATAAAATCACAATTTGCTGAGACATAACCATCAACAACATTGTAAAATCAAACTACCACGCATGATTTTTAGCCACTACATGGAAACATAAATAAAATCTTAACTGTAAACAAACCAAAAACCGATCCCTTCTAAACTGATATGCTTGTTTAGAAGGGAGCTGCTTTGTTGATCTAAATAATCTGGGTATTCCCTAACACTGTAAAGCTGTTGTCACACCATTTTCTCACATTTTGCTGAACAACAAAGTGTTTTGACATCTTTTAACTGTGTTATGCAAGTGTTTTGGGGCGTATAGTTCACAGTGTTTTACTGCACCACAGGAGAGTTAATATACATCAGTGCAGATAGAGTTTCTGCTCCGCGTAGCATGAAATAAATAAATTTTATTATGTCATTGCTGTGATATTTGAGTATCACCTGCATTACTTCAGTGGCAGTGGTATGTATGTGCAATAAATGTTGATTCTTAGAGTTGTGTCACTAATGCTGCTTAATTTTCTGACTGAAAGAATCTGTGTGTCTTCGGCTTAGAGTGCAATCAAATTGTGGATGTTGCAGAATCAAATGTGTCAGAAGATGTGGCTGGAGCGACTTTTATCTAAGACAATGTATCTTAAAAATACAATCATACAATGTAGTGATGGGAGTACTAATGTTTTTTAACCTTTAAATGACATTCTTAAAGAGAGACTACATTGTCTGCTGAACCCGCATGGCTCTGTCTGTACCTCTATGCTGTGTAGACTTGCTATGTTCAGTAAACATAATTCCGTGTGTGGGAGAGACACATAAATTTGTTTATTGTACATGTGATGTACAATAAACTTGTACGTCACATTGAATTACTGCAAAAGAAAGTTGATAAAGCAGAAGAACAACTTCTTTTCGCACATTATTGACTGGAAATATTTTTAAATATATCATAAATTATCACCAGATTTTATCAAAACAGAGGGAAAACATGCTAATGTTAGCCTAACATTTTAGCATAATCGTACTCCTCTTGAAAATAGTAGACAAATTATTAATGGAATTGCTAATCAGTCTTCTGTGTGTTTTCATTCATATTGTGCGAGTTTATCTTTGCTGATGAGCTCCAGATTTGTGAGATTGGAGGGTTTCCTTGCCATCACCCTAATCTTTAGCTAAGATTTTCCTTCAGATTGAAGTCTAGACTCTGACTGGGCCTCTCCAAAACATCCATGTTGCTTCCAGTCAGAAGAAAGATTGTTCTGTAAAAGAGTATTTAGCATAAATATAACTAAGTGTATGTGTGTTAAAAGTTGACAGACCAAAAAAAGCTTTTATCTTTTACTTAAAACAGTTGTGTGTATTGAGAAAACATTGATTAAAAAAGCAGCATGAATGGAAAATAATTTGTTGACCAGAGTTCAGAAAACGTCTATAAATGTTGATTTGTCTGTGATCATTTCTCAAGATAAAACTTCTGAGTGCTTATTGGCTGCTAATTATGGCAACCAAGATTAAAACATCCTTCATCTGGTTTTTTATTCATTTTTAGACTCAACAGCCTACTTGATCAGAAGAACACACAATACAGTCAAAATAGTAAGATGTACAGAAAACAACACTGTAAAACACGGCAAAGCATTGCTCCCAAAACGGACAACACCGATCCATTATGAATGGTAAAATGTCACAGAGCAGGTATCTGTGACGTTTAGAAAACAATGGAGAGGCAATAAAGTGACACCTGGAGAGTTAGAGAATGAGGTATTACTGAAGGGACGGAGAGAGGTCACACACATGGGTGTCATGGGTGCATGCCAGTGAGAAACCAGAGCTACCACAGTGAGCACCACTACAGACGGACTAAGAGAGAAGGAAGGGAAACAAAGATGGCGAGAGCTTGAAATGGAGCCACACAGAACTTTACAAAACACTCTGAATGCTAAAAAAAAAAAAAGAAGTAGACGTTCATACCTAACGTTAGCTGTGCAATTCCTAAAAAGAACAAAGGGCAAAAAGAGTTGAAAAAAAAATGATATTTTTATATTTCAAACATCCTGAGTTCCCACTGTTTTTAGGTGATATTTTAATGTTGTACCTTCGTCCTCAGACACATCTAATATCTCATCCACAGTTTCTGGAAAACTCATGCGATGCTTCTCTGTTGTAGTCTGCAGAGCACAGAAAGAAACCAGAGTCAGATATGACAGCAATACAGAAAAAGCTCTGTGGAATTGCATTTGCAAGTGTTATTGCACAAATGTAACACTGGAAAAACATTGACGCTTCTAAACTCCACACCATAGAAACAGTCTCCTCAGTGACGAGCTTCAGGACATCGATAACAGAGATGTAGCCCAACCTTTTTGCAATGGCCAGCGCTGACATGCCATGCTGTAAAAAAAAAAAAAAAAAAAAAAAAAAACCCAAATTGCATCATTGAAGAAAAAATAATTAGCAGGAAGAAGGTAGTTTGCACTCAAACTCACAGTAGTGATCTCATTGGGTTGGGCACCATGTTTTAGCAATAAAGTCACAATGTCTGTGTGTCCTTGCTGCGCTGCCTGATGCAGAGGAGTGTAACCAAGCTGCAAGGGAGACAAAAGGTATACAGTCATTTGTCAATCCATATTTATCTATTTTTAATGCAGATCTAACATCTAATAAGATGTCAGATTTCAACACTCAGTGTAGTTTAGTTCTAAGATCCAACCCTGAATTGGTTGTTGAAAGTTTTTCAGGCATCGATGGTGTAAAAACTCACCCTTGTTTTGCTGTTAACATTGGCCTGCTGCTGTAAAAGGAACTTCACCATCTTGATGTTACCGTAATGACATGCTACATGCAGAGGGGTGTAGCCCATCTGTCAAGAGGAAAAAGCCCATTAAAAACTCTGTATGATGCAATCACTGAAGAATTCACTAAATCAAGAGTGTGGTTGAATGATCAGAGTCTCATTCCTGTTAGAGGCGTTCTGGCTGGGACTGCAGTACATCTGCTGTAAGCTAACAGAGCCATGTGGCCACAGCTTGACCAGTTTAAACACAAATCAGTCCATATTTGTGTGCATGGCTAAAACGTATTTTAGATATAGAGCATTTTATTGACACAAATCAAACTCTTTCTATTATATACATATATATATATATATATATATATATATATATATATATAATTTTTTTATTTTTTTTTCCACCTTCAACAATAAGATCCACAATGAACCTAAATAGGATGTTTCAGCCTTTTACCTGTGTGTGTCAATGGTGCTTTACGCCGCTGCTCACTAGACAGCTGAAAGCTCAAACACTTGTCTTGAAAATTTAAAATGTAGGAAACCAATTTTATCTGTCTCTTTACTTTACATACAAGTTAAATCAGATGTTCCAATTTTACTCAAGAAATTTAATATTTTTTATATAAATGATTAATTGTGGTTTTTCAAACACAACCCAATGCAGAGAGATTTATTTATAGTTCTTGTGTCAAACATTTACTGTTCTCTAAGGTCCATGGAGGATTTGTCTCCCTGGGAAAGTTTTGCTAAGTATTAGCGAGAGCAAATATTGGCTCTTTGGATTCTAAGAGCTGCTGACATCTGTTGTAAGAAAAATAAATGAAGGAGTCTCACCCGTGTGGCAGCGTAGACCGAGGCTCCTTGCTTCACTAGGATGTCAGCAATGCCTACATGTCCCTCCTGTGCCACCAGGTGCAATGGTGTTAATCCACTCTGAATTCAAGAATAAAAATACAAATTCATCAAATTAAAGCATCACAACAAAATCCCAACCTTTCAGTTTCACACTTTATCTGTCTCCTCTTGCCTTGTTGCCCAGGTTGACGTTGGCCTGTTTGGAGATGAGCAGGGAAACCATGTCAGGCCTTCCCTCCTGCGAGGCGAGGTGGAGAGGAGTGACGCCCTGCAGTGACTCAGCATTGGCTGAAGCTCCGTACTGCAGCAGGCTGTTGGCCACCTCCACCTGGTTCTGCTTGGATGCAATGTGGAGGGCAGTGTAGCCATTCTGGACAGCAGAAAGGAGGCGTTTTTTTAAAGAGTATGTGTGGATTATAAACATTTTACTGCTTCACTTAAGACCCAATTTTTTTTACCCTGGCAGCGCTATGTGGTGACCCTCCTTTACTGACAAGCAAATTTACAACATCCAGGTTGTTGTGATGTACAGCAACATGCAGCGGAGTCAGACCATTCTGTTAAAATAAGATCAGGGATTTACCAAAGGAAACGTTTTATTCATCCAGGTTCCTGGAAGTTTTTGGATTCCCTCACCTTCCCAGCTGCATTAGGGTTGGCTCCTCGCTCAAGTAGCAGCTCTGCCACGTCCACCTTCCCATACTTGGAGGCTACATGCAGAGGAGTGAAGCCTTTCTACAAAAGCACAAAAAGGTGAGCGGACAGAGTATTAGATTGAGCCCATAACCTCAGCTAAAACTGACTACATAACAAAACGTCACCAGAATATTTTCTTTTACTTTGGTCATTTTGGTCTGTTGGGCCTCCATGTCCAGCAGGATGCGGACGGTTTGAACGTGACCTTCCCGGGCAGCGATGTGCAGAGGCGTGTGTCCAGCTGTGGTGGTGGAGTTGGGGTTAGCTTTGTGGTCAAGCAGAAGCTTCACCAGCTCTTTATGACCCATCCGAGCAGCACAGTGCAGAGGTGTTTGATCATCCTGTTGAGGGAGGGGCAAGCAATCAGGAAGAATATTATACTGCCTGAAAATCTTTATATATTCCACTAGAATGGATCTGATTTTGACTGTGTAATTGAACAAAATGTGGTAAGTGAAGTTAGAATAATAAGATCTGCTTCAGTGTATCAGTTGTTATAAAAACGAATTCAAAATGAGTCAGTCTTTGTAATGAAACCTTGCATATTGTTTATTTTGATCTACCTTTGCCTTGGCATCCACTGGAGCTGAATTCTCCAGTAAAAACTCTGCCACTTCAAAGTGACCCGCCCGAGATGCCATATGGAGCGGAGTTTCCACTTTCTGTTTGCAGAAACAAAAGACACCGTATCAGCTTCAACACCACCATTTCAAACATGAGAACTGGTTCTTTAAGCTGGTTGTAAAATAACTTTAAGCTACATACCACGTTAGAGGCGCTGGGAGAAGCTCCCTTCTGGAGGAGGATCTTCACAATATTAAGATGACCCATAAAGGATGCAACATGTAAGGGTGTTAGGCCTGACTATTTGATAACAGAAACAGAATAAAAGAGCATTAAAATACAAACTTCTGAAAACATTTAAACACTTTAGGATGAATAATCCTGAATTCTTACTTCAGTCACGGCTTCTAATGATGCTGATTGTTTGAGCAGGAGGTCCATCACACGCATGTGGTTCTTTTTACAGGCGATGTGCAGAGGAGTGAAGCCATTCTGCAACAACAACACGGTTACTTATTATTATTGGACAGCAGCTTTGCTCATGTAGAGACAGAAACCTTTGAACTCTGTATAGTAAAAATAGCTCAAGCTCAGCGAGAGGAGTGTCTGTAAACATCAGTTTAAAAACTTGTGGATTTATTCCTTGAATGTGAATTATTCATTCTAGCAAATGAAAATTATTTGTGCTGTTGTCCCAATCAAAGGTCAACTTCCCTTTTGTGTTTACCTCCAACAATCGCCTTGGACAACTCTGGTCAAATTCCCTGTCCGCATAGAAGAACAGCATCACCACAGTAATATGCTGCCGCCATTATTAGTCACCAGAGAGATAGACTCATAACTGTTCCTACACACTCTTCCACCTGAGCTTTGAATCTCCACAGCTCCTCCAATGTTACCATAAAGTATTCTGGCTGCTTCTCTAAGGTTGATGGGTTTGAGTACAACATGTCTGCCTCATGCTGTTCAATCTATATTGTTCTCTATCAAACCTCTAAGGGCTTCACAGAACATCTGGATTCATTCAGAGATTAAATTACACACAGGTGAGCTCTATTTACTGTAGGGGTTAAAGTCTGAAGCCAAATGTTTCAATAGTATTTTCTTCAGATCAGAGTAAACAATTCTGAATACAAATAAGTGGCACACTTTCCAGATTTTTCTTTCCAGTTTCATTTGCATCTGATCTGATCCATGATACAAATCTTAAAGTGAGAAAATTTCAAGGGTTGTGAATATTTTTAAAATGCACTGCTACAGCTCATCACTTCAATGGAATTTAAAAGAATGATATATCTCTAACCAGAGCCCTCGAGTTGGGTTTCGCTCCTTTGTCCAGCAGTACTTTGGCCATGCGGTGGTGCCCGCAGTGTGCTGCCACATGCAGCGGAGTGAGGTGGTCCAGTGTTATATCATCAATTTCTGCATTGTATTGCAGGAGCTGCTTGACGCAGTCCATGTGGTCCCCTTGTGCTGCCATGTGGATTGGTGACAGTCCATTCTGGAAAAAACAAAAAAACATCTTTACTTTTTTTATTCATATGTGAAAAGAGGGCTTAACAGCTGTTTTTTCTTACCTTTGTCTTCGCCTGGATTGGAGCCCCGTGGTCCAGCAGGATTTCTATTATTCTGACATGTCCGTTTCTGGCAGCGCAATGCAAAGGAGTCAACTCATCCTGAAAACAGTGGATTGTTAATGATTTAGTTGGTAATATTTAGAATTAGCATACGGGAGTTTAAAATCGGGCAGCTTTTGGTCTTACCTTGGTCTTGGCATCAATCTGGGCCCCCCGGTCCAGCAGGAGTCGGACCATGATCACATTCCCTCGTCTGGAAGCAATGTGCAGAGGGGTGATGCCGTTCTGCAGAAACAGAGAGATGAGCTCATACCAACACTGACAACAAAAATTAGAACATATATAAGCATCTCTTTCCTTGTATTTGGTGATTCTTACTTTTGGAGTGAAGTTTACATTTGCTCCTCGATTAAGCAGCAGTTGTGCCACGTTCAAGTTTTCATAATGTGCAGCAATGTGGAGGGGTGTGAATCCAGTCTGCAACATGCATTTGAACATTACCACTTCTGCATTTTATTGGAAGACAAACACACGGAGAGACAGCAAACACTGCTTTGGCCACAAACCTTGCTGAGGACATCAGGGTTAGGGTCATTCTGCAAAAGCACTGCAGCTGTGCGCGTATCGTCATTTCGTGCTGCAATGTGCAGTGCAGGGAGCCGGACCTTCCCCTTGGTGCCATAGTTGATGAGCAGAGCTACGACATTCTCATGCCCCTGCTGAAGAGCCACGGCGAGGGGCGTGAATCCATCCTGCAGCACAAGAGAGAGAGTCAGGAGGGGGGCTGACTCATGAAGCCGAAAACGGACCGGTGCAAGAAGAGAGGCTCATGAAAACAAAGCAGAATGGAAAACACAGAGAGTCTGGATCAGCAAAGGGTGTCTCTTTCTCTCTCAGTTCTTTGGTACCTCTGTTGGAATGCTCTGATTGGCTCCATTCTCCAGGAGAAACTTCACAACCTCTAGATGGTTTTCTTGTGCTGCCATGTAGAGTGGAGTGAAACCCTTCTGTCTCAGGAAGACACATTATACACACAGACATACACGCACGCACACACACCCCCACAAGACCACACACAACAAAGCCAAATCACAGATGCACACATCAGGATGCGTACAAAGAGGAAACACAAACACACAGAAATATCAGACAAACAAAGATGAATTTTAACAGATGGCTAAATTCACATAGAGAGGACTGGGAAGCAGCCTCAGTGAATCATGGGATGTCTATAGAGAGAGCAGCTCTCACCTGGGACTGAGCGTTGACATTGGCCCCATAGTTTACCAGCTCTGTGACCACCTGCTCCTGCCCTGCCAGAGCTGCAATGTGGAGGGCGGTGTTCCCTTTCTGCTCAAACACAAGCAAATATGGCATAATTACCTACAAGTGAGGTACAGGAATCTGTATTTCTTTTGTAAAGCTTTGATTTTTATTTAATTTTTTTTTTTTTTTGGAACAATTCAAATTCATTTTTAAACAAGACACTGTTAAGCCATACGCAACTAAGGCAATAATTTCTAAACGTCCAACATGCAAAGTTTAAATAACTGAAAAATTTTCTTCACATCTGAAAAAGTCCTGTCATCCTTTTTTGTATTTTGCTAAAACACTAACATGAAATGAATTTTGTTGAACATAAAGCTTGGCGAAGTCTTTGAAGAATCTCTGTTGCTTTTGATGCACTCAGTCCCAGTCATGAACAGTTTTCTACTGCATCAGAAAGGGATAAATTATTTTTGTGGTGACATAGCCATCTTGTTTTTGTTTGTTTGTTTGTTTGTTTTAGAGCATTTGATCTGCAGATAAAATCTCTGTGGTACAACAATTTAGAGGTACAGGTGAAGCACATCATATCTGTTTCATTCTGTGGGGGATTTTCTCTTTATTTAGAACATAAACGGAGTGCCGACTACCTTGTGAGCACTGTTCTAACCCCAGCTGGTGCGTTTCTTCCTTTGCATGATACTTTACCTTTGTGGTGGTCTCCAGTGTGATTCCGTTGTGAAGCAACTCCAGCACCATTTTGACGTGGCCTTCTTTGGAGGCCAGATGCAGCCCGTTGAGCCCATTCTGAGGGAGAGAGAAGAGCAGACCTGATACTGGAGAGTCCTACAACAGTAACGCACACGGTGGGAACACAAAAGCACATGAGCGCCATGCCAGCTGAAACGAGTGGTTCGAAGTCACAGTAACGTCATCACTCACCAAACACACCAAGCGTATTACTGAACAGCATGCAATATGCCAGACTCAGAGAGGTTATTATCAAAAACGATGTCTACAGGAATGAAAATCAAGACGAGGACTTCTTTTCATTCACTTAGTGACGGTTATAGGAGAAGGGAGAGAGGGGAGGGGATGGCAGGCCGCTGGTCTCATGGCTGGGAAGAATACGAGCCGTGTGGGATAGGTCTAACCTCACACAGCCTACCTTCAGCCGCACAGGACATGTGAGGTTGGACCTTTCCCACACCACTGATATTATTCCTCTGAGTGGGGAGACCACAGCACACCATCACTCTACTGGATACAGAGGAGAGAGAACGAACAGAAAGCAAAGATGAAGGGTAAAAAAAAAAAAAAAGCAGAAAAGAATAAACTGAGGTGAGCATCAGAACCAAGAGGAGAGAGTGGGGAGAAAACACGCTGAAGGAGTGAGGATGTGTGCTGGTGATAAGAGTAGGAGGCGTCCACTCAGACCAGGAAACAACCCCAACGTATAAACAAACTTCACAATGGAGGCAAAGTGATAATCTGCAGCTTTTTTTCAGAAATATCTTTGCATGAATGTAAACCTTGTGACAAGGATGCATATCAAACAAAAATCAGAAAATATGATCCATATTTTACATTTTAACTGATTTTGACTTAGTTTTCTATAAATAAAAAATTAAATTGCAAAACTATAAAACTATGGGATCTATCTTGATAATTAACACTTCAACTCAGGTATAATTTACACCAAACAAAACAACAAGGTGGCTGAGAAGAACACATTGTAAATACAATATAACTCAAGAATATTTGTATCAGAAACAGTTTGTCATTGGACAATTTTTTTTTAATCTAACTCAATGAATCCCATACAGAATTAAGTCACTTTCCATTTATATATATCATGTGGAATCTGTTGGGGATCTTTTGTAATTGTCTTGGACCAAAAGTTGAAGACAGCAAAGTTAAACTGGGAACAGGCAATGTTTTTAGGAGCCCAAGGGCATCTGTAATGCTGCCCCTTTCTGGACGCTCAGGGAACAACTGTCAGAGTAAAGGAAGCAGGATGGAGGGGATGCAGCAATGGGAATCCTTTGCACCATTTTTAACACACACTGAACTGTAGCTTTCACCTTTAAAAACTGATTATCAGATTAACATAGCATGCATGTGGTGAGCAAACAGGCACAGTGCTCAGTCCATGCATGCTGAGCAATTAAAACACACACAGAAATACAAATACAGAAGATATAGGTGCAGGTAATGAATCAAAAAATAAAAAAGCCTGATCTGCCTGTTTTTATAACTTATATAAAAAATATTGAATAATCCGGGATTATCTTTTGATAAAAGGCAGTGCAGTATAAAGAAAATGACCATATGATCAGTTCAGTTTGCTAGAGACTAAATTCATCTGGAGAACGTTATCTCTCTCTCGCTCTCTTTCTCTCTCTCTCACCTGATTGGCTGTATTGATATCAATGCCATTTTTTATATGTTCCAAGGCCTTGTCCAGGTTGCCAGATCGAGCCGCTCGGAGAAAACTGTTGCCAGCATCTGCCTGAAGGAGTAGAAAAAAGGATGGGAAAAACAGGAGGGAACGATGGGTTTCAGAGAAAGTGTGAGACACGTAAAGGAAAAGAAAGGGAAATAGAAAAGGAGAGTGATTGGTTAATATTTTCAAACAAAACAACAATTACAACACCAGGGATCATACAAAGTCGGCACTTGTCCGCCAATTTTTCCCTCATTTTTCTCCTCCCTGATGCAATTTTGGATTGCAAGTTAAAAATCTGCCTCTGCGGTTTGGAGTTTGAAGGTCTGACAAGCATCTGACTGAAGAATTGCAGCAGAAACTTCAAATTGTCCCCCAATGTTATCAGCAACTCACATAAAGAGGAAATGTAACGCAAAAACAACGATGATGCTTTAAAGGAAAGGGAGAGGGGCAGAGCGAGAGGGTTCAGTGGGTCCCGGCACATTGCACGCCTAGTGTTTGTGTCTGTGTTTTGTCTGTGTCTGAGGGCTTCATGCCTCTCGCAGGCAGGCAGGAGTGCTGCTGGAACGGGATCACTCATCCGGTTCTGGGGAGGGAGAGCAGAACAGGACAAGAGGAAGAGCGAGAAGCAGTTTTGGAGAGCAACTGGGGGGGAAATGACAGGGAGTAACTGCGTCAAAACCTGGACGTTTTCCTTTATTCACATAATATCCACTCTCACTGTGCCTCCCCGCATCGCTCCATCCAATCAGATTTCTCAAAATGCTCCACAGAAATAGGTTGCAGTTGCAAATAATGGATTCATTCACTGTGCAGACCTCTCAAAATGCTACAAAACACAGTGCTTTATGCTTTGTTGGATACTGTTGTGACAGTGCTGTTGGTAGAGAGAGAGAAAGAAAGCAATAGAGAGAGAGAGAAAGGGGTTGGGGGGCTTCGGTGAAAAAACAGAAAGGATCCGCATGCCAGGAGTAGAGGCATAGCAACAAATGACACAAACCACCCTCAGCAGGACACCAGTCACACAAAACTGAGCAAAGAGAGAGATCACTTTAAAAATGAGGGACTCTGTTGGCAAGAAAACTGAAAAGTTTCAAAAGTTGCTTCCAGCTGATTGTGGCACCAAAACAACATCTGACAAGTGTGTGTTCATGTTGAAATTTACACAGTGACAAAGTATGAACTCACGAGATGAAGTGCAAGTCCTGTTCAGGCTTCTCTGTGCAAAGTCCTAAGGTTTTAAGAGAATTATTTTTCTAATGTATTTGTTTTTCCTTGCAAACAACCCAGAAGCATACCCACACAACATAAACATTTTATTTTGATCCAACAAAAAACCCACATCTGAATTAACTTTTCAAAGTTTTGATATTCATGTTTAACACCAGGGATAATAAAATACCTCAACTTGGTAAAATAAAATAACTTAATTAATCGATGACTTGATTATAATCACTTTCAACATTTTGATTTTGATTGGACACCGATGGGCAATCTACTACTAAACTTAGTAGCCTACATAAACTTTTTACTCTTTCTAGAGTAACACAGCTATAAGTATCCTGCCTAAATATACAGGCTGCTGAGCAGACAGAGCATTGTCTGCACCAACGGGCAGCTCATAGCTTGCCAACGGTAGAGTTAAAACAGTACAATGCTGTCTGGGAAACACTTCCAAATAGTTGAGATTGTTGATCTTTGAAAGTGTGGGAGCCTTGTTTCAGTCACCTGACAAGCAGTGTGCAGCTAAAGGGGCAGCTGTCCTAACAACTGGGACTTATTATTTTCTTCATGGTTGTTTTGATGGTCTCCTTTTATGTCTTCTGGTTTTCTACTGTCAGCTACAGCCCTTCAGCAAGTCTTGCCTCTGTCATTCGTCACTGCTTTCTTTTTTGAGCGTGTTGTTTCCAGTCTTCCCTTATCATGCTCTATGGTCGAATTGTTATTTTGTTGGTTAGCTTTTACTATGAGACATTATCCTGCCTGCTCCCATCTTGTTTATGGACCCTCACATTACAATAAACATGGCAACGTTTTATCTCTGTGCCACATCCAGCAGATGAAAATTTTGAAAACTCCAGACTTTCTCTGGGATCGCAGTATTAGGACTTCAATAACACAACAACCAATATTTAATTTAGTGTAAATTAAATATTGATTTAATTTATATTATACACATGAAAGTATGTAGCCTGGTAAAAACCAGCACCTTGTGCTACACTTTGCTTCTTCCTGAAGGTTTGGCTATTGAGAAATGATTTCTTCCTGGATAAGTGGACTGTGTTGACGTTAATAATTTCACCCATTTGATAACATTTGCCCAAGTGGCAAAAGCCCAGTCTCTGTTGCAAGTGAGAATGTTTTTTTGTGTGAAATTGCACAGGAAGGTTATGGCCAGGCTAGGAAATATGTAATATTACAACAAATACTGGCTGAAGCAGGTCTAGATCATGGAGGAAGTGCAGGATATCAGACTGTTTTATTTGTGTGCAGTTATTGCATGGGTCAATAACTGACCAATGCAGAGTTGCCACACACACATGACAGTCTAACGTCCTTTTTCTCAATGTCCAAATCCTCTTGTTGATGTAAAACTTACAAATTGTATGCAAAGCTTTTGTGTTTTTGTTATATTTGGTTCTTGCTGACCCTGTCATAGCAACATCCAAAACATCTTGTTCACTACAGAAACGGCAAACTGCTGAAGAAAAGAACTTGACACAATATGGATGCTCTTATGAAAAACTGGAGCGTACCTAACACCATACTGACCTCAATGTGAGCCCCTGTGCAGTCTGCAGATGTCTACACAACAGCAGCAACTCATTCTCAAAGCCCTGCAGGAAGAATTTCCCTTCATGGCAAGGACTTCCTACTGCGCACTTCTGCATTTTCATGCGTTTGTGTGATTAGCAGCTGACGTCAAGGAGGGAGTGCGTGGTGCGGCGAGATAAAGATTCAGGAGAACCACACCCATCCCGGGCTCACACATAAACAGGTGCAGCTTGCTTGTTCTATATAAAGAGACGACAGGAATGTGTGATAAAGCAACTCCTCAGGTACATTTAGCTGAATTGGATTTCAATGAATGATGCCTCCTCCTTTTCCATATCTCCCACAGAAAGTGGTTGAGCTTGAGCCTTCTGGACTGAGCAGAACCAAGCAAGCACATTAATCACACTGTTCAGAGTAGAAAGAGCAGACAATAGCCTGCGTAGAAGCGTTTTTTGGTTAACACGGGTAGCATCAAAACACAATGGCTCACAATGTGCAGCTGTCCTCAGGCTAAGACTGGTGCACAGCTTCTCATAATGAAGCTCAAAATTATCAATCAAAATTAATCTCTCGGTGTCATCCATCACAGCAAATCCTCCCAACACTCGTTATTTTTTTCCTCCGTTACGTCTATTCCCTTTCCCACCTTCATGTCTCTTACATTATTATTTCTCCTGCTCTGCTTCCTCTGCTGGTGCCGCAGCAGACAGAATGACATCACCCCTCACTAGTGTACTGCAGTGTTCTAAAAGATGCATCTGTGTGTATGCATGCACATAGAGCAATCAGTGCTCCAGACGAACGGGACAAAAATCCCTTTTTTTATGATGCTGATTTTCATTCACAATCAAGAGTTTTGAAGCAGATGTGAATGAGTCAGCCTCAGTGTGTGTGCGTGTGGGGGTGTGTGTGAGGGTGTGTGTGTGTGTGTGTGTGTTAATGCGTGAGGGGTAGAAATAAGATGAATGAGAACCCTTACACAGCTGAAAGCAGATCTTCACTATCTTGCAACTTGATCTCACATTACAAACTAGAACTTTGTGAACCAAAATGTACATTTTCAAACCATTTATTGTATAACTTCTTTCATGCAACTGGCTCTATCCAGCATTTAATGAGGATTTGATCCTTAATCTGTTTCACATTCCTTGTTGGACAAAAACAAGCTCAACAATATTGTTTCTGATGCAACTTAAATGAAAAGTTTGGGATGTTTTACCTGAATACTGGTTAGATTAGCAACAAACCAAACAAGTGATCAAAACTGGAGTTGAAATATAAGGATTTCTTTTAAAATTTGCAAACAGGTTCCAACTAAAGACATCCTTTCTTTGTGGGCACACACACAGACACTCACACATACAAACATATAAATAAACCTGGAAATTTGCTGATGTAGCACCAGGTGCAAATGATGAATAGTTAAAGTGCCATCGCAGTAAAACGAAGAAAATAAGGAGTCTACACATGTGCAGCTAGGACAAGTGTTGCTTTTCTTGTAAAACTTTATTAAACTTAAAACAAAAAAAAAAAAACTCTCCAGGCTCACACTGCCTGCGTAATGTCTTCCATTTAAACCTCCCATTACTCAATATCTAGATCTATTTTAGACTAATGATCAAGTATTTTTCATTAAGGGCAACACAAAATGCTGGCTATGGTAATGCCAGCAGAGAGCTTAACTATTTCATCGCTTTTCTTTCTGCTGACTTGCTCTTTTTACCCCCTAAAAATAGATTTTCCCCCTATTTTTACTGCTTGCAGTCCCTGCAGCTTGTTGAGGAGTTGGCAGCAGCCTGTTTGCAGCAATAGAGATGTATTTAGTTTAAAAGTCTGTCAGTGGGGATGCTCACACATAGACACAGTGAATGAGGACGGAGCTGCTAAAGATTCCACCTCAAGCCTCATCTGTCTGACTGTTCGTCTGTGGAGTGTCCCACTTTCAGTATTTACTTTCTCACAGTCCTGGGGACCCCCACTCTGCAGCCCACTGTTTGTCTCTGCCTTGCCTACAGATTGTCTCTTTATGACTGGCCCTGCTGCAGCCTCTGCGCCTCAAGATGAGATTGTCATGGGTATTATTGTTACGGTTATTGTGATCTTTTGTGAATGACAAAGAGGGTGAGAGCCATAGGGTGAAGATAGCGTTGGGCTAGACTTATAAGAATAGGATAAAGATATGGTAAGCAAATGGTGCTCTGCTGCACAGTTACACAACTGTAAGTCATTTGTTATTCTTCTTTGTTCTAGGTGCTGCATGCAATGTGAAATATATATATATATTTTAAAAATATCCATTCAACATTTTCAAACAAATATGAACCCTAAATACCATACTACTTGAACTCTAATATGAAGGAGGTTCCATACATTTATATATAATTTATTTTTGAAGTTACTGAAAACAGAGAACAAAAATGTTTTTAGTAGTGATATGTATTCTTTATATGCTTTCAAAAGAGACTTCAATCTCACAAAGCTAAACAATAAAGAGTATTACAAGTGACACATGCTTTATTTTTAAGAAAAAAAAATATATATATTTCATGCTTGGCATATACGAGAAACATTTTGTGATTTTGGTCATTTAGAATAATTAAAATCTTCATACATGTTAATATTAGTAGATTGCTGATTCTTTCTGAATGCTGAAATGTTCCATGTTTTCAGGTAAGTTAAAGATTTTTTCATATTTTGGTAGAGCTAAGTTTATAGTTTATAGTTATATTTTCTTTTGCATGCATGGTACTTCTGGAAGAAAATAAAATGTACTTCATGAGTGACCAAACCAAAGTTGAATCCGATGGAAAGTCTGTGAAGGGAGCTAAAAATTAGGTCATGTTGATTTCATCACCAAAGATAAATCATCCAGAAACCCATGGAAACATGCAAACGGCGTGTCAACAATTACAAGAAAGGTTTGTTTGCCATGTTGCCCAAGATTCTTTGGGCATAAAAAAGGGTATAAACAATTTAACATTAATTTATTAATGAAACGTAAAGAAAAATGTTTTTAATCAGTTGATACTCAATTTACAATGTTCCAGAAAATAAATGAAACAGACAAGTGATAAAACAAACTTCTTAGTGGAAATGAATTTTAAATCTATATATTGCAGGGCTGGGAACAATTTGGGGCTAAAGTAAACAACGCTAAAGTCATCATGGAAAGCTGAATATATTTTTTCCTGTTTTACACATTTTTCCATACCATGAATAGTTCCTTGATGTCTCAGCTGTCTTATTAGACTAAAAATGGAGGTGAAAATGTTGGATGCAGAGAATGATACAAAAAATCTGGTACTTCTTTCCCTGAAATCTCCTGGGTCTAATGAACTCAATTTATTCCATCCATTTTGCTACTATTTCAAACCTACATCTTAAAACCACCATTTGTTTCTTTCTAAAACAGGAACACCATATATTGCAACAACATTGTCTGTTTTTCATCCAACAATTTGGGTCAATATTTGCTAGCGATCTGCATTATTTCTCTATGTTTTATGGCACATCGACGCTCCTAGAATCCATGAGCTACAATGGAGCAAATCTTGTTAAACACATAAAGTTAGTCTTAAGGAGGCTTAATTGCTCCCTACTGTTTTTGTTTGTTTACTTTTTACTATTTGCCAAAAATAGGAAAAACAGGGTTCAGAGCTGACTGAACTGAATAACATTTACCTTCAGACAAAGGCTGTATTTCCAGGAGTTGCATCATGAACATCACTGTAAAACCTGATTAACCTTCCCTGTACAATAAAAGACACAAAATAAGCACTAGACCCTTGTGGGTATCCACCCTATTTTGCCTGGGCTCAGTAAGTCAAACAGTCTATACACTTTAAACTGAAAACTTCTCATTAACTGACCCAGTAATCATTTTGTTGACCTCCTGTTTGCTTACCACAGCTAATCCTGGCTGACATCATTCAATCTGAACATCAAACAGACGTCCGAATGAAGCCAAAAACAAGATTAAAGAGCAAAACACACCATGATAAACACCCAAATGTAGACGCACTTACACTAATCTTTGATGCACATGCACCACAGGATCCTCCCAAGCAACCAACCCCGCTGAGGAACTCCTACTAAAATGTGCCTAAATACGCAGCATATTGACAGGCGGCATGTGCAGATGATAGTTTATGACTGAAAACAAGAACAAGTTGAAAAGAATGGCTATTGTGGACAGAAGGCAAACAAAAATGGCTTTTTGCAAACTGAGCACAAACAGACATAGGCCATGTCTTGAATAGTAACCAAGTGCATAATGAGCTGATAGCATTATCATTTAAATATTAGAGAGCAAGAAAACAGAAACAGATTTGAGCTTGGAAGTTAGAAAAAGTTCATTACCAACACAGAGATGGTTACAGGTGCAGTAAATCTGAGAAAAAAATGTTACAATTTTCTGAAAACAAGTCAGAATGAAAAGATTAGAGCTGGAGAGAGTTACACAGCACAACGAGTGAGAAAGTAAGAGGAGGTTGAGTCAGGCTAGAAAAAGAGGATCATGAGGCGGCGGATGGCAGAGTGTGCGGTACTCACTCCAAAAGTGACGGTCTTGACTGGCATCCCTGTTGGCCCTCCACTCTCCCTTTCTCAAGTTTTCTGTTTCTCTCAGAAACACAGCTGTCTTTTCTGTGGCCCCCTGCGAGTGCTGCGATACAGGACACGCAGACCCCCATCCACCATAAACACACACATTCATGGCCAGACAAACACACACACACTTGACTAGGCATGGTGGGTGGAGAGACAGGAGAGGGTGGGGGCTCAGTGGATGGGGGACCAGGGGTTTATCTCTAGAGGAATGTTGCCTGTATCTAAAGACACACATTTAACACACAGCTTAAAAACAAGCAGATCTCCCAATGAGGTCCTGAAGACATCCATGCCTCTTCTTTGCTATTTTTTTTAAATATTCACTCGTTCACCTAGAAGTTTTTCCCTGCTCTTTCTTCCTCTCCTACCTTTCTTCCACCTCTACGTCCCTCTAAACTTTCTCCCTCCTCTCTCCTGTCCCTCCTTCTTCCAGTGTGTCACGCCCATCTCTGTGTCTCCTGTATGTTTTGTGACAGCCAGACAATCCATTTTTTCCACGGACCAGGTCGCACCAGAATGGCGAAGAGTTACTGTGGCGAATGGGTGTGGTTTTTCTTTTTTTTTTTTTTAAACCAAGCGGCTCTGCTTCAGTCAGTGAGGTGACTTACAGTGACAAAGCGCCTAGCAGTGGTGATGGTAGAGGGTACGGGGGGTTCCTGCCACCGCCCAGTTACAATAGGCCAGACACATGGGGGTATGGATGGGGTGGGGGGGAGCCTCTGAAAAGGCCCTGCCTCTTTTAATAAACCGTCCGTCATTCCTCGCTTGAAAAGGCCCCTTTTCTCTGGCTCTCCCCTCCGCTCTCCCTCTCCTGGCTAAATGCTGGGAAAAGCACATCGCTGCCAAAACCATGCAGAGAGATAAATGCTAGCAGGAGAGAGAAAGGAGGGGGGGGGGGGGAAACAAAAAAGAAAGCTATATGCTACTCAATGCCACTAGGCCGTGACCTGCGCAAAAACATCACATGGGAATGACTGTCCTGTCCACAGCACTTAGTTTGGAGAGTGATGAGAGCTCAGCAAAGAAAGAGTGAGGAGCAGGGTACCATGGACGCTAATGTGCATGAAGAGATGACAAATTATCCTGTGGTCCTCAGTGAAAGGGGAAGAAAATCATGTCAAAAATGTCCTTTTGCCGACCCTGTTGAGATGAACTGAACTCGCAACAAAATATGGAAGGGCACCCTAAAGTTAAAGTTAACATATAACTTGTCTCCGAATGCAATTAATTTTCTTTGTTGGAAGACTTTGTTGTGGCTGCTGCTCTGGAAGTTGAATGAATCTAATGCTAAAATGAAAGGAGGTTCTGGCTCAGTACCATGACTCCTTCAATTAGCATCAGCAAGAGTCTTAGGAGAAGTCCAGAAACCAAAACCTAGCTTAGCATCACTGAGTGTGAAGGTGCTCAGCACAACTATGGAACAAGTGTGGTGCCTTACAAGTGAATTATTTCCCCAAAAACCTTTTCACATTTTGCCAATATTTGTGGTATAAGGCAGATCTTGTGAGAAAATACTTTGTGGAACCACCTATTCATTGCAATTTCAGCTGCATCTCGTTTGGTGGTATGTCTGTATTAACGTTTCACATCTATTCATTCATTTTTGTGAAACAGTTCGAGCTCAGATTGAACAGATACTGTCCTTCAACATCGGTTTTAAAGTCATCACAGATTATATGGAGCCGCCACCACAGGTCCAAGTCTTCCCATCCATCTTCGAGTTAACTAACATTTTTTCCATGTCTTGCAGAAGAAAAGCATCTCCACAGAATGACTTTGGCAGAATCTCATGTCACTATGACGATGGCGTTTTCAGGTTACGGTGCTGCGTTAAGTTTTTCACAAGTAGGAGAAAATTAATGTTCAATTTTGTGGTTATCTGAGCACCTTCTTACAGTTCTTTTTTTTTTTTTTGTACTTTCTACAAGGTCTGTGCCAAATTGAATGATTTAAAGTATATTTCTGGGATAAAGGGCTGTTCTGGTGGCAGCAGGTGATAGAGCAGGTTGGTCCAGATTCTTGATTCGAACCTTCCCCACTTACCCTCCCCAATGAGGAGGATAACTCGGTATTGTCTTCTATTGTTTCCCCTGAAAGTGTAGAAATCTCCATTTCATGTTAGAGACTAAAAATGTATTAATCAGTAAAAAGGAAAGGAAGAACAGAGAGATAGAATCACAAAAACAAGCAATGGCAATAAAGTAAAACCCTTTCCCTCTGAACATATTCTGTAGTTTTCTTTAGAGAATTAGGTGTGAGAAGCATTGAGCTGGACTAAATCTCCTGTCATTGTGAGGGTTTAAACTGTACCGTTCATCATGTACATTGTCAGAAAGAACACCGATCAGAGCAATTCAGATCATTATAGAGAGTCGGCCTCACTCTGATTTTGAAGCGGGGTTGATTTAGGTTTGACTCAGACTTGTCCTCTGCACCCTGTATCAAGCTGCCCTTGTTATCAGAATAAAAGCCTGTAGCCATCCACACATGCTGCTTGTGGTAGTTTATTGCCCATGACCTGATGGCTCAGAGAACAGAGAAAAAAAAGGGAGAAAAATCAACACCAAAAGCTGTTAACCGCCTTTTCCCAACTTATTTCTTGTCTATCCTCACAAATCACTGCATTTGTTTACTTTTATTTATTTTTTGACAAAAACTGTTGCGTTTATGTCAGCAGTTTCTAGTAAATGCCCCTCTGCTGGCACTGTGATGCTCTGCAGTTCTGTCCTGCAGCATCTTTGAGAAGCGTATAGGGCTGGGCCGATTATGTGGCCCCACTGCAAACCTTTCATTTGCGCACATAAACACTCATCCTGTGCCTCATCCCATTTTTCAGCTCCTCTTCAGAAAACGTAAGCCTGCTTGGCCCCAGAACTGCCAGTGGAGCCATTTAAATAAGCATTAAAAGAAGTGAGAATTAGAAACGCCTTCTCTCTGCAAACAGATTACATTTTATCTGTCAGAGCACACAGGAGTCACGCCTACAGATCATGCACAGAGAACCTGCAAGTGTCTCTGCAGATGCATGTGCACCTCGACATAGCAAAGCCAGATAAACCTGTAGAAGACGAAAGCAGCAAGTTAGAAAAAAAATGAACTGATGAAGGTGAAGAGCAGGAAAGATGAAGGCAATAGAAAACGACAGCAGCAATACGTCAACCCGGGACCAGACCCCCATTAATCTTCATAAGTGGAGAAGACAGTAGGTGGATATCCAGAGTGAGGGAGGGTCAAAATCATACAGAAGTGGACAGATTTTGTCACAGATTCCATAAATTAAAATAAAGAGTTTATACATCAGCAACATCTGTGCTGATGTCTGGATCAGGCAGAACTCCTGCAGCTAAATCATAATTCAAGCAGTCTGGTTAAGATATGCATAAAATATGAAGTTGTTGAAGACTTCAAATTGTACTCAGAAGAAATGAATAATTACAAAATACCAGATGTATTCGTGCTCAGTGGGACATGATTTACTTCGATTGTCCACAAAAAAATTAAGCTGCATGAATAAAGCATAATATTCAAAATGGAGCTAATTATTCTTCCATCCTCTCTTTGTTTTTTGTTGGAGGGACTTTGACTGTGAATATTTAGACCCACTTAATCCCAGCGAACCATTGTTGTTCTCAAAAAATGAAAAATGTTTTTTTTTTTAAATGGAATAATTTCTCTAAAATTGAGATACATAAAATGTCTTTAAAATGTCACTGACATTCAGGTGAAATGGCAGAAATCCTTTTGTTTGATCTGTTATAGTGTCTTTCTAATACAGAGCGTGAATGTCTTTTAGAAAACGAAGGCACTTTCAGAAATGCATTTCTCCCAGTGCAACACAAGCCTGTAATCGAACTGCAGCGAAGCAAACAGGAGCCAGGTGGAAAACTAAAGAGAAAAACTGATTAATTCACAACAAAGCAGAAAGTCTTGATGTCCTGATCCTGGCAGCTGTGGTGATAGAGAAACAGTCCTGGAGAATGACCTGTGACTCAGGTGATGTATGGACAATATCTTCTGTTCTTTTCACAAAGAACAACGACAGCATGGCGGCAACTTCATCTGCTCAGCTTTACTGACTCAGACTTTCTACTGCCACAACTCTTAAATAGCAGATAAATACATACTTTATGTGTCTGCAGTTTTTGCCCAGACCACCAGACTTTCATATACGAGACTGACGTGTTTACAACGATGAGCAATTTAAGAAGACGCTCTTATCAATCTGTTCCAGCTCACCCTAAATAAAGTGTTGTAGGTATTTCTTCAATCATTTAATTAAATGAGATTATTTTAATGCTGCCTCACACACAAACATCCACACACACACACACACACACCGTCAGAGACAGCTTCTTTTCATTTCACACACCACACGCATTCACCTATGCTGTTCTGCATGCAGATGCAAACACACACTCGACATACACACCTATGCAGCTCACAGCAACCTTCCATGTGCAAGCATACAGTTCTGGCAGCAGTATACTCAAACTGAATTTTGCTGCACATTTTGACAGGAGCAAAGATTGGTGCAAAAGTTACTCAAGGTGGGGTGGCTGAATTAAAAACTGGACAACAAATTTATTGTCTTGGAAATAAAAACCTTCCCCATTAAGACTACACCCCAATAAGTGTTGCATTAATGTTCAACAGTGGATATAAAAGGTGTAAAAATTTAGGTTTGAATTAGAAGAGGTTGTGTTTTAGACCATGATAACATTTTTCAAAACATTTTTGTCCCTGTTGTTTTTAGAAATGGAGCGCTAAAACAAAACCATTTCCTGTCAACATAAAAAAAATAAAAAAAAAAAAAAAAAAAACATAATTTTTTTATTTAAGACCTTCCAAAGCTGATCTGGCCAGATGGAACAAAAAGTAAATTTGATGCCACACAACACTGAACTTTACCAAAAGAACACCATACCCCATCGTGAAACAATCAGACGTTTCAGTGATACCTTATATTCAGATTTCTATCAGACTCCAAAAGGTTTTGAGTCCAAGCTGACTGAAATTTGAAACTGTAACTTTACCCACCTTTACAAAAAATAATGACACTGAAAAAAAAACTAAGCTCAGAGCATTATGCTTCCATCACCATCTTTCACTTGCAAAGTGGTTTTTGTTTAATGATTTGCTGCATTCTTACCAAACATCCCTTCTGCTGACCGACACCATTAGACAATGAGAATCTTTTCCTCCTTTTAAACTTCACTGCAAACTATGACTTTGGCTTAAAGATGTAAATCTTGTTAGCTGAGCTGACTCTGATTTCAGGTAATCATATTCATTAAAGCGGACTGAAGATGTGAATTCGATAAGACTCACTGCTGTATCATAAGGTCCTTAAAATGTATTAAATTTAGGATGTGCAGACTAAAGAAACCGGGTTTTGTTTTAAATTTTCTCCCAACAGAGTTGTTTTTCATCTGAATAGATCAGGGAGCATTTTTAAACTGATTTATCATGGTCTCACTTTCTTTGCTTCTGAACACTTTCTAAAATGAACCTACACTATTTTCATCGCCATCCACTTTCCTCTGATACATAATTACATCCTAAATCTTTATTTACAACATATTTATCAAATTTTTTTGGAATAAAAACTATCAATTGCTACATATAAAGATCTTTTACACCACAACTAATCTAGGTGGGCAATAGATTCCCTTTTTGTTTTAATGAAGAATCCATATATTTATGTATCACATGAGGACATACAGCTTTCCTTCTCCAATCTCGGTTTTGTATCATTTCTAAATGTTGCGCATATTAGTGCCTGAGTTAACCAGGGGATTCATTAAGACCTTTCTTTTGGGCACTAGGTGGGTATCCTCTCAGGGTTCAGAAACTATTTCTGTTCCTGCGGCTGCATGGACCTTTCTAAACCTGCAGCACTGAACAGATCATCCATCAAATGAAGACGCTTCTTTACGCCTTGCAGTTTAACTGGCATTTTCTTTTGGAGTATACTTCCACCTTTACCATGCACTCCTGCGCAGTCATCAAAAACACATGCACATGCACGCATGCATGCACATAGATCATCGCTCAGTCTCTCTCTTTTCATCCAGTGAACATTTGCACACAAAGAAAAACCCAAAGATGATATCCAAAGTGCCCCTGGATTTCAGTGGAAAAAGCAAAGCAAAGTAAAATAGCTGCTTTAAATAAAAAAAAATGAACAAAAACAGAAGACAAAGCTAATGTTAATTAATCTAAATAATAAGTAATGTGTAAACCTGAGTGAGAAAAGTGTAGTATCTCAACAGGGAAAAGATTAATCATATTTGGAAAAGTAAACAAAAAACTGGAGTCAATAAACTGCTAATAGTTTCTTATTAAGTGAGATGATGATTAAACTGTGTGAAAGTTAGAGTTTTTCTTTTAAATAGTGATGTTTTATCCTGGAATAGCTTCCATTAATAAAAACGTTTTATTTTTTCACAGTTCTTGTAACTGATTACTAAATTTGAATGTCTATAAGAATGAAACACTGCGAGAGTAAAATTTATTTAAACACTTTATTTATTCTTTCTCAAATGTAAACTTAAACCAAATCTTTTTAAGGCAATATATATCTACTCAATATAATAAAGCTTAAATTGGTTTTTATGAAATAAGCTTGTAGATCAAAATTGCTCCCATGTTGCATCTCTCTGCTGAAAAAAGCCACAAAAGATGAGTTAGTTTGTAAAGGGTCAGCAGGATGAGGAGAGCCCAGTTTTCATGAACTCTTACTAAAGTTGGTATAAAGCCAACTATGTCACTATTACAATAATACGCCATTCTCATGTTGGCAGCAAACATTTAATCTGAATTTTGTAAAGCTGGTATCAGCAACCCTTAGAAAGAAAAAAAAATGAGTTACAATATTTCAATATGGCGTGGCCTTTCACATGTAAATTGCCCTCTGCTCCCCTAGCCGAGACAAATTACAGCCAAATGCTGGTGGCTGGATGTGAATGGGCTTCCTAATGTAGTTTGCATCTACAGTTGGCGGGGGAGCAGCTGCAAAAGAAAAACTGAGACGAAGGAGAATTTATATGACAGAGCAGAGTGTGACAGTTTGCTTTTTTTCCTCCCCAGACCGGGTCCACTGTGCAGACGCACTGTGACGAATGGGGCTCAGCTCCCAGAGCGTCTGTCTCTGAGGACTCACTGAGGGGTAATTAGAGCTGAGGGGTGATAAGGGATATTCTCCAGGCCCCCTAAAACCATTGATGGCGGGAAAAGGGGACAAGACCTTTACACACACCTCTGACATCTCATTGATGCGAGACACAGGAGTGGGTGGAGCAGGGTTTGATGAAACGTTATGTTTTTGTATGAAATACATCAGCCCTCAGGGAAAGTCATGATTGGTTTTACGAGTTTAAAGCCACCAGTGAGTATAAAACCACTTGATGGTTTTGATTTCAGTTTAAAGACGAAACTTGGAGTTTTGTTACTTCAGAATGCCTGGTTTTATCTTGGGATTTTAGATTTAAGTTTGGGATCACAATTTATATTTTCAGTTTCAAACTGAATCCTTTAGTAGCAAATCTTAAAGATCCTTTGGACTTGTTTTCAGACACTGTCATACTTCTTCAGCTCTTCCTGGACAATCGGTGGAGCTCTTTAATCAAAGAACACTTTTTGACTCTTTGCTCTACCGGGAAGAAAAAAATAAATCTACATCAATCAGTTCTCCAAAAAGTGGTTATAATTTTGCAGCTGCAGCTAAAAAGTAAAGAATGGACCAATTTCGGAACTTTTTTAGATAAACTACATTATTTCCTACAGCTGTGATTCATTTAAATCTCTCTCTCTAAAGCTAGCACATGTAAAAAAAACAACAAAAAAACTGTTTGGCAATTGAAGTCTAGTCTAAGTAATTGTGTGTGCAACATTATACTCAAATTCACATGTTAGTGTCGTTTGTGATTTTTAAGAACTTTGAATTTAAATAGGCTGTTCTTCAATTGAGGAACTTACACTGTGTCTTGTTGTGGTGATATTAAACATTATATTTGACAATTATGAGGATCTATACATAAAGACAATTGTTGCTTTTTAATTCTGAAATGAAGTTATGTTAATCATACTTTTAATTTTGTCAAACCTTTATTAAACAGAACCCAAACTTTTCCCACCAAAAGCTGGAGGTCTTGACCCTCAAAGCTAAAAGCCACTGCAGTGTTGACCGCGCACAGCCTGCTACCCAGGTGTCACCATCCAGGCACAAGATAGAGGAAGACAGCATAAAATCTTTAAAACATTATCAATAACCAATGTCGATCAAAAAAATCCAAACCTTTTATTTACAAGTCAGCGTTTTAGTCCATTTTGTTTTGTCAAGTCATACATTTCATCCTGATCAAATTCTTTGATTTATTATTTGAAAAAATTTAAAGACAGTTTGCAGACATTTTGAGCAACCTACAATCAAAAAAGGAAACATGCATAAAAACATTGTAAATATGCATGTATAATGTGACAAAAGTCAGATGGTATAGGTGACCTTTATGGATTTTTGAGTTCTTGAATAATTAATGATTAATGTGTGCAAACTGGTGAAGTGAATTTATAAGTGCTTCACTTTGTACAGGAGTAAATTCATTTATATTCAGCACAAACAGAACTTTGTACTTCTTATAAGTGGAATCCTGCATGACACTCAATGGTAAGATAATGAGTGTCTCTATATATTGTTTATGTCTGGATAATAAACATCCTGATCAAATTCTTTGATTTATTATTTGAAAAAATAATAAACTTTTTAAAAGTGATTAAATTCCATGAATTTTCAGTTTGTCTGACTTGTCTGACAACAAGTCAGACAAACTCATCCTTCTCCCATCCACATCCCTCAGTTTAGCTGACTTAAGTAATTTAAAACTGACTTTAAAATGTATAAGTTGGTGGTATACACCTATATTTAAGCAGCTATTAACCATCCACCTTTATAAACACTGGCAAAATTGTCTCAGCTGAATTTAAACTTCCATGTTATCAAGCCAAGTGCTGATAACATTCCTCCAGGCTTCTAGCTGCATAAATTTGTTCCAGCAGCTGCAAGTCCTTATTCTACTTGAACTCCATCTAAACTCAATGAGACATTTGGATTTTGCAAATGTCTGCAAAAGGATCACAGATGAGAGCGTTCATGTGGTTGTTTTGTTTTGGACTCAGCTGATCAGGTCGACTGATGCAGTCATCATTTTGACTCGTTTATAGTAACACTAAGGTTTGTTTTTTCCCCTCATACTACTGTCCAATCATGTAATTACTGCTGCCATTAACTATTTTAGTGTTTCCACCAATTTTGCTCTTTTTATGAAACCACTTTTATCCTAATATTTTGGTGCTGTCACCTTCCTGAAGTAGCAGCAAGTTATTGCTGTTACAATAACTTCTACGCTTCCCTGTTTCTCTCCTAGAGCTTAAAGGAACAGCAACAACTGCTGTTAACTGTTTGTTAACTAATGTAGGCAGTAATCCTGGAGTAGCATGTCTATTTTTTCTATATCTGCTTGGTGTTTCCAAAACAGTCAGATGGCTCCTCTCACCAAGCTGGGTTCTGCTGGGAGTTTGTTCATGTTAAATGAAAATTGTTCCTTCCCACTTTCACCATGAACTTGCTCAGCATGTGGCAAAGTCAGTGACCAACCCTAACCAGTTGGGCTTCATCAGACATGTAACTTTTTGGCATTACAGACTAAAGTTTGATATGATGAAATTTGTTGTGAAGTGGTGCAACATAAATAAAATAATTTGAATTGTGAAAGTGTAGACAGTTAAAATAAGCTAATGGAGTGTTGTATCCAACAGGCATAACATTTTCATTGTTAGATGTTTTAAGTTGCTAAATCCAGCCTAATTTGTGACATCTCTAAATTTATGAGAACTATTGAGTTTAAAAATTAAAAACTATATTTGTCTGTTGTTTGTTCTGTACCTCAAAACTAACCTAAAAGAAAAAAGAAACAAAGCAAATAAAATAAAATTTTAAAAAGTTGTAAGCCACATATTATTCAGATTTCTATCTCTTGCGAAAAATACACTTTATTTGTTGTTATTTGTCTGATATAATGCAAATATAGATAAGCAACCTGCAAACTGAAGGATCTCCAGGCTTCACTGTTTGCTGGGGCTGAAAAAGACAAGCAAGTGCGGCTGGGCTCTTTGGGATTGTGTCACCTTTTCTCTCCGTCTCTGTATTCTGGGCACAAACACGATGTTTGCAAGTCTCCTCTGCCTCCCAGCATTCATTTAGCCCTTTCCAAAATGTCACAAAAGCAAACTGTCATGTAAATTATGTTATAGCCCTATAATTAAAGGATGACATGCATATTTGCAGTCCTGGCAGGTGAAAGAAAAATAAAAAAGTAGAAATATCATCTTTCAAGCACTCATACAGAAGATAAAACTGAATTCAAAACAAAATCAATTGTTCAGTGCATTGGCATTCAAAGGCATCCAGGGGAAAGACTCCATATTGTTGTAAAGTACGTTCGGGGCTTTTGGAAGATGGTTTACACTCTCGCTTTCCTTCCATTTGTATCCATTCTGTGTTAAATCTGTTCCCCTCATCATCTTCACCCATTTTTTAAAGCATTCTCTGCTCTTCCAAAAGCTGTGCTGAAGACAAACCCAATGATGCTCCAGAGTGATTGGGAGCAATATGGAGCTCAGGAGATAAGGTTTAGGAATTTGGCTTGAGAGCAAAGGGAGGAGCTGGGATCTGAAGGGAAATCATGGGGGCAAGAGTCATCTGGGACAAGTTTCCCTGGGAGCTTTATTGGACTTAGATGATCTCTCCTCCAACAATTGATGCTGGACTCAAGATCATCTATTGTACATGTGCAATAAAAACCCTTTGGTCAACCTATCCCAGACTGTTTAAACAGATAAAAACCGACAAAACACAGGCACAGCAAGTGACAGGTTCATGGGAAGTACGCACGGCCACAATACACAACACCGACACATCAAAGGCACAAGCAATGGCAGGCATCAACATTACTCCACAGGGACATCACAGCTAAACAGACACAGAAGGCAGCACAGACAGAAATACAGACGGGCGTGCAAATCAAACTTTGTGCTAATAAACAGAGATAAAGCATGCAGGAAGGAAACAAAGCATGCACACACACTCACTGATAAAATAATCATCTCACAAACACAACCTTTCACTCTCTCTCTCTTTCCCACAAACACTCTAAGTTGTGACTTAACCCTAAACACAAACACAGAATGACACAAGCATATTTTGTAAATCAGAAGAACCCACAGGAAATATACTTCAACTGTTGTCTTACACTAAATAATAATAACTACATGTTACAGACATAGGCAACACTTGCATCTACAAACTATACCTAGGTTGGAGTATATTTTACCCGTGGACTCTTTCCTTGCAATATGCTCGTCCATTTTGAGAAAAATCAAAGACATCAAAATAGATATTTACAATATACAAATAGACACTAATGTGTAATTATGTGAAACAAAAACGAAAGAAAACATACAAACCAAAAAAATAAATTAATTAAACTTAAATTAAACTCAGCGAGTTAGTATGAAATTTCAAGCAAGGACGGGAACAAAGAAAAAGGTCCAGCCTGATCCAACGACACCTGACTGAATCAGCTCACAGCACAACAGCAACACTAGAAATTTAAAGGAACCAGAACTACAATACCAGAAGCAAAACACAACAAAAACGAGATAATAAAGATACAAAACAACAACAACAGCAAAAGTGACACAAACTACAAGTGACAGGGTGATTATAGATACTTAATATATGAATATATATATATATATATATAAAATACATAGAAAGAGACAGGAAAATCCAGAGATACGTGTTGCTGGTATTTACTTCATCATCATAGTGCCATACTCCTTGGCCATCCGGCATCTCAGAGCTCACACTACTGTCCTGATCGATTAGCCAGCGATGCACGGCGTGGGCCTAAAAGGACACACGACATAGAGACAGAGCCCAGTTAATTGCAACAGGGAGCAGCAGCGATGAGGAGAAAGAAAAGAAAGAAGAGGAGAAAGCGGCGGCAGCAGCAGAGTGGACAGAGAGCAATGTTAGATGGTGGAGCAGATTCAGAGGAACAGGTGAAAATTAAAACAGAAACAGCAAAAATCAAGAGGAAGAACGAGCTAAAGAGCAGGAAATAAAAACCTTCCCAACCCTTTCCCACCCCATCATTACTGCCATCCGTCTAAAATAAGAACCCCCTGGTGGAAACATGGTAGCTTAAAATGGGCGGAATGGACACAATGGAGGACAACACGAGGACATTATGATCATGGTAATGGACAAGAATGTGTTTGTTTTGTTTGTTTTTCTTCAGCTGTGTCACATCGGGGTGAACTGGGATTTCCTTTTACAAACCTGGCAACATTTAGACATCAATGTAGTGTACTTACCTCAAATTTTCACAAAGAAACAAACAACTAGTTGTGTGCAGCAAAAACTGCAACACATAGAAAATAACATTTGTCACATCATGAAAAGGAAACATACAGACACCAAACGTCATAAATATCGTCAGAAATGTTTCAAAGAAAGTGTTTTTTCAGACTACAGTCATTAAAGTGAATTCACAGCCAGTGCTGTAGAAAAGCTGGAAAACAACTAAAATTGTTTAATATCAATAAAAGTTCAATTAAAAATGTCAACGTGAAGTGCAGCAATGTAAAAAACTATGTCAAATGAAGCTTTCTGTAATACTGGGTGTATCACTACTGTGATATTTTACACATAACTACTTGATAATGCAGTAACTTTATTGATCTATGATACTTCCTATGATGTATGAAGAAATGCCTGCAGTACTGTCACCAGCTTGGCTGCACATTGCTTTGGGGTAGCATGGCATTTGTTCAAAGTCAGCCAACGTGTTTGTGTTGGTCATTGTTACCAACAAAACACTCAAGCTGATCCCACAAGAGTTCAATTGGAGTTGAGATCCAGACAACAGGGGGGTCATTCCAGCCGCTCTTAGATTCTGGAGGTTGTATTTTGATAAACCACAAACGAAGGGCTTATTTTCATCTTGGATTAAGAGTCAAAATATGACACTGCAACTGTTTCCAGAATTTCATCTGGATATTTCTATGCATTGAGATTTCCTATGATGATGAAGAGTCTTTTTTTTTCCAGTGTGGGGAGATGCTGCCCCACATTATCACACAGTCTCCACCGGGAAGATTTTGGCATTTGGCAGAAAGAACTTCAGGTTTTTCATGAGTACAACCCACATATTTGACTCTGCTGCTCAACTCAGAACCTTTAGGGCAAAGTATGAATATTTTTACTTGGTATATTCTCCATTTGTTTGTATCAAGTAGATTTCACTGAGAAAACTCTGCACGGGTTTAAAAATGTGCCAGTATTCAAGTGTGAAAACAAAACAATGCTCTCTCACACACCCTCCCAACAAGGATCACCCAAGATTTATCAGTATGTGACACCTGCATCTCCCACTTCTTCCACCAGACAGACAAACAGCAAAGTCTGCTCCAACTCCCTTGTCTGTGATTCGGATCAAACTGCAGCCAGCTCCGGTACCGGTCACCCTGAAACACACATGCAGCCGCACGCTCACACACACCACCAGCTCCATCTGTTACTCTCAACTGTTGTTGTGTCAGCACCAAAACAACCGAACACAGCTCCTTTTGTGACGCCCGCTGCCTCCTCTGCGACAGAAATACTTGTCAAGATTTGAGGAAGGGGGTGAAATCGCAGAATCTAGGGATTAATTATCCTGTCACGGCTGCTATGACACATTTTCCATTTACTATGCGCAAGCAGTTTTACAGTATACACTGTGTTTCTATGATGCAAGCTGTCAAAGCATTGACCATTTAGCACTTTAGCTGTTGACCAAGTGCGATGGCCGGAGGTTACAAACCATGACCAGAGAAGGTGATGTTACATAGCTTCACATTCGATGACCATAAACATGGTAAGTCCATTTGTATGAGGCGTCAATTCACAAGGCAATTCAACATGCTACAGAGAAAAATAAAGGAACAGTAGTAATGAAAAGTACATTATGGTATGAAAGTAGAAGAGTAACAGCAACACTGAAGTAAAAAGAAAAATGTTAAAGTGAAAATAAAACAGTTAAGTCAGCTCTAAGTTATAAAAATGAGCTGATAATAATTTTTTTTTATATTAAAGCTGCAAAAAACAATGTTTTCAGTCCTAATTTAAGGGCATCAATTCAGTTGCTATTATGGACAGGATTAGTTGGTGACTGTAGAGAACTATGGACAAGTGATTCAACAGGAACATAAAGCTTTGTGGCATCAGAATATGTATTGTAGGAGATGTTGCAGCCCTCCACAATCTGAGGAAGAGGGAGTATGTGGACACAAAATTTGTTCTCTCAAACACAATGTAGTTCTGGTCCTGAACCAGCATAGCACAGTCTATCCGTACGTATCTTACGATCAACTGTTTCAGTGGCAGCGCTGAAACAGAAGCCCTCTAAATAATGTTTATTTATCGCAACACTTTGAAAACACAATAACCAATTTACTGAGCCACAGTACTTTGATTAAGTGCCGACCCATTCGGGCTATGCGCCGCCTCTCGCCCAACGACTGAAGACAGAGATGGAAGAAGCAAGATTTCACTGACGGCGCACAGCCTCCTGTATCACGATGCAGGCATGTGAATACAGATCCTGGTAAAGCAATAAAGACTGCAAAAAAGAGACACTAATATAAATGGAGTCAACTCAAGGGTACAGTGAATCAGACAACGACAGCAGAGGCCTGTGTCTCAGTAATAAACCAGCATAGTGGGGTGACTAAATTGCAACAACAAATGGCGATAAAACTCCTACTGGATGCTTTTTATCTTTCTAGATTTTCCTATCAAATGTTGATTTAACATTGGCTTCATTTTCTAGGATACCTGCAGTAACGCGAAGTAATGTTGCTGGAAATCGAGTTGTGTTGTTTGTGCTAATACGTCCGCGTTTGTGGGTCGCTGTACGGATGTGAAGAACAGGGGCGTCACCCGCAGAGTTTGTGGTAAGCTACAGAGCGTGTCAGCTTATAGGAATAATTGGATTAAGTAGCAGACGGTTTGTGATGACAGGGAGAGTGGGGTAAGGAAAGGACTATGGGATGAAGACGAAGAGGAGAAAAGGGGGAGGCAGACTGAAGCACCAGGGGGGAAAGGGGTGCTGATAAGTCTAACAAGCCATTTGCTCTGGAGCATCAGAGGGCCTGGGGATGGTGAGCAGACACACAGGGACTCCGATCGTTACACTTTGGATGAAAAGGATTAGAGAATAAGACAATTCTCTCGACAACTAACATTAAACCAATCAGCAGCTTTATGGCATTTAGTTTTTAAGAATGCTGCAGGACAAATGAAAGATCATTCTGCTTGATCATCTGTGTAGTGAAATCACTTTTGTGTTAAATATTCCAGCAGCTTGTCATTAACAGTAAAGTTACTGACAGCACTGAGTATAAAAGTGAATAAAGGAGTGAAAAGCCAAAAGACTAAAAGTCACATTGGGTGTGAAAAACACCTTTTAAAGAATAATTACAGAGCAATGCAAGTCAAAAGTGACAGGGATGAAACAGGACATTTAGTCACATGTTGTTAGCTACCTTTTTTTTCTGGGAGAGTTTGGGGAGTTTGACATCAAGCATGTAGTTTTAAATGACAAAAAATTTTAAAATTCAAGAATAAACTTAAAGACAAGCTTAGAAGAAAACTCTTTCTATAATTCGTATTGGTAAAGATCAATAAGGATGTCAAGAATTATCAGCTAAAGATCACAGTGGCCAAATTTGCCTTCATTTAATATCCAGAATATTCACAGTAGAGATGCTCCAGCTAGAGAAATCGTAGCCATTTAACAAGCTTTAGTCACCCATCCTTTCTTTGAGCTTTAAAACTTCTGTGCTTCATGTTTCAACACCTCTCTAATATTGAAATTTGCTAAAACAGGTCAGACATTCAAATAACTCATAAAACTGTTTTCTGCAAACAAATGACGAACAAAGAACATGGAACACTTTAAATATCTCAAGGAGTCCAGTGTGTCTTATTCTCGCAGACCATCTGCTTCTCCCCTGATAATTTCCCTTCCCGTCCATTACATTCAAGTGCAGAATCAACACTGAGTAATCAAGTTCTTAATGTCACATGTCAAACTGGCCCTGGTTCCCTGTGAAAGGCTGACACAGTATCTAAGCTAAATGGACACCACTAAATAATTCAAGTTGTGAGGAGAAGAAAAACTTCTACCAAGAAAGCCTCTTCAGAGAGGCGGCAGGTGATGGAGAGCCTGAAGAATCTGGATTTATTTGGTTCTCATCTAAACAAGGCTCAAAGTAGATGTGTGTCAAATAGAGCATGGATAAGCGTCAAAAGCTGCATGTGTATGTAAAAATGGGGGAAACTCGGGCAGTGGCATAACTATAAAATATGAATGCTGTGTTTGGAAATACATGATGTCATTAACTTTGCACAAATTTTTGTTTTAAATGCACACAAATAAAGTCTGTTCAACAATTTTGATACTTAATTTCTAGAAAATTGCGTACAATGTAAAAATGACTGCTTTATATTTTATAGCTCCACAGCACAAATTACACTTTAGAGAAATACGAGAGGCTTTCCCTTTTGCTAACGTGTGAAGGAGTGCAAGCACATAGGCAGAAAGTGAGAAGTCCATGGTGAAAGCACAAAAGAGAGAGCTCCTTTAATCAGCCTGAATAATTTTAAGTGGCTGTCAGCTTCTGAACACAACAAGAACGGATGTGGAGAGGGCACAGGTGGAACCAGCAGGTGGCATGAAAGGAAAGGACGGTGCAGTCACCTCTACCTATCACCTCGGTCCTTCTTCTTAAGGCTCCATTATCTGGGTCCTCACATTAAAATAAATCCCACATTATATGGTTAAAGTAACTATTCATGCAAGTGTCCAAATGGCTATTGCTGATGCCTGAACTGGATTTAAATCAGTGTAACATGTAGCTGAGCAGAAAGTTAATATCTCCATTAAACCTCTTTACTTAGAGAAATGCTCCTGATATTTTGTTCACTCCTTCCTAATTCAGCCTGTTTTTTCCTCTTCTGCCTGCGAGCCTGAGTCAGAGGTCGGATTAACATCACAGCACGCAGACGGAGAAGCTGCTTTGAACTTCTCTGCAGTGAAGTGAAACTGCACCCACTTCTGATCTTTAGCTGTGGCTTTTTCTGTCCACCTCAGAGAGTACTTATCACTGGATCACTGAGACGGTGGGTGTGGGTCTGGGAGGATCTGGTTTAGTTAAAAGGACTTCTGGATCCCTGGCTGAAGCCTGAAAAATTACAATGTCTTTCAAAACTATTCACATTACTTGAACGTTTCCACATTTTGTCACTCTGGCACTTAGGTTTTCAATGTTTTTTTCACTTTGAAAAGTACACCATGCACATTTGCTTACCACTCTCACCCCGATAACCCTGAAGATCCAATACATCCTGTTACCTTTAGAAGTCACCTAATTAGAGTGTTTTCCACAAATTTGGTTCTAATACTAAACAAGTTCTTTTTGTCTTAATCATAAGCTTTGCTGTACAAAGTGTTTAGAGAAAATCATGAAGCAAACTGAATCATAAAGATCAAGGAACACAGCAGATGGCTCTGTTTTCTTCAGATCTTCAAGTTCAATCAAAAGACACAATTAGCACAGTATTATTTTATTAGGCTCTCAGAAATTTGTCATATAAAAAAAACCTAAGAGAATTAAGAGGAAATCCCTTTTAAAATTTATTTCTACTCTTTATCAGTGAGATTCAAAGGCCTCAGTGGCAATCCCTCTAATTTCCCTCCTCTTTTCACAGAAAACCGTTACTCTGCCATCTCAGACTATTTTTATCCAACATTGCATTACCATAATAAAACACATGCATGGCAAAAAGATAAACTCAAAGAGACAGCACAGCCAAAAACCTGGATTTGAGAGGCTTATTTTCATCTTTCTTTCTTGTCCTTTATTCTTTTATGTTGCTCTTTTCTTTTCGCTCACAGAAATGGAAAGAGACATGCCTTTTCTTCCAGCCTGTGCTTCATTATGGTGCTTTTCAGGTCTGCTCTATTGTATGCGCCCAGCCCAGAGCCATGCACAGACAGAGGAGCAGCCGGTGGATTACCCAGTCTCACATCAACATGCCACCTACCACTCACGCAAGCCCTCCCCTGCCAATGCTACATGCTTTTAATAAGTGTGGCCAAAGAGTCATGCTACGACTAAACCAAAAGCAATAGCAGCTGTACTACTTTCTTTAGTGGAGACAATAGGTCACGGTTCACAGCAAAGCAAAACAAGTATAGAGAATGTATTTCAGAACAATGATGCCCCATGTGGAAGGACAACATATGGAGCATCATGTCTCCAACTGTAAAATTAAACATGCAAATTTTACAATAATAATCAGATCTGATTTTGCTTTCAATAAAATTTATGTAATTATAGAAAGAATCTAAAGGCAGGACTGATTTCAATTTAGTTGTAGTTAGTCTTGATTGAAATCTAATTTAGTTTTGCTCAGATTTATTTGTTTGTTTTAGTTTTTTAGATTAATGTTAGCTGACTTTTACATCTTGAACATAAATCAGTTCTTCGCCTGTTACAGAAATACTTACCATAGAATGGAACAACACAAAAGGTAGATTTTGCAATCCAAGTACAGATTTACTCTTATTCTAATTTATTGTTTATAAGAGTAAAACCAAAGTCTCAGATTGAGATATAATTGGATTGTATAATCCTTTTCTCACATTCATCAATAGCACAAGTATGTTTCTTTTTGGCCTCTCGTACGTAGTGCATTGTGTATTTCTGAAACATTCAATATAACCAACATCCACAAAAGCCCTAAAGTAAAGATTAATTCTGAATACAATGAAGCATTTAACTACAAGACAGACAAATCTTTTCTTTGACAGCTGGTATAAAAGAAAGCTGAATTAAAGAAGCTACACTTACTGAAAACTTGGTATCAATTAAATCCTCAAACTGAAGCCAGGAAGACTTACTGATTTGGCCAGATAATCAAATGTGAATACGTATAACAATAAAAAAAATTTTTTTTAAAAAAAGGTAGATGCAGGTAACTACAATTTGCTTTTAATTGCAAAATAACAGTTCCAGGGTTGCATTGTAAGAGGTTGTGTGTGCATGAACTGAAACTGTCTGTAGGTCTTTGCTCAGCACTGGGCAGAGCAGGAGCGTTTGGTAACCATCCATCACAGTTCTTCTATCACCTTCTACTGCTCCCCTCTTGGGACATAAAGATGGATGCCTCCTCGCTCACCGCTGCACGTAAAGTGCACTAAGCCTCTTTGTTTCTTTTACCTATTATTGTTTACTCACCCACAGGAACAAGGCCTTCTGCACAAAGACACATGCACACATATGAAAATTGTTCTAAAATAAGGTTGAATCCCTGTTTCAGATTCTGCCAAAACTAAACTCTTCTCACCACTTTAAGAGGCCTGCAGTCATGAAGGCCTCGTTACTGTACTGGGTATTTTAGACAACAAACAGGTAAATTAAGATGATGAACACAGATAACAGATTTCCACAATATCTTCCAGTATTAAGTCTTCTTAATGTACCTCATCTAGAGCAGCTAAATTTTCCAACAGTCTTGAGAGCTACTGCTATGGTGTCTACAAACACTGCAGAAGCGTAGCGTGAATATGCAAGAAAATATAATAGATTCACTGCTCTTAAGACAAAGGTGTAATCTCCTTCATTAGATCCTCTCAGGGAAAATTGAATCTGAAACATAATGCTCTCTGTGAGGGATAAAACAACAATGGCAGAAGTTGAGCTGTGAGGTGCAGAGATAAACCTTTAAGTCTGTCAAATCCTTTAGAAGAAACCATTTTTCTTTATGACTTTATAAAAGCCTTTTAAGCAAGTAAAACACGCTCTTATACCTACACAAATTACTTATTTAGAGCCATCATCACGTTGAAACTTTCCAAGTACATTGAGGTGCTAATTAGTTTAACCATTCCACTAAATACCATTGTGAAAATGATACACAAATTATGAAAGTCAGATTTTCCCAACATCCCATCAAGAAAATAAGGCCTCCCCCTGAGTTAAGTATCCAATATGGCTGCTGTGCTAATAAATGTATAGAAAACGCCACATAAACCATTTATTAGCACTTTTAATGGTTCATATTCTATTGGCCAAGAGTCTTACTCTTTGTGAACAAATAATTTTCTGATCTGCACCGTCAGTGCACTCGACTCAGGTCTTGCATCATTCCCAGCTCCAAGATGCAAGGTTTTGTGACAAATCAAACTCAGCAAAAGGACGTGATTGTAATTCTTAAGGTGTACGTAATATAGATTTGTAATCAAATAATGTATGGCTTATGGTGACAATTATAGTTGCAGAATGTTTTGCTTTGGGATAGTTTCAACCAGAAGTTTATATACACTCATCATGGGCACAAATTACAAGTTTATTTTCAACGACTTACCTGAATTGACTTTTTTAAATTTAGTATAAAAATGATTATAAAAACAAACATCAATGACTCCTCCAATAATAATGAACTGTTGCTTTTTTTTGTATTTGAAATTTTCTGCTCTATGGAAAGATAATGAGAAACAAAAATCAGTGATAGAGAAATAAAAAACTTTCAATATACTGTTGTGCTTCTGCAGACCCAGAACCCCAAAAGCAAAAAGCAAAAACACTTTATAGATTGACAGTAGTCATAATTTTACATGAAGCTGCATATATGTAAAATCCAGTCCTTACAGTCAGAAAGAGATGTAATTTTAATCTCATTCTAAATTATGCATGCTTAATATTGTCTTGATTCTTTTTTTAAACCGACTGAATTTCTTTACAGTATTTGTTTTACTGTTTTTCAGTCCTTTTGCATAAATAACTCAGTTGAAAACTGCAGCTATTAAAAACTCATTTCATTCGTGTTTGAACATTAGAATACTGAACTCTTCTCTGCAGCTCTTTCCTAACTCTGTGCTCAGCCGTGACGACACGTGGCTTAAACCTGCACACACGTGCTCACTAAGCCAGGAGGTAGGATGCATACGCCCACATTTTCACACACCCCCTTGGATGCACCTTTACTTTCACCTTTTTACTTATACAGCCCTTCAGATACTTTCAAAAATGACTTGCAAACACTGTAAAAAAATTCCTGTGAATGCAATCCGAGCTGAATGCATCTAAAAATAGCGCCCCAAAGGCACCCCGACTGTCATCACTACGCCTTTTGTTGCCCTTATCTTCAGTGTGAGGTTTGTTCAGTGACGTCACTATGCCCTCTCTGCAGCTTAGCTCTCTCTCCTCTTCTCAATATTTCCACAGTGCATCCCTAAGCTCCTTCCCTTCTTTTCATCCTCATCTCCTTGCTCTCCCTCTGTCTTTCTCTCTCTTACACATTTTTAATGGGATGCACTGACAGGTGGCAAACACTAAATGGAAAAAAAAAAAAAACGAGGACAAGAGATAACATCCCAGAGGTAAACCTCTACTCAGCTGAGAAGAAAAGGCAAAAAAATTATTTGACTGAAGGCACGACAAGAAAAAAAAAATGGACAAAAAAAACTTAAGTAGCAGTTTTAGTGAAATTGCATTAAAATCTTGTAACTAGACGAAGGAATTAAACAATGGAAATGTTTGTGGGATCAATTAGTTTTAAGATCTTATCCTATAACATTGAACTGCACCTTATGTTAGCTCTGTGTTTGTCCTTTTTCCTTGGCATTTGTTCATCTTAAAACCCAGTTACTAACTGCTCTCTAAGAAGCTAAAAATTCCTGCTAACAAACAGTGGCATATCGAGACGAAGCTGCAAGATGCCATTGCATCATGAAGGATTTTTCTCCATAAAATTAGTCTGCGCTAATGTTCTGCTACAAATTTAAAATAAACTCTGTTTGATACGTGTTTTTAATGAGTTAATTCTATAATAAAGAATTGATCAAGGTTAAAAATGCATCATTTTCAACATTAACATGTCGCCTACTATAACATGTTTTATTGGTCAGAAATGTGTCAGGACTAATAAAAGATTTATATGCACATAAAGTCCTACAGTGTCATTTAAAACAATATTGTTTATGTAAATTATATCCACTGAAGCTGAGTGGGTCATTGCTGCTGCAGCAATGTTAATCGATGTCTTATTCAGCCATGAGTTTGGGAGAAAGGCAAAAATGAAAATCTGCATTTTTTAGCAATACGACTATAACCAATGACTGTCACAGCAGCTACACTTTATAACTCCTAAAGTCACTACAAAGTTCAAAGAAAGCTGCAACTGCAACAAACTTTCAAGGGAATTTTGCCAACAAAGAGTCTGGATTTTCTTACATTTGAAATAATGTATCTGATTCTTAAACAGCTGTTTCACTCCAACCTAGAAATAAAATCAATTGAAAGTCTGAGAAAGTGATTAACAGATATTTAATGGTTAAAACATACAGTTTTAAACATTGAACCATTTCAAAGTCACGTGTGAAATAAAAACGAAAGCAGGCACAAATCTCAAGTCTCTTTCAGTCAAAACCACAAACAGTTAAAATCTTCAAAGTAAAATTAAACAAAAGCATAAAAAGCTGAAACACTGCAAATTTTTGGTATTGACAGGCATTATCAAGATAATTATGATTACATTTACAATAAAAAAATGCTTTTGATGCTCTACTGGTGCTTTAATGTCTTTCTTATCTCAGCATTAACTACACACTGACAAAATAGACATATAAAAAAACATTAATCATCTCCTGCAAAGCATAATGTCCAGATCTACAGTTTAATTTACAAAAGAAATTAAAGTAGTTTGTGCTCTTAATCACAAAATGAGATTGAACCAATCCCAGTAAAGTTTAGGAAGACATGAAAACATAATGCTGAAGCTAAGATAAAAATTGTTGTTCCTGGCCTTAAACTTGAAAGCTCTCAACTTCTACTGTTGTCCTACAGCTAAATTAACTTCCTTTACTCAATATTCAAACAAAAGAGGGAATATTTCACACCTGGGGTCTGAGAAAAGCACTCTTCTGTCCTCAAAAAGTTTGTATTCTTGCTCCAAATAAAAACGCATACCGACTACCAAAGAGTGCCTAACCCATTATAAAGCTCTCAAACAGGAATAGAGCACTTGAGTTCCTGTTTGATGCACCAAAAGTGGTTCATGGGGGTTGTCAAAGCTGAGTACATACAAAGGGGGCACACATGGGGTCAGCTCAACGGCTAAACAGAAAAGAAAAGAGAAGAGAAAAAAATGTGAAAATCTCAAAAAGTAGAGTAGTGGAGGGAATCAATGAAAAGAGAGAAGAGAGGAAAGAGCTGTGAGGTTTTGACACGATGAGATGAATGTTGTAATGGAAGCTGTAGACCACGATAGGGGTTAAGATGAAGAAAGAAAGTGCAGGTGAAAAGGTGACACACTGTTCAACACAGTAAAAGAACATGTTTGTATTCGGAGGCCCAATGTGTGGGAAACTACTTACATATTTGAATAAATTATCTTTAGAAAGGTGTGAGCTGCAGAGTACAAATATCTGAGAAAAGTAAGATGAGAAAAGCAACCTAAAAAAAAACTGTTTGAGGTAGTTTTTATAAAATCCCGCTGATGTTAAAAGAAAATAATTTTGTTTTTGTTTAATAATCAACATGTAGTCAAGTCATATCAGTTCCCAAAAATATGAAATCTTAACTGTATAATGGTCCAGACAAATTTCCCAGTACAGGCTGGGCTGAACAATACTGGGAAAATATTTACTTACAATAATGACTAAAATCATCACAATATCCATTATGATTAGATTTTCCTGAGTTTTCTTTATGCAACATGTCCAACACCTTTTGCAAGGTGGAGCATCTCAGCCAAGCTATCAATGTAACTAACATGATTATAAAGGTGCTGTTTTTACATCTGTCCATTTTTATGTGACCATTCCACTGAATAGCAACTCAGCAAGGTAATTTGCTTTCATATTTTAGCGATCCATGCCCATAGCTGGCGGTTTGATGAGGATATTTGAAGAGAAAATCTCTTCCTGTAGAAAAACCCTAAATCTGACGAAGGGCTGGCTATAATTAACAATTTAATGTTTTTTTAACTTCAGCAGATTCTCATTTTCAAATATTTGTATTTAGTCATACATTTATAAACTAATAGCTTCTTCATTGATGAAAAAAGTTAAATATAAACATATATTCAATGTGGCCATATTTGAAATAAAAAGATGATTTTTGTGAACTGTCCTAGTCGAGACCTTCACCAACATTTTCCAACAGTTTAGAAACTTAGTCATTAAATTTTACTGCTTAGTATTTTCAGAAAAAAGACAAGAGCACAAACCCTGCCTAAGTGTTGCTGAATGAAGCGTTGCTTTTCTCTCAACCCAACTGCCTCAGCAACTATGAAAAAAAATGTCTCAGCATAAACAAACTGAATAACCAGCCCTTATCAAAGAAGCCATTACATCTCAGCGGTCACAGGATGATCGCCTCCAAGCCAAACCACACTGAAGCAATAAGTCATGCAAATAAATAACGAGTGCTTATACTGAAAAGTACATGGGTAAACGTTACCGAAGGCTAAACTTTCTGAAATAAATATCCTTCTTCATTGGTTGTATTACTTTAATTTTGCTAGGAAGTGAATTCCAAAATAAAATTGAAACACCATGTGTAATGAACTGCTTTAAAATAGGAGTTTCACTTTAAAAACGTATCTTTTCAATCATGTTTTTATGACTTTAGGATGCATATGTAAGTACTGCCTAAGAATGAGCAAAGACAACTGATGAATGGTAGAAAAATGCAGCAGCAATGCACATAAAATATTGGCAAAACAGTCGATCATTCATACAACAGTTGGTTTGGCCATGAATCTGAATCACCTCTTCTTCGTGTCGTGTACATCAGTGAGCATCTGGAGAGAGCTGGAGGATGAAGCTCACCTCTGCTGCCATTAAATCATTCATGACCCTGCAGTGCTGTGGACAACACAGTGCCAGAGCTGCCTCCTTAAATCTGCATTTCTTTTCTGACACGAAGCACATACACCACCAGAGTCAAGGCTTTAAGCTCTGCACCAAAACTCTACTTCACTGACAGCAAATAAAATGACTCACCCGAGCAGACACACATTCGACAACAGTTTGTATTTCACTTCTACCGCTCCATGCAGCAGTATTCTCCACTTCCCCCCAATGACCGAAAAATATGTCCAAATATGTTTTTCTCCATGGAAATCCCCACACCATCGTTCACAAGCAGTGCAAGTGTGACATCAGTCCTCTGTGCAGCTTCAGGAGAAGCTTCCCCATCCAGACAGGAATAGAAATATCCTTAATTGTCCCACCAAGGGGAAATTCAGATAAGAATTTCCCTCCAGTTTTCAGACAAAGATGCATCTCAAAGTCCTTACGCTCACTCACATATCTGCTTACCTGGAAGTAAATTCTTACCTAATAAATGCCATACAAAACATAGTGCTGATATTGTTGTTTTAAGGGGAGCATTGGTGTAATGTATGCAGAGCTGTGTGTTACATTTATGTTGTAGGTGCAGAGAGATTGTCATGACTCAACAGCGATAAGATGCGAAATAAGTAAATCAGAACATGTGACTCATATTGTATGAATGAAAACAATTTAAGGGACATTTGGAAGAGTTATTTAAATAAATGTGATAATTTTCAATCTTCTTTCTCTTCATTTTGCTGTCGATCAAGCTTCATGACTGAAGTGCTGAATCCTTACTGAATAATTGATGGTGCTGCGTAACAGTATTGCAGACCAGTTCTGATTTGCTGCACTGGATAGGAGGGAGAGGCAGTTGTTAATGCAGGCTGTGTGTGTGTGGGGGGGGTGTGGGTGTGTGTGTGTGTGGGTACTGCACGTTCTGCTGATATCTGGGACAATGTGTGGCTGTGTGTATCGGATGAACATGGAGTCCTCCGGAGGACTCAGACACAGCGATGCGATTGATTCTTCATGAGAGACACACAGTGCTCGGTCTACAACGCTCCCAATCTTCTCTCTTTGTGTCTTTTAGAAACTTTCAGAGCCAACCAGTCAGAGTATCCTGCTGACTGCGCCAACTCCAAGCTGTCAACCTGGTCACATCGTTGACAAGACTTTGAGAAATCAAAGATACATCAAATCCGATCTGACCAGCAGAGGGAGCTATAATCCGTGCATCCATCTCTGATGTCCTCATAACTGGAAGACTATATATCAGATATGATTTACAGTATTCTTTCATCTTCTCAGGGTTATCTAATCTGTCATTTTCTACCCTGCAGCTCTTTTATTTTTATCATGACATAGCATGAGGCAGATGTTTGACTTGCATGTTGATTCATGTATTAAATAGGAACAAACATGGTCAGTGCTATTATACATTTTTAGCTATGGTCATACAGTACAACATACTGTAAGTGCACTCAGTGGAGCAAATGTTTAAATGTCTCAGGGAGGTGTGATTATCCAACTGAACAACTCTAAATATATTAAGAAATGATGCACAAGGTTTAATTAATTGTGACTCTAATGACTCAAATATAAAAAAGGCATAAAAACCAGTAATAGTTTTGATAAGTTTGCATTAGTAAAAACCACAAACTTTTAGTTCCCATCACAAAGATCTTTGCATGTCTCTGGCTGGATATTTGACCATTCATGTCAGAAACAAGGTATTAGAATAGTTGATCATTTATCAGCACAATTTGATCTGAAATTGACGTTAGCCTGTAATATCTATTCCAAAACCAGTTCCAATTATTTTTATTGTTTTTTTATGTTGTCCTAGTTGGGTGAGATTTTCACAATTTAAAAGAAAACAGAAAATCTATTTGTTGGTTTAAGGAGAATCTAGTCTTTAGTCTACATTAATTCATCCTCTATTTGACGCACCAGTTGATGCTACCATGATGCTACCATGCCTGACAGTAACGTACTTCTTGGTCTGAAAGTGTCAACAAGAGTTGATATTTTTATGACCAGTTATTTTCATCTTTGTCTACTCAGGCAGTAAAAATGTTTTCCAACAGTGTTTTGGCTTGTCCATGTGGTCAATTATAAATTTAAGATGAGTCTTCAGTCAGTTTTAGAGTAGGAACTTCTCTTTTCTGCAGTCTTCCAGTTTATTATCGGCTGTTATTGGTGGTTCCTGGGTTGTTTTTGAACATCCTGATACTTAAACCGACTTGATCAAAACACCTCACCAAACAAACACATAACTTGTGTCTAACCAAGCAGTTATGTTGGGTTAAAACTGTTGAATGCTCTTTGCGCACAACATCCAGATGTTAACACTCACGCATACACCTCTGCATGGTATCGACATATTCTGAGCACATTACACAACAAACAGGGCTGAAGTTCAAGAATGCTACCAGTGTGTAACAAAGAAACAGCAGTTAAAGGTTAAAATAAACAAACTGGGAATACAGAACCAAGCAGAATAAAATTTAGCACTACATGAAACTACAGCGCATTAATGCTGCATGTACAAATGAAGGCAATGTGTTTAAACAACATGAAAACCCAATTAGAGCATACATTTACTAATCATTATACTAACTTCTCTTAGTATTGCTTTGACCAAAAACACATTACGCATTTCATTTTTGTTCAGCTTAGAACCAATTGAAAAAGGCTTACAGTACGAAAAAGGCTTACAGACCTAAAACTGACAAAAGGTAAGCACGGCACATCATAAAAATGGCCACAGCGTAAAAAACACAAGCATAATGTATATTAGGTTTCACACAGTCAGCAGAAAGTGCAAAAAAGCAACTAGAATGGAGTGATGACAGCAGATGTGGGGCAAAAAAATTGATGATGGGAAAAGGAAAGACTACAATTATCTCCAGTTTCCTGGCCAAGGACAGACACCAGCTTCAGGGAAGACAAAAGAAAATACTGATGGGACCAAAGTATCGCAAGTTTAGGCAATTTTTATAATACACTTCCAAAGAATAATCTGGTAAAAGAGTCTCACTTTAAAAACAGTAGGTAAAATAAATATTACAGCTATAACATTTTTTATTTCCATTCTGACTTTGACAGACTTAGGCAAAAATCTAACACAAGAGTCCATTCAATGCAGTAGGAGTTTTAGTTGTAGTTTAGTTGCAGTTATTCCACAAAATACTGCAGCTTTCTGCTGTTCTGTTCTTTAAAGAGAAACATGAGCATAAAAAAACGATCCAGCCAATGACTTAGTCAAGTTATCTGCATGATTAAATTGACTTCATGCATGTAACTGCTAGCTGTAAACTTTAGCCCAGATCCGAAATGTTTAAAACAGCCAATACTGATTTTCTTTTAAAACAAAAAAGAATGTAGCAACTGACTTTAGGCCAGCTGACCGGCAGTGTGCAGGAACAGAACATTGAAAATTTCTATATTTATTTCAAAGTCAAAGAAAATTTCTATTAGTTTAGAAAATGACATGATGGACATTTTTGTGGGTTTGCAACGGCGATTATACCAAAGCTCTTGAATTTTGCTTATTCTTAAAACTAACAACTAGTTATCCATGCCAGCAAATGCATGGCTGCAAGACGAAAGGCTATAAGGCATTGGGAATATTTGATTTGACAGCATGGTTTTATTGGGAAATTGTAATTGTTCAGTTCATATTAAAAAATTATGTTAAGTATTCACAGTAACAATATACTAAACTGGGATTTTTTATGTTATTTTATTAAAATTTCCATTTAAAAAACTGACTCTCCTTGTGAAAAAATATCTCTAAAACTTTTGCAGTTTCACATCTTGAAGAATAATTAAACGTGCCACTTCACACTATAATTTGCATCTGGTTGTTTTTTCTATGGAGCCGCTTAAATCTGCACATTCTCTTGTCTTATTCAATAAAGATAAAAGAGTGAAAGGTGTGAGCTGAACACGAATATTACTTTGAGACAGTTTCCTCAAAGTATAATAAATACTACAATTAGGTTGCAAATCAACACATTCAGTATTTAAATATGCACCAATCCTTGCTTTATTTGCTTTAAACATTATAGATTTTCTTCAGGAATTTTAGCATTCAGAAGATACTCCAGCCACACAGAACAACCCAGAGGCTGTAAAATGGCCATATAAAGAGGAATCCACATTAAGCACATGTATAGACCCAAACACACATTTGCATCAGATGCAGAAGCCACCCAGTATGCTGTTACACTTCGGTGCCCCGGAGTGCTAAGGACAAAGTCACAGCACTTTATGCTCTGACTAACATTTCCTCCATTACCACCACAGTAACTGTCCTACATCGCCTCAAGCTCCACAATATATCCGCCTTCACTTACACTCTGCATGGAGTCAATGAAAGAAAGGATGAAAAGAAAAGTGGCCACAGTGGCGAGGAGAAAACAAAATAGTGCTTGTATACAAAAGGACAAACGCCAACAAAAACAGAGACGACACGATGAATGTAGCCATGTCAACAGTATTTGACTTCAGTCCCATCAATAGCAATGAATTATTCACAGAAAAGAGCCTTTCCAGATCCATCGGTCTTTTGGTGTTCATCTGACCAAACTGTGTTGGTAAAGACAACAATCAAAGATGACACAGTGCTCTTCTGTGGTCGTCTGATCAATCTTCTGCAAGGGAAAGACAGCTTGTGGTTGTGCAGAAAATTATTTATGGATGTCCGAGTGAGAGCATCTTAATGTCAGTGTGTAGTTGACATGTAAAGGCCTTTGTTTGTTTTGAAAGTGAGAAAGTAAGAAATGTGTCTGAATCCACTGTAAAGTTTCAAGCACAAACATCAGTGTATTATATTGATTTTTTATTGATAGATTAACAAAACGTAGGCCATAATCCTGAAGCATAAACTGATACATGGTTTCCAATATCAGGGTTTTTTTGGCTGAAAATCTGAAAAATGTTTTAATAAACCTCCCAGATTCAATTCTTTGTAAAACTAAATGATCAACTTCAAGCTTCAAATTTCAAATCTTTTCATAGATTCTGGATTTAATTTATACCTGGACTTTGACTGGGTCATTCTAACACATGAATCTGTTTTAGTCTAAGCCAATGAAGCTCTATTTTTTTTTTTTTTTAATTTTGAAGTTCTTCTAAGCAAAAATTTTGAAAACTATGTATTATTTAATTAGACTTCATAATGCTACTTTGTGTTGGTCTATCAGCTAAAACCCAACAGCAATCTAGTGGCAATTGCGGTTTTAACATAGCAAAATGTGAAAAACTTCAAGTGATATGAAGACTGTTGCAAGATGAATTTAGAAGGATATAGGCCTGCAAATTGTCAGAGACAAAGACACGACGCATTTGTCCCCAAAACATAACTTAATCCAACTCCAAAGTCCAGATTTAACACTCAAAAATCACTGTTTACCTCAAGTCTGAGACTTGAGTTTTGAATTCTGTATGAGATAAATAATCTCTCATGTTTCCCCAGATTTTCAAATAAATCATTATCCTCTTGTTCTTCAGAAGTAATTCTAAATTTGTAATACTGAATGTTTAAAAGAAATAATAGCACTGAGATAAATACACAATTATGCATGTCAAAGTTTAAAACAAATTTATGCAAAGTTTAAAAAGATAATAGTGTTAAACTCCAGCATATCTGAATTATGTAACTAAAAGAGGAGAAGCAAATGAAGGGGATTTCAGTTTTTCTGTCAGAAGAAACTCTTCTGCATGAACACTAGGTGGCGACATCCAACCCTCTCAACAGAGCACAGTGCTGACTAAGAGCTGGCTGACAGTCTGCATGTGTGTGTGCCAAGTCTGTATTCATGTGTGCTTACATGAGATCAAGAACAAGGTGTGGTTGACCTTGTGACGTTGCTGCCTATAAGCAGAATTTCCTTTAACATCAAGAGTTAAAAACCCTTTACCGTGGATCTAAACATATTTAATATGCAGAGAGCAACACTACGGGAGTAGTACAACAACAATTGCTTATTACTGGATCAAGGTTGCACAAATGGATGCGGTAGAAGCTGATTTATCCACATCTCCCTCTTCCCTGCCCATTAAAACTGTAGCTTGCTGAAGCAGTAAAAGTGACGGAGGCTTCGCACATCTTTCTTCCTCTCATTGTTGCTCATTTAATTTCTTTAAATGGAAGTTCATGGTGTTCAACTCAAACTCAGAGAGAGAAAGAGAGGGAACTGTTAACAGACCATGATCTTGCAGTGTTGCAATGTGCCGCAAGTGACTGCAGCAGAGAGAAGGGAAGGGTTGTCTGTTTTGAAGCAGGAGAATTGATTATGGGAGGGTTGAAGAAATGAACTCCAGCAGGGGGGAGAAAGAGAACAAGGGAAGGAGATGGGCACTGGAGGTGCAGCATCTGCTCAGGGAAAATCTCTGAGGTCAGCCAATTAGACGATGGGCGACACTGCTATCCTCCCAGCAAGCTTGTAAATCCTTTCCCACAAGACAAGCCACGTGTCTCTCTCCAATGAACAAACGGGTTCACCAAGAAGCAAAAAGACTGAATAGCGTTAAACATAGGCAGGTCAGTGCTGCCCCCATCACTCTAAATAGCAGAAAAACCTGCAGGGGACAGTAAAGAATGAAGCTGGTAAGAAGCCACAGGCAAGAAAAGCAATTGTGAAAGTGCAATTACCAGCTGCAATACTCTATTGAAATTTAATTTACCTAAAGTGCACCATAGTAAAGAAGAGTAAAGAAAATAAAGGGCTATCATTTTGAAATAAAATGACACCATATTCACAGAGGAATGGTGGTTAGCAGTCTCGTCCAGACCGTTAAAAACCTTCTGGAGCGATCCCAAAGGCTACATGCTTTCGCTCAGTCTTTCTGAATAACTTCCCACTATATCCTTCCCCTACAAACACAGAAACTCTTTACTATGTCACCTTTGTAACTCACATTAACAAACCCTTGCAGCCAAGAGAAGTTGAACGCTACATGCTGCTGATAACTTCAAGGGTTCATGCAACACAACATATGACTTTGTGGTTTGTTTTTGACCTTTGTTTTATTTAATCATAGTATATTAGTTTCTGGTTAAGAAATTAGAAAATCTGTCTCTCTGAAATAGCCTTTTGATGAACTGCAATATTTTCAGCAGAAGATGTAAAACATTTTTTAACAAGTGATACCGATTTTATGTCATGGGAAAAGATGGTGACACTTCTGAGACGAGGGGGTTTTACAAATTATTAAGCTTTTAATAACTGGTCTGTAATTCCACAGCACTGTGACATAAGGATTAGATGACTCAAGAAATCTGCACTCTGCTAGGATTTGTCATACGGTAATATGTCACACAAAACCAAACAGCTTTTGTAACTTACTGCTCATTGCCTTTAAAGAGTCAGATTTTAATCTGCATTCAGGAGAGTAACAAGCCTCCAAGCTCTGAGCAGTCCAGCTAACCCTAAAAATGTCCTAAAAATACTTTAAAAACTGGATTTTGTTTAGGTTTTGTGTGGACTGCACAAAATTTATATACTTATTTTCATCAAGATCTTGTGTGATAGACTAACTCAAAGTAGTGCATAACTGAAGTGTAAGAAAATGTTTTATGATGTTTTATGTATTTTGAATGAAATGTGTGTAACAATTTTCCTTTATTATGACAACCCAAATAAAATGCAGTGCCAAAAGCTGCTTTCAGAGATCAAGTCAACAGAGCCCACCTGCACATATTTGAGTCCTGGTATAGTCCAGCTGTTTTGTAGTTCTTTAGAGATTGTTAGAAATTATTAGGGAAGAAACAGGATCATGAAGACCAAAGTTGAGAGTTTAAAGCGGCATAATTTGGCTACTTTGGAAGAATGGCAAAAAGAAAGCCATGACCAGTCCTCTTTGCAGATTTCTGTACATCATACACAAGAAACTGCTCTGTTGAGATTAAACCAAAATGTAACTTGTTTTATGAAGATACTGTGCTAAAGAAAGTTAATACAGCATATCACTCTGGAGATGAATTAGAATAACACTGGACACTTCTAAAAACCAAAAGCTTTCACTCTGGAGAGAAGGTCCACCTTCCAGCAGGACACGTGTCGAAAACCATGCTTCACAATTCCAGTAAGCACTACATCTCAACAAATCACATGAAAGCTTGTAGTTGTGATGCCACTACTTTGCAAAGTCTAACATTTTACTGTTTTGCTTTTCCTTTACTTCTCTGTATCTCTTCCTTTGAGCAGGATTCCTTCAGACCAAACACCTGCACACTATCACTAACACATAAGGTGCTTCCCACACACACACACCAAATGGTCCAATGTTGGCAGGCTTGCCTTGAATACACAAATGTGTAACAGCTTGGTTCTTGGAGCTAAACATAGAGCCCAGAAAATTACGTTCCATCACAATCCCTCTAAATATAAAGAGACCTTCACTGTGGTGCTGTTAGAGAGATCAGTGGCATTCTGCTCTTGTGGACCTGAGTGTCAAATCGCAGTCCATTCGGTAGTTGTTCTGAACCAGTAAAAGGAAACTATAGATGCATCAAGTTATAGCACCTATATATATTGCTTAAAGCAGAGTACACAAGACGGATGAAGTCGTTTTCTACCAGGCAAAGCAGAGCAGATCAATACCGTAAATGGTAGACAGCCCATTGCAGATGTTCTAGCTCTATTCTATTAACCCAATAGTCTGAGGATTTCAAGGCAGGGCTCGGAGTACCTGGACATCAAACTGCACTAAGCTCGCTGCCTCACCTCCTGTCCTTTCCACCCTCATCAGCCACAAGGAGCATAAAGGGAAAGAGCTCGGGCTGGATAACAGACACCAAACACCAAGCTTTTCCCAACAAGCTGTCCGGAGAGGACGTATCAAATTCCTCCTCTCAGAACACCTCATTCTTTCTCCTTCTTTTCCTCTTTTTGTATAGATGTGATGAGGATCCATTTCAATAACCCTGATCTCTCAATTCTTGTTTCAGGCAGTTATGTAACAGCTGCACTACCAGAATAACAATTGGAAAAAGAGATTAGCACAATCGGCCAAGGAGAGACAGACAGAGGGAGGGGAAAGACGAGGGGAGAAGATGGAGCAAAGGAAGGGAGGGAGGGAAAATCTAAGGAAGCCCCTTTCAATAATGACACATCAGTTGTAGTTGTGTGAGAGCAAGCACACACAGATGCTGCAAATCTTAATTCCTGAACGCAAACCTCTGTTTGTTCTTTGAGTGCTGCAGTGATGCACGTTCTGTGAATTCAGCTTTAATGAGAATCACCAGCCAGGAAGCACAACAATAAACAGAGATCCCCAGGCTTTTCAGCATTATCAAAATGATGCATCATTTCTTTTCCATTCATTAGGGCGTTATAAGGACATAACAAGCAGGTGAAGATGAATGTGGCTCTGGACTCGGAGAGTGAATTGCTGCAGTAAGGTGAAAACTGTGGTGGGGAGCTTTGAGCGTGCATTTAAAAATATCTTGAGGATCCACAGTTTTAGGGAAGCCTTAGCTCTGCAGAGAGAGGCTGCCTTGTGAATATTTGATGTCATTTTTTGTTTCTGTTTTAAAACAGAAGTACCACCTGTGGGAGTAGGGACTTTTTCTTATTGGATTTTCTAATACATTTGATTTAAAACTATTATTCTCTGCTACCTCATAAATGGAGTTTGCGTTCGCCCAAACAGAAGTACTGAGGATGGAGGACCAGTATGTGGACCTCTAACTGGCCCCACATGTGCTTTTTATACACACTTTAATTAAAGCAGAGCAGGTTGCAGCTTTTCACTGTGGGTCCAAGAGCCAGACTCAGTAAAACTATGTCACAGGTTCCTTCAACATGAGTGAGAGCCTCAGCTAGACCATCAAAATCATCTGTCATCGGGGTGTGCAGGACCACAATCCCCTGAAGGTATACATGATATGGGATTTATTAGACTCAGAGAAATGAGTGAAGGCTGTGCAAAGAGAGGAGGGATATAAAGACTGCAGGTTGATAAAACTGGTGATAAGTCGGGACGTAAACACACTGTAGCCAACATACATGAAGATTTGATTTATTCTTTTAACTACAACTACAACACAATTAAAAAAAAAAAAAGCTAATTCTAACCTGAATTAAATTCAAACAGAAGAATGAAACTTTCACAACACAAAGCAGAAATATTAACCCATGTTTATGTTGCCACCACACATTGGGCAGCAAAGTAAAGAAAATCTCCAATGCTCACTATAAAATAACTGCATCAAAAATCTCAACTACGTGGGGCCATCTACAAAATCTACTGGTTGTGAGTAATACCATAAAAAATTGGTCTGCTGTACCATCAATGGATGTAAACATGTTGAGTCTGTTAAACTTCAAAGAGTTTAATATGATCTGTGCTTCGGTCAGATGCATTTACTCTGACTTGTTGTGCCTGTTTTGATTATAAAGGTGTTAGTAACCTTGAAATAGTGCATAGCATAATAATTCTTTAAAATCAGATTTTAAATAAAATTCTGATGTACTCAGAGAACTGGAAATCTGTGGTCAACAGGTCTTTCAGAAGTCTAAATGTCAAAAGTATATTCCCATATCACAAAAGAAATGATTAATCAGACCTGAGGTCTTCCTCCAAGCACAGCTCAGTCCCCAGACCTCTGGTCCCGCTGTCTTTATGATCCAACCTTGTGAAATATTAGAGCAGAAGCTGTTCTTCTGGCAAAATGACAATGTACAAAGTGTGACAGAAGGGCTGCTGAAAATGCTGCACTGGTAATTGAGTTAAGCAGTTCCCTACACACAAACACACATTTAATAAGCTAACTCAGCTTTATGGTTGCATTTGTTTTCAGAGTGAATTTACACCGCTTCAATAAAACAATATATTTGAAGGCTTTATGCATATCTTTACCACTGGTGCCAACAAATTTGTACACAGCTGTGTTTAGATGGTAAAGAATAAAGTGTTTGTTTCTGCTGATTCAAGCAGCAGAGCTAATCAGTTATTGCCGGTTTCATATATTTCATTACACAACTTTCTTACCTGTCTGTCGTTCAGTTTAATTTGCATGCTACCACAATAAAAACAGATCCTCTATCAAAAACAAGGTTATTGCAAAAATAAATCCAAAAGCTGAATTAAATCACCAGCTAGAGATTCGATAACTCACTGTTGATAAACGAAGCTCCAGTCTCCAATCAAATAAATATGTAGAAAAAGAGGATTTCCTTTGCTGTTTGTGCAAGATGGCCTGCTTTAAAAATATCTGAAGTTGTTAATCCCCCTAGTTTTTTAATGCGTATGTTTCCTCTCAGAAACAAATGGCACAAAAAACCTCAATAATCAGCATGTTTTAATCATAGAAATCAGATGGAAACAGTCAAGCTTGAAGCAAAAGTGAAAAATCCAGTCAAAAACATGATCGGATAATTAGGAGTTCATAAGACTTTATAACGAAGTGCTGTGAAAATAGTATTTACCCCATTGCAAAGATAAATATTTCAAATCAAACTAATAACAAACAATGGAGATTTACAAAAATTACTCAATGATAACTCATCCAGGATCAGAGGTCACAGATTATGATTCAACAACAAGATAGTTGATAAACGTGAGAGATCCAAGGCTAGTATAGGTGCTACTAAAATGTAAACAAAGGCAGGTCTCGCATTTCCCCAAAACATCTTTATTTTAATGACAATTTGATTAAACATTTAAGCTTCGGGACTTTGACAACTTGCTGCTGTTGATGGAACAACAGAAAATCCTGATGAAAAATGCCCAACTATCAATTCACGATACAATCAGAATCAGACTTAAATGTGATTCATATATTTCATAACAGCATGTGATTCAATGATGCATATGCACCTACCAGTTAGGTGGTGTTATCAAGTGTTATCAGAAACACTTGATGTGAAGTATGGTTCGACGCCTTATCAGGTTTAAGGGCTAAAGTTACTTTTCTACACTGAGCCAAGTTGATCTTTTTTCACTCAATACATTTTTTATAAAGAGGCTTTCCAAAAATTGTTACTGCACTCAGATTATTGCATCTTTTTCTGCTTATGGTCCATTTTATTAGGCCACAATTGTTTCAACCAAACGAGACGTCCTTTGTTATCGAGTGGCTCCCACAGTCATCAAAACAGTGACAATAGATTTGCTGCATTAGAAAGCAGCTAATCAACCAATGTGATGAAAAGCTTAAGTAAACCATAACCTTAAGGCGATGCATCCAACAGCGAGAGGAGTCAGTACAAGGAGTTCTGGGAATGAAAGGAAGCCGTGGATCAGCCTGATGCTGCTTAGCCAGCACTTTATACAGGCACAATTAAGCACAGTACCACAGCTACTTCTGAAAAACAGAAAGTCTCTAATTTCTCATTCAGAGCACAAAGTCAATATTTACTTTAATATTTAAAAGAATAGCTTCACATTTTCAGAGGCATATCAATCTAAAGAAATTAAATGGTAAATCATCTTCTTTCCCTCTTTCTTTAAAAGTTAAACATTGCCAATGAGCAATTTAATCTTAATCTCCAGCAAGTTTTGACAATAATCTGATCTGTCTAACATTAAACAAGATTATCAAAGCTTTTCTAATGTTTTTGATTAACTACAAGCCATGTGTATGTTTTGTGCCACTTCTTTTTTTTGTGGAAGAAAAATAAGTTTTTGAAATTAAATTTAGAAAACTGAAGAAAACTTGAGATGAAATATCAAATCTTATTTGACATAGAAACGGTTAACTGGTATCAAAGCATTAAGACGATCCTTCAGTAATTGCAAAAAGGAAATAATTATAGCATTTACAAAACAAGTCTAGGTAAGTCTAAATTGTGTTGACATGCTAAACTCAAAGCAAAGACAATTTAAAACGATGGAAAATTACCAATAAACTCCTGAAAACTAATAAAATATTTGAGGAAATTGTGTCTGAATTTTGTTTTAATAGGATGTTGAGTGCTGCAAAGAGTTTGCTTGAATAAATATGCAAGAATTAATTTGGGTTCTTAGGTAATCAGGTTGTTTGCAACCAAGATTTTCCTGTAAAGGACAGTGTATGCTGATTTTCAAAATCATACAATAGAAATTATGTTAGATATTTTGGAAAAAGTTGATCCACATTCTTGGTATCTTAAAACAAAATGCCAAGCTGTTATTTCCAAATTATTGCTTTTCTGAAATATTTAGGCATACAAATATTTTTTTTCAAGAATAATTGATTTTCTTAATATGCCACAATATTTATTCTGAAGAAGAATATCAAAGCTTTTCTAATTTGGACATATTTACTTTAAAGTAAAGTGACAAATTGATTATTTAAAACAGAAACTGGTGCAGACATTCATTAGCTCGCCACAGCTCAATAGCTCTAGAAATAAAAGCCATAGATGGAGAAAGTAAGCTGACTATTGGCATGGAGAGGTTAATAGTATAAAGGTGTGCAGAGGTTTTAAAAACCATACATGGCTGCATCTGGTTGAAAGCAGCAGCCAATTTTTCATTACAAGACATACAAAAATTCAGCGACTTATAAATATTTCTTGTAAATAAAACAGAGTGGGGAAACTAAAGGAGTTTAACTCAGTTCTGTTAAGGCTGCCTCAAACATAAAGCAGACAAGCTATGACCAGCATATTTACTAAGCTAGTCACAGATAACTTATTTAACGAGCTAACATCAGTTTATGTTACCCTTAAAAAACAGAAAGTCAACGCTTAGCCCATGCCAAAAAGGTGTTGCAACAGAGTCAAAATGACCCTAAATAAATGTTATAACTGCTGCTACTAATCAGTAGTTATAACATGAAAATATCAATAATAAATTTTATCTTTTGGTTGTAGCAAAAAACAAATCATGATGTGCATTTTTATTACATTTTTGTGTAAATACACAATACTTTTATCTCAAGGTTATCGTACCAAAGGAATCTTGTAGCACCCCATGCTTACTTCAGGGTTATGATTACACATGAGGTCATACAGAACATTTAGATAAATTATTCACTCTGATGACCATAACTGTGGTACAGATAAGCAGGACTGATCTCAGACATCGTGAAGCTGCTGGCTTTGATGCTGTTAAGACACTATGTTTCTAATCCACTCCAACAAACCTGGAAACACAAAGTCACATAAATACGCAGCAAAAACACCTCAGCACCAATCTGTTATAGACAGCAAGACATTAAGTTGATTGACAGCTCCGCTTGCTGTTGAGGCGTGGAGGGTAGGATATACATTTTGGAGGGCAGACGGAGACATTGTTGGAATGCTGATCTGCTCCAGCCTCGTCTGGTTTACATGAAGACAGGCTGAGGACAGAGATATGAGACAGTGCTGTCTAACTTTGCAGTGTTCACTAACAGCCTTTTGAGCCATGGCATTCTGCACCAGTGCAGCTCATTTTTACCGCTAAGGTGCCTGATGGGCTGCTGTGCATTTACAGCCAACATACTGCCAGACAAATATGCCAACAAAGCAGCGCAGTGCATCCTGAGCAGACTTATTGTATTGATGAGTTTCAGAGAAAGCACTACTGATAGGCCACAATGCTTCTTTGCACTTGAGCAGCCAAAGAATCCAGTGTAAACAGAAAGGTTGGCCTTTCATTACAGCATTTCATTCAGTCTCATTATTTTTAAAGTGCTTAGTTCAGTGTAATAAGTTCATAAAATACATTCTTTGGAAGTTTAAATTGCTTGACATTTGTTTGATGTCAACAACATTAAGGCAATTAAATATGGGTCCATTTATCTTTTACAAACTGTTACGCATTTATAGATTTTTGGTTAATTTTCCACCTATTTTTAATAAATACAAACGTTTGCTGTTAATAGTTAACATAATAAAATTAGTCAGACTTTATGTAACTGCCAACATTTATCAAAAAGATAGATTGTAAGGCCACCTTCCAACTGCTTTCTCAAGACATTTATGGTCTAAAAATCACTTTTCCTTTTTTCTACATGTGAAAGCTTGTATATATTGTCTCCCTGCAGCTGCAGCTGTGGCTTGGTCAATAAAGAAAAATGTGAGTTATTATTCTCTAGCTGTAAACAGATATAATGAAATACTAAAAACTGTTTTTAAGTACAAATTCTTTTTCTAAAAAACAGGAAAGGGGAAATGGTTTTACAAAATATAATTTTTCAGCAATTTGACAAACTGTACAGTGATCCTATACTGTTTCTTAGTTTTTAAGACTCTAACGTAACAAGGTGTGATGCAATCAGTGTGGACAGGTTTTAAAAAATTACCAAAATCAGGAAAAGATGACGAGAGAATGATTATGTGATATTAAAGTTCAATGTTTTGGTCAAAATTTTGCCATAAAAGGAATAAAACCAGATCACTAGTTTTCTGGTAAAACCAGACAGTAGGTGAATTTGAAAACTATCAACTACACTTTAGATCATTATCTACAAAATATAAGTCAAAATATATACAAGCTGAACTAACAATGTAACAGATGCAGAAAATATTTCAAACTCAACGTGTCCTATGATCATGTAAGAGTCTCTAAGCTGTTTTTCTACACTCCAGAAAAAATTTACTAAAACCTGCAGGTGTTAAGTTTTTTCCACTTTTGTCCATCATGCTGACTTTAGACAAAGATCGCAGCACAACTTCGTGGCTGCTGTCATAAGGTAATCCCTGACACATCAAAGCTGCTGGACACAAAAGCACATAAAAGAGGTGAAAATGGGTGCTGACCAGGACAATATGGGCGTTGTTCGCATCCTGACAATGCTCATTTTTCAAGAGGAGCAAACTCATCAATAAAAGTAATTTGAGGACATTATCCACCACTCAGCATTTGACCTGCACTGCACAATGCCACAACACCGTGGAGCCAATTAAAACGCTACTTTCACCCATTGATGAGGAATTGTTGTTTTCATTCATCTGTAGACGAATATTTATGTGCTCATAAGCTCCACAGTCATCAGAAACACCAACGCATTTTTACCTCATGCAGAGAGGAGTGAAAAATTGCGTCTTCAAAAAGAAACTGATTGAAAATAAATTAGGCTTTGACTTTAAAAGCTGCATTAGGATATTATAGACAATCATTGCCCCTGACTTAACCTAAAGAAAATTTGCCACAATTGAAAGGTCAAAAAATTACACACAGGCAAATCACTCTGCATTTTGGAGGCTTACCTTGTTTAAACATCAGACATTTAGATTGCTATGCTCCTGAGTGGTAAACGACGTGGAGAGACTGAGGGAGCAATCTGGGGCTTCGAAAAGTTAAGCTTCTGAGTTCAGTAAGAGAATAACAGAGATATTAGAAGGATTAGAAATTGGTTGTCCTGTTCCCAAAAAATAGATTTCAGGTGGAGTAAATTCAAGCAGAGGTTTGGCTATTCAAGTAAATCTTGAATAGTCAAACTATTCAAGCAGAGTGAAAGATGCTAACAGCAGACTCCAAAAACCCTAAAGTTTCCTTTCAGTTAGATGTACAAGGACTTTGTTCACTGAAAAACAGAAAATTTGCCAGAGATTTGGGCAGGAACTTGAATGATGTCGGCATCAAAACTAAATATTTGTTTGATGTAAACCAATCATATCACTCACGGAAAAAAATGTCATGCCGACAATGAAGCTGGGAGGCGAAAGTGTAATTTCGCCTCTAAGCGAAATGACCTGAAGCAGGACCCGACCAGCTCAGAATCATAAAATCCACCACACATTTGACCAGTTATCACAGAGTGCTTGAGAAAAACAACAACAAAAAATTAAGACTTTAAGCCGAACTTGACCATGAAGATGTCGATGATCCAAAAAATGCCCAAAAAATATGAACTAAGACCATGGAAAGTCACAGAGCAGCAGAATCAAAGCCTGAATCTTGATATAATTCAGTTTCAGTGGGATGATATCAACCTGCCTTCACATGCAGGAAACCCCTCAAACATCTCCCAGCTGAAAATGAGGAGCGGGGCAAACTTTCCTCACACTGAGGTCAGAGACTGGTAGATATAAGGTCTCCGGACTTATTCAGCCAAATAGAGACTGGCTTTTAAAGACTTTTTCTTCACTTAGAACGAACATTTTTGTTGATATTTTTTAATGTAAAAACAAGGATTAAGTTCTGGTGTTTACCTACAATTGCATCATATTCCACAAAGATACATTGACAAAAAAAAAACACAAGACATTGACGCAAACAATTCTTTTGAGAGATTAGTCGAAACAGCAATGTTTAAAGGTGTCTGTCACAAATACAGTTTTATTTTCGCCACTACTGAAAATCTGTTGACAGGGACATTCATAAAGAAGGGATCACTGCTATAGACCAACCTTCCTAAGAAAACAGGTGTGAATGTAGACTCTAGTGTTTTGACAGCCAGGCAAAGTGTGAATTACAGCCCAGAGAAAAAGCTGAGGGCATCAGGAAGGAAACAATGAGTGACAGAAAGAATCCCTCCAGTATTAAGATCTGCTCTAAAAACCAGGAATGGCTACAAGCCGGTGTTAAAAAAAGGAAGGAGAGGAGGAGAGGTTATGAAGAAGAGCTGAAGGAGGGGGAGCTTTTCCCAGATTGAAGCTGCATGGTTGCGTAAGAGATAAGAGATGTTCAAATCAAATACCCGACCCTGTAAGTCAAAGTTGAACTGCCTTTGCACCCTCTACAGCACTCCCATCACATCCTCATTCATACTGTAAGAGCAGCAGGCTTTCCCTTCTTGAACCTCATCTTCCAGATAGGCTGAGACTGCACTTTCTCACACATGCAATATGCACGCACACAGTCATCTCTACATCCACTTCCAGAAATAAAAAGTTGATAAGGTATGGCTTTTAAAGAATAGAAGGTGAAGAAAAAAGACCATGGGAGCTTGAACAGCTCACAAAAGTCAGAGTGATGGCATTTGTGTCACTGTGCTGATTAATTCCATCAAAAACAGAAAAAAGATAAATAAATCTGAAACAGAAATCTATGTGCAACTGCCTAATAATTTTTCTCTTTGACTTTCTGTTAATGTAGAGATTTTGCTCAAATATATTTGAAAAGTTTTCAGAGTTGCCTTTGAGCCCAGCCTCCCCTGTGGGAAAGAAGAAGCTGTGCTGTTTCCGTTCATAACGCTGTCTCTCCTGCATCAGCGTCAGATTGGTTTACAGTTAGCCTGGCACACAGCGCACTCACAGGACGGCTGGACTCGTTTACCGACGATTGGTTTCACCACCAATACACAATCTGCGGATGACTCATTTTCATTAATGAGTTTCAGTGAAAAGCAGCGAGCATCCAGAGGAATGAAGCAGATCTGATGATGTGAGGGGGGGGGGGGGGGGGAGATTTATTGCTATAACGAACCTTGCCAGTTGTTCTGCTCTGCCCGGTACTTCTCAGTCAGACAGAAGCCTGCAGGTTATTGCTCTGCAGTCATTACAATTCCTCACTGAGGAGAAAAAAACTGGGAGAGAGAGGGTCTGTTGCAGAGTCAAGCAAGCTTACTGTCCTGGTGGAGGAATAATTCATACTGCATTGTGAAGACAAAGAAAGAGAAGAGGGTAGAAAACGTACTGAGACAGGACAGTCGATAAAGCAGTCAGGAGTAGGACAGCATGCAGTGTGTGCTACCATTTCCTCGTGTCTGTATGCACAGGACATACATGTATTTCAGTGTACACACAGTGGAAACACACTCTGAACAGGGTTCCCATGTGTGCCCTGGCACCCCCTGACATAGCATGACAGAGAAAGCAGGAGGGTTGTCTCAACCTTTCTAGCCACCCCTCCCTCCAGTCACCCCACCCTTGCCTGCCCCCCACCTGTGAAGGGTCCCAGTACCTTGCGCTTTTTATCCCGGGAGCGACTTCTCTTTCTCAACCTTTCCTCCTCCTTTTCTTTCTCTTCCTTCTCCAACTGGGCTTCTAAATCCTTGTTCTTGCGGAGATGTTTGGCTGCTTGTGCCATGTTGGTGGTGGTGTTGTTGTTGCTGCTGCTGCTGCGGGTATCTGCGGCGTTGGCGTGTCCAGATCTTGTTACAACGCTCTCCTACCTGATGCGGGCCAACACTAGCGCTGCTGCTGACTGTTGTTCCTCTGTGGCCCTGCAGAGTCTGTGAGCGTGCTCACCCTCTGCCTCCTCCTCCTCCTCTTCAGCAGTGCAGTCACACACACAGCGGCGGTCCTCAGCCGTCTGCTGTGGGATGCTACTGCAGCGCAGCTCTCTTCCTCTCCTTCCCTCCCTCTCTCTCTCTTTTGCACACTCTTCCCTATCTCACTTTCTGTGCTCTGTTTTTTTTCTTCTCTCAGGTCTCCCTCCTTCACTAATCCAAAGACAGAGAGCGTATATAACAGTGCACAAACAGGTTTGTCTTCTTTTATAGCTACTTTACTTCCCTGCATCTCTTCCCCACATGCTGTAAAATGGCTTCGATCCTCCTGCCACCCTCCCCATCAACAAAGATTGCAAAAGGATGAACTGACAGTTGGCAAATAGCAGGAGCAGCTTTAAATCAAAGTCAGCTCTCCCTTCTCATGCTGCATTGATTTTGTTTCCTTTTCCTGTATTTAATTTCCCAGTATCTCATAGACATGCTGTGTGTCCATCTGTGTAGGATCGCTCGCTGGGCAGTGCAGGGATCCCGTCATTGCCCCCGCCAGTCACGCACACACACATGCACGCAGGCACACCAGGATAATTTAGGAAATAAAAAAGACATTCTAAGACATGTATGAGGTGTTGGGTGGGGGGTCTGCTACTTGTCTACGCCCCACTATCTTGCTGCGCTCCCCCCCACCTCTCTACCTCACTCGCTAATGTTCAGGCGCTGCAGCAGACAGGATCAGTGCCCGTGCAAGGCTGTTGGTGCAGTGTGCATGTTTCTTTCAGAGTGAGGCAGGGAGCAATTACTGGGGATTTCACATCTGTTGGAAAGCAGTAATACTGATTAAAAGTGTTGCTTCACTTATTTCCCTAAATCATATTTTCTTAGCAAAACACAAACAGTGTTTTTCAAGAAGAGTTATTGTTAAAAACATATACATTTACTATTTCTAATAATGAAGTCCCCAGAAAAACAAGTGCACAGTAAAAAGAGTGCTAGTGGAGTTGGCACCTGTTTACTGGTATTGCTCTGCCTCTCCTCCTCTCTTTGCCTTCCTCCCCACCCTTTTCTTCCCCATTTTCTCCCTCCATCCTCCTCTCTCTGAAACTGCTGGCACAGGCAAAAACAATTCTTTAAGATCTCTCTCGCCTGGCTCACTATACATCACACATATAGTTTACAAAGACACTTTAGAAGCACGAACACACCTACGATCTGCACGCATGCCATCACATGTGCTGACACATACTTAGAGTCATAAAGCTGCTGATGTGATTTCGCTTAGACTCTTTCACATTTTTATACCTTGCTTACTTTTCTTTCAATTACTGAGTGCCCGTTAATAAAATAAAAAAGGAAAATCGGTCTTTACTCTGATCTTTCTGACTGATTTTTTTTCTTTGGCTTTGCAGTGACTTCTAATATTTATTGAAATAATTATCTGAACCACATTTTAAAAGAAGGGTAGTCTACTTGACATTTCAGCTGAACACAAAAGTAAAGAAATCTTTGCAAAGCTGATTGTTTCTCTGCTGTAACAGTACATCATTGGACAGCCAGTTTATCACCCATTTTTGAGTTGAACAACAAAGTTTAGTATTTGGGTTGCATCTATTAGAAAACTTCCTAAATGCTCTTGTTTAATGTCAGATTATTCCACTGCTGTTTGGAGTCCTTGATTAGATTAGATAGTTTAAATTAGGAAGAATTTGACATATTGACAATTTAGCAAGATGTTCATGTAGTTAACATGAGTCTCAGTTGTGTGTGGGCGAAACCACAACCACTGTTGGATGGTTAACAGCTTTGTCACACACTGCTGTGAATAGCATCCCATTTTTTCAAACAGCATTTATCACAAGTTAGCCAAAAAAACAACTAATAATGCATGTGACTGTCAGACCTGAAGAAACTCCTGCAGAGATAAAACATCTCTTACAGTTAAGAAAAACAACAGACAGTAATATTGATAACAGTGTCATTGATGAAGTGTTGCACAATTCCAGTAATTATAAAGACCATATAATCCAATGAAATGTAGTGGGATATTGCATTAAATTTACTGCATTTACATATATATTTTTTTACTTTACTGTAGCATTGGACTGAGACTAGATATATGAAAATGTCAAATTACTAAATTACTTGGACGGGTGTAGGAAAAATGCTGAGTAAAACAACCCTAAATAAAAGTGTTGGCAAGATATTAAAAATGAGAAAAAAGTTCAGAAGGTTCCATGAAACATTTCGTTCTTTAAACACTTGCTGGCTAAGTTTTTTCCCATCAGTGCTACCATCACTGCTGATCAGATGTGCTTCTCTACACTGCAGCATGCTAATAAATAAGAGTGGTGATATTGCTTTCTATCTGCAGTGCTACCACACAAATCACTTGCTCATGTGGCCCAGCTATAACACAAACAAACACAAATACTGATGGTGCTGACAGCTCCGTGGCAACAGATCCATCACAATATTGAACCCCTGGGGAATATGTCAGAATGAATCACCAGCAGGAACCTACTGCACAGTTAATACTATTTTACCAGTTTTATTAAGCTTTGCTCTAGCTGGGAAAATGCACAGCGCTCAACGGAGGATTTTCACACAGACAGGCCATCGTGTACCAGCGCATCAGGCCATCAGGGTGGATTAATTATCCTGGAGAGAGAGAAGTAATTTTGTGATCTGTTCTCACATGAACATGGTTTTCTTTTACTCAATAACCTTGAAGGAGAGTATGATATATTTTCCAGGCAGGTAGTAATATTTCATACCACAATCAAATAACTATGTTGGCTTCAGTTCTTATAAAAATGCTGTTGTGTAATAAATCAAAAATAACTTATAAAAAATGTGACTTTGTAATTTAATGTCTTGAAATTGGGCCTTTGTCTCTTTAAGAAGCTTTTTCTGACACTCCACATTCAGGGCGTCATCACAACAATGCTCCTCCATGATACCGTTTACAACTGTTCTTAGGAACATCGAACTGTGAGGCAGCTTATATGATGAACTCAGACTTGCAGTTCCACAAGGTGTTTGCTATTGCTGCTGCCACTAGTCTGGAGGAGTTGAGTGGGGTGGGGGTACTTGTCAGGCGGAAGGGGACTGCAGGATAAAAAGGCCACACTTCGTATGAGCAAATGTTTACAAAGTTCTGAGTTACTGCCATGGAATTTTCATGTTCTTAATGAGGGAACATAATATATGAAGCTCAAAAAAGTATTTTAAATAATATTCTACCTTTTAAAAGATTCAGCAAGCTTCGTGTCATTGGTGACAGGCTAACAGTCAACAAAAGTAAATAAGTGTTGTGAAACTTAATGCTTGCGAACTGTAATGCTTGTCAAATATAAGCATAAAGGTACATTTGTAGATCCGTAACTTAGCAGAAATGTCATATTCATAAATTGTGGAGATTTGTTTAAGACCACCTCTTCGGGAGGTGTCTTCATAAGTTCATCTAACGTATACGAACAGCCCGTCGGGCGGTCCTGCCTGGCACTAGAAAAGACAGGTTGTAGAGAGCTGAAGGGAACAAAGAAACGCACAGCTACTGCCTGAGCTCCCTTCAGTGTGATAGCCAGCACCCGCCTGCACATTAACCGCTCTACTGCTCCTCCAGAAACAGTGTTTGGGACCTGACAGAGTCACACACAAACAATTGCAGAAACCTACTTCAGTGAAAAGAGACAAGACAGACAGCCCATTCAAAACATGGAAGCTCACTGTGGATAATCTGCCACATTCAGTGAAAACTCAAAAAGTTTAACTGACGAGGCAGAGGAGAAAAGTGTGAGGCAAAAGCTATACAAGAAGTCAAAGAATGCTGCCAGTGACTGTCAAAACATTATTTCTGTACATAAAGTATAACTAGAAAGGACACCTTATGTGAAACTATAATCTTTTAAAGACATGATCATCAAAAAAAGACAAGTGTGTCAGGGAAGACCAAAGCAACACAGGGAAAGTTAAACTAAGATATACAGTCATTTACTACACATTAGATTGTGTTTAATGTGGTTCATATGTCAAATTAAAAGTGTTTTTTGTAAAGAACCATTCAGCAGATATTAACAATATTGTTCATTATTTCTGTATTAAAATGTTTTTATTTATTTGATATAATATTCTAACTGTAAATGTTTTTTTTTTTATTATGTCAGAAAATTATAGTTAGAAAATAAAAGCTTGAAAAAAATCAGTCTGTGTGTAGTTAATCTATATAATGTGTTTCACTCAGTCAACAAAGTTACTGAAATAAACTTTCCAATAATATTCTAACTTAATAAATGGGTTTGTTCTGGTCTTCAAAGAAACCAAAGTAGACAAACAAACTGGGAAGGCAATGAGTAGGATGTGAAAAATTTATAAATATAAAGCTAATAATATTTGAATAAAAGATATGACCATCCAAACCTGAGACTGAGCGAAGTGAGACTGGGTCAAGTAAAGTAACAGCAAATCTGACAAGAATACTAACCATAAATTGAGTTCATTTCTGAATCAGATGATTTGGAATAAGTTGGTCAGGCGCCTCTGTCCTTTGCACGACTTTTCAAGGATGACTGTGTTTTTGTGTTTGCTATGATGTAAAGCACTTTGAAATGCCTTGCTGCTGAAATGTGCTATACAAATAAAATTTGATTTATGATGATTGAATAAATATTTTCTAATATTTGTCTGCATATAATGTTTTTTGCAGGATTTAGGAGAGTGGCATACAAACTGGTATGGACCAGTAACACAAAACCTTCAAAAGACACAAACTCAAAATGTTCCATCATTTGATTATCACAAGTCACAGTCAGTTTAGTAAAGAGCAGGAGTACAGAAAAACATCCTGCCCCACCCCCACTTGTTTTTTAAACAGATTTTTACTGTCGGTGGATTTCTTTCACACACAATAACTTTGATGAAAGACCTTAGAAAACTTTTCATGATATTGAAGACCACTATGTTTGAACTATCTGTACAGTTTTAAAATTGGCTTATTAATAAGCAAATAACAGTAAGAAAAAAAAAATTAAAAAAGAGGTTCAGACATGTAAACTTCAGCACAATAGGAATGATATTTTAGACCTCTACATCACTAGTCAGGTACATATTTTTTATGTGATGTTAGCAATGTGGTCACTGATGATCAGCTTTGCATCAGTTTTATTAATACATCCTCTGCAGATGCAGAAAATGCAACGAGCCAGCAAAGCAAGCGCCGGCTTTACATTACTGCTCATCCTGAATCCTTCTCTACATTTGTAACACAGAGAGAGTCTCCTGTGTGTTTGCTGGCAGAGGTCCACAGCCTACAGTGAGATACAGTATTCTGCAAGCCTGTACCATCCTCTGCACCATCAACCTAGGCTTTTCGCAGATGTATTTTATCAGCAGCATTAGTCACCATCAGCCCAAAATAAGCTGAGGGGATGTATAAAAGCCCCCAATGCATTTATGCACCTACAGTATGAATGAACTCCAGATGTAATTTTGTGATTTAAAGTGAATCAAAGGATTACACATTCTTTTATCCATCAGAAACTGATTATGGCCCATAGTCAGAGGAAAGGTAAAAAAATAAATAAATCGAAATGTAAGCAGTGAAACAAAAGCGAAGTTGCACCCTCTGCTGGTTAAATATTTGTACTGCATTGGTAATGTTATTAAAGTGATTAAAAGTTAAGAAAAAACTTAATTATGACTGTCCCCTAAAATTCATAAATTCAAGTGTGTTTAATCAAAAATAGATGATGGAAACACAGATCCAAAAGACCCCAGATTCAGTGAGAGCCTAAATAACTAAACTGACCACATTTATAAAGCAAAAACGACACATTTGTCTGAGCCCAGAGCGATCTATGGAAATTATTATACCATGGATCATCTTGCCCCCTGTGGATGACAATATTGTGAAAACGTATACACAGAAAGCAGAGATTAACACTTGACTGCAGCACAAAACAGAGAGTGCAGAGTAATACCACCACCCTCATCTAAATATGAAACCCAATATTCAGACAGCAATGTATATCCAATTGCAAATAAAGAAATATCAACTCATAGCAACAGTCCAGCCATTGTTTATTTATTAAAGCGTACAATCAACTCAGCTCTTTGTGCTCATCATATTCTTCTCCTTTTGTCCTTTAATAGTTATGATGCAAAGATGCAATAAATAAATAAATGACCAGAATAGGATTAGCTTGTCATAGTTTAGAACTAAATATCAGGTTTTCTTCACTAATAGTAGAGGTTTAACTTTTGGAATCTGTTTTTAATCCTTTACAGTCAAAAGATTTTAAAATAAATTAACATGATAGCCAATATATCACAGTTTAATATCTTGCCAAAATATGCAAGCTAGATGGAGCTAAATCTGAGAAAATAAGGTGGTTTTGGGGAACGTGCAGTCCTGTCATGTCTTTTAAAAACTACTTTCCTCATAGGGAAGGCTGTGTGTTTTCTGAAATCGATGGGGATGTTCATGGCTTTAACTCATGACAGGGTACGTTAATTTTCTGTGACGTCCATTACATGCTCAAATCCCAAAGCTTTCTAAGAGTCTCCCAGTGGTCAAATAATAATTAGTCAAGAAGTTATGGCTTAAGTTTCTTTTGAGGTTTCAACCACCAAATCTGACCAGGTGATAGACACTGAAGTGTGAGAAAGTGTTAAATGTGATGGACTGTCATGTCTTCCAGAGCCATTAAAGCATAAGGCAAATATGCAACAGTGTAATGAAGTATGAGTTTGAGCATGGATCAAAATGCAGACAGCTGGGAGCATGGATCATGTTGAAAGATTTAATGGAGAAACAAAATGCAAAAAAAAAAAACTTACAAAAAACCATGGAGGACACAAGGAACCAGAGCAGAACAAACAAACAAAAAAATCTCAGGAACAAAGGGCAACAAAAAGGTACTGGATTTAACAGGATTAGACAGGATGAACAGGTAAGAGGAAGTGAGAATGATGTGCTTAAGTTCAGGGAGGTTGAATGCTGAGCAAAAACCGTGGGTTGATGTGCTAACGGGTTGCAGGTGTGGGGAGAGAGAGAGGCAAAATAGAGGAAGTGACACAGGGGGCGAGGAAGAGAAGAGCACACTGGGGACTAGGAAATGAGTCTAACAAAAATAACTAGACACAAAAAACATAATCAAAATTAGAAACAAAGGTGAAATATATTTTCAGATAAGACCAAAAGAAACCCACAACCAATCGACATTTTTCTACATCCAGCTCTGTTAATATTTAGGCTCCACCTACTTTGTTTACCCTGGATAGATGTAATTTTGTTTCCCTGACATTTGGCCTGAGCAGAATAAGGTAGAGATAGTGCTATCTAATTCCGATTTCACTCTCTGTCACACCAGCACACGCAGTGATACACACACACGCTACCCCTCCCTACTGGAGCTGCACCAGCAGAGACAGCACTGATTAGGAAAGCCATATGGCAGGCAACAAACCAAGGGCAGGCATCATGTCCACACTGTGCCGTAGCGCAGGCATCCTGCCACCTCATCTGAAGGGACTCATCTGACTTGGCTGAGCGTTTGAAGGAGGTATGTAGATCAGAATTCAATGTAAATGTGCTTTCAAATTTAGTGATGCAGCAGCATTACCAACTCACCAATGAAAACAGTGCTTAAACTGACAGAAAATTAATAGTTTAGTGAGCTGGACTTGTGTTAAAGGGTTGCTGCTTGTTTTGCTCATTTAAAAAAAAAAAAGAAAAGACATGCTGCCTGCCTGTAATATTTCATATGCCATATGAATATGACATATTTATTGGTTTATAAACTAATAAAGTACTTTATTGGTGACCCAATAATGCATCTTTCAATAATCAATCTACAGGAAAATACATTTGGTTAAATGAATCCACCAAATAATATCTATCCACAGTAGATAACTGTGATTTTGTTTTCATCATGAGCCAGCATGAGTCTTATTTCATGAGTCGACTGCCCCAAACTGGAATCAGATGACAGGAACCATTGTCCTTTGTGAGTTAAATGTGCATAATGATGGCAACCACTCAAGATGGTCACTATCTTTTTATTACAGCTGCCTCACCTTCAATTCAGGTGGAAAAACAGTATAGGATAAAATATTCTCTTTAAATAACTCAGGGAAAATTTTCAGACAATTAGACTGTGAAATTACTAGTAGACATTTCAACAAAAATACAGAGAGAACAATGAGGAAACTACCGTAGATTAAAGATGAGACTGTATACATTTTAAATATGGATGTGGATTTTTCAGTAGTTTCCTTCAGGAAAGAAGAAAACAGGTATGTGTGCTACTAAACAGAAAGCCGGGAGCCATAATGCTATTCTGCCATCTAGTGGTGTCAAAAGGAAGCTAAACTAAAACACTACAATGACTGTAGTTGGTTACCCCCAGGGACTAATGAAAATCTCATTCTGAAATCAACCATTGCCCTGTATGGGAAACTGTCTACAAGTTGAGGACATTTAAAACATTTCCTAGTGACCCAAGCCAGAGCAACGTCCTCCTGAAAGCAGAAAGATCCTAAAAGAAGTCTACATAAACCATAAATGTCATCCATGCTGCTGTTGGTACAAAAGTGAACAAGTTAACCCCCGCTGGAGGTGAGCAGGTCACAAATTTTGTATGAAGGTGCTTTAGGAAAATGAGAGACCATTTGTAAAGAAATAAATCTGAAGCCGAACTCAATTCTTCAACATGACAAAACCCCAACAAATACCAGTAAACCATCAAAGGCATGCTATTAATTTGGAAATGGAAAATCCTGGACTAAGTCCAGCCCAATATTTAACAACATTATTATTGTATGCAATATAAGAGCGAAGCCTAGGAGGTATGCAATAATAAAACATCAAAAAGACAAAAGAAGCAGAAGCCAGGCACTTAAAGCTGCATGATTGACAAAATGCAGTAGTATGAATCAACAATTTGTGCCACTATTGAGTCTTTGACAGGTTTTTTTAATCAGTCACCTGCAGATATTTAATATACAAAAAGTTTGATGTTTAAATTTAAATATTTAAACAGACTAACATTATATATCTGCATCCAGGTTTAATTTTAAACTATAAAGTAAAATCACTTTTAATTATTTTAAAGTAATCTAAAGTATGCAGATAAAATTGCATTTGATTAAAGTACTGTGTATATACAGTACTTTATTATGATTATTGTATTATGATTATTATCATTATTATATAATAATAATGCTGAAAAATAACTATGTTTAAAGTGATCGTCATAAAGATTTCATGCAGTTTTAATTTTGTGTTTGTGCTACATCAGTTTAAAACAGTAATTACCTGCAGGTGTAAAATTATTCACCCAGACAAATAAATGTGGTATTCTCTTGAAATAGTTAATTTCGACAGAAGATTACTCAATTATAAAGAACTATTTAAAACCAAATTTAAAAAATACAATCTTATCCACAAGGATTAGTTTGTAAACTCAGATGAGCTTCATAAAATGCACAAACGAATTGTGCAGAAAAAAAGAAAACTAATAATCATCAATAATGAGGGAAGCAAAGTTGGAAAATTAGGAAAATAAAAGGAAATGAAAGAAGAAATCAAAAGAAGAAAGAGATCAGAGGCTGGTTTTTATCTCACCAATTGATCCTCAAACCCCCGTGGGACCAATAATGTACTTTTAAATTCTCCTTCCTGGCATATTACTAAAACCAGTCAACATACTGTATACATCCTTTTACTCCCACATCATATTCCCCTGAGAATCTCTTCTATAACAAGATAAGTCTACTTTAACATCAGCTCCACTTTCCTTTTCATAACTGTAAACCACAACAAACAGAACATTTTACACATTAATGTCACCGTTACAAATATAAAAAAAATACTTTGAAAACAGTTTAGCTCAGGTGCTTTAAATATGAATAAGAGAGCATCTGTTGGTATTATTCTGACCCAGAAACATCAGGAAACATGAATATCCTCAGTGAAACGCTAATGTAATTACTGGTTATCTTTTACAAGGTGTAACCAAATTCAGAAAGACAGCGACTCGCTTGGTGACACCCAGCTAGACCTCACTTGGTCCCAATCTGTTCCTTTAGATGTACACCCCTCCTCCTCCCACCTGCCTCCTATTCTTCCTTTCTAATAAGGCGTCCCTGCCAATCAATTTGATTGCCATGACAACATTTCACGCGACACCCCCTCCAAACATAGTCACCCGCCCCCGCCGCCACCACCCACACCTATAAACAAAAACAAAACAAAAAAGAAGCTGAATTCCGACAGCTCAGGATTGATGAGGGGGAGTGCTGTCAAAGGCCAGAAATTAGATTAGGAGTGAAGCAAACACACACAAACACATCACGACTCTGAGGCAGCAGGTGCTTTTGGTTAAACCTTAATTACATGATCTCTGATTTCTCTAATTGATATGGTAATGACTATGTAATTAATGCAAAAGCAGAAATACCAGTAGCTCCCTTAATGAATGGATTTATTTGATTAGATATCCTTCTGCATATTTATGCAGGCTGATACACAGACAGGCAAAGAAAATTGTTATTTGGGTTTGTTGCTACTGTTGTAACTCCTAAGACGCCATCTTAGAATATGCAACACAAATACATTAATATAATACTAACAGTATATAATGATAAGCCACATGCAATAGAAAATATCTACAGTTCAAATAGATAGTAAATGAGATGGGAAATCACACCCTCTTTTTACAGGTAGGTGGCACTATTGAGCTATTTCATACACTCTCTAGGCATGGAGATTTCTGACAGAAATGATAACTACAAGATTTGCTATCAGTCTGAGGGCAGAAGGTGGATAAAAAAGTCAAGCTGCTGCACATACGTTGCGGCTTGTAAGGGCAGTTGAAGAAAAAAGCAGTGTGAGTAAAACGCACACACCAACTCTGTTTCATCACACATGATGCAGAACAACCTGGATATGCACACTGCCTTTTCAAAGTATCTACATACCTTCATCTTTTCCACAGTTTGCCAAGTTACAATCACAAACTTCCCTGTACTCTATTAAGATTTTTATTTAATAGTCAATTGAAAAGTAGTGCATTACTGGGAAGTGAATGTTTTTAAAAGGTTATATGACATCTGAGATATTATTCTACTATATACTGAATTCAAGCAGTATTTTCCACACATTCAAATTGTAATGACAATTATACTTTGAAATATTGAGCAGGTGCAGACAAAAACTAACACTGCACACAATCCTGAACACTGTATGATGAAACAGTGGTGGCAGCACTGTCCTGTGGGTTTGTTTCTCCACAAGGAAAGACAAATGGATGGAGCTAAATTCAGGGTAATCCTGAAAGTAACTGTTAAATATGAAAAAGGTGAGGATTCACTTTTGAGTAGGACATTGACTTTCAACATAAAGTCAGATCTGCACTGTCCAAAGTGAGTCCTGAAGGGGCAGTTTGCTCTACCTTTTAGTTGCTCCCCTGGTTTAACACACTTGGATCTAATGAAAGGAAATTTTCAGAACGTGATGACACACTGAGGGGCTTATTCAGCCTTTTGAAACAGCTGTGTTGGAGCAATATCACCCCTAAAACATGCAGAACATCATTGAGAACTATAGAGTCGAGCATCTCTGGTCCAGTCAAAGTACAAACCTAAATCCAACTTAAACTCCGTTACAAGGCTAGAAAACTTAATGTTCACAAGAACAATCCATCTAGTACGACTGAGCTTAAAATAGTTTTAAAGAATGGGGAAAAGCTTGTCTTTAGATGTGCAGAGCCTGTAGAGACATACCCCAAAATATTTCAACTATAATAGCAGGAAGAGGTTGTTTTCCAAAGTCATGGGAGGTGATTTTTATATGCTTCAAAAAAAATCTTGTATCAATTTAAACCCAAGCACAATTGCACACTAAGTAGACCAACTTTGTGTTGGCCTACTTCTTAAATGTCATTGAAAAACGTTGTTGTAACGTGACAAAATGTTAAAAGTTCCTCCGGTGACAATATTTTATTTTTCAAGCCGGAAACACTTCTTTTTTTAAAAAACTCAAATTTGGTGCTGGCAACATTTTAGCGACGCATCGAGCACTTTCCAGGGACAACCACGAAGGTAGAGTTAATGGCAGTAATGAATGGTGCAGCGTTAGTTGGTTAACAAACTTACCTCTGAATAATGTGTTTCTTACGGGTCCGCTTGGGCCACGCTTGATGGATGGCCTTACAGAAGCCGGGTCAATTAGCCCAGGCTGGATTTGCCTTCATGTGGGCTGCAGACAGCACTGGGAGAGCCTCAACCTCTGTCACGCGGCCTGGCTGTAATTAATCACCAGCGCGAGGCCTTCTCACCTCACGCAGCCGCGCGCACAAACAGCCGATACTTACGTTTGGCCCAAATTACATCTCCACTCCTCTAATCTGGCTAATTGTCAGTATGGTCGCCAGAGGAGAGTAAAAAAAAAGGTTGCTATAAAGCACCTTCCTGGCATCAAACCGATCTAATAGAGCAGGTACTTGTACTTCTACATTTCTAACATGGCTCAATTAAACCATAATTATTTAAAACACGGTTTTTTAAATAACGTACATCATGTAAAAATGCAGAAAAGAACCAGTCTTCCACAAAAGGCTTTAGTTTGTGTGTTTGAGGGTCAGAGCCGGCCACAGAAAAAAGAGATTTTTGCAACTCTTTCAGGCCCCTTGCTTTCAAAGGATATGCTGGTGAAATATCTCATAAATTATGTTTAAAAAGCTATAATTTAGCACAAATTTCTTAATTACATTTGGTTGGATCTGAGTTGGGAAAATATGACAGCCAAAGCAGTATTTGAGTATTAATTACTTGCTTATCCAGTGTGGTCACCCTCTAAAACACAGTGATATCACAGATTTTAACATTTTTCAAGAGTCAGTGGTTCTTCTGGCCTTTACTCTTTACTATACAAGTAACTAGTTACATATACTTGAGTAACCTTTTAAACAAAATGTATTTCTATGTGCATATAATTCTTCTAGTAGTTTTACTGCACCGTATGTAGCATTATTAGCAGATTGTTAGGGTTTAAAAGTTAGAGTAGGCACTCTAAATTTTGTGGAAATGTACAAATATTACAGATTGTAAGCAAACTGCCAGTTCAAACTCCTGAGCATTTGTAAAGGAAAGGACTTCCAGGTGAAAACATTAGACTAAGATGTCTAATGTTTTATAGACATCTTAGTCTGATGTTTTATAGCGGTTCAAGGCTAAAGCCGCCCAGGTTCCTTGCTAATGTGTACTACCTGGCAACACAAAGCCGGGTAGTACATTAAGCTCAACTCTCTTCAAGTAAAAGGTCTCTAGGCAAAAATAAGTAGGATAATCAAATTAAGTGTTTTTGTGTGTATTTTTATGGTATTGCTATATTATTTTATGCTTAGAACTGTTCCAAATGGAGCTAAAGCAACCTTCAGTTTGATCTGTTCAAGTTCACCCCAACAATGAGATAGATGGTCCAGGAGGGTGAGCTTTTCTCTTTTAAGGCATTTTTTCCTTCCCTTTTGTGACACCAAGTTACATAAAACAACCCTAAAAACTTTACAAAATGTCCCATCTTCTAAGTTAACAGCAGCTAAGCCTTGAAATTGGCTTACCTCTTTTAGGTGTTCTTTCCCTTTCAACATCATGACAACATCAGTGCAATACTGTTTACAACCATTCTTAGGAATGTTGAACTGAGTCAGTTTGTATGTAAATCTCAGCAGATGTGTAGTTCCTCCAGGTGTTTGCTAATTGACGCTGCCGCTAGTCTGAGTAGGGAAGGTAAAGTGAAGGACTGCTCTGCAGCTCTAAGGTGCAGCTTTGGGTAAATGGGCATCACTTTCTATGAGCAAGCTTTAGGCAACCCTGCATGGCTGCCACAGCAGGTTCAAGTGTTGCTCAAACATGGCTGAACAAATCAAAGCAACACTGGGTGTCAAAAACTGGGTGTTTTTGAAAGAGGAATAACAACATAACATGATATGAAGCTGAAAAGTGTTGAGGTTACATAATACTCACCCTTTAGTTAATTTTGCTCTAATTTGCATCACCAACAACTCTTCAACACACTCCTTGCTTTTTAAGCATGCATATTCATACTGATATTATATTTTTCTGTGGGTTATTTCATGTTTCATTCTTTACATATTTTTCATTTTTCAAACCTTCTCCAAGACCCAAATAAAATAGCTGAACTTTTTCACCAGCAGTCATTCAGCTCTGAAGAGGCATGATGACGAGCCGTTCATTTAAGACAGGTGTGTTTGAGAAGATGTACATCTAAAAACTGCAGGGCAGCAGCTGTTAATGACTGGATTTGGGTACACGTCCGGTGAGGAATCTATTAAAATAGCAAAGGACTTCTCACAGCAAATTATAATGCATTTGATGTTGAGGTGAGCAATCATTGCATGCTGCTTACAGTAAACATTATTGCAAAAAAAAAAATGGTGATTTGTTGTGATAAGCAAACTGAGAATGTCTGGAAACCCTGACAAAAGCTGGCCTGTTTTGAAACATTTTTTTTCCAGTTTAGTTTCATCAACAAATATAAATATATTTAAAGATTAATATGTTGTCTCATTTGTGAATCTCTGACATATGTATTTCTAGAAAACTGGTGACAAATTTAGATGTCCATATCAATTTAATTCACAGGAATAAATAACTATAGATCTGTATTGCATTTTTTTTAAACAGTCATAACCTGCAGCAGTTGGATCTAGATTGTAGCATTAGTTAGCAGCATTATGAAGCTGTTTTTTCTGTCTGACCCCAATCACAAACTCAGGAACTCGGGGCATGGAAGCATCGTACAGAGACGTCACTCTGCGGTCACTGAATACACTCCTGTGGACCGGACAAAAGCAGCAGGCTGACAGATGAGGTTTCTGTCTGGGGATCTTTGTGTTGCGTTACTGTGTGTGTATTTGTGCATATGTGGTGCTCATGCATTTGTATACATAAATGTTTTAGTGTGTGCACCTATTTGTGAATGCGCGTGTGTGTGTATGTGTTTTTGGTTTGGGGGTTCGGTCTCTGGGGGCAGCTCTGTGTCTCCTCCATCTGCCACCCCACTCTAGTGACACCCAAGGGAATGGCAGGGAGAGGGGTGGGGAATTCATTTTGGAACGAAAAAAAAAAGGAATCAGGGTCCATCGCTCTAATGGGCAATAATACTGGTTTCACTGATGGGCCAAAGGCAAAGGACACTGGCTGGGTGTTTGGAAGCCAATCTACCAATCTATTTGACAAAACAGTAGGCCACCCCCGTCAAGATCTACCCCGGGCTGCCTAATAAGGCACACACCCCTGATTATGCCTCAAATGAGAAAGGGGCTCACTGTATTTTGCACACATGCACACAGACGTCACACCCACCCGGGGCTAATGTCAGCCTAATGCATGGCCATGCTGTGGCCAGAGGGCTAATTGGGTATATAAACACAAACACATCCCTTGAGAGGGGAGAAAGGAAGGGAGTGTTTCCTCTATAGCAAGAAACACGGCGCGTGAAGTTAAACAAGAAACTCATCATATTTTAGCTGTCCTGGTAATGAAGGATGACACGGCAGGGCTTTCGTCTACCCAACAGCTGGATGGCGGTGATGTGGATGTGTGATGTGGAATGACTCGGTGGCAGGTGGCACTTCATGCTGTCTTTATCCAAACTGTGATCAGGGAAAAACGGTAAACGGCGCCGCAGCACTCACAACCAAACCGTCATGTGGAAGAGGAGCATATGGCTCCTGCACCGCTGGGCAGAAGGAACTCTCAGCAAGATGAATGCTGAGGTGCTGGCAACAGAGCTGACTTTAACTTGTCAAATTAAGAACATATCAAAGGGAAGAAGGGGCGATTAGGAGGAAGAAACGGCCAGCGAGTGGCTGTGGGGTTAAATGGCGGGCAGTGTCTGGTGTTTGAAGTCCACACGTCGCCTCATTGTCACTGCAAAAACGCCACTGCACACGCAGACTTGCTACCAATTGGTGCTTACCCTACCCCCTCACTGCTTTGAGGGCTATGTTAATGAAACAGTTGCTGTTTCCTGGCATAACATTAATTACCCGATCAAAATAGAGTGGGTAATTAACTGCCCTTCTTTAGCAGTGCTAATTACATTAACAGAGAAGGACCATTGCAAGAGAGGATAAGAGGCGAGAGGAAGAAAGACGGGATGAAGCAGCACCAAACAAAGACTGAAGAAAGCAAGGCAGCGGTGAGCCGCATGCCTCTGTGTGTGAGTGTATTTTTTTTCTTTAACAGAGAGAGGAAGAGGCCGCGTTGGAAGGAGACTCATGTGGTTCTCACTCCGGCCCCCAGAGGCTTGGTCCTCAGAGAGAAGCAGGCTTATTGGAGAGGAGAGAGACGGGGGGAGGAAAGAAGGGAGGGAGGAGGATGTTGTTTATCTTGACATGCTCTACTCAGTCTTTAACGCTCGCATCACAATTAAGATGCTGCGGCTCATCAGCTATGTATACAAAACAGTGTAACAAGCTGCACGAGCACACAGGTGATGGACACAGTCAAAAATAGATCAGGCACAACCTTAAGATGTGGAGGCTTGCAGGAAAAGCTTCATGTTCAGGACACCACAGTGTAGCATAATAAAGAAATATGTATAACCACTTCAACTCACTTCAGTTAATTTTTCCTTTTACTTGTTTTATTTGGAGCACAAAATATAATTACACCTTAGAATTTACAAATCACGTTTGCACCATTTTTTTTGTATCACTTCAAAAAAAGATGGCTTAAAAAAACATTAAAATAAATTGCTAACATTTTTTAATAAATAAGATTAACTGAACTCTAAAAACAAATTTGCTTACATCAGCTACCCTTTGCGTTCTTTATGTGCACGTCCTGAGAATGAGTTTTGTGTTGTGATGAATAATGCTATGCCTTTAAAAGTATTCATACGGCTTGAATTTTTTTGTCATTTTCCAACGTTACAACCTCAAATAATTTTTAGTGGAATTCTTATGCAACAGACAAGCACAAAGTAACGCAAAATTGTGGCATGTAGAAAAGGATTTCGACGTTTCATATGCAACTTCAATGTGCATCTTAAAAGTGCTGCAACTTGATCTTTTTTTAGAAAACATCCAGGAAAAAACAGCAAGAATGCCAAGAAACTCAACAGACAATTCAGGGATAAGGCTGTGGAAAACCTTAATACAGCTTTGGGTCATAAAACAATATATCAATGCTCTAACATCTTACAAAGCAAAGTTTAATCCATCATCTTGAAGTAAAAAGAGCATAGCACAACTTTAGACCTATCAAGATATGTCAACCCAGCTACACCGAGAGCCTGAAAGAGGAAAGCATTCATCAGAAAACCAGCCAAGAAGCATGTGATGGAAGAACATCAGAGATCTTTGTGAAGATGTGAGAATCTGTTGCAAATCTGGCTTATATGGACAGGAATAAAGCACTGCTAAAAGTCAATTCATTTTTACAGTTTGTCATAACTCGTGGAGAGTCCAAGAAGTTACTCTGATAACGTTAGGTCAAACTTTACTCTTTTTGATCATCAAAAACTGTGTGTGATAGAAAACTAACACAGCAAATCTCCCTGAAAACACCATCATCACTGTGAGTGGCAGCATCATGTTGTGGTTTTTATGTTCTTCATCAACAACAGGCAGGTGGATGTGAAGGTGAATTGAGCTAAATAAAAGACAAAAGAAAAACAGTCCGAGACTGCAAAACCACTTCAGATTTGCTAAATTGTTCATCTTCCAATAGGACAGTGACTCAGTCAAAATTACAAAGAAAAGCTTTAGACTTTAACCAATTGATAATCTGAAGAACTGAAAACATATGTTCACAGACCTTCTCCTTACAATATTACTAATTTTGAAAAAAATCAGTCTGTAGATGAAGAAAGCTGGTAATAAAACTTTCCCCAAATTATTTGGGGCGTGTTGTGGGCCAAATTTGCCCTTCACCCTTATTATACTTTCATTTGTAAAAACTAGAAAATCAAGTGCAACATAATTGTTTTTTCACTACTTTGTAATGGTCTATGCTCTAAATCCCAACTAGATACAGTTTTGTGCTGCAACCTCACAAAATGTGGAAAAACTCAACAGGTATGAATACCTTTACAAGGAACTGTAGCTGTATGAACATGACAATAAATGACCACTTAATACACGGTCTTCTTTTTGTTTGAGCTGTTGTGCTTTTGCTTCCTATACTGCATAGTGACTAGACATTGGAAATGAAAGTTCACAAACTATTCAGGGTGAAAAAGTACCAGAGCATGGGTGTAACAAAGCATGCATTTTAAGTGGAAATAAAAAGGATACAGCTAACTAATATTTCCTTTACACAAGGACAATAACCTTTAACTGCGGACAAAACACATATAATTGCTTTTGCAAGAACCTGAAAAGTAGGGAAGTTTAATTAAAAAAAAGACAAAACTCCACTAAAAAAATCCATTACAGAGTGTCATTTATCAAAGTAATTGGCAATTGGAGCGCTTGCTTAATTTCATCAACAGTTGGAAAGAGAACCAGTTTATAAAAACACGTTTATATTATTCCCTAAACTAACTTTAATAAGTTAAATTGCTTGTTCTTAAATAAATCAATATATGAATTTATTTTAGTAATAACCCATGAGACAAAGATTTCTCCCTTGAAAAAAACAATCAAAACAAAATATAAGGGTTCTACTTTTCTGGAATGTAAGTTGTCTTTAAAAGTCTACTACAAAACAACCTCTCTCTAGCTCATAGACAGTGTATGCACATGCCATTTAGGATGTCTATACACACACAAAGTAAGCACTCCACATTTTAGAGCTGCAGCTTCTTATCTGAGCTGTCCGGCATCCGTCGACGCACAGCCATCTGGCAGTGCATGCTGTAAGTCCTTTGTAGGCATTGCAAAAACTAGATGCTGTAGACAATCCTTTTTGAAGCTTCAGGTGAAATTAAACGGAGGTTTCCTGTCAGACACACATACAGCAGTAAACTGTCCAGTCTTGCTGTGTGCAGCTGAGGCTGATGTGTTATCCTGTGCATCTGGAGAAGATTGCTGGTCTTTGGATATTTTCTTAACCCACCCGTTCCTCTGACTGGTCGTAAAAAGGGGGCTGAGAGACAACGGTTGGAATCAGGGAGGAAAAGTTACGCTCACTAGTGATCAGTTTTTTTCGGTCTCCCTGCTCAGTGCCAAAAAGAAGGGGAGGTAAGTGAAGCAGTGGTCTGGGGCAGAATGAGGGCAGGTGCTTTGCTACATCGGGGGGACAACCAGGCCCGTCATCGCTGGAGAGAAAAAAATATACAAAATCTATGATTCTAAATCAGTCAGGCGTTTCATTACTGTACATCACCCAAGTCGTGTTCAGTCATAGCTTGTGAGTTGGTTAGTATAGGGTTAGACTGCATTGGTGAGTTCAGACAGCGGGGTCAGATAGTGAGTTGGATGACTACCTCTGAAGCTGTTGCCCCCTGAGGCGGGACAGGCAGGGGAAGGAGAACCTTGGGGCCTGAGGACGGGAGCAAAAGCACTCTTCTGTTTAGCAGCAGAAGGGAAAGAGGAGAAAGGCAAGAGAGATGACGAGGAGCTGGCGCTTCCTGGTATTGTGGGGCTTGCTGGCATTACTGAGGAACAGAGAGAAACAAATGGTGTTAAGCCTGAAACCGAGTCAGAATCAGCGTTGTGAGTTCCAGGCAGGCAGTAGGTCTTACTGTAGGGAGAGCTTGTGGGTGAGGCGCTACTGAATCCAGGAGATCCAGGAACTCCCAGACTTGTCATGGGAACTGTCCCGTAGCCCCCAGTCATCCCGCCGCTGCCTCCGTAGCTCGACTGCTGGGGAGTGGAAGCTGAGGGGTAACCCCTCGGAGACAAACTGCTGGAGTTACGGATATAACCTGGAGGAAACATCAGAGTAGGCTCATAAGCTTTACTGGCCAGAAAGACAGAAGAAAAGATTGGCTTGCTCAGTTTGTTCACCTTGGCTGCTCTGTCCTGGATCTCCAATGCTAACCCCCAGCTGGGATGGATAGGAGCCCAGGCCCATGACGCTCCCATGTGCCGGTGAGCTGGGCAGCGCCTGCAACTGGCTGTGAGGACGGGGAACGCTGTAGAGTGCCTCGGCAATGTCAGCTGCACGTTTCAGCAGCATGTCCTGCAGAAAGTGACAAACAACAGGTCAGTTTCAGGAAATATGAAGCCAATTGGCTGATATGTGTTGGTGTTGCTATTTCTGGCAATAAACTGGAGTGAACTAATTAATCTGTGACACTGAGAATCTTTAAGTGACACTTTGTCAACCCATCTAGCATTATGGGTCTGAACTAAAGAAACAACTATAACTGTTTAATACAATGTTCACATGAGGTAATGTCAAATGGACCATGAACTCATGTGGATCACTGTCACACAGAGCCAGCAAAAAGCAAAAAACTTTGTACAGTTTTTTTCTGAACACATACTGTATGCTGAGTAATGTTGTTGTGTGTGGATAATGTTTGGTAAATGGTTACTAATTCTTTCATGCCAATATACCTTGTTAACCTAGTTAAAAAGAAAACTAATATTGTTGTTTTCTATGCTGCATCCCTTGCTTGTCAGTTAATGCTAATAATATTTCCCATCCTCTTTCATTTCTGCGCAAAAGTTGTGCTCACGATTGCTTACCAAAAATTTAATTTGTGGAATTTAACAAATTCTACAATTTATTGCCACAATTGAAAGAGCAAAATCAGGGAGGATACATTAGACCGGGATCTTCTCAGGTAAGGAAAGCTCACACCAATAAAATGGAAAGAAGTTCAAGGGGTTTGTCAATGTTTGTATAATTCAAGGACAATTTTTAAAGTATTATGTTCTATATTAGCAATGCCCTATTTGATGACAAACAATTTTGAATGTAGGAAACAGTTTTGTTTCTAAGTACCTGATTACTGTGTGGATTTCCATATAGGGCCTCAACAAGATCTGCTGCTCTTTTTAGAAGAATCTCCTGTAAAAAAAAAAAAAAAAGAAGAAGAAATTTAATTGACAACTTCAGGACAAAAGAATAATAATCATAACTCCTTTAAAGATAAGTTTAGGTAACTCTTGTCTCACCTTGGCTAGCTTCTCTGGGTCACCTGGATGCCGGGGAATTACTTTCTGAAGTCGCTGAAAACCGTAGTCTATAGTTGGCTCGTTAAGGGCTAAAAAAATCATTAGATTGTCAAACAATTATTTAAATCTTTGGATCTAACTTTAAGAAAAATGGTTCATCCTAATACCTGTGTAGATGAAGCGTCCAGGCGCTCCCTTGCAGAACTGCTTCGATTTATACGACAGGGTGACCTCCACGACCCCAGGGATGTGTCGAGGAGGCGTCTGTACACGAATGGCGTGCGGAGTGATCAGCTGAGGAGAAAGCACACAAGCGGTGTCACCAAAAAACGCTTCCCTGCGTCTTGTAAATATTTAGGCTAACTCATTACTGTGGGAAGATTCAATTGTTAAGACTGCTCATAAATCACCCAAATAATGAGACAAGCCATATGCTGCGCATTTCATTTCACAATGTGCAGCATCATTAGCGGGATGTTTCGAAGACAACTCTTACCTCACTCCACACTAGCATGCTTCCAAACACCACCTGCAGCCCGTCGAAGAAGTTCTCCCCAATGACTATGACCATGGCCCCACCGGTGGTCCAGCCTTCGCTGGGGCTGATGGCTTTGATGCAGGGGGTGGCTAAGACGGGAGAGGAAAGCTTCATTAACACAATCTGCAATGACGATCAATAAAAGTAAAGAAATGAGGGTAAAAATGTTAGGCATACTTTACATGTATGCGCCCTCCAGCAGTATTCATTAATTGTTCATATTTTATTGTGTTTTTCATGTGTTAGAGCAACACAAAAATGAGACATGGTTTTAATTTTATGCTGCAGAAAGCATTCCCACATCATGATGCTGCCACTGTGGGGGTGTCAAGTGTACATTAATGACTCTCTTGGACCATTACATAAAACCTGAATTACATACATTGATTTGTGATTGTATTGTGACAAAATGTGGAAAAAGTTCAAAGTTTATAGACACTTTTACAACTTTTTGCACTGTATGGACTTAGTCAAAAAGGTTTGAAGATTAAAATCAAAACATAAATTTATGTTATCTTAGGCTAAAACAGGCTGCTTAGAAAGAGCTTGTGTGACTTAAAGCACAGACTTCCTCCTTTAAAAGTTGGGTTAAATATAGGACAAATGTCCAGATGGAGTTGGAAAAATGATCTGACTCTTCACTTATGTAAAAGCTTTCATTAATTAGTGCAGAAATGAAAAGTTTACTGTGTAAGTTTTAGGCTTGTTTTAATAAATCTTGTGAATTAATTCTTTTTTGCCTCTCAAATATGTGAAACTTTAACAAAGTGGAACAAAGTTGTTCGATACTCACACCCAGTGACATTTCCAATAACACTGGTTACTATATATTTTTCTTGGTCTATGTTCAGTGTATTCACGCCCTTTTGATTTTTCTCCACCGTTTATAACATCATATCCTCAAGATTTTATGGTATAGATCAACAAAAAGTTGCACATACGAACTTTTATTCAGCCTCCTTGACTCTGATACCCTCAAATACAATTTGGTTCAACTTGTTGCCTACAAAGATAGAGTCTGCCTGTGTGTAAATGAATCACAGTCTCAGTTTTTGATTCAGATAAAATACGTAGTGTGTGTTTGTAATGTGACAAATGATGAAAAAGCATATAAATACTGTTATGAACCTCTGATTATAAACAGGTAAATTAAACCTCTTATCTTATTGTCTTACCATATTCCATAGTATTCTCCACAGACTCTCCCGGCTCCAGTCGGCGAGCTCTCCGGCCATGTTTTGAGTTGTTGTGGACGAACATGTTGTCTGACACGGCCAGGACGTGTCCATCTACACTCACTGTGCTGGACAAGACCACCTGAGCGAGAGGACAGAGGGGGCAAAGAGGAAGACGCATGAGCGTCGATGAAGCATTTAGGTTGCGGGCGAAGAGTCAAAATATCAAGTTACAAGTGTGAAAATCCCAGAGCAACAATTTGTTTTTCTGTACAGGTGACGGTCATATTTCTTAATGGATGATCTGACATCTCAGGGATTTCCACAACACATCTGCATTCTGGGGGTCTCACACCCCTTGACTCCTCCACTGGGTCACCATATGGCCTCTTCCTCTGCCTCTGGACTAACTTTTTGATTCATATAGCACGCAGCAGGCTCACGTTGTCTCCTCTTAATCCTTCAATGACAACAAACATATGAACCGAATCTCCTATTTCAGCTGGTTGTTAAAGCAGTGGATGATATATGGCACCCATAATGTGATTTTCTGCCGACTGCAAGTCCTCACTTACATCTGCACCCCATAGGTGGCACTTTATGCACTTTAAGTTTTTGCCCTTATTATTTACAATATTTATATTGTAAATAGATTTATGACATATATTTTGAAGTGACATGTATAATAAACCTTCGTCTTGAAAGACACACATAATGAAACTTTGCAGGTGAAGGAGCAAAGCAAAAGAGAGGGGAAAAAACATATGTTCTATAGGTGGTGGAAGGGAAAGGAAAATAACTGTAAATTATCGATCAAGCAGCGAACTCCTGCCCAGCCCTGATCACCTTTTAACCCAGAGGCCCAGAGTTTGGAGCGCTCATGTACTCATAACTTCTCAGCATGTGTCACACCACAGGAGTTAAAGAAAACACGGTGGGAGACGAGGACGGAGAGGGGCGGGGGCAGCCGGACACAAGGCTTTGCCGGGCAAAGGAGAATGCCAGAGAGAGGCCACTGGTGCTGAAAGACGGCAGAGGAAGTAAGCTCGAGGAGTCCCTTGTGACCACTTCCTGGGTCACGGAGCATGACCTTCCCCATCTGGAGCCAATCACTCAATTCTTGACAACTTCCTGAAACACCTCAACCTATTTCCTGCACCCAGGCGCCCCCACAGCCGTGTCTCCCACATATATAACTCTTTGGTTTGTCTTTCCATCTCTCTGACTCCTTATTGATTTCTAACTTTCACCTTTAACTTCGTTCTCCAGTATGACTTCCACTGGAAAACTTTCCCAGAGATTTGTCATGTGACAACTTTAACAACTCTCAGCTACTTTAATTGGCTTTAAGACCCAGAAAACAAACATTCTCTTTGGATATCAAAAAGAAAATCAGTCTCATAGCTTGTCAATAAAGTTAATTTATCTAAAAATGACTTCTTAACTTTTCCAAGGAGTTAAAAAATATACTCATATGAAAGAAGGAGAAATATTCCTGTTTTTTTTCTGATCTACAAGTATTGAAAGACAAATAAACACGGCCAATTGATGAAAAACATGATGCTGGGTATTTGAATGAAGTCTACGTTTGATAAATAGACCAAACTAAAAGAGATACTCTAATTCAGAGTTCTGGTAGTTACCGTCATTGTTCTGGGGTCTGGTTTCTTCTGGGCATGACTTTTGGAGTGTCTTTTTACTTTGGATTCAGAACCAAAGGATGCACATGAATAATTGAGTAATGCTGAAGGTATTTGTACAAAAAAAAGGATGAATTTACTTTCAGAAAAGTGAACAGTAGTGATAAACTGGTTTAGCCCAGCTGCTTGCTGGAATGGGAGCAACAAAGTTTCTCTTTTGAACATGATGGGGGAGCGGCCAATCAGGTGCACATTTTTAGACAATATGAGAGCCATGTCATTAGAGCCAAGTAGCTAAAAGCTGTTTAGAGTTGGTAGATTAAAGTTCTTCCTCTTCCTGGAGAGTTTTGCAGATATGAGACACTTTTTATCATAAGTAAACAAACTGTCTGCCAAGGTTCTTATTGTGCATTTAAGGAAATAGGATGTTAACCTGCACTTGTTTTGTCTCATCAGAGAGTTTATGATGAGCTGCAGCTGCAGGTGACTTTCATATAAACAGTAATGAGAAACAAGAGTTTAGAATATTAGAAAAAGACAATATTTTGAGAGAAACAGATTTTTTTATTCTAAAAAGAGATTTTTATTCTCTTTTTTTATTCCACTAGGGGCATTTTCACACTTTGATGGTCCGAGGTTCAACTAGGCAGAAACTACGGAAAGATTCACTTCATTTGGCTCGTTTCACTTTCATGCTGCACTCATTGAAAGCATCAGCCATTTGGAGCACTGTCACCAGGCCAGTTGAAGCAGCAGGCAGGGAAATGAACCATCAGTAAAACTACAGATCTACAAAAAAAACACACACCATATGAAACGTGCTGCTGATGTTCCACAGACACCAAATGTGAATTTAAAAGCGTGGGTTTTTTTTCTTTTTGTTGGTTTTAGTTACTGGATAGTTTGGTTGCATTTCCACAGTAAGAGAGCTGCACCAGAGGTCACTCAGAGGTAAACAGAGAAAAAAGGTGAGTTTTCACACCTGCCCAAGGTGAAGCAAACTATCTGAGAAAAACAACTGGTCATTCTCTTTGATCACATAAGTTCTACTCGGAAAACATCTGAGGGCCTATTTTGTCTCCATCTTACAATTCAGCTGTCCAGCTGAAGACTTTGTGGAGAAGAGAAGACTAAATTAAAAGTGTTTTAGTACTACAGTTCACATAGAAATAGACTGAATGGGAGAGTAGAGTGTCTTATAATAGAAGAGTTTAAAGATGCTCTTTTATCACAGCGACTAAATTCTTCATTCGCCAATATTCCCACTTTTTTATGTCCACACACAAGTGCACACGCACACACGTAAACATCTTTTATGTACCTGGAATCTCCTCATATCCCTCGGGTTGCCTGCTGTCTTCAGGCAGTTCTGGTTGCATTTCAGGAAAAACTTCAAGAAAAACCTGCAACGGTAAATAAAAGGGCACATATTAATTTTATTTTTTAAACATCAGCAACAAAGAAACTCCATGACAGTTTCCAGTATGTAATTATTTCCCCCGTTTCCACACACCAAAAGTCAAAGAAGGCTTTTTTTTTTTTTCTCACAGCCAGGTCCTGTGTGATTGCATGTATGTACATGTGATTACAGTTCTGACATAAATCCCAGCTGTTTAGTTTAGTTTTAAAGTCAATGTTGTTACACTTTAAATCAAGTAATGAGATCTGGAAGCACAAGCCGAGTGAAACGTGCTGCTGCGTTTCAAAGTAAACCAGAGACAATGATGTATGCCAGCGGACTCAGGGGACTGTGGTATCCCACAATGCCATATTTGAACCCCACATGGGAGCGCAGAGGGAAACGAAGTAGAGACAGCCACAGAGAAAATTAAATGAGGAAGTGGCAGGACCAAGGTAGGGAAGGAGGCATGTGCAGGTGCTCGCATGGACATGATTTTTTATTTTATTTTTTTCAAGTATATGTGTCTCATCACGTATGTAACTTCAATCCAACGCACTGTGGAGCTGAAGACAGTGGGGGAGGGGGGTGCTGATAGCCTGAGCTACACCAGAGAAAACCTGAAAGAAAGGTGGAATAAATAGAAGAGAGGGAGACTACTGAGAGAGACTCCAAATCCCAGGTGTACACGGTTCGGAAACATAGCCAGCTGCCATGGCAACGCAGCTCTGCCGCAATCCCAAAGTCCCCATGCTAAGAGGCAAAGATGGGAAAGAGGAGGAAGAAACTGGAGCGCATTCCATCACAGAGATTCAGCGAAAAGACGAATAGAGAATATAGAAATAAACAGAGGAAGTGGATATAAAGTGATGGGAGGGGAGGATGAGGTTAAGAAGATCTATTCAGATGTTTTGCGAGAGCATAAAGAGGCTTGAATAAAAAAAAAAGAAACATCTGCGCTGTATGGTGACCACGCTAAAACAAAAATTCAGATCTTAAACTAAGTGTCCACTCAATTTTCAAAAAATGTCTGTCAAAAACTCCATCATGATGTGATGTTTACTTTAGTAAGTTGTGGTTAAAAGTGGGTGCTAAATTACTCTCCTATTTACACTCTTAATAAGGAAGGAAGGAGAGTTATTTGTAGAAATGTTCTAGTCAGGTCCCAGGTTCTTAGAAGGCTCCCTGACAAAACTCCTGTTACCTGTTGATGGTCGACCATCTGGGATTTCTGCAGCTGCAACCCCAGCTTGCTGTTTTGCCATGAAATTCACAGCCAATCCTTTAAAATCACAGTCTATTTTTGTGGGCTTGCAAAACTGCATTTTAGGTCATTCAGAGTATTTTGTTGATCCAACATCTCTGAGTTTTCCCCAACTCCTAAGTGTTTTTTCGACACTCAGGACCTCATTGAAATTCGTAGTCAAAGACAGACCGGTGCACCTTCTGGTCCGTCTGTGCAATGTGTCCTGGTTGGCATGCTGGGATACTAAGAGAAAATGTCTGTGTAATTAAGTCTCTGAAAGGTTCTGACATTTAAAACACATTTTTACATTTTAGAAATTGGAGAACAAATTTTTTTTTTCTGCATTGTTTTGTCTGCAAAATGTAACTGAAAAAGCTCTGAAATACATTAGGAGCTGCTACAGCCATAAGTCCTTTTAAAACATGCATTTCTGCAAACTGCTCAGTATGAAAACTACCAAGAGGAGGAAAATCGGAGTTTATTGAAGTCTCTAGTTGTTTGATATATCTTTATAAACCAATGATAAAACTTTATACTTTTTACGAGACAGATTGTCAGGATGTTGCACAGGGTTTGTTAACCAGGTTAACTGGTGTGTTTGGGTTAGTTTATTGAGGCTGAGGTGCTCTGATGGGAATAAAATATCAATCGATGTAAAGACATGAACTGGAGACACTGCAATGTCTACAATAAGTGCAACACAATCACAGTAATAATACCGACGGGATAATGCTGGTGGATATAAATGCATAATCTCATTGCATGTGCATAGCTATAAAACGGGATAATTTGTTTTTAAGTGAATTAGAAAGATTTAAAAAATAATAAATATGCTATTAATAGCATCCCTATTAAAAACAATGCAAAATATTTGATGGCTGTAATTTTAGTATAAATATAGTTGATATAATGAAGAAATGGTCACAAACTTATTTAATTTCTTTAAAGCACTGATCTATTCTTCTTTTCGGGGTCATTGCTCATTGATGAGCTGTCCAACTTATCATATTTTTATTCCTTTACATGTAACTTCTTACCTCATTTTTATGTTTATTTATCATTAAATAAATCACAAATTTATTTAATGATAAATAGATTTATCATTTCATAATAAATTTATTAAATTTATTAATAAATAAAGTTTTTTCAACTTTAAAATAAAACTTTATTTGCAAAGTCTTATTTTAGAGTATTTCATAGAGCAATATAAAATACTCTAAATTGCATAAAATAATAATTTAATTGATATTTTAATCAAAACGACAAAAAGGCTTAAACATTTTTAGTTCTATTATTCAACATCTTTCTTACGTTTGCGATGTGTTGACCTCTTAATAGTTTCACTCAATGTCATTTGTTGTGTCTGAATGTTTTGGATATAATCCTGAATGAAAAAAGTCTGAGTTTTATATATGTATGAACTATGTTTTGTATCAAATAATATTCCTTAGTATACCATAGGTATCGCTGTGTCTGATCAGCCGGCTCTGCTTTTGAAGCAGCAGCAGAAGCAATCAGATCACAGATGCACCATAAATCTAACTCTCCTCAAAGTATCTTCCTGTACTTATATTAAAGTAATTCTTTTCTAATTTCTTCCAGCAATTCATTGCATTGTACTTCAGTGAAGTACTTGTTAAATCACTGTCACTGTTTCCACTAAGCAAACAATAACAGTGAGGAGAAAAATGCCACAGAAGGAGGCAGCGTTTTTTTGGCTTACGTGGGTTGGTTTGATCCCACCCACACTGTGTTCTTTGCAAACATAATTCATCTTAATGTGGAGCGGCTGTGTGGAGAGGAAATTCATATTGGCCCCACAGCCCTGAATCCTCCCATCGAATACTAATCTCTCCCTCATTCTCTCAGCTTTTACTGATCATTCCTCCACTGCTTGCTCCAGTTTCCTCCCTTGTGAACAGGACCTGGCTTGAAACTAGTTCTCAGTTCCAACGTGTCTCCAATATTACTGGAGTTGAGTTATGCGCTCAGAGGACAATCAATATTGTTGTTGGCAGAGAGTGATTACAATTTATCTGTCAGAGCTCGGACCTTCCACCTCAGAGCTGCGGTAGATCTCAGTTTGGAGTGAAAATGTGAAAGGGCCCATCTGTGCCTCTCACACATCACACTGAGATTTCACTTCTAATAGATCATCAGTGTTGTGGACATCTTCATGGTTTAAAATCCTACAGACAAGTTATGAGGTGTGTTAATCTGACGCTGGCTGAGCACATCTTTGAAAATCAAACAGTATCAAATTGCAAAAATATTCAAGCCACTTGAAGAGCTTAGATTTTTTTTTTTTCATGTTATAACAACAAACTTTGATCAGTGTTTTATGTTTTCAGACACACAAGCACAGAATAGTCCATACAGGCATAGTGGGAGGGATGCTTAATGATAAATCTGGAAAAGTGTGTCATGTGTTTGTATTCCTAGTTCTCTCAAATTAAGTGTGTGAGAGAACCATCTTGATTTGTACAGCTCAAGACGGAAAACTTCAGCCACATCAGAGGGAAGTATTTCTGAGAATCCGTCTTCAAGTGTTGCCACAGATTGGTAAGTAATTTAACGGGCATGAGGCCGGGTGCAGGTCACCAGTCAGAGACAAACAGGACAAACAACCATGCACACACATTCACTTCTAAGGAGAATTCAGAGACAAGTTAACCCAAGAGTCATGTTTTTGGACTGTGAGGAGAAGTCAGATGCACAGAGAGCACATGAAAACTCCAAGCACTTGGACCCCAGGCTGGGACTCGAACCCACAACCTTCTTGCTAAAAGGCAACAGTGGTACTAACTAATCTGGGGCCTTCACAGAGTAGCTATATTTGATTAAATTAGACACAGCTACATAGGGTAATTGTATCTATATAGCACATTTTCAGCAACAAGGCAGTTCAGAGTGATAGACTTTTTTTCTGATTAGATGACGTCTTATGGGAATAAGTTGCAAAGGATTTTATTTTGCGGTGTCAAAATTATTATCCAGGCTCAGATAAGTGGAATACGATGGATGGACGGAATTAAGTTTAAGAAGATTAAATACATTTGATACATACACAGAAAATGACAAGGTTTGGCAGCGCCAGCCTTTTTGCACACAATGTAACAATCGGTCGTCACACATTTAACTGGATGACATGACAGTGTTTCACTGAACTGATGACCGAGGGCCAAGAAAACCACAACCCTAATTCAGCGTCTGTCTACATCCATTTCTGGCTTTATGCACTTTCTGAGGGTTCTTGACCTTATTTGTTGACTTCTTCTCATCATTTCTTGTTTATATGACACCAGATGCCTCGCACACACACTGGCGTGTAGAAACACACACACACTGACACACACACACACACACACACACTCTTTAATACGCTGACACACCCACCTTTGCACCCCCCAACTCCCTTACCCAAAAACCCATTGAGTCAACTTTTCACCCCCCTCAGTTCGGACGCACACAGCTGCAAATGCTGAAATTAAAGCGAGACATTGACGCATATATTAGCATGCATTAGCCGCTTCCCTCTGCCCACTTAACATGCAAATCTCCCAGCCCCGTCGCCTCGCACCTTCTGCCACACATTCATTTGCTGAATTATAATTAGACTAATCTTGCATAATTAATAAGAAGTTGAGGACCCTCTGTTTTTTATTATTCCCCCCCCTTCTATTGTGGTTGCAGAAGTTTAATATTGCTGTTGTTTGTTTTGTTTTGGTGGAGTAACACACCCACACAGCACAGTGTACGACACTGCAAAGATTTGGAGGTAATCCATGTGTCACAGGGAAATTAGCAAAGAACGGCCAATTTCAAAGAACTCCTCGTGCAAGTGTGTTTGTTTTTAATCTGGTGATGTTATACATTTACATCTTGTTCTGCTCAATAATGCAGGTTATTCTCTGCTAATAACACTTTCAAGTGAGTAACACTTGAGTGTGCAAATAGTGCAAGTGCAAATAAGAGTAGTTAGAAAAGATCATCAACATTTCTGTTGAATGTTTGTAAAGAGAGTTTTAAGTTTTAAACATCAACTTAAACTAAAAACCTTTATAAAAGAAAAAAAACTTTAGAACAAAAAAAATTGATCTTAGATTAGAAAATAAGTACAAAACAAATACAAACTAGAAAACATTGATTTCTGAGGTAAACCTTACCTTCTCAGCAAAATTATGGTAACTGAGTTGAACCATAGCTGCATGTGGTCAGCGGTTGTGAACTGTGTTTAATCTCCTGTAACACTTTCTGTCTTTAAACACACTTTAACGGGATAGTTTGGATTTTATGACATAAAGCTTTGTGGGATTGTTATTGTCAAGTAAACGACTCAAAAAATGCTAATATATACATGTTTATTTGTGACAGAGTTAAATATTAACAAATATGTTATATTTCTAAATATCTAAATTTTCACAATGTTTTTTCTCAGCAGAGCTGCTTCTGAATTTCTGCAATAAAATGAAGCTGTTTTACAGTCTGATCTAAGTTCAATAACCTTTGGGTTCAGAGTTTCTGCAAGTTTTTCTCATTTCAATTTAAGATTTTCAAGAACGTTATGATTTAAGCTTAGAATCGGTGATCACAAAATAGTTCAACCTTAATATCTTTATTCAACATAGTTTTGACTAAATTGAATAAACTGGTGAGGTTACATAAAACCTCACCAGTTAAAATTGAATAGGCGTTTTCACCTGCTGCTCATGTTTTATGACATCAGTGATGTGAAACTGTCTTTGCTCTTTTACAGATTTATTTTGCTTTGTTCAAATTTTAACACCAGACAAAAAAATAGTTTGAGTGAGTAAAATAAATCAGTTTTCAAATAACGATTCCTAAATCAAATTAGCACTTTATAAAATATAATTGTGGTTAAGCCCATTACAATAATGGGCTTAACCACAGAGTTCTGCTTGACCTGCACAATCAAGAAATGACTTCAGTCACTCCACCACTGTCAAGTTTCAGTCTAGCTGGTTGATGTTTGGTTCGGTTCTCGCCCAGTTTAGTCTGTCTCCAGGTCTGGGGATGTGAAAACAGGCGGGAATAAAGAAACATGGATGGCTGTGACTGTGCAGGAGCTGAGGTCGGCTCCCTGATGATGCTTGCAGCAACATTCAGTAATAGAGTTACTGAATGTTACTCTATTTTAGTTGAGTTTTGATGGACTCAACTAAAATAAATAACAGCAGCCAAAGATTTTAGAAGCTGCAAAGAATAAACAATGTATGCTAAATAACGTACATTTTATGATATTTTAAAAGCTGAATTTAAAGCTTTGGATTTTGCTGCGGGCTAATATTAGTGCTGAACTCAAACGTTCAAATCATTTCAGATTCACTGATGCTATTATCTCATAGACATGAACATCTTCAGCTATTTAAACTGCTAAAATCTGCTGAAATTTGGGTCATTCTTCAAGAATCTTACATCAAAAATCATGTTTCTAAAGCAGGAAACACAAAAAATAACAAATCTCTGCATCATTTTACACCAGATGTGGGTGAAATGTTGTTAGACATTAAAATGGAAAACATATTTTTCCAGGAAGCGATGCTGAAGGAGACTTTTACACTTTTACTTTTTTTTCTCCTTTTGTTTTGCTGAAGTTTGAAATATAGTTGGTTGAAAACCTAAATATAACAATAATCAAACTTACTGTCCGCTAATGGACTTCCCTGATAAAATATTTAGCTGTCAGCTCGAGGTTAAAAGAGCTTTTAGAGGAATTTTTCTTGTCCTTTTTGTGGCATTCGTTCTGAGTTAGATTCTGCCAGCACAAACACCGATCTTAGTAACTCAGCACAAAAACTCAGAGGCCCTTATTATTTTAAAATACGTTTCATTCAAACTGTGTTTCCTGGCAAGATTATTCAATATAATTTTTTTTGTTTGTTTATTGTTTTTATTCATACATCCCTGTTTCTGACTAACCAGACCAAAGGTCTTTCAGCAAGACCTGAGCTTCTCAACTGCTGCAAATAACTTTAGCAAAACAAGTTCGAAGAGCAAACGTCAAATTGTGACGCTGGGAACAAATAAAAATAGGCAGATTTTATAGTTTTGTTCTTTGGAGTGGATGCTCTGTTCCTCATTTCTGTGTCCATTAGGGCATCTGTTACACATCAGCAGGGCTTTCTGCTTTACACGTGGCCTTAATCATCTGGTGAGCACCTAGCTTGACATAAACTTTCATAGGATTTCATCAGCACTAATCACTGTCGACATAAACTGCCTTCTCAAATTGTCATAAAACACATCGGCCTCTCAGCTCCTTGGGAAAGCAGCTTTGGTGGCAACAGGAATTGATGAAGGGTTTGCTGCAAGTTTCGAGTTAGCGAGATGCACGTTTAGGTAACCACTTTCTAAAGTTTGATTGAGTGCAAATTCAGTGATTTGGCGAAAGAGTGAGGGTGAAAAGGATAATGACACTAAAAATAACTTGATTCGCAATTTCTATTTGTCTGGCCTTTCAGGTGCAGGGTGTTGAGAATTCAAAGTGAGAGCACACACATAAAAAAAGAAAGATTAAGAAGAGAAGAGGCAGAGACAGAGGAAGAGAGGAAGATTGTTGATGTCCTGTATGCAGGGCCATCACTCATCAGAAATCCCCTCCATCACCCCCACCCTGAAAAAACAAAGCAGTGTCCTGACATGGCGGTGGAGGGGAGCTGCAGGGAGGAAAATTAGGAAACCAGATGTGAAGCATTAAAACATACTGACATGCTGAGGGCCTTCCTCTGCCACACTCACACACTAAGAGCACTAACTCATGCAGCAGCCCGACATGCATGTGTCACACAAAGGCTGTGTGAACCACACACACACACGCACGCACACAAGCACGTGTTCATGGGTTCAATGAAGAAAAAAATGGTCCAAGTCAGGCGACCATGTGTGTACAATCAGTCATGAAAAATTACATCAGCAAAAATAATACCTCCGACATGAATGTCTCAGAGATACCTGAACAGAAATAGGAGCTAATTTTTGATCCAAAGTACATCTGAGGAGCCAAAACATGCTGCAACTCGCCGCTAAAGACTAAGATTTGGATGAACCTGTGTTTAATTCCAAGACATCAGGCTACAGATGGGTTATCATGCTTCACTGTATGGATATGCATCCAATTAGTACATGTACCCCAACTGAGGATCAACTTTGGGTGATTTGTTTTCTTCCATGAGGAGATTTGTGTTTGGAGGGGCTTGTGTCTGTGTGTGTTGGTAATAAGGGGGATGTTGGGGGTGGTGGTAGGTAATAAATACCCCTGGACCAGGGTCCCCTGGCAGACTGGAAGCTAGACTGGTCATCAGGGTTAACACCCGGGGCACATGACCTCTGACACTGCTAATGGGGCACAGAAAACCCTCCACGAACTGATACCTCCTCTGTCGCATACCACCACAGGACCTTTCACACCGGTCCCTCCAGACGCCTCCCCTCCTCCTCCAAAAACATACACGGAAATCTGTGGCTTCAGCTTCACTCAGCAGCAAACATCATTGCAAACATCCATTAGTTTTCCCCTTCATTCTCCATCATGTCTTTACACAAACACAGATATTTATGAAAGAGTCAGATTAGTCTAAATTCAGTGTCTTTTTTACTTTTTGCTCTCTGAACTTACAAAGATATCCCCATCTCTTTAGCATCTTTTAAACAAACTGAAGTGTTGTTTTTTTTTTGTTGGTTTATATATATATATATATAATATATATATGAAAATCTGGAAAGTGTGGCATGCATTTATGTTCTACTTTCTTGAGTCAAAACCTTGCAGAACTAGATTTTGTTGAACATCAAAGTCTTTTTTCAATTTAAAGGTAAAATGTGACTCATACTTTTCACAAAACTGCGCAAGCTCAGTCAGATTGGGTGGAGAGCATCTTACAATAAGTTATTGATTGGATTTAAAGTGGACTTTGACTAGGCCGTCCAAACACATGAACATGAATAAAACTTGATCTAAAGCTATCTACTTTAGCACTTGTATGTTTCAGATTGTTTTCCTGCCGGAAGGTGAATCGCCGTCCCTGTCACAAGATTTTTGGAGATTTTTCCAGGACCTGCCTGAATTTCACTCCCTTCATCTTTCCATCAACTCTGACAGGCTTCCTTGTCCCCACAGCATTATACTGACTCCACCGTATTCTACTGTACGAATGCTTACAGTGTGTGGTGTCATTTTTTCTCCAAAAAGCATTTTGAATGAAGCCATTGGAGTTTAATTCTAACTTCATCTCAACATCAAATCACAATTAAATACCTGGATTTGTGTTGTAAAATAATCAATGAGACGATGATCCACGTAGCTTCAGTCAGATTGTTTGCATTTTGGCTGCGCCTCTCTCCCAGGCTCAACCCTGCAACCTCAGTCCAGACCCAGCCCAATACTAAAATGGAGAACTGTGACAAAGCCAAACATTTTTAAACATGAGCGCTGATTTATAGAGCTCAGTACTGCTGTAAAACTTTCAGGCAAACCACCACAAAAAAATTGACTGTGGCACGGTGAAGCTGGGAGGAATAAAGTGGGCTGATGGGAAGGGAATACCAGAGGCACTCCAACATCGCAGCTGGGTTTCTCTTGGGTCCAAAACAGTTTTACCCCACAACCTCTCACCTGATTCTAAATGTGCATTTTAACAATTTTAAATGAATTAATGTCTCAGTCTCCTGAGCAAAGCCAAAAGCGGAGATTGCATACAAAGCTCAGCCACATGGGACTGTGTTTGTGCTGCCAAATAGATGGATATGGAGGGATATTCGGAGTCTAGAGAACATGAATTCACAACCAGGACGGGGAATAGACGTCCCATCAGTGGCCTGACCTCTCCCAGCATGCTTGGTGTGCCCTGGGGGATGAAGATTCAAAATATATTCTCACAACTGTCAGATGGAGATGCACGGTAACACCAACAAATGTGCGTAGGGTCGCCTGCAACATAGCAAACACTAATGTTACCTTTTTAATACCCTTTCAGTCAATCTTCCGCTAATCAGGCTCACCGATAACATGTGTGCATCAAACCCTGACCCGAACCTCTCTCTGAGAAGAACAATGAATCTGGGATGGATGGCACAGAGAGAGAGAGAGACACAGAGAGAGAGAGAAGAGAGAAGAGGGAAGAGGGAAGCAAAAACAGAAGGAGAAGAGATGTCTTCTTAATTAGCCAGTAATGATAAGATCTGACAAACAACATCTGTTTCCAGAAAGAGGGAGGAGGAGGAGGGCTGACGGAGGGAGAGTGAGGGAAATGTTTGAGAGGGAGAAGGTGCGAGAGCGAGAGAGTCGGCTAAGAAACCTGTGAAGCCTAGACAACAGGGACCTGCTTGTAAGAAAGTAAATGGGGAGTGAAGGGGATGTGTACGAGGGAGGGAACGCTTTGTAGCGTGACACAATGGAGGAATGGTGGATGAGAAGTATAACAGAAGTGGGAGAAAGACAGACAGGGGAGCGAAATCTGACAGGGTTGAAGGAGTCCAAGAGCCCGGACGCGAATGACAGACAGAGAGAGGAAAACAGATCAAAACTGAGAGAAAACCAACAACAACAAGAGAAGCAGGGGAGACGATGAGCTGGAGGAGAGGAGAAGAAGAAGAAGGACATGTGAATAAGGAGAGGAATCATCCAGAGGTCCAGGGTGCCGTAATTTACTCTCCGTGGCTAATACACAGCAAATGTGTCGGAGCCGAGGCCAGAAAGAGGAGAAGGGGAGCTGGGTGGCTGGGGAAGCTGGAGGGAGGGTGAGCAGAGTATCTGGGCTCTCAGCAGGCCTGCTGGGAGCCTGTCAGCAGTCACATCACCCCCTGCCCTCAGTCCTGACAGATTCATCAGAGCCCAAACACACTCTGCAACACATTCACACACACATTCAAAAGGCTTCAGGAAATTAAAATATTTCCATCTCTGATTAAATTCAAATGTCGTCTGCAACTGCGCTGCAATGCCGTAATAATAAGTGCGATAAAAAAAATGCATCTAGATTTGTTTTTCTGGTTAGGTTACTTAATCGTGTTGGTATGAAACCCAGAATCTCTCCTGTCAACTTTAATGTTTGTTGCACAGAAAGTGAAGATGCCACCTTTAATTTTAATATGTTGAGTTAAAATTTCATTCACTTTCAATCTGTGACAAGTTTTCTCTAAAATTAGAAGCATGCTAAAAGTTTCTGTGACATCATGATTTCAAAATAGCTAAAAGTTATTCATTGTTTTTGTTTGATGTGATTTCCGAAGCAATATATGTACATATGTTGTACTTTATTTATACTTTATTTGTTTTATCTTTGTTTGAAAATGTATTTTACTATTTGCATTTAACTAGCTACTGGTACACCTGAATTTCCCCACCATGGGACAATAAACAATATTTCTATTCAATTCTACTCTATACTCAAGTTGTCCTCACAGCTTCATGCAAAGGCTGATAAGTCTTTAGTTGCAACGCCATTGGAAATTCTGGAATGCCAATTACCAGTCTAACTGAATCTGCAAATAGAAGCTTGTGACAATAAGTCAAGCAATTTTAGTGTTACTGAAGTCGGAGTCTAAAGTGTGTTAAAGCAGAGCCTTCAAACTTGTCATGTTTTAAAACTAACAAAACAAAAGAAAATGTTTGTTGTTTTTAATACCGGCTGCATTTAAATAATAATAATAATAATAATAATAATAATAATAATAATAATAATAATAACTTTTTTTTTTCACTCACTCCATACGTTGACTGTTCCTTTTTATAAATTTTCCACGAATCACCCAAACCAAAAATATTAATTATTTTATTTATACTGCAACAGAAATAAAGCAGAAAACTTTTTGCAAGAAATTTCATGACAAATGCAGCCTGAATTTGAAATTTATGACACCCATTACGTTGCAGGTCATCCTTTAGGTTTATGATGTGCACAGCTCTGCTTTTTTTATTATTATGTTAAGACATTTAAGTAGTAGAACAAGCATTCACGTGTAAATATGTGACTTCAAAATATTTTCCACACAATTTGTCATATGACATTTTATAAACTGAATCATAGATCAAAAAGTAATGTTCATTTTGGAAGTATATAAGTGTTAATTTTCTTCAAAGTTACAAAGTCTACAAAATAGATTCATGCTGGAAATTTCTTATGATGTCTTTTAAGCAAGAGATTTTGGTTAATTCCAAGGCTTTAATATATATTTATTTATAAAGCAGATAAATATTTAGAAAGCAGATGTGTGGCAATAAGCCAATGCTGATGATGTTAAAGTTTCAGCAGAATTTAAGCACAATAAAGTTCTTCAAACTCCTTTGAATGGAGAGCTTCTAAAGTTTCCCTTAAAAAAGTTTTTTGTGCAGGAAAAACAGCTTGAGCCTGAACTTCATGTCTCTTTTTTAGTTTATTTAATTGTCACCCTGCAGTTGTACCATCTCTGCATGATGAGACTAGCTTTAATCTGTAATTCTTAAAATATTTAAACACGAGTACAATCATTAACATATAAATATTTGAAGCAGAAATCTTTGCTTGCTCAGTTATGACCCAAAAGAAAGGCAACTATTACCTGAATTAGACCTTTAATAAAATCTATTTCTGGTAAAACAACAGATGTCTTTAAAAAGGGGCGTCAGAAACTGATACAAGGAGAGCTGCGGAGAAACCCGATTCCTGAGAAAAACACAGTCTGTCCAGATCCCAGAAAAGCAAACAGAAAAACAAAGTGACTGGCAGGGCTGGTCCAACAGCAGGGGGGCATTGTTAAGTCATCTGTGAAATTTAAGACCTTAAACAGGAATTTGACCAAACCGAGTCACAAACGCCACTGTAGCTCCTCCCTGAGCAGCAGCATCCAGCCAGAAAAAACAGGCCTTGTCCCTAAGTACCACCACTGACTGGCCTCTGACTCCTCACACACCCACACACACACAAATATATACACACTAATCAGATCCTGATTGCACAAATACAGCATCTGTTTACTAAATAAATTTCAAAAGCAAAGTATTTTTTTAAAACAAATAAGAAAATCTGTTTCTAATTTAATTGAACATGCTCACTTTTTCCTGTCAGTACCACTTAGTCTCTGGAGAAAAGACATTTCTCCTGTCTTTTTTTGCCGTACAAAAACAAACTAGGGCCATTCTTTGTGGGGAGGCTAGGCCACAAGCACTTGCTGAAGAGAAGTAAATCTGATTTGTAATCTGGCAAATTTCATAAACTTTCTGTTCACAGTGGAATCAAAGATCCGCCCCGACCACATTAGACCACATTTTAGAAAGCAGCTAAGCCAAAGGTCCCTGAACTTCCTTTTTCTTCTGTCTAACTCTGAGTGAGGCCCTGGCTGTCTGTACCTGTCAGTGATTTTGATATTCCAGACATTCATCTTCTCTTCCTGTCTGTCTTCATGTCATTCTTCTGCTCACGTCGCCCCCAGGGAGGAGCCATCCCCTTGCTCCTGTGCCAGCTGCTCAGTGGTCCAGCCTGTGTGCCGCTTCACTGTGTGCATTAGAGCCTCAGGCCCCCTGTCGCCACGCTGCCCGGTCCCCCGCACCCCGCCTGAGGAGCTCGCTGACAGGGGGTCTGGAGGGACCGGACAGTAGCGGCCCACCAGGGAGAGACCTGTGACAGTGGACTGAGCAAAGCAGGGGGTCTGACTTTGTCTCTGGGCATGTATGTACGTGTGACTGACGGGCACATGAACCTCTGCTACTGATGTGGGAATCAGTGCAAACAGATTTTGGGAGCAAAATTGTTTAAGCACCAAAAAAAAAAAAAAAAGTCATTTAAAATTTAAAATGGACACACAAAAATTTGATCTTAGGTATACAGAAAACATCTGAAGAAGACATAACATGACATAAGGAAAATCAAATTCTATTAAATAATTACTTTTTTATGAAAAGCATTTTTGATGTACTTTATGTTGTTAAGTTCACTTAAGTTTCAAGAACTTATAAGCTTGAAATCCAATAAATAATATTTGTATTTTATATATTTCTTGTGTATCAATATGACATAATCATGCTTTGACAAATATATCCATAAGCCATGAAAGCCGTATTATTGCAGTTTACATGCCAACTATTATACGTGTTGCCAGGGGAATGCCTTTTATGTTCTACCATTACAAATGTAAACGCAGAGTTTGTTAAGTCTACTTGACCTGTCTGTCAGTCAGTGGGAACCAAAGATGAATGTGTAAAAATGCCTCTCACACCCACAACTGAGCATGATAGAGGATCTGGGATGCTGTGGGCCAGTTTTTCTTCCAAAGGAAACCCTTGGTAGAGTGAACTCCTTGAAACATCTGGAGATTTTAAATGAACATACGGTGACTTTTGCTAAAAGACTGAAAAATGGCGTTTGACTAGGTTATTTCAGCAGAATAATGATGGAAAAAAATATTCAGATCTATACAGAAATGCTTCAGCAGAACACAAAACAAATGATTAGATCACATTACTTTTCTATCGCAATAAAGGGTGATGATTTGTTTTAATTGTTCTCATCTAAAGGAAAACCTCTGAATGAGAAAATCTCTTGGATGGGAGGTTTCATTCTCTGGCCTTGAATAAAAGGTAATTTGGGATTTTAGACACTGTACTCTATTGTATGCTGCAACAATATGAAATGTTACAGAGAAAGACTGAGTAGTAAATGCGGATAATACAAAGTCTTGACAGCAGGTGTATCAATAAGGCCACTAATAATTTTACCAACAAAAACATTTATTTTTCAAATTTGGTTGGTATTTTCACATATTTTTGTGTAGGAATATACTGCCTCCACACTAAACTACATAGTGTTTAAAGCACTCGTAGGGCAAGAAAAATGTTTGCATAAGCTCCGAAAGAACTTCTATGTATTGGAAATGGAAACACATTTATCTTTAGATAAAGACATCTCACCATTTCCCATTTCTTTTCAATGCATAAATGTGTAGATATACTGTCCAATCGTCAATTTTCACTCATTCTGCAACAAAAAGCATCTATAGAGGAAAACCACAAGTTCAAATAACTTTCATCCTTATTGTTTATTATTATTATTGTTATTAAAACTACTAACAGAAACAGTACTAACTAAATGTACACAACATCCTTTTGCTGATGTGAATTTGAGTATATAAGCAACTATATAAAATAAGAATCTATACAGTGAGTCTGAGAAAACTGTCTCCTTTGACATTGTTGTCTCAGACATAAACCTTAGAGTGCCTATATAATGGCCTAACAGAGCGACTTGGCGGCAGATTTTGAGTACGCATCTGGGAGTGGGGAGGAATTCGACCCCTGACACGGTCCAAAAAAATGCTGCAGCATTTATTCTCTGGCTGATAGTTTAATGTTCTTTTCCCAAAGACTTTTTAGCTGCTATTTTGTTTTTTTGGCGCTGAGCAGAAAAATGAGGAGTCTGCAGTTCCCCGCCATTAGCAGGACAAGGAGAATCTGCTGCGGCCTGCTGTGAGGGCAAAGTAGATGGCCTCCAAGAAACCCCTGCATCACCATATATTTTTTTTAAATTTGCTTCTGACAAGCGGGGAACAAGCATATGGAAAGGCTAACTCTGAAACAGATGGTCAGACTGACATACCACATCAGCAGAGAGCACACACTTGCATAAAGCAACAAATAAGATCTGAATTTATTGTCAAACTTTGTATAGCTACTTCAAGCTAAATTCAGGCATTGATTTTCTGTGATTTAACATGTAGACTCAGTTCCCTTCATGGAAAAACAGCTTAAAAAATTAATATCTAATAAAAGCAATAAGATCCATCAAGCTGGGAGTCTTTGTAACTTATCGAGGCTCGCCAATTTTCGGCTAAATTGATTCGCAAAGATGTAAAAAAAAAAATAATTAAAGCCGTTTTGTTCAGTAGCTGAAAACAACATGTTCCTGTGCTATGCATAACCAGAACCAAGACTACAAACAGATCAATACAGCCCACAACCTGGGATTAAGAGTAATGGATTCCTGTTGGAGCCGAGCAGCTGAAGTCATTTTCAGCTCAAACAATAAGAAGCAAAAGAGCCGAATATTGGAAGTTTATGAATGTATGATACATGTTTGATGCTTGGATGCTTCAGAATTTAAAAGGAAAATGTGAGAGAATGTGAGTTTTTTCTGTAAGTCCATCTTGAGTGTGGGGGGAGGGAAATGCCCTATTGACGGCATTGGAAAATTTCTATTGATTATTCTTCTTTTCTCTGAGCAGTGGCTTGTTAAAAAAGAGCCCTCTTGGAAACACGATCAATTAGTGAGATAGTGCTCGCCATTGATCACCCGACTGCCCCTCACAAGGCCTCATACGATGGATCCCTCCACACACTCCTTATGACTATCTATTGATCTGGGCTTCTTAGCCAAATTTAAAAGCACACACTCGCCGCCAGTGCCCTCCTCCCCATCTGAACCGGACTAACACCAATACTGACATCTGCTTGTCTCCATTGTAAAAACCCTCGGTTCACTCATAAATCCTGGGCCCAGAACCAATATAGTTTCTGAGAGGTCAAGGGTCATGAATGGTAATAACACCACCATTAACAGATCTGCCTAGGTTAATGCTGAGAGTTCAGATTGAGCTATAACTGGTGGAAAATGTTACTTTTTAAAATGGGGAGATTTTTTTTAGGTTCTGCTCATTAAACTTGTTTGAGATTTAGTGAGCTGAATTATTCGCATTTGTGAAATACTCATGTTTATTTCAAATACAAAAAAATGTAGCTGAAGTACTTTTAAAAGAAAACAAAAGCGGTATAAAGTTTACCTGCGAGAGTTTCATGAGCTACATTTATGGTGATGAGCCAAGAGTAATCGATCTCTGTTTTGTTTTTTTTTCTACTAATCAATCATCAAACCAATCAGTGAGCCAGTCACCCCATCAGTCAAAGATAAGTGGGCCTTCTCCAAACACAGAAGCCACTTGAAGAGTACTGCAGTTCACCAATGTTAAGATTATACAGATGTAAAACTATTAGACGCAGCAGGCAGTGAAGCATTAGATAATGCTCGCCATATAAGCAACTTGAGTCATCTCTTTGTCAGCGGCTGCCCTTGCCCTTTTCATCCTTCCGTCCCTGCACCCCCCGTATCCCCACCCCTCCTCATGGATCAGCTGTGATCTCCTCTTTCTCTTTTCTCTCAAATCGGGATTAGTGAGTAGGAGGGGTGCAGGGGGCTGCGTGGTGCAGCAGCACCAGCAGTAGTAGCAAGGGGAGGAGACGGTGGATGGGGGGGAAACTGAAACAATATGGAAAGGAGATTAGAAAAGTGGGGGTTTGGGGCCGTTTGGGGAATTGCAAACTCCCTTGTGCTTGGGTAGGTGTCCTAATGACACTGCCTAATTATGGCAAAATTAGACAGGCTAAAGGGAATGGGGTAGAGGGCGAAAGAGACGGAAAAGGGAAAAAAGAAAAGAGAAGAGGAGCATGGGAATTAAGAAATTGGGAGTCAAAATAGTAGGAATACGGAGCGAAAAGAAGAGAGAGAGAGAGAGAGAGAGAGAGGGGTGTGTAAGCTTGGGTGGGTGGGGGGCTTAAAGGAAGGAGGCACGAGGCTGCGAGTGTGAGAATAAAGAGCGAAAGAAGGAGGAAAAGGGGTGGAAAGCAGCGGCTGGGCGACGGGAGCGACTGGGCCCCAGAACGCTGCATGTTAATTGGAGAACAGGTGTTGGGGCTGGGAGCAGGAGGCTGATTACTGCATCCACAGAAACAGACCGTCTCCTACACACACGCACACATGCACATGCACGGCTGCAGACAAACACACACACCCACACACATCCATACACACATGAATAATTTAAGCTCCAAGCAGTGACTGGGGAAAAAGGTCACAGTAAGGGTCACGCAGACATACAGACAATCGTTCATACATCCATATACATACATAAATAAAGGAGCACAACACAAACACTAAAAACATACATCATTCCTGTGAGCACACGAGCAGCACAGAGATTCTGCGGGTGCAGATGCAAATTGTGCTAACCGACCGCTTTAAGTTCGTTCTTGGAATAGAAAAACCAATGTTGGTCACGCAACGTTCCAATGGCTTATCAGAAAATAACTGCCTGCTAATTGGTCGATCCCTGAGGAGAAGATTCTGCAGATCAGTTATGATGGAGAAGCTCCCATCAAGATAAAATGAGTCCAGTCTGATTAGTTCATCCTGCAGGTCAATGAGTTCAACCCTTGAGAAATGCACATGAGTCTAAACTGATATATAGACGGTTAAACATTTGGTTTGTCCTTACTGATGTGCTGAAAAACTACTTGCAAGCTAATTTCAAAGATAGTTTGACTATGTTAGGAGGAAGTACGAAATAAAACAAGGGGCCAGAAGGGGTCATTGTTCGAACTGTATGCCACTGTAAATGGGAAAAGCAGCTGCTCTGCCGTATTCTGGGAAAACTCAAGAAACAACAGCCCTTTTTTTTTTTCTTTTTCCGTTATATGAAAACTATCTTCAGCAGAGATCCTTAGAGACACACTGTCAACAGCCAGCCAGCTTGAACTGAGGAGGGGAAAAAGAAAAAGGTCCTTGACGTATATGAAGTGAGTGTTTCCTTGACAGACAATTGAGGGGCAGAAGAGCGGGAAGAGGGGCAGAAAGGTGGGAGTGGAAGAGAGACAGGGGAAGAGGTGATGAGGGTTGTGTCTCTGACATCACAAAGAAACTATTCCACATGTACGGTTTGCTGGCGAGCATTCATCACTGCGGTTAATGCCAAGCAGACAATACAGGGCCTCCAGGAAGCCCCGGACGTGAAGTCTCACCCGCACGCTGATTACAGAGGGGCGGTCATCTGGCACAAACCCTGACTGGCTGTGAAGGTGCGCAATTATTATGAGAGTCGTCCTACAGGAAGGAAGTAAATACGTGCTTCTGATGAAAGGGAACATGTGCTTACACCAGGTGAAACGTCAGGAGTGAAGAAATTGCAGCAGATCCAGAAAGGTTAAAAAATAACAGCATTTGCAGATAAGCAGGCGACTCAATCAATTAGAAGATTATCGGCCATTTGAAATCAATATATAACCCAATTTCTAGTAAATTAAACATTACATAACACTAATGAAAGAAAATACTTCAATACATAAATGTCATGTTATACCCCTGTCATAGCAAACACACTCATAGTAATAATGACTGCTGACTTGACACTTGCCCTGCAGTCATTTGCCCCACAAAAGCCTTCTGGTAAAAAAAATTGGCTGCTCAAAGAGTACTGTTTGCTAACAGTCTAATGGAAAGTTAAGAGGAAGGAAGACGTGTGGTAGAAAATGACTCACCAAAGTCTTAAGAAATGAGAGTTGGAGCTGTGTAAAATTACATGACTGAAACATTCATAATCACTTAGTTAATTGTGTTAGTGTGAATTGGAAATTAAACATCAAACAATGTGCAAAGGTTTAATACAACCGTATATTTTCAAGCTCATAAAAAAATTTATCAAATAAAAACTGAATCTGGAAGTAATATTCACTAAAACCATCCAGTGAACAGCTAGCACAGAACCTCACAAATATGCCATCCCTCAGCCAACCATTGACTCCACACCATGTTTTCAGCTAAAAGCTCCCAGAGAGTCACCTTGTTTGAGAGACCAAAGCTCTTCAAAGTGAAAGGAAACAATAAATAATGGATCAATTAAGAAGGAAAATGTACAGCTGTTTTATTCACACTCTATCACAAAACAATGCAGGAGGTCATCTCTGGATGGTTCTGAGTAAATTTAATTTATTTTCATTTAACCTTTATTTAAAGGATTATTGTCAAAAATGACTTTTTGACAATCTACTGGTATCCGCTGTATGTAGGCCCAATTCCTCCTCTAGGTTTAAGCACTTCTTTTATGCCTTCAGTATTATTATGTCAGCATTAACTCGTTTAATGGCCAGGTATTGAACTGATAAGGTGTAAAAAGCATAAAATGTGCTTTTTACACAAATAAAACAAAAACATGTTTTAAGACCAGCTCCGGGTCTTTTTATCACCATTTTTTTATCTGAAAACAAACCTGTAAGTAAAACATACTTATACCATAGCGTTAAGTTGCTATTTTGGTTTTAAACATATGACTTGAAGCATTAAAGTTTAAATGTTAAGTACAGTTTAATTTAATTGTACATTAACATCTTAACACATTGCATTACACCCTGTTTCTGCTTATTTTTGTTTCTATCCTCATGCAAAACCATTTGATTATAACAAATTAGGACACCTGATCAAATTAAAATAATTTTAGGAGTCATGTAACAACACTTCTATATAGTAGATTTTTGGTGGAAAATAAGAACACCTCTTTAAATCCTCCATTATGACTTTTTTCTCCTCATGGCATGAGGCATCATGCGTCATGGGTACAAACTGATTTTTCTCGCAGAAGAAGAAGAAGAAGATGACTTTACCGCAGAAGAGTTGAAGAGTTGAAGAGTTGAAGTTCTATTTCCCCAAATAGAAAATGTACAAAATAGAAAAGGGATTCAACGGCCAACACCCTCAAGACCACATTTTCTTTTCTTTTATTTGCCATCTTGGCAGCTTAGGCGAACAGAATGGTGGGACGGGTTGCCTTACAGTGTCGGCCAACAATTGATCTACAAAAGTGAGGCTGCTTTAAAACACAAACTATCTTTACATTTAAGGAGTAAATTAAAAAGTGAAATGTTTCCATTTTTTTCTATTTGAGTGTTTACTTCCATATATGCAAAGAGAAAAGCCAAACTGGACATTAGGTGTGTTAGTGGTGGATTCCTGGAGGTACATGTTTCATGTTATTACCTGTCAATGATGACTGGATCAGAGGGCGTCTCATTGCGATTGCCACAACTTTTCTTCTCGCAGCAGCGGCTGAGTGGGTGGTTGAAAGAAAGAGAGAAAAAAAGTCAGAAAATGAAACCAAACTGGCTATTATTTGTCTGGGCCATCAGCGTCCACAGCCCCAGACAACTCTTCTCTGCGGTCGGCCAAAATCCAGAAACACACAAAGGAGGCATGAGAGGGGAGGGGAAGAATAGACAAAAGAAGAAAAGAGGAAGAAAAGGTACAACAACACACCCTACAAACAGTGAGAGACCATTCAAAAGTGAAAAGCCAGCCAGGCAATCTGTCACATTGATTCTGAAATCAAACTCAACCCCCATGCAGCTCCACTGCACACACACACACACACACTATCCCACAGCATCCTACCATTCGTCAGCGGTTCTGTCCGAGGAGCCTGCTGGCCATCCCCCCTTTTGCCCCCCCCAACACACCTCCCTGTCCCCTTCACTGCATAACAAAAGTGCCCCCACCCCTAACCATCTGCCACCCCTACACCTCGCCTCAGCCCTCCCGTGTCCCAGCTTGGCCCTGCCCTTCCCCCCTCCGCCCCCCTGTCAGACGGCCTCACTCCCCAGCTGTGACGCTTGCCCTCTGCCTCCTCGGCTCTGTTATTAGCCAGCTGTGAGTCACATTCGGGCATCTGCTGGCCGCACAATGGCAGAGCCCGGTCCGTCTCAGTTCCTCTCTGCGTGTCCCAGGACCACATCCTTTACCTCTCTGAATCCCAGGTCAGTGCCCCACTTCCAGACCACGCTCCCCATCCATAACCCATCCCTTTCACTTGTCCTCTTTCTTCACCTCATAACAATAAAATCGCCTTGGTCCTGATTCAAATACAAGTTTTTAAATGCTAGTAAATCAGCGCTTTAACACTGCTTGCCGGAGTACTCTTGTCACACCATGTTCACACATGCCATCTTGGCTAAAATATAACAGCAGGAGTTATAGTTCAATGAGCAAAGAGAGGAAACTGTTGGCCATTAATTGCTTGGTGCTGGTAGTCGAGTTCTGCCTGCAAAAAATCCCGGGTGAGAAATAGAGGGGGCCCAAGAAGAAACAGGAGCTGGACCAGCGACCTGCTGCGATACAGCGGAAAGCAGCAGGGGGTCAGCACTGTAACAAGGATGATGACAGGCAGGGTAGACTTGTAGTTTAACAACAACCCCATTTTTAAGAGAAAAAAAAAAGTCCCAAAACCACATTTCATTGATGCTGGGAAAATCAGAGTGTAACAGAATAATGGATGTTTGGATTTAGTCCCGTTGGGCAAAACTTTCAGTCACTCACCTGCACATAACCTCATGCGTGAGCAGAACTCTGCACATTTCTGGGTTCTTGTTCTGTCCCTCATACGATATGGGCTGGGAGGAGGAAATAAAGACCAGCAGGACAGATTCAGTTTCATGTGGAAAAGCTAAACTAATTTCTTTAGGATGACTTGGAATCCTATCAAGAAGATTTAACGAAAGTCTGCCAACCTGTTTGGTGACGGAGTCGATAAGTCGCGCGTAAAGATCTTGCTCCGTACGAACCCCTGTGAGAAAGAAAAGACAGGATGTGGATCTCATCAATAACGTTGTAACTTGTTCTGAGCAGGAGGGAATGGGAGAATTGTTACGCATGCGGATGATTTTCATTTGATAAATCGAGATCCATCAAGTCTGGATTTATTTTTAAAAATCACATCAATACCACAGTATGTCAGGAGCAGTCCTGAAATTCTCAAGAATGCTCTCAACACCCACTAAACACTAAAAATAAAGTAACCAGATTTATGGGATACATTATTCTTTTTCAACCTCCCGACAGTCTCTCACCAAAAAAAAAAAAATATTGAATTCAGTCCAGACAACTGAGGAGAACAAACGTGGTGTGCAATCATATTTTTTCTGCAATGGTTTCTGAGGGAATTGAGTCATTTGATGTTTGATAAACATTTCTCATGTCCTACTTTAGGGCTGTAATTTACAGGATTCTCACGGATTTCGTAGGATGTGCTGTTTCTGTGTTGCTAGAAGTTGAGATGATTGACAAACAGTTCTAAAACAATACAGAACATTGCAAAAGTATTCATAGTCCTTGAGCTTTTTCACATTTTGCTACATTTAGACCAGAAACTTTAATCTTTTGAAGGGAATGTTGCAGCTTTAGCAACTCAAACAAGGAAGGAAAGAAAAACAAAACAATATAAGGATTTAAAAGTTTGTTGGATTTTTTTACACAGAGATTCTTTTTATTTATTTTTTATTTTTTTGTAATCAGATGGAATTGGGTAAGAACTTTGACTAGGCAATTTTAATACATAAATACGCTTTGATTTAAACTGTTGCATTGTCATTTTGGCTGTAAGCTCAGCGTCTTTGTCCCGCTGGAAGGTGAATCAGGTTTTCTTTTTTCAGTCTCCGCTGTGTATTTGGCTCCATCTAGCTTCCATTAAACCCTGGCCAGCTTTCCCACAGCATGATGAAGCCACCGCCATGCTTGAAAATGGCCATGATGATGTTCATGTGTAATTTTCTTCTCATTTGACTCGAGCTTCTCCTTTCACAGGTTTGCTGGATCCATTGAATCTCTTCAGGCAAACAGTAATACTAGACTTCTTACGGCTTTCTTTCAACAAAGGCTTTCCTCTTGCCTGTCTTTCATAAAGGTTCATTGGTCTTCATGATGCAGTTAGTCTCCTCTGAGGTCTTCAAAGAAAAGCAGAATTAAAAGCAGGTGGACTAAATGACTTCTGGAAATAGAACTGGGTTTTATTTGAGGATATTTGAGTAAAGAGGGGCAATTACAAATGTACACCACACTTTTCTGGGTTTTTAAATTAAACAATATCACTTTCCTTCACTTCACAATCGTTTGCTACTTTGCGTTGGTCCACCTGAATAAAATTCCTTGATGCTTCTGGTCGCAAATTGACAAAATCTGAAAAGGTTCACAGCACCTATCTGCAAATACGACAGCATTCAGAAACTTTAAGTTGAAGCGGTGAAGCGCAGAATGGAAAGAAACACCATTTAATGATTTGCTGCTTAAGAGAAAACAGTCACTGTTCACGTATTTTCTCTACAGAGACTTTTGAGAGTATTGCTTTTAAAAATGTGTTCCTCTCATCAAAGTCTCCATTGAGACGCCTTTGATATCGCTTTGTGGAGGAAGAGGGAGGGGGGGGAGGAGGGCATGTAGAGGAAGTGCTCTTGGCATGCTCGCGTGTACATGTGGTGCGTTCGTCTCTGCATGAACGGGGCTTCTCCAGAACTCGCCTTTTATCTTCTCTCCCATGGGTGCCACTGGGATGGCAGAGCAGGGGCAGCGGTGACTCATGGGAACCACAATTTTCTGTGCATCCCCTGATCTGATGTGAAGGAACTGCTGGGGGAGAGGGTGGGGGTTCGGATGGGGTGGCAACATTTATCTCATTTTCCTCTACTGGAGCCCAGAGGTAGCTGCTTGGAGGGCTTCAAAATCTTAGAAAAGACAGATCAGGCAATGAGCTGCAGAGGGATTGGGGGTGTGGCGGAGAGGTGTGTGTCCTTCTAAACTCTTACGACTCTTGGTAGTGAGTCTAATATAACTTGTTATGGCAAAATTAAATGAAAATACAGAACAAGGAACTGATTTTTTTTTTTTTTTTTTTTTTGTCAACTCACCATTACTGTAGAGGAGCTGTAGCTTGTAGTGAGTTCCGTTATTTGTCTTTTCTCCTGTCTGCTCCTTGGAAAGAGGGGAAAAACACACAGAGGGAAGCACAAAGCATGCCGATGAGTACACTGGGGTAGAGACATCAGCACATGGGCATCAGAGTTACGCACCAAATTTATTAACATCCTAGAGCTTGGTCTTCTCCGTAGAGCATCTTCCAGATCAGAACAGTGGGCTCAAAGCTCATCATGCATATAAGCTGAGCACTTAACCTTCAGCTCGGGGCTCACTGTAGAGACGGAACCATCATCTCTGACACAAGCGTCCTGAAACAGAGATCTGACCGAACGGTCGTTTCTGCTGCAAAGCAGGGGGAACATCTGTACGTGCTCGTGTGTGCGCAGGAGGAAAATTGTGTTCCCCCCTGCTGTGTGTGAGCCTGAGCACCAGCGGACCTTGACATAAAAAACTTCTTTTCGACCATCCCTCCTTCGCCCAAGCTCTCACTTCTTCCCTGTTTGGCTCTTGTTCCGCCTCTTCCTTTCTCATCCTCTACCTCCACTGGTCTTTCTAAGTGGTCTCAAAGGAATGCTCTCTGGTCCAATAACCCAGGAGGGCCTGCATTTCGCAGAGATGAGCTCAGGAAAGGAGGAGAGCAAAAGGGGAGTGAAAAAAAAGAAACAGACAAAACGAGACAGTTGTAAAAGAAAAAGAAAAAAGTGGAAGAGGAAAGCACAGGAATTAAGATGCATGAAGACAAACTCAGAGCCTAATATGAGGAGTGAGACTGCGACACAACAGGTGATAGATGGATGCCTGGCTTCATAAAGTTTTTGCAAATGCACTCAGAGGAGCATTTATTTTGCCATGCCATCGCTTTACTGCTGCATAATTGCGAGGCAAAAACAGATGCCAGGGTAACCATGCAGAAAATGAACTTCTCCCCTGTCATCATGTGAGTCGGCGCTGGCCTGTGTGGCACAACGAGCAGCACAGTGACAGCTTTCAGACCTGGCATTAGCACCGCTGCCAGCATGAATGACAGCACAAATATGTTTCGGCTTCACGTGGCAGGATGATGTCCCCCTATTCACTCTTCTCAGGACAGCACTGCAGGAGGTCCACTGCCCTCCACACAAAACACAAACGTCCATCGGATGTGGTCAGAAGGATCGCTCCCTCGTGTCCAACCCTTCCTCTGCCATGAAACTCTTTCCTCATTGCACTTGTGTCCGAACTGAGAAATTTCAGACTCAACAACAAGCCCTTCCACCAAAGCATGGGGGGGCTTTAACGAAAAGACACTTTGATGATTAGTTCACTGTATATCTTAACAGCAGCAAGCATGATTTGCATTTTAAAAAGTGATGATATCCTCCTAATGAGGCGAGCTGCTAATTAGTCATTAGTTATTCTTTTTCAATCCCCCATCATCAGCTCGTTGAGGATGAAGCTCGTGTAAACATGTAGCCGTCAGCTGTTCGATATGTTTGGCTGTACTCAGGATGAGGAAGATTAGGTTGAGCACCTGGTTAAAGTGAAATGTTGTCTGATTTTAAATGCGTTATTATTTTTATTTTTTTTGCACTGTGTGTTTCTCTTCAAAGGAAGTGTTGGGATGAAAAAAAAAATTGGTTTCAAATTAATGCCATCCTGAGACAGCTATCAAGACAGAGAGGCATTCACCTTCTCGTGCTCAACAAAGTCCACAAACGCCGTCCTCTCCACCTCCACAGGTTGGCCGTGTCTGTCATAGAGGGCCAGGACAAAGTGGAAAAAGTTGGACTTGCGAAGATTGGAAGGCGGCTGCTTCTCAAAGTGAGCTCTTGACAGGGCCACTCCACTGAGGACACAACAGGAAGAGACACAATCAGCTCTCAGGAATCATTGTGTCTAGTTCAAACTCTTTGTTTATGAGGCTGGTGCATTCTTCTTCTTCAAATTCAAATGTGAAAATTAGATAAAAACTGGGAACACAATTCTGAGAAATATTGGAGTTTTTGTTTAAAGATGTTTCAGATATTCTATAAAAAAAAAAAAGTAAATATTTTTAAAAAGTTTAGCTTTATAGTGTTTATTTTTTTTCTTTCTTTTTATTTTTTTAAGTCAAAAACATGGCTTTAATAAATTAATGATAGACCTTGTATTATTTGTTTCATTATTGGCAAAAATGTAAAGTCACATTATTTCAGCTTATGAAAAAAAACCTTCGTTTGGACTTAAATGTTAAAATTAAGCACCCTGACAACACTAATTTAACATAATATAGATTGAAAATAAAACGTGATATGAACGAAACAAAAAAAACAAAACACTTTTGACCTGGAGGGCCACCTTATTAAAATCCAAAACATGAGAAATTAATTTTAAAAAGTAAAGGTTATGAGCGCATCTCATTTTTGTCTTCATTCAGACCTGTAATATTTATTTAAGTTCGACTTTGAAATGGTCCATTTACATTTTTAAAAAAAATCTTATAGTTCTTCTCTTTGAAGAGTAAAATTCGCAAATCTGAATTAAAATCATCCTTGACAATTATCTTTATTGACAGAGTTGAGCATTGCGCGTGTTTTAATAATATTTTTAACTTCACAAAAATCCAACTTATTGCGCTGAATTGAACAAAAAAAAATCAACTTGTTTTTTTTTCTTCATTAATTAAAGCTACAGCTTTACTTCTTCGCTGATCGTTTCCTTAAAAATAAAGCTGCATTAGTTTGGCTTTGCTCTCAGTTGGAGTCAGGAAAACAAAATATGTGCGACAGAATAATAAGAAAACGTTTTAATCTCACTGTCTGCTGCTGATAAAACCAAGTTTGTTCTTTTCGAAAAGTTTGAAATTGCTTAAGCGGTAAAAACGTTTTTGTTTTGTTGGGGTTTTTTATTATTATTATTATTATTTTAAATTGAGCGAAATTGAGAAAACTGTGGAGTAAAAGTAAAGTTTACATTTTAATTCAATACATAAAAGTCTTTTTTTTCTCTCCTTTGCATTAAAACGTTTGCAATAAATGTACTTTTTTCCTGTCCAAACTTGAACGTTTTGGACAGGAAAAAATCCTGTTGCGCATTAAACAAAAACCCAAGATTTCAACCCTAAATATAATTCAAAACATTATCGCTTGTCGCGTCCTCTTCAAAGAGTGTATTTATCACAATGTGAGCTGCTGTTTTCACATTTTGCAGCAAGTCTTTTCCTGTGATTTTCCGACTCCATTCTAACACTCCAAACTATTTCCTAACAAGCCATAAATAAAATTCTGCACAGTTCCAAGAGGCGAGCCTAGCGGGGAAAGTTGAGTTTCGTACTTTACCTTTGCGCTGCAACGTTCGCATCCACAACTCCAACATTGCGCACCCACGACCGGACTGGATCCATCTCCTCTCCGAGAGTTCTCTCTTTTAATCCGCTCACGTCTCGTATTAGCTGCTCCTGGATCCCAAACATTTAAAGCTCCGTCCTGGTCGTTTTGGACGACTTTTCGAAATTCTGTTGTGATTTGGTTCGGACCGACAAGGTGGCCTGGACAAGTTGAAGCGCTTCAGTGACGAACAGAGGGTCCACTTCGGGGCGCCGCGCTCCCTCAAAAGCGCCGCAAAAGAAGCTTCCAGTGAGCTTTGTGGGGAGAAAATAAATAAATGTCTGGTGCTGTGTTATGACTCGTAACGGGGCTCAGTAGAAATCCGCACGGACTTTCTTTCATTCAAGGCTCAAAAGATGAATGTAGATATATGTCTCCACAGATTACAATCATTGTCCGAGCGCACATCTCGAGCAGGAGTGGGAGCGCAGCGGATCATCTGCTCCAACAGAGAGGATCAGACGGGGATGGAGATGTATTTAGAACAAAAAAAAAAGTAGATCTGCGCGCAGAAAGTCTTTCTTTGTCACAAGGCCGGGTTGGATCAAAAACAGCTGATTCCTGAGGCCAGTGGACTTGGAGTGAGCCGCTGTCCTGGAGCATGAATGAGACCCTCCGCCGGGATGGAGCGTGGAGGAGGGGCCAAGTGCCATATGGGGGACCGATTGTTGAAATGGATGGTCTCATTGGTGTAAAGTGCATCCGTTGTTTGGACCGCTGCCAGAGTCACTATCCAACCGGTCACAGCAAACTTTCACACAACAGTTCAACCAGGTTTGACTCTTTTTAATGTTTTTATTTAAAAAAATAAATAAATAAAAAAAAGCAAACTTTCAATGTTTGCATCACAGACACTTTTATTTTTGGACAGAGTAACGTAGATTGAGATTTTATGTATTTATTCTGTATTTGTGAGTATAGCTTTGCTTCAAAAAGTAAAATAAAATGTAAGTAAACTGTAGAGTGTCTGACTGTGCGTGTGTGTTTTTTTGTTTTTTTGTTTTTTTATTTATTTATAATTTAAGTAGCTTTGTGACATTTCAGATAAAAGTTCCTGCGGGGCAGTAGCACCAAAGTTGCACTAAAAAAAAACAATCTGTAAGAATTAAGACAATAAAATCATTGTAAGAATTTCATAAAGTTTCATTTAAGCAGTTTGTCAACGTTTTAAGTCTATCATGATAAGGTACCGGGTAAAGCTTCGTTGACAACATCAGTCAACATTTGTAGTTTATTAACAGCTCTACTTGCCAGCAAGCATTTCCAAACTTGTCACTATTTCTAACAAGTATTCAGATCCCTCTTTTAAATTTTTTTCAAAGAAGTGACCAGCAACAAATCTTATGATGCTTCCAGGTATTATTGGAGGCTTTTGGAGGCTTTGGATGTGGAGATACGAATCGTTCTCTCATAAAGAATGATCAGATGTCCCAAAGTGCTCACCTGTGGCCCAGTCCTCACACAGCAGTCCTTCCTAGTTGCATTCAGAGCAGGAAATGTTCACCCTGATCAGTGAGCCGACTTTAATTTGTGTCTGTCGTTTATATATCCAAACAATACCGGAGTTGTGCACATGGTTAAAAAAATGAAGACAAAATAATGTAGAGCAAAAACAAATGCTAAAGTTGGTTTCTAATTCAAAGCTGTAATTTAAATGAATAATTTGTGTGTTTGTTTTGTTTGATTGTTTTCAAGAATCTGGGAAGCATTTCGCAATATCTGGTCAAAATTGGAAATATTTAAACTGGTTAGATCATAATTGGATCATTTTACTAATCTATAACATAGCTTGAGATTCATGAAATCCTTGAAAGAAAACACAAAAGAACCTATCAAAGTTTTCTGAAATTGGGCAGAACACGTTTGATTGGTCAAAGTGGGATTACTACGGTGACTTTCGAAACTTTTGCTCTGCACATTCTCTTACATCACTTAAGTTTACCATTTGCACTGGTGCAAAGAGAGTTAGAGCTAAAGCTGGATGCAAGCTTAAATTCTTGTTATTCCACAAAAAAGTCTCTAATGAATTAAACCAACATTGAACATCACACTAACAAAGAGATCCTTCAATAAAAATGTTAATAGATTTAATGGCTAATGTTCAAAACCTTTCTAAACTCATTTTTTACAGTGCAGCATCCCTTGTAGCTACAGAAAATCCTGTTTGGTCTTTTCATTCAAGTCAGCGTTTAACACAAGTGCGCTCTCGACAGGGGCGCGTCTCATAGCAGCTCCACCGTCTGCTCCCTTTGAACGCTGCGATTTCACTGAGGACACATCGCATCAGTGTCAGGAGAAACAATGGCCGTCTGGTCGCTCCATCAATCTGCAGCAGCAGCAGCAGCAGCAGCAGCAGCAGCGGTCAGAGCTGCGCTCCCATTGGCGTTGGCTCCCCTGCCTGACGGTGCCAGAAACGAGTTCTTAATCAGTGCCGGGCTGATTAAGAACTCGTTTGAGATGGGAATGTTTGAGACATTCTCATCTCAAACTTGTGAAATTTAGTAAATTTAACTTTGCTTTTGAATTTGACGGGACTTTAGTAATTCAACTATTTTACTTTGTGAAGACAAAAAACATATATATATATATATATATATTACAAAGTTGTACTTTTATATTTTTTGACAGTTTCGCTGATCGACACTTTTTGGGTTCAGTGGAAAGAACATTCTGCATGTGCTGGACGGATTTGCAGCTGAAATTAATTTCCGCTTCCACTGGCCTGCTCATAAAAAGACTTTTATTTTTTCCTTGAATCCTGGTTCCTTGCCCCTTACCGGGACTATTGTCTCTATGTGGAGTTTGTAAGCCCGGACAATGAATGTAAATCCCCCCTCCGCCCCCTCCGGGCCACCCCCATTGGATCCCGCCTCAGCCCACCATCTGCCAGCGCGGGACAAAGTCAGATGTTCTCCCAATTATAAGCGCAATCCCGGGGAATCCTGTGGACCAGTCTGCATCTCTGTCGCCTTGTCCCGCAGCACACCTCTCTGCTTATGTGACTGACAGCCACACTTAACCCCAAAACCGTGAAAAAAATTTGCACACGATGACAAATTGTGGTGGAAATTCCGGCACAGCGTGTTAAAATAAGAGCAACGTAGCTTTCATTTTTGGTTTTGTAAGCCATTGGGTCAGAAACCTTTATTTTTCTACATTGCCAAAAGAGATCTTATTTATGTTATATCATTACTTACACAAAATTCATCATTCTATTAAAATTAAAGCAATACTAAAAGCAAACTTATTTAAAGATTTATTAGATGTGAGCTGAAATCTTTGTCAAGGATCTAACTGACATGAATGAAAAATCTGTTCTGAATCTTGATTGAATATTTCTGTAAATGAATGGTATCTCTTTCTTTGCCCTGACATTTGTTTTTGAAAGGTTGAGATTATAAAAAATACTTATTTGAATTCAACTGGCCTCACTTAGACCTCAGTTAGAGATGCAGAGAAATCACTTCATAAAAAAAAGTTGTGGATCAAATAACACTGGGTTCATGTAGGAGTAGCTTTGTTTCTTTGGGAGATAAAACCGGATCATGTGCAGCATTACAAATGTTTAGAAGACGAAACAGGGCCTGACTGGATCCAGGGCTTAAGGAGCAGTAACCTACAGGCCCCAGAATAATGTTGCTGCTTTCCTTTTATTAACAGAAGTCTTTCAAACATGTTTCAAAAATAGTCCGCAGGTAAGTATTCAATTTGTTGGATTTTCCTGTATAAAATTAATGCAACTGTTTGCAAAGGAAGTTGTGTGACTTCTAACCTATCTGGACACGAACTGATAGAAAACAACAAGTACTGGGCATGCTTCTTCTCTGCTTTTTTCTGTTTTCAGTGATTATCCATAACTTCTTGAGCCACTTTTCTACAGATGAACGAACTCCGAAGTACCAATGTTGTGTCCAATACAGCAAAGTATTTTTGCAGTGCAAGCTTTATTTGATCATTTTCTGTAAAAAGAAAACAAACTTACATGTCTTAAAATGGTTCTATTGCTTTGTGAAAACCTTGGCTAAAAGAATCAATGCCCAATTTATAACATTTCTCCCTTCTTATAACTAAAACTGCTGAAATAGTTTATTAAATATTTGTGTTTCTTGTGTGGGGTCGTCTGCCTCTGAAATCTACCATTGCAAAACTGAAGGAAACCCATCTTCAGTGGCAGATGCACAGTTAGTTTCTCAACATCAAAAGGCACAACATGTTTGATGGACAGACAACAGAGACTGATGATGTCCTACTGTCTTCATTGGCTTTTATCTTGTATTGTGGATGGCATTTCTGTGATGTTGCAGAGTGAAGATATGAATAAAAATGTTGGCTATATCATTATATCCAGCACTAAGCCGTTTGCCAACTAAGAGTGAAAAGCAACTTTGTAGAAAAGGCAAATTACAACGATTTTGTGTTTTATTGCAGACAAATCCTAAAAAACCTTTTAAGTTGATGTGCACATAACTAATAATCTGTTGTAATTTGTTTGGGCACCAACCCCGCCCCCCCCCTCTCAATCTGACCCTGAGAATAAAGTTGTTGGATCTGACACCGGAGTTCTGCTCAGTTCTCCATGCTGGTCCATCCGACCCGACAGAACCCGCTGACCGAATGTGTAGGATTTTTTTTTTTTTCCTGACTTCCTAAAGTAAAAACTGGAGAAACTATGGCACAAACGTCTTTTTAATCAATTTCCCCCCACTGAGACGATCAGTCTGTGTGTTTTGGAGGAGCTGTGGGTGTGGAGGGGTGAGAGGGGACCGGGTGGGGGTCACCAGGGGGTGTAGAGGGGGATCAGTGACTGCTAAGCTAAACAATGGGGTATCGTGTGCCGCTCGTCCTCTCCAGCATTCCCCTGCTCCCACGGGACACGCAGAGTCACTTTGTGTGGATGGCGCTGTGACCACGCAGGTCAGGAGGGGGCGTGGCGTGCGCGTGCACGTGCATGTGCGCGCGGCGATGTGTGTGCCGGGGAGTGTGTGGAGACTCAGCAGCTGGTTTCCGTCTCTCCTCTGCGTTGTGCAGAAAACAACAACGGCACTAATGCGACCCACCACGTCACGCATCGATCACAATATATCAGCAGCTTTTTTGTTTGTTTCTGTTTTCGGTGAAGGATGTAGATTCCAACAGGATGAGGTTATGCAATGAAACCAGTCATTTATTAAAATAATCACTTATTATTACTATTTGATCCCATATTTCAAGAAGGTGCAGTGTGGCACCATTTAGCTTCATACAGAAAGACTTCAGATCTGTTCATTTATGGGGGTTTTTTCTGGAAAACTTGGATTATAAAATGGTTGCAGTTTAACATCTGCTCATTTCAAACTTTTCCTCTTCACTGGAGACACTTTGAAGTTGATCAGAGAAACACAGGTGTTACATTCAATATTCTTTTTCAGTAATTCCAGGGAGCCGGGAGTTTGTTTATGTGATTGTTGTTGCTCGTTTCCAGATTGCAGAGAGTTTAATTTAAAATGAATATCATACATGTTGCTGTTCAAACCTCCTGTTTTCCTTAACAAAGTCTTCCTTGAATAATTACTCCTATCTCCCTTTCAAAAAAACAAGAAAACAAAGGCGATCCAAACCTAAAAGTACGTACTGTAACAGAACCTCAATTTGTGATGTTAAAATTGCTCCTGTTTTTATGAAGAGGAATGAAGAGATAGGAACTGCTAACTAAGATTAGCAAGTTAGTTATTTTGTTAATTGTAAGTGTAGTGTTAGTTTCTGAACTATCTAGGATGTTCATCTGTAATACGACTGATATAATTATGTTTTATGGCAGAGTTTAATAGGATAAATTGTATTCAAAGGAAACTTTATAATTTATAACTTGATAAATAAAACTGCACAATTTTCCTTAAACTATAACTAAAGAACAGGCAACATCAATATTCACTGCGAGCAGAAGATTGTTTTCACCAAATAATAATAATAATAATAATAGTTAAATCCAGATACACCAGATGTATTGTAATTGTGAAGGGCAACAACTCTCTTTATCTGACCCCTGCCAGACAAATATTTATATCTGAAAACCAACACAGTTATGTGCTGTGTTTAAAACTAAACATTAAAGGTATTTACGAAATTATTCACTTTTCTATAATAAGTTTAAACATTTCAGGAACAAATTGTATGTCCTAAATAATAAAGCAATATTTTGAAACTGACCCTGTTGCTCTTTGCTTTCCTTTGTTGACAGACTTGTACTTTGGCTCCATCTACTGGTCGCATTGTGAATTGGGACTCCTGAGACTGCAAGCAACATGAAAATAGGTTCTGCACAGCCACACCTTGTCCTTCCTCTCAAACTTGATAAAGCTGCTTTCACTGGCTGTGATTTAGCCTCTCTGGCAGAGGTGGATGAGAGCAGAATCAACACGCTGTTGCGGAGCAGATCCAAGCTGCCTGCGCTTTCATAGATGGTGCAGTGGAAAGGAAACTCTGTTGAATCTCCGTATTTAATTTTCCAGGGAATAATGAGTTTTTCCAAGATATAGAGTATTGTTTCCTATACTATCTATAAAAACACGTGTGAATATAAAATATTAATGAACATACAGTACATATCTATAAATCACAAAAACTTTTTACGCATTTACATTTCTTGTTTAAAATATTGGCCAGGACTTCTCTGCATGGAGTTTGTATGTTCTTCCCATGCTTATGTAAATTCTCACCAGGTAACCTGGACTAATGGCACAGTCCAAAAATATGAATGTCAGTTTAATCCACTAAACTTTCAAAATTTCCCAAAGGTTCAAGTGTGTGCGAGCTTGCTTGTGTGTGATGGATTAGTGACTCTTTCAGCATGTACCTCTCCTTTAATCCAATGACTGCTGGATAAAGGCACCTCCCCACTCCCTACCCTCAAAGGCCTTAAAGAAACAGGCACATATAGAGAGTGGATATACTGATGAAAAAATATCATGATTTATTAGAAACAAAGTTCAATTAAACAGTGTTTGGTTTATTAATCACAAACCCAGGTCAAACACAAGAAAGACCCAAAGAATTTGTAAAGCCTGATGCCTTATATTTTCCTGCCATGCATTGGCAAAAGTTTTATATAGGAATAAAACTCAGCTAAATTAAAACATACCAGGAATTACAATTATCTGTGTGGTAAAATAAAACTGATTTGAATACATTCTTCAAGTTGTTTACTTTACAATATCAGTGCATTTTGTTTACTCCGTCATTTAAAATGAACATAAAGAACACCAAAAATTATGCAAAAAAAATATTTTGCATATTTTTTCCAAAAGAAAAAGATATGCAAAATAAATACAGTATCCATTTCAGCTTAAGCTACACATTTCTTTATTTATTCACAAAAAATAATTTATTTCATTCCCTCTGTTTGAATCATGTTTTTACTCCTTCATTTAAAATGCTTTAAACAGACTGTGCAAACTAATTAAGTACTGTAATAACCTCCTATTCAGTGAACAGCAGATGGCCAGAGAAGAAGCTGTCACTGGTCAGTCCGTTGCCGCCACCGTTAGCCACCAGCCACACCCTGTCTCTCTTTGCAAGCTTGACAAAATGCTGCCGCTGGCTGTGATGTAGCCACTCTGGCGGGTGGTGAATGAGTGCAGGATCAGATCTCCGTTGTGAAGCAGATCCACACTGGCTTCGTTTTGGTAAATGATGCAGTGGAACTCAAACTCATAGACGCCTGGGTGCTCACAGGTGAAAAAGCCGGTCTTGGGGTCATAGCTGTTCTGTCCGTTGTAGATGACATCATGGAAGGCAATGGGGCTACCAGCTTTGGGGTAGTTGTTACCAAGGCGCACAGAGAAAGCAACATGCTCTGCTGCACCTGAAGGTCCGGGAGGTCCAGGGGGTCCTGGCAGACCGCGCGGCCCTGCGGGTCCTTTAAGTACAAATACACGAGGAACATTATAATTAAGATCATTTATGGGCATTCAAGATTATATACTATCAGTGAAAATGATGACCATGTAAGGTCAATTTACCTGGTGGACCTGGTGGACCTTGTCGACTATCTGGTCCTTGAGCTGGAGAAAATATATTGAATCAATATACTTACTATAAAAGCTGTGTGCATTTGTGCAGAATATCAAAGAACATCAAAATGTGAACGTACCACCCTCCTTCCATGGACTGAGATCAAATGCAGGGATGTTGTCGCACTGGGTGTATCCAGAGCCTCGAGGTCGGTACTGGAAAGGTTTCACAGGAACTTCAGTGATCCCAGTGTTGTCACAGATGATTCTGGCAAAAGATGTGTCCCTCAAAGAAGTTCTCTGAGCCTCAGTGAAGACACCTTTGTTCTCCCACCAAAACCTAAAACAAGACATATTCTTAAAATTTAGGTTCTGCGAATGAAAAACATCAACAATGCAATGATTGTTAAATCATTTAATGTTTCATAATTTTCTGTCTTCTCACCTGTCTCCCTCACGGATTTTCTGGAACTGAGTGGCAATCAGGCAGGCAAACAGAGGTCCCACTCTTCCTCCGCTGACAAATGGCTCAGCCACTCCTGCCAGCCATGGATCGATGTTGTCAGGTGTACCGTACAGATTCAGCAGTCGTCGGGCCAAGTCAGTGTTGTTGAGAACGTTAGCTAACTCATTTAGAGTCCTTGGCTGTGACAGGCCACAGAACTGTCGCCATTTGTTGTAGCCTAAATCAAGAAGACACAGTCTCAGATGACGTAGAAACAACTAACGTCTGGTGCATTGAAGGGAGGAATTACAAAGACAAACATCAATATTTAATAAATACCAGGGAGACCGTGGTCTCTTCCTCTCTGCATGTTAAGAGATCCCAGATCCAGAGCCAGCTTTACAGAGAATTTAAACAGCCTTTCCCTCAGCTCCTCAGTCATCATGTGTTTCTGAGTGTTCAGCTTGGCCTGACGACCAACCAACCCTCTCAAGATCGGGTCCAATCCACCTGAAGAGACAATAGAAACATTTAGATGTGATCATCGACTTAATCTGCTTCCTTTGGGAGAAATTAAGAGTTTGGTTAGTACCTTCAAAGACAATCCTCCAAGGGGCAAACATGGTTTCATGAATCAGCTTGCTGGGATATTTTGGATGATTCTGGTAATTCTCATCAAGACGGAAAATGAATGGTTGAACCATCAGATGAGCGAATCGGTAGGCAGCTGTGGCAAACACGTTGGCAATGCTGGGATTAATCTTGTCATCATAACCAGGATATGTGGACAACTTCTTTGATATGGCCTCAGGTCCAACAATGTGAAGGAGATAGTCCCTGTAAGTGATCACCTTTGATGGAAAAGAGAGAAATATTAAATCCAAAGATATTCCACTCAGTAACTGTAAGACCCTTGATATCCCCTTGATATCTTAACTTGTTTGGGGATGTAATATGTCCCTTTACTACATTTTGAGACAAAACAAGGGCATAAAATCACACATATCTGTCTTTTCTTTATTTCATGCCATTTTAAACTTTGTTTTCAAGTTGTGCTCCTCTTCCTGTCTCTTACCTGCATGTATCCTCCCATAATCTTGCGGGCTTCCTGGTAGAGCCTCTCTCCGTCCCACTGTGGGTTGAGCTGAGCAAGGGCACGGGCCAAGCGATTGTGCTCTCTCATCATCACAGTGTGCAAAGAAGCCAGTCCGATGTTTTCATTGGCACGGTCGTCACCTAAAAAGTTACATTAAACCAAATGACCTCATGACAATAACTTCCAGACCACATAAAAATATCAAGTAATGAAACATGCTTTGTTCTTACAGATGGAAATAAGTTGCTTATTTTTATAGAGACTCACCAGCAAAGAAGCACAGCACTTCTTCAGCACTGTTATTACCGGTCATCTTTCGCCTTGTGGCACACATGTTGGCCCCCATGGTGGTGAATGGCAGGAGGTCACGGCCGTTGTCTTTGTGGCGTTCATTCACCCTCAGCAATCCCTTATCAGTAGTGAGGTTTCGGAGACTGCGAGCTTTGCTGTCATCAGAGCCATAGACCTGACCCACATCGATGAAGGCCGTCAGAGTGTTCATCTGCTGGCGGACAGTGGGTGATCCAAAGATGTGTCCAGTGTGACCAGAACCACAAGCTGGCGCAGAGCGGGAGAATGGCATGCACTCTTCAGAGTTATCCCGAAGGCGCGTATCATTTGAGGGAAACTGTTTAGAGGACAGGAGACATTTAGACTTTTATGGTTTCAAATGTGTTTTTATCTTTTGTTAATGTAATGCTTTAATGTTTTAACGCAGACCTCAATGGGGAAGCATGGCTCTTCTTTTCACAATCAATGCCATCATTAAATGACCTGATGGAGGGAGAGTGAGGGGTGAAAGTGATGTCATGGTCTGTCCACTGGCCAAAGATTGTCACTAGGTGGGTGTAGAGGGGGTCACTGTCCACTTCAGAGTTAGCTGTTGCCAAGATACGGTTGGACACTTCTCTCACCTGAGGGAGAAATGGAGACAAAGACAACAAGTGCTGTCATCTGGATGTCATAAAGGGGAGAAGAAGATGTACTCTATGTGCTTACCAAGGGAAGAAGGTAATTGTTGACTCTCAAGTCATGAGTCCAGCCTTTAGGAGAACTGATGCCATCTTCATACTCAGCAGGCAGCCAGCGGAGGAATGGGATGTTGGAGGCACCCCAGCGCTGGTTTTTACTATAAAAGAATAAAATAAAAACCCATGTTCAGCTGTGGAGTTTCTTTGTATTTGCAGTGGGTTCCAATAGAAGCCAGAGAGGATTCTGAATGGTTGATCAATGCAAAACAATCCTCACTTAGGACAAATGTGGGAGATAAAAAAAAGAAAGAAAGAAAAAGAAAACACTCTTTTTGTTATACTCCCATGAACTTCTTGTAACCAAAGCTCTCTCAGTTTTTTGGGTTAGAACATGTAAGTTACCAAGTCGTAGTTGCCTCACATGTTGTTGCAGACGCTGTTTGCGGTACGAAACCTGTTCAGATTGGGAACACTCTCACAAGAAATATTTCTGAGCTGCGCAGCACAGCCTGTCAGCCTGGCGATCACTTCCAGATCCTCCGTAGAGATCAGATCTAATGTCAATCACAGGCAAACAATTGCTGCGATTTATGAAACAAACGAGTCAACCGGAAAGGGGTAAATCTGAGTACAGACCTGTGGCGTTGATGGAGCGTCTGTGACGTTTGGACAGGTAGCGGTTAATCACGTCCAGAGTGTGGACCATGTAGTCTGCAGCGCGCACCGCCTGTCTGGACTGTCCGTTTGGCTGATACCCCAGATTCCTGATATCGACAAAACTTGCTGCGTTTCTCTTCACCCGGTCAACGCTCCTGTGTGACGCATAGTTCAAACTGATTAATATCCTCATATGGAAAATAGTGACCTGCTATTTGTTGAAAGAACAGCATCGGGCCTCTGCGCTCACTCTCGGCGGGAGTATGTGTAGGCTTCATCCACGTTGGCCTTGGCTTGGCTTGCACATTTTTCAATGAATCTTTTACTCAAACGGGGTTCTGAAAAAAATAAAATAAATCATGTATATTGATTCACTAATCCAATTGCGGTAATGATGAGAGCAAACAATATTAATAACGTGATTATGTCACACACAGCGGAATATTTACTAAATTGACATTAAACATTTCAAATGGACTTACCTGCAGCCTGAAAGTGCAAGCAAAGGGTGAGACCCACAGCCAACAGGCACAGAAACTGATTCATTTCTGAAAAATAGATGCATGCTTTCTGTAACATGTTTTACATGTTACTCCATTTGAGTTAACGCAATCAACATTTTCACTCATCCAAAAGAAAATCCCCATGTAAATTTTTTAAAAAAAAACACACATTATCAGTATGCATAGCCAAGGACAAAATAATTTGCACTTTGAAATAAATATACATAGGCTATATATATATATATATATATATATATATATATATATATATATATATATATGAAAGATACCTGTGTGAGAGAAAGTGCAGATTAAGGTTTCTCAGCTTTCAGTTATTGCCTCCGAATGCTGCTGCTGCTGCGGTGAGAAAGAGGTTTTACCAGGCAAAGTCACGAATTTCTTCATTCCATTGCATCTGATTTCGGGAATATATTGTCTTCCTAGTTCCTCCTCTGCATCCTTTTTGAACAAGTTCATTGCCAAAAACTCACAAACACATTCGTATGGACGCACACACACAAACCAAGCAGAGACAGAACGACGCGGTGAAAAATGTCCCATTCATTCAGATAAGAAATGACGTGACTGTGCAGATGCTTCTGGAATGCAACACAACGAGATCTCTCTGAGATGCTTGTTTGTTTTCTTAGGATATGATTTGCGCTTGCTATTTGTGGATTAAGACTTTTATGCTGGACAGCAACTTTAAAAAAATAAATAAATAAAAATAAATAAATAAATAAAAACACGCAAACACTTTGAATATCTTCCTCTCTGTTTTACTTCTCCGAGCAAGACAAAACGTCACAATACTCAATATCTCAATATAATCTTTTTTTTTCTAATAAAATACATTTCATGCATTTTAATCAAAAATAAATTGCACAATGTTTTGGGTTCTTAAAGAGATTGTCCAACTGCTGTTATGCAATATCATGGAGCCTTGTAAATATAACTCTTATTGTTAACAAGCCTTAAGTTGTAAACTATACGGCTTACTTAAAGTAAATAATAATAGTAATAATAATAATAATAATAATAATAATAATAATAATAATAATAATTTATGCAATTGCTTAGAAATAACCGCGGCCGGTACCCTTAATTTAAATGTTGCATGTTTATGCATAATGAAAGAAATTTAATTATGACTAAAAGCTTTAGGTATGTTATGTTGGGTTTCACTGCCTGTTGGAATTGTCTATAGTCCCATCATTAACTGGACGGTAATTAACCGTCATTGTATCATTTACTAATTTAATTCTGTGATTTGTCGTTATTAACTTTAATATCTCTTAAATATTCTAAGCAACTGACTCATTTCTTGAAACATCACAACAGCCGAGTTGAGACTCTTCAGTCTACATCTAAACTCACATTTTATCAAACGTGTTTCTAGCTTTGATCTGGTGCGGGTGAACGTTGGTCCTGTTCGGGAAATTCATGTAATCTGGCTGTTGGTTCATTAATATACATGTTGTGGATCGGCTGGGTCACGTGGTGTTATTGGCGATTGTAGATCACCTGTTGCTCACCGGGTGGCTGATGGGGGAGCTCTACCTTTTTTGCTGACCGCCTTAAACTGGTTTGTTTTTGTCTTTGATCACTGTTTAATCTTACGGACCCATTTTTATGCTGCTTTGGACACTGTTCTGGCCTGGATATTGACAATATTGACAAAAATGAAACCATCTTAACTGCATCCTGGATTCGCGTTTTGATCAGCTGGTTTTGATTCAGCTGCTCAGTGACTTTGTTTGAAAGCCCCCTAGTAATACAGTCGCTTTTTCTAAAAACCCTACAAGTCAAAAAGCTCTTTGTTGAAATTGCAAGTGAAGTAAAAAGTCAAAAGTAAAAAGTATCGTTCAAATGGCCTAATTAAAAATCTAATCTCAACATGTAATCTCAATTTTTTATTAATTTCTTTAAAAATGTACAATACAATAGGATAGACCAGGAATATTCTAACGATTATTATTATTATTATTATTACAGTTCATCCATTCACTCCCTGATTACAAAGCTGGTCATAGATTTTTAAAAAAACAGCAAAAGGGTTCTGTAAGGCATGTCTCCATTATCAAGTCTCACTCTAGCCAGTTAATGTCTGGATTGGTTCTTACCAAGTTGGGTTTGTCCACATTAGCAGTGTGTCCCTCATTGCTTGGGCGAGTAGTAACGAAACTGCACTTTTATCCAATTATGGGATCTTGCGCTTGTACGCAAGCGCAAGATCCCATGTAGATCCCATGTAGCCACTTTCTCAGAAATCACTTGATATATTTGTTCATTGTTGCCCTGTCCAGTTGAATTGTTGATTTGCAGTTCACCAAGTCAGCATCAATAGTCTTGTCACAGTTTTATTGATATGTTGTTCAGGGAGGGGTTCACAGGCCAATCAGTGAATTCAGTCTGCTGCCAGTCAAGTTAATGTGTACATAATACCAGGCTTATACCAACCACCTTCTATGAGGTTCCAAATAACAGGGAGGAACCGCACAGGATCTACAAATGGAGATGAATCTGGCTGACTGGGGAGGAACCAGTCTGTGGAGAAGGAACTAAAAAGAACCAGTTTGAACAACTGATACAGACCCAAAATAACACCTCATTCTTAAGGCCTCATTCATTAATTGTTTGATCCTCCACCTGTTCCAGTCTATGTTTTTGCTAAGGATCATATGCAGACAATTTAACTACACAAATAACACTTTTAACCACCCAGTGATGAACAATCACAAGACAGATGCTACCAGGTTGTACCTCTTGAGGAAGTACAGTTTTTCCTTTTCACTCCAGTCTCTCTTCGAAAGAACCACCTCACGTCCTGAGATAGGGTGATTCCTAGGAACTGGAAGTGATCCATAGTAAACACAGTATTTCTGGGGATGCTGAAGGGAGCCAGTGTGGGAGGTGTTCTCTGGATGTCCACTGTCAGGAAACTGGACTCCAGATGGTTTTGACCGCACCAGTGGATCTATCCACCTCCAGTCTGTACAATTCTTCACTCTCATCACAGTCAGAATTCAATGGGAAACAAATGAGTCCCATTGACTTCAATTTGTACTGGGACAGTTATAGTGACTCTAGGCCTTAGATAAAGTTTGGAGTTTACTCTGAAAGCCAAACTGTCTGGTGAAAGGTGTAATCCCTGGAGAATAATTTATATTGACTATCAATCCAGTTATATGTCATTGCAAACAGATTCGGAAATGATTCAATTGCAGGTTAAAAAAGTAGTCCATCAGTTTACATCAATCATCTTTTCAAATTTCTCTTCTCTGAAATTTCCAATTTGACCTGGAAATAATTTTATGTTGTTCTTTGTCATACTTAGTATAATTGAACAATAATATTAACCAAGTGTTTCTGCTACAGTCTTGTTTTAAATGTGTTAAATGTGAAAAACCAATTGGTTTTCTGCATAAAATATCAGTCACATGCATGTTCATGAAATATTTCATCCGTTCATTCAGAATCAACGTATTCAGCTCTATAAGATAGCTGTCCTGAGCTTTGTTGTGGATCACTTCAAATCTCTCCTAAATAAACGAGGTACACATAATGCAGACACATTTTATTCATTTGTTTCTCTTACAATTTAGTGCATTCTTTATTCACAACAGAAAAGTGCAGCAGTTCATTACCAATCCTTTCTTAATCATTATCACATAGGTTGACAGTATAATAAAGGATAGTGACGGGGAGGAATAGATTCATTTCTTACTCAGTTTCACTCTGGTTTTTACTTCTTAATTTTAACTGCTTTTAATGGAAAGTGCAAGTTGGACAAGTATCTACTAATCGGTGAACAGCAGATGACCAGAGAAGAAGCTGTCACTGGTCAGTCCGTTGCCGCCATCGTTAGCCACCAGCCACACCTTGTTTCCCTTCGCAAGCTTGATGAAGGTGCTGCCGCTGGCTGTAATGTAGCCACTCTGGCGGGTGGTGAATGAATGCAGAACCAAGGCTCCATTGCGGAGCAGATTCAAGCTGCCTGCACTGTCATAGATGGTGCAGTGGAACTCAAACTCATAGACGCCTGGGTGCTCACAGGTGAAAAAGCCGGTCTTGGGGTCATAGCTGTTCTGTCCGTTGTAGATGACATCATGGAAGGCAATGGGGCTACCAGCTTTGGGGTAGTTGTTACCAAGGCGCACAGAGAAAGCAACATGCTCTGCTGCACCTGAAGGTCCGGGAGGTCCAGGGGGTCCTGGCAGACCGCGCGGCCCTGCGGGTCCTTTAAGTACAAATACACGAGGAACATTATAATTAAGATCATTTATGGGCATTCAAGATTATATACTATCAGTGAAAATGATGACCATGTAAGGTCAATTTACCTGGTGGACCTGGTGGACCTTGTCGACTATCTGGTCCTTGAGCTGGAGAAAAATATTGAATCAATATACTTACTATAAAAGCTGTGTGCATTTGTGCAGAATATCAAAGAACATCAAAATGTGAACGTACCACCCTCCTTCCATGGACTGAGATCAAATGCAGGGATGTTGTCGCACTGGGTGTATCCAGAGCCTCGAGGTCGGTACTGGAAAGGTTTCACAGGAACTTCAGTGATCCCAGTGTTGTCACAGATGATTCTGGCAAAAGATGTGTCCCTCAAAGAAGTTCTCTGAGCCTCAGTGAAGACACCTTTGTTCTCCCACCAAAACCTAAAACAAGACATATTCTTAAAATTTAGGTTCTGCGAATGAAAAACATCAACAATGCAATGATTGTTAAATCATTTAAGTTTCATAATTTTCTGTCTTCTCACCTGTCCCCTCACGGATTTTCTGGAACTGAGTGGCAATCAGGCAGGCAAACAGAGGTCCCACTCTTCCTCCGCTGACAAATGGCTCAGCCACTCCTGCCAGCCATGGATCGATGTTGTCAGGTGTACCGTACAGATTCAGCAGTCGTCGGGCCAAGTCAGTGTTGTTGAGAACGTTAGCTAACTCATTAGAGTCCTTGGCTGTGACAGGCCACAGAACTGTCGCCATTTGTTGTAGCCTAAATCAAGAAGACACAGTCTCAGATGACGTAGAAACAACTAACGTCTGGTGCATTGAAGGGAGGAATTACAAAGACAAACATCAATATTTAATAAATACCAGGGAGACCGTGGTTCTTCCTCTCTGCATGTTAAGAGATCCCAGATCCAGAGCCAGCTTTACAGAGAATTTAAACAGCCTTTCCCTCAGCTCCTCAGTCATCATGTGTTTCTGAGTGTTCAGCTTGGCCTGACGACCAACCAACCCTCTCAAGATCGGGTCCAATCCACCTGAAGAGACAATAGAAACATTTAGATGTGATCATCGACTTAATCTGCTTCCTTTGGGAGAAATTAAGAGTTTGGTTAGTACCTTCAAAGACAATCCTCCAAGGGGCAAACATGGTTTCATGAATCAGCTTGCTGGGTATTTTGGATGATTTGGTATTCTCATCAAACGGAAAATGAATGGTTAACCATCAGATGAGCGAATCGGTAGGCAGCTGTGGCAAACACGTTGGCAATGCTGGGATTAATCTTGTCATCATAACCAGGATATGTGGACAACTTCTTTGATATGGCCTCAGGTCCAACAATGTGAAGGAGATAGTCCCTGTAAGTGATCACCTTTGATGGAAAAAGAGAAAATTAAATCCAAAGATATTCCACTCAGTAACTGTAAGACCCTTGATATCCCCTTGATATCTTAACGTTTGGGGATGTAATATGTCCCTTTACTACATTTTGAGACAAAACATGGGCATAAAATCACACATATCTGTCTTTTCTCTATTTCATGCCATTTTAAACTTTGTTTTCAAGTTGTGCTCCTCTTCCTGTTCTTACCTGCATGTATCCTCCCTAATCTTGCCTTCCTGGTAGAGCCTCTCTCCGTCCCCTGTGGGTTGAGCTGAGCAAGGGCACGGGCCAAGCGATTGTGCTCTCTCATCATCACAGTGTGCAAAGAAGCCAGTCCGATGTTTTCATTGGCACGGTCGTCACCTAAAAAGTTACATTAAACCAAATGACCTCATGACAATAACTTCCAGACCACATAAAAATATCAAGTAATGAAACATGCTTTGTTCTTACAGATGGAAATAAGTTGCTTATTTTTATAGAGACTCACCAGCAAAGAAGCACAGCACTTCTTCAGCACTGTTATTACCGGTCATCTTTCGCCTTGTGGCACACATGTTGGCCCCCATGGTGGTGAATGGCAGGAGGTCACGGCCGTTGTCTTTGTGGCGTTCATTCACCCTCAGCAATCCCTTATCAGTAGTGAGGTTTCGGAGACTGCGAGCTTTGCTGTCATCAGAGCCATAGACCTGACCCACATCGATGAAGGCCGTCAGAGTGTTCATCTGCTGGCGGACAGTGGGTGATCCAAAGATGTGTCCAGTGTGACCAGAACCACAAGCTGGCGCAGAGCGGGAGAATGGCATGCACTCTTCAGAGTTATCCCGAAGGCGCGTATCATTTGAGGGAAACTGTTTAGAAGACAGGAGACATTTAGACTTTTATGGTTTCAAATGTGTTTTTATCTTTTGTTAATGTAATGCTTTAATGTTTTAACGCAGACCTCAATGGGGAAGCATGGCTCTGTGTTGCCGCAGGTCTTTTCACAATCAATGCCATCATTAAATGACCTGATGGAGGGAGAGTGAGGGGTGAAAGTGATGTCATGGTCTGTCCACTGGCCAAAGATTGTCACTAGGTGGGTGTAGAGGGGGTCACTGTCCACTTCAGAGTTAGCTGTTGCCAAGATACGGTTGGACACTTCTCTCACCTGAGGGAGAAATGGAGACAAAGACAACAAGTGCTGTCATCTGGATGTCATAAAGGGGAGAAGAAGATGTACTCTATGTGCTTACCAAGGGAAGAAGGTAATTGTTGACTCTCAAGTCATGAGTCCAGCCTTTAGGAGAACTGATGCCATCTTCATACTCAGCAGGCAGCCAGCGGAGGAATGGGATGTTGGAGGCACCCCAGCGCTGGTTTTTACTGTAGTGACAATAATAAAACCCAAGTTTGATACTCCCATACTTTTGAAATGTTACAAATTATTTTGAATGATATTTGCTGCTGTTGTACATTTGGTTTGTATCTAACTTTTAGTTCTGGATATCGGTGACACTAGGTAAACAACTGTTAATGAATATTTCCCTTACAGGTTGTTGCAGATGCTGTTTGCCATGCGATAGTTGTTGACATTGGGAAGATCCTGGCAGTGAATATTTCTGACTTGAGCAGCGCAGCCTGTCAGTCTGGCGATCACTTCCAGATCACCCTGGGAGATAAGGTCTAAATAAAGCATAAGGAAAGCAAATCTTAGCTGTGTGACGCCAATCCATGCAAGCAAGCCTTAAAGAGATAAATTCAGATTCATACCTGTGGCATTGATGGAGCGCTTGTGACGTTTGGACAGGTAGTGGTTAATCACATGCATAGTGTTGGCCATGTAGTCTGCAGCGCGCACCGCCTCTCTGGATGGTCCATTGGGGTGCTTCAGCAGTCTCAGGATGTCTGCAGGGGTTGCTGCGTTTCTCCTCACCCGGTCAAGGCTCCTGTGTTGTTCAAATAGTTCAGGTATTTATTCAGATATTTCTTGATGATTATTCAGTTCAACGTTAAGCAGCAAAAGAAAAGAAGAGGAGCAGGGTTTTACACTCACACTTGACGGGAGTACGTATAGGCTGCATCCACATTGGTCTTCGCTTTAGTCACACATTTTTCAATGAAGCTGTGGCTCAAATGGCGTTCTGAGTGCAAACAGAATCAGTTTCCTTAGTTTCTTTTTTTGAACTAGTTATGGAATAGAAAAATCTTTTATTGTCCCAAAATTAGGAAATCCATTTATATTGGTTGTCATATATTTAAAAGGATGTTATTTTTCTTTGAACCAAAAAAATGGATAAAGTCTTACTTCAGTAATAAATCTGTTTTCAATTCTTATTAAGACATTAAAAGAAAAAAAATACTCACTGGCATCCACTTGGCACTGCAAGCCGAGGGTTAGACCAACCGCCAATAGGCAGAGAAACTTATTCATCTTTAAAAGAAAAAAGAAATATTCTCATCACATTAAATATTGGAGTGAAAACATATTTTCCAATTTTGTAGTGAAAAACATGTATATTTTCCACATTTATTATAAAACTGGCTTAGAAATGTTAAGAATAAATAAGATCACCTGTAATGAATCTGGGCCTCAACTGCACAGCTGTCTATCTGCATCTATGTTGGACTTCCAGCGGTGCAAAAAGCCACTGATGTTTACAGTCAATATCATTCTTTTTATACCCTCTGGGTGTGTCGTTTCACGCAGCAATTCATGCTGGTAATCCTGCTATACTTACACAAAGACTTAATTTAGTCCTTCCTTCTTCCTTGTTTTCGGCATCCCAGCAATTTCATCATTAAATAAATACATACCTGTCAACACATATGCTTTTGACTTTTGTTTTGTTTTTGTTTGTTTTTGCAGTTTAAAAGATACCATCAGCATGTATTTATATGTAGTAGCAAACAGTTTTTGAAAATGCAAGAGCAAAAAAGGCTCTGGAGAATCTGATGCTGTTCTGGTTGTTCATATTTCTGTTCATGCAGTTTATCATAAAGAGAATGTTAAACTGCAGACATGCAAAGTGACACTGACACTGTCAGTGACACCCTAACCCTAAATCAACTGATTGTTGGCTTCCAACAATCAGTAGGGAAACATGTGGTACACCTCAGACAGGTCACCACTCCATCCAGATCATTTTAGGGTCTGATTATTCTTTTTTTCACATTTTGTCCCTGTACAAATGGCTGCAGTGAGTGAAGTGGAAGTTAAATAGGTTGGTTAAAAGATGAAATGGTTGAAAAGCAACTTCTTGATGACAAAACATTCTCTCAGGATCTTGGGTTGTTTTTGTTTTTTTCTGGGTTTTACTCACAGTATTTATTTTTTCAAAACCAAATCTATTAAAAAAAAACTTTAGGTTTTGCCATGCCTCCAGGTATATGTATACATGCTTTCAACTGACCAATATATCAGGAGTAATGTTACAAGTTAGGTGTAAGAATCTATAGCTCCTGGCAAGCAAATACAATGAGTTACAGACAGGAAAAAGATCCTCATTCTTTATTGTAAAGAAAGGTGTGTCCAAAAGATTGCTAAGATTTATTTTTCAAGAAAAAGAAAAACAGCTCAGTCAGTATTCTTCTGCTGTATTTTCCACTCATGCTCATCATAGATGTGGGAACCAACTTAAATTAATTATACCATTTAAAGTTGTACTGCTAGGGATGGATGTGGAAAAGAAAACAAATAACTGGAGTAAAGATTCATTTGTAAAGTGTAAACATCTTTGTTTTTGTTACCTGAGTTTAAGACTTGCTTGACAGAAATGGTTGTTTCTGTTCCTCCTTATTAATTAGCTTTAAAAAGAAAAACCTTATCAGGTACTTTTTGGTCTGATTTGGCATAAAAAGAGTTGCAGATTGTAGAAACCTGACCTAGATGAAGCTGCCCTAGATGAGGATTATAGGAGTAGAATGGATTGCTTCAGACAGTAGGTGGTATTAAAAAGAAGAAATGCATCAAAGCTAAACCTTAAAGATATGTTCTTACTTTTTTAATGTACAACTCATGTAAATACAATACATATTACTCATGGACACCTTATTTTCTATCACAAACCCCATGGAAAAATATATTTCTTGCTTTGCTTGCTGTCAGATGTAAAAAAAAAAAAAAAAATCTTTAAAACCATATTTTCATGTAAAGCAGTTTCTGTAATAAAAATAAATACCAGTTGCAGAAGTCAGCTACTTGTTTTAGACCTACCAATTAATTGCTCTCTATTGTAAGTCATAGATCATATCCTTCTCTCAAGTAGAGATGAGAAAAAGGTTTTCCTCACAGCTAAAGTTAGAGTTGACGAGAGTTCATGGGCTGGGCCAACTTGCATTTATTTAGAAAGGAATGAGTTTTGTGTTGAAATGATTGGCAGGAAGACAAGTCATTTCAAAGCAAGCCATAAAAAATGAGGAAAACAGAGGAATGGGGAAACAGATTAGCTTTTGTAAGTTGTATAAGTTTTTGTCTCAGATGAAAAACATGCATATAAACATACCCTTAAGGAGGGCTATCAATCAATCAGTATTATTATCAACTTTAATGCAATGCATCAATGTATTATCAGTGGCCATAAAGTGCATTATCATTGTGTCTGTCATACATGGGTTGTATCAACCTTCTGGACCGCTCAGGTCCTCTGGTTCTGGTCTGTTCTGCATCTGCAGAATCAGAACCAAACATGCAGGAGCAGCATTCCCCTTCTGTGCACCACAAATGTGGAATAAACTTCCAGAAAACTGCAAAACAGCTGAAACACCGAGAGCCTTTAAACCAAGACTAAAAACCCACAGGTTTATAGTTGCATTTGAAACATAATCAATGAAACATAATCAATAATTTGATGTGTTTCAATGGCACTTGATAAAATGTAATGTTTCACTTGTTGACTGTGTCTTCTATGACGCTGTATTTTTGTGTTTTTATGATGTAAAGCACTTTGAAATGCCTTGTTGCTGGAAGGTGCTGTACAAATACATTTTAGTTTGATTTCCTTTGATACAAATGTTACATTCCCCATGTCAAGCCACTCCAGACAACGTTTAAGGCTTCTTCCCTGATCAACGGGTTCAACGGGTTTCTTATCTTCCTCCAAGAGGAAGATATCTTCCTCCAAGAGGAAGATAAGAAACATCAGATCCAACAAGGCAGATGACCTGAAGGCAGCTATCAAAGCACTCTGGACTCCATTACACCTTCGCAGGGCCACAGGTTGATCGCCTCTATGTCATGGTGTATTGATGCAGTAATTCATGCAAGAGGAGGCCCAACCAAGGACAGAGTGAATAGAAATGTACATACTTTTCTATACACAACAGTGCTTAAATGTGCTTATTTGTAAACCATAATCATGTGGCCTGCAAAAATTAAAAGCTTAAAATATGTTATTGTTTGTGAAAAGAATCTTTATAAAATGACTGTTTCGGTTCTAAGAAATATTGCACTTTTACACAATATTCTATTTTTTTAGATGTACTGGAAGTGCCATTACCTTTTCTACTGGGAGTCTCCGGAGTTTGGAAAGCTAATGTCCATATTTTTTATGTACCCAAATAATGCTAATTCCAAAAACACTGGTAAAGTTATTTTTTAAATAAATGTGGATGATTAAGCTTACGTAATGAAAAATCTAGGATTATTAAAGGTTTGCTGCGTCCCTAGCAGTAAATAACTGTAGTTGACAGACAACTTTTTTTGTGTTTTTTTTTTTTTTTTCGCTGTAATCAGATCCAGCATACTGGAATGCTGCTCAGCCACACAGATCTACTTACTGGCAACATGTGGGAGTTCACTCCTCAGGCAGAACATGACAAAAAAGAAACTACAAGTATACTGTCTTCATAAGAGTTTTCTTTTTAAGTGGTTGACCACATGGCATGCAACTTATGGCTGAGGCAGATTTATCATGATGCTGCTTATTGGAAACTGTGATAAGAATCCATATAAGTTTTTGTCCTGGCTATAGATTGTTTCTATTTTAAGCATCATTGAAAGTATTCAAAAATGATAATAGGCTAAATCTATCCATTCATTTTTCAGATCCCTTTAATCCAGTGTTGCATTGGAACTTCTGTCATTCACCAGCAGTCAAATGGTGAGACGTACAGAACACCCTGGGAAAGTCTCCTATCCTAATAGGTTAGATGCGTTTCCATTACAAATGTGTGTCTATATTCTGCTAATGTAAAAAAAAAAAAAAAAACACTATTTTGCAATTGGGGTGTTCCCATTAAATAGGAAACAAAATCAAAATCGCACGTGAATAAGCTTGTTCACTTGATAAGTCAATAAAAATCAGTTACATTTTATTTTTTTAACTTTCAATTTGCAAAATTTTACGATTAATGGAAGTGCAGCTAATGACACATTTGTTCTGCTCTGAAAAGTCAAATGAATGTCAGATTTCTTTGAAATACAGTTTAGGAGTTTATAAACCTGCAAATTCTCATATGTGCTTTATTGAAAGAAGAGCACCTTGAGGACTGGAGTTTGTCACCCCTGGCACAGGAGTCAAACTCCAATCCTGGAGGGCCACTGCCCTGCAACTTTCAGATGTGCCACTACAGCACCACACTGCTGATGAGCAGTTGAGTCCTGCTCATTAGCAGGACTCTACACAAGAAGGAGGTAATTAAGCCATTTCATTCCAGTGTTTTGTACCTGTGGCACATCTAAAAACTGCAGGACAGTGGCCCTTGAAAACTAGAGTTTGACACCCCTGCAAAGGAAAGAGGCAAGCATTCAATTTCAGAGTGTGTTTGATCTGCTGCTTTGCTTAGTATCTTCATTGTGTAATTATATGAAAAGGTGGTATTAACTCAGAAGTTGTGCATGGCAGACTTTCAGATTTTCATGTGTAAAACATTCTGAAAACCACATATTTTTGAGAAAAATTATGTAAAAAGATTTAAGTGGTATGCACAAGTACATGCAAAATTTAAATTCTTTCTAAATATTCATGACATATGTTTTAAGAGAAGACATTCAGACTTCTTTAATCCATTTGACAAGAAAACATTTAGCCATCAATAGCCATCTAACTAGAAGTCCTCAATTATCTGTTTTTTTTTTTTTTTTAAATGACCAATATACAAAACTATTTGCTTGACAAAAACTTGTGTTACAGCAGTGGGTGACAGAAACAGTTTTACTGCTTCAAATGTGTCTAAAGCTGCTATTTACATGAAAGAGAAAGAGCTCCTCACTGTACTGAATATCTGAAAACACAATCTGTCCTAATTCGCTTCTTTCCCTCTTTTATCTTAATGTCGGTTCTCACAATCTTGCAGGTCAAAATAAACATGTATCAAAAGAGAAACTCTGATCTGAAACATAAGCAGGGTGTATTAATTTCACCTCAAGTATAAAATCCCTCATTATCTTTAATACACAGGACTTATGCTGCTATTGACATTCACTGTAAGACCTCATGTGTGACTAAAGTCAGGGATTAACAGGATTTGAAAAAGGAAATATATTTAAGCCTTGAGACTGTGTTGGTTAATCACAGGCTGACTAGTTTGTCAAGTGAGTCCATAAATAGTCACTTTGGTTCATTTAAAGAATGATGATCTTCTTTCTATGGAAAACAGTGGAAAATAATTGTTTGAAATTATGCATTTAATATGTATGGTTTAAGAAAAATATAGTTTTAAATCAGCTTTAGGTTGCATAGAATTAATAAGAATATTGTCAAGTCAGTAAGTAATTAAGATTTATTTACATGCAGCATTTGTCCCAGATACAAATTATGTAATATCTCACACTATAGTCAGTAAAGCATGATGACGAAGTAATTAAAATAATAAATGTATACAATTATTACAACCATAAAGATAAAATAAAACATTTAAAACACTGAATAATTGGTCTTGAAAAAACTTAAAATGGCATACATGAATGTTCTGTAAAAAGAAATTAAACTGCACAAAGCATTGAAAAAGATTAAATACACTGTATAAAAAACACAATGTTATTTAGTAAAATTAAAATAAAAAACTGCTAATCATTACAAATAATGCAGGTTTTCCTCCACAAGATGCATCTTCTTCATTGATGTGATGATTTTACTAACAGGTTCTAAACAGATTTATAAAGACTATAATGGCATAATGAATCATTAATACTTTGAGTTTTATGTTGATACTTTGAACATTTAATAGCAGTAATAATAGTAGAGACAGAGTGACATAATTCAGGTGATTAATTCTGTTGATTTTCATATTTTTGGCAACTAATAAAATCCCCAAATTTGATTCTCAGAAAATTTTACATCAAACCAACTGAGATAAACTGGTGAAATGTCCAGGCCTCTCTGGATGGATGGATGGATGGATGGATGGATGGATGGATGGATGGATGGATGGATGGATGGATGGATGGATGGATGGATGGATGGATGGATGGATGGATGGATGGATGGATGGATGGATGGATGGATGGATGGATGGATGGATGGTTTTCATCAGGCTGAGATTTCCTCATTAAATGTTTTTTTTTTATTGCTCTTTTGTAACATCATAATTTTCTTAGTATTTTGTGTTTGCATCATTTGTAATCCGTAGTCATTAACAATAACCAGACCTAAAATATTCAAATTGCTAGAATACATAAAGTGATTACCTCTTTGCTGTAAAGGCTAAAGTGTGACATGGGGTTTACAAATATAAGTGAGGGATGTAGGTGGATTTTTAGTTTTAGTCCAAGTGACAGTAACAGCATACAAAACACTGCCTTTTGTTGACAATGCTGCAGACTTAAGAGGAGCATCATCTTAAAGCGACATTATGTAAGTGATCATCCAGGTAGTATATGCCTTTGTTTCAATTGTTCAGGAACACAAGAGATACATTTAGAAGTTACCTCTCAGTGTGTGCGTGTGTCTGCGTGGGTTATCACATCTTTATCGCTGTCCGGGGATTTTCTCTGGAACACTGAGGGTGAAACAGGAATGTCTGCTGGTTTCTAGTGTTTCCTCATATTTGTCTCTGCTTAGTGTCTGATGTCCACTGATTGATGACCTGTCAAATATGTTTCTTTCCTCGTTACAAATTCACGAAGGTTGAGTTTTATATATTAAAATCAATAGGAATACTTCCCTGTTCAAAGCCAGAAGCACCTTATGTTTATAGGTAATTTCACTCTTCAGAGTTCCCCTGAAACTTTTTTCTTTAACACTTTCCAGAACATCAGAAACACTTCCTGGAGACTTTATCATATTTTTGATTAACAGCTCAGTGAGACTGATACATAACTCTGAATGAAGTTAACTAAATAATATGGCTGAAATCAAATATACTGAGTTAGAAAAGATGTCTCGGTCACTTATTTACCCAGATCAAAATTTTAAAAGAGGAAACTATTCAGACTGCTGATGGATGTCAGTACAAAGTAAAAACATTAGTTTCCTGTGAGGCTGGAGCTTAACCTGCATTTATTTATGCATTTGAATGACAAAAACACTGATCAGACAGATGAGATTGAGGATATCATCACACTCAACTGCATCACCCAAATCTTTGTATTTTTCCAGGAAAATTTAAGTTTGAATAAAACCATAATCTTGTTCGCCCCAAAGGCATGGGGAGTGCGTTTGCTTCAGGTTCTCCTCAGGTCACAGGGTGGCGTGCCGACTAGTTTTGACCTTTTGCTGTTGCAGCCCTCAAATCATACAACCAGCTGCTCCTTCATGCTAGACAGCATCCAATTTCTATTTAATTTCACCAACACAATATTATTTATTGTGTTTTAAGCCTGTATTAGGGAAAATGTCTCTGTTAGTTTATTTATGTGCCATGTACTTCACGAATGTTGGTGAAATAAACCGAGTAGCTAATAATGAGTTCAACAACAGAGATACTGATACTTTATAATCAATATGTCTGAGTAGAAATTATGTGCTTAACAAATTAGTTCAATTCCAAATAACTTTAAATTTAATCATTCCAACAGATTACAAAAAAAAATAAAAATTCTGAATTATTTTACTCTACCAACATCAAAAAATATAGATTAAGTAAAATACAAAAGGGCTCAGTTATTTGGATGACCTCTAGTTGCCTTGGATTTTATTTTGGGGTATCAAATGACAGAGAGCTGAATGGATGAATGTGAATCTGTGTATGGTGTGTCTTCCTTGTAAATATGCACTATTTTGATTTGGTCTATGATAAGATCCAAATAAAATAGACTGAACTGGCTGTTCAAAAGTAAACATTCTCACATGTCAGAGAAACTCCAACTTAAGATACCTGAGAAGCATCTTAATTTCACAGGGTATTAAACGTCTAATTATCTTTTACACACAATGCTCATGTTGCTGTGGCTCATCACACTAAAACCTTTTCGTGTGTCTTTGGTCAAAGATTAAGGAGATCTTTGGATTTAAAGAAGTAAACTGGCAATGTTTAATGTGGATCAGCTGACAGATTCAGCTACTCTGTCAGGATAAACTGACAGAATAGCTGAATCTCTGATAATTTAACAGATGAATAAGATGAGGATTTTTGAGGAGATTTACTCACTTAATCCCAGCTCACATTTATGTGCTTCCTGGTGTCGGTTTATAAATTAAAACGCTGTGGTTATGAAGTGATATACGCACCTTTTAAGATTTATGTGTTGATAACCCAAATACAGCTATAAAGAAGAGTCCAAACTTAACTAAACAAACAAACAGGAGAAACTGGTGATACAGCAGGGAGCAGATACAGAGCACTTGTCCACTTAGCTGTCTGTCATTACATAAGAGGAGGGTTTAAATATAATGGTGCACCATAAAAGACACATGTTTCTCTTTCGGAAGTGTGAGAGTCTTGAACAATGAGTTTATGGTTATTTATCTTCCATTTACCATTCATCTTCCTTATTACAGAAGCATTTTACTCCAGACAGCAACTTGTCTGTCTGGATGCTCACAGAACAACAGGCTTCCGGATCCCCAGCAGAGTGATGATGATTGGCATGTCTTTTGTTTTGTTTTGTTTTTTTATTTGTTTGTTTGTGTGTTTTGTTGTTGATCTTTTTTTTTTTCTTTTTTTTTTGCATCATTTAGCAGCAGACCAGGATAGAAAAACACCTCCTTCATTCAAGTCTCTCCAGTATTTTAATTTGAACTTTGGGGGAATCTCCCTTTGCCAAAGATATGATTTGAGGAAAATATTTAAAGGATGAAAGAATCTGTGATTGAGATTGTTTCTGTTGTGTTTAAGGCAAACAAATAAATATTACTGATCAAAATTCTCCATTCAATGTTTTTGTCCTTCCTGTATTTGAGTTTTTGAACATGCAACAATGAGCTGGAATGTTTTTACTGAAAATAGAACGAACACACCTCCTCACCGCAACAAGTTTACAAGAAGCACGAATTAGACGTGATTTGCAACTTTGCAATTATGAATTACCGTGAATACGGAAGTCAAAGTGCGCTTCAGACCGGCAAAGGACAACTTCTTGTCTGATTAGCTATTTTTAGGTTGCAAGGTAAACCCAGCCCTTTTTTTTTAATATATCAAAGGGTTCATGCGACCATACTCTAAAAAGTTTTACAGAGCTGTTAGAAGAGAACACAGCCCACAGCATCACTAATCCCTCACTAAACCTAACACTGAGGAGTTGTTTTTAATCGAGCTTTTCCTCACACCGTTCTCCATGCTCAACAGAAGACTGGATTCAAGCACAAAACTCCAGTTAGTGTCCCAGTTATGTTTGTGAAGCATAAAATCCCAACACAACTTTAAACAGTTTAAAAGTATAAAAAAAGAAATAATCCTTCATTTAATTGGAGTTAATTTCTAAGGGTGTCATGAATTGTGTAGAACATTTTTCTTTATGTGGGATTTTCTTCCTCTTCACTGGGATAATTTTTTTTTTAGTCTAAATCATATTTCGGTAATAAAATATCTACTTTTTTTTTTTTTTACCAGAGGTGTCAGTAAATATGTCCTCAGTAGTAAAAAAAAAAAGGTGTTTCAAAATGATATTGCTTGTTATTATTTGGAGCATTTGCACAATAATTAAATTAATGAATGTGTTGCTTGTAAACACATCCCATTTGTTCAGCTGCTCTCCAGCAATGCAGAACATTGTGTTTCATGTTCTTAGAGTTTGACAATGGTGTCTTCAGGTCATGTAGGTTCATTTACAGCTGAAAGTGGATTTCTTAAATCAACATTAAGTTTATAGTGTCGTCTAATTATTAAACCGTACAGACAACTCAACAAAACGTTTCCCTTACTCTGCTGCCATCTAGCGCTGATTTTTGAGAGTTTTCTGTAAAATGGGAAGAAATTGGTTGTCTTGTTTTTGTTGTTGTTGTTGTTTGTTTGTTTTTTAGCTTATTTTCACTCCTTTGAATAGTCAAAGTTATTCTCAGTTGGAATAGAGAGACTATTTTATGCAACTCAAAATGCCTCAGTTAAAATAATATAGCCTGGTAAATACATCTGCCCACATCTGTATTTTGTTTTTAAAATAACAAAATACAAAAGCCTTTTTATATTTTAGTAAAACCCTTATTCTTTTTTTTTAATTCCTAGTTCAAATTCCACAACATGAAATGGTATGATAAACTTAAATGATAAATTAGTATGATGAACTTTGTAATTAGAAATAGTCTACCCAATTTCTGATCATTAAAATTATCAGAAAATTATCTATTTTACTTAGAGGAAACAGCTTTATGGAGTAAATAATAAACAATTTCAACTATATTCAATTTTTTTTTTTTTTTTTAATAAAACTGAATCTAAAAAAAAGAACTACTTTAAAAATCTTTTGTCCCATTGCTGTCGACAGTTCAGTGCGTAATGACTCATAACCTTTTATGAGTCACCTACATATTTGGCTGAAAGCAATATTAATATTTTGGAGTGGTCAAGCCAGAGTTAAATTTGAGATAATATGGAGGGAGCTAAATATTATGGTGATGTCAAATTCACTTGAAAACTAGGAAAATTGTTCTTTAAATGTTTGTTTCATGAATATATACATTGTTTATGTATAATCATATAAAACAAATATTATATATATATATATATATATATATATATATATATATATATATATATATATCCCAATTTATCACAATGTTCGTTCCTTGTCCTCTCGATGTTGTTGTTGACTACAGCGCCTGCGCATTACGGACCGCGCGCTGATAGGCTGTCGGGCTGGGTTTCCGGTCGATCAATAACACAGATGTTTTTCTAAAGAAAACGTCCGCTTGTCCGTTAATCTCCGCCCGTCCTTCTAGCCATGTCTGCTTCGGGGTTCGTGCTGCTGGTTCTGGCCGCGTCTCTGTGTTCCGGTGAGGTTTTAATGCCTGCTCCGCGCTGGCGCGATAAATCAGTCGTCATTTATTTTCTGTTTTTCTGATCAAGCTGAACAATGCCTGCAAAACCCCGGCCATCTATAATATAGCCCTATACTGATGTTATATATGTATATAAAAACATTTAATCTTTTTTTCTATATCTTCTATTTCACTTTGTGTTCTCCTCGCTACAGGAGACTCCAGATTTATTTTCGATTCTTTGACTGGACAAAAACCTCAGGTAGGAAGATGCGACCTTCACTGCGACATATTGCAAACATTAATAAGCTGGTCTTCATGGTCTGTTTTCCCCCCAGGCGCAGGGCGTGTGTCCAGAATGCAGTCAGGTCATCCAGCTGTCCGCCAACATGGTTTTCAGCAGAGACACCAAGGTAAGAAGCTAGCTGAAAAAAAAAAAATTCATTAAAATTAAAATAAGAGATTATGATCCCCCTAAAAACAGGTGTTTGAATGGTCCAGTCAAAGTCAAAACCTAAATCTTAATCGGGTGGCTCAATACAAATGCTACACCTTTTTGTCTCCCAAATATAAAATCCTGATAAAATGCAACAATGCTGGATAATGTAAAGTGAAAAGAATAAACGCGTTCATATTTTTTGGAGGCACTGTGATTTCACTTCTGCCGTCACATGAACTATCTATCTATCACACTTTCGCAGGTGACTGTATTCAAAGCCTTGCATGGTTTGTGCCGCCGCCTCCCTGAAGAACAGGCGTCAGAATGTGAGTCACAGGTGAAAATCTACCTGCCAAAAATCCTGCAGCAAACATCCAGGCAGTGGGTGAGTCTGACCTCTCCTTACTTGTATTTTTGTGTGTGCATTTCGTTTATTTCATAATACTAAACACTGCATCTGTGTTAACAGAAACCAGAGGAGATCTGTGAGGTTTTTGGACTTTGTGCCACCAACAAAGACAGAGAACTGCAGCTTCATCATGTCCCCAGTAAAGACACGTCCAGCTCTGCACTTGGCTCTGAAGTCCATGTCAGTGTGAGAAAGCAGAAGAGGAGAAACTGTCAGAAGAAGTGAAACCATGGTTTCCCCTCTAAATGGCTAACCTGTGCCTTCTTCCTCTTTCTAGGATGTATTCAACCCAGTTTGCACCTTGTGTTTGATGGTTATCAAGAAGCTGGAGACAATGCTGCCTAAAAATATGACTGAGGTGAGACTTTCATTTTCCACTGGTATAATAACCTCCACTGCCCACACTTAAAGCAGCAGGATCATCATCTTCTCACTCTCGACCTGCAGGAAACTTTGAAGAAGCTCATGGAAGAGGTCTGTGATCTGATACCGTCCAGCTATAAGGACCAATGTAATGATTTTGTGGACAAATATGGAGCGGAGATCGTTGAGTTCCTCTTGTCTTCGGCTGCACCGCACACCATCTGCTCTCTGTTGCACCTCTGCTTGTTTGAGATGCAGCCAGCTGCAGGTCAGTTGGGTGTTTTTTTTTTTTTCTTCTGTGACTGTTGACAGAAAAACGAAGAGAACATACAGCTCACAGTAGCTCCATCAACACCGTCTCTTTCCCTGGTGATTGTTTACAGTTGGTGCTTTTCAGAAGCTACACTTTGCTGCTAGACCAGTAGAATCTAAAATCCACAAAACAGAAAGAGGTCAAAACCAGCACATCATGAAAAATGTTATTTAAAATACTGAGTGTACTGACTAGATGAAGCCGGTGCATTTAGTAAATGTGAGTATACTGTTTCATTAGGTGTGAAAGCGTTTAGGAAAAAGATCATCATAAAGTCAAACATAGTGGAGGCTGTGTTGTGTACAGGGCCTCTGCTGTTTGAAGATCTGAATCACTCGGAAGCAGAACTGCGAATTCTGCTTTCTGAAAGAAGATCCTGAAGGAGGAGAACGTGTGGCGGTCAGTTTGTAACCGTTAGCCAAAGCAACCTTTTCGTTATGAATCAGATCAACGATTCATAATGGAACGAGTTCACCTCATGATGGGTTCAAAATATTAATATTCAGATATTCTAGTAAGACTTTAAATAGGCTGCACATGCTTGTACACCCCCTATTAAAATAATTCTGCTAAACAGAGTGGGCCAAATGTCACCAATGTGATGTAAATTAAATGAAAACAGTGACCTTCTTGGTCCACTGATCACTGTTCTTTGGTTTTCTGAAAGCTTACTGTGGTCGATGCTGTGGTGTTCTTCTCAGAAGTGGACCTGATCTCTGACTGTGACTCCTGCCAAACGCTGGCTGCTCTGAGCCGCCTGCACCAGGGGCTGAACGCCACCGAGTCTCAGACGTCTGCTTTCCTCCAGTCTGTGTGTGCTCTCCACCCCAAAGCCATCCCTAAGGTCTGAACTTCAGCGACTGCCAACATCTGTCAAATAATACAAAAACCTTAAGTCATCTTAAGGTTAAGGTTAAGGTTAAGAACTCTATGATGAATTTTGTCATCATAGAGTTCTTATATTTACTGCTTCGTTTTAACCTCTGAACTCTCTTTTCAGTGTGATGCTTTCACCAGAATCCATGGGCCTCAGCTGCGGAAGGTTTTGGGAAATCAAATGGATGTTCCTCATGTTTGCGAAGTAAGAATAAGATAAAGGTCACAAAGAGTGTCTGTCATTTTCTCAAGAAAGTGACTTGTTCACATATAAACAGGAAATTGAAACCTTAACTCAAAGAAATGCAACTCCATTAACATCCCCGATATGTTTTTAAATCAATTAGTAGAAATTAATTCTGCAGTTAACGCCTTTTATTGCATCCAAATAGTTTTGGGATTTTTTTTTCCCTTGCAGAAAGCTGGTCTGTGCATTTCATTGAAGAAGCTGGAGCCACTGGGAAATAATCCTTGTACTTGGGGACCAAACTACTGGTGCAAAAACATAGACACTGCTCAGGAGTGTGGGGTAAGTACAAATCAACCATTTAAATGATTAAGCTCCATGCCACTGTGTTTTTAGTGTTGACTGCTGATCTTAGTTTAAGAAAAACGAGTTTCAAAGCTTCCCCAGGCTTTGATCATGTACCGCACTGAATAAAATGAATAAAAAAGGTAATCTGTCCTAAAAAATTTACTGAACCAACCTTCCCGTTATAGATCATTTTGATACTTCAATATACATATCTTCAGCAAACTGCATATAAATAAGATTAAAGCAATAAGCACCTATAAGGGTGTGAATAAAATCCAAAATTTTACATTTTTTCATGTTACAACCACTAGCGTCCATGTAGTGTATTGGGATTTTATATGACAGACCTGCACAAGGTAAGACATAATTAGGAAGTCAAAGGAAGTGTTTTACATTCTTTTCAGACAACATCTAAACATTGTGGATCATGCTACTTATGTGTTGCTGCAGCAGCATTTTGCATATATAAAATGAGCAGAGCATGTGACTTCACATTTTAAGTAGATACTAAAGACAGTTTAGAGCACTGAAAGCAGATTTTGCAGAAAAGGCTATGACATGTTATTTTCCTTGTTTCACAATTACAACTACTCTATGTTGGTCTGTCACTTAATATCCCAATAAATGCACAACCGTTTGTAGTCGGGTTTAAATTTTTGCTTGTCAGGCACATGTACTAAAAGTGGGACTGGGTCGTTTTTCCTATTAACTTAAGAAATGTCTAAAGATTAATTTGTGGGGTATTTTCTCTTTTTTTAATCTGCAGAACCAGGTCTTCTGTGAGAAATACATGTGGAAGAAGAAATAGAACCTTGTGAGGTCCACATCTGCAGACCTTGACCTCCTTTGAAAAGGTGTAATGCACTGAAAATGTTAAATGTAATTCAACCACTTGTTCTGATTTACTGATTTTGAAGTCAAACTTCTACTTATATTGCACTGTATGAATTATTAGTTTCTGCACGTTTTGCTGTATATGAGGTTGTCGCTGTCATTTAGATTTAGATAAATGGATAAGTTATACATTTGATGGCAGTCTAAATTAATGTTTTGATTGTTTATTCTGTTACATTACTTTGTTTTTATGTTATGATGTAAAGCGCTTTGAAATGCCTTGATGCTGAAATGTGCTATACAAATAAAATTTGATTGATTGATTATGGATGTAAAAACAAAATGGCAATATCTTTTCTGATAGTCAAGAAGAAACATTCATGTTTTCTCAAATAATTCAGATTAAGGACTCCTTGTTATCTTATCTGTTTGCTCTTCTGATGACTTTTCGAAATGCAAATTAGGCCATACAAATAAAACTCTAAAAATGGGAGTAAATGTTGTGTTATTACACTTTAATTTACACACAGACACATATCCTGGAGCTGGTTTATTAAGAAACATCCACATAGTAAAAACAAAACAGTAGAAAAGAACATAGAGGTTTAATATTTCTTTGCGTCGTGTCTTCAGAGAATGTCCTCGTGTTCTTCTGCCACTTTATTCATTGTTTTCTCCTCCAGTCGCTTAAATATTTAGCCGATTCCCAAAATGATTACAAACTAACAGCTGTGAGTGCCTCACTTACACCCCTCTGTGGTTGTTTGTGTCACTGCTCTCTTGTCTTTTCCAAATCTGTTAAAAATGAGGGGGACAAATAAGTTATCAGCAATGAAACTTGCAGTTTTACTTTACACCTGCACTGTTCTTGTTGTACATAGATTTTTTTTTTTTTAAATGCCTGAGGAGGCTGAGTGGACACCTTTAGAGAACATATTAAATTACAGATAATTTACTTTTTTTTTAAATCAAAGATTCGTGTCTTGCTAGCTAGTCAAGCTTAAGCTAAATCTTAGGCTAAACCATCTTTTATAAATGTTTTTTACACATTGATCCTGATTGAAATAAACGAAGCAGATGACCAGCCAAGAAGATATAGCATTCTTATCAAAAGCACTTGATAACTACTACTTTATTAAGCAGATGTTTACTATATTTTGTAATAAATTATACATAGTTTATCCCAAATCAAAAAAATAAAACAAATTTAAGCCTTAAAAAACTTATACCATTTTTTTTTTCTTTTCTGGTATGTTCAGAGCCTCCACAGCTATATTAACAGTTGAGCAACAGCCATTCTCGATGTTTTAATACAATATTTGTACACAAACATTCAGTTCATGCTTTTGGAAGCTGCAGATTTTATTGTTATAAAACGATTCTTCTATGGAAACTTAACTTTACAATTTTTCAAACACACAATTAACAGATAAATGTGTCAGGCTGACCTGGATGTAGGCCTCTGACAATGTGATCATCTGGGGGAGAATGTCGATCACCTGCAGGTCTTGCATCTCATACCACTTCCCCGTCCCCTGTTCACATACACACACAGTGTTATACACATAATCATGAAAAATTATTTTCGTAAAGCAGTATTTTTGATCAGCCAGAACTGAATGAGTTTGGTCCTTGAGTAAAATCCTAAACAGTGTAAAAGGTAATATGAAAAACAGGGTTTTAAATCAGTTCAATGAGGTTAGGAAAATCCCAGAGAATGTGCATTTTCTTTTAATGAGTGGAGAAACGTTAAAAAAAAATTAAGTGTTATGACAAATGTAAATCATCCTGCTTTCCCAGCATAATTTATACTCAAAAAAACACCTAAAAACAACATCACAGCTGACATCATGCTGCACAAAAAATGTAAGAATGGGAATGAGTTAATAAATTTAAAATAGTACAGTTACATATGATGGGTAAAGAATTAAGACACACAATTTTAGGGATTTTGATCTGTTGCGTCTTAAACTAATGAAAAACACTTGAGTCCAAACACTACACCTTTACTGTACTCATTTTAAGAAGGATGCAGTTACTGTGAATTTGGAAAATTCCTCCATCAAATCCTTTTTCTGAATAAAAACAGTTCTCCAATGCAACTCTTTAGCAAATAATTCCTAAAGAGAGAGAGGATGTAATTTTAAAATCATATTTTGCTATTTTATTGTCCTCCTATGATCCTGCACTACTGTAAAAACAAGAACTTTCAAGCCGAGGCTTATGACAATTTACTCAAGCAGTGTGAAAAAAAACATCCATCAAATCATTCATTATATGCCCCAAAATAAAGATCAACATCTTTAGAAACACAAGGAACAATATACAAAAGCATTTTTGTATTCAGCCAGTAATGTTAAATATAAATAGCAACAACTTACATGATGCAGGACATGTATTCTGTAGGACCCTTCAGTTGGTTTTCCATCATGCACAATGTTTGCAACAAGGTCATAGGAAGTATTCTTCTCTGTAGCTTGAGCTTCCTCTGTGAGGTATTCAGAAAGGTCTACGTTGCTGTGGAAGCAGTTGAAATGTCGGCGTTAATAAGTTCATATTTGCTCTAAAAAGAAAATATATGTTCGACCTAATGGAAAAAAAACAAAAAAACAAGTACATGTTTTGTCCCGTGTTTTTTAATTAACGTACGTGATTGGGAAGTTGACAATTGTTGGGTTTTTTTCCACAAAGAAGTTGTTCTTGGTGAATCTTTTGATGCAAAAGATTAGGTAAGGTGGCAACTTGGTCAGCTGGAACCGTTTGAGGAAATTCTCTTTGTAGGTTTTGTATTCCTGAATGCAAAGTGGAAAAGGTTACATTCTTAATGCTTGTAGCATTAGTAGTAAAAAGCAAAGCTTTTCTGTGTTATAAATGAGGGCATTACATTCCATACCTTTTCAGTATTGCCATTGAATTTGCCAAGGATGTTGAAGAGAGGAACCTGAGGGATAATCAGCTGCTCCTTTTCGTCTTTGTAGAGAGGAGCTGTTGGGAGGTCAAGGGTCAGGAACAGGAAGGTGGACTCTGACATCTGCTCCTGGTACTCCTCTGTGAGAAGTAGCGCCTCTTTTTCTTCAGGTGGCTGCGAAGTTTTGAAAAATACAAAGCAAATACTTTAACTTGTGTTTTTATACAGGTAATTAACAAAAGTGTAAGTTAGCATAAATAATCACTTTGTTATTGTTTCCATTTTAAGAAGATGATATTTAAACATTTAAATAACTCAAATACTACTGCAAACATACCAAATCTGGGTGTGGAAGTTTCTTAGAGAAGATTCGCATGGAGCCTTGAAAAACTTTTGTGATGATTGCTGTGAGGACAGAATAGAGAAACCACCTATTTAAAACTCAAAATTTTCTTAAGAAAGACTACAGTGTCTTCTACATTAATGCATTTTAATTAGTTTTTCTATTACAATTTACAATTTCTGCTGGAAACTGTACAACATCGATATGGTTCCCAAAATCTTCTGAATCTTCTCCTACTCACATGACTTCTTCTTTGTGCCTCCAAGAGCTCCATGCAGGGCATTCAAGAACCATGTCATGAAGTCTACAGCATCACCTGCACACAATAAAAAAACATCAGCAAAACAACCTTATCCCCAACACCGATAGGTATTAGAAGCCAGGCTGCATACAGATTAAATACCCTGCTTAGTAATTTGAAATGTTTTCTTGCTGCACAGCACGACGGCCTGCAGCATCTCATGTGGGGAGACGTGCGCCTTAAAGTTTCTTGGATTCCAAAGTTTGCGCATCAGCTCCCCAAACCTCTGGACCAGGAGAAACATGATGTCCCCTGGTGGTCTGCGGATTTCCTTGTAGTTTTCCTCCTCCAGGAAGTAGTTTCGCAAAGGTGGAACATTTGAAAAAGCCTAGAAAGACAAATATAAACTTTTTATATTACTTGATATTATCCCAGCATCAAAATCTAGAGAATCGCACATCAATACCTGTAGCACCGCGTTGGCGTAGTCATTGGCTTTGATGTTGTTGAGCCCCACAATACCTGGCAGGTAAGTCGTTCCATCATAGGCTCTGTACAGCTTACCATGCTTGTCCAATGCCGCAATGTGCTGCTTGGTGAAAGTTGGCTTCAGTACATACTGGAGAAGATAATGTGGAAAATTAGTTAAGTAAAATAATAAACAAGGAAAAACAACAAATTTAACAAATACTACAATGAATCTAAAGAGACCCCTGACTGGAGGCTGTTGCAATTTCACTGACATGACTATGCTGACATGCTAACAGGTCAATTTCTGGCAAGCAGAGTAAAATCCACAGGAACATGTCCTGTTAAAAACATGCTGGGAAACACTGCTAATCAACCACTTTTGTTTTTGCCATTCCTCTAAATTTCTATCTGGATATATGGTCAAAAACCAGGCTGGGAGACAATGGAGTCAGGGATACGATCCTTGCCAATTGTGATGGCTGGAAGTGATGGTTCTCATAGAATCAAACAGATATGGTATAACTTCACTCACCGTAATGTCCTCTAGGGAAGAGTCAATGATCTCATAGTTATCTGGCAGACAGTAGAACTTGAGGGTATGCAGGTTGAGGAACACGTGATGGCTAAACTGTACACTGTGGGTATATGCATGAGACTTCTGACCTCTGCCTGCAAGAAAAACACAACAGTCAGTCCAGATGCTCTGTCCCTGCAGGTAAGGTCCAGTTCATAATGTATACCTTGAAAGTATTTCCCACATACGAGGCAAGCATACACGTTGATGTGTGAAAGGGAGATAGAGCAGAGCTTCTCGAAGTCAAAATCCAGCACACTCCTAAAAGACAAAACAGAGAGGAAACAGTGTTGGCCAATGATGGAGCTAACTAGCAAGGAAGACTAGCGGTTGTGCTCATTAAACTCAAGTCTTGCCTGTTTATGGTGTCAAGATAAGGACAGTGGCGGCTTCTACGGTCTTCTCCTGTACGTCCTCGGCCTCTTTTGGCAGGAACTGAAAAATAGATCCTTCGTCATTTTTTCTTTTTTTTTTTACAAAGTCACTGAAGTTTCTATACATTTCGCTACAACTCAGCTAGCTAAACATGCTAGCTAACATACCTTTTAACTGCATAACTATATTATATATATATATATATATTTTTTTTTTTAAAGTGTGCATCTTTTTATTCGACATCCATAATATCTACTCTGTCTCCAGCGTCCGACTGAACCAAACCGTACATATTATCCAACTAATATTGTATCTTTAGCTAGCTGTCTCGCTGATGGCTAACAAACGTTGCGCCAACGTTGGAAGTAAATAAACTGACCCCCGTCTTCGTGATCATCATCATCCTCCTCAATATCTCTCTCGCGCTTCACAGAAATCATCTCATACGTTATTCTGCTGCTTTAATATCACATAAACACAGAGGATGAAGTTAATTGGGACACATGAATGGGTTCAATCCAAGCTCCTCGAAACTCGCGGCGGCCGTGCGTCGTAGCTCTCAGGAAGAGCCAACAAAAACCTAACCCGGTGTTAAAATATTTTTTATGCTAAGGTTTAACTGTGTTGTTGTACCAGAACCAAAAATGTTTTGCTATTTATATTACTGCTATATTATTTTGTTTTTAATATTAAATTATATAGCTTATTTTATATGGGGTTTTATTTTAGTATTAGTTTCCAGTCTGTGTAAACTGGGAATGGTACAATTGGACAACAATTTATGGCAGCTAGCTTGCTTAGCTTTTGTCAGAGCTTTGATTGAAAATTATTGTAATAAATACGTTATAAATACTGCATCTCATATTAAAACTATTTGACGAAATGGATATTTTAAGAGACGAAGGAGTGCATGAGTTGAAATACAAACCCGGTGGTCGTTTGGACATGAGCCACGGCTTCCTTCACCATATCCGCAGGAACCAAATTGCTAGGTAATTTCTTCAAACACTGTTAGCTAAAGCTAATTGTTTACGATATGTACTTTCAGGGTAACAATAACCTGTCTTCTGACATTGAAGGTTAAACATAATATGAAAGGACAGAAAAGACCTTGGTCAGTGGTTGAAAGCAAAAGGTTTAGCATATAAAACAGAATACAACCAGGGAAGCCTGAGCAGGCCTTGCGAATTCAAGATAAAAAGGTGTGAAACTACAGGCGTATAAATTATGTGGAAATTTTGTGCTTCGAAATAAATTAGAAAACCTTAAGCAACATGTTTATTCATTTCAGCATTTTTAAAATGTGAAACTGATGTTTTAAAGAATCATTACACAGTGTAAACAAGTCCTTTTAACGTTGATGATGACTTATTACTTAACACAGCTAATAAACATAGAATTCAAATTTTATGAAAATTTGAATTTTACATAAGACCATGAATATATTTCTAATACAGAAATGCTATGCAATGTAGACAATCTTGGGGAAGGGTCAGGCACCAAAAGATATCAGCTGCTCACATAACACTTTACTGAAGAATTTTAATAGAAAGTTCAGTGCAAGAAAAAAGTAAGGAAAATTCAACAGAGTGTGTTTGTAGGAGGATTGTTGAAAAAAAACATTCAATAGTTTGGGGGGGATTCACAGCGTTTGAATTGCAGTCAGTGGTACAAGAGCAGCTTTCACAAACTTATCTGGGACATGGGCTGCAAATGTCACTGTCCTTGTATCTGTTATTTCTGAACTAGAGTAATATCTGAAGCATCTTACCCTGACTAAGGAGACAAATTACTCAACTGTTGTTCAGAGGTCCAGAATCCTCTTGTAGAAAGAAATTTGGGGAATTTTGTGTTTTGGTCCCAGTGTTTGGAGGACAGAAAAGACTGTCCTCCATCACTCCATCCTCCATCACTGATCCCTAGGATCAGTGATGTTTCCATAGTCATTGATATAAACGTCAGTGATGTTTCCAACAAATGAAATATGTCATCTGTTGGTGTTGGTCCATTGTTGTTTTTTACAAGGTCTGAGCAGTCATCTACCAAGGGTTCTTACAGCACACAGCACACATCCTTGCAACCCTCCGGGGAAGTTTATAAGGATGTAAGGATTTTCCAGCAACGCTGTTAAAAATAGCAATACATTTAGGGTTAGGTTTTAGTGGTCCCACTAAAATTAATTAATTGTGTAAAGAAGTATTTACACAAGGAAGACAAGTTTAATTTAAATTTTAACTGAATGAAACACTTAATTGTTTTAATTTTGATCAGTCATGCCATTAACATTGTTCATGTCATTTTTGTGTTAAGAGATGACTATGATAAAGAAGTAAAGCAAGCTAAAGAGCTTCAGCGGCGGAGGCACACAACAACGCCTAGAAGGCCTCGTCGACCCGACATCCAGGTGTACCATCCGAGACAAAGGCGTAAGTCATCTGTGATGTTTTTTCAGGGTTTGATGGTGACTACACCCAGAGAAAGGCTAAAACGGTTTTTGATCATTTTCCAGGAGGCTCAGAACCAGAAACTGGCGCTGATCCCGAAGAGTGGAACGAGAGTGGGTCGAGCACAGAGACTGAAATCCACAGGACACAACTCTTCTGGCTCGACTATCAGGAGGACTCTGGAGTCATCACTTCTTTCCTGGTGCACAAGGTAAACACTTTTGTCTGAAAGTATGTCACTTTGTTTGTTGCTTTGGTTTAAAATTTCTCCTGTTCTTTCTGTCTTTGTTAAGGAGGATAAGCCTGAGAAGGTGGTGGAGCGTGTTTCAGAGAAGAACGTCTTGGATGCTGCAATGAGAGCAGCTTTGGAGGTTCGAATTCGAAAGGAAATTGATAAAAGACGAGACAACCGGTGACGGGGATCAACAAACAGCAGATTTAAAAAACAAAGCTGTTACAGTCACAGTTATGTGCTCCTGCTTTTGTGTGGTTTGAGCACAACGAGGATCCTGCTGTCATTTACAGTGACACTTGGCAGAGGTGACCTGAAGACAAGCCATGTGTTGATTAAGGAGGAGAAGGAAAAGCACTTCCATTAGGTTCACATGAATATCAAATGAACATGTTCTTGGTTTTATTTGTTTACAAGCATCTACTTTTTTGTACCAGAAAGAGAAAAAAAGAAAAGATTGTTGGAACATTGGTGTATAAGCGATGACTTGGTTCTGAAAATGAAAAGTTTGTCTTGTTTTGTAGCGGCCACAACATTGTTTAGGTGGTAACTGTGTTTTGTAGTTTCCAGTTGTGTTATTTATTATGAGTTGTGAAAATATCATTATTTTTGATACTATTACACATTTTGACAGCTGAATTTTTTTTTTAAATAAATGATTACATTAGCTTAAAAGCCATTTATAGTTTTCCAACAGAGTCGGGATAATGTCCCCTGTTATTGACTCACTCACCCTTAGCTGTGACTCTGCATTTATTTTGTCGAGGTGATATTTTTGCAGGTCTCCTTCTGAGAAACAAAAGCTCTGACTAAAGAAATGTTCCGAGTTAAATGATTTACATGAAATCCTCAGCAGATGGCAGCAACTATTAGTTTTACGACTGCCCTGCTTCTTGTATATTGTCTCAAACTATTTCTATAATTGCTAGTCAAATTTTTGGTCTCTAGGTCTTGGTTAAATAATACATTTCCTTTTACTAGAAATTGTATATAAAATGTAGAGTGAAGGTGATGGCTTTTAGATTGTCTCAATCTAAAAAAATCCACTTTTACTCTGATACCACTGAATAAATCTTTTAAAAAATTTTGGAGACTCCTGATTAGTAAGTCTTGTGTATTATAATCTCAGTATGAACCCAGATGTTCTGTAAGGGAACATTAGCAAACAAACAGAAACATGAGGGACAAAGATTTTTCATATTTTAAGATTTTTTAATCCTGGTTCTCAGCAAGGATCTGCATCAACACCATTTATTCATACAGAGCAACAATGGAATGATTTAGGAAGGCATGAGAATGGCCCATTCAAAGTCCAGACCTAAATTCAATTTAGAGCTTGTGATACTAAAAATTACTTTTCATGATACATTCAATGGGACTGAATTTGAAGTATTTTATAAAGAAAAACAGACAAATAGTTCTGTCTATTCAGCTTATAGACATATTGTAAACATTTCAGCTGTAACAGCGGTGAAAGGTGGATCTTCAATGTATTGATCGATTACGACATTACATTACAGATTTTTACTTGCAAAAACAAAAATTGGACATCAAACCATCCATTCATTGTTCTTTGCTAAGCAATATGCACAAAGTATGAAACATGCTACTGTGACACAATTCAGAGTGGTCATGTTCAGCTCAAAGTTCAAGAAGTTAATAGCTTTCCTTGTATTTTACTGTCCACATGTACATTTTAACCAGATCTATGTGTGAACTTTATCCCTAGATGAACAGTTGGGGTGATGTTTCCACTCTGTTTGAACCTTTTGCACAGAGTGATTAATGTTTGTTTCTGATTTTGATCTGTGCCAGATCCAACAAGCTGAAACCAGTTTTAATATCAGATATAACTCCAATCAGTTGCTCCAATCCTTCCCCCTTACACACGTGTCGTTAAGCAGAACAGTGAGTCACCTGCAGAAAAATAACCAGCTCTTTTTAAATTAGAAGAGCAAATGTGATGTGAGGACAGAAACGAATAAAATGGTCAGTCTCACCAGGTCTTAACCAATGAACATCCTTCTTCAGTGTTGCTATGCCTTTTTCTAACACCATAACTGCAGGCTCTGACTGTCAGGTATTAAATCTGTATGAAAATGTTTGGTGACCATAATGACAGTAAATAAAGCATAACACCATTGAAGACATTTTTTTGTTCCCTTTTACTTATTTTCCACTTACACAATGCGATATAACAGCATGATGCACAGAACTATGTTTTTTATTTGTTTGTTGAAACACAAAACTAATAAAACTGTATTTAAAAAAAAAAAAAAAAAGAAAATATAAAATATAGTTTAAATAAGTGAACGTAGAGAGTTCCACTACCATCAGCGAACGTTGGAAAAACACAAGGTTGATTCTACTTTCTGGCAGCGTTGATTCAGTCTGTGGAGGAAGATTAACTCATTGTTTCATTAATGCCTGAAAATATGCAAACTTCATCCCATTTCCATGTGGTCTGTAAGCCATGTAAAGCCTTTCCATGGTAAGAGAAGTGGGATCTGCGAAGCCATTGGACACATCAGCCACACTCCCCCGTTGGACCGTCGACGCCCTTCTCTGGTTCACTTTTCATTCCTCCTTCTGAACGTGACTAAACTTAGACCAGAGGAGGCTCAGTCACATGTTCTCTGCTCTCACCTAATCATTCCCGGTTTTACAGCTTCTCAGATGGTTGGAAATAACCCAATCACACATCACCAGTTCTCAATGACTGCCAGTTTAATATCATACAAGAAAGGTGATTCATAACCAACATCAAAGCACTTGTCTTGTTACGCAAAATGGAGTTTAGTAAAACAATGTGTCAAAGTGTGTTTGTTAAAATGTCAAATATATTCCTCTAGCAAATCTCTGTACATTTTGTTCTCTTCCTGGTGCGTCCTTTTTGTTGGTTAATTTGTTGAGTTATCTCAATAAACTGAATTTCAATACAAAAGTAAACATTTTAAGCAATCCTACTATATAAGTGAAACCCATTTGTAGATTTGTTACACTTTTAGTGCTTGCTTTGGTAAAATTTGATGATCAAGGCTTCCACTTAATGATATAACAGCATGATGCACAGAACTATGTTAGGGGAAGGGTTAGGGGTTACCTACCTAAATAAAGAGGGCATTTTTGGTGGAGAACTTCACTCAATAAATGGTTCTGGCTCCTTTTGCTTTGATTATTGCATTAATATGTCACATTGTGATGATAATCTGCTAAAGTGATTAAGAAGTCTTGGTTCATTCAACAGAAACATAGAATTGCGTCACCCTAGTCTACTTAATCTTACTTCACAATCCTCAAAGCCGGGATAACACACGTTTCCTGTGCGCTTTTTTTCAACCACACTTTTTCTTTCCACTCAACCTTCACTAAGGATTTGGAATAGTAAAGTCCTTCAAATGATTCAACCATCATTTGAATCAGATCAAATCTGCTACCCTTAGCACCTAACAGATGTGAATACTATACTAAGAGTACTAAGAAATAATAGGGTCAACATATTCAGCTCCTTTTCAAATGACCACATCTCAATTTTAAAACTGCCACTTCAACAAACTAGCCAAAACTAGATTTTTTTTTTTTTCCTCTGTGTCAAACATTAGAGGAGTAAACTATGAGTTTGCTTTTAGTTTCCTGCTCCCAAAAAATACAATAGAGTAGCAGCAAGCTCTGGCGGTATTGCATCAGCTGTCACCTAATCTGTGTAATAAATCCCACTGACCTCAGCTTAACAGGCAACCTTCTGCCCTCCACATTCAATCTGCTGCATTGCATTGGGGAATAGCACACGTATCAGGAGATGTTATCTCGAGTCCACAATAGTTTTTAACCTCAGTGTCATTTTATCTGGCTTTCTCAAGGGGTTGTTTGGTCTCGGTGTGTGAGGATACTGCAAGTGGTGCCCACTTTGTTGTGGGAAAGTTCTCAGTGTTTTCTCTGAGGCCACACAGAGCAGATCATAGTATGTTCCTCTTCCTTAATAAATTAGAATATTACTTAAAAGTCAATTTATTTCAAGAACTTCATCACTGATGGAAACATATCAGGTAGATTAATTACACACAGATAGATGTCTGAAAGCCTTTATCTGTGTTAATTATTACGATTTTCTACTTACACGTTATGGAAGCTTGACATTTAGTTTGAATATTGCACAATACCAATAAGAAACATTTTATAATACATAAAAGTGGGATTAGAGAAAAGTATGCTTAATACCAGCTTAAAACTTTTTATTTTCCAAAGATTCTAAGGTATACCAACTGCGTACTAAAGATCAACCAGAATGAGAGTAAAAAAGCCGGATCTTTATCAGTGCATCCCTTGTTAAGGCTTTACACAAAGCTCTTGATAATCTATCATACCCAGAGTGTTTCAGGAGCGCGTATCAGTGGAGCTGTGCTGTTGTAGTGTTGAGGAATGTTGTCCATTCATGGTTCTGTAAGGGCGACACGCCAGCCATCAGTATCAGTTAAATATAGCCATCAGACTGAGCCAGTGTGGGGAATGAAAATGCACCCCTGCTGTAACTGTCCTTCATGGTGCAACTGGAGCACTACAACCAATCACTTCATGTACTATAAGTGTGGTAGTGTGTCATACTTTGCTGGAGTTTTTGTATCTGTTAAAGTTTTGTCATGTTAAAAACACAAACTTTAACATCTGTATTTTATTTGCAATCCAAAGTACTAAATGTTATTTCAAAATATTTTACAATCGTGGAAAATTTTGCATGCATTTTTATTCACCTCCCTTTTACTCTGATAAGCACGTGCAAAAATGTCTCTCTGCATGTCCAAAGCTTGTGAAGACAAAATGCTTGCAGTTGTAACAATTCTTTATGTACTTTATTAAGTGATTTTTGTGTTGGTCTATCACATAAAATCTCAAAATAATACATAAAAGTTTATGGTTAAAACAAAACTTTTATGTTGTTACACAACATCCAAGAGTTACCAAATCGTTTCCTCAAAAAGTCAGTGACATGAACTGACTTGAAGTTCTGCAGGTGTTTAAAATATCAACTCAAAGCAAGTATTTTCTGTTCTGATTGTCTGGAGAAACTTCTTTTTAAGATATTTTCTCAAAGCACACCTTTCCTCTGATTTTTTCCACAACGGTTGCCTTTGTTGGTGCCCTGGGCGATCAGTGGTTCGTGGGACCAGCTCAAACCTGTCAGAGCACATTTCAATTCTACTTCACACGGCTATCAATAGCATGTACGCTTGTACTCGCTTCATTTAAACATGCTGTGTTTAAATGCAGATTTTCTGTGCACTTTGATAACAACTTCTAGCTTAACTTTTTATATGAGTTTGGATCTTGGGTGGTGTTTAAATTGTAAGGAATATATTATTGGACAGTTTGCAAAGGAGCTAAAGTTATAGATGCATGAGTTTTTCTTAGTGGTGGACTGAATTATAGACTGGACTGCCAAACATTTTCTAAAAACAGTTGAGTTTTTGAGAAGGTAACTTTCAGTGGTACTCAGGTTGTAATGACCTCAAATATATTGATCTGTACTGAAAATGTGGTCTTATGACTGGAAAAAATCTTTACTCGTCATCAATGGACATGTCAGCTGTTCTTCAAATCTGATTTAGGCAAGTTTTGACAACCTTATGCAGAAATATAGTGTATTGATTTTCTTCATGTCTTAAAAAGCCCAGGTTAAGGCATTATCGTTTTATTTGTCCAATCAACTTCCTTTATAGTTACTTACATGGGAATATTTTGAATCAGATTTTATTCAGTTCATAACACATTTTTTGTATTCAAAAGTAGCTGTGAAAATAACTGAATGTGGTAAAGGTTTACACATTTTCAGTACGAAATGTAGGGGTATGACTTAATTGCAGGTACAGAATGTAAACAAAATGGTTAACAGGTAAAGTGCAATGGACTCAGCAGGATACCTTTCAACATTTAATCACTAATGTCACTGATGTGTGAAAACATCTTGAGTTAAAAAGTTTAATTGCCTGTAAGGTTGAGATGCTCAGCAGCAAATAGATATTTAACATCTTAAGGCAAAAGTTATTCATATCCCTGGCAGATTTAATTAAAATAAACCAACCAAAACATCAGTTTCTTATATTAAATGAGAAAAGCATAACTTAAAAAGTATAAAATGCTTTATCAATTTCAATAGTTAATACAATATTTTATACCATTCTTGATGGATGAAAAAAATGTGTAAAACATGACAGAAATCAAACTGTCATTTTTTTTATTTTTGCTAGTTTCCACTGGTATGTTTGCTCACTTATCTATTGATAAACTCCAACTCCAGAGGAGCTCCTTACCATAACCCTAATGCTTTAACTCCATTAGTGTGTCCTATTCAAATCAGGACACCGACTTGAATAGGCATCACTCCTACTGGTGAAGTCACTCTAAATTGGTAGCTTCACTTACAGTAACAAAAGGAAAGAAAAACTAGTTGATAAGATGTGAAGATTACTGAAAGGCCTACATCTGTCAGGGCTGTGTATAATTAGGAGGGTTTACTGTACATTTTGACATCTGAAATTTTCTGGTGACCAATTAGGGTCAGTCTCATTTCATTTAGCTGAAGACTGATCTTAAGATTGGTTTATGGTTTAACGTAACAGCAAACATTACTTGCCGTTACATTGTAAAATTGCTTTAGTGGCTGATCTACCGTCACACAGTGAGGTAAAGGCACACATTTAACATCTTGAAACTACAGCTAAAGACACCAACTGCAGAGATTTCAGATACATAAATACTTTGGATACTAAAACATCCCATTCTTTTAAAATAACCTTCAGATAATCCTTGCTTTATGTGGGAAATAAGCTATATTGTAATGCCATGAGGGCCATGCATAATGCAATTATTTATTGCTGAAATAATTTTTTTGTTTCCTATACACTTTTGTACTTTATTCAACTGTCCATTTTATTGTAATAAATGCTTGCAACAAGTTTAAACCCAGTTCTTATCCATTTCAATACTGAAACCGGTATTTGATCAGAATTGTTCAAAGTAATGTTTACACTTCTCTTAAAACACAATAAAATACACAATACAAGAGTTTTAAGATGAATAGCTTTTTTATTACAGAGCATTAGGGAACTACCCAATTTGGACATGGAGCACATTACAGTACGAGCTACTTGTTTCTCTGGAAGTTGAATGCATGTTGGTGAGAAGGGAAAAAGAAAATTAAGAGTGGGTGGAGGAAAAAGAAAAAAGAAAGGCACTCTTACACTTACTGTATCCATTGGGATGGCCACCAACTGGCAAAAGGGAACAAAACCAAAACCTTTAATCTATCCAGATCATGTGATGGCCATGTAAACAAGGCTGGTTTCTCTGTACCACACCAGCCAAATGAGGCCATCACATTAATGAGGAGCCAAAGAATCGCACCTGGTAGTTTAACGGAATTTTTAAATTAACCCACCTAAAAAAAGTAAGTTCTGCAATCCAGAAATAAAAATAACCTGTAAAAGTCATTTACAGTTGCCAGTGACGTGTCGAGGCAGACCAAAGCTTTTCTGTACAACACTCTGGGACCTCTAGCCAAATACTGAAATGATAAAGTCAAAATAATTCACAATTCAGTAATTCCAAGTCTGTTTAAAGCTGCCTTCTGAAACGTCAGCTTCTCTGTATCCACGCTGCGTTTCAGAGAACAAATAAATAGTGTTGAGGTTTTTATTTCCTGGTCAATAAGACTCTGCAGCAAAAAAAACACACCCCGTTGAGCTGAAGATGGGAAACAGGTTTCTCTGTAGCTACACCTGCCATCAATAAACTCACGGAGTGCAAGAATATTTAGCCACTTTGAAACCACAAAAAAAAACAAGGGATCCATAAAAAAAAAATTAAAACTGCTAAAATTGAGTTTCAATGCATAAACACATTACTTTTCCCCATTAAAGATCAAGTATATCCGATACCCTCTGCAGACCAAAGCAGTGACATAGCAGCTTCTGACTTTTCTGTATTACGTCAGAAAACAGCAAAGGTCTGTGGGGAAATTTGAGGCCTTTTGCTCTTTTGAGCTTGTATGATTAGGAGTTGGCTTTCCCCATAGCCTGCAATGCATAGCATTTTTAGTGACGACAGTAACATCCCTTTCATTTTAATTGTGCTATTCCAGGATCCTCCACAAAGATGAGTGAATAAAGCTAAACAAACAAACACCAGGACAAGGAATAAGTGTCAAAAACCAAAGAGGAGGAATGTTAAAGAAGCTGAACTGAAAGGGGATCATGTCAGGTGAAGGCTCTCCATCAGTTAAATTAGGCATCCAAGCAAGTTTAGATGTCATGCAGGCTCCTTACATTCAGTAGCACCAGAAACTTAAGGGTAGCGCATATTGCCAGATATGCTACCACAGTGACAAGACTCACGGTATTGACAAGACTGGAATGCCAAAGGAGAACGAATGAATGCAGCTACTCAGCAACTATCACAACGAGAAAGCGAAGGAACATCAAGACAGGGGAACATGAAGAACTACGACGCATGAGTTCATGGAACCCATCCTAGCCTTTAAAACACCAAATTTCTGAGGCGCATCTCCTAGAACCTTGCACAACTGTGCAGCCATCAGAAAATAGTAACAAGACAATCAAGTGAAGCAGGGAGTCATGTGTCATTTGTGAGAGTGAGGGGAGGAGAGAGGAAAGAAAGAAGTGCATTTCACCCCTGGAACCTTGGAGGCTTCTCTGTAGTATACACCAACAAGCCTGGGGGGAAAAGCTTAACAGGTTTAGTATTTGAGCTTTTTGGGCACCTCCCATGGGAAGGAGTCTCGGCCAAAGTGGCCATAGGCTGCAGTCTTCTGATAAATGGGTTTCTTCAGATCCAGCTCCCTGGAATACATAATCAAAATATTTAGCACCAATCGCATACTCAGACTGAAATACAGTGATTCTCACACAAGAAGGTAAAGATGCCAGTGTCGAGCCTTATGACCAATGATGAAGAAACTGGCTGATAGTTGGATGGAAAAATGGATCTTCAAACACTTACCCCTCAGATAGAAGCTCCAGCTTGCAGATAAAAACCACACTTGTCCATTTTACAAAAACAAAAGTTTCTATCTATATGTACAATATCAAAGATTATATAGAACAGTGAAATATAGTCCCAACACTGTCCTTTGATTACAAAACAGACAAAATGTTTGTTTGAAAATACTTCTACTCAAATTTGATACTTGTGGTGAAACAAAAGATGTACCACATGTCAAGCCAGCATATTGTTAAGAGACTACAACTGATAAGCTAATGCAGCATGAAAACTGTAACGGAGCAGATAGCCTGACTAGCAAGCTTATCTTTGTTCGTTATACTTTTATAATTCAGGTGCTAAAAAGCGCAATCTTCTGTGGCATCGAATACTCAAGGAATCAAATATTACAACATCTCAACTGCTGTAGACATGCTTGTCAATTTTCTAATTAAACGAGAAAGAAATCATAGCAATTAAGAGTATGCTAATTATTCTCAGTGTGTAAAAATTGCCCCTAAACTGTCTTAAATCACAATGTCAATACTGGCCAATTCCTATACTTTGTTTTCCCTAGCAGGCCCAGGAACTGCCGTGTGATGAAGCCTCAGAGGTTGATATTACCTGACAATAACTCCAGGACGAAGGTCAAAGTTCTTCCTCACAATATCAAGCAGTTCTCTCTCGCTCTTCTGGGAGGTCCCGTAGTGGAAGATAGAAATGGAGAGTGGATGGGCAACTCCAATGGCATAGGATACCTAATATAGCATACATATGTTATAACAAGCATATACATATAAAAATAAATAAATAAATAAACAAAAAAGAAAATACTCCAGGCAGATACCTCTGGGAATCCCTCACTCTAAAGAGAGAAGCAGCAATCTTTGGCAACACATCTTACCTGCACCAGCACTCTTCGGCACAGTTCAGCCTTTACCAGGGACTTGGCCACCCAGCGTGCAGCATAGGCAGCAGAGCGGTCCACCTTTGTGTAATCCTTCCCGGAGAACGCGCCACCACCATGGGCTCCCCAACCACCATAGGTGTCTACAATGATTTTACGTCCAGTCAGGCCAGCATCTCCCTGTAGAGAAGAGCAGTTGTTTCCCAGTTAGTAACTTCCAGGATGTCTACTTAAAATCAAGTCACATGATGGGATATGTACCTGAGGCCCTCCAATGACGAATCGCCCACTGGGCTGCAGATGGTAAATCGTGTCATCATCCAGGTAGACAGAAGGAACAACGGCTTTAATAACCTTCTCCTTCAGTGCATCTCTCATCTCCTCCAGGCAGATTTCCTCATCATGCTGGACAGAGATAACAATGGTGTGCACTCGCACAGGGAGCATGGCACCACGGTCTTGACGGTACTGCACAGTAACCTGCAAGAAGACGAATTAATTAAATAAAGCTTCCAAAATCAATGTCCATGACAAGCATCAGCCAGAAGATGGAGCAACTTTTAACACATGCATTTCAAATTTTTAGATGAGCATACTCAAAAAACACTCATAATGTGCAAACTCTACCTGCGTCTTTGAGTCTGGCCGGAGCCATGGGAGAGTGCCGTTGCGTCGCAGTTCAGCCATTTTAGCATTCAGCTTGTGGGCAAGGATAATTGTAAGAGGCATGCACTCATCAGTCTCATCGGTTGCATATCCGAACATCAAACCCTACACAAACAAAACAACCATAAGTGAGCTTTAAGCCTTTAATACTTAAGAAAAAAAACTCTCAACCTTGCACCTACTACTGACCTGGTCCCCAGCCCCAACGTCCTCTTGACTCCGATCAATGTGAACACCTTGAGCAATGTCAGGAGACTGCTGCTCCAGAGCCACAAGAACATTGCAGGTCTTGTAGTCAAAGCCTGTATAGAGAACAGTTGCAGATGAAGCCCCTGCACGTATAAACAGATTGCTTTAAAGAGAAAAAAATAACAAAATAAATACTACACCTTTGGATGAGTCATCATATCCAATCTGACGGATGGTTTCACGCACAACTTTCTGATAATCCACGACAGCATGCGATGTCACTTCCCCCGCCAACAGAATCATCCCAGTCTTGGCAACAGTTTCTGCATTAGGAAGGCAGATGCAAAAGAATAAGAAATACACCTTTGAGTCTTTAAAGCCATTAATTATTGCAGCGATTTGCTCTGTTTAGCACAAAGGAGCTTTAGTCTAAAGCAAATCTTAGTTACATCAGTCATGATAATGAGAAAAATCTAGCATGTCTTACCACATGCAATTTTGGCATCTGGGTCCTGCTTGAGATGGGCATCCAGGATCGCATCACTGATCTGATCACAGATTTTATCTGGAGAAAAGGGTCATAAAAAGATATACACCTGCATCAGATGACTGAAGAGAGAGAATTTGTAATAATGCTGTCTGATCACGGTTAAGGCAAGGGGAGAGAAAGGACACGGTGTGTCGTTACAGTCGCCATTTCAGCAGCTGTACATGTGGTGGAGGAGACAGCGCGGGCAACCAGACCGGAAACAACCCTTCATATAAACCTACTCATGGCACCAAGCTAAACACTGCTGACTGAAATTAAATGATACGTTCAGAACCATTGTCTGTCCAGTCATGTCCACAATGTGGAAAATGTCTCTACAGGACTCAGCATTTTATGAGCTAGCTAGCATTAGCTTGTAGCAGCGCGTGCTCTGAGCACCGGCCCGCGACAGCCGCGAGGCTGGAAAGAATTGCCTTAAATATTTACAGCTTTTTATGCGAGATAGACCCTCAAAATGACCAGTACCGCGTAAAAACAAAAGCAGAAACGATACAACCTTAAAACAATGCTGTAAAGCTGCCTGGTATATGAGGCACAAAAGGCCGGCGTGTCGAGCCTTACCGGGGTGTCCTTCTCCCACCGACTCTGAGGTGAACAAGAAGCAGTCCTCCTCGATCAGGGAGTTGTGGAAACCATTAATTTCTCCGTTCATCATGGCTGCGGCTGCTTTTACAAAGTAATATAAATGTTACGCTGACTAGGTATCACGTTTAAATAAAATTGGCTCCTTTCTTTCAGCTATTTCAGAGTACGAAACTACTACGCCTCTGTATTTGATCCTTAAAGTTGAGCCTCATGGCGCAGAGCTCCATTATTTATACTGTGAAGTCTGATGTCTTGACGTCAGAGGAGGCGGTCCATGTCGCTGAACCTATCAGGAGGCAGCACCCCACTGAGAGCAGGAATGCAGTGCTTGATCCGAAATTTACAAAAATCACATACTTACGCAACTCCACATTTGAAACAACAATCAAGTTTGCTCCAAGTGTACGTGCGTACACGTACGTATGCGAGCATTTATATCAGTATAGTGGCTTTATGAAATGTGAAATCATACAGAATAAGCGGAGGTCCGTTAAAATGTCATTTTATCTCAGTTTGTCTGAAATTGTGTTCATAAATAAAAGAAGATATTTAACACTGTGAAGTTTTAATCAGCCAAAATTCCACGTGATTTTGCATGTATGCTTACTTTCTGTGCTTCTCCACACATACACAATGTTTCAATATTACCTTTATACAGCTTCAAAAAGAGTCTCACGGTTCAGTGCTTGGTCAAACCTGTTTTACCCAACAGTTAAAAGTTAACAACTGTTAACCAAACCTTGAATAGATACAATACCCAGACAAAATGAATCCTGATTGTGATTTGGTCTTTTTCAAACAGGTATATTGCCCCCTGTTGTCTGTTGGAAGCAATGAAAATGAATTCAGCTGTTCTTCACATGCTCTCTCAGCGCCCTGTTATACTCTATAAACTGGGAGTCACCTTAATTACTGGTATGCCAAGTCATTCTGGATAAAAGTCATTCTTGTCATATGGAAACAAACAAATAAAAAAAATAAGACTCTCCTCTTTGAGTAATAATTTATATTGTAAAGAAAGCTCTTTAGTTGATGGCATAATGCTTGGCAATCTGAACTTACCCCCAAAAATGTGTGTCCCACAGTATATTTATGGACTTTTTCAAAACTCTAATTGTGATGATGTTATTCAAGTATCTTATTATTTAATTGGTCGGTGTGTGCAGTCTTGGTTTTCTTTGCAAAGCATATCTGAGATCTAATGGGACAAGCACATATAGGAAATGAATTAATTGAATAATCACAAAATCAATTAATGAGAGAAAAAATAGCAGGGGGAGGATTGGGTTGTAAAATAAATCATACAAAGAGCAACAGAAAACTAGAATTTTAAACAAACAAGTTCAACTTTAATAAGTTCCAGAAATGACTAAAACGTTGTAAAATGAACTCTAAGAACCAACTCATAAAAGCTGCACAACCTAAAACTGGACAAGAGTAAAACATTGATGCTGAATTTGCAAGCATCTGGCAATTAATATAGCAAGATGTTTCTTCTAGTTTTTACCACTTGAAGTATTTTGATATCAGCTAGAATTAGGCGCACAAAAAAGTGGAGAAGAAGGAATTTGTAAAATCATGAGTTAAAACTTAAATTATTACAGAATTTACAAAAACTTTAACATCAACTGCTTAAAAACAATATCTTACTTTGAGTAAAAAGTATAATTGAACATTTACACATTTAATTTTGAATTTAAATCAAAAAGTCTATAAACAAATAATTTTGCAGATTTAATTATAGCAGGTATTGTGGCATTTTGGGATGTATTATCACTGGAACAAACTTATGACACAGGTGAAACTTCCTTTTCCTAAAGTCATTTATGTTGGGTTTATTTCGTTTCCCAACCTGCAAGAATCAACCAGAGACACAAACTACTCTTCTACAGAAGAGGGGAGAGAGCCAGACGCGGAGAACCGCCGTTAAACACTGTCTGGGATCAACTCCGCGGCTCTCAGTCCCCAACTGCCTTTTATTATGTTAACAACAAAGAGATTGGCTTTTTCACACAGTCACACAAACAGTTTACCAATAAACATTCCCAGGAGACGTTCTGGAATTGTCTGTCGACATGCCCTTACCAGGACAGGAGACTGACCATTATCAGTTTCAGAGGTAGCTGCTAACACAGACAATGGATGGTCAAAGCAACCAATGACAAAAGCAGTTGGTAACACACACATGTAAAAACATTTCTAACCCCCAAGAAAACATCTGAAAAACAGTTAAGAGTATAAAACAAAAGAAAGGAGTCAATAGTATAAAACAGCATACAGAATAATATGAAAACATAACCTTTCAAATAAACACAGAAGTAAATGAACTTAGATAATTTTCCTAACATTTCCCTCCTGTTTTTCATATTAAGACGCCTAACATAAACATCAGGAATACATCACTTGCTGACGCATTTTCAATGCATCCGTCACAACGTTAGACATCAGAGGCTTCCTGAGAGATGGAAGCAACAAGTTGATACTGATACATAACATTTCCAACAGTTTTAGCTATCATTGATTTTAAACAAGGGATTATACAGGCAGTAAAAATACAAAACAACAAAACAACAGCAAGAGGCATCATTAACTTTAACAGCAGATTCCACCATGGTCCAGATAAAAGCCACGAAAAAAAAATCTCCTCTTGAGGGAACAGCATCTTGTGACATGGCCTTTTGCAGGTTTTTCAAGGCAGACATTGCTTCATCAACATGAGTTTCATTAGCATCAAAAATATAAGTACAACATGATGTTCCTATCATTACACACACATGTAATGTGTGTGTAATGATACACCCATTACTAGCTAGCTGTCAGTATGTCTAGCTGTCAGTATGTCCAACACCATCCTGTTTTGAAGAATCATCAGACGCATTTGACTGAGTTGTCGGTTCTGTCCTTTCTCAATGTCCACGGTAAGATTTACCAGAGTCTTCATCCTGTAGTCCAGTGTCTCAATCATCAGCATGGATTTTCCTACTCCAACCCATGGAAAAAATGACAGTCCCCATTTTTCCGCAGTACTCCAATGTTTGTGTTCGCTGGGAACATTAGAGCCCCAGATAGGATCATGGGATTTGAAAGCAATCTCTGTACTTCTCCTGCGGCGCAGGTGTTGAGAGTGCACTGCTGAAGTAGAGACAATGATGGTATGATCAGAGACGAACACAGGTGCACAGGTACCGGACCAGTTCGTAGGCAGCAAAGGATAGATACTGCATTCTCCACACAGGGACCAGCCGCCTTCAGTGGGATAATTCCTCCAAGGCATCCATGTGGAGCATGAAATAGAAGACCCATCCTCAGATGGACAAACAGAGTTAGGAAATAAATCAGTGATGCTTTGCTGGCATCCAGACACATGGCCTACCCGAACAGACCAGTTTCCTGGAGGAGAATGAATACAAACTGGATGCTTCGTCCCTGGCTTCAGAACAGCTCTCATCCTTGATGGATATCCGGTAACATTGCTGGAGGTGAAGATAGGTGTTACACCAGAGCATACCCTGTTCATCACGATGCCACCATCTGAAGTGTTGTCTGAAGTCGCAGGCATGAACCGTAGAGCCCAGGAGACGAAACAGGTGGCCTGGGACCTATTCATGGGACTGACATACAGTGTAGGTTTCCTGGTAGATTTTGGCATCACCGAGCAGACGTAGCAGTCGGTCATGTTCCTCTCTCTGGCCAACATCTCTGCATAATTCTGCCATATGTTGTCATGGTGATGGTCTGGAAGGTGACTTAGCCAAGTCTTTACAGCAGTGGTGTGGACAAACCTTCTCCCCAGATGAATTAGCAAGGTTGGACTGAAAAAAACAAAAACAGGACAGGCACACAGCAGCCACAGCGCAAAACAGGCCCCATCTCCATGGAGACCCCATTTTTGCTAGGTTACAGAGATGTCAGAATTTACCCAGGACTCTATGGAACAGGGGTTAGATGATTGTTTCACCACCTTTGAGACGAATGGTCCTACAAAAATACCAGACCCCTTTGTAGGTGGACTTAGTCCCTGTCCCCACTTAGGCTTCCAACACTCTCTGCAACTCACAGTGACTGAGGTGAATCCAAGATGGTCTCTCAGCAATCTTAACTGCGGTGGGAGTCGTCAAAAGCACTTGGAAAGGTCACTCCCACCGTGGCCCAGCTCTGTCTCTTAATGGCCTTAATGAAGACCCAATCACCTGGTTCCACCACCTGGGGATCCTGTGAAGACAAAGGCTCTTCTGGCAGTGAATTTGCATTTGACACTCCTTTAGACTGTAACATGTCTTTCATGTAATCAGCTAAAGTTTTCTCACTGTCTCCTGGTGGTGTGGTGTTTTTAAATAAAGGAAGCTTAAAAGCTCTGCCATGCATTATTTCAAAAGGAGTTAAACCATTCCCAGTAGGCACAATTCTCATATACAGTTTCACTAAATCCAGACACTCTGGCCATGGCCTTTTGGTTTCTTCCATACATTTTTTAAGTCTAGATTTAATAGTGCCATTTGTACGTTCCACCAATCCTGCACTTTCTGGATCATATGAACAGTGTTTTTTTAATGTTATCTGCAACCTGTCTGCCATTAATTTAATAACTTGATTTACAAAATGTGGACCATTGTCACTAAATTTTTTGTGGAATGCCATGATTAGGAATAATAGTTTTGCATATTGCTTTAGCTACAGTTAGTGCATCTACATGTTTTGCTGGGACAATTTCAACCCATGTAGAGAAAGCATCTACCATCACTAAACAATATTTATAGGGACCACTTTGTGTAAGTTCAATAAAATCCATATGCATAGTTTCAAATGGATATTTTGGCTGTGGAAATTGCCCCCTTTTCGGTCGAATGTTTCCCTGTGGATTATGTTTTGCACAGATTGTACATGCTCTACAAAAACTTTTAGCATATACATTAAAACCGAACACTGAAAAATGCTGCTGAATCATGTGAAACATCCCACTTGTGGAAACATGGCAACTGGTATGAGACAAAATTGCTGCAGCCTTGAAAAGGCTTTTGGGAAGAATAGGTTTGTTATTAAGTATGTAAAGGCCTGTTGTGTTCTTAACAGCACCCTTGCTAAACCATGAACGTTGTTCAGCACGGTGAGCAGTTTGCTGATGTGATAGGAGAATTTCTAAATCAATAAGAAGCTCCTGTGATGCTGTATGATATATTTCTGACATACCAAAAGCACCTGTAGCAGCTAGCTTAGCCGCATCATCTGCATAACGATTACCAGTTGACACTAAATCAGTCCCTTTAGTGTGAGCAGCACATTTGAGAAGGGCTAATTTGGATGGCAAAAGTATAGCTTGGAGTAGTGATAGCAAAAGCGTAGCATGTGTAACAGGTTTGCCAGTACTTGTGACCATTCCTCTGCGTTCCCATTGTTTAGCAAAAAAGAAAACTGTAGAAAATGCATATTGACTATCAGTGTAAATAGTTACATCTTGGCCTTCAGCCAACTCGCAGGCTCTAGTCAATGCAATTAGTTCAGCAGCCTGGGCTGAATAATGAGCTTTAAGCTGTTTGGCTTCAATTATTTCACCAGTAGAAGTCACCACTGCATAACCTGATTGAGTCTCCTCTTTGTAATTTTTAGAACAGGATCCATCTACAAACCATACATTGCCAGTAGTCATGTCATCATGTATTTCTTTACCATTTTCAGAAATCTGATGTCCTAAATAACGGAATGTCTGACAGATCTGGACGCGGTAATTGTAACTTTCCAGTTTCAGCCACGCAATCATGTGGAACACCGTCTGTAGCAATCGGAATGAGAGTAGCAGGATTAAGAATCGTACACCTCTGGATCTTTAAATGAGGTTGAGAAAGCAAAAGTGCTGTATAGGAAAGTTGTCTAGCAGGTGACAAGAACGTCATCTTAGCCTGCAGCAACAGCACATCAACAGCATGAGGAACTAACAGTGTTAATGAATGATACAAAACAACTTCTGCTGAGCTCTCCACCGCAAAAGCAGCTGCACACACAGCCTGTAGACAAGGTGGGAGGGCAGATGCAACCGGGTCTAACCGTTTGGAATAATATGCAACAGGTTTTAATTTTTCCCCATGGGACTGTAACAAGACTGAGCACATAAACCCATTTCTACAATCGACAGTTTGAACAAATGGCTTTCTGTAATCAGGCAGCGCAAGAACTGTAGATGAAATAAGCTCAGTTTTTAGGTCTGCGAACTGTTTTTCAGCTTCAGGTGTCCACGTTATCTCCTCAGACATGGCCATTGGAGTCTCATAAATAAGATTAAGTAGCAGTTGCGTTTTTTCTGCAAATTGTGAGATCCAGGCTCTGCAATAATTACAGAGGCCTAGAAAAGCCATCATCTGTTTTTTTGTTACAGGTTTTGGAGCATTCGCTATCACAGATTTCTGCTCATCATGTATTTCTTTACCATTTTCAGAAATCTGATGTCCTAAATAACGGACCTGCTGTTGAACCCACTGTATTTTTGATTTGCTAACTTTGTTTCCAGTAGATGCAAGATAATGTAAAAGCTGTAAATAATCTGCTTTACATGCTGCTTTGCTTTTAGATACTATAAGAAGGTCATCTACATACACCAGGATTTGACTGCCATTTTGCGGAGTAAAACTTTCCAAACAAGTCATAATTGCTTGTGTAAAAATAGTTGGACTGTCAGCAAAGCCCTGTGGCAAGCGCGTGTATGTATACTTTTTTCCTTCAAAAGTGAAAGCAAACCAGTATTGTGAGTCAGGATGTACTGGTATTGAAAAAAACGCATTACTTAAATCGATCACAGTGAAAAACTTCCCCCTGTGGTATGAGGCCTGTCTCTGATTAGGACATTCTTTAGACCAATGATCTAATGACCCACAGATCCAGCATCCCTCTTCTGTTTGTGATATTCGTCTAAACTGAGAAAAACCCCACCCCGGGGGCCGCCCTTGCCCCACTGGAATCCACGTCTGTTTCCTTCCGAGGGTCGGGTGGCCTGAAATGTGAAGACTTCCTCAGAATCAGAGGTGTGATCTACCCAGAAAATTTGTGCATCTCCTCCACTAACACTTCCTCCTCCTTTTTTGGCATGTTTTTCAGCATGACGTGCATATTCCATTAACTCCTGAACGGTGGAGGTGTTAAATGCCACTAGATGTTTTCTAATCCACTTAGCGATGTGTGGATGAAACCCAGACATTAACATATTTTTAAGTTGTTGTTGGTAAGGAGAGTTATTATGGTCATTAAACGTAATGCCGCTGTGGAATTTGTATTCTTTTTCAAACCGAATTTTAAAGTCATCGACATCTTCCCCTGATTTTTGTTTTATTGAACTAAGGTGGGAGTAATCTCCATGTCTAGCAAAGACTTCCCTAACCTTTTGTTGGACTTCATCCCACTGACGCTGTTGTTCAGGTTTCATGGTAGTTTGATATGGGAGAACAGTTCCTGGATAATGGGAGGAGTATCCAGTATAGGTGCCCCGGACTTTTGCCCAATCTTTCCCTAAAGAAGATTGCATAGCTTGGCCAAATTCATAGCCATTCAGTCCATAGGAATTATAAATTCCTTCCATATCCATGATCAATTTTCCAGGATCTTCCTGTGGGGGAGTTACACCTTCCACAGCTCTTCGGGCTTCTTCAAGAGACCACGGACGAAAAACTAATATAGTAGGATTTGTATTATCTTCCCCTGGATTAGGATTCGCTATTTGAACCATTGGGTACGACTCTTTTGATGGCTCAGGCAGTGATGGGTACAAATCATGACATGGACTTGATGGAACCGGAATATTATATGGAGGCGGATTTTCCATATGGACATGGATATTAGCAGCAATCGCAGCCAGTTTACTGCGAGTAGAATGGGACGGACCTAATGTTTCATATTTATTGTATGTTTTGGCAGGCTGGCCTGTTGACATGCCCCCTGGTGCCTTGGGAGCGTCCTCCCTTGGGTCGGAGGCTGGGAGCTGAGACTGTTGCGCACATGCTCGAGTTAGGGGTTGCGTTTCATTATATTCTGATCTAACAAACATAGTTTCGGTTTTTCGGCTCAATTTATTTTTAGCGCGCGCAATCTGTCTATTCTGTGCTTGGGTTAACCACTTACGCGCAACTTCGAGTTCTTTTAATTTTTTCTGTTGCCTGGTACCAGTGTTCGAACTCGCACTTATTTCTAATTTACACACCACGTTTTTCCATTGTTCTACTTTTAACACACCACGTACACCGTACTTCTTCTGCCATTTAGTCAGGTACATTAAGCTTCTTGGCTCCATCTGACGCATAAACTTCTCATCTCTTGTGAGATTTTTTTCCTTTCCTTGTGACGAACCCATTTTTTACAGTGTTTTAGTCCCGTTTTTTGAACCACCTAGAGTGGACGCTATAAAACGGGATATAGGAATAGTGGGGTGATGGTCAAATCTTGTTGTGGTGATTTTCACTTCGACTCAACGGGTGATTGAGTGGAAAATCCTTGCTAAGCTTCCACACTCAAGCCCATCACTTACTTTTCCCACTGTTTTTTTTTAGGTGCCCCAAGTACTATTTTTCCCGTCGTGTGTGTTTTTATTTACCTTTTACTTTCCCTTGACGTCTAACGGGGGACTCAATACCTCCCGTACCCATACACTTACTTGGTTGATTCCTGGTCTGTCTCGGTTGTAATCCCATCACAATCCGACGCTGGCAAAAGGAGGTGACTTAAAACGCTGGCCCAGCGAGGAAGTTACCTCCCGGGACTTTACAAAACAGGTCCGAAGAAACTGACTGCCGGCAGATTACAGCGCTTCGTGCTCCTTCCGTCAGCGGCGGGTATGGAGGGATCCCGGACGAGCCCCCAATATGTTGGGTTTATTTCGTTTCCCAACCTGCAAGAATCAACCAGAGACACAAACTACTCTTCTACAGAAGAGGGGAGAGAGCCAGACGCGGAGAACCGCCGTTAAACACTGTCTGGGATCAACTCCGCTGGCTCTCAGTCCCCAACTGCCTTTTATTATGTTAACAACAAAGAGATTGGCTTTTTCACACAGTTACACAAACAGTTTACCAATAAACATTTCCAGGAGACGTTCTGGAATTGTCTGTCGTCATGCCCTTACCAGGACAGGAGACTGACCATTATCAGTTTCACAGGTAGCTGCTAACACAGACAATGGATGGTCAAAGCATCCAATGACAAAAGCAGTCGGTAACACACACATGTGAAAACATTTCTAAACCCCCAAGAAAACATCTGAAAAACAGTTAAGAGTATAAAACAAAAGAAAGGAGTCAATAGTATAAAACAGCATACAGAATAATATGAAAACATAACCTTTCAAATAAACTCATAAGTAAATGAACTTAGATAATTTTCCTAACAATTTACACTCTTTGGTATAACCCACTATTTCCCTAAACAATCTGATAAGACACTCACAGAAAAGTGACTTTACAAAACAGGTCCGAAGAAACTGACTGCCGGCAGATTACAGCGCATCGTGCTCCTTCCGTCAGCGGCTGGTATAACCTGCCAAAACCTGAGACGCAGATAAACCAGTGACTGACTTAGTTTCAGAGTGAAAACTGGCCTTCAGGTGAACGATATACGTAGAGAAAACTATCTGAAAATAATCAACTATACTATGCTTAAAAAGCTCAGATGTACATCTATTGCTTTAGGCCTTCCTGTGTAATATGATTAAATGTGATGTTTGGGAACATGCTGCTCCACAGTAACCCAGAGATGGACTTAGTTAATTTAATCTGCTACTTGGCTATAACCCCAAAACAAAATTTTATTTGAAGAATATCAGCAATTTTATGTACAGAACATTTTTACTTATATCAAAAAAACTTTTAAATGTTTTTTTTTCCCCCTACTAATGAGTTAAGATTAAAATTTATAATTCAGATCATAGACGGGGATAATAAACACTGTCTATGTTCTGAAAACTAAAGGAGTTAAAACTGAATCTGTTTTGTTGAGGAAAAGGTTGTTAGCATGACAAGCCAGCTTTTATCATTTGACTGAGTTCACCCTCTGACTTTTACAATATTTTATGGTTTTTATTTGTGTCACAAGACCATGCAGGTCAATCCCTGAGCAGTGTTGCATCAGAAAGGAAGAGTCAGCATGAATAGGCACTATGGACACTTGTTACAAAGGGTGGAAAAGCATGATGCAAGATGTCCTGGATGTTGCCCTCAGCAGGATCTCTAAATGTATTTACTCTTGTATATTTACTTAGATGGTTAAAATAGCAGGTCAGAAACAGAATGACCTGTCAAGGGAAATATCAGATCAATAACAGAGTTTATGCCTCCTCTAATTTTAGCAAAAATTCTGAGAAGTATGGTTCTTTAACCCTTTGATAGAAATATGTCGCTTTACTGACTTTTACTCACAAACAGAAACATAAACTTGTTTCTAATTCAAATCTTTTCAAAGAAACCTGGAAACTACAAAGAGTTAAGCAGCGTCTGTGTATGACTCAGCGTATAACTTTTTATTTTGACCCTCATTTGTTTAGTACGTAAAAATTCATAGAAATATTATCGATAATAAAAACTGAAATACCATTAACTCACAAATAGAAAAACTGACCTTTTCACTTTTTGTCACAGTACCAAAAACTTTGATACATTTTAGTGGAGTTTTTTATGATATATCAACTCAAAGTATCTCATAACTATGAAGTGATAAAAAATGACGCATGATTTTCCAATTCAGTTTGGAAACAAAAATTTGAAACAGTTGCTTTATGTGTAATGGAATGTCTTTGATACTTCAGGAAAACTGAAGGATTTTCCTATCCATTAGTGCAAAAACAAACTCAGTCAGATTTGACACATTGTCTGTATTTATTAATATTCAAGGTCTTACAGGAAGAGGAATCTTCTTCAGGTTTTATTTTACGCTTGCCTGGTTTCATCGATAACTTATAAAATTGTAAAAAAATAATTAATAAAAAGAAGTTCAAAGGGCATAAATACTGTGCAACTGTAGTGGAGGTGTGTCAAGAAGCAATAAAGACAAAAAGTACAATTTAAAAGATCATCATTTATTCCTTTGGATCGTGTTGTACTAGATTTGTAATTGGAGAACAAAGCAACAAATTCATAAACAACCTCCGAAATGCTTTGATTGCAGAATTTAAACATTTTCATAGATCAGCAACCCAAGTTTTAATAATTTTGTTGTCATTCAATCATAATTATTTAAACACACATAGACTAAATCATCTACACTTATGACAGAAGAGTTTTAATTTACTAAAATGAAAAGAAATCATCTCTATAGTAAAAATAAAATAAATTATCTCTGATATAATTTGGGCAAGTGCCCTGAAATAAAGCTCTGTAACTGGCCAGCAGAATTTAAGTTAAATAAGAAAATAAATACATAATTTAAGTAAAATAATCTTTATGGTATAGATTGTCTCTTATGTATATATATTTATATATATAGGTTTGATTTTTCTCAACATACTTCATATTTACTATGTTTAAGCTACACAATTACAAAACAGGAACATTCAGCAAAGATTTCACAATAGTCACCATTCATGAATGCAGTATTGATTGCATCTAAATTATCTAAACCTGGACAATTACTTTTCATGTCAAAGAAATGTCCAGTAGGTTGCTCTTTTAGTCCCTTTCATAAAATCAGGAAAATACATGAAAAGATTAATTTAATCCCAAATTTATCAGAGTACAACTACCCATAATTTTTTTGCACTAACATTTAATATCGATGTCAAAAATTCATACTGTCTTTACCACGTTTTTCTAAGAATTTTCACAGTCACAGATATGACAAAGAGGAGTCAAAAACAGCACTTTACGGCACAAAAACAACAGTACCGGAATGTACAGTATGTCCAGCAGCAAACCATGCAAGTATAGCCCCAGTCCCATTCACGGCCCCTGTAACTCATACTCACACACATCCGTCATCCAAAGCCCACACTCGCACACTTTCAGAAAAACACATACACAAACAACTAACTACAGACATACACACACAAATTACGGCCACAGCACAGACCTACTCTAACAGCCCCAAAGTTACACGTCTAAAACGGTGCATCAGAGATCACACAGTAACTATAAAACACCACGACTGAGACTATGGTTGTCACCATCTTATTAATAGGATCAAAGGGGAGAAGATCTAAGCAAGAAAGAAAAAAGCTTTAACTATATATCAAAAATGTTTTCATATTTTCAAAAATTAAAACATTCAGTAAGGAAAGTTTATTTACTGTACTGTACTCCCACTGTCATGTTAATTTACAATTAAGCATTTCACCTTTGCTTGATGGGACTTAAAGATACATAATCTCTCCAGGAGGTCAATCTAGCAAATTCCCTGTCCACTTTCGTGAAATTATTACAGATTGAACTTCAGAGTTTGAGCAAAAACATTATTTAAATATTTCTTATTTTAACATACTTAAAATCCAAATAAAACAATGCAATTTGGTTCTCTTAAAAAAGCTTTTAAACAAATTCTATGAAGTTCAGGAGTGTGTGTGTGGGTGTGTGTGTGCATAAATGCGTCACACTGCATCAGCTCAGGTATTGCTGCAGTTATCACCTCTGTAGTTCAGGCCTGGTCAGTCGTTACTCAATCACTTATAGTGGGACAGCTGTGCTGTGACACCCAACAGACCGTCCACACCTGCAGCATCCTGCTATTGACTGTGCAGTGATCTATTTAAGGGCACTCACGCTCTTAAGCTTTAGACTAGAATGTGATGTGCGTCTGAGAGCTTCCTGAATCACTGCCTCCGATCCACTTTCTCTGATTTTAATGAGAAAGAATGCATCTCTTCTAAAAGAATCATTTGAAGTGCTCCCTGCATATTTTATGACTGATGGGTCAAAGTATGGACCACAAGGCAAGTGTGATAGAAATTGTGTATGTTTCTCTATGCAAAAATAAGTGACACCAGTCAATAGTATGACACGCTGAACTTTTAAAATGTTGGACAAGTAAGTGAATTGTGATTTCATAAGCGTGAGGCCGGACACAATTGATTTTTAATCAATTTAATCCTTGAATTTACCCCTTTAATCAAAGGGGTAACAAGTTTCAAAAATGCTTTAATGTGTGTTGAGGATTGTGTGATTCCTCAACAATTTTTAACAGTGTTGAAAACTGTTAAAAGACTGTGTGAATCTTCAGTCGTGCACAGAATCCACAGGGATCTGATGTGCTGTTCTTGTTGCAGGAAGCAAGAAAGCTCAGGTCTCAGAAGAACCATCTCAACTGTCTTTGTTGAATATTTTTCCATTTTAGCAAGCCAAGTCATGCAGCTTTATCAGCTTTCAGACTCTAGTCCTGTGGGTGATGTACGCTGGCAAAGAGATTACAGTCCTTGCAAAAGTATTAATATCCTTTTAACTATTTCACATTTAAACACAAATTTAAGGTATTTTATTGGGACCTTTTATGATACACAAAGAGAAGCTGGAAGGGAAATTGTAGCCTCAGAAGTTCACTAGAGAAAGTTGATGAAGCATCATGAAGACCCGTACATCATAGACAGGTCAGAGGTAAGGTTATGGTGAAGTTTTGGTAATTTCATGTTTAAAACATGTACAAAGAATAGCAAAACTGTACTTCAACTAAGATGAAGCCATCCACCGAGTGACAGGTTTGATATGGAGGACATTAATCAGGGAAGCAGCCAAGAGGCCGATGGTCACTGTGGACGAACTGCAGAGATCCACCGTTCAGATGGGCAAATCTGTTGACAGAAAAACTATTAGAAGAGGACTCCACAGATCTGGACCAAGTCAAAAAGCAGTAAGAAAATAAATAAAGGCATTATTTAAAGAAGCCCAAAGACATAAGTAGTTTGCCAAAATTAATGTCTGGAACACAGAAAACACAGGTTTTCTGTGTTCTTTTGGTCAAATCAGACCAAGTTCAAGTTTTTTGTTCCTGAAAAAAACTTAAGACTGGGGCAGAGGCTCACCTTCCAGCATTTCAATTCATGCTAGATTAAGACGAAAGCATCGCCTAGGCCTCCAAGTTTTATTAAAAGACAGATGTAATGAGGCAAGTGAGGCAGTCACTGACTTGTATAGGGGCAAGCCAGGTTCACAGGTCAATGGAGTGATGCAACGATGACGTATAGTTTAGGCAACCAGCCAGAAACAGGAATTACAAGCTTAAACCAGAAATCATTTCATAACAAGGTGTGATATACGATTCATATTTGGATAATTTCCCCAGCTATCAACAGAAACTCTAAACTAATTTTTTCCACCATTACTGTTGCAGGTGTAGTTATATGGAAAAGTGGTTTGTGAAAAATAAAGTATTGGGGAATGATAGTAGAAAATAGTCTTTGTAAAAATAACATATCAAATAAATAACATAGCAAACTGCCATAAATAAATAGCAGTTTGCTGTTGTAATGTGATAAAATGTGTAAAAGTTCAGGAAGTACAAATACTTTTATAATGCTCTGCTAACAAGTTAGATTTGCTTCAGGACTTAAGGTCAAATTATTACATAATAATTACATGACTTTTTATCTATTTCTGTTGCTGATTTGAACTATTCTGACTCAACGACTCAGCAGATCAACTATTGTTGTGAAAAGTGATGTGTCACTTTATAACTTTGAATCTGTGAGAAAATCTAAATGCAAGTTGTCAGCTCCCTGTACTGTCCACACCTGAGAACGGACAAAGGTAGAGAAAACACCGGACAGAGTGAAAGATATACAAAAAAACAATATGCCAAGCACACAACTCAATGGCAAGTAGAAACATTTTAACCAACCAGATGACTATTTCTGAAAAGGATGGCATTATAAACTGTATATTTTCCTCACAGAAAACATACAGAGCAGTGACTGTATGAAATAAAGACACAACAGTTGGTTAAATAACCTGTAAAAACAGCTGGGCTTTTGTTGCATCACATTCCTGAACACTCCTTGTTTTTGTCTGTTGCCCCGGGACCAGATTGAGGACTCTGGCTGCTCTCTGCTCGGTGTTCCGTTTGCTCGCTCCCTGCAGCGGTGCTATCAGTCAAACTAAGCGCCCTCATCCTCATCCTGACCTCTGTAGGGCTGCTGGGGCGGCTGCTGGGGCGGCTGCTGGGGCGGCTGCTGGGGCGGCTGGTGGGGCGGCTGCCAGGTGGGCTGGCAGGGGGGCTGCCAGGGCGGCTGCCACGACGGCTGCCAGCGATATTCCCGGAACGACCGCCGCTAGGGCTACGGCTGTGGCTTTGGCTTTGCCTGCGGCTGCGGCTGACACTGTTGCTCCGGCTGCGTTTGCGCAAAAAACTTGGACTGCGGTACAACAACTTCATGACAACAGTGCTGTCATTGTCTGAGCTTAAGTCAGAGCTGTCTGAAGAGCTGTCTGTATCGTCCACAGTGGGCAGTTGGATCTGAGGATTGATGGAAAAGTGTTAAAAAAAAGCTGCAAAATACGAGTAAACTGTGGAGATGAAGATAAAAGCTTTTCATTAGCCCCAAGATAAAAGCAATGTGTTATCTTTACCTGAAATGGCTCTGTTATACCCACAATGGTGCTCATGTTGTTGCTATAGTAACCCAAGATAAAATCCCCTGAGAATTTGGGTAATTCCTCCTCTGTAAAGTTTATCTGGAGAAAAGATATTCAAATAGTTATAGAATGTGACAGAAATATTCTCCAAGAGGAGAATCCAATGTGTCTCTACATTACCTGATGTTCCTGGCAGTAAAAATTTGCCTCGTCATGCCTAGCCCACATGTATCCCACATAATCTTTAAAGTGCTTGAAACCCACCTGTTGGTGCAATAACAAGATTACATTATGTAATTATTTCACTCCAAATTCTTGAAATTATGTCTGCAGGTGTGTTTACCCACAACGACTCTAACGGGGAGGTAGCAGTGGGACATGTTACCTTGTACAATCCAATCCAGTCCCAAGAGCTTCGAGAGTAGTTGGGCATCAGTTTGAATGTCACCTTTGCATCTTCTACACTCTTCCACTCATCCTCCACTACAAGAGTGACCAGAGGAATGTCCACCCTGTATGGAAACTGAAAAGATTGAGCATAAGTCTCTTGATATTTAAGAGCTGTGGCTTTGGACCCCAATTTGGTTCACAAAATACCGTATGGGGCTTTGAGATGGGCTCCACAGATTAAAAAGAAAGAAAAAATATCAAAAATTAACTGTTAAAATTATATGCCTTAACTGACGTGAGAGACAGAAATACTCCAGCAGCTGACACAAATTAGGACAGTGATAGTTTGTTTTTCCTCAGTAACTTTACAGTTCTGGTCTTGCTAAACCTTCTCCTGGGGTGTTTTGATTATACAAAGACATTCAATAATAAACAATTTATAAGTTAAAGCCTTGTATTTAGTAATACATCCACGTATCATGTGTGCTGATCTTTCATTTTCAAAATGTCTGTAATGGAGTGCTTGTTATCAGCTTCTAGAGAAACCCTAACTTATGGTGACCCATATCTGGTTTTTCAGGGCTTGAAGTTTGTCAGTTCATTATTGTTTCTTTATTAACTATTTAAGTATAAACCACAGTAATTTGATGGGATTAAGATTTTTCTATATGGCCATGGTCCCAAAAATGATTGTCTTGAGCTGCTTCCCCTTTCGCATCACAATGGGAACAAAGCAAGCAGTTAAGTCATCTAAGACATTCTGTTAAGACATTGTTTAACAGAAGTAAAAATCATGATCAAAATGTTCAACTATAAGATCCCAGTGCCATCTATGAGAGAATTGGCTTCTTTGGTGCCCTTCTTGACACCAGTGTCCAAATGCACACTCACACCTGTCCGCTGCTGTTCCTGAACAAGCTCTGCCTCGGTGGCAGCCCAGTTGAACCCTATTCAGCAGACAATCCCTGTTCTTGGAAGACTTTCTTGGACATCCTTAGGATTTCTAAGAAACAGATGAACTGCTCTACTCAAATTTTTTGATGAACTTGAGATGTTTTAATACAAACAGAAGATGATAGCATGCATTTCCTTGGAGGTAACCACAGTTTAGAAAAGAACAATTTTAATTGCACCCCTCTTTTAAAAGAAACAACCCTACTCTTTAAATTCAAATACATTAAACAAGTGATTGCTGCCCTGTCCTCTTTACGTTTTCTCTGGAGCCAAGGAAAGCTAACAGGTCATTCTGCTCAGCTGCAAACAGATTTAATAATGGAGATAAATGCACTTTAGACTCAATGCAAACAACCACAAAAGACAAAGCAGTAAAGTGTGCAAAAAATATTTCTGTGAATCTAAACTTTTGCCCATGACTCTAACTGTTTATACATAAAGGTAGGACAAAAGTTGCTAAAGCTGTTGGGTTGTCAGTGTTCTCATGCTTAAGTGACAAATTAGCAACATATGTATACTTCAGCTACCCTTAGGTCACAAGTCTTGGCTGCTATTTTTTATATGAAAGGTCTTTTAAATCTTGGTTACCAATTATACAGGAATATAAACCCTCAATATTCAGATTATAGGTAAAAAGAGTATGCACATACGCATTGATTTGAGTGAAGACTGTTTATTTACTGGGTAAAAGACTTGAGTCCAGATAACCTTCTTTAAATTAACGTGTTGTTAGAAGTAATATTTCAATGTTTCAAAAATCCTAATGGTAACAGCATCTTTATAAAGTCTTTATAAAGTCTCCCACTGTGTCTCACCTCCAGGGTAAAGATGGACGACACCGGCTTGTGGTCGCTGACTAAGTATTCCATGTGGCTTCGGTAGCAGTGCTGCGTCACTCTGATCCCGCTGGTCAACCCTCCCACCGAAACACGCCTCCCTGTTCTCTGAGCAGCTGGTGCCGTGGCCCTCAGGCGCCACAAGATGCGGTCAGTCCAAGCTGGTTTACGCTTCTTCCCACTGGAATGATTTTGAGACAAAGATTGAACAAGACTGAGAAACTGCTTTTTAAAACGAAAAATGTGGGAGAAAAAGAAAATGCATTTTCATGACCCCTTCAGGGTAGTGAGAATCTTTCAGACATCAGAGTGTAATAACTGCTTCTTTACTTAGCTCTGATCTCTGATCAGTGGCCTAGAATCTGAAATACCCCCCTGGCCTCACCTACCTTGTATCGTATGTGTTTGTTCCAACGTCAAACTTGTAGGTGGGAGGAAATCTCAGCGGCCCCTCCTGGAATCCCTCCAACAGTGGCTCTTTGTCTTTGGTCATGTTTAGCTGCAGAAAATTACAATAAATAAACCGCACACCTTCTCACAAATTAGTAACTGCTTACAGAATTGTGGGTGTCTCTATTTCCCTCTAGTGGCAGAATGAAGAAATTGAAAATAAATAAAGCATTATGAGATCATGCTTCATTTTAATTTAGAAGCCACAATGAAAATTGACATCATTTTTGGGTTTATATAAATTTTTTGTTTTCTAAAAACGCAAATGAAAGCAAACAGAAACCACATGTTGTGTTAAGTACTTTTAATGAGCAGTAGTTATAGTTTTACAGTCCTCTAGTATAACACACAAACCCATCTTTTTTTACCTGATCCTTCTCCCACAATATGTTGTATCTGTTGTACTCGATCGCTGATTTCACAGCTTGGATATCCAGATTTCCAATGCGGAAATTAAGATCCCCAAACCAGAACACAAGACTGAAAGTAAAGAAAATATTTAACGAGAATGTATCATTTTACAAACTGAAACATTATGAAGAATTGTGTTTATGGATGTTGACAACAGACACATACAAGTGTATCATTTACAGTAAGATTGTTTATTTTGGTCATTTAATTCAAAATGTGAAATATATTTATATATCAATATAAAACAGAGTAACATCTGTCTAAGCCATTGATTTCTGTTAATTTTAATAAATCCAAAAAATAATTTTTTTTTAAAAAATCCCAAAATTTAAAAAACATAAATTAAACTCTAAAGTGACTCTGTAAATGTAGTGTACACAGTCTGGATATATTAGTCAAAGTAAAGCACATCTGTTTTGTTTTTCTTTATATAAATTTAGATTTTATCATTTTGATAACAAATGAAGGAGTACAGTCTGGAAAGTCAGAATATTATTATACTAAATGTCTTTCTTTTCTATATTTTTTCTCAGTAAATGAAATAATAAAAAATAAATTACTGTTACCATAGATCTTCTTTATAGAACATCCTAATATTGTTTGAGCTTCAACAGCAAGCCATTGGCTCATTCATCCGTTAGTCATCTTGTTTGGTAATGAAAAAATATAAATCTTTCACCATGTCACTTTCATCTGCTTCAACAGTAGATACCGTTTAATGAACACAATCACTCTACATTTAAATATTCAGGGGTGGAAATTGGCACCCGCCACTCGCCAAATGCGGGTAAAAGTAAGAATAGATGTGTGAACCTGTGGTGGTATGTGCAGAGACTTACTCATGATCCAGAACACCAGTGGCCCCCTGGCTGTCAAACTGCTGTTGCTGCAAGATGCTCTCGAAGTCCTCTATACGCTCGTCATGGTTTTCCATGTGCGCAGGCAGGTGGCAATTAAGGAAGCAGATGCTGTGGCCAAACACGGTCATTCGGGCGCTGATGCCGCCTTTATTCCCCTGCAGAATGGGCATAGCAGACATTTTTAACTGAGGGTTTCTTAAAAGTCTAAGAGCAACAAAAGAAAATTATTAGCATTTTACATGTTCTTGGATAAAAATTTAATAATTACAATAAACTTCCTCAAGTGTGTGTCGACTGTACGGGTATGCTTCACAGCGAAACAGGAAGTGCCCTCATTAAAGCGTAGACAGCATCAATATTTGATGCTGAGTGTCAAGTGCACACCAGGGGGAGAGAATGAGTCAGTGGTTTTTCTGCTACTACTCCTGTGACTTATTAAAACAATCCTCCAGAAGAAACTCTGCATATCTTGGCAAACATTGATCTAAAGGTTCATAATAATGAATTCAATGGTTCTTAAGCTGTGGTACAAGCACCCCTGCTGATACTTGGGTTGATTTTAGTGGTACACTGAAGATATTTTGTACATTGATCTTTGCTTTAGACAGAAATGGGTCAAAAGAGAGGGTCTGTGGAGAATTATTAAAGAACTCCCAGAATGAGCTGAAGCAGATAACAGTTAACCAGAACTAGCAGGAAATCACATCAAACCCGTCTTAGTTATATTCCGGTGGCAAGATGGAAAATATTGTGCTGTTTGGTAGCAATACAAGACAATATAACAGTTTTTTGGGGGAGTTTATTTATTTAAACATTAAAGAATCAGGTTCACTGACAAATGTTGCAAAGTACTGAGTGTGTGGGTGTGTGTCTTAATAAAACATACACAAAAAGAAATTTTATTTAGGAGCTATAACAATGGCTTTTGTACACATAAAGCCTTATTGGATTTTGAGATCAGGATTCAGAACTAATGAGACTCATTGACACTGTTGATTCTAACTGACTTTATCATTTTAGCATTATAACTAAATGACACAGCATTTGACTAACAAATTATAAAAACTGATAGGACACACTCTTCCCTGCTTTTGTCTATAAACGCATCAATGACTGGAATGCATGCCGTCAGCCGCAGTGGGTGCGGTTTCGCTAACCCTTTGCAGCCATCTTACCCAATAACCCCCCAGTCCTGTGCGGGTGGTCTCTGTCTGGACTCCACGTAGGAAAGGCAGATGGAAGTATTTTGCAAAGACCAGCAGTAGCAGGCCCTGCATTCGCTGGGATGTTACCTGAAGGACAGAAATGTAAAGCTGGGTAAGGCTAGGAGCATAAAAAGGCAGGAGAGATATGATGAGCAACTTTGCATGAGTCGCACAAAAGCACAACTGTACAAATGCAAAACATCATGACCCTTCGTCAAAGTGCCTGCGGCCTTGCTGTGCAGCTCCTGAACACAATGCAGTGTACATAGAGGATGGAACAGCATCTAGTTCATCCAAACATAGGAAGAAAGGTAACATTAGCACCCTTTATCCTCCAACCTCCAGTCTCATGTTGTGTTTCATTACGATATGCAGATTATGACATTTGTGTTCCTCTGACATTAAACAACACTGGAGGTATTGTTGCAGTATTAAACACACCAAACTGTCAAGTGCGGGAACAGAAATTTGCATGATATGTCAAACCTGTTCCCAGACATGTACACATGTTCCCCCATCCCTCACCCTCTGTCAAGTCGTTCACAGACCCCAACCCCCAACCACAGTCTGAAGACGCACAATCACACCCGGACTGAAATCCCTCACAGGCAAACATCCCCACGTGACTAGCTTCTCTTTTCCTGCATACTAACAGCCTACTTGAACAACTTTGTTGCGTAAGAGGTTCAGCACAACTATAAAGCCATCCAACATAATGCTGCCTGGCTATGCTGTAAAGAATCTCTAATCAATTTCTGTCCCACTGGTCCCACATGTTTTGCTCAGAATAGATAAGTTATTTAGACCCAAAGACAAGTGACAGAGCCAGATGTGTACATTTGACTTTATGCAACAATGTCCAAGCCAAAGGAAATAAACTGTGAGTAACAAATAGTGATGTCAGCAGGGAAGCTTGTTAATTTGAAATAACAGTTTCTTCAACACAAATGACAACAGACACATCACATCCTCCTCCACACTTCATTATTTAGAGCAATAACCACGCTTCATTAAAATGATGTAAATTATGTTTATTGCTCTTCATATGAAACAACTTGATTTCCCAAACTTACTGGATTGTACCATACTACTGTTAGATAGTGTAAACTCTAGCTTACAAACACAGAAATGATAGAGACGATCAGCAGAAAGTTTGTGGTGAATCACCAGTAAATAAAAGTGCCCTGTAAACTCTGAACTACTGCAGTGAAGGGCTGATTCCTGTGCTTGCAGTAACCTGTAAACAAGACTTAGAGAGCAGAGAGCAAGACAGATGAGCTCTTTTGTTACTGTGTCTTTTCACTATTGATGGCCCTTTATATTTTTTCACACTTTGTCATATTATAGCCACACTTCAATGTATTTCCTCTGGATTTGAATAGAACCTCTTTTGTAAGGTGTTGTAAATTCCTATTATGGAACACTTGCTTTAAAAAAAGTCCTGTGTTTCAAAACTCCTGACCTACTGTCTAAATATTCACCAGAAGCAGACGCACAAAGATGAATTTGAAGAGGTTCAAACCAAACTAGTAAGCCATGTAATAGCTGGGGGACAGCATCAATTTCACTGTCAGAGGTCCGTCCACACCAACAACATGATCCAAAAATAAAACGGCACCCTGGGAGACATTTGTCCAACACTTTTTTGCTTGACAGCTCATTCACACGCACTCTCGCTCAACACAGCAACTGTGCCATGCTTTGTTTCAGAAGCACCTACCACAGCTGCAATGTGTGCTTCGATATAAAAACTGCAAACACAAGAGAATGTACTGCTTTTCCTTTGTAAATGTCTTATATAGATCTTTTTTGGAAGCAGGTGTACTAATCTGACTACTACCACAATTTCTTTGTATATGGGCCCTTTAAGGCAGAAATTATAGAGCTACAAAGTTACAGTGAGGAACACTCAGTGAGAGATCAGCAGACAGCAGAGGATTATAGATCCACTGACATAAATGCCTGATTTAAATCATCACCCCATCCATTGCTGAGGGAACAAAATAAGCCTGAACAGCAAGAAGCTGAGATCCCCCCAGTGATAATGCAACATGCACAAAGATGAGCCGTTTAGCATTTTATTCTGGGAGTGAGCATTATTATTTACAACAAAAACAAAACATTACTGACCAGCACATAACCAAAGGGGCCCAGTCTCTCCATGCAGACCTCGCTCCACTGGTCTGTGAAGAGGACATCTTTCAGCCTTTTGTTAATCATGGAGTTCACCTCCTGCAGCCTTGGAAAGAAAATGACACAAAAAACAAACCCCAGAGAATTTCCAGTTGGACACATTTAAGTCTCAACCCAACACTTTATTACCAGCACCGTCAACACTGTGACCACAGTGCTCTGAGAAAATATCTTCCCCTTTGCAGACTGCTTACACTCTGCTTTTTTGGTTACATTGAAATGTTTCAGAGCAACAAATTTAAGTAAATACAATATGCAGTTTTAAGATGATAATTTAATTACTCAAGGGGAAAAGAGCTACTTTAAATACCAGCCTGGTCCCACAAAGGAAACATTACCGCCACTGTTGTTAAATTGAGAAATGACAGAAGTTATTAATCACATTTATTTGGTTTGGTTTGAATGGGCTGTCCATTAGAATGAAGAAATCACTGAAACTGAACCTCTTTGACAACAAGAAATAGGCAGAAATGTCTCAAAAGCAACACATTTTCCCTGAACCATTCCTCCACGTGATCTAAAAGTGATGCCTGTTATCGAAAGCAATGTAGCAGCTGTCACTGCCAACCAGTTATTAGGTCTTGAAGGCCACTACTTTACCACACAGAGCCAGGTTTGCTTGAAGAGCTATTTTCTAAATAAAAGGAAACCATCATTTAAAAACTATGTATTGTATTTATTCAGGCTATTTTAGTCTCATATTGAATTTTGTTCGATAATCTAAAACATAAAAAAAACAGCTGAAGCAGGAGAAATCCAAAGGAGGCAAATACTTTTTCTTTAGCATAATATGCAGGACAAGCCATCATAAAGTGACCAGTGAGGAATCCACTGATGTGTCCTCCACAGGACACTCACCCTATGATGTACATGTCTGTGTTTCCATCTCCCACGTTGAGTCCAAGCAGAGTGGTGATGTCATCAGGTGGCGTGGCGGAGCCCACATTCCAGGTGATGATGTGAATCCTGTCAGAAAAGGGTGTTATGTAAGCTCCCACTGCCACTCATCTCCTACTGACCTGAGTCACAGCTCACAGAATGAATGAGACAGCAACCTCTGCTCCAACATCTCATTGTGTCTTGGCTTTTACTTCTTTTACTTTCACGCCCTAGCAGGAGACATTTAAATGTATTCTTTTTCAGTCTAGTGTTTGAATTTTGATCCGTTTTTGTACGTTGCATTACTGCATCAGGCAACAAGATTCAGTACATCTTATATTGTCTGAAGATCAAGATTTCAGACCCTGACATGACCTTTGTTTAACTACATATGTTTCTGTTGAAACCAGAAAGTCTGTGGGCAGATGACAGCATGGGACTGCAAAAGCAGAGATTTCTTTGCCACAGACAAGACTTATCTTGTCTGTGGCAAAAGAGGAGGAGAAAAGTTGTGCACATGAGCAATCTAAAAACCTTGCTGGAAGAATTATCAATCATAATGCTACTTTCAAGCCTCAATCCTCTCAGCACATTAAATCATGTGAAAAGATGGATGATGTGCTAAAGCTGAACCATTATAATGTTCCACCAGTGCAGAAGTATTTTTTTTTAAATACTGATTTTTTTTCTGACTGAAAAAAATCAGTCAGAGAAACTCAGTGAAACTGGAGGAATCCTTCAGTTGAAGGACATTGTGGCCAAAAAGGAATAGATGCAGTCAGTAACAATACTCAGCTGGGCTGGTATTAAGGAGTTCAGAGTGTGTCAAGAAAACGCCATGTGATTGGCTGATTTATTAGTTGTGTTGACAAACACAAATTGGAACAGATACATAATAAAGAGCAGTCGGTAAGTTTAGACTGCTTCAATTTGTGAAAAGAAAGTATTCTTTATTTAAAAAGCATATAAATTAGCCTAGAATGTAACAATAATATAGAGTAGGCTATTACTAAATGCTAATACGATACAGCATAGCTAGCTAAGCCTCAGTGTATAAAAATAACTGGTATGTGTACTGAGGCAACTGTCTCAGCTGTCTGTGAATGGGAGGCCAAATAAAGCATTCAGGGACACGAATGCCAGGACAAACAAAGAGACAGAGGAACCAACCTGAACTCATTCTGAACCTGAGGCAGCGTGTCAGCGGTGCCCGCCAAGGACAGGGCTCTCTGCGCATGCGGGTTCATGTGAGAGGACACAGGTCTGCTAGGAGGTGGTTGGGGCATGGATGCAGCTCTGACCGGGTGGTGACCTGGACCTTTAGGACCCGCCTTGACACTCGGCCCGGTGTGCCCTTCGGTCTGGGGAGAGGTTTTGGGCTGGCTTACCACACTGCCGTCAGGAGTGGTCTCATTCTGGTTACTTTGTGGAGCTGGTTCGGTTTTGGGTTCAGTTTTGGGCTCAACTCTGGGTTCGGTGTTGTTTTCCACTCTGGGTTCTGAAATATCTACAGATCCCTCAATCCTGTGACTTCTCTGGGGCCGTGGAGGCCTGGAGGGAACCGGAGGCTGACTGGTGGTGGGATCGTTGGCTCCATCTGAGGCTTCAGCTTGAGCTGGGGTTGAAGCCTCTGCTTTGCTTCTTGACTCCTCTTTTTGTTTCTTGCTTCGCCTCAAGTTTTGTTGGTCCATTTCTGGGAAACAAAAAGATAAATATTAAACTTGCATGATTTCTATTTTGTTTACATTTAGCAATATACAGTACCTTGTAAAAAATATTTTCACAATCAAGAAACCACACTTTCATGTATCTTATTGCGATTTCATGTTAAACTAAAAGTAGTGCCAAACCTAAAACTAAAAGGTAAAGAATATATGTTTTCTATTTTTGACAAAAAAACATAACCAATCTGGTGCGCATGTGTATTAAGCACCAATATTCTGATAAGAATTGGAAACTGAAGTTCTTGATCAAATCTGATCGAGCCTGGGCTGTTTTACAAAAAAACAAGTTAACAGAAATGTCGTTCTCTAGATCTGCAAAGGTTTAAGAGACACACCTGACAAGACCTAATGTAATTATTCTTAATTCCTGATGAGTATTGACTGTGAGATGGCTGAATCAAGGGAATTCAGTACTAAATTGTATCTAAAACATTTATTTAAAACATCCTTTTTCCGCTTCACAATTAAAATCCAAATTAGGTTTATTTGCATAGCACATTTCATCAGCAAGGTGGTTCAAGGTGCTTTACATAATAAAAACAGAAAATTACAACATCATAAAGAAAACACAATAGAGTCAACAACTGAACAAACATTACATTTGGATGTTATGTTAAATAAAATACATTTTGCAAGGCAATGTAAAAATGTCTTGCAATCTGACAGTGAAGTTTATAGATCATATTTTCAAAAGTCAAAAGAAATAAAGTAAACCCTGTTCCATAAACAAGTCAATTCAGTTGATGACTGAAAGACTGTCCTGATGTCCGATTGACCCAGAATTATAACTATGTCATGCCTGTGTCAAATTATTGTCTCTGTTCAATGACCTGCCTCCTCAAGGTATCGGAAACAGCTGAACACAGCTGAGTGTACTGATTTCAAACAAATGAAAGAATAAATGTGAGAACTAACACGAGAGAAGAAAGACATGAGAAGAGACATCTCATTGTCCTCACCTGAACATAATTTAATATTGTCTCCACTCCTGCAGTAGCAGGCCAATGGTTTTCAAGCAACAGAGCTGCTGAAAATTTACTTAAAACTAGCAGCAAAAAACCCCAGCATGGTCCAAAACCTTGCAAATCAGCAGCATGGATTACAATGAAAAAAAGAAGAGAGGAAGCTGCATAGACAGACAGAATGAGACCGAAGACAAAGAGGCAGAAGTAAAGGAGGAATTTGGGCCAAACGATTTGGGTAACAATCCATTCAGTCGTTAATGACTAAATAAATCCCTTATTTGATTTTCTCAGCTTCCTCACATGCCAAGCAAGGGTACTGAATAAGAAGCACTTTTAAAATTTGCAGTCTAGTGGGTGATATATTGACGTAATGACAAGGCCCACTTAACCAATATCATCACAAATAATACAAATTTATAAAAAAAAAAAAAAACAAAAAAAAAAAAACAATGAAATATTTTTTCCAATATTCTTGTAAATGAAATATTGAAAGATTTTGTAAAGCTCTGACCCCCAAGTACTCATTCATAGTTAGCTATAAAAAAGTACTCATTTTATAGTTATCATCAACAACTATAAAACAACAACAAAATGCACTCTTTCTGGACAAATTGGCTATTTAACTGTCCACACAGTTAAATGATTTAGGAAGCCTACATTTATTAAGAACAATTTCTGTGGTCAGACATTAATTATTAAGTGTGAGAGAAGTTAAATGTGAATTCAATACTTAAATTTTAAGCAACTATTTTGACACCAAAGAGTGTTGTCTGTAGCAAATGGTACCTCTCCAATGTAAGTACCATAAATAAGAACAGGATGTTAAATCCTTTCAACAACCAAAATATCATATAGTTAGGAACAATCCCACGTACATGTGACGATAAAAAAGCTGATGACCCCAATCCTTCAGTTAGTGATGGCTCAGATATCCATCATAAAGACAGGAACAAAAATGCCAGAGTCAGATTTTTGTTGAGACTGAGAACCTTTCAGCAGCCAAAGTGATGTTAATGGCTACCACATCCCATTCCCCACATGGCTGAAACTGCATCTTTGCATTGTGTGCACAGTTTGGGTCAATGGGGAGAGAGTGTGAGAGAGGGAGCTTCCTGCTCAGGGACACAGAAACAACAGTGCTCTCGTCTGATTATTCACACGACCTTGAGCAGACAGAGGCCCCCCGACTGTCATGCTGTGATGAGAACCGCCTCAGTATTTCACATGTACTCAGAAACACACTGCTTGTCCTGTCCTTGATAACCTGGAGACTGACTGGACATGGTGTACTCCTGAGGTCTATGCACTGCATTGAGTGAGGGGTTGGATGGAGGGGGTGCGTTTGAGCAAGCAGGGTAAGTGGGCACACGTGGATGTGGGTGGGTGCAAAACGAGGTAAGGGAATGGGAGGGAGAGCAAACCAAGACAGCCCCCTTCAGTGGCAACGTTGTCTTTTTGTAGAATGTCTCTCAACTGATCCCCTCACACTTCCCTTTGGCGCTGACTGTTTATCCAGGCTTTAATCCTTCTTCTCTGGCTCTCTTATCGCCCCATTTTTCCAATCCTTTCTGTCCTCACTTCTTCGCACAGGCCCATTGTTCCATCTTACCCACCTTTATCATCGCCATCCTTTAATTTTCCCTTTCACCAGGAGATGAAAACCTAAAACACTGATCACAATGACTCCCATCCCCTCGCTTACTTATCCCCTCCGAACGAGCATCCATATGCTGTGACATGCACTGCATTGTTTTCCCTCAGCCAACCGCCCCACCATCAGTGACGTCAACCAGCCACAATCCGAACATCCACTGTCACAACAAACGTCATCAAATAATAAAAGAGAATGAGGCAAACATTAGCTTTTCTGGGAACGATTACCACTTCCATCCCCACTCACGTTCACTGAGGCTGGAATGAAATGATTGGATAATCACAATCCTGTCACAGTGTTTACATGCTCCTTCCTTCAGGCTTGAGAGCTGAGAGCCAGGAAGCATGCAGTCAGTGCAACCCAAACAGCAGCCTCCAGCCGGCCTTCTTGGCTCATCTGGCAGGATTAATTGACAACAAAGATAGCTTTAGATGGATGAGTCAGACAAATAGCGAGGAGCCAATTTGCTTTAGATACTAAGGGTAAAAAAAAAATCAGCTGTGTGCTTGCGCTGATTATCCTTATCTAAAATTGCTGGCTTTGCATGGCTGCATCGTGTTTATTCCCGACAGATTCTTATCTCTTTGGTGTTTAGCGTTTAAATTAAAGCCATGCAGTGTTCTGGTGATGAATGCCTCCAGAGTCGTACGCCCCTGTGACAAGGATACTAATGATGACCCAGACAGCGATGAAACCAGCAGCTGCTGCCACAGCTGTAAATGGCTCCTTCCAGGTCCTAACACCAATGCGCATTACACCCCCATCTTTCTAGGGGGCGCCATTTTTTGATCAAGTCAAAATGTATCCTGTCTTGTCATCTGTCTATTGAAAACCATGGGTCATGTGGATCTAAATATAAGGGAACGAAGGAGAACATTGTGGAACACAGAGTCCTGTTACACCACTCGTGCATACTCGTACTGAATAGTGTGTATTCTCATCGTTTTTGACATCGTAATCAGAAATGATGTGTTATTTTTACACAAATATCACATTCTCAAGTTCTTCTTGATATTTAAGAGTCAACTGACATCATCGAAATGAAATTTGATTTATTTTGTGAGTTAATCTTAAATCACTGCACACAGCATTACTTAATGCTATGACTGGGTCACTGCTGCAGTAACCAAGCTGCAGCTGTGTTGAACTGGTGTAAACATCTGTTACATGACAGCAGTGACTCACATCATTTTCTGGCATGCCCAACAAATCTACAGAAGGTGATAAAATTGTTTATGCTGAAGCATTAAGGAGCCTTTCCAATGACTCTTTGCCTTACTGCTTATAGAAGGCTTATAGAAGCCTTGTAGGCAAAAGGCTTATCGGCAAAAGTGTAACAAGGATATTAACAACTAATTTATGCTTTACACTAAGGGCTTACAATATTGCATAAACACATTGCAATGGCAATGCCAGTTATACTGATATTCCCCCTATTCTTCTCTTCTCTTTTTTTCAATGAGCTGTCGAGATGTAAGGCAGGAAGCCCAAGTTATTGTCAAATGCAACTGATGATGTCTGTAAGCCCCCAAAACTGTCGCACTCTGAATTTGAGTCTGATAGCACTGTTGGGATTGATGTTTTTGCTATTTAAATGATTTCCTTCAATTGAAATTCAAACTGTGATCAGTCAATTAAAAATTGTGCAAAGCAATTGCAGTTGTGTTGAAAGCATAAAGAATTCGAAACTTTATGCTTGAGTTCTCTCTAATTAAAAACCATCATACATGTATGATGCAAATCATTCTGCACCGTCAATTAATCCTGTTCTCAAAAGGAAAATTCAAAGACAAACTAATTAAACACAATTCCCTGCGTGCAAATGCCCGGCTCTCTCACTGAGTGGTCGGTTCATTGGCCACAGGACCTTCCTGGAACAGCAGCTTCACGGCTCACTGACTGTTCTTCCAGCAAATACCAAAACTTGAGCAATGACGGCTGCATTAGAATTGCATGCGTCGATTTAAACTCTAGCATTGCCACAGAAAACTACAATTTTCATTTAATTTACAAACTACATGCATGGCTTAGTGCTTATATCTACCTCGCCCTCTCACTGAATATTAAACTACATGCAATGATTTTTAGTGACAATTGAGCATGCAGCAGTACGGGGGGGGTGGAAATGGAAAACATACAATAGTAATGTATGCAGTACATTTACGCTCAGAAACGATGTTCAGAGACTGTGACAGAAAGGAGGAGCGCTGCCTCATCTGGAACGGAGCATGAGGTAATTTGGCCTAATAAACGCTCAGACATCAAGGACAGCTTTTATAGCCAGAAATGAGCATGAAGGTCATTTTAACCGTGACAGTGTTTTGCATTAAAACATGATCTACAGACATGTGGGAGCCAGAATCTGCCACTGTGCGCATGCAAGGATGGAAATATAAAAGTGATTCATCAGCAGGTGGGAGAAAGGTGAGCAGCTTTTCTCTTCTTCAACATGACTTATAAACAAGGAACACTCTGACACAAGCGACCAAAATGCAACACACAGAATGAGGTAATGGCTGCTGGAAACACTAAGACTCTCTCCAAAAGGAAATATTGTAAAGCTCATTAGTCAATCACTGAACACCTTTACCTGTTCGGGTTCTTCTGCGCGAAGGTCCGTGGCAGTTCTGCTGGGTTCACCCTGTGTGCAGGTTCGGCTCGTTCAGTCCGAGGTCTGGGTGGAAAATGTTACAAGACTCACTCCCTGTTACAGAGAAACACAGTGAACTTTCCTGTGCTGCCACCTTCGAATCACCATCGGCATCTCTTCACTTCTCCTCCTTTTCTTCCTCCTGTCCGTCCTCAGTCGGTGGATTGGTGGAGAGGAAGCGCAAGCAGGTAGGTGGGCTTAAAGCGATGCTGACCACGGGTTTATCACCGGGCAGGCTACATCTCCCAACGCCGCGTGTCTAACGGAGGACATACATGGGCTTGAAACCGCAGCCTGCTGACATGCCCTTCAAACTACAAAAAGACGCCCCGGACGACGTACGCCTGCAGTTTCCGTGTGCGAGCAGCCGCTGAGTGAAGGAGCTGCGTGGGGTTGATAATTACACAGTACATCCGATAGGAAGGCACAACACAGAGCTACAGCGCCTAGAACAGATATGTAGGAGCAAACTGTAGCCTCAGCGAGAGGGCCCGGCTGGCAACCAGCAACGCATTCGTTCGCCGATCCCCCACCCCCCACACCCCCTGGTTTCTATGGAGATACACGAACTGTTGTCGGTTTAAACCGCAACCTGCGTCGATTCCAACGGCAGGCGCTATTCTACGTAACATCGCTCTATGTCGGCACCAGAGTGCCACCCAGTGGTTTGTATTATGAAAGCTACAAGATAATGTTCTATCATTTAAAAAAGGGTAATGTTTTGTAATGTTCCGAATCTGTTATAATTTACATACAAATATATATAAAACATATGCTTTATGTAAACTACAGCGGTAGATAAAAAAACAGAGGATCTGATGACTTCCAGCCCCCACCACAGGTCAACTAATATGGATCTCCTTCATGTCATCCGTGTTTAGGTATTTTTGCATTGTACCTAATGTATTTCTGGCTAACAACATAGGGCACAATGTATTAGATTAATTTACCATGCGCAGAACATCTTCCTGTCACAGTCAATGTACTTTTTTTTTTCTTATAGTCTGACATTAAATTAGACTAAATTGTATAAATATTACCTCAATTACATCTTTTAACTAAACACCAGAATAGTGTGTTAAGAATGGGTAGGATTAAACAATCATTCACTTCTTCCTACTAATGCAGGAAAGTAGTGGCAAGTTAATTATTTAACACAAATAGCAATTTATTGGATGATGCTATAGATGTAGGGTATAAAAATAAGCTTTACCAACTCATTTGAACTTGTAAATATACAGTTGAGTTGTTGATTAAGTTATTGATTGCAAGTAGTTAAAGTGAAATGCCGTGTGGTGGCCTGCACGCACCTTTCCTATTATAATGTCTTTCTTTAAAAAGGCAAATCAAGAGTCAAAGCATTTTATGAAAAGAAAAATGCAAAATAATAAAATGTGTGGATTTTGTTTGTTTGTTACGTTATAGTTGCTTGTGTAGACTATATTAACACATGATCAATATACTATAAAAACTTAAATATATATATTAATATATATAAATAAAAAATAAAAATTCCCTTCTCACCCACCGCGGGTGGTTCTTATCCTCTGAGCTCGGGTCCTCCACCAGAGGCCTGGGAGCTTGAGGGTTCTGCGCAGTATCTTTGCTGTGCCTAGAACTGCACATTTCTGGACTGAGATGTCTGATGTTCCTGGGATCTGTTGTAGCCACTGCTCCAGTTTGGGGGTGACTGCCCCGAGGGCCCAGATGACCACAGGCACCACTGTGGTCTTCACCTTCCAGGCCCTCTCCAGTTCCTCCCTGAGGCCCTGGTATTTCTCCAGTTTCTCGTGCTCCTTTTTCCTGATGTTGCAGTCACTTGGTATTGCTACATCCACCACAACGGCTTTCCTCTGTTGTTTATCCACTACGACAATGTCCGGTTGGTTCGACCTTACCATTTTGTCTGTCTGGATCTGGAAGTCCCACAGGATCTTAGCTCGGCCATTCTCCACCACCTTTGGGGGTGTTCCCCACTTTGATCTCGGGGCTTCCAGTCCATATTCTGCACAGATGTTTCTGTACACTATGCTTGCCACTTGGTGATGTCGTTCCATGTATGCTTTCCCTGCCAGTATCTTGCACCCTGTTGTTATGTGCTGGACTGTCTCAGGGGCCTCCTTGCACAACCTACACCTTGGGTCTTGTCTGGTGTGGTAGATCTGGGCCTCTATTGCTCTGGTGTTTATGGCCTGTTCCTGGGCGGCCAGGATGAGGGCCTCTGTGCTGTTCTTGAGTCCAGCTTTTTCCAGCCATTGGTAGGACTTTCTGATATCAGCCACTTCAGTTATTTGCCGGTGGTACATCCCATGTAGGGGTTTGTTCTCCCATGATGGTACCTCCAGCACCTCAACTTCTGTTCCCCATTGTCTGAGACATTCACAGAGCAGATTGTCTGTTGAGGCTTTGTCCCTGATGTATCTTGGATGGATGGATGGATCTTAGATGTTTCGTCCTGGATATATATATATATATATATATATATATATATATATATATATATATATATATACTTTTTGTTTGCTTTAGATTATTGATATCCCGCCTTTGTAAATAATTGGACCGATATATTCTGGCTCAGAAGCTTCATGTAGCCAATGAGAGTCCTCTCCACGCCTCCCTTTCTCGTCCTGGGAGAAATATTTGACGTGGCAAAGAAGTCCGGTAGTGACACAGCTGCTCGTCATCGCCTCTCCTCCTCCTGGTGCTCGGTGGTGCTCGAACCTCCGCAGGTAGCCACCGGTCAGACAGAGGAACCCGCTGCTGTCCCGGAAGAAGAAGAAGAAATATGTGGCTGATCGTGCTGGCCTCCTTCCTCCACTGTGCCTCGGCCTACGACGTGGATCTCCAGAAGCTGGGCGGGCTGGCCAAAGCCAGGGTGGAGGTACAGTGAGCCTTCTGCACACAGGGAGGAAGCAGCAGAAAGCGGCTGTTTCATAGAAAACATAGAGCGGGTGTCGTGAAGCGGTTTTTTGTTACTTTGGGATGGATGATCTCTTCTTTGTGTCTTTCAAATGCGTCAGAATGTTGTTTAGATGAGAACTCGCAGGAAATCGGATAATTATGTGTTCATATTGTGGGAAAAGTAGGAACAAAGGCAGTGTTTCATATTTAATCGCTGCAAATGAATGTAAAATGTGAAGCAGTTTGACTTTCCAGTCGCTGCTGGAGTGTGAGAGGGTTCATGATGAACAAAAGCTTATGAAAGTAAAGCCTTTTCATCCCAGCATGTCACTTTATCACCAACCTGCCAGCTCCAGAGACAAAAGACATGATCTGATGCTTTTGTTGTCTTGGTCACATTTTACCTCATACCTTTGGCTCAGATATCCAACAAAAGTAGGACAGACAAACCTCCCCAGGGCCTCACTGAATCTGAGTGCTGAACAGAAGGTAAATCTGCACTGATTCCAAACCCTGCTGGCAGAAAGGGTCTATCAAGGTGTTATTTTTTTCTCCTTCCAGATTTTTTTTTTTGGGGGGGAGGGAAGGAAAAATATGCAGTGACACATATTTGAGCTACAAGTTTTCATTGTTAAGGAACAACATGCCTCACTTGCTCAACACACGTGCTGTTTGTGAGTTTTTCCTCCAATCTAATTTTGTCTCTTTGCAGACATGTGGCGGATGACAACTGAATAGACTCAGAGAGGTAAGTTGTATTGTTGAAACACTACACAGCTCGAGGCAGCAGAAAGTAGATCCCTACTTAAAAATCTTCTGTGAGAAATGGATCACATTTTACGACCCGAGTTTCAGATAACAAATCTGTTTTAGAATAACACACACACATTAATTCTCACATCTGTCTGCAGGTCAAAGCCTTTGTGATGCAGGACATTCCTCTTTAGTATCCTTCCACTCAACTTGAGCTCTGAAAGCATACTCATTGTTTTAAGTGTGAAAAGCCTTCACTGATCCCACCACAGCCATAACCTGGTGATGAAGCACATTCCTGGGGCTGATCCTGAGCTTGTCCTCCTGAACCACTACTATGAAGAACTAGATGTAAGTGTCATACTTTTTTTTTTCTTTTTTTCAAAAATCTGCTTATTGTCTTTTATATTTCAAAAGAGACACCCAGACAAGTGACTCACAAATACACAAAACACCAAACAAAAACAAAAGAAAACGCATGAATAACTTAAACATACACACCATCCCCTCCTTGCAGCACCGGGTGGCAGCATTATGCTGTGAGGATGCTCATCTGCAACAGGTCAGGGAAGGCCTGTAAAGGTAGAAGGTAAAATGAATTAAAGGGAAATCCCAGCGGACAATTTGTTTTCAGGAGAACTACAGCTTTAGAGATCATTTGTTCCCAGAAAGCGGCGACTCCAAGCATCCAGGTGAATCCACACAGAAATGGTTTGAAGACAAGAAGGTGGATGTTCTGGATTGGCCTAGTCAAAGACCAGATCTCAATCCCATATAATGCATGATTGTTCATAGCTGAGCCATCTGTCAGAGCTGGAACAGTGTCCAGATGTGCAGCCTGACATCTATCCACCCAGAATCTGTGCTTTTGATCTATGAAATACTGACTTGAAGGAGGTGAATAGCTATGCAATCATTTATTTTATGTTGCATATTTTTATTTAACTATTACTTTATTGAAACCAGTTTTCACTTTGAATTTGAAAAAAAAAAACTTTGTTTTTTTTTTTAATCAAAGCCATATTTTGTTGATCATAATCAATTTGTAAAAGGGTAAGACATTAAAGGGACTGGATACTTTTTTATAGGCACTGTAAATCTCAATCACATCAGACTACCTAAACTCTTCTTCATCTTAGTAAGTGTCTAAAATGTCACTATCTCAGCGTTGTCATTATTGTGTTTTTAAAGAGCTGTTGATCCCCAATGGATGGGAACAGATCCAGCTGCTAATTTCCCAGGAGCCCACCAAACCACTGGACTTAGACAAACAAACTAACCAACGACTCCTAGGGGAGCCTAGAAATATCTGTGTCTACAAGCAGCTCCTGCAGCTGTCAGTGTTCAAAATATTGCATTCAAGTAAAACCCTCACATGCAAGAAAGTCCCCAGAGAGGTAGCTGTTTTGGAGGAAAGCAGCAAATGCATATAATGCATACCATAGTTATTTGATGGCATGCATTATCTAGGGGGGTGCCATTTATCTATGAGAGCAGTTAAGCCAGAGAAAATATGAACACAGGGATTATCAGGCATAGTCACAATAAAGGCACCGAGCAAGAACAGAGATCTAGATTAAACCAAAAACAAACAGTCTTATCTGAAAAGATTGGGTTGAAATATCCTGGACTCAGATTGTGGCAAAACATCTTATTTTCCATTATCACCTACATTCTGAAGATCTGAAATGTGACACAATTAGATGTTTAAAGGTCTTTTCGTTACAGTATTTAGTTTAGAATTGTTTTTTGTGTGCAGTATTATGATAAACTGAATTCTTGCTTAGCGTCAGCTATGAATCATAATTGCATAAATCAAATGAAAAAAAGTTTAAGGTCTTAATGAGGTTTTAAGATGCGCTCAGCTTCAGCTGAATGTTGCAGCCAATATTCTCATTAAGCAGAAATTGGAGCAAATGAAGCATTAATTTGGAGTAGGATAATGGTTCTATTTTGGTCTGAACCGACTCCTCCGGGTAAAATTCAGATCGAGCTACAGTTCCCACTTGCTTGCTGAACACTTCCTCAGGATGTTTACAGGAGCTTCCTCACTGTGTCACATTTGGTTAAAACTGAACTGAATGGTTCAAATGTCGGCTGCAGATTTAAAGAGATTAGACAACATGATGAAAAATGAGTTACTGTGTTAGGAGTAACAGAATGCCCCTGTTGAGGCTGAATAATACAATATTTAATAAAATGTCAAGTGTACTGACATTTTATCTTAAGTCCAGATAATTCAGGTAAATAAGAATTCCTGTTTTTTTTCTGAGAATCTATAATCTGGGCCTACATGTGTTTCTTAGAGAGAAAACAATTACTTTTCGAACACCTCCCATGAAGGTTAAATCTGCACAGCGTCTTTTTAATTGTACAAAAATGTTCCTTCATATCAGCCGTTCCAGCTGTCTTCTGTAGGTCTTGTGATTTGTGGAGGATTTGCATCTTGCGGTCTGCTTTCAGGATGAACTTGTTTGGCCGGCCACATTTGCATGTTGGCAGTTTACTAATCAGACTCATGAGCTGCAAAACAAAAAATAAAAATAAATAATCAGAAGATGTTTTGATCTTCACTCACATCAACGGTCAGGAAACATGGCAAACCTGTATTAAAAAGCTGTAGTGTATTCAGTTTTTGTCTATGTCAGTACTGGTAAAATTCCTGTTAAATATCACTGCATCTAAATGCACTGGCTGTCATTCAGTGTCCTAATTTTTTTTTTATAAGACGACATGTTGGCGCTCGACAGAGTATTACGTCTGGATGCCAAATAATCATTTAACCAATGTGTTCTCGTCACAGCGGATAGCTCTGTCTCACATGACCCGCTCTGAGATCAACGAGCTGCTGGAGAAACTGGGTTTCTACAAGAAAGCTCAACCAGAAGACGAGGTGCCGGAGGAGTTCCGCTTCGCTCCCGCCAAAGACAGCCCGTTCAAAGAAGACCGCCCGCTCAAATCATCTATGTCCACTGTAGACACAGAGAACGCCTCCTCAGAGTCTAACCCAGAGGTCAAGCACACAGACCTATAACCATCAGGAATTGGCAAACGTAGAAACGGTCCCTCTGGACCGCTCCACAACCAGCAGATTATCGTTGTTCGGTCATAGGGAAAGAACAAGGGAAACCACACAGGCTCTTTCTAGTTAAGACTATTTTTTTCGACCCCTTGTTTCTTTTTTTTAGTTTTAGAGCATAATTATAAATGTGGTTTTGTACTGGAAGTGTTTCATGTTCAATCATCTCTTCACCATCTCCATCTTATTTGAGTTATTTCGTGCTTCCTCCTCCCTGCTGTGAAACTGAATGAAGCCTCAGGTGAAAAGTCGTCTGACTGGCCTGAGGCTGATGCTGCTTGTTCTTGGTGGGTTTAATGGACGCATGTAAAGACTCAAGTTGTGAATGAAATAAAAATTAAGTCGAAATTCCCTTTAATGATTTGTGTAAAAGTTTCAACCCATTTTCCAGGTCAAACTTCAGTCCTTCTGAGTTTAAGTCAGTCCACATTTATGACAGGCTTGATAGTACCTTCACATCACAAGCTTGGATGCATTTTGTTGGGATTTTATTTATTAGACTGCCAAAAAACAGCAAATACCTGAAATGGTTTAAATTACCTTCAATATGGAATCTGGGAGAAAAAAATCTATGGAAAAGAACTGTTGATGGAAGTTTGGGAATATAAGACAAAGAATTGGGACTAAAAATACTTTCCCATATTTCTCCAGGTACATACAGAGCTGAGATATCAACTGGGAATTTCAGTGAAGTTGGCTGAAACAGTGAAAAAGATAAAGCAATAACCACCTTCATACAGACTTCATTTCTCAAATTGGTTTAATTGGTAATTTACATTTTACTGCAGTGCACAGAAAACATAAAATTATACAATGTGTTTAAGCATCCATTTATATACACAAACCCACTCTATGCTCATTGCTTTATGGAGTAGTTTTTTTTTTTTTCCCCACCAAAAAACAAGATTGAAAATAAGTTTTCATAATTTTCTCTTAAAAGAACCTTAGAATAAAAAGCCTCATAATAAATCTTCTCTTACCTTTATGTGACATTTTCAGCATTAGTGTCCATACTGGGCAGAGAAGCAAGCCCAGGTTATTACAGAAAAAAGAAATAAGAACTTCAGCTTATTAAAATACTTAAGATAATTGCCTAATGGCTTCAAGCACAAACTAAAACACCGGCAATAAAACCAGTTTGAGCATAAATAAAACTAATCGACAGACTTGAGCAGGACGTCGTTATCGTCAGTGTGGTCATTTTTCTTTAAATACGCCATCAGAGAGCCGTCAGAAATGATTTCAATAAGCTGTAAGACATCTGGCTCCAACTTCCCCATTTTAAGAACGATAACTTTACCAGCAGCTCTGTGCAGGAAGGTTTTCTTTTTTTAAGCACAAGATTCCTCTGATAATGAATTAATTTAAATAAGCAAAAATGAACACTTCTGTACTTGTTAATTAAAACTCATTATGCTTATCAGCTAAATAAAAATAACTTAAAATAATTAAAGCGACCAGAGTTTGGTTAAAAATGGGGGGGAAAAGTACCAGGACAGAAAGAAAACAATGTTGCTGTTTCAGTGGATTTACCAGCAGAATGGCAGAAAAAATTACAGCAGAAAAAAATATGGGTATAGTTATATTAAAAGAGGAGATATCATATAAACAATTCTTTTTTTGTGGGGGGTGAGAGTGTTAACGCCAGCGAAATGACAGCTGAAATCTGCAATGAGCTCAGTTTGAACACAGAAAATAATAAAATTAAAAACCTTGAAAGATTTTTAACACGCAGGCATCCTCTCTCTGTTAAAGAGGTAGACTTTGTGTCAGCAAAGATTGTTTCAAGAAGGAACAATGAAGCATTGCCAACACCTGTTAGAAGCAAAATGACACAAACACACGGAAAATCCCAGACGTGTTCATCAGGGCTGTGGAGGACCGCTGGCCACAGGTCAGAGGTCACAGGGGCGGCCCATGGACATCTCGTATCTGCGAAGGTGGTTCACCAGAGACTGCACGTAGGTGAAGACGCATTTGGAGTCCGGTTTGTTACCCATGATCATCATGTCCTCCACTTCTAGCAAAGGCATGCAGTTGGCGTAGGTCCTGAAAGAGACAGACGGGTCAGGACAAGGCTGGACGTGACCCGTTTCCTAAGCTACATGTTACGTCATGATTATTGCGCAACGGTTCCTACACAGGCTTGGAGAAAATCCTGAAAAGTTTGGGATTTTATTATTGTCCAAGTCTGGATATGAACAGGTACATCTAAATAAATTAAGATTATTGTATTTCAGTCATTCTCAGTTCAAAAAGTGAAACTGATCTACAGAATCTTACTGATTTAAACAGGGAACCATATACACACGTATATTAAGCATTTACCTTTTATGTCAATCATTATTCTCATACTGCCTCATTTGCAACTAATATAAAGGAAAAAGAAAAGGCTAAAGAATCCTTTTTTGGTGTAGGAAAATTTAGTACAGATTTTATAAATCTAAGGTGATATATTCTAAAAAGAAAAAAAAACAAAAAACTTATACAAGTGTTACAGATGCTATTGTACTGAAAGAAAAGCAAAGTTCAGGGGCTGAGATGCTCTAACCAAACTGGGTCATTGTTTCGTACCAAAATGTCCAGAATGTTATAAAAACAGCTGGAAACATCTAGAAATTCAACCCCAGAATTTTTTTTAAATGAAAAAAGTATTAAAACCCTGTCTATAAGCATTTCTTATAACCACCTAAACTATTTGTTATTATGTGCAACACTTTAAAAGTTCTCAATAAGTAATATTTAGTAAGGCCTTTCATGATGCACGTTTGCAGAAAGTGACCAGAAGGTGGCGTTTGACTCCACAAACCTTTAGACATGTCACAGCAGAAAGTAAAGAGTATCGGAAACATAAACAATAAATCTCTCTCAAGAGAGAAGAAATGTCAACATGAGGAATGTTTTCCTATTTAAGGATCTTGCTGTGCGATTCAAGTTAAAGTATCTTTAAAAGGCTTTATAAGCGGATAGGATAAACACTTATAATCTTAAACTCGATCAGATGAGGAGCAGGACAACAAAGGGGTTCTCCTCTCTGCTTTGTTTCTCAACTTAGACAGCAATACAGCAACTCCTTTTAAAGCACTGCAGTTGGCCCTGGCTTTCTGCCGGCCGAAGACACAGAGCGCAGAGATGCACACATTCACATGCACCATGTTTGGTGCTTTAGACCACAGAAGCTTTATATAAGTAAGGCAGTCCAAATGTAAAAAGCAGACATTAATGTTTATCTATTTATGGTTTTTGCCCTACACTGGTCATTTTTGCATCCCTTGAAGTTTTCCATATTGGTTACCACCACAAACTACAATTCACTGTGTTGGGATTTACCAGTATACACAGAGAAAATGTAGAATCGTTGTTAAATGGAGGAAAACTGATTAAATGTAATTTGATTTCCCTGAAATTACAGCTGCAAGTCTTTTGATGTTGGCAGTATGATGGTCTTGGTGACCACTCAATCCTGTAGACTGAATAAGTTCAAAACAAAAATCTAGCTGCAAAATAATTGTGTTTTTCTACAGATCATTTTTAAATATAAAAGAAGAATCCCTGTGATTCTGTTTTTGTATCGCCTATAATTATCCCTGCTGAATACAGTTAATCTCACACATGATGCTAACACCACAATGTCTCCTGTGTTTCTATCAAAATATCACCTATAAAAAAAACTTTTCTTTCTATAATGTGTTGATTTAAATTCTATATGGTTGAAATCATCACAGGTGACCTCTTCTGGACTTTGATAACTGCGTCCATTTTGTTAAAGCTGGATTTCATCTAGGGGTATCAGAGTAAAAAGGACTGAAAACCAATGGAGAGTTTTGTAAAGATCTCGCAGTTATACGCTCGTGTTGGTCATCATATGTTGAAGTTTGTCGTCAAGTGGCAAAACGTGAAAAAATTCGAGGGATATGAATAATTTGCAAACCACTAAAAGTCAGAACCGAAGCCAGGACCCCTTCGAAGCTCGTCCCCCGTCTCACCATAGGTTTAGTTTTAGTTGAGGAGCAACTCTAGGAGGAATTTTTGGTTTTAACCAGGCCCTTCGTCACCAGGCCCCTGTAGAACTCCTGCAGGTACGTGTACACACACTTCCAATCCGGCTCGCGCATCTTCACCATGTCGTCCACATCCAGCAGCTGGGGACAGTCCACTAGTTTCCTGCGCCCGCGCCCGAAGGTGAGGGTTGTCAGAGGAGAGGACGAACACAGGGGAAGCGGAGAACAGAGGACAGGAAATGTAGAGGATGAAGGACAGATGCAGAGAGAAAACAGAGGAAGGGAGGAAAAAAAAAAAACAGCAGTGAGCAGCCAAAAAATAAAAGATTCAGTGAAAGAACGAAGGACAAAAAAAAGAACACAAAATAAACATTACATTCAGTGTTGATAAATACATCCATGAGTCAACATGCTTCATGAACTTTGCAACGTCCGACATGTGGCGTACACACACAGGACAAAACACAGTGTCAAATGAGCATCAGCCGATGCCCATTCAGCCTTTAAGTGTGTTGTTTTTTTCTGTGGTTAACTTTTAATGAGGCATGGGCTGAGAACGGCCAACGAGGCACACAGAGTGACGATTTCAAAGCTTAAAAACGTTTTCATCATATCGTTCTAAACAGTTTAGGGGCATTAACAACAATAGAGACAATGTTGGAGTGACCAGCTGCTCCTTGGCAGCAGTAGAAATCATTCTCACTATTTATTTTTTTAATAAACTTCATTTACACCATTCAAAGTAATTTCATACAATTACTTTAAAAGTAAACAAAAAAAACAATACTATATTTCTGATCAAACCACATTTAAAAAAAAAAAGCTTTAATTTAATTAAATATTAATGTATTAAATGATTAAATAAGTTATGTTATAGATTTTGTTTATCGGTTGTTGTAGAAATAGTGGGATAACATTACAGTGCATCTCTGGTCGATGTTATCACTCTGTGAGAATCTCAAAGGCCCATGCTTACATTAGACTTGAATATTACAATAAAACACAGGAAAAAAACAAAGATTTAACAAAATAATAGAATAAAAACATTCAGCGATGGAGTGAAAATAAACACACTTGTGCACAGATGTACATTCAGGGAGTGTGTTGCGTGGATCTTCTGTGACTGGAGATACGAGTGAGGATGCAACACAAAGTGTAAAAGCCACTGAGGCTGATAACAGTACAGAAATCATTCTGCCTGCGACTTGTGAGAGCACACACACACAGAACAGGTGGGTGGGTCAAATAAAAGTCATAATGAGATGCAAACAGATGAGGGGAGAAAAAGTCGAGAGAAATATGAAGGACAAGGCTCAGATGGGAGGTGGAAGATTATTTTCAAACCATAGTTAGAGCCGTTGTTCCCTTGAAGGGACGTTTGGAGGCAGATTTAATGCAGAAACAAGAGGTTTACTCAGCCTCGATAGTTGCTTTATATACCTGGGAGAGATGGTTAACATATTTAGACTGTAGTAGATGGTGGCCTGTGGTTTGAAGAGTTAAGTTCACAGAAAGAGTTGGATGGAAGAATCTGCTCAATGAAAGGAAATATATCTGATGGAGCCCTGATGTTTACGCTGGACTGAGTTCCTGAGCAATAACTCCTTCTACTGACCCCTTATGTTACTTTTACACTTTCACCATCGGAAAAAAACAAATTCAGCATAAACAGCTGCATAAAAGGTTTCTCTATTAGAGATGTGTAGCGGTTATGAAAAAGGTATTCCTAGGGATCAGTTCTTGGGTCACTGTTATAAATTAATTATATATTACGCAATACTTCATGTTGCATAATATTCAATCTAAAGAAATTCAAGAAAAGGTGAGAAAAGTTATCGACATCTATCAGTCTGTGCAAAGTAGTTTGAAAAGCTTTGTTTAGAATTTAAATTAGTTTGACGATCTGCAACATTTAAGTGTGACAAAAAAAAAAAAAAGTTTAAAGAGGCAAATTATTTTTTACTGCGCTGTATAACACTCTAGATCTAAATGGATCTTGTTTTGGTTAGAAATACAACAATGTTCCGATTACTCACTCTGCGGCGCTGAAGGCCACCTCGAAGTTTTGCCTCCGGTTGCTGGGGCTCAGGGAGTCGTAGTCAAAGGCATCAGGGAAGAAATTGTGCACCAGGGCACAAAACGCCATTCCGTTACTCCAGCTGGAGGAAAAGTTCTGGATGTCCACATGCTGAGGGAGAAAACACACTGATTATCAGTGAGAGATAAGACAACTTTCATTAAGAAGAAGAAAAAAAACATAATCTCAGGCCCGGTAAGCTGCTGCTCTGACGGCTCTGCCCCGCTCACCTCATAGGAGCGCGTCTTGGCACGACACCAGTCAAGCAGCATCTGCTTGATTGAGTTTGCGTTTGGTACACCAAAGCTGGTGGCGCGCTGCACCTTGTTTACCTTGGCTACTGCCTGGTTTCCAGGGCTGAAAGAAAAGCCATAGTTGCTTTAGTAAAAACACACGCTCCATCCTCAATCTTTCTCAGTCCCCCTCTCAGTTTCTGCTCACCCTCCGCCCTCCTTCTCCAGCTTCTCTATCATGGCTTTCCGAGCCTGCATGGCGGACGTCTTGGGCATCGTCTGGGCCCTCATCAGCTCCTTGCGCCTCTCCGCCTGCAGTCGATCGATGGCAGACAAACCGCCGCTGCTGCCTCGAGGTGACGTGTCGTCCTCGCGATCAAAAACACTGAGTAGAGATTTGGAAAAGTGTTAGAAAGTGGAAAGGTTGAATTATTTCTAAACCAATGCCTCCAGACCCACCTGCCAACTTTTTTGCCTGTGTTTGAGGACGACGATGAGGTGAAGCTGTATGATTTTGACTGGACTGTTCCCCCTGGAACACAAACAAATTTAATATAAAAAGGGAAAAAAACAAAAAAGGTACACAATACTGTGTAAAACTAGCATCTTACTGTCCGTTTTCTGCACAAAACTGGTCTCTACAACCGTGCTGCGTGTTGATTTGCTCCCATCATCTAAAAGAAAGCGAATCATTTATATTCTTGATATGTTTTTCAATACATTTTAGCTTTTTATGCTCTACAACTTTGGAACAAAAAGAGGCTTGATGGAAGTTTCAAGAAAAATAAAGAAAATCACCAGATTGAGCGAAACGGTTTGTCTTAGTCACTTGGCTGAGGGTTGAACCATCGGCTGACTTCTCCATCTTTCTCATCACCACCTCCCCAGCTCCGGGTCCAGCGCGACCTTTCTGTGCCCTCTCCTCTCTCTGCAGTCGCAGCTCCTGGAGACGAGTGTCACGCTCCTTCTCTCTTTGGTCTGGTGAGTGAGAAGGCGAGGGACAAATTATGTCAGTGGAAAAAAAAAAAGAAAAAAGAGAGGTAGGTGAAAGAGGACAAGAAATCCTAAACAAGCTGACAGCACCTCATCTGACTGCTGAGGAGATGGATGAAAAGAAGGCTTCCTGATCTGAGAGCTAGATTTTTCACAAGTCTTTCCACAGTGCTTTAAAATGTCCGACACACAAACACCCACGGATGGGAGGTTCAGCAGTTGTTAAATTACATGTCCTGCACAAACAGCCCAGAACAAAAAGAGAAAAAGCACGGCACAGGACTGCTCTAAATTTAGCAGCCTCCACGCCACTGATACCTTCCCTGCGACTGTCAGCTTTTACCTAAATTGGTGTCTATGCGAACCGTTAAGTGTTGTTCAGATTTCAGTCATGCTGCTTCCATTTTTTCACATTTAGTCACTTTACAAACAGGTTTCTTATACAGTTTAATGAGATTGATCAATTCAAAGAATCTCCCAAGTGATACCAGGAGGACACTTTTCTTCACAATTACAATCAAATAAGTGCGGCATGCTTATGTTTGCAGCAACGCAATTATTGCTGCACTGCTGCAAGTATTTTGGGATATATTTCCATTAGTCTTCAACATCTAGAAATGGAAACTTTCACCCAATCCTTCCTCACAAAATTGTTCTCTTTGGCAGACTGTCTGCGAACACAGATTTTTAAGTCTTGACAAAGATTCTCGATTTAATTGTTATTTGGCCTCTCAGGAGCGTTTTGGTCTTCATGTTATGATGCTGTTTTTTCTCTAATACCTTCACAGAACAGTTGGATTTATATTAACATTCAGTTACACACAAGTGGACTCTATTTAGTGACCATGCAACTTCTGAAGTCACTGGATTTTACTGAAGGGCATCAGAGTAAAAGGGGTGGAACATAAAAACAATCATTGAACCAGGAATCATTTTCTTTCCACTTCACAATCATGCATTCCTTTGTGTTGGTCAAACACATAAAATCCCAATAAAGCTCTAAAGCTCCATGTCACTGAGTGAAAATGTCATTGACAGACCAGAGAACGCAACAGCAAAACCACAAGCCTGATGCAACTAAAAAAAAAAAAAAAAAAAAAAACCCTAAAAAGTAAAGTGCTCACTGAAAACACAAGTGGAGAGATTCACTTCCATGCATTTTATCAACCACTACATCCGAGTTAAATCTGTAGCAGCTGATAACAAAAAGCAAACCCAGGCAGAACTCATTTATTAATGTACACTGCAGGCCACCTGTCATACCCATTTCCTCCTGGCTACATCCCAGCATGGCCTCTAGGGGCAGAAAAGTCATTTTTAACATGTTAGGAATTGAAAAATGCTACAAGCACATGAACATTTTATTACAATAAAGGCAGACCCTCAATTTTGCTTATTCATAACAGACAAAGAAAATGAACCAGTTGATTTTGCTTAAAGGCATCTCCACATGCAGCTACCTCTCTTTCTCTTGCGAAGATCTCTCATGGCGGCACGAATCATCTTCCTCTCCTCAAAATCTTTGGACTCGTCGAGCTGAGAGAGACAGAAAACCAAGAACAACAAAGAAGTTCATGAAATAAACAAGAAATGGGGCAGATAGATTTCTTAAACATGCAACTTTTAATTAAAAAAAAAAAAAAAAAAAAAAAAAACACTTCCAAAAGAGCTTGAATTTTATTTCAAACTTGAGATGTACCATCTTGTCCAGGAGCTCCTCATCCTCAATGGCAGCAAGCTTTTCGGCCGTCAGTTTTCCGGAGCTCTCTACAGATTTTGTCTGAGTGCTGGAGCCATTGGGGATGGCGGGGACTTGACACGCAACTATCATGGACGGTCTGGCCGAAAACGTCGGCTCCGAGGCAACAACAGGTTCAGTCTCCATCTGCGTAAAACAGAGAGACAGGACGAGTTAATAAATATCCATGAATCAATTCAGGTTGAAGGGTGGGGATCAGTCCAAATTGGGGCAATGAAACTATAGTCTCATATTTTCTTAACACAATCTGGACGAAAACAAATGTTGGTAAAAACACGCATGGTCAAAGTATTTCTCTGCATTGAAGCGTTATGAGACGACTGAAAATACACCATGTAATGAAGGACTGAGCTTTTAAAAAGCCAAACTCATCTTCCAAAATAGGTTTTAAAACACTTCTGGACATTTACTACTGAACTGATACAGGTCCTCTTCCATGAATCACTTGTTTTACAAAAGACTGGCCTTTCACCATCTCCCCTCCATCTCCATGTCCTTCCACAGAGACTCTGACATTAAGCACATGAGCGGGAGGGAAAGCCTGCCAAGTTACTGTTGGCTCGGATCGGAGTGTGACTGAGTGTCTTCATAATAAACAAGATCCTGCCAGCCTGCAGCTTGTGACCGTATCGCCATTGGACAGGACGGTGTACCAGCACGTATTATTTCTAAGCAAATGGAAAAATCTCTTTGTTATGTACACTAGAGGAGAAACAGAGCTCCATAAGAACAAACATCAGATATTTGTTACATAATCTGACAGTGTACCTGTTATATTCTAAGTGACCATAATTTTTAAAAAATACATCTTGAATTTATACATAGCATTAAATATCTGAAGCAGAGTGTAGTTCTAGCTTTAATGCTTTTTAAAATGGTCCAGGCTCAGATATATCTCAGTCCACAGCTGCTCTCAGGGTCCCAGAGGGACCTTGTCTCACCAGGGAGGGACAAAACCCACCGCAGCTACAGAGCTGTGCAAACAAGGGTGGCCTCTTGTTTGTCAGACTTTTCTGGACTCAGAGTTTTGAACCCTTGGGACAAGCTGCGCTGAGAGGCTCTTGACCGATGAAGAATGCTTCGGGACGCGTCCCAGCCAGACATGGGCTCTGAGGCTTACAACCACACAAAACGGCTCAAAGGAACCATGTCCGAACTTCAGTTTCCACCCCAATCAGCACAAAATATACATACATTTATTTTTTCCTACAGCAACTTTTGCTAACCCTCCTCTCTGCCAGCAAAAACCCCCAAGAGAGCTACCATAAAGCGCTCCTGTGCTTTATTTTTTCCTCAGTGTGCTCTCCATCCTCTTCATGGTCTCATACAGAGCCTGGTTCTCCTGGAGGTTTCCTCCTGCTAAAAGGGAGTTAATCTCTTCCACTGTTTCCACACATTAGCGCAGAATGCTGTCTAATAAGACAACCCTTAATCATTGACTTTGCTCTTTACATCAACCAACTTTTTAACCAACAGAGGAAGATATCAGGTGCCACTTTGAGCTGCACTCTGTCTGCCCTGGTTTCTCTCGCATCTGTTTTTATTGGGTGTCCATTGATTGGGTTTATCACAGTTCCACACAAGACAATTCTAAAGACAAAGTTTGAGTACACAGAGAGAACCGACGTATGTTTTGGGAGAACATGCGGAAAAAGGTCCTTTGCCTGGAGCCTCTTGCAACAACGCTAACAACTGAACCACTGTCTTTTCACCAAGTGGCCTTTTATAATTAACTAAATGTCCCTTAATACAGTTAGTAATAAATTGGACTGCATGCACTTTGGACTGGCCCTATATGCATGAAATAAGCTGGGAAAAAAATTTAATCTGATTGAATTTCATATAACTAAATATGAACTGAAGCCATTTGTCCTGTAAAGAGCATTAAGATGACATGTGCTGCAATCTGGTGGTATTTTAAGAAGTTTTACTGAATTTATGTGTCCATTATCACATCAGAGAGAAACGGTGAGATCACTTTCACAGCAGGAGCCGATAAGCAGACTGAGCTGTCAAGAGGGATCTTGGAAATGTTTCGAATGTTAAATGTCAAGAGTAAAAAGAATTGAGCAGATTCTCAATATTTTAAAAAAAATGAAACAATGTCTCTGTGTATATCTACAAAAGAAGCTTTGAGATAAAGAGCCAGATCGTTATTGGAGGCAGATAAGAAACAGGGAGTTAATTAGCGACAGACAAATAAACCCAGTTTATTGGTTTATTGAAAGACTGATAAACAAGTGGTGTTGGCTTTGCTGTAATTTCTTTGCACCTTTTTGTGCACATTATGACATTGCAACAACTATGAAGATGAAAAATAAAGCAACCATCGCAACTAAAATTACAGAAAAGTGTCGATGACCAGAATTGGATGGTTTTCATCTCAATCTGATCCTTTCAGCATTGCCAACCAGTTCACTGTGATTACCACAGTCTTCAATAAGGGTGCTGAATTCATCAACTTTTCTCAGTTTCAATAATGTTTTTAAAATCAAGCGAGAGAGGAAACACTGAGATTTAGGAAGCTCTGATAGGCTAAACATGTTTTCAGGTTTTTCGGGCAATAAGAGAAAGAAAAAAAGCACAAAATCCAGCAGGTAACGGGAAGGCTAAATACATTTTTAAAAAACCCAGCAAAGTTGTCATTTTATTGTTTTAAACAGATCCAGCAATAACCCTAAAATTAAAATCCCACCTCCAGTAGGTTGTGTTAGTTTCACAATATTAATAAGCAGCTCCATTTCTTTTTATGTGAAAGAGAAATCAGAATAGAAAACAAAGACAGCTTCAGATTGGTGTTCTTCAAACTAAAATATATTTTTGCTTCCCACCAAACAGAAACCTTTGTCCACACAGACACAAACTCTAGGGAACTGTCTGCCCAAACTGACTGACAGCTGAGATGATCCATGGTTTTCATTGAAGTGAGGACATGATGAGGGATTAAGTGACCAGAGGGGGAGTGTAGGTCAACAAGAACATGGACAGAACAAAAGGCAGCAACACTTTGAGACCAACGAGTCGAGGAAACCTGATCCACAGCTAGATTGTGGATCAACTGGAACAAAAGCATTGTTCACATGACTTATTTAAATTAAAAGGTGTCATGACCAGAAGGATTTACAAAGAGCAGTACCGTGTTGCTGTCAGGAGACATCGTTGCCATCACAGATGGTGCAGAGAGTGAACGGCGAGTCACAGAAGTTGATGAGGGCTCTGACGAGTCCAGTGAAACTAAATCCTGGGCAACCGTTTGATCTGGCAGCACCAAGATTTTGGATGCTTCCTGGAGCACTCCAGATGGAGAATCTCCGGACACGCAGGTCGAATCATTGCATGAAAATTCAACTGTGCTCTCGATGAGTGTGCACGGATGGCCATCGTCCTTGGATGAAGTTTTGGGTTCGTGTGGAACAGAGCAGAGTTCCTGCAGGATTCGGTCAGGCAGTCCTGTTACTTGACAGAGGGCCTCCACATGCCTCACCATCCGTTCCTGCTCAGCTCTAAGCTGGAGGTTCTCCTCCTGCAGTCTGGAAATGGCTTCCAGTAAACCAGTCACCTGGACTGCTGCCTCCTCCAACTGGGCATCCACTTTCTTCCCAAAAGCCTGCAGGTCACTGTGGATCTCCTTCACAGCACATCCCAGCATTAACTCAAGCTTCTTCTCACTAAACTCCACCTCCTCTTTGTTGTCCTCCTCGGTGTCCTCTAGGGCAAGCAGATCACCGATCACCTCCTCCAGGCCAGACTCGGCACAAGCACTTTCTGGAGAGCCCAAAGACTCTGCAGGCTGCGAAGCTGGAGGGAAGTCCAGGTTCACCCCAGGCATAGTGACGGAAAATGCGTTCTCTCACAAATCTCCTCAAAACTGCAGCTCACAAATCTCCTCAAAACTGCAGCTTTCTTGGCGAATTACCAGAGAAAGAAGAGGTTATAGCCTCTCACAGAGCAGCAGAAGCGGTCCTCTCAAACTACGCCTGTTCTTTATACCCTCAACCAGCAGACCCTCTTCACAGGCAGCCAAATAGAAGCCAATGAGCACGCAGCGACTCTTGTTTCCCAGGCAGCACCCACCCACTTATTTCTTAGGTGCAACGGACAGTATATTTATCTTCTGCCCTGTGGTTATTCCACTAAGCCGGTCACTCTTTGATGGCAGGGTGGGGGAGAAAGGGGGAAACAATTTGAAACACTCACCCCTCCCACATCAGCCTTCCTTTTATTTTGGGCACGTCCTTCACACTTCGACTGGAAGGCAAACAGTGGTTTAGACATTGCCCCAGGCCATGGCTCTATTTCACTCCTCCTAAAACTGCTTTCTAATAAAATCAGACTGATCAGCTCTTTTGTGCAAGAGCGACTGAAAGCAGAGCCCCACAATTAATACCAGAGCATGAAGGGCTGATCTCTTCCACAGTTTTGGTTTAGACCCCTTAGTAATTAAGAAAGACTCCAGCTGCTGCTCACATGGAAACTTTAAGTGCTGTTAAATTCAGAGTGCTGACAGACTTGTGTGTGTGTGTGTGTGTCATCTTGTTTGATATTCAAGCTTTCCTATTAAATGTAGACTGTGGATATACTGCCACGTTGAACTCCTTGTATTGGAGGCAAAGAATGCAGAAAGTGAAACTCTTGATTCCTAATTACAGGCACTTCCTAAACATCAATGCAAAAAAATTATTTTATCAAGTACTTATTCTTTTTCTGAGTAATCTCACCCGTTTTTCTGCATTTTATCAGGTTAGGATATGAGTAATAATCTGCATAGTGTTTTGTGTACACCTATAAACCTTCCTGATAATTATTTGCAGATCCTCTGTTTGCTGCAGGATATTTCTCTACCAGCTGCACATCTAAATTTCAGTTCATTCTTCTTTGTGTGCAAGAGCTCAAGCTCAGTCAGACTGGATGGAGAAGATGTGTGAACTTTAGTTTTCAAGTCTTGCAATGGATTCTCAGCTGGATTCAAGTCTGGACTTTGACTATACATCCTAACTCAGAAATGCGCTTTATTCTGAACAATTTGGCTGTATGATTTGGATTAAAACTATACGACCATCACCATGTTTTGCAGTGCGAGTAGCATCAAGAACTGTTCTACATATCACCTACATGTCTTCTGGCAAATCTGACTTCTTCTTATTTTCGTCTTCTGCTACTCTTCCACCCGGGCCAGATTCTTGGTGAGCATAACAAAGTTTTCCATCTGAGCTGAGGATCTCTGAACTCCTCTAGAGTTACTGTGGGCCTTAAAGTTGCTTTCTCTCTTAACCTTGTAACTAAACTATTACTGAAACTCAGAAGGGAAGTCAAAGTCAAAGGGCAGCAGTTGTCTCTGACCTTTGGACGTTAGCAAAACACTTCACTGGAAGTATTTAGCTCCAAGGGAAATGAATAGAGAAATGCTGAGCAGCAGTAATGAAAAACAGCTTTTACCCACTGAGGCCATTTCATCTAGTACTGACGGTTGTTTATCTGCAACAAGATAACTCGAAATATCAAAACCAGAAGGAGGAACATACAAACCTTAAAACTGGATTTCTGATTAACGTGAAACTGGCAGTAATTTGATAAACTCATTATGTCTAAATATAAAGAAGAAAAACTGGTTGAACTCAATATGCTGTAAAACAATGCAGCGATTGTAGACAAAAAGAGCAGCTAGACATTACATTTTCTCTGTGACACATGTGAGTCTGTGGTATAATTTATAACCTTGTGTCGCAGATCACCAGCACGTAAACAATTGGGTCCTTGTCCTCTGGTGGCAAAGTGAGACAATCAGCCACCAGGCTGCTGTTCGGGGTGTCTGCGTCCCAGATAACGCTGCAGGTCTAAACCGGACTCAGCAAAGCTGGAGTGGACCTTCACCATGCTGAAAATTTATAACATCTCTCTATAAGAGTCTGATTTACACTTTGTTCCTCTGAAAAACCAGTGCAATCAGCATCAACAAGTTTTATTGGGATTAAAGCGATTGGAGCAAGTAAATATCAGAGGAGGGGAGCTGTGAGGTTAGCCCACCAAGGAGAAGTCCAGACCACCCAAACGGATCAGGGCTTCCAACAGGAACCATGATGGTCAATAAACACCAGCAAACAGGAAGAGCTTGCTCAACTCACATTACCCCACAGTCTTCATATCACTTCCCTTTCTAACTGTAATGGCCATTTTTCCCATCAGACTCCCACATTTCTAACAGCCATGAACTTTGACAAGGCAAGATCTGAAACAGCAGAGCTCTGAAAGCATCTACCTCTGGCTAGTTCCACTCCACCCCATGTTGATGTTAACCATCAGTGTTGGCTGCTGTTTTTACAATCCCATTAGCCAAGTGAGCCTAAGTCTTTGTCTGGTAAAACTTGAGCAAATCCAGGCACATGGAGCCGATACATCGGCTTATCCAACCGATGACAGGAGAGAAAGACTTACTGTGGCTCATCGCTGGAGGATTTTATGTTAGGCTGCTTATTTGACGACACAACGTTACTTGAAGCAGCTTACTGTACTGTTCCCTTTCTAACTGGGAATTTTTCTGTTACAATCTTTTTCTAATTTACTTAAAATAAAATGCACATTTATGGCAATCCCTGCATGATGAGTGGGTCTGGCTGAAGAACAAAGTTGCTTTCTTCCTGCAGCTGTTCACTTTCAGGTGATAAAGCAAGAAATCAGAAGTCTGTGTGCTGTAAACTTCTCCAAATGTTTATTCCTGACCTGCCAGGTGTGCTCACTGTTCTTCAATAAACCACTCAGGCCTTCACAGAACAACTGTATTTACATTAAACAAAGTAAATATTACTTTTTTTTTCCTCAGCAAGTTTTTTTCTAATGATATTTGACAACTACAACAACCCAAGTAATCACAGAAATCAAAACAAATAAACTCTTAAATTAAGTTAGATGTAGAAATGGAATAAGCATTAAACACATAAATAAAGAAAGCAGCAAAAATACATAAAAATCAACTATATCTAAAATTAGTATTCAGGAAGCAATCCTGTCTGTCAGAGCCAACTGATATCAGCTGGTGTACTGTCTCAAGAAGCTATTGCACAAGAATTGCATCATGGTGGGTAAAAGCAAAGAGCTCTAAAGACCTCCATAATGCTATTGTTGGAAAACATACTGATGAAACCGAAACAAATTTCTGATTGGGTCAAAATACTAATAATCATGATTATTGACCAAGAGCAGCTCAGAAAGTTTCAGAAAAATACTGAACTCCATCACTTTGCCCCATATGTTGGCTTACTGCTCAAGACTTCATTGCTGAAGAAAAATCATAATTTTTTTATGCAGCACTTTTAGACGACAGGGCGATGAAGTGCTGGATGGAATGAGGATGAATTTTTCAGCTGGACAATGATCTCAAACCCACATCAAAGGAAACAAAAGGTGGTACAACGTCCTAGTCAAACACCAATTATGAATCCAATTAAATATTTACGAAAAGGACTAAAGATAAGAGTTGATTTATTATGTGTTTGAATGCATTTGGTTCATTTCTCCTTTCAGGAGATTTGTTAAAGTTATTTTTACAAAAAATAAAGGTTTTCAGCCAAGTGAATGTTCAACATTTATTGCCTCTCATTCCATCTTATTGCACATAATCTCATCTACAAAGATTTTTTTGTGTGGATAAGTTTAGTTGTTTAAGATGTCTGGTAGGAATATCCTATAAAAAGCAACAGGATTTATTGTACCATTGAGTGTTAGAAGATTTTTGCGAATATCGGATATTTAACATTTTGTGCTACATTGTCTAGGAATAGTGGGGGTCTGGTTCCCAACCAGTGTTGGTGTCTCATCAAGAGTCTAACTCAGGAAAACCGTTTTAACCTGACACCTTCGACCCTCGCTGCAGCCAAGCAGAGCCTTTCCTTCACAGGCCTGCAAGGCGGAGCCCTAATTAACCAGCTTTTTGATCACATAAGCATATTATGGCCGTGCTCCAAATGCAGTCGTTAAATTAAAAATGTAAACAGGACATAACTCCGCTCAATCCCTCACTCTCAATTCACAAAGAAGCTTCCTTTCAGGGAGTGAGAGGTTTTAAAGAATGATGCCAATGGGAATGTTAAGCATCGGCCTTAACCTCCCAGGTCACAGTGAGATAGGAGGGGATTTGCTTGCGCTTTCTGCTAATTCTCACAGCAGACGTCTTCTAGCTAATTGGAACATGCGCAAGAGATGCTTCTCTGAGAAACAAAGCAAGTGATGAACTCGGGTCAACTTGTGCTTTGAGGCTGCTGCAGCGTAAACGCCACGGATGGATACAGACAGGTGTGATTTAGGGGAAATGGTTGCCAGATAAAACCCTGTAGAGGGAAAAGCAAGAACACCTCCCTTCTCCCCTCCGTCTTCTTCACATACCATACAAGGACAGACATGACTGGTGGCCCTTCTCTATGTTTGATAAACACTGTTCTCGTCTGCTCGACCTCCTTTCTCTTCACTCTGTTCTGCTGGAGGACCTTCCCGGACCTTTAGAGGTGATTTCTAAGCGCGAGTTGTGGTTGAAACGCCAGAGGACGCACACAGAGTTCAAATTTAGAACATCACCTGGGAACGTTTGTTTCCGAGTATTTTTGGCAACACTTCCTAAAAATATCCTACCTTGATGGAGGAACCGCTGGAGAAGGCAGACGAGGAGATCTTGAATGGCGCTGCTCTTAGGCCAAGGGTCAGCTCTGAAAGGCATGCACAAAACAGGAACTTAAACATATATATAACTTTGGAGTTGTTTAAAGACTGGAGATCTGTGCAAGATTTTCCACTCTGCTGGTGTGACTCAGTCAGCTGTTGAAGCTTTCAGAGTAAACATTCATCCAATTTAAAAAAAAAAAAAGGGAGAAAACACAGATTTTTTAGCCTGAACAGTTTTCCTCATTAGGCTCCCGGAGCACGCATTTGAGTTTCCTTGGGATTCATTGCTTCTCTCATCCAAACACACATGGAAGAGCTTGATCACAAACCACAGGAGTGATGCACCTCAGCATGACGCACGGCACATTTACAAGCTTTTACAGTGTCTTTGAGGTAAACCTGAAACGCAGTTGCAAACTGCCTTCACTCAAACCGGGACAGGCGGATTCCAAAAAAGGAGCTTTAAAACTATTAAAGTAAATTGGGCTGAAAAACAGCTCATAAGGAAGCCCCCGCAGGGCCCAGAGTGCATCATCTGGGGGGGGAGGGAGACGAGGAGAACGAAGAGACAAAGAGCTTTCGGGTTGCGCAGGTTCTGCTTTCATTTTAAACAAACTGTTTAGGTTGAGGATTACGGCTGCTGACAATCTGAGAAACGTCAGATGCTTTAAATGGGCTCAGAGAAAACAGGTAAACTGTCTTTAAGTCACTTTTTTTAAGTAAGAGATCTTGATTGATAAAATGTAATAAAACATATTTGAAGCTAAATTTGTTTTTTGTTGGTTTTTACACCTTTTAACCAAAGTAGATCAATTTCACAAACATACACAGACAAGTTGGGCTCAATTCAAGATACATTCCTAAACATAGTTATTTCCATTTCAACACTAATGTTATTATAAAATTGTGTGCCAGTTTTTTCTCTCTTGCCATGTTACTATTTTTATAAAATAAAATAAAATAAAAAAAGGGCTGAACAAAATCACAAAAATTCACATTTGTGATTTTATATTTGAATATTCTGATGACAGATATGCAACAGCCCTATATTTTCTTTAATCTTCTCCCTCGTATCTCCACCACCTCTGTCAGCTTATGGAGTCTCCAAAGTCTTCATTAATTTATGTACCTCCATACATCCAACTAGTCAAATACTAAACCACCGTGTCTAGAAAACTTTCTGTGGCAGACAACTTCGCAAAACAACTAAACCTGCAACAAGAGAAAATAAGGCAGGAAAATATCCAGCATCCTCTTAAATGTCCCTGCTTATAATCAATCATTTAAAATTGTAATAATATTTGAAATATTAAAATAAGTCAGCTGGGAAATCTGAAGTTTTTAGGTGAAAAAATGGGACAGAAAAAGTAGGTGCTTAAAATTACAATTACTTTCCCCTTTTAGCATTACACATCGCAACTGTTATCTTTAGACTTTTACTCTAACAATTTACATTAGATTTGAGCATTGAGGTCAAATACATAATCAATATTCAGGGCATGAACACATGAAACTTGAAATTTTCTATCCAGTCAAATGAAGCATTCATGCAGTTCTTTATGATTGCAAAGTAACGGACTCAGAGTGATGACAACTGTGAGATACTATGCAACTTTCACCTCTTGCTAGGCAAATTCACAAAGAAAGAAGATTCAACAGGAACATTTTTCTCATTATAGTTACAATTCAGAAGAATTACAGACAGCCTGTCTAGTTTTAGATAAATATGTACTGAACAACACAAAGTAGCGCTCTGTGTGGGAAGACAAGATTGTTCATTCTCCCTGCAACAATAAAAGCATTGAGTTTCAGCTCAGACGGCTTATTGTTTCTGCATTTGTTTGAAATCTGCTCTCTACTGTTGACCAGTGACCTCACCACCCCCCATCAGGGCTGAGAAACGTGCCCACTCTGTAACAAATGCCCCTCAGTCTCTGCTTATTATTCAGCCCTTGCATCTCTCTGGGCCACCTCGCATGTTTTGTTTAGTCTTCCAAAAATCCCACTTTGAGTCAACTGACCAGGATTCCAGCTACTCTACTAGAAACTGAAAGTCTGTTTCCACACAGCTGTTACCTGGCCTCTGCCCCAGAGTGGTGATGCGCGGCGTCATGCTGGTGATGGGCATCATGTTGCCTCTCTGCGTTGACGAGGATGATGATGAAGAGGATGTGGTGCTGCGGCCATCCTTGATCTCAATCGTGAGGAAAGTCTTCATGTCGGGGTCTTCCTCTCCCTCAGGGACCTGCGTCTCAGCTGCTCTCCCTGGGGTCCGCTCTTCCTCTGGCTCAGCCGAGGTAGGCATATCTTTTTCAAGCCTCATCCCGCCCAGGGAGCCCTGCGATTGGCCGGTTGAAGACAGAGGTCTGTCGGCCACTCCTTTGAGGGGCTGAGGTGCAGCTGGGCTCTGGGATGCAGCGGTGTTGGACACTGAGCCTACACGTGGCCTGGCTGGCGCGTCTCCAGACGTGCTGGGGGATGCTGATGTTTGTGCAAACAGCTCTGCAGCTCTGCAGAGATTCGCCAGGCCAGAGATGGTCTCGTTTCTCAGAGGGGTCTTCTTCAGCGTGGGAGGATTTTGGCTGGCTTCTGTGAACTTGCGCATTCTGTCTCGAACAGAGTTGGTGCGGCCGAGCTGCTCCAATGTAAAGTCTTTCTTTTCAGGTGCTGCAAAAAGCAGAAACTGATCTTAGAGAGTAACAATGGACTAAATTAGTCCTAATGATTCCTTGCACCTTTTACAATAACTGTATTGTAGTTAAAATCATTTTAATTTCATTTTGTATTTTTTTTCTTTTTAGCAAAACAAATAACTCTGTCCAGGGACAACAAATGAAAAATAGCCTTTTTTGGGGGCATTTTCTAACAGTTCAAATTTTTCATCTTTATAGGCACTTTCACTACACCCAGGTTCAAAGTTTGGACAGTTAATTTATTTTGATCACTATCATAAAGCCTAAAAACCCCAACAGATCCCATCATTCCTTTGCTTCTTTTTAGGTTGTTTTTCCAACTCCTTTGACTTTATTTTGTTGCAAAATAAAGCGCGTCTCCAGACGCTTAATATATCGTCTTAAATAGACAAAAAGGGAACAACCACTGTTTAGGTCAGACTTTTACAAGTGTAAAATTTCCTAAAATAACTCCAGACTTTCAGGTCACGCTTATCGTGATCTGCTTTAATTTTCTGAATCACGTTTGTTATGCGTGTGCTTCAAACAGGAAGAACCCAAACTGCACATAAAAACCCAATCAGCTACGGGTCGACTACTCATGAAACCGGCAGAGTTGCATGACAAGTTTTTATGTCCCTTTGAGTGAAAAACTCTAAAATAAAAATACTGATGGCTGAAAATGCCAGGCTTCATCTCCGGCTTTGTTTTAAAACGAAAGAAATCCACAAGAACTCTTCTGGATTTGGACTATTTTCATCTGGACTGGATAGGACTGATGGTCTGGTTGGTCAGACAAGTAAAAATTTGCATATATTTTCTTATATATACACAATCAACACTCAAGGTTGTGCTGAGAACAACACTTTTCAGTGTGGATGCTGTTACTGAGTGAAGATCACCTAATTCTGGATACTTTAAGGATCAATGAGGAGTTTCAGATGGAGAGAGGAAGTACAGATCAGTTTTCTATAAAACTATGCATTTTTAAGGTTTTGGCATTAGTGGCTTTTATCCGTTAGAAGCTGGACAGGAAGTGGGGTTAGAGAGGGAAGAGGTGCTGGACAGCAGCGCTGTGGACTGTAGCCTCACCATACGCTGCCCGCTGCTCTACTAATGAACCACATGATGCACCAACAAAAAATATTTTAAAAAGAAATTTCAAGACTTATCTACAGTTAACTGAGGCTCAGAGAGAAAAAAGAGAACAAAACTTTACGCCAGTAACAGGAAGGCAGCAACGTTTCTCTGTTTTATTCTTTTAAGCTTTCAGGCCATTATTTATTTTAAGCTAGCACAAACTGAAAAGGCATTTTACCAACAGGCTGGAGAGGAAACATCGAGACCATACGAGGGTTTAATCAATAAACTGCAATAATCTACAAGTACTGAATTTTCTCTTGTAAGATTTGCAGCACATTTGCCTTTTTAACATTTAGAACAGAAATATTTTTCTACCATCATTGCAGTTTTTAATTTTGATTTCTTATGATGATCTCAAAACCCTTCACTTTCAGATTTGGGAACCCTGATGGCAACGACCACACCTGATGGCATAAAAGAAACTGATTTATCTAACATGATGCGTTTCCAGAGAAAATCTGATCCTGCTGGATGTTGAGTGTTGAGCTGAACTGGAGTCTTACCGGTTTCCTTGGTCTTTCCATGACTAAATGTCAGATTTTCATTAGCTGTTATCTAAAAAGGAAGAAAGACAAACAAAGACATGACAATCAGACAGAGGAAGCACCAGAGATTAAAGGTCAACATGCTCTGTGGTAACCACAGAGCACCAACATCAAGCTGCACGAGGAACTGGAATCTGCATTTTGGGGCATACACACACACACAAACAGATGATGCTAAATTCAGCACCAGCTGCTTTGGTTTCATTGTGTAACATTCATACTTGGTGTCGATATGGGCCTCTGTTCTTTTCCTGGCACGGCAGCCACAGCTGGAGCCTGCGGTGTTTACATTACTCTCAGGAGACTGGCTCCACATCGGCCCATTTTAGAGCGAACAATAAAAGAAATCCGGGGCCAGCTTCGGGTGAATGTGTTTAGAGAAATGACACGATGCCTCCAACACGATGGGAAATGTTCCTCAACAGCAACCAGTCGGCACAGAAACAGAAACTCAGACTGTTTTTGTTTTCCAAGAGCTCCAGGACGAAGAACGAGAGGAAAATATTCCTCCCTGACAGCAGGTGAGGCAGACATGTCGCTGAGCTGAAGCAGAGACAGTCAGGTGCACCGTTTGTTTATGTAACCAAGGAACAAAAACCAAACAGCATCCACCAGAAGCTCGGCTTGTTGGGTTTTTGGACGTCGACAGGATGCTGAAGAATGGAGCCTGGGAGTTCATCAGGTGTGATTAAATGGAGTCTTTGGAAGGTCAACAATCCTGGAGGTTAATGTGCAGCTAAGCACCGCCTTCTGGTGCTACGACTGTAATAAATGCTAGTTATTTATCTAATTATTTACCTAATTATTGATTGTTTATTACAAGAATAAATGAACTTTTAGATTATATTGTGAATTTTGTAGATGCAGCTGTGGAGCATGCATGCTACTGGGAAGATAATGGTATGCAATAGTAAATGTTTAAGCCTAAGATTTGTGAAGATGTACTAAGGCATCAAGAAAGTTCATATGAGAGCATAAAGCGCCTGACTTCCTGTCTGTAAAGCATTTTCTTTCAGTTCTGGGTGATTTTATTTCATTTTTTTGTCATCTTGCACAATGGATTCCCTCGACTAATGATTTGATTAAACAAATAAAGAAAAATGATTCCTCTAGTGCAGGATTTTAAGATTCCCTTCCTTCTGCTTAGGCCACAACTTGGTCTCTTCTTTAGTTTTAAGTCAGCTTGTTTGCTTAGCAGCAGTACTCTGACACCTAGTGGTTTTCTGGGGGCCCACATTGGATATTTTACCTTTAATATGCCTGAATAACTGAGATATTTAAGAAAAACATTAATAAGTTGATTTATACACTAACCTTTTGAATCTTGAAGCTCAACTTTCCCTGAGAGTGCCCATTAAGAAGCCCGTTTGCAGGATCTCTTCGAGATAAAACGGCCCCATCCGGTTGGTCCTGGTCATGACTGCGGTCCTGGTTGCTCTGAGTCTGGATTTTGGCTGGACTTGTTTCAGATTCTGAGTCAGTGCTGCTAACAGAACCACTCATTGGACTCTCTACATCCTCCGTTGCAGCTTTGACCTCAGAGGACAAACTCATGCTGAGGTTGGAGGTCACAGAGTCCATCCGTTTTCTAGATAACGCACCCATGCCGTCTTTGTTCCCGGACCCCAGACGGGGTCTGACACATGAATCTGAGACATCCGATCCCAGCCTCTGTCTGGCAGACGACAGGGAGCTGATGCTGCGCTCCGAGGCGGCGGAGTCGAGGCGATCGCGCTGATATGAACTCTGGCTCCTGTCTGAGGCTCCAGAGTCCAGCCGGGACCGCTGGTTCGAGCCCAGACTCCTCTCCGAGGCAACAGAATCCTGATTGGACATGGAGTGCACAGAAGTCCCGCTACGGTCCGAAGCCGTGGAGTTCGACCTGGTCCGGTCAGACAGTAACGAGTCAGACTCTGGGGTCATGGCTTCTCGCTGAGGCTGAATCAGCATAGACCCAGAAGTGTCATCTTTTACCAAATGATCAAGAACCAAAACCATGCCTGAGTCTGAGTCTTTGCCTGAAATGGATAAGACAAAAAGATTAAAATTAGACAAATCTGCAAATTTTCCCTTACAGGTCAAAGGCTGGAAAATACCAAGTCATCGCACATTTTTAAAAGTTTTATTATTGCATCATATATCAACATGTTTTTGTATGTAGTGCTTAGAAAACTGAAGTTTTATGGCAATACACATTTTGCTTTAATGAGTGCGTTTTCCCCCAACAATTCACCCTTTACAATTACAGAGAGTGTTTTGGCTTCTGCAGCTCAGTGTCTGCCCTTATTGTGTTACCTGGTCTGTGCTCAGATGTCGAGCACCGTTTATATACACACAACATGTGCTATGTTTTATATTATAAAACATCATCATCAAGTCGAGCACAAAGTAGCTCAAACACTAGTTAATAATTTCAGTGCTCAAAACAACGCATTGGTTTTATGACAAAGGAAAAGAACCTTTTCTGCAAATTTTGTCAAGAAACAATTCAAACCAGATGACTGATTATCAAATGGTAATACATACAAAAGGAAATGAACATGCTAATTATGGTCTAGCATTAAAATGCAGCCAGCATGATGTCCACATTAGTAGAGCTGTGATGTTGACTTTACTGTAGGTGAGTTACTTTTGAACTAAAGCTCCTGTTCAGAGAGACATCAGTTTAGTAAATGAAGGAGACACATGGAGTCTTAAGGGGATGTAGGGTTTTCCTGTCCCTCAGTTCCTGACTGACGTCTGGGGAGAAAAACAAAACATCTTGCGACCATAGTCTGAGAGAAACAAGAAACTGGAGAAAAAGTGGAAGCAAAAATGAGAGTAGAGATAAGCGTTTCCCTTCTCTGTCTTCTTCTCTGATCAGGAAACCACACTCCAAACAACAGAGGTGCCCACATCCTCCCCTTGTGATGGTTTCTACCTTCAAAACTCTGTGGTATGCTACATCCTGGGATACTTGCAGGCATTCATCTGCCATAGATGAAGAAACCATGCTCCTCTCACGTGTAAAAATCACTTCTGAATGACCTTCATTTGGCCCAGCTTTGCAACAAACTGGGGTTCTCTGCCTGTGCATCCCTTTAATTCAGAAAAGCTGAATCAAAGAAGGACTCTTGCAGGAGGCAGCAGCTCTCTTTCTGATCTTTCTGTCCAAACTTCAGGTCTGACTGGAGCTTTTTTTTCTGTCTGTATGGAACGTAAAGTTTTCCAGCATAGCCCTTAACCTGCCTTTTGCTGCACATTGCTGGTCAGCTGACTGAAAAATAAAACTACAACACTTCCCCCTGACATTTTTCCAGTCACATGAAGGATTACCCATCAGACATCCCAGGTACTCCTACTACATTTTTGCCTATGTTTTAAAAATAATCAAATAAGTACCATAGATTAATTTGACTGTGATGACTGATTTAAAAAAATACAGCAATTAGATTCTGATTTTTAATAGATTTTTTTATGAAGCCAAGTTACACAAAAGGAATTGTTTAACTAATTGAAATAATCTGAGTGTTATTTATTAATTTCACTGTAATCCCAAAAACCAAAGTTGCCATGAAGGATATATTTCTCATCTTCTAACAAACAAGAAATATGACAGGATCTGAATAGGAAATGTGATTATTGTACACAATTAGTACAACATTTGCAGCCATAACGAGAAGATAATGATGTTCTCGTCTAAAACCCAATTATGACTAACGTGAGAGCCGGAGCACGTTGCCTCTTCAACAAACTCTCACGTTATTGTTCAGGAGTTAAACTTTGGGAAGCTGTCATTTCAGTTCTTGTACATTTTCTTGGAAAACCCCATGGCTGCATAATGAAAGGCTTTTTATGTATGAAAATAGCAACAAAGGCTACAGTTTTTTGGGGGGGGCTTTTTGCCAGCAAACAAAAATACAGCAGAAACAAAGAACAACCAGGAGTTATTTCTGGTACTTTTAGGGTGAACATCTGACCCGAGAATCCATGTAATGGAGAGGTCAACACGAGTGCTTTGTGTTTTTATTCTTCGCTCAACAGCTCAGGACAACCGCTAATAATATTCAAACTCAACTTGATAAACCATTTCATTTATGAAACAAGATTCTCGTCAAGTCTTCAACGCTTTCCAGAAATGTTGAGGCAAAGAAATTTTCACATTTATTGAGGGGATGCAATCACATTTTTAAGCAGTTATTTTAAAACTTTAGCGGTCAGATGTTATACAAAAAGAGGATTTCTTACAGTTCAGCACCAGTTATTGGGCAGCTAATCATGGTAATTTTACATCACAGGTCCTGGCTCAGCTCCACTCCAGATGCCTGCTGCTCATCTGTTGTCTGTCATTTTGTCAGCTGCAAATTGTGCATCCAACTAAAAATAAACTGTTTTGATGATTTGTAAAAGCTGGGTTCTGAAAATCTGTGTTCCTTGTCACAGTGAGGACAGGCCGTGTTGGCCGTTGCGTGTATCTGGTCTGTGAACCTCAAACTATCAACAAATCCTATCAAAAAAAGAATAAAGAATTACTCATTTGAGCAAATCATCTATAAAAACAAGGTTACCTTTCAATAAATCAACAGAACGGTTTGACTGAAAAAGATGAGACCATGGCCTGTTATGAATTTGGCATCACTTGATGTTCCACAGTGATTTATTTAAAGCAGAACAAAAGCTTCTAAAAATGTGTGTGCATTGTGGCCCAACCTCTTTTCCCTCGCTGCGTTTCTGTGTGAAACTGTAATAAGTGTGTTTCAGTTTCTTTTGGGATCTTAAAATGCAAGGTCAAGTCCACTGAGCGTCTGAAAACATTTAATTTCCTAAATCATAGACTTACACAGAGCAGTTTCTGCTGCAGTCCAGTGCAGCTGGACATTTGCTGCTTTAAGGCAAGAGTGTAAATAAACGCTTTTTTTCTTTTAGGTCAGGAAGAAAGTTGTGTATTTCAAACAGAAAAAGATTGTCTTTTTGCCACTTTCACTCCAACAGTTCAACAGCTTCAGTCCCACCCTGACCACAGTCCACTGATTTTGTTGACATGTCCCTTTAAAGTATACCTTCTCCCTTTGCTTTTCTATGGTGGTCACCTCCGGCTGATCCTCGTTTCACCCTGACTTAAATTGTACGGTACGGATAAATCGAGAACACTCGGGAGTTTTTCTGCCACGTCGGGACAGCCCACGTTTTGTTGTGGTATTGGATTTATTTAGCAGAGGTGTGGCTGTTGGGTTTTCTCCGTGTTCCTCCCCATAACTCCACACCACCAAGCCCTGGTCACTGTGAAGGACAAAGCCCCGCCCAGGCCAGACCACACAGAAAGACATTTATTACGACCTTCGTCCTGAGCAGAGGCTTAGATAAACAGAAATGCATGTAGAAGATGAAATGCATCTCCTCTGACCAATAAAGAGAAACGTCTAAACATGTTAAACTATTTTATTGCTTGTAAACAACAGATCATTGTTGCTTTACATTAATGTCTATGTAGATTCAACGATTCGGGTGAATGAAATGCATTCATTCCTCTCTGAAAGTACGCATTCATCTCACTTCATGTCAGTGGACGGGAGGACTAACAGCTTAATGAATTTACTACAAGCCCACGCGTCAAAAATCAGGCTGTGACGAACTCTAAACACTTAATAAAGTCAGATGAATAAGCTTAATGTGCCTAAACCAATACGACCTCCTGACCTGCAGAAGCACAGCTCCTTCAGCAAAGAGGAAAAAGCTTCTGCAGGTTCGCGGAACAAAGGTGGTCAGTGTGGATTTAATGTTTCAACGGATTCTTACCTACAGGTGACCTTCAGGTGGATGTTTACAGTTTATACACTTCGCTTCTTGTATTTCTCCAATGCCCAGAGTGTGATATGTAAATAGGATGGAAGCGTGGAAGTAAGGGCGATAATCAACACGCAGAGAAAAAGCTGCTTTCTCCAACACTAAAGGACACTTTAAGCTGAGCAGCAGCGCTGCTGAGAAAACACTTTGAATAGTGAAAAGATTGAGATAGCAAATAAGTTTAAAATAAAGAATAAAATCTAAATGTTTGGTGTTATCCAATTTTCAGCAACACACAATTAAATATTCTGCTTATGTGGTGCAGTGCTATTTAAATGCCACTTGCAGCTCAAAATCAGTAGATCAGAGATTTCACAAACAAGGGATGTGAAAATTGGCGATAAAATCTTCAACTGGTGGCCTTTGACCCTTTCGGATCGAACACGTCAACAATCCAGCCAAATTTGCTGGATTGGCACACTTTGCACTATCTGAAAAATTCCAACTGTTTCTGAAAGGAGAGGCGTTGGGCTTTCCAGCCAATCTTGGGTTATTACGGTAATTTCACCCCCGCAGTAGCAGACAGTGAAATTAATCTGAGGGGCACTCTTTCAGTAGACGGTAAATTGCGAAAATAACTTGCTACATATTGAAAGTTACAGTTGTTATGGATAAATGGGCAAAAATATTTACTTGCAGGACATTTAAAGAACTGCGTACAATTAAAATAAGCAAATATATCCAGGTAGAGACTTGAAATGCAAGTCATACAGGGTTAAATAAAACTATTTCAAAAATATGATTCAGACAACAAAACCCCCGAGACAATAGAATCCTTTGAAAATAAAATCTTACTTTCATATGTTTTTTTTTTTCAAATAAACGAGATATTGTTTTAATGGGTTGTAGTACTTTTGAGCAGATTTATTAAAAATTTGCAGCCCTACCTTTCCTCTGCTCTCTGTTGTGTTGCCCCTGCTGGGTGTGTAACTCCTGGATCGGGGCACGGAGATCAGTGCGACTCTCTGACTCCTGTGGAAAAAACAAAAGAAAATCCTCACTACAGCTGTGAAAGCATTATTCTTCTTTGCTCTTCTTTCTTTAGAAAGTTAATGCATGCTCCACTTTCACAATGCAAACCCACATCAGTTTAAAGATTTTCCAATATATATATTTTATGCTGCAATTAATGGTCAAAAGCTTTACAATTAGAGGGCAGCACTGCATCCAGCGTGACTGCAACAAAATGCTGCAGCTTTCTGACTTTCCACTGGGGAGAAGCAGCAGTGACTTAGCACATGGAAAAGACATGGGTAAGGTGAGGAAGAGGAAAGCTGCTGACAGGACTGTCTGACCTCGAGCTCCTCCTCAGGAGAATCAGCTGCACAAACACAAGAAACATGTGCATACACACTTCCACATGCATTTACACTCTTAAATCATAACTACACACATTGGCGTGCAGACGAAGATAATTTACTAACTTCAACAAAAAGTTTCAAAAGGTTTGACCTCAAAATATAATTTTTACACCATAACTGAGGTGTAAGAATAAATTATTTGAACATTTTTTGTAATGTGGATGACAAACTCTTATTTAGGGGTGTCTAAGTAAAAAGGGGTGCATTCCATAGTTATGCCAACCACTTCAGATTACTATTTGTACAAAGCAAAAAAATGAAGAACCTTCTAATTTACCATTATACTGTACTTTGTGTTAAAAGGAAGGCAAATACGGTTGTAAGGCAAGTTTTACTTGAGTTTTCAAGTTGAAATCAGACTTTAGTCTTCAGAAAATTGAAAAGCAAAGAGAACATAAAAGATGATCTAAAGTAGATTCTCTATAAAAACCCAGACTTCATTCTAGTGAGCCAAATCATGTCCTTGACCTCTTAAGACTCTAGTAAGGTCAGAGACCACAGTGGGAAGCAGTAATTTAGCTGAACTTAATGAGCCCTTAAAGTGTTTGATGAGTTTAGAGGACAAACAACAACAGAGAGAAAGTGAAATAATTCAAGATGACTATCAAAGGCCACTGTTCTCCACAATAAAGCAATCAAAGACTCACATGAGGTGGGGGGGAGGGAGGTGACTGTCCCTAAGCCATCAACTCAATTGAAGAGTGCGAAACCCCCCCACTCTGCCCTGCTTCCACCAGCGGTCAGACAGCCGTCTTTTCAAAGCTCCCAGTAAAACCACAGGGAACGGGTTTCTCACAGACGATGAGGCAGGGTGAAAAAAGATAGAGTGGAAATAAAAACAAAGTGCAGACCTGTTGCCAGCCACCATGCTGTCATTAGCGGCTTCCCTCCGGCACCGAAGGCCAGGACCCGACTGAGCTGCACCGACGCAGACCTACAATGCAACAAACCGCCCTGGCCCCGTCTCAGCTCGCCCCGGGTCTGTTTGTGTCAAACTCAAACAAAACAAAACAAAAAAAAAAAAAACGTCCCTTCTGGTCACCGCAGGAAGGCGTGGGACATGAGTCCTCTGAAGTCAGCAAAAAAAAAAAAAAAAGAGAAATAGTAAAAAAGACAGAGAGGAACACACCTCCTTCAGCAGCCGGTGCAGGAAGCTGAGATCAGCTGCAATTTTCCACTAGACTCAAATGAGCTCACGGCAGTCGAGGGGTCCTCTGTGTCTTCACGTGGAGGAGAAATACAGAAACCGGGCAGCTCACTTTCCATTACTGCAGCCGCACGAAACGCACACTTGGCTTGTCTCCAGTGACTTCACTACAGTGGTAATCAACTGAGGAAACCACCACAAGTCCTCTGCTCAGAATCTTACGACAAGTCACTGCATACCAGCATGATCCACCTTTGGGATATTTTTCCCCTTTTATCAAATTTCTTTTCTCTTCTCATCTCCAAACACAACTAAATCCCTTGCTATTGCAAGCACCGGATTTGGTTTCAAAGAATTAAGCTCCTGTTTCTTCAGGTCTCTTCTTGCAAAATCCTTACAGGACAGACAAGAACAAGCAAGACCGTCTGGAACCAAACAGCTGCCGACCTGGACTCACCTAAACAGCAGGCAGACCGCATCCAGTTTCAGATGAAACACAGTAAATATATATACACATCAGAAAGATTTTCCCCTTGCAACGTCTACTCAATATTATTTGATTCCATAATGAATTTCAAGCCGTAAATAATTGATGTAGTGATGAGTATTCAACCTGTTGCTAGACAGATCTGTATGTACCGACCTGAAATGTAAACAGAGCCAGGCACGTCCAACTTTCCAATCAGATAGCAACAGCCTCAGACTGACTGAGGAAACCCTTCCTGATTAGGCTTCAGAGGAGGAACCAGAAAGGTCCAGAAAGTCAGACGAGCGTTTGATCTGTAGAGCCGGTCCAGCTGGAAGAAAATCTGAGTCACGTTTACCTCCTTTTCCTCAGACCTACTGCCCCAGTTCCAGTCTCTCTCACCAGTAACCTGTTTGGAGTCAGGATGTCCGCTACTCTGCCGCTCTGCTCCCTCCGCCACATCACACACACACACACACTCACGCAACCACAAACACACACAATACCAACAAGCCACTCCCTTGACTTCCCCTCCCTCCCAAGTTGTCTCCTTAGGGAAGTGACCCCCACCACACACACACACATTACATCTTTCTGTCTTCACAAGGACTTAGTATTTACTTTTATTCGTTAATTTCTTCAGCTTAACGCTAAACCCAAACATTACCACTACATCCCTAATTCTGGAGCAACACTTCTTATGGGGCTTTAAGAGCAGTGAGTCCTCACAATGGGGTGTTTTTGACAAAAAAAGGGCCTTGCAAGGTGAGAACTGATAAAACACACACACAAACACACACGCACCCCCCCACACACACACGCATATGCACTCACCCCTCCCCTGCAGGTTAGAGCTGCCTGGATGACACATTAACTTCTGACACTCTGCCTTTGCTTTGACCTCCTCCTTTCTATAGTCCTTAATTTTTCATAGAAATCAACTTCACCTCGATAACTATGTTTGTGGCTTTCCATAACAACATAATAAACTTTATAGTCTTAAACAAAATTCTCTTTACCAAATAAACAACTTTTTAGTCAGCTAATGAAATAAAAAAAAAGCTTTGACTTAATCTTATGTATCCTTGCATGTCATCAATAAATAACAAATGAATGGTGATAAACTAGAGCTTTGAAAGCAACTTTCCTCTGGCAGCAAAGTGAGAGCCCAGATCAAAAGGCAGCCATCACACTGCCTGCGATTGCGTGCGACCGTCTGCCGCTGGGGCGTATCTTGGACCACCATCTTCCGCGAGACAATTGCGAAGAGCTCAAAGAGATTGGAGGCTGTGATGTGAGTGGAGGAGGCCTGCTGCTGCTGGTTGGAGTTGTTTTTCCCCCACATCCCCACTCTGGTGAAGACTAAACTGCTAGGGCACAGCTGGAGGCCTCGTCTTCTCCCAGACCAAAGTTTAAAAAAATAAAAATAAAAAAAATTAAATAAATTAAAAAAAAAAAAACACACACACATCCCACTTTTTCAACTCTACAACCGACTCAACTGGTCACTGGTGCCTATGTTCAACTGTCCGACAGGAAGTGAGGTACAAGAATCAGAGGTTAGAGTATCCTGTTAGCGCCGACATCCTGTTATCTGAGAGGGGGACACACAGACACGCATTGGCTGCAGAAAACAATGCAGTGAAGCATTTTAGTGCAACACTGTGGTGCCTGTTTTAAAATGAACTAACAGAACTTTGCTAATGCGTCGATGCTGGACATATTTTTACTTCAAGTCCTGAAAACTGCAGCAATCAAAGCAGTTAATGTGGATTAGGGCCGAACACAACATCAGGTAATCATACAACTACAATATTATTCAATATTCCACTAATTTTATACCTTTACATATATAGTCCCAAAGAGACAAGGCCCGACTTCAGCAATCAGAGAGATGCAATGAGGCCTGAGCATTTAAAGAAACCTAGGTGCATCGACAACCAATTTCTTATCATAAGAAGTTGAGTGGTTGCCTGATTTAATTATCATAAAAAGTTGATAATTAAGCCAACCTCTTGAATGTAACATCAGAACAAATGGCTTCCAGTCAATTCATGACAAACTGGTTCTACTGTTCATTTCCAGTTAGACATTTGTAATGGTGTCCATCAGAAAGCTGCAGGACATCCAAAAATACTTCTGCAAAATAAGTCATTTTTCTGACCAATACCAGAAAAATCCCATCATTCCTTTAAATTACTCAACTGTCTCCATGATGAATTGATAAGTTTAAAGTTGTGTTATTGACTACACAGGCAATACGTTGTAGATCAAGTATGAACCTCGTTTTCAGTTTTCTAATCTTTTTGCTCTGGAAAAAGAAGAAAAAAAAAACTCCCTCAGACGTACATCAGGGTTGAAGACATTCCTGTTATCCACAACTTCCCAACAAAAAAGGTCAAAGATTATTTTATCAGTTACTTTTTTATCATATTAAAGCAAATTACTCATCTTGCATCTACATTTCTGGTGTTTCTTTATTTTCATTTTAATTCTTTTATGAGATTTTCTTTTACGCCAGTTAATTTTGTTTTCCATAAAGGACTTAGAATGGCCTTTTGAATGAAGGGTTCTGTGCAAGTAGTCACTTTGCCTAATTGAAAACCTTGGTTTTGCCTGAAGTGTGTGTATCTAATAAAATGTAACTTCACTCCACAGAGCTTTTATCAGGAGCTCCCAGGATCAGCAGTCGAGGTAAAATCTAGACCCTTGTAAGAGCTTCAGGTCTTCACATTTCAAAGCTTTGTCATTACAGTGAGAGAAATCTGAAGAAATCCTCTAAAGGAGAATTCAAACAGGTGCAAGATTTTACTTTAAGGTTATGAATGGCTGCACAGTTAAAAACAAGCAAGATGCTGACTGCCAGAGAAAAATGTATGGCCTGGAGTAAACAGCAAAGTCAAGGCGAATGGCATCCTCCTCTTCAACCTCAGCCAGATCTTGCTAGGAGGATTTTTGAAAACAAAACACATTCCTGAGTCCGTGGCGGCTGAGCCATGTGTTTTCTGAGTGTTTGTGCACGCGCTTGCTGTGGCCGCAGTCGTAACTCAAGTGACAATGCCCCTTCTTGTTGTTCCTTGCTGCATTCTTCACTGGGTCCACAGAAAAGAAAAAGAAAAACCCTCAGTGGTCACGGTTGTCATGCAAAACAAACTCTGCCTCCACACTCTGGTCCACGCTCACATCATTTCAGTCACTGGAGGTTGACAATGGATCCTCCATGTCTTACCCAACAGATGCGCCGGGATGTCTTTCTCAATTAAACCCTGATTACTTCATTAGCAGCAATGTACTCACCACAGCTCCCACAATGCTCTGGGGCACAGCGCTCTCCGGCTCCAGGCGGCAGACGGAAACTTTGCTCTTCTCCGCAGACTCTGGAAACACAACGGTTGAACTCAGACAATTCAAAAGAAACATGCGAGAATGTGTGTAATCTGACTTCGACACCGATGAGATAAGTCATACTGACATGACCTGACAAGGTGGGAGCTGCTTTGTTTTCTTTTATCTTAAAGTTTGCTCAAGGGTTAAGGCAGAGCAAGGCCCAACAGCTCTAAGCAATAAGAGGAATTGTTCTATCAGGAATCATACAGCAGACAGATCTGAATCCTTTACATGTTCATGTAGAACAATGATCTTTTTCTTGTGTTTAATCTAGCAGGGGGGTAAGAAGAGTTTTACCTTTAGTTTAACGCCCTCATCAGGTCAAACTCCGTCATCGCTCAACTCCTTGTTAGGCAACAAAACTGATGATGCACAGAATAGTTCGTCTACATTTTCCAATGGGATTTAACATTTCAACTTTTATTAAAAAAAAAAAAAAAAAAAAAAATAAAAGAAAAGTTTAATTGTTCATGTATGTTTTGTACACTGTTCAATGTCAAAATTCCAGGTTGAAATTTTAAAATCTCCCAGAGCTGCTTTAACCAATTTCTGAAGTACAAATACAAAATGTTTACAATTAATCTATTGTTGATATTACTACAATAACCCCACTTTAAATATTGACGCTGCAAATGGTTCAATCGATCTTTCATGTGTTCAGAAGACTGCTGGAGAGATGGATGAATGGAGGATGGATGAACAGAGAAATGGATTTACAGACAGACTGATAGACAAAACTAAACGATGGACAGACAGGCTGTGGAAAATACTTTAATTCCAGGTCTTTCCAGTCCATCGCTGCTTAGTTACTGATCCCAAGAATTAACCTTCATTGGAAAAAAGTTTCCCAGATGAACAAATCTCGGCTCACCTTGCAGTTGCTCATCCCTGACCCGTCGGATCGCTACTCGGATCATCTTCCTCTCCTCGTACTCGGCTGCAGCACGAAGCTGCAGGACAATAAATGCTTAGTGCATCCAAGAGACCAAAATATAGCAACATCAGAATCAACAAGACAGACTGATTTGTAAATGTCACCATTTTTGTGAGCTCGTCAACGTCCTGGATCGACTGAAGCTTTTGTGAAAGAACGTCCAAGTCGTTGCTGGATTCTGATCTGAGAAGTTTTTTTAAAAATACAGCAGTTAATTTATTATTAAAAGACAGCACACAGTTTTTACAGCCTGAAGAAACAAACTCAGAAATGCAAAGCGTGGAAGTTACGAGCAACGACTCAAACTGTGTGCAGTCGTCTGCTGGCATCAGACTACTCCGTTTCTTTCTGACTCATTTCTCTTTTCCCTCATTATCCCCATTTTTCCCCACCATTCCCTGCTATTGAATAATGCGCTGCTTGCTGGAGTTTAAATATTTCACATTCCACATATGAGAGGTGCGAGAAAATAGTTCGATTTTTTTTTTGTGAGCCCATGTGAATGGATGTGCGACAGCAGGTAGGATTTCTCCAGCAGCCTCAGCGAGGCACCTCTCTTATTTTTGTAACTAGAGTCCTCTGAGTGCCGACGTGAATGGGAATGATTACCTCTGTTAAGAGGATTTAGTGACGGAAAGGGGGGAGGAAAAGGAGAAAAAAACGTCACTGTAGAGTGCTCAGTTCCCTCCTGACATCAAATAGTGTTTGATGTCACATGCTGCAACAATAATGTAGCCTTGACCTTAAACTCACTCAGGATTCAACAATTTCAATCAGCTAGACATTAATTAATCTGCAACTGACTATCAATGTTTCGTGTTGTTAAAAGATAAAGAGCAAAGAAAATGGAATAAAAGTATTTCAAAGTTTTTTCTTTTTTTTCTTTTTTTTACAAATACTGACATTTATTTCACTTTTTGTTTTGCATTGCCATGAGCCTGAAGTTACATCAGTAGTCACCAGGATGACTTCATGAGTGGAAAAATAAAGTTTTGAATCTGAAACCAGAATCCACAGCTAAAAGGAAATAACTGAGTTGCCTGAGGAGGGACAACAGATGTCCTCTCAACTTGATAGACTTGTCAACCTGCTTCAAAGAAGAGCGGGAAATATTGCAATGTCCAGATGGGCGATGTAAACAGACCTTTAAATAACTGTTATTATGTGTTTTTTATTTTCTTCTTGTAGCTGACTTTATTATGCTTGGTATCAATGCTGCAAATCAATGTAAACACCAGAATGGACAAACCGTTTTCAGCTTGAATCACTGAGTTTGACGTGGAGGGAGCGATTTTCAGGAATTGACCTCTTGAATGAACGGACACAATCAAAGTAAGAAAAAAAAAAAAAAAAAAAAGCACACTGCATTTAAGATTTCAGATGCTTAAAAGATGTATGTCATCAATGCAAATAAATTCACAGCAGCAGAATTACATTTTTATTTAAAATTAGAATACATTTTAAGAAAACAATTAATCACAGTGATGCAGAAACGTGATGGAAAACCTCTGGCCTGTTTGTTGTTGGATTGACAGGCAGAAACATGTTTATAGAAAAGATGAAGAGGCAGAGAAGTGTTACAGCTGACTTATCAGTTCATCAACATTCCTCTGCAACGTGACAGCTGCAGGGATCAGTTTACTTATGAGCTGGAAAAACACTGAGTTGGTTGAAAAAGGGAAATTAATGGAACTATAAGCAGGGACCTCGAATGTGAGCACTAAATGTGGAAAAAGGAAAAATTTACTACAGCTGCAGTTTTCCGTCCCTTGTGAGTTTTTCCCTAATGGTTGAGGAGTTCCACATCTGGATTTGTAATCTTCGGTTTCACCTGGTTTGAGGTATTTCTCATTTGGGATCAGCGGGAGTGTGTGTGCGTGAACTCACCTGTGCTGGTTCTCCTTGTCCTCCTGCTGATTCAGGCGTGTTGGTCTGAATCTTTTGCTCGCCAGAGCAGCCTCCATGTCCTCAATCTCCCTCCTCCTCAGCTCCCGGATGGCTGAACGGATGAGGCGTCTCTCATCCAGATCCAGGGTTCCATCCAGCTGCGACGAGACGACGAGTAAGACAACGGATCCAAGAGCAAAACGGTGCCGATAGAGATGGCAAAAATTTTACTTGCAAAAAGCGACGACTTTTCATTTGAGCTGCATATTTGTATGATTTACTTGAGTCTTCGTCAGACATGGAGATGTGACCGAGCACAACTTCAGTTGCAAAAAGTGTCAGTCATCTACTGTCAAACCCGTTTACTCTCATACCCTGAAATTAAATACAGGCCAGACAACTGCTTTCAGAAGTCACCCAACTAGTAATTAATAATTTTCCAGTCTGTGAATACATTTAGATCTGGACTTCAGCTCGGCTGGCCTGGTAAAAACCAGCCGTTTGCATCATTGTGAGGGTCTGGAGTCTTGGTTTTTGAGAAATAATTGCTTTCTGGATGAATGGACCCTGTTGAAGAGAGGATTGTTGGTCCTCTAACCAGTGGGTTGCTGGTTCAAATCCCCACTTTGTGCATCTCAGTCACTGTGCCATGGTCAAGAAATTTCACTTAGACTGACTGATTGTGGTGTAAAGTGCTTTGCAGTCCTCTGACTTGACAAATGAAGGCCATGTACCATTTAAAACTTCTCCAAGGTCATTTCTAAAGGCACTCAATTTTATTTATGTGCATCTTAGTTCAGTGAGTTAATATGTCATTGTTATTTTAAAAATTGACGGGCAAAGATAGATGACTGATTTTTTAAAACCCCATCAGTCAAAATGACGGACAATGAAAACATCTACAGAAACCTACATTGCTGCCTCAACCTGACTTGACATCAAGTTTTTGTTGGTGATCAATATGGCCAGTAACAAAAAACATTTACCAGCAAACAGAGAGAAGAAATCTTATTTCTTTGCCATCCATGAGCACAGGGAAAATAATTTTGCATACTTTGGACTAATGAAGGCTGCGACTGACTTTTATATTTGTCTGTATGTAGATTTCTGATATAACTTTAAATGGAATGCAATTTTAAGTAGGAATATGTCTTGCAAATATTGCTAAGGCAGCACAACAAAATCAGTGATTTTGATTGCAAAAAAGAAAAACTGAAAAAAAAAGTCAAAATCTTGGGGTTTTTCTGGGCAGTGACTGTAGTTACAGGGTGGTAAATGTGATACCAGCAGAGCTAGCAGCCATGTGCTATTTCAGCCTTAACTTGCAGGACTTTACTGCAAGACTCTCTGTATGTAATTATTTTTTAGCCTTCAAACTATAAGCACCTTTCAGACTTTTAACCAGATCAGATTCTAGGCTGGAGGCGTGATACCCTGAATGAACCCGGACTTATTTCTGATGTCTGGGGGTAAAGTTAAAGGGCCAGAGTCGAGTTCTGACTCCACTAATGAGACAAGACGGGTCGACGTGGGGAAGGAGCAGAGGATGAGAAACAGAACCACCGACAGCTGTGCCTCAGCTTTACAAACACAAGAGTGTTCAGCTCCGCGGGTCAACCTGTCATTCAGGTGTTTCCCTCTGCAATGCCGTCGGCAGACCCCACAGATTCAGCTGTGTGACGCACTGCGAGTGAGTATTAGTGAAAATGTCTCCTTTTCAAACAGAAGAGGGGTAATTAAGGAGTTTATAAAAGCACACCCAAGGACAGCTACGCCGCCCCTCGACAAGATGGATCCTTTCATCTTATCGAGAAAGAAGCAAAGAGTTTGGTGTGGAGGGGGCTCCCTCTGTGGGTCTGCAGCAGGAACCTGTCTGCACATGCAGAACTGAAGAGATTTTTTTTATAAAACCTGCGATCAGACACTCACTTTAAAAAAAAAAAAAAAAAAAAAAAGCACCCAATGGACCAAGTCAGGACAGAAAGCTTTGTTTGCCCAGAGTTACTAAAGGCTGCGGTTGTTGAGCTCAGCTCAACATGCTGATCTGCTGAAACGAGAGCCGGCATGCCCCTGGCCAGGCCCAAAGACAGAAGAAGAAGAGGAGGAAGAGGGTCGTCTCAGTGACGAAGATGGCCGGCAGTTTTGAGGTCTCACTGCGGTTTGACAAAATATGCACTGGCTCAGAGAAGCTTTCCTTATATACTGTAATTTGTGGAAATGTAAAGTGCTGAGCTGACGAAAAAGATGGCTTGAGAGTAGAAGACAGAAGGAAACAGAGGAATAAGAGCTTTGAGGATGACAATGTGGGGGGAAAGAACGGAAAAAAGGGGAGGAAGCACTTGGGTATGCCTAAAAATGGGCAAATGAAAGCTGGGTGGGAAACGTGCAGGTCATTCCTCACATTCCTGCTGACTCACAAGAAAAAAAATAGGCGGTAATGAGAAGTACTGTAGCAGTCAGAAACTGGTTTTTTTGGTTCCAGTCCAGCAGCGACATGATATGAGAAGCTAGAAATAACAATACTTGATAAGGAAGAAGGGAAAATAATCAGACAGAACAAAAAGACGCGGGGAGCGTCTGTTTCACATGCCCACACAGGCAGACACTCACACACTAAGCAAACACTGACGGAGCCGTCTGTTACCACGCTGTCCAGATTGCTGCTGAGTAAATGTCATGATGGGATTAAATGGTTTGCGCAATGGCTGCCAAGTTTTAGAGCAGACCAATTCATTTTTCATCACTAGGATATAAAAACTGCCTGAGCTTCAGGCTTCTCCACCAAACCTCACGATAACAGACAGCAATTCTGGCCTGGAGACGTGGATCAGGACTGGACGTAAATCTGAGTGCAACAGTGTACAGCTTGGATGTTAACTTTAATTATGCTGTTGGATTTTCATTTAGTGTGACAGCATCCTTTTGCTGCACACTGATGGGACATCCTGATACGTGAACTGTGAAACGATTGCCACACGTGTCTTAAATATTGCAGCAATGATGCCAAAACATTTATATTCATAGAGGAGGGGAAAAACTCCTCATCCCGACTCCGATACACATGCACTATTCACAAAAAGCTCCTTCGTTTTCTCTCATTTAGATTTGTGTGCCACACGTGTCAAACGTAAGGTCTGGGGGCCAGATCCAGCCCGCCATGAGTTTTTATAAGGCCCTCTAGACTCTAGTGAACTTTCAAGATAACAACTGTGTGCTTAAATATTATTTTATCAATCAAATCAAGGCAGTTCTTTCTGTATTTGTCAAATTATATCAATGTTCAACATTTCATTTCAAGACTCATCAAATGCAGAGAGCTATTTATTAATATTTCAGTAGTTTGTTCATTCTGACGTGGCCCAAAATGAAACCAAGTTTGACACCCCGGGTGTAACACTTACACACACACTACAATAGATCACTATACATGTCAAAATGAGAAACAGTAGCCTTCACAAAGTATTTCCATCATAAATCCAAAAGACAAGCCGCCTCCAATTTCCCTGCAGTTACTCCTAAATCACAGTCCTTTCACTGTCTGGTGCTGGGAAAGTTGACAGATCAGAAATGTGGCCTCGAGACAAAGCTGGTCATGGTAAGCAATAAACCAATTATTCACATGGTAAATTAAAACAAGCTCCATAATTCTGCATGATTGCTTTTCTCTCACTCTCTTTGTCATCCAGTCCAGACACGAGACGACAAATATTATTCAGTCTGGTTGTTTGGTTTCAATTAGCCTCTTTATTGAAGAGCAGTTCATTTCATTTGTCGTTTCAGCTGTTTTGGATATTTAAAATATCTTCCAGTTCAAGTGTTAAAAATTAAAATTAATTATTTTCCAATAAGGTGTACTTGCAAATGCCATCACTATTACTTTAAAAATGGTCTCAAAACAACAATATTATTGTTTATCATAATGACTTTTAGTGCAATTTGTCATCCAGCAAAATCTGTTGACGGATCAACTCAAGACTTTAGCCTAATATTGTCTTCATCTTAAGTTATTGTTTTAATGTTAGAAAAAGGTCAAAATACAAATTTTGTTATGGAAACTAAGAAGCGCCTTTAGCCAGTTTTAGTGATTGAATATTTGTTCTTTGGTTTTGTATTTTTTAGTTAAAGAAGTGGATTGTTAACTTTATTGATTACCATCTCTCAACCATTTATCTTGATAATCTCATTCTTGTCATTCTATATTCAAATCATGTAAGCAATTTTATTATTTTTAATTAAATTCAGAATCACAACTTATGTCCAGAGATGATCTTGCACTACCTTTACTGTTTTAAAGTCTCACCGGAAAGGAAAACAATCTTGACAATTGAATTTGATAGATTACAGTCAATATAGTTTGACGCAGATTAATCCTCACTCCAGTCACACCAGAGAAAATGGGCCAGAGCTCCTGAACTGGGAGCGCAAACCATCTGTTAATGTTTTCAAAGCTAAACACCACAAATGAGTTGTAGTCAAGATGTGATAAGAGGTAAAAAATGATTACCGGTCATGTCAGCACTTCAACTTGACCTGCTCTGATCTCAAACGTCAGCCTATGACCTTTCCCTCAAAGGTTTGAATGAACCAATCAGAGGGACGGGGAGATGTTTTTCTGTTCGGATTGGTCGAAACACATAAATGCTGAGTTCAAACTGGTGCAGAGTCAGAAAGAAAAGAGGAAAATAAAAGTCAACCAATAACGCTGCTCAGGAAACTAATATGGAGCAACGAAGGCAAACAGAACACACCTTGAAGCTGGACGCCGGCCAACTTAAACAGAAGAACCGTTAAAGCGGGAGCGAGACGGAAACATGTGCTGCTGCAGACACAGAGTCCGTTTGACAAAAATCACCAGATGACCATGACCTCAGGGAAAGCTGAAAAGGAAAGAAAGGGAACATTACAAACACCACCTTTAACCAGCGGCTGTCCCAAACGCCAACTTTCAAACGGAAACCTAGAAACCGTCATCGTTTGTGGAAATAGCATCATGACCCAGATAGAAAACTTTCCACAAACCCCCTGCTGTTTGCAAAATAAGAGTCAAACATCTAACTTAGTAAATTCCTAGAGACTAATAGTTTGCATTCAATTTGATGTAGAGGTTTCAGATTGAAAGGGGCTGGATAGAAGAAAGAAGTGTGCAACACAATTCTCGGATTTTTGTTTTCAAAGATTTATGAAAAACTTGTTGGAATCAAACAAGCAAAAGGGACTGAATACGTTTTGAAGTTGCTCTCCCCGATGTTGTTTTGTGGTGCTCATTTGAGGCATCACAGACCTTTCAGACAGCACACCTGCTCGCAGATGAGTGAGTCAAACAAAAATCAAACACCAATACGTCTTTTCAAGAGGGAGGAGCAGTCGTTGAGCTGTCGCCGAGCTGTCAGCAACTTTAATAATGTCCGGAAGACAGTCGTCATACCGTCTGGAGCGCGTCACTCATCTTCTCTCACCTGAAGTCACACCTGTTAGACGTGGCGGGGATCTCCACCTGATATACTGTGTTCAAAGAAACAGAACGGATCACGTGGCGACTAAAAACCGAAACAAAAATGAATTTGTCAGCTTCTCTGACTCAAACAGACACAGAGCCTTGTAAATACAGTCATACCTCTTAAACCGAAAATGTCAGGGAGAAAGTTTTGAAAATTAAGCAGGGTTAAACAATAAAACTATGAGAAGCTTTAATCGACTCACTGAGCTGTATTCATTTAAATTCATTGCTACAGCCTATGCAGGGGACATGTGGAAGGAGGAGCTCTGGTCAGATGAGACCAATGTTAAAGTTTTGCCTCGGATGCAAATTTCTATATGGGATGGGAAATGAACACTTCAGATCATCCTGAACCCAAATCAGAGAATGTTCAGAGTTAATAAATCATGGATGGAGCTCAATAACGGGCAATATTCGAAGAAAGGGTGTTACGAGGCTACAAAGGGCTTGAACATAGAGTGGAAAATGAGCCTCCAACAAGTAGCCAGATGCACAATGGAAGGCATTAGGACGATTCCAATCCTATTGAGAGTCTGAGGCAATGACTGATATCCACACAAGCTCTTGATCCAATCTGACTGACAAAATTAACAAAAAATTGAGTTTCTACATCTAGAAAGCTGTAAAAGACAAACCCCAAAAGGATGCAGCTGCAGGGAAAGGTGCTTCTACAAACAACGATCGATGATTACTAATGTGCTCAACAATTTTCAGATTTGTATTTGTAAAACATTTAAGAAGCACCTTTTGTTCTTTTCCTTCTGCTTAACAATGACACTGATTTTTGTTGATCCCTCATAAACTACCATGACCAAAAGTGTTAAGTGGTATGAATACATTCACAAAGCACTTCACACACACACAGAAAATTATTAATGAGGTGTAACACTGACGCAAGAAGGAGAGACGAACAATATTTCACAAGTAGGCTCTTGCATGCTTTAAGTCACCTTCTGCTGAAACACGGACTAGTGGGAAGTAAAATCTCAAGACCTCCAAAGGCATTCATGTGACACAACTCCAATCAATCAATCAGAGCCAATTAGAGAGCAGACAGGGTTACCAGTAATCCCGGCCAGCTGGAGGCATGCTCCTAGTGACGGCGGCAGCCTGATGTAGCTTTACATGCGACTCTGAGCTGAAGAGGTTGGTTTATTTCGTCAGAAGCAGCATGGAGGGGGAGCGTGAGGACAAGTCTTCAGGTGGTCAAAACACGGCGAGGTAAAACCGTGCAAACAGCAGTAAACAGAGCACTGAGCCGCATCGCCGGGAAAGCAGATGGCAAAGAGTGAACAAGTTTAGATGCGTTTTAATTACAGGGCTCTGGCTAACTCTTGTCATTAGAGCATCTATTCATAGGTACAGCGAGAGCAGCTTCAGCCTCTCGACGCCTGATTAATCGAAAGAAAACACTCCTCATACAACAAACTGTAAGCACCATCTGTCAGACCTGGAAGATTACTTTTGTATGTGATAAAACAGCACAAAGAACTGGATTATCATTGTGAAGTGGACATAAAGTGATGTATGGTTTTGCAGTTGCAAGGTGTATGTCTGGTTACATCTGGTGTAAAACCAGAACAGCATTAAGGGAGGAAAAAAAAACAAAATGTAGTCATCTCCCTCCTGCTGTGCAGTCTACAGGTCACAGAGGTCGGGTCAAACGTCACAGCTTGATGTGTGGAGGACTTCACCTTCCCACACACGCCCGCCTGACCTTCTCTGGGAGCACCATGACCTCCTCAGGCTGAACTCCGACCCTTTGACTCCGAGAGGGCCTTTTTTTACTTGAAGATTTCAGCTGAGATGCAAAGACGTTTCTGCTTTCAAGTAATGCAAATATTATCCTGCGTTTCTTTTGGTTTTTTTAAATGCACAAGTTTTTTGAGGATGAACTAATCATCTCCACAGCGGTTTAAGGCTAAAGCAGATTGGATCAGCGTTCTCATGACTGTCCATATAAGGATGGGACACTCCTCAGAGCAGAGCTGAAATTAGCAGCTGCCAGCAGAGACACTGCGCTGCTAGGCACACAAAGATAAACAATCAGCCCTGAATCAAATCACTACTTGTTAATTAGGAAGAAAGTCCAGGTTGCATCAGGTGCACGTGTTCAAATAATTTCTCAGCAGCTCAGAAAAACAACGCATCTGGCTGATGCACGTCAGTTGAAAAATGGAAACATAATCTGGATCCGTGAGAGCCCTGCAAGGCACGGAGCACCTTGCTCCTCAGGAGGGAGTTTCTGTTGGCCGTCGGATGAAAAATTAACAACAATATCTAATCACAGCCGAGGCTGAAATGCGCTCCGCCACAACAGACACTTAGAATCCTTTGTCTGACCTGAAGAACCTGTGAAAGCGAGAAAGATAATGATCTACAAATTTGGGCTGCACACACGTCTTAATCACCTAACAAAGTGGGACGGAGCCACAGAGCAGACCTGGGAAAACCGTGTCCCCCTTTACAGTCGAGCTGGCGCGCATAAAAGAGCAGTTACATGGAGGAATGCATACGGGTCAAAGGACAGGGGGGCTAATCATCATCGGTGTCCTATAGGGCCGTAATGATGCGCTGAAGACAGATCTGATCTCAGACTGCAGATCAACATGCTGACAGGTTAACCAGCCGACTCTGCATATGCCGACCAAAACCAGGCTTCTGATGTTTGGAGCATTTTTACTGTAAAGGAACCGTTTGTCCTCTTTTAGCTTTCTGCAGAGAAACAGCTGAACCACACAAGGAAGCTGGAATCATGACAGGCTTTAAATCAGCCAGAAGAACAAGGAAGCTGCCTCTGTGTTGATTTTATAAATAACCAGAGACTCACTGATAGTAGAAAAGCAATAAATTTCACTTTCGGAGCGCAGCGAGCTGCAGTGTCTGGCAATGTTCTTTCATATTGTCACATTGCAGCAACAAATTTTAATGCGTTTTACTTGGATTTTGTGTCTCAACACGTTGAGGTGCTTATTTGTGATGCAGAAGGAAAATAAAAAGCACATGATTAAATGTTTACACTTCCTTTTTGCAAAAAAAAAACCCATTAAAATCAGTCAGATTGGATGAAGAGGATAAGATCAAATTTCACGCCTTGCCACTATTTCTCCTTTCTCTTTGGGTTTTGGTCTCCGATTGATTGATGCTCCTCTTTCCCAGCCCCTCGGTTTGGGTGGACGGCCATGTTTTGGCGGTTTTACAGCTGGGACTTCATCTTTCCTTGTCCACATGATTGATTGCTCAGCTCTCAATGGGATGTTTAAAGTCCGGGCTGTTGCTTTATAACCCAACCCTAAAATTAATCCACAGCTTTATCGTTGTCCTTTCTGGGTCTTCATGAAGCCGTTTTCTCACTTTATTTTATGACAAAACGCTGAATTTATTCTGGGATTAAATTACACACTGACGGACTCTATGCTGTATTTCGGCAACTTCTACAGGATGAAGACTTTGGTTTAGAGTTGTCTGAGCAAAGGAGACAAGCAAAATTTGGGGGCGGGGAGATAAAATCATGTATCATTTTCAATAACCCAATACTGCTGCTGTGAGTTGAACTTTTTCCAAAGAGACATGTTTGATCCTGAAAAAGCAGAGCCCTTCCCCTCCACTGCGTCTTTGTCTGCATGTCTCTGAATAACTGTAAATCATCACAGCAAGACAGCAATCTGCAGCTTTATCTCCTCTGGTTTTATGAGCAGAAAAATCTGTTGGAGTACGACAGATTTCAGCAGGAGGGAGCCATGACAAATAAAAACGCTCTGAAAGACTTGAAAGTTACGATTCTGCTGGCCTGTCAGCAGACGCAGCAGGTGCCGGAGAAGGACAACTCCTCTCTGCCCCTCTCAGGGGTCGATCTGAAGCTCTGAGTGAAAACCTCCATGGCCGGACAGAGGGACATGTCCAACAGGAAGTAAAAGGACAGAGTGTGGGAAACATGCAAACGGTTTGTTCTGCGCTTGGATCTGCAACGGCATGCGCTCCAACGTTAACAATCGGAGCCGCAGGCCTGACTGATGGAGCCAAACACAATTCAACAGATCGGCTGTGCGAATCTCGAGAATGCCACGAGATTAACGGCAGCGAGCTGGAAAGCTAAACATCAACATCCGCCCGGTGATGTTAGGAGGACCTCAGGAAACGACTCCTTCCTGAGGGACACAGAAAAAGCTCCAACTTTTTTTTTTCTGACAGCATCCTGTCTGTTGTGTTCCTTTTTGGTTTTTTTAGTTTAACAGAGAATATTTTCTAACATGATATATTTACGGTTTTAATTCCAACTAGAACATTTCTGAACAATACAACCAAATGCGGGAGTTGGTTATTTTCCTTCACAAACTAGGAAAAAAAATAAAGCTTTTCCCAAACAAATAATAAAACTGATGTTTGTATTTATTTTATGGCATCTCAAAGCAAATTAGTTTTCTCTCTGGGGTGGAAGCAATTAACCCTATCTTGTAAAATGTTAGAGATTTTCCAGGTCTTAACTATGCTTTTTGCTCGTGAACACTGACAGCAGAGCAATAATGCTCCTGCTATTTAATTAACCCCTCATCTGAATTCAAAACAGGTTTTTAAAGTTAGAAGTCAAAAATAAAAAGTTTAAAGAAATAAACTCAGGGGAAAGTGTCTAAGAGATGGCTGGTGGAGGCAAGAGACACCTTCAGTCCTTTATCCAGGCCTTTTCCACTTGGCAGAATGACGAAGACAGGCAGATCAGTCTCTGCTGGATCATTTAACCGCTCAGACATGAAGAGCAGAGCAGCTGAGGGTCAGCCAGTCTGACTGCTTTTACAAAGACCGTTTGACCCTCAGCAGGCAGCGCCAGAATATACATTTATTCAGACTTCACAAGCAGTCGCTTCCATCCGCTTTCCAGCAACTGTCATATTTCCCCAAATATGACACAGGTCAGTTACTACACTAAAAAAATGAACACATACTCTGCTCAATCTTTCACATAAACACACATTGTCCATCCAAAAATTACTTTCAGCTGATCAGCCTCTCGTAGAAATTTCAAAGAAACAGAAATCCTCCGAGCCAAAAATTAAGATTCTGCTTGTTTTCTTTTTTATATCTAATTTTTCAAGATTTTCTCAATTCAACTTATTATTTTTGCCAAAGGAAACAAAAAAAATCTAATACATTTACTTTTACATAAAACTTTACAACAAAGGCAGGAGTTAAACCCTCAGCAGACGCAGCGTTTAGCTTTCAGGTTCATTTGCTGGTCAAAGCCGATTTGCTGCCGAGTCAAGGGCAAAGAATCTCCAGATGCAAAAACACTGATTAATAATAATGCTGCAGTTTCACAGAGATGTTGCATTTATTTACTCAAAATAAAAAAAGAATAAAAATAAAATTTAAATTTAATAAAACTGAAAAGTAATATTTTTTGCTATTGCTGCTAAAAATAATAAAAAGAAACACTAATTAATGCAGCTTAAAGTGTTCCTTGCCCAGAATATTGTAACACAGCAAGCAGATATTAGCAGGTTAATGAGTTGAACTCTCTGTTAAGCTAGCAGACCTTCAGTCTGAAGCCTAACAGGAGATTAGGAAAGCACCTTGCAGGTTTAAAAAGGTGATTTACATCATAACTCTCTTCAGCAACCAGAAATATTTTAAAAACAGCCACGACTGTAAACTCTGGGAAAGTGTGGGTGTCGTTCCTGCAGCCAGATGACCAGCAGAGCACAGCAACAGGTTGAGGAGGGGAACCATAAAACACAGGAAAATGTTAAAACACTCTCAACAGAACATTAAATTGGGGGGGGGGGGGGGGGGGGGGAATGATGGAACATGAAAGCTTAACATTTAAAATTGTGGCATTTCTTGCACAATTACAAAAAAAAAACAAAAAAACCCACTACTAAACACTATAAAGCTGTTTTCAAGGAGCAGCCTTATTTTACAGTAAAAACATTATTTCACTTCCTTTCAGAGGCAAAATATGAGCAGATATTTATAGCAGAATCCAGAAACTAAAGCTTTCTATTTGTCCAAAACACAGAAGCAGCTTCTTATCTCTGTGGTCTTTTGTTTGGAAATTCACTGACAAGAAGCTGAAGTGTGCAGGCTGCAGCACTGTAGATAACCCCTGGTGCGTCAGCTCAGGGAAGATGACTTTGCCAGACGCTTCAGCGAAATTAATCATGAGGGAAAACAGAAAAGTCCAACTGAAATAAAAACCAGAAAGAAAAATATTTTCTTCTTCTATAGGAAAAAGGCCTAAAGAAAACAATCAAGGCAATCATATTCATAAACAGCAACCATAGATTGTAATCATTAATCATCAAGGCTATGTGGAAGAAAGTTTATTTCAATGGAAATCTGCTGCATGAAACAACATGCGCCTGACATTCCATGGAAAATTCACGTCTAATTTACTTTTTATATTTTAAAAAAAAGGTTCCAGTTAACGGTTAAGCAATCATCTTTCCAACTTATTCCTTACAGATGGTGAGTCCTGTCTTAACAGGGAGTAAAGGTGAATCTGGAATGCAAAGATCCTACAAAAATAAGAAAGTTCTTCCTTGCAGACTGTAACCATTGAGATGCTGTCAAAGCACAAAAGAGTTTAGAAAATCAGAAATTAAAGGCCCAGGGGTCTCATTTGTCAGCCAGGCTGGACCACAGAGTGAATCTGGCCTATTTTAAACATGTGTGAATGCCTCTGGTTCACAAGGGAGAAAGGACAGTCAAGGTCTGGAAGGACTAGTCATAAATCATCATACGTGGGACCCATCCAGCATGTGAAATCAGCCAAACACGGAAACCTATCAGCATTTATGTCAATCCACCTGAATACCGAGCGCTCAGGCTAAAGATTATGTCACATTTGGACCTTTTTCTGCATCCACCTGTGCAGCTCTGTGACATAATTAGAGGGAAGATCACAGAGCGGCTGACAAGGTGCCAACGTCTGAGCTAAGTAGGGATGTGCACCTGTCCCGCAGCCAGCAGACGCAACAGGTCCTGCAGGTTTAACACACTGACACGCAGCAAGCTTTCGCCTCGCAGCAAAAATCAGGGCAGTGGCAGCTGATAACCATCACTCTGCAAAAAACACTCCATCAAACGCTCCAGCAAAGAGATGTCGGTTTAAGTCATTAGAATCAAGAGAGCTTTATCCTCCGACTGACCTCGGCAGCGGCTTCGGTTCATCATAAGATGAACCTTGACAAATACCTTCTCAGCTCAAGAACCGATTACTTTCATGAATGCATAAATAATCGCTCCTGCCAAGCGAAATGAGGAGGGAGAGGAAAAAAAAAAGAAGCTCCTTCTGGTTGCGTTAGCGAGGGATTAGATGAGCAATATAAAAAGGCAGGTTGGGCTTTGAATAGAGGTGTAGCAAAGGGATTAGCAGCGCAGGCCTGGAGTTCATGTTGTTATCCAACTGCAGTTTAAGAGCAGAGGCTTTGCAACCAGCTCAGACCAGCCTGAGTCCAAAAATGTCCATTATCTTTTACTAGCGTCCTAAAAACACAAGACAATAGATTCTGAACAATAAAACTATATAATAGGGTGTTAGATTTCCTAAAAAGCTCCAAAGATGAACTATATTTCATCCCAGTCGCTTGTGAAGTTTCTGTTGCGAGTTTGTTTTGTTCACTGCGGATGGAAAAGTCTGACACTGCGAACATCATTAGTGAAATTGTGGGATCTGAGTGACCTTAAAGCTGAGGGAAAGATGCTGCAGCAGAGGGTAAGATGCTGCAGCAGAGGGTAAGGAGGGATGGGACATTCCCAATCCAGTGCCACAGTGGGAAGAAGCAATTGAAGAAGCTGCGTGATTTGCATTTTATTCCAAGGCAGGTCCCAGGACAATGGCAGCGTTTACTGCAAGGTTCTGCAGGATGCATTGTTCAAGCAAGACGAGTTCATTATATTTCCTCTGTGAGCTGAGGTCAAATTTAGCAAAAGAAAACTCTAAAGGTTGCAAAAAAAAAAAAAAACCTTAAACAAAACATTTGAGTTTTTAAAGCATTTGTTTTTAGTACACCTCCTCATACCATCCAGAGATTTCTTAAGAAAAAAAACTAATCTGATACACTGTGGCCATTTCACCAAGATCTGTTCAATTAGTTGTCAACACAAATGCCAACAGCAGACTGTATGGGTAAAATATAGTAGTCTTGTGGTAAAATGTGAGACGCCGACTCCAGATTACAGTCGGATCATCCCAGACTTTAGCAGATCAGTGGATGCACTTTAAATAGCCTGATTCAGGTCAACCAAACATGAAATTTCTGTCCAGCTTGGCTCCGAAGCAAACATGTCAGCTTTATTGTTCAAGACCAGCTTTCCAAACATTTATTAACGGACCCTCATATTGGCAAAATGTAGATTCATCAGAAGAAAGACAGAAAAAAATCTATGCCATCAAGTTAAATTGTTAAACTGGTAAAGCGCAAATATAATAATTAGGACATAAATAGGAGAAATTAAACAAATTCCTAATAACTCTTTTTCTCCTATTACAGTATAAACCAATAGTAAACAGCAAAAGTTTCCCACTCCCATTGTGTTTGTGTGTAATTCAAACAATGTCTGAACAGGATGACTCACGTCTCCTTATAAATGTGTCAGGTGCCATGATACACCGAACACACTACACCTTCCTCCGCCCTGGGAAGTAATCAGGACATGACCAAGCAGTGATAATTACTACTTCCAGATATTCAATTGATGTGACACATTCTTCTTATCATAGCTGGACATGTCACATGATCTCCAATATTTTTACAATAGTAAACACTTTCATCAGGTTCTTTTATGTTGACATAATGGGCTGTTTGCCTTTTTTTTTTTTTTTTTTTGCAAGGGTTAAATCTCTGTCTACTTTTACGATTAGCCATCTAGTAAATATTTAACTGAATGTAATTAGATCGGAATTAAACTGTTTAAATGTTTTTTTATTTAGACTGATCCAGTTTCAAGGTGATCTGTTTTAAGATGACACTCCTGCCATTTGGCACTACATAAATAAAGATAAGCCTATTATGAAGAAGTGCAACAATATTCCTTTGTAAATTTGAGATATTTTCCTTCAGCAGTGCACATTTTTCCTCATTTCAGATCAACTAAATGTTATAAATGCTTTCATTTAAAAAACTATAAATGTCTGAAGTGGTTCGGTAGCTTTGTTTGTCACAAACATATGTGGGGGGAAACATTTCCAGTTTTTTTCCCCCTCGGTTTATAAGAAGAAAACTTGTAAATGTACTTTTTCTTTGTTGAGAATCTGCTGTCCAGACAGAGCAAGTCTGTACTGCGTGTAGTCTACCTGCCTCCCAGGTGTGTTAATTAAAGGAGAAGCTCCCTGATAATCTAAGTCAAAAGTATTATTGTGCTACTTGGAAATGATTTTGCAGCGTGCACACTCCTTAAATCAGAGTAATTCAGAAAGCACCCAGTGGAAATCTAAAAACTCAATGCTGCTTGTGCTAATTTTGTTATTTTTTATTTTTTTAACAGACTTTTAGAGCATCTCCGGACATTTACTCACCAAAGCTCGGAGAGAGGACTCATCCAGCGCTGAATACGTCTCCAGTGACATCTCGGTGAGTCCAGGTGAGACTGAAAGGTGATAAACAGATGGATGGGGTCTCGCTGTGACCACCTGCACGAGTCGCGTTTTATTTCTTGACGCTCCTTTTCTCTACTTCGTCGGTGAAGGCTGCTGTTAGCTCGGCTAACAATAGAAAACTCTGGAGCCGCTCGCTAAAATCATATTTAAGCAGGAGTTTCTTGGTCCCAATGAAAGCAGAAGCAGCCAGACTCTCACACGACAGAACAGCAGCAGCTTTTTGAACTGAGAGTTCCCACTGAAAAGTCTTAACCCCGCCCCGTCCGGACTCCGGCTCCTCCCGGCGTTCATTCAAAGCGCACCACCATGCGGGAAACCGTGAAACAGCGTTTGTGTATGGGGGGCGATGAGTGCCACTCTGAGCGTCTTCAGTTCAAGATTCTGGAAGTGAGGTTCCAAGAACTCTGTTCTGTTTAATCCGTGTAAAAACAGATTAACTGGACCTGGAGATTAAAAGCGGCGCCAAGACCAATGTATACAAATGTAAGCATTATGAGCTTTTATTGGTATTGGGTGGTTCTTTACATTGAGGCCAATGGTTATATAGGAAATAAATGAAGGCTGGATGCAGTGTGCCACCAAAATCGTTCCTATGTGAAACAAGCACTATGAAATAAACGTGTGTTTCTGGTCAGAATAGCCAGCTAATATACTAATAAAGAGGTACAAAACTGCTATTGCAATTTAAATTACGCTTATTTTGTTAATTTCTTTCAAACAGATTAATAAATATTACTTATTTTGTTCATCTAAATATATTTTAAACAATAAAAATGTCAATATATGGAAGTGATCTAATATGTGTGCACATGTTCACTTTGTGCTGAAAGACTTCGAGGATCTCGGTCTAGTTTGCTGTATGTAAGCATTGTGTTATTCGCAAGGACGTCAATTTAAACAAATATATAACTTTGAGAGAATAAAACCTGAAATATATTTGCTTCAAATTTACCTTAATTGTTGCAGCTAAAATATTCTAACCTGCAGAATCAGCTTCACACAGACAGTACAAAAATAAATCAGAATCAAAAATAGATTGTGTTGCCCGTTGCTCACGAAACTTCATATCTGACAACAATGGTATGAAATGTGTGAAATCAAATCACCAAGATGTTGAGAAAGTGACAAAAACAGTCATTATCCCTATTGAAATATTTAATCACAGCACAAGACAAAGAGTATTACATCATTTTTAACAGGAATATTCAGCTGTGTGCATTAAATCCGCATTGAAAGGTGTTCTCATGGATTGCAGCAGCTCTACTAACTAAACCTTTCTGGCTTCCTAATACATATTTCTATTGTGTTAAAGTCACAAAAACATCATATTATGCTTTTAAAGCTATCTCGGTATAATAAAACACGACTGTAGGTTAGCATAAAAAACAATATCACTGTTTAGTTACAGAAAATTACAAAAGATGGGTGTTAAACAGTATAAAGTGAGAATAATACTTAGAAATTTCTACTTTCTTGGTCAGAGAAACATATTCTAACAAATTTAATCTGTTCCCAATATTGTCTTTTTTAAAAAGTCCATCCAATTTTTATTGATTTTTTTAAATAGATGAAGACAGAAACCAAAAGGAGATTACGCACAAGGATAAAAACAAAGATGTCTCCGGCAGCAGAAACAAGGTGCAGATTAACTTCAACTAGGTCTGTTTTAAATGAACCAGGTAATAAAAACACTAAGACAATGTTAATAAAATAAATTTCTTAATTTATCAGGCTTGACCACGAAACACAAAATTAAGCCGAAAATGCGAGAATAAATTCAACTCAGATGTTTGTAAAAATTAATAAGAGTATAAACTGTAAGATACTTAGGTTTTCAAAGGCACTTGGGTTGTTATACCTTTATTGTTTAAATGTGTGCAAAAACAGGTGAAGCAGAGGAGGAGGTGCAGTCCTTTTCCTTTCTCCAGAGGCTCCAGCTCACATACTTCCTACTGCTCCTCATTCTGCTTCTTGGGTGGCTAGAAAGAGACAGCAGTACAGCTAAAACTACTTTTACAGACCAAAACAAACAACAACAAAAAAAACACACACACACACCACCACCAGAAAATACTGAAGCATGAGAGAACTGATTCCTGCAGATTTATTTATTGCTTCTAACAGAATATTTGTTTTTAAATCCTTACAGCCTTTAAAGGCTTCTAGTCTGATCACATAAAACTGCTTAGAAATATCACAGTTGTGAAAAACATGAACAGTCATGGCGTGGGAATTAAAGAACCGTCATCATGTCGCTTTCAAACGGAGGTCAAATATTCTGCACAATAAGCACGTCTAAGTACGGAAGACTTTATATTTTTCATAGTATTACTGTACCTTCACTAGTCAACATGTTAGTTATGTTTGCAGTAGTACGAGTAACTGTTGCTTTTCTGTTTTATGAAAAAAGGCATTAGAGGACTTAGAGAAAATATTGTGATGTCGTCAAACAGTCATACACTGTCATACATATGACAGTGTATGATATTCACTGTCATACAGTGAATATCTCATACTGGAAGAGAAAATGTCTGGCATGCACTGTTATGAGCAATGCACTAAACTTGCTTCAGAATAATGTAACGCCCAGCAGATGTTGATACATGCTTCATCATGTGACTCATCAATGACTCGAGACATTTACGTTTGCAGCCTTAAGGATGTGGAGGAAAACAAGCTTCCTGACTCGAATCATTGCCACAGAAATAAAATAACGAGAAAATCTACAGCAGAGAGTTTTGATGGAAAGGAAACAGGTTGGGAGAAGCTGCCCTTCCTGGAATAGTTTACATAAGACTTTGTCTTTCTCACTATTGTGAGGCAAAATTTGAAAGAGTTTAGCTCAGACTGATGAACTCTCGGTGAAGTTTAAGGACTCTGAGGAGGTTAGTAATAAAATGCCTCCAAATATGGAGATTCACATTTCCTCACCTTTATGAAATGCTGTTGAGTTTTTAAAGCATAAATAACTATAAACACTAATCACTATTTGAGACTGGAAACTGAAAGGTTTCAGCTGTATTTTGTAACAACTTATCGCCTTCATTCAAAATCATGCCAAAGTTTGTGTCAAGAGTTTATTTAAATGTACGGTGACAGAAAAAAAACATTTAGAAATAAGAACCTGTTTGGTTTAAACTTTTAACCAAATATTTTATGTGGATATTGTCAATACTCCAAATTTTGAAGTCATTTAACAGTAGGACTAAATAGAGACAGAATAAACACCACAGAGTTTGAGCAAATAACAGTAAAACATACCTTAGTTCTGTTCTCCGTCCCTTCTTTGTTTTCTGGCAAATAAAATCTGATGGATACATGTACCAAAAAGAAGCGCAAATTATGATGCATTTAACTCAATGTGTTTACATTTTGCTCAAATATTTCTAAATTAAATGAAGAACATATTTCACTTATATTGTATTATTGTTTTTACCCCGGTATTGAAGCAGAACCAGGCGTGTCAGAGCCACAGTGAAAGAAATGAGCGTCCTCTGCTTCCCTGACATCACGGCTGGACGTCCTCCTTTCCCATCCTCCAGACGTTTGTCCAGGTTTTGTGTCCCAAAAGTCTTCATCCGAAAAGTCAGATGTATGCAGGGGCAAAGGTCATGAGTGTGTAAAAACAAAATGCAGCATCCAGAAATGCATCTACAGGACCATCCACATTTATTCTCACATTTGGTAGAAGTGTGTTTAAAACTGTGAAATAATAATAATAAAACATACATATATATATATATATGTATATATATATATAAATTTATTGTCACAAGCCAAATTTACCAAGTTAATCAAAGACCAAGACATTTTTGCGGGACTCTTAAGTTAAAAAGGCTGAGATAGTGCTTTTTTAATAAGTTTTTACCTTTTTAGCAATAAACTAAACACACAATATTCTAATTTTTAAAATGTAGCCTGATTTTTGCTAAACAAAAAAAGGCAAATACCAAATAAAAATTTAATCACTTAAATCTTTAGGGTTTATTGTTTTCTATTTTCTTGATCTAGAAAAATGTTTTAGTCTATTCTCAGTAATGACAACAGAACGATTTTTCTTTGGAAATACTAAATTGTAATTTAACAAAATTGATGAACATGTTTGCTGTTGAGTAAAAATTAACTGGAGGTTTGTGGTTGTGTTCTCAATGTAATTAAAATGAAAGTAAAATCTTGGTTAAAAAACAGACTAATACTTTGCATTGCACCTAACATTTTCTATTTCAAGATTTATTTTTACTCTATATTTAAAAACCTAAATCTAAAAAAAAAAAAAAAAACTAAAAATTCCAACCGCCTGTGCTGGTGGGAAAAATTTATACAATTCTTGAATTGTGGGCTTTAAACAAACCAAAAACTTACATATTGTACGCCACAACACTGGAGTATCTGTTAGAGCACCAATATTTTTTAATAGATTCAAAATGGTAGAATACTGCTTAAGTAGATTACTGTCTTAATCTTTATTAGTAACCGGAAGAAATATCCAGTTACCTTGGTTCTTTATTCTTTGAAAATCTGCAGACGTCTGTCCAAAGATATCTCTAGCAGGACCCAGAGGCTTCTGGATTGCTGTGTTATTCAGTTGGTGGCCAGCCTCGGTCCGCATGTCACATTTGTCCTTAGTTCCAGAAGAGAAACAACACAAAATTCAGATTGTGCTAATGAAGTTTCTTCAAGATAAAACAAGTCCTGAAGCTGTTTGATTCTTATGTTTAGCTGAAAATAACGAGGCAGTTTTATAAAAATAAACCTGAAATAAATTAAAGTTTGCTGCATGTTTTGCTCAATTTTATAGATTAGATATAAACTGAGAAGCAAATCGGATCAGCTCACAAAATCTTTATTAGTTCCCTTAATGGATCGTTTTTTTAATAACCACACAGTCGATGTAAGGTCTGGGAGGAGACACTCAGACAAAAACACTATATGCATACCATAATAAAAAAAGAATAGAGCCAGCAGTGGCTAAAAACCAAGTTTTATGCGGTATGCTGTATAAAACACACATTTAATTAAAACTGGAGAAGTAGCAATTTTATTTGTTTTTTTTTAAAAAGAAAAGTAGAAAAATACCTGATGGTGAAAGAGAACAGCTTCCTCCAGAGCCACGCCACAGAATTCACATGGAATAACCACATCACCCTCTAGTGGACTGGCAGGAGGACTGTAAGAGGCTGGGGAGACTGACCGAGGGAAGGTGGGAATGTTGGAAGCAAGCGTGTTTGGAAAGCTCTGCATCAGCCCTGATGAGGCCTTCCTGCCCATCCTATCATCTTTGGGAGGTGAAGATGGTTTCTTGCTAAAAGATGCAAATGCAGAGGCGGGACTGCATCCGGTCTGACACAAAGAAAAAAATAAAGATTAAAATCTTTGTTAAACGTGTTTTAGATGTCACATTCTTAAAAATGCTGATAAATTCCACAGCCACGTAAAGAGCTGGGCTAACTGGAACTGAACTGAAACAAAGAAAAGAAAAGTATAGCGGTGTCTTTGAGGTCTAAACAGAATATATTTAGCATCGATTTACTAATTAAAAGGAATTAATTAATTACCTGACAACAGTCAAAACTCTTCTAGCTCTACAATTTTACATATCAGGTCATAAAAGGAGTGAGAGGGTCTAAGATTATTTAATTCTAATCTCAAGCATGTACACAACAGGTCACATGCTGTTATACATGGAAGAATTAAGAATGCCTCATGATTATTTACTAGTAAAAGCTGTTTTCTGTACGACTTTTAGGAGTCTGGGGGTGGGGGTGGGGGGGTGTGTGTAAAATATTGCTTTGTTACTTTTATGTCTCTGTTTGGACCGAGCTGTTCCTGTCAGACAGATAATCTCACATTTGACTCTAGAATACTTTGGCTTGCCCAGGTTATAAAGCTACACAGCAAGCCCAAATCATCAACTGCTCGACAGCTGGAGTTTCCTCTGATATAAACTTTCTGAAATGTTTCCCATGTGGGAATAATCACATGGACTTCAATTTACCTGCAAATGGCCTCATAACTCATGTTTTTATAGATACAGTCACTCTGATGATCACCTGACCACGAGCCTTAACTGCATCCCTGCTGCTTTTCTACTTCCCCCACTTAGACCACAATGGATTCAAAAACATTCCCAAACCTCATGCAGAATAAGGTCCTCTTCTGGAAACAACTCCTCGCAAAACTCACAAGGCAGCATGGTATCTGTGAAAACAAAATTAAATCATAAACCGAGTGCACACTCAGATGAATGAATGCAATCCTCCTAATTCTACCTGTAGGGCTAGAGGCCTGAACTGCACTCGTCCCTTCAGGCGAGTTCGTGTTTTTATTGTGGGCCAAAGGAAATGAGTTCACTGATGAGTTTGTCTTCTTGTCCTCATGGTCCCAGATATTCCTCCACACGCTGTCCTCTGCTCCTCCAGCTGCTGACTCTCCATCACTCTGGAGGCTGAGGGCCAACATATAGTCGTAGTCGAGGCCTGATGACTCCTCATCAGGAGGGCGCATGCTGCTGCTGCCGCCATGAAGAAAATCACCTTGTCCAAGAACTTAGAACACAATCACACAATTATTACAGAAAATATCAAACTATATTCTCAATTAGATGACAACATATCACCTTTCTTGGGGTTCTGTATCTATAAGATAATTCAGAATCAACTCACAGAGGTTAGATGTCGTACTGTGAGATGTTGAACTCTTCCAGCTTCCCGCTTCCCGATCCCCACTTGAACCGCTGTAAACTGAAGACTCAAACGGCCGAAGAAAGTGAGGACGTTCGGCTGCGCTGATGTTATTGTTCTTAGGGGCTCCCTCCTGCGCTCTTAGGGGGTTTCTGATCGAGTGTGCCTCAAACCAGTCATCAGAAGACCGATTCTCTGTCTGACCGCAGCCCATCCTGTTGTTGTTCCTCTCTTGGGGTGGAGTTAGGCTTCCGCATAAGACTGGATGCACAGCTTTTTCACGCAGCATTACATTGCACTTGCAGTTGGGGCAAGGTTCGGTGCGTGCACCACAATAATCCTCATGCTCCTTGGACTGGCTGAACACAAGCTCCAGCTCACAGTATGGGCATGGGACCAGCCGCTGAGAGCACTCAGACCTCTGCAAGACACAACCATAAGCAACATAAGCACCATAAGTGGCCTTCATCCAAATTGTTCAATATTATAAGTCAAGAAATTTAAAGTCTACATTTTATTTTTTTTTGCTTATCTAACTCTACATCAAATTAAATAAATTTACCCCTAAATAGGTGTCAGAATTTCCTCTGACAGTGATTTGAAAAGTATTTTTTGGAGAAAAGATTCTGTTGGCAACATGTAATGTAAAGTAAAGAAAAGTAAGGCAGTACCTGATGAACTTCACTTTTATTCTTCTCAATCTTTAGTCCACACTTGCATGTAATCTGGAGAAACCAAAATAAAGGTAACAAAATATTTTTGAGGCTGTAATTTGCTTTCTTGAGCTACAGGTTGAAGTAGAAGTGGAATAAGTCTGATATGAAAGAGCAGAACAAAGTTCAAGCAAAATGGAAAGAGTGTCCATACTAAAAAAATCTGAATTATTGTTTTAATTTTCCAAGAGTAGTGGTTTTCTGAAAATGCTTAAGATTTTAACTTGTAATATTCCACTTCAGTAAAAATACTCAAAAGGCTTAAATGTAACTCATTACTTTTTATTTTTTAACCACAATATGGTTCATAAACATAAGTAATCTTAAGGTGGGTATAGTACCTGTGTGTGCTCTTGAATCTTGTGCTCCTGAAGCTCTGAGTGGGGCACTGGCTCCTGGCACACGTCACAGAGTCCAATGTTTCTTCTACAGTGGATCTCATGAGTGGTAAAATTGGCCTCTGGAATGTCGTGCTTGCTGAAAGCCAAACATATTTAAGTTCAGACAATCGATCGAAAACATTAGTCATGACATCACTGGTTTATACGCACCAATTACCGCAGAACTGTGTGTTTTCATCTGCCATGATTCCACTTGTGACCTAAAAGAAACATTACAGAAATTACACCAATCTGTCTGTGATAAGGTGGCTGAAGTTCAGTCAACTGTAGTGAGGAATTTTCTTAGTCGATTAAGTCAACAAGTGAAACTGAACTTAGTTTAGCTCCATGAATCATCAGAAAAAATGAGCTAACTTTATATCTAGAAATGAAACTAATCGGCAGCACTTTCGCTTTATTCACCGTTTTTACGTAACTTACCAATGTTAAGTACAAAATAGCCCATATCACCATCAATATTCCTAGTGAACATTAGTAAACAAACGACTTCAGAGTTGTGTTCTAAATATCAGTTGATCTTAGCAAACTACTTAGCTTAACACCAAGTACCATTATTTTCCCTTTATAACGCATTTATAGCGTCACAAAGCCAACCCATCCACATATTTATTTTTTGTTAAAGCTTTAATTCGAGTTTACCTTTGGTTCTTCGACGGTATTTAATCAAACAGCCAGGTGACAAACTACTTCACGATGTTAGCTTAGAGAAACAGTTTGTTAATTCTCCGTCCCGATAGGTGGGAAATTTCTGCCCTGCATAAGGTCTTTCAGGCGTGCTTACTTTGCGGCCATAAAAATAGCCATCCATAACAATGGTGAACAGTTAAGTATATCTTACCAAGACAAAATATCCCATTTATCTTTACTGAGAAAAACTGCACTTGGTTTTGCTTACCAAGCTAATTAAGATTTAAACGTTTTTCCTGAAAGTCTAAACGCAGAGCATAATACGGAACGGTCTCAGCTCCTTTCTGATTGGTTCAGTAAAAAAAAAAAAAAAGTGCACCGCAAGATGTGTCGGGTGATACAGATCGTTTCTAAATACGCGTTCCTATTTAGTTTAATTATGTAAAATATAAATACCATTTCAGATAAAACCCTGTAAAAAATATATTAACATAGCTATGGTAAAAGAAAGGCAGCCAAATAACTCTCCTGGTTTAATGTGTACACAGTTCATCAAGATTAATCTTACCCCTCATTATTTGACTAAATTGCAGCTAATACACATCAGCGCCAATAAACAGACAAATCATACACAAGGTATAAATGTTGCATTCCTGAACAGGTCATTAAACGAATATTGCACATATTTAATGATCTCCTTGGCAACACTGTCTCATGCGGCTTTGTTTTTATATCACACCATTTTACTTAACATTAATCCAAAAACAAACACTGCTCCACAAGACAAAATAACTCAGAATTGTCTTTTAAGATGTTTATTGAATGTTTGATCCATCAATACTGTGAAGAGACATTTTATTGTAAGGCACAATTTTGTTGAGAAACACTGATTTGTTACAGTACATTTTTGAATGTGGTACATTTATCCCCAGAACTCCCACTCTATCCAACAGCCACCCAATAATTGGACCAAAACTGAAATATAAAAACCTTCAACTCCTACACCTGAAATAGTAAATGTAACCAGGAGTTTAGAAATAAAATTGTGAGCTGAAGCAAAAACATAGTGGCAGAGTATACACTGAAAAATAATGAGTGGATACACCACTTCTGCACTTGAGAGGAAAATCTGGATTCTGAGGGATTTTAACAGGCTCTCAAGCTTGATCATAGTGAGTTACAAGACTGACGCAAGTTTGTGTGAAGCCACAGAATAAACCAATTTCATGATTAATATTTTGAAGACCAGACATCCAGGATGAAAATTAGCTTCATCGGCTATATGGACAGAACCTGCTGCTGTAGCCAGCGTAAAGCCTAACAAATAACTCTGGTAAAAAAAAAAAATAAAAAAAAAATAAAAATCACTGGAAACAAAGACTAAAAGTTAAAGACAACCATCTCTGGCATACAGATAAAAAAAAAAAAAAAAAGGAACACAGCTTTCCAATCCAAGGAAAAATGTACAATAAAAAAAAAATAAAGTGGTTAGGGGTTAAGCAAAAATACAAGTCAAACTAAAAGGTCACAACGATCTTCATTCTGTCATCATTTCTACAATAAGGCTCTTAATAGGTTAATAAGGACTTATAGGCTCTTGATAAGAAAAATGCTCAAAATTACCTGTAAAATTTTCAGCACATTCACCATATTCAGAAAGTATGGAAAACACTATTGCTTAGGCAACATAAAATAGCTGCATGAAGGTGGGCTTAAAAAAGGTATTATTGCAATAATCCATCTCTTTACATTAAACTGTGACTTAAAGATGTTCTGAACAGGAGCAATGTTACTAAAAACAGCTTTACACAAACACACCTGTACAAGTATGCGTCTGCCTTCATTTGCTGTCACAAGTGTAAAAGCCCACTAAAAGACCAGGTTTATTACTCTATATTGTGCCTTCTGTCACTCTCCTCTGTTCAAAGGAAAGACAAAACTGGAATATTTGGTCAATCATTGAAATTCTAGAAACCCAGAGTTAAAAAGTAATCAAGTGTTTAGACAAACCAAACACTCTGCAGCAACTCCTGAAAACGAGCCGCTGTTTTCACCTTGGTCCAATGGAAAAAATATATATAAAAAATTCAGTAGATTGCTCCTACAGTCGGTAACCACAGTCCTGTGAAAAATATCTTTGCTTTACTACACTATTGTGTACAAGTCCAAGAGGCTAAAAAGGCTCAAAATCTGTGTAAAACAGAAGGGGATAAAAGAAAATATCCAGTACAAATATTAAGTGTAAAGGCACAGATGTTCTTTACAAGTTGAGGCTAGAAATCAGAGGTAGAAGAGAAAGGGCAAAGGAGGAAAAAAGTTTTTAAAAGGGAGGAAATGTGATGAAATGTCTATCTGTCCTTGGATCCAAGTTTCTCAATCAAGTCCTGCAGAGGCGCAAGCTCCCGTCTGTCAATGAGGTTGAACTCCTGCAAGAGGAAGGGGAATAAAAATCAGACTGGGCCTGGCACAACAAGTTTTGCTGGACAATAAATTGTCCCAGAGCTTATTGCGATAAATAGTTATTTTGAGACCATTTTCAAGTAACATAATTATGGCTTTAAAGTGAAAGAACTCATTCTCAAAATCAATAGACTTTAATTCCAATGAACATTTCAGCACTGGAACTAGAAGACATTTTGAATATCCAAAATAAATACAGAAAAAAAAAAAGTTATGAAGTCTCTAAACAAAGTTCTTTCAAAAAAAGGGATAGTTGAGACCAAACCAAACTGAAGAAATATCCTTCAGTTTTTGACAAAGAAAAACTATACAGTTTATTTTATCATGGGATTAATTCATTTATTGTGACAGGCCTACATCGGACCACATGTAGGCCTATATTAGACCTACATCTGTTCTGATATTGGAACAGATGTATTGTCAGAGTATTGACAGCATTGTCTCTAAATTAATTCATTTATTGTGACAGGCCTACATCAGACCAGAAATTCAAAATGAGCACTAAGATATTTCAGTCCCCAATACAACATAGTACAACTGTATGAGCAATTTACGTTCCTAACATTTCAGTTCCACTTTTGAGAAACTCTGGGTTGTTTTTTTTTTTTTTAATTAATAATTGTCATACAATAGATTTAATGCTACTGATGGTACAAAAATAACCCAAAAGGAAACAGTGGTACTCATTTACAGGATTGATTTGGGCCCAGACAAATTTATTGAAAACATTATTCAGGTAATTTATCAAATTTCCACATTTAGGGCAGTTCCAATATAAATTGTTTAGAGATTTCACTCCTATTTATTCACAGCTTTGTTGATCTTACCTACAAAATTTGCATCATAAAAAAAAAAAAAAAAAAAAAAAAAAAAAAACCCACCCATTAGCTTTTGAAATGGAATCACCCCAACAGATGACCATGTCAAAGACATTAAAAAACATATAATATTTTGACAGTATCGTCTCTAAACGGTCATATTTTTAAACACTGGATGAGATCTTTAGAGGTCAGAGCTGTATCAAATCATTCTGCAGAGTTCCACATTAAACCTAATTCAGTGCAATTTGATCTCGTCAGTGATAATCAGGGTTTCTGATTATTCTCCCGATTCCAATCAGACCCATAAAATAAATCAAACTTCTGACCTTTTCCAGTCTGCATAAGAACTATGCTTACTCTTACACAAAAAGCCCCCATTCTAGTATGACCTCACCTGGACGAAGAAAATGAAATGCTTGAAGGAGGTGTTGAGGTGAGCCTCCTCCTGCAGCTGTATCACAGAGTCAAAATGTTGATGGTAGATGTGCGCATAAACCCTGAACAGGCGCTTCAGGATGGTTTTGGCCACAGACATGAAATTCTTGGGGAAAGGAACTCCTGCAACAAAAGATTATGGGAAAAAAAAAAAAAAAAAAAGGAAAAGGTGAAGTCAAGATGAAAATAGTCTAATTTTTTAAACATTTGTAACCTTTACACATTAACTTTGAGCTCTGTCTACTTTTAAGGCTGAAGAAGTTTAAAAAGGCTTCCAAAGAGGAAGTGCAAAATGACTAGAATCAATTTAATTCTGTGTACAACTAGAAAAAAAAAAAAATCTCACCGATCTTGGAGGGAAAAAGCGTCTCATCATCCAGCTGGTCCTGCACCCAGGTCATCAGGTAGTCTATGTACTTCGGTGCAGAACATTTGATTGGCTTCTTAATGTTGGTCCCATCAGCCCAGTGATACTCATACCTACACAAAACAAAATGCAATCAGCAGGCACAGAAAAACAAATTTATTGATTCAAATGCAGGTGAGATGAAATAAAATGACCAAAAGAAAAATATATATAATTTGCATGCATGACCTTGGCAGAGGCTGTGTCAACAGGAAACAAAACCACATTTGTTCCTCCTGATTAGAAGCTGAACAGTCTTGGATGGGCCGAGGATAGAGGAAGTGCCAAATCTAGATACTAAGCTCATTTCCTGTTTTCCTCTCGTGACAAACCAATTGCCTCTGTCTTTTTAGCTGAAAATAAAGTTTCACATTGTCCATTTTCTCAACATGAAATAATGACTCAGAAAAAGTGATAAATCAGAGAGAGAGTTTCTGAGAGTGAAGTTCACAAATTAAGTTTGGTGGTCGCAACACTTCTTGATTTAGGAGCTCAAATATTGAAAGTCATTTGTGATTCTTGTTTCCGGTCGAGTGCACCATGGCCACCTTTGACTAAATTCAACATGGAGTCTGTTTTGACAGCCTCTTATTTACACACTGTGGCCACAGAATTAATATTGCCACCTTTAATTTTCTAAGTACTGAAGTTGATTGAAGGTTTTAATTAAATTGTCTTTTCACCATTAGAAAGGGAAGAGTGCATTTAACGTTTAATATAGTAGGACGAAAAAGCTATTAAAAAAAAAAAAAAATGATGTTTCAAAAGAAGCTGAATAACCCCTTCCAGCATCACATGTGAGGTTCTTCCTACTTATTGAAGTATTAGTAATATTTCCAGTGCAATTTTGTTCTTCGTTTAATTTGTGAACAATAAAAAGGTTACATGTATTGAAAATGTTTACCTTGGTCCTGCAGACATCACAGGGCAACTGGTCTCGGTGCAGAACTCTGTGATGGTGCCATACAGCATGTTGATCTGGTTGAAGAAATCCACGGCTGAAGAAAACAGTAAAACATTAACACATCTAAACAGAGATAGACCAGTTATTGCTTTAACAATGAGAATTATTAGTCTCAGTTTGAGTTTAATAGCATCTCGACAACAGTGGCTATATCATAAGGTGTAATAAATAGATCTGAGAGAATTCTTTCATTCTAAAGATTTTTTCTTAAATGACATTATGGTTTAAAAAAATCTGATGTGACGAGTCATTAACACTTTCGAGACAAACCAAAAAAAAAAAAAAAAAAAAAAAAAAAATCACTATTTAAAAACAGATTTATTTCAACCAAACAAATGCATATACAAAATCTGATTTCTTTAATATGCAAGAATAAATCTTAGAAAGGCAAGTGTTGGTAAGTTTGGCACCTACAATAAGTTTGAAATGACCGATGTCACCTTGAGTTTACTACCAAGTGATCCTTTTCATTATATCATATAAAAAATAAAAAAAAACTGGAGTATTGATATACAAGCCAAAGCCAATCAAACTTGTGTTGCAACATCTTGACTAAGTGAGGCAAATGACTAATCTTATTGCCTGTGACCAAAGGAAATGTTTGCCTAATCAACTATGATGCAACACATTAGTATTTTTCTTGGGATGAATGATGCTCAGAAACAAAGATATTAAAGTGAATCAGGAACATTTAATTGTGAAATAAAGCACACCCCAACAGGTCATTTATTCATACAAACAGGAATTTGGTTCCTCCCAACTCTGCAGGCCCACACACTCATTGACTGACCACTACACAGGCCGTTTCTTTCCTTAGAGACGGCTGAGGGGAAGAATCAGTACAACCAGAAGACTTAATTTTACTGACCAGCAAAACATTGTTACATAATGCTGCTTACAGAGCTATGAGACAAAGTCACAGGAATTGTTCACACCTCTGTCAGATTTAACTTTAAAGTAATCCTTTAATGCTACCAACATGTTTCTTCTGACTGGACGCAACATTCGGGAGACCAAACCAGATGTTTGATCGCCCTTCACCTCAGTGAGCTGAAGGCGAGACGAGCAATCTAATACTTTCTGTACGCAGATGGATCACACAAATTCATTGATTGAATCTGTGTGGAGAGCTGAAGATAAGAGTGATGGGAAGCTGGCCTTCCAACCACAAAGAATTGAAGATCAAAGATAAATCATGCAGACAGATGCAGAAAGATAAATAAATGAAGGTTTGATTGTTTTGATGCCAGTCTGTCATCTAGACTCTCAAACCAGATATATTTTGTGATTTTATTTTGGAGAAGCGATTCATTCTCTTAACACTTTACCTAATAAGTGAACGAATTAAGTATTGGTCAAGAGAAGTCTTTACGCAATGTCTTCTGTGCAAGATTTTTCTCTCTCAGCAGTTAATTTGCCTCATGCCTGGTGGCACAAACATTTAGCTCAGAGCACCCACAAACTACTGAGTGTTGATGTTGGCTCAAGTTCAGATACCAGCATTTTCAAAATAAGAGTGTCATTACCCTTGAAAGCAAAGGATTTACTGAGCCTGGACATGGTAAATGTTTGAAAATCTAATCTACTTCATTAAACTGATGGCACTGCAGGAGCCATAGTGGGTCTTACCAGAAAGTTAAAAAAAAAAAAATGCATTTAAAAAAATTAAATAGATTTACCTTATAATATACCAAGATTACATTTATGCATAATTAAGACATTAGCTGATTATCATGACAATAATTTAATGTTTTTTCTGATCAATGGAAGCTCCACCTTTATGCTATAAGGTTGCACTAAGCTTCACAATTTGATGTAAAACTTTTTACTGCAGGAAGAAGATGGCCATTTTGAATATTTGTTTTGATCAAAATTTAGTAAGAAATAAGGGCAGCCCAATATATAGCAAATACATTGTTATTGCAGTTTCAATACATCCAATGCAGTATTAATTTTATATAGTTTGTTTGGATTGCATCATATGCTGGAAATTATATTCCAAGTACCCAGATCACCATTTTCATGGCTATAATGTGTTGTCACAGAGCTGACAGCCACAGAGAAAGTTGGAAGCGTTATAATGATTAATGGGAACCAGTTGAGGAAAATTGTGATTTTTTGCAGCTGATGTCATTATAATGTTTTTCAATCAGACCATCGCCTAATATTGTGCAGCCTGGAGCAAACACAGATGTGAGTAGCTTCTAGAAGGGAAACTCTGTTTCTACAGGAATGTTGATGTTTCATTCAGGCAGCAGCAGAGAGCTGGACTTCTGTCATTTTAGTTGTTTTGCTGGATTTGAAAATCTTGTCAACTTTCTGGAACTACCAGAATCAAGACAAGGATCCATATTATTAACAGTGATTGCCGCTTACAGATACCAACTGTGCTAATAACATTCGCTAATGCTACACATCGCTTGAAAATAGATATTTCATCTTTGTTTTTAGATAAATACTAAAACCAAGTTACAAATTTTCACATTCACTTTGTGTGATATCACTGTCCTTACAAATAATGGCAGCTAGAAAATAAAATCTATATTTTTGATGCTACTGAATATGGTTCTTGAAAGAAAATCTAAACTTGAATGTAAAAGCTTTACAAAGCCAGAGATTGGACATAAACCATAATCACCAGTCTCCTGCACTCTAGTCATGATGGCTAGCCTTGCAAGTGGAAGCTCCACAACCCCCACCTGGGATGACTAAACCCATTATCTCCAGAGCACATAGGCAATTTTACATCTGATTAGTCCCATTTTATTAACGATAACTTGGTGCCATTTATCCATTAAGTGCAATGCATTTAAGCTGACCTGTGGTCATCAAAGATTCATCCTAACATTTGCCTGCAGTAAAAATTTAAATAGTTCCCTGTACACGAGGTGTGTTGATTCATTGTATTTGTTCACTCACTGTTCACAGCGATCCATTCATTGAGATCCTCTCCTTCTGGCAGCATGACAGCCTGTCTCAGGTTCCCGCTGCCCAGCGTCGCCTCGGCGTGTTTGAGCAGCTCATACTGGTGCGAGCCTTCTGGGATGTTTTTCTTCGGCTTGAAGGTCTTAGATGAGCGACTGCCACTGCAAACAAGAGAGCACAGAACTAAGCAACCGTGTGTAAATGTGGCATGGTTGTACAAGTGCCCCCAGGGATTTGAGACATCACTTTGTATCCTCTTCAATATTTCATTAAGCAGTCTTCTTTAAACCAGCTCTGTTGCTCTGTAGTTCACACCATGTCTCATATTTGTTCCTGGAGAAAATCTGCCAGGGAATCATGGATCTGTAGGACATACCTGGAAAAACCCTCAAAGAATTGAGCCAGGAGGCATTTTGATGGGCTCCATGGCAGTTCTCCCTTTCATATTCCTAGTTTGCCATTTGGTCTCTTCCCATTTTGCAAACTCGTACTTAAATCCTTATATTTCTCCAAGTAGTCAGGCATTTTCAAAAAACTGGAGATGCGATACAAATGCTTGAATCTTAAATGTTTTAAGTTGTATATCATTTTCTAAATATTTTGACAAGTTATTTCTATTAATACAGGTGTGAGTGTGTGAATTTGGTGATTCTTATGAAGATTAAGGCAAACTAAGACTACTGAGTTATTTCCAGCTGATTGATAATATCTATCGCCACGTCTCCTTTAACTTATCTATAAGGTAGATAGGTTGGAGGAAAAATACTTCTAGTCATCAGATCTGGCACAAAATGTCTCGAAAGCAGACATAACAAATTAACTTATTTGCAACAGAAAATCCCATGCAAGGTGGCTCAATTTTGTTCCAGAAAATTTTTTATATAAAATGAGAAAAACTGCACACACCAACTCTGGCGTAAAAGTTCAAAGTCATCCTCATCAGATCCAATCATCTCAAAAAGCTTCTTAAAGCAGAAGAGGTGCAGGACTACTGAGCTCTTTGCATTTCATCCATTTCAGTTCAGCCATTTAAAAAAAAAACTAAAAAAAAAAAAGCATAAAAAATATTTTTACAACACTTTTCAGTTTTTAAAAATATCAATGTTTTTGATTAGATTTGAAGATGGTATCTTCAAAGGGTGCCCTCTACAAAATCTTTGAGTTTAAGATGTTTCTGGTCTGAATTAAGCAATTCAGACAAACTAGAAGTCTTTACAGTGAACACCTACAGAACTGGTCCTGTACTTACCGTTCTAATGTGTCATCACTGTCATATTAGTTTCTAACTCAAAAAAGAAAAAAAAAAAGAAAGAAAAACTGGGGTGGCTTGTTTTCAGGAGAACATTTAACCTGGTTATAAATGTAACCCAGCTGGTGCAGCAGACAGGAAATGCAATTGTACGCCACTGACTGTAAACAGGGGGATTAATTAACATGATGGATGCTTGGAGGCCCTAAAAATAGAAATTAAACTAACAAAAATCTGATACACAACTGTGAGGGCCTTTAGTCTTGCTTAGAAATAAACTATAAAATCAGGGGTTAGGTTTAGTTACTCATCCAGATCTAAAGCTAAGCAGTTTTGAATAAAAGCAGTCTGCACCCAATTAAATCCAGATTATTAACTTTACAAGTTAGAAATACGATTTAAAGCGACTCTGACCATATTTAGTCTTAAGAGTAATTTAGCCAATTACTTTTCTGTCTCATAACTCTGGTACTTTCCCTTGATATGCCATTAGTCCAACCGTACATGTTTTAAAGTGTACTTCTCCGTCATTTCAACGACGCTAAATTCACCTCAACAGTTAACCTCTCCGTGGTTGTTTTGAGATGCAGCGGACTACTTTTCGGTCTCGGCTAACTTCCCTTGTGAACTTCGATGAAGCGCAGCTAACCCAGACCGCAGGCTCCGCTCTGACTCAGGAAGCAAACTGCAACGTTACTTACAACAGGAAGCTCATCTTGACGAAGACGTTGTTGAAGAGTCTTTGTGAAAACTACAAGTTGAGGTTTAGTACGTAGCAATGTGCTTTTAAATCTCTTTCTTAGGATGAAGAACTATCATCGACTTGGCGTCAAGCGAAGATGAACTGCACCCACAGCGGCTCTTCCTCTGTTGGCCGCCTGTCAGCAGACGGACTATCGCCACCTACAGGCCACAGATGGATATGACCGCTTTCTGTTGTACCTCCGTTAAAATTCATGAGTATTTCTGGATGCTCTTTGCAGAACTTCTGTGATACTTTCGCTCTATTCTTTTTGTTTTTCATGCCATTGCATTTAGTGTTGAAGGCTACACCCGTGGCATACTTTATAATACATTGTGTTCTGTTTCTTTGTACTTGTAAACAATGATGCTCATTAAGTTTTTTTTTTTTTAAGTTAAAATTACATGATAAAAAAAAAAAAATTGTGCCTTAGAGTAAATTATTACTCTAATTTTACAAACATGTTCATGAATATAGAATAGTCAATTAAAATCAGAGGTTTACAGACTTAATCCAGTTGGAAGCGACAGGTTTACAAATTGTAGCTTGAATGTGTAATTAATGTTCAGAGCGAAACAAACCTTTGAGATGGGCTGTGAAGCATCTTTACGAAAAAAGAGGGAAAGTCCTTACTAATGAGAACCTAGGCCTGTTAAGTCCTTGATCACTGAAATATCTACAGCAGTGGCCCACTGCCCTGCAAGTTTTAGGTGTTTCCCTGCTGCTGCTGCACACCTGGGTTAAATTAATAGATGATTAACTGACTTCTATTGCAATTACAGGAATGCAAAGGAGGTAATGCAGTCATATTAATCAGCTGTGCTGGAGTCCGGACTAATCAAAAACATGCAGGACAGCGGTCCCCAAACCTGGTTCTCAGGGACCGCTCATCTACAGGACATATAATTCCATCAGATACCTGACATTAAATCAGACAAAACTTTTTTTTGGTCAGTATCACTAAAATTGTTTCTTTTATTTCAATGTATGTAGCCGTCTGACTTTGAAGAAAGACTTAAAACATTGCCTCTCTCAGTGTTTTGGTTTTTAACAAGTTAAATATTTTTGTCATTCTCAATGACGTAAAACAGTAAAGGTTTTAAGGTTTCATTGTCAGACAAAATAATCTGATTTTAAACAACAGAGCAGTACTGTTCTTCTGATGTTATAAATTTACCAGCTATACAGGCTCTTATTCTTATTTTTTTCTGTGTTTATCTTAGTTGAAAATGCATGTCTCAATGTACCTTTTTCCTGAAAGAGTTCATCACAAGTTCATCACTGCATGTTCCTCTGTGTTGCAAACTATTGCTCTTATTGTAGTTTGCTGTGGTTTTTTAAAATGACAAATAACGGCTTAAAAACCGAAAACATATTACAATCAATGTAATACACTTTGACTGCAATGTATATATTAACGTGTATTAATGAATTTTAGAACATTAATTTTGATGTTGATGGGGTGAAGTCCTTGACTTCCGGTTTGAGCTGTATGCTTTTATTTTAGAGCTTTCACTTCCTGTTTGGTGCTGTTGCGTAGCAGTTAGCTAGTTGTCCTAATAGTACGGCAGTTAAAGCAGTTTGTAAGACGAAGCTTCTTGTAACTACGGCAGTTTGCTTTTTGCCTTTACAGGATAAGCTTATTGTTTTGTAGTGGCAGCCTTTCCGATCCGAACGGTCAAAGGTAATTGTGAAAATTGTTTACTATTAATGTGTAATTTGTCTGTTGATATGTTTATTTGGCTTAAACTTAAAATAGCAATGGGAATGTAAAATTATTAATTTATAATTAATTTATTTACTTACTTAGTTATTTTTAAAAACGGTCAGTCACATAAAATAGTAAAAAATTAACATTTGTGGTTGTGGGTGTGAAAGCCTCAGCTTCGAACGGCTGTGGGGGGCAGATAGCCTCGTGGGAAACTTATCGAAGGGTGTGGGAGTGGGAGATATCAGGGACCCGCAGGGACCATGAGGGAGGGAACAGGGCTTTAAAACCTCTCTGCTCCTCCTCCTCCCTCCCAGACTGTTCTCTGTCAGGCCCGGTGGGGGAGGAGGAGCTCTCGGTGAGTGTTTCATAATCAGCCGGTGGTGGTGTGTCTTCTTCCTTCTCAGAAGATCAGAAATGGCAACGTTCAGGACTCTCAGGAAACTGTGCCAGCACGTCCAGCATCAAGTCTGTAGCCTGCACACGTCCGCCTCCAGGTGAGCCGATATTTCCGCGGGAAAAACCGAGAGAAACTAGTAACACATTCATCAGGGCACAGGAAGCGCGGCGGTCGAGCACATTTAAAAGCTGTCCTAAGCTCTCCTCAGCACATCGCCTCTCTGTTATATTTAGCGCACGCTGAGGATGAGCATGTTGATTTTTACAAAGCGGTTTTCTGGGTTTTGCTGTACTAAATGTCCTCAGTTGTATTGGTTCTTCCCATACCAGCACACCGCCCCCAGCGGTAGACCGGTAACATTGCAGATGGCTTGGCTGATGAAATCTGAACGAGCGTTTGCAGGCTGGGGTCTGAAGGAGGCAAGTTTCAGCTGGGGACCGAGGTGTTGGGTTGCATGCAAGGAAAATCCATGCAGATGTTCGAGCATTAGAGTTAAATGAATATATTTAATAATAAATCCCAACAATAAAGAATGTATTATCTATAATAATTTATTTAGTAAGTACATTTATTTCATGTACATTTTAGAAATGCATAAAGACTTGTAAATATGGCTGTTTTCCATAATACCTAAAGTTAACAGAAGGAACAACCATGTTTGTAATTAATATCACTTGTGCACAAGAAACGAATCTGCACTGCAGTTTATCAAATTGATCCTGAAGTTTTATTGGTCAAGTTCAGATCAGTTCTGTTGCGTTCAGTTTGTGTGAGAAACAGTAGCTCAGCTCTGAGAATAACATCAATGTTCGAAGCCAAAACTTTATTTTAATTTGCAATTTCAAGTTTAAACTAGAACAGTTTTGCTCATAGTAATCCAGCCATTATTTTCCGCTTAATCTGGGTTGGTGTGTTGAAGCGGCAGTCTCGGCAGAGACCCAGACTTCCCTCTGTGGAGCCACTTGGGCCAGCTCCTCCAGGAGAATCCCAATTGCAACCAGAATACACCCTTAAGCCATTAAACAGTAAACCTAAATAGTAACTATGTATACTTTTTGTACACAACTATTTTAAAAAATTGCGGATGCATATAAAAAATTAATGAATGGATAAGTATGTATTTTTCTGGTTTAGCCAAAATAAATGATTTTCTTAGTAAGCTCTGAGACCTTTTTCTTGCTTTAGCATGACAAGATCCTGTCTTGAATGCTAAAACGGGTCATGCTGTCTGTCATCAGTCTCATCAAACAGATGGTAAAGTCACATCCCGTGAAGGAATTTAGTGGGATCTTGTGAGTCCTGCACATGATCTGAATGATCACAAAATGGATAATGTCAAACCAATGGTGTGTTGGACACATGTTTCTCCTTAACATCCAAACGCTTCCAAATTTGTCAGCATTGCATCAAAGCAATCCTGTTAATATGCACGACAAGACGAGAGTCGAGGTGCAGTATATTTGAATCATGACCATCTCCACAACATCAGTGTGTGCAGGAAGAACTGCATGGAAGTAATGTTTGTTTGGGTGTAATATTTCAGGTGCCCTACATAAAGATGATCCTTTCCCATAATATATTGGCCAGCTGGATCGACTTTCACTGCCTCACATTGGACCTAGACCCTACATGCATACAAAGATCAAAAAGCTCATGGAAAGAGACCAATAATGGGAAAACAACCAGAGGGAGAAAATTGTGGGTTAATCCTAATCAAGATCATCACTGCAGTATTTTTCTCTAATATTGTGCAGCCCTACTCAAAAATGGCTATTAAACAAGCTCTATATGTGTAGTTGGTGGCTAAATGTCTCCCAAGTCCATCTAAGGATAGTTTATGAATGCATCTGAAAGAAGAGTAAAGTTTTAAATCTGGAGTGAGAATCCTCTCTGCCATCTCGCTGTCCTGCAGTCTCTACTCATTTGCCTCATTTGTATCACAACCCTGGTTGCGATACTTTTTTCTTCCAGTTTTAATTGGTTTTGGCAGAGCAACAGAGGTGGTTACATCACTGATGATGGCTCATTACTCTCTAGTTATTAGCTGTTTGTTGTTATGTAATGTAGCTGAACCTTGCAGAATTGGGACAAAGTAGTGGGGCAGCAGTGCATAGACCTATAAATGTTATGTGTTAACTTTAGTCAGCTGGAGAGGTGTAGTTTGTAAATTTGGAAGCTGGAGCTGATGCATCTCCAAGCTACTTGGCTGAGTGGCGTTCAGGTGTTAAATGTCCTGGTAAATCAAGACCAGTTACTCTTCCAGGAAGTAAGGATTAAACTGGCACTGAACAGATCAACAGTTGAGATGAAGTGATGCTCCCAGCTTATTTTCCATGACTTCATTACTAATAATAGAAAATAAATGAAATGCATTTTTTCCACTTTTTTTTTCCCCCCTGTGTAATGCTTCACCGTGTTTCCCACTGTTAGGGCAGAGGCGGTGGTCATCTCAGGGAGGAAGCTGGCTCGTCAGATCCGGGAAGAAACCCGGGCCGATGTGGATCAGTGGGTATTAGCCGGCAACAGGAGGCCCCACCTGAGTGTCATTCTGGTTGGAGACAACCCAGCCAGTCACTCCTACGTTCTCAACAAGACTCGGGCTGCAGCCGACGTCGGTAAGCAGGGAGAACCATCTCCAAGTGTAAAAACAATTGGCACAATTTCAACTTTGACTCCTGGTGTGAATCCTCCAGGATTCAGTCACCAGGAGTTTATTTTTTAGCCTATTGGCCACAATTTGTTGCACTACGAATATAAATAAAATGTATATTATTCATAATTTTCTTAAGTTGACAAGAATGAGGAACTACTGTTTAATAGTTTGTCACCTGCTGTTTCCCTGGGACATACATGACATTTAATACAGATGCCCATGTTTTTTCTCAAAACAGGGAGGACAAAAGAACACTGTATTCACATAGCACATACTTCTATTAATCTTTATAAATCAAGAGATGTCCAGACAGAAAGTTGAAAGTAGATGTTTGCCTGATATTAATATCTGCAGCCTGAGCAATAAATAAATTAAGCAGTGATTAATACAATTGGAACTGTGATGGACAAGGCTAGAGGAGGACACCATAACTAGAGAGGATCATAAAACTCTCCAACGCTAATGCTTCTTTAGCAGGTTGAGAACAATATATGTGTGCATATATTAAATTAAAAATTATAAGTCAACTGCTATTATGGGAGTGGGTGAAACCGAACTCATATGAGGAATAAAATGCCATCGAGGCTTGTAGTATGACTCCTCGTTTCAGAACAAGTGGACCTAATTGGAATATTAAAAAGAAATTTTTAAATACTCAGTTTTAGATCACATGCTGTGATCTGTCTTCTCACTTTTTACTCCCACAGGAATCTCAAGTGAGACAATTCTCAAACACTCAGAGATCAGCGAGGAGGAGTTACTAGACCTAATCTATAAACTCAACGCAGACCCTGGTGTGGATGGCCTGCTGGTCCAGCTGCCTCTGCCAGGTATGCTAAGAACAGATCAGACCTGTAGCCATAAGGAGCCTCCTGAGTCAGATTATCTACTTTCCTGTTAGCCAACATAGAGATGTTTGACCTCGTGTCTTATGTTTGTCCAAACTCTTAACTTGTCACTATTTTTGCTCAGAGCACATCGACGAGCGCACGATCTGCAATGCAGTGGCTCCTAACAAGGATGTGGACGGCTTCCACGTAGTCAACGTTGGCCGAATGTGCCTGGATCAGTCCACCATGCTCCCTGCCACTCCCTGGGGAGTCTGGGAAATTATCAAACGCACAGGTAGCAGGACTGGCCCCTAGCTGTACATGCTACAGTAATAATGGCGTTTTTTAAGACATTAAATAAAATGTAACAATCTATATTTGTGTCTTCCAGGTATTCTTACCTTTGGAAAGAATGTTGTAGTTGCCGGGCGCTCCAAGAATGTGGGCATGCCCATTGCCATGTTACTGCACACAGACGGGCAACATGAGAGGCCTGGAGGTCAGTTGTACGTCATATGTCTGGATTTTTAAATGCTTACAATTTATAACATGCAAAAGTCTTCATACCCCTTAACTTTTTCCACATTTGGTCACAGTTTGAGATTCCAATGTATTTAGCTGGGATTTTATGTGATTAACAAGCAGTGAACAAAGTGTGATCGATGTTTTTCCGCGTTATCATGATCATACTTTAGGCTCTGTATGATGCACAGATTTTAACACCCAGTCTCTCTTCTGAACTGCTGCAGGCGATGCCACAGTCACTATTTCTCACCGTTACACTCCAAAGGAACAGCTTTGCCAGCACACTAAAATGGCCGACATTGTTGTGGCTGCTGCAGGTTTGTTGTTGTTTGCTTACATCCTAAATCTTCCAGTTATCTTGACTTGCATGTCTCGTCTAATGGCTCTTAACACGGTTTTTAGGAATTCCCAACCTGATCACAGCGGACATGATCAAAGAGGGAGCTGCTGTGATCGACGTTGGAATAAACAGAGTGCAGGACCCTGTCACTGGAAAGAGCAGGCTGGTTGGAGATGTGGATTTTGAAGGTATAGGAGATGAACTTCAATTGGATTTCTGCATGAACTCACTCCTCCTGTGTCTTTGTCATTTATTTTTTCTGCCCACTTTCAGCTGTGAAGCAGAAGGCTGGGTTCATCACTCCAGTTCCTGGAGGCGTCGGACCCATGACTGTGGCCATGCTCATGAAGAACACCGTCAAAGCTGCTAAAAGTGTCCTGCAGTTTCCCCCAGAGAGGATCCGTGTGGCTGCCGCATCCTAATGGAGCCACACTGTAAACCTGAGCAACATGGACACATTCCTCCCAGCACCACCCTCTTGATTTCGTACTTGGAGCGGCGCAGTGAGCTCCACGTTGCACACAGACTGGAAAGATGATTGCTCGGAGGCTTTTCTTTCTACATGTCAAGTCCAACCATTTGCAGCCTGTTACACTAACTCATGCAGCTGCATGTGCTTTGTAACAGTATTTATCATTTTTAAATGTACGTCTTTGATGGTTTTAAAGAGATGTTTCTATTTATTGCTAAAGAGACAATATTTTACACATGAATGCAGACTTGTGGCAGTGTATGACCTAAGCAGGTGGGCAGTGAAACTGAGTTTTAGTTTAGCCTCATGTAAGTGTCTCAAGGGCTATCAGGAACAAGATTGTTTATTAAAATACGAGCTTTAAAGATTCACCATTGCCTTGCAAAAAAAAAACCTATGGAATAAATGTTGCTTTTTTCTTCTCACATCTCTTCTTTTTGTTGAAAAATATTTTAAGACTGGGGTAACTTTATTAAATGGGACCTGAAATGCTTGGCTCACCTGAGACAGAATATAGGCATCTGGAAATGAGTAAAGTATTCACACCATTTGAACTTTTCACAATTTTTTTTTTTTTTTAATGTTTAAGGATGAAATTGACTGGGTTTGAAATGATTGACCAGCACAAAATGTTGAAAATAAATGTGCAACTTTTACATAAAAACATCAGCCCAGGTCATAGACAAAGTTGCAGAGAAGTTTAAAGTGGTGAAAAGTTAACACAAGTTTAGGAAATATTCTGTAATTTTTTTTTTTAATCAATCCTTTGAAAATAAATAGTAACACATGGCTCAGAGAAGTAGCTAAAAAGGCACATGGAATCTCTGGAGGAGCTGCAAAGATCCCCGGCTCAGGTGGGAGAATCTGTTGACTGGACAACAGGTAGTCCAGTATTACACAAACCTGGCCTTTATGTAAAAGTGATGAGAGGAAAGCTCCAAGAAATCTCATTTACCACAGGAAACAAGAAGACCAGAGTGATCAGATGACACAAACAGCTTCTCCACCCCCAGTAAAAATACAAGCAGTGGTGATAAATTAAATGAAAAGGCATCACTGGCACAAATATGTATACAACCAGGAATATATTATACCACAAAATACTCTTAAGAATATTGTCTTTAATAATTAAATATGCTTTCTTCGTTCATTATTTGAAGCATATTGTCACACTAAAATAAACATTTTAGACCATTAGTGCCTCCAGGCTTGCTAATGTAAATAGTTGCGCCAGATTACAGAAAAAAACATATTAGGGTTACACCGTAAGTACTTTTTTTGTACTTTTAACAATTCTATCTATTACCAAGTATTCTTAATTTAATTTAACTAAATTTAATTCCTTTAGGCGAGTTTTTGAGCTTTGTTGAAGGTTTTTGGACATTTAAGTAGGAACTAGGAACGTTTCTTGTGTCATGACGCTGAAATTCCAGGCGGACAAACTTCCGGACAACGTTTCCTGTAACTCAGCCTTTGTAAACAACTTGTGTTTCCGAAATGAATCGCAGCAGATCGTCTGACCGAGGTACTAGGGAGAAAAAAACAGAGAAAAAGAAACGCAGACGGTCTTCTTCGTCGTCATCTTCCTCCTCCTCCTCCAGCAGGAGCAGGTCGGCTAAGAAAATTTCTTCCACGAAGAAGAAGTTGACAGGTTGGGACTGCTTTGTTCATTAGAAACCCACCACAGAGGCTTATGAAGCATCCTGAACATATGTTTCTCCTCAGGTGGGAAAGAGCAACGAAAGGGGCGGAGGACGCGGTCCTCATCTTCATCATCCACTTCCTCCTCCTCTTCTTCTTCCTCCTCTTCGTCCTCCTCAAGTGATGAGAGGAGAAAGAGGAAGAAGAGCAAAGCCAAGAAGAAGAAACTGAAGAAGCAGAAGGCCAAGCTGAAGAAACAGAGGAAAAAGGAGAAAAAGAAGTTGGAGAAGAAGCTGAAGAAGGAGGTGGAGGCGATGCAGAGGCCTCCAGAGAAACCTCCATCCTACCTGGAGGCGATGCAGAATGAAGAAGAGGAGGAGGAGGTGGAGCTGGGGCCAGGTGAGACCTCACACAGTGGAGGGTAGAGAAATATCTACCATGTAGATATTTGGGGAGATCAGTATGAACATTTCTGAGCAAATAACATACACAATTTAAAAAGGTGTTCTCAATCTATTCGCTGTTTTCTGCCTGGCTCCACACTTTTCTCAAACCTGAGCTCCAGGGAAATGAGTTTTTGATCCGTTTAAACATTTCTTGGTTTGCTGCGTTCCTCAGTCATGACCGACGAGCAAAAGGCCCGGCTCGCCACTAAGAGGCCTCTCACCAAGGAGGAGTATGAGGCCAGGCAGAGCGTGATCCGCAGGGTGGTGGACCCAGAAACAGGAAGAACCAGGTCTGACAAAGGATCAACTCTTATTCAACATTCGTAGGATAAAACCTTCCCGGTTTTCAGATGTTTGATCTTCATCTGTCTAGGCTGGTGAGAGGAGAAGGTGAGATCATTGAAGAGATAGTGACCCGAGAGAAACACAAAGATATTAACAAGGTAAACAGAATGTCATCATTTTTAGGTGAAGGACACAAATCCGCTGTTAGCTGGATGACAAAAATCTCTGTTTTGTCTCTTAGCAAGCTACAATGGGAGATGGGAATGCCTTCCAGAGAAAACTGGGAATGAACAGATAGAAGAAGAACCTCCAGAAGAAAACACCAACTGTTTACTTCCTGCTTGTTTCTGTGTCTGTTTGGGTTTAGGTTTATGTTTAGGTTGCAGGTTTCTTTATTTTATAAAAACCAGAAAGCATAATTTTTTTATAAGTTACAACTAATATGAAACACAAATCACATTCGTTTGTTACTGTACATCCATTTTACATGGATATTTCTGTTTGATATAATATAATTATAAAAACCAGAAAGCATAATTTTTTTATAAGTTACAACTAATATGAAACACAAATCACATTCGTTTGTTACTGTACATCCATTTTACATGGATATTGCTGTTTGATATAATGTATTTTGGTTTTTTTTGGATTTGGACCAGTCTCTCAATTTTTTAAATTGTTTTTTGCTTAGTTTTGTCAAAGGATCCTGAAACGTATATTTTTTGAAGTGTTCTCATGTATTCAAGTTTTCTGCTTTGGACATTTTTCAGGCTAATCACTCAACCTTTATCAAAATGTCTTTTTTAAGGCCTCTAAATTATGGCCTGGGAAATATTCATGGCCTGGTTTGGAAAATAAGGTTTGATTTTTCCAGGCATCATTCTTGTAGGCAAAAAATTAAAACTTGCAATCTCTTAAAAAATGACTGGCAACTTCAAAGCAGAGCCTTTTAAAAAAAAAAAAATGTACTAAGAGTTGTACATGGTGGTGGTATCATCATGCTGAGGGGCTGCTTCACTGCCTCTGGTCCCGGTGTGTCTTATAAAGTTTAAGGAGCAATTAGGAAGGACGACTACCTCAAAATAATCGTACCATTCGGAAAAAGAAGAGCTGAAGGATGATGCATCTATTAGGCTCTAAGAATGTGACCTTTATTGAAACTCCCTAAAGCAGAAATATTTTAGATGGTCCAGCACAATACCTGGAATGGATGAAAATGAGTTAAAACAACCCAGCATGGATAAAATAATAAATAACATCTTGAAGGAATAAAATAACCACTAGTCAAAAAGATTTGCTCCTTCGTAGCTTGAAGCTCAAAACAGTTCCAGGCTTTTTCCACGTTGCATGTTGCTCCAATTCAACCCGAGAGATAAAACTAGTTTGTTGCAAAAGTCACGAGTCAGAACAAGAAATTAGTCTGCACCGAACGTGCACAATTTGAAACATTTCTGATATTTTAAATAGAAAAAAAGGCCACCATTTGTCAGTGCTTTATATTTTCTTTATACACTCTTCATAAAATCACAAGGGAATGAATAGAATCAAATATAATCCTACAAGATATGTGACCTGTACAGTTCTTACATTTGCCAGTTTATCTATAAATAAAATATACAATTTAACTGTTGGACTGAACCAGGTCAAAGGTAGAGACAGATTTCCTAAAAATGAATAAATATGTCACATTAGGTAGTTTTAAGTGGTTCATCTTTAAGGATTGGTGTCCTGCATGATTTACATGTTGCGCTGATTCAACCAGAGATGATTTTTACTGAACAGTGGGCCATGGAGGAATAAGAGAAAGTGGCTCAAGTACCAGAATAAACTACAGAACAGCATTTTATCCTGTGCCTGAAGCAGCCGTCTATGAAGCTCGCAAACATCATTTCATTCATCTCAGGTCAACTGTGTTGAACCAGGGGGACTTCTAAGAAATGCAGGACACTCATACAGCTGGACACCCTGAATTATCATCCTCATGCTTTGGAAAAATAACGTCTTTATAGGTTTCAGCATGAACTGCCTCTTTTCTGGGGCTAAAACCATCAGATAAAGGCAACAACAACAAAAAAAAAGGACAAGCCAGAGTTCAGGTAGTCAGTCTGCCCACAGGTATAAAAACATCCCTGATCTCTGCAGCACTTCTCCTGTACATTGTCTTCATAATCGCGTTTCATCACAGAAAATAACATGGCTGATCTTACTTGGGGCTGTTCATCTCTAGGGAGGTTTGCCAGCTCTGTGTTGGATTATGTGCTACAAAAAGATCCAAATATGAGTACTAAACTGGGCAATCGTTTTACTTTTCAGTATAATTTCAATCTGGATGAACCTGGGTCTAATCACAGACGTTCCATTAAACTACACGGCGCTCTGCTGTGCTGACTGCAAATAGATGCCTCTGTGCTTGAATGACAAAAATCACAACAAAAAAAACCCCACCCAACTGTGTCCGTAGAAAGAATCCAACCGTAATATTTGACACATTTATCAGGCCAGAGCCACTTTATTGTGAGAAGTCTCCACACTGTAAAATCTGCACCCTGTGCATTTCTGGCAGCGTGTTTACCTGGTGTGGGAAACTGTCTGCAGGTTGACGTCTGTAAAATATGTGCCGGGTGGAGGTCGGAGGGGGGGACTGATTGTCAGTGCACTGTGAAGTCTGTTTGATCCAGTGGTGCTTTGGAGCAGTATTGCAAACTTTCCCTTACATTTGAGTCAACATTGGTCCACTGCACTCATCTCTGAACCTGCCTGTTACACTGAGCCCCACACTTATTGTAGCCCCTGGTCGAGAGGTGTAACGCTTTAATATTATCACACCAATCTAACCTTTAATTTGAACACATTCATTCATAGATGGGGGAAATTAATCATATGTTGAGAAATATTGATGTTTAAACACTCACTGGTATTCAGCAAGAGAAGCAGAAGGAAGTTGTATTTTACGTACAGAACTGCTCATAACTTTTTAGAAGATCACTGCATACTAAGAGTTTGGATGAGGTTTTTTTTCCTGGCACAGATATAGGCAATATTCAGATTTTTTGATGAATGGCATGTTCTCTTGTTTTTCCCATTCTGTAAAGCAGCTAAAGGAATTAGGCCTCAGTGTGAGATCTCCAACAACCCTGATCATCTTACAAACGTTAACAACAAACTATCATTAGGAATTGTTAAAGGTGCAAATAATTGAAGGGGCAATAAATCGATTTTTGACGATTTAATCTGAGGAAAACCTGGATTTTTTTCTCCCCCACCAATACACTCCTTGGGTTTTGATAGCTGGAATGATGTCAGCCCACCCAAGGCTACCATCTGGTTTGACTGGCGTGTTTTACAGGTTCTAATTATTGGGACTTTTTAATTCAGGTTAACTCACAGAACAGATGGTTGAAATAAAAGCCAGTTTTGAAACTTTTTGTTATTTGTAAATTGAAAAAGTGAGGAAAAAAAAAAAGATTCAAAATTGTAAATTGAATTTGGCATGAAAAAAAAATCGGACATTTTGTTTTTAAATAAACATTTCTTAACATGAGATCTTCCCCAGCTCTGCCTGAACACTAAATAAATGCACTGAAAATGCAGGTTGGAGTTTTCTCATTTTTCCAGTGTCAAATTATACTTCTGCAAGAAACAAGTTTATTATAAGTTTTGTTTCCTCCTTACACGTCTTTTCCAAAGGCGCCAATAAGTGTGGAGATAACTCAAGAAGGACAAGTAATTATATTTCAAATAAAAAAAAAAGGCATGAAAATTTACTAAACTTTAGAAATAAATATCAAACATCATACAGCAGGTCTCGGCTCTGCGTTTCTAGTTTCCACAACGTATCGTACAGAATTTACATCCGGAGCTCTGTCTTCCTCTAAAGGTGCAGCGGAGAACAGAGAGGGAGACGGCAACGCAGGGATGGACATTTAAGAGCACATTCAATGCTTCATTTACAGCTCAGTAAAAACCAGGGAGGGGGAAAAAACAGCAGAAATCCAAAATGGCCAAACATGGCTAATATCAAACATCCCATATATGACACAAGATATCAGTTCTGATACAACCCTGGTGATCTGCAAGGTGAAATAATAAAAATACAATACTGTGCTGCTGAAAATCAATTTTGAAGAAATAAAATACATAACATAGCAAAAACTTAACCTCAAAACACCTTTTTGTTCACAAAAATCAATTAATTTTAACATGGCTATATTATTAAATAGCACTGATTATCAATCATGTCACCCTCATTGTAAAGAAGACACTTTAAACTGGCCTTCAGTGGACCAGATACCAGATCTGCACTGTGATGTAACAACTATGTACAGGCCTCATTCAGGCGCTTAACAATATACTTACATAATTTATTCCATGTTTCTATACACAGAAGACCTTTATGTGATCCTCTCTGCTCAGATACAGCATATTGTTCTACACTGCTTATTTTGGCACCTTTGCTGTACAGTAGAGGTCAAAAATCAGGTGGAGTAGAAATCCGGGGTTAATCATATTTAAAGGGTCAGTTCAGAGTTTGCTCTGCGGGATTTTTTGAGTTGTGGTGTGAGGAAAACTGGAGTGTACAACTTTTAGTCTTGGCTGTTTCAGGCGTCTGCTTAAATAATTTCTGTTTGGCTTCGATTCATTTTCATTAATTCTTGGTAAATAAGTAACACCTCTTTATAAAAGCGCTCAGTCCAGTGTTAATCAGAATAAAAGGGCTGATGCTTAAAATCTGCAGCACAGAAAGTGAGTCTCTGTTGCCGTTTCTGTGCTTGCTTTGGCCACATCTGTCAGCTACAGAGCAGAATCAGAGTAACTCCTTTAAGCCGTGGAGGTGCTTCATTGTGTGTAGTCAAGTATAACAGCCTATAGAAGGAGTTCTGATCTTATATTCATGACCGAAAAATATTCACTGAACAGAAAAAACCATTTAAATTCATTTATGTTTGTGTAACATGTCGCTTCAGGAGGATTTGCCTGGTTTAAAACAAAAACAACAAAACTGCCACAGTCTCCACTAAAATCATTTAAGTGGTCTGTATCACCAGATGCCCCCTCGGTGGCTGCGGGTTTGAACCCTCTTTGTTCAAACCCGCAGCGTTTCTGTCTCTCTGCGTTCCCGGTCCTCTTAGCGCCTGTTCTCTCATTTGGGGTTGAACGGGAACGGCTCCAGCTTGGTGCTGCCGCTGCGGCCCCAGCAGCTCGCCGTGATGCTCATGCTGCGCTGCGTCGCCGCCGGGCCGTGGCTGTGGGTCCGCTCCAGCCGTTCCCGCTCCAGCCGCTCGCTGTCCGACTGGCTCTGCGTGCGCTCGGGCCTGTTGTGGAAGTTGCCCGTCGGGGAGCTGGGGGCCGGCTGGGAGGAGATGGTGCGCAGGAGGTGGTTCCGTTTCCTCAGGAAGTCGCTGTTGGCGCCCAGGCCGAAGCTTCCCTTACGCAGGACCATGCGCGCGCTGCTGGACTTGGCGGGCCGAGAGCGGTGGTTGTACTCCAGCTGGGACAAATGGGCCGCGTACCCCTCTGTGATGAACTGCGGAGGAGAGGAAGATTTGAGCTGCAGGGAAAGTTAACATAATAAATCTGGCTTTAGACATGAAATATTCATTGATTGCAGGGCTGTGAATAACAACATTTTTTAAATTGATTCTTCAGATGATTAATCAGATTTTTTTTTTAAATTGCCAAATTCTGCAGATTTTTAATTTAAACTTTTACGACTTTTTATGCAATGTCAGAAATACAGTAAAAGATGTAAAAGAACAAATAATTCAACTGCTTTTTTAAAATAAGAAAATAAACATTTTATTGCCTAAAATGCAATAAAGAATATTTCTTTAGTGTGGACTAACTGATTGATGACTGGATGGCAAAAGGTGCTTAATGGGAGATTATTATTTTTATATTATTATAGAAATTGAACCAGGTGATGGTAAAACTACACCGCCTGAGGAGATTTGGGAAGAGCATACTTGCAGACAAAGGTTTTGTTTTTGCCCTAAATGTAAATGTTTATATATTCTTTGTTCAGTATTGGCTTAATTACTGTTTTTAGTGTGTTGTTCTTTTAGCAAATGGTTTCGGGGGTCTTTTTTGAGTTTGTATTCTGTAGTTAACAATTAATCAATTTCTACAGTAGTTGACATTTATTTCAACAATTGATTAATCACATTTAATCCAATTAATCGCTTCAGCCCTAATTGGTTGCAGGAGGTGCCGAGCTGAATCCGTCTGTTTTCAGAGCCTCTGAGCGGTACCTGGCACTGGTTCTGCATCTTCTTCGAGGGTCTGCCGACGATGTAGATCTGAGAAGGAGGAATGCCGATGGAGGTGTAGACAGAGATGTCTTTGGTTGATCCATATCCAGCAAAGATCTTCATATTAGACTGAAATCAGCCCACAGGAAGGAGAGAAGTTATTTTTTTGGGGTAAATTAAAAAAGAAATTGACTGAAAATCCTCAACACATTTATCTGCACTTGTTGATAACCTGAAGTACGTTCAGTTACCTCTGTCAGTGTTTTGAGGAAGTTGGCCTTGTGCCTGAGCGGGTCGTGGACTAATCCGTCGCAGAAGGAGACAATGCCGTGTGGGAAGTTGTGCTGGGACAGCCAGGCCACCACCCGCTGCTTCTGCATGTCTGGACGCCCCGTCACGTAGATGATCAGATAACCTAAATCCTGCCAGTGTCTGTGACGAGGTGAACCAGCAGAGGACACAAAGTGATGTTTTGTTTTTTTAAATTTTTTAAATTTTTTATTTAAGTGATATCTTGGAGATACAGAAAGGTTTATGGGATGACTCGGATACCTGACGACGTCCACAGCTCCTGCCCTGACCTTCGGATCGCTACCCATAATTGAGACGCTGGCGGCGAACGACCCGTCGATGCTAAACACCACAAACTCTGTGCCACGTGGAACAACAGTCAGGTAGCTGTCTGCAAACGTGTGGTCGCCTCTGGGGAGGAAAAGCCAGAATAGAATGAAAACTAAACTAAAGGACAGGATTATATCTAAAGATTCACATCAACAAGGTGCACAGAAGGCAGGAATATTTCAATAAATCATGACACAGAGTCAGTTTGGTGTTTAAAGGCTGAGAAAGATGAAGTCACCTGACAACCATTTTTACAGGGTAGACTCCGATGCCCAGACGCTTCTCCTCTGGGATGTTAAACGACACGCGGCCGCTGCTTTGAGTCACTTGTGTGCTGAAGAACACCCACTCTCCTGACGGAGGCTGGGTCATGATGTGAAGGTCGACCTGTGCAAGAATTCAAGACTCAAACATGATGTTTGAGAACTAAAAGGCTTCAGACAGCCGGTTCTCTGCTGCCATGCATGCATGATTACCTTCTCCCCAGCTAGAGTCACCATGTCCAGAGGGCCGTACATAAAGCGACCTGTGATGACCTGCTGGCTGTCTTCAGGGAACACGGCGTCATTCACTCGATGGTTGGCAGTCACGTTCTGACATTGGAGTAAAAATAAACCAAGTTAGAGAGGGTGTTTTTTTTTTTTTTTTTTAAAAACAAGAATAAAAAAATTTCTTTTCTTTAGAAATTTACATAGAAAAGTCAAAGTCAAGTGGCCTACAGCTACATGCAAAATGTACACTTTCAGTGCCAAATTCAATGTATTTTCTTGGTATTTTCAGTAAATACTATGAATGTTTCTGGTGTAAAGTTTGAGGGGTGTGAATACTTTTTTCTAAATTTGAATCCAAGATCTTGATAATGAACTGAACGCGTTCCTCCGCAGCAGATTAATGTTCCTAAGCCGTCTCAAACTGGCCTGTTTTCTCAATTTCACACCCACCCGGATCTTGACGTGAGTCCTTTTCCGGAGCCACTTCTCCCGAGGCTTAGAGGGGGTAAACTCCGACACTTCCTTCCCATCCAGCTCCAGAATGCTGGAGTTTTCATGCCTCATGACCTAAGAGCAGAGATTTAACCGGTTCATCCCACGAATCCCCGAAAAAGTAGCTTTCTGTTAAACAACAGGAAAACAAAAAAATGGTTGGGGCAACTCACCTGCCTCAGGAGGAAAGATACAACATCTGTGGATTCCCAGTAAGATGCATGGAAGAGGTGCGGCAAAGCCACTGTGGGAAAGGCAGTCAGAGCATCGGGGCAGTACAGAGCAAAGTCCAGGCGCTTTGTGCCCCACCAGCGTGCTGCAACTGCAAATGGGAACGAGTTGAATAGAGTGCAGGTCCACAAGATGAAACGTGCTGGCATAGAAAGGTGCACCACCCTTAAAACCCACAAAACAAACTTCCAAAAAAAAAAAAGAAATTAATTAAAAAAAATCAGCTTCACTTCTTGAGCTGCAGGTGAGAAAGAGAGGTGTTTTTGATTATTGTAGTAAGAAATCATGCGCTGCATCAAAACGAAAAGAGACGGTTAGAATTGATGAGTAATTTCATGACCAGCTCCAAGAGTTTAATCATGTTAGTGAGGGCTGTTATACCAAAGTGCAAAATTAAGATCTCAACATTGTTCCCACTGAGTGAAAGTGCTTGTGGCTGTGTCCTTGAGAAGCCCATTTGGAAAGAATCCCAGGAGAAAGAAAAAAAAAAAAAGAGGCTTTCTGCAGGAGCAGAATGAAGCTTTTGGATAATTGCTGTGATTTCCCCAACTTGAGAAAAAAATACCTTCATCAACTTCAGCTTGGGAGTCCAGCGACACCAGGTCATGTATAGCACAGTCCAGCCTGCATGATTGGATGCTGTCGTACTGGTAGATGGAACTTAGACTTTCGCCTGAGTCTGACTCAGCATCCGTGTGAAAACTCACGTCTTCGTCAGTCAGGTCACCATCGGTCTTTTTATAGTACTTCAGAGGATTTTTTATGGAGAATAGGTTTTGGGATGTTAGGGCAAGTTGGGAGAACAGACTGAGCTTATTGGATTGGCTAATCTGCTCTGATTTGGCTACACAAGGGAAAAAAACAAAAAACAAACAGAAAACCATGTGAAAAAATGGCTGCATAAATATAACAGAAAAAACAGTTTAAAGCGTGACAAAGAGATGCATTCATTAGAGAGAGGCTCATTTCCACAGAGTTGTTAATTTTCAAGCAGCTGTTAGTAAAGGTTAAAGCATCATGGCAAGGTGATGCTGTTGAACACCCGATGCTGTCGTGGCAAAATGAATTTTTTTTAATTGTTCAAAATGTGCAACAAATCCATCTTAGGTTATAATGCGAGACAAAAAAAAGGTAAAAAGATTAACAGGTAAATAGGGGTGAACTTTGGTTAACAATAATACAAAGAGAAAACAGAATGCTGATTATCTCGGCGCACACTGCAGTAGGAGGTGGAAATGGCTTAGGGAGGGAGATTGGTGTCCACATGCACTGAAACATTAGATAAATGCAGTACTTGGTCATTGCATTTACATTTAGACAGTGGATTAAACTAAGACAGACAGTGAAAAGTGGCACTAAGCTTGCTCTTCTAGAGGACTCTGATCTTATTGGCTCTTTGTCAGAGAACATAGGGGGAAACGGTTCAATAACCGTCTTACCAGACGAGTCAAAAAGAAGTGCAGGATTTATGTTTACAGTTCCTTGCAAAGTGTAAATTTACCCTTTAAACATTTTGTCCCGTTACAACACAAACATTGTGTCTTATTGGGATTATATGTGATAGACCAAAAAAAAAAGTAGTGCATAGTTGCAAAGAAGAGTTTGTTGGTTTGGATGGGAACAATAGCTGTTCAATCTGGCTTCTCATTCTCAATTATTTATTTAACAAACGGTGCAGAAAATAATAAAAATATTCCTGACAATATAGAGAATTTTGTTATTTTAAAACATCATTAATTGAAATTTATTGTGACAACGGCGATGCGCTAAATCCGCACCTCCACTTTAATTTAAAATTATGAACTACTTTGTTTATATTGCATAAAATCCCAGTAAGACACAGCAAAGTTTGTGTTTGGAAGGAGAACAAGGTGTGAGAAAATTCAAGAAGTATAAATACTTTTGCAAGAAGCTGCATCTGACCAACTAGTTAGCTCCAGATGGAGTGTAGGGTGTGTGTAGAGTCAGAGTACCAGGGTTGAGAGGAGGAGGATGTAGGAGAGCTGGAAGGAGAAACTAGTGTGTAGAAATAGAGAAAAGTTGGACTGAGAGCGAGAGAGAAGGAGTGGAACTAACTGGAGTCGTGTTTGTGTGAGTGGAAGAAAGAGAGAGAAAGAGAGACTGGTGGATGTTCAGAACACTTACTGTTGGCTATGTTGGTGGCAGTGAAACTGTCTGCCATTCCTGAGACCTGGCTGGCAATGCTGATCTCACTGGCCCTCCGTTGGCCCCTGGAGAAGGGGCCCATTATGGGGGATGAGGGGTACGAACTGTCCATGAAGACACCACCATGAGACTGAACAACATCTGCTATTGAGCCCAAACAAGGAGATCCCATTAGACAGAGACACAGGTAAGGTGGGTACCTCACAGTGATGGGGAGAGAGGCAAAACATGTGACTGCTGGGGGAAATGTGAAACCACAAGGAACCCGCATGCTGGCTGGGGTTCTCCAGCTGACTCACATGTGAATACACAGACAGTAAAATGCCTACATATATTAAAATTAATGACAGGGTGTAAGATTGTCCGCTAGGGAAGGTTTAGATTAAACATCTAGTGAATTACTTGATAAATTATGCTGAGATTTTAGAAAACTAAGACAACCCGTATCACCAATAAAAAACACAAGACAGCATATTAAAAATGTAGATACAGAGCTTCATGTTGAGCAAACAAAGCACCACAAGCTGCACAGCGAGCATGATCGACTCTCGTGAAAGTCAGCAAATGAATTAGGCGTTTTTGACTGCAGCACTAATAAGTGGCTTAATGTTTTTCTTTTTCTGACCTCCTTCTAACTTTCCCCAAAAGCATTTAGCTTCTCCATGGGGCCAGCAGAAAAAAATTCAGTCAAGTTTAAAGGAGTCCATTTTGAAGCAGGGAAGTCTTTTTCTGTCAGCAGCCTCTAAATCCACATTAATCTTTAACTTAATTCAGGATGAGGACACTGGTTTTTGAGCATCTTTCAGCTTAGGACAGTCTAGAACTTTGATGGATCCTGATGCTTCAAACCATCAATTTCTTTTAACCTGAGGGCCACAGTAAGAACAATAATCCCAAACACACAGCAAAACTGACTTGCTCACTTTAAAGGGGAGGGTTATGTAAAAACAACTTTTTTGCGACAGAAACCCATTTTCAAGTCGCTAAATTGTGAAGTCATGTTTGATATATGCGGTATTTTTATAACAACCCAAGGTAATGTAGTTACTTGGGGTTGTTGTAATAATAATGGCTGAATGGCTATAAAGTAGAATTTAGAAGCACATTTGATTGTGCTATAAAATGGCACTATAAATCCCACCCTTTTTACCATCTGGCATGGCTTTGGCAAAAGAAAAAAGTATTAGTATTAGACTGTTAGAAAGAATATGTTAAATGTTAAACTATGCTAGGATGTAAACAACAGTTGTTCAGTTGCTGGGAGAAAGATCCAGTGCCATTTATCTTCTTTGTGCACTTATGATGCAGAAGCCTGTGACAATAGGAGCTCCCCATTTCTTCAACACTGAAACCAATCAGTCAAAATGACCTCTACCCATTCAGGTAAATGTCGAGCTAGGCAGATATCCAGGCAATTTCTCATTTAAATAAATAGTGTGTCGTTTCTCTGAAACCCGCTAAGGGAAACTTAACAAATTTTTTTGTTTTGGTGTATGTTATATAATATGAATTTTAAAATCCATATTAAGTTTAAACCTGTGCACCCAATAAATATTTTAAAACTCATTGAAAAGGTTGCATGTTCATTCCAGTATGGAAAAACAATTGTTAAAGTGTGAGCAGTTACGCGAGTCATATCTCATACTCTTGCAACAACAGCAATGGAAACATTCAGACAATATCTAAAGCAGATGCAAAATCAATCTGGATTTCAAAGCACATGACAGAAAGACGAGGATGTGAAGAGAACAAAGCACAAATGCAGGGAGTGAATGAGTGAGGGTGGAGAAAGATGGAGGTGAACAGGAGAGGCTACACACACTCCAAGGTGGCGGGTGTGGCTTTCAGGGAGTTCTCCTGCCAGTTTAGCACAGGAACAGGAATGCAGGTCTCACTGATGGTCTCCTGACAGCGAAAGGACAGGGGGGGCCCGCTATCGAGTAGCAGCTGAGCGTTGCTCTGGACTGTCTCCACTACAGAGGGAGGTGGAGGAGCAGGAGGAAGGGCAGAGGTTGGGGGTGGTGTTAGGAGGGCCGGGTGTGCAGATATGGGAACAGGAGACCGAGAGAGGAGGAAGGAAAGGAGACAGGGAAGACACAAAAACATATGAAGCAAGAACAACTGGACATAAAACAAAAGGCAAGCCCTTAGTGGACCTCACTTCGAGACTACTACTGTTTCACAGCTTGAATGGTCATAATAACCAGTTTTACAACCACACATAAAAGACAAGAAGCTAGATAATGCCAATAATCACTGATAGATAAATACTGATAAAAGTATTTATCCAGACATTTGTTTTGCTACAGCCTCATTCCAAAAGTGATTAAATATCATTTTCAAAAATATCTTCTAAACACAAGACCTCATAATTACAAAGTAAAAAGAAAAAAAAAAGTTTCATTTTTCAGCAAATTTATAAAAATGAAAATTAAAAATTATACGCAGAAGGTTTTATTGCATTCCTCATGACATTTATGGCAACCTGCCTTCACTGACTATGCTTCTATTGAGATTAAGAAGGTAGCAGCCAAAACTAGAAGAAACATCTTCAGAGTGCTGATGATCTCATCTTACAATACTCAGATAATAAAGGGGTGGCTTCAGGGGAGCTCTGTGAATATCCTCCAGTGGCTCAGCCAGGACTCAAAAGTTACAGTAAATCTAATTTAATATGTCTGGAAAAAATTTAAAGGGCCATCTACCGACGCTGCCCATCCAGCCTGACCGAGATTGAGAAGATCTGCAGAAAAAATGGGCAAAAGTACACAAAACTACATATGTCAAGCTCATCAGCACTTAAAGAAGAACTGCTGCTAAAGATTCTGAGCAAAAAAAGTGAAATCTGATATGTTCATGATTTTTGAGGAGTTCTTATTTCATAAATTTGCAAAAATTGCCATTTAAAAAAAAAAAAATTTGGAGTAAGGCTGTAAGATAAGAAATGTGGAGAGCAGTGAATACTTTCTGATCACTAAGCCCTGGATCTTAGAGAATTTGAAACTTAAGATTGAGGATTAAAAACTTGTTTTAGTTAATTTAAAGTAAACATTTATAGCCAAACAGGACTGTTTGAGGTTCTAAGGGTTACTTTATTAAAATGAACGTCCAAAACAGAAATCAAAATCAGGACTATGACCACATTTAGATGAATAACCTGCTTCACAGAAGACAAACAGCAGAAAAATGTAGCATTTTTCTCTGAGACAGTGTACTGTGTGAGTGGACTCATGGTGTGCTGCTAAGACATGTGCTGTGTGCGACAAACAGGACAGCTGCTTACAATCAAAATGTCTCCTTCAAAGGGAGAAATTAAAATAAATCTACTGTACGAAATTCTGCATTTGTGCTTGTGATGAACCCGGCAGGTCTCAATTGTTTCACTTGATAGTTTTAGCCTCCATTCATCGCTCCTGCAAGAAACTCACCCAGCAAGGCCGAGTTTCCGTCTCCAAGGGGGAAACGTTGGTAACGGGGAACGCTAAAAGGAGGGAGGAGGTGAAATTTCCGCTCCAGCAGAGGCTCCAGGCGGGAGGCAGAGGGATCAGCTGGGTGGAACAAGTTATAGACCTGCTGACAGGCCGGCCTCAGCTGGGCCACTAGAGGGGGGGGGAGTCCAACCAAAGACATGGGAGGGAAGAGCAGACGAAAATTAAAAAGCTGTCTAGCAGAGGCATCTTTAATATTAATTTTTATGACCATACACATTATTCACTTAAAACTACTGCATTCCTCTTAATGAAGAAGCTCACCATCCAGCATAGGGATCACAGTCTTCCTCAGGGCCAGCACCAAGCCCAGCGGAGAACCAAACAGGAAAAAGTCTGTCACCTCAAAGTCAAACTTCCCCAGGGAGCTGCCGTCCAGCATGGTGCTGCTGCTCGACCTGCGGGACACTGCGTCGCTCTTAAGGACGCTGGAGTGCAAGCTGGAGAAATAAATTAAATCACACAGCTGTTAGTCATTCAGGACCTTGTTGCAACATTCAAATGCCTTGAATTACTTTCACTTTTTGTCACGTCACTACCATAAATCTTAGGTCAACACAAAATAAATGCACAATGTGAAGTGGAAGGAAATGATACTTTCTTTTTAACATATAAAAACATCTGAAAGTGTGGAGCGGATTTGTATCAGACTCCAAGTATCTCCAGTGTATTTCTTTTGTCTCCCGAGCCACAAAAAGTATCCACCTAAACTCAGATGTAAAAGCCTCTGAGGTTTGATGGAAAAAAAACATTAGCTAACAAACAGCATCATGAAGACAAAGAAACAAAGTATCCTGTATCCAATTCAGGGCAAACCAAGAAGAAAACCACAGATCAATGCTTGAGATCAACATTCCAGCAGGCAACAATAAACTTTCAGTCAGAGCTATAATGGTTACGCTTTGACTAGAATGACTTAGTCAAAGTCCAGAGCTAAGTCCAATTGAAAATCTGCAGGAAGACTTAGCAACTTAACAACTGACACTCAAAGACAATCTGTGTTGTGTCTAATCAGATGTGGAAAGTTGTTAAAAGGACAACATCCCAATGGGTGGCAGCTGGTACTTTATGTAGGTTGGTCACTTAAAATTCTGGTAAAACAGGCAAACGTTTGTGTTTATAAGGTAGAAAAAATACTAAAATGTTCTAGGTTGTAAATACAGTTGAAAAAGCACGCTACTATCATAGCATATTCAGCAAACCTGGCATGAAGTAAGAACTGAAATGTGTCAGAAGAAACTAGTTCCTCAGGTAAGTGTCGCTCACCTGGACAGAAAAGCTTGGTGTTGTTTAATTGTGTCCAGTTCGTAGGTGGACGAGTCGCTTCTCTTACGCGGCAGCTGTCTCTTGGTGTCATCGCTTGAACTGACACGAGGAATATCAATGTTACTGCGACTCAGGTGGCGGCTGCTCTCCAGTGTTGGGGATGATGACCCATGTCCGCTGTTGACGATGATGCCGGGAGAGAGAAGGTCCTGGTCCTACATGAGCAAATCAGGAGGATGAACCACAACGACAGAAAGAAAACCTCAACAACTTGCAGATGATAAATTAATAAGTTAATAAAAATGTGTTTGATGTGCCTGTAGCAAGTGAACGTCTCCTACCTGCACGCTGATGACGCTGCCTCTGCGGCTGCTGTTCTGGCTCTCATTTACCGTGGGGGTGCTGTTACAAAGAGCATCAAACCCCAGTATTCCTCCCACACAGTCCCCAATGAGGCAAACCTGCACAGGTCAAACATCAGACAGAAGGTTCACGTAATATTAAAAAGTAGCAATAATATATTGTGCTGTCTAAAAGTCTTGAGTCATTACATCTTTTAAAAAGATTTTCATCTAAGTAATCTATGAAAGTGGATCAATAGACATTAAATGCTTCTGAAGGTTAATCAAGGAATATCTTTGGTTTTTGGCTGCTTTGTAAGTATTTTCTGGTTCAATATCTGATTACTGATTAACTGAAGAATGAGCCAGATTTGTATCTTGTTTTTGAAGACAACTTTCAGGTGTTCTTCATCTGCAAAAGTTTTTTGGATGCTTGATGCTTCTTCTTTTATTCTTCTCTTGCATTTATTTTTAAAGCACACACGGCACAAAAGGATGTGCTGTTCAGGTACACTGACTGGACTAGAAAGGATTCAACTAGAGAACTCTAAAAAGTCTGCAGAACTACAAAGCAAGACCAAAAAGCAGACGCTGCTATGTAACAGTTCAAGACAAAGTCTTGCATAATAGTAGAAGTAGAACTAAAAGTAGTGCATCATTTTCAATTTCTTTAAAAATAAAATATTGTATTTTGTCCCCTTTACTCTGATACCTCTAAACTTAACAACATGCTCTCAGAACTCACCTAATTTGTAAATAAAGTGCAACTGTGTATAATTTAATCTTCATATAAAACCAGCTGCTCTGTGAAGAGCTCAGAGGTTCATTAGAGAACAAACAGCATCATAAAGACTAACACAGCAGATAGTTCAGGAATAAAGTGGCTCCAAAAGACTTGGATTGTGTAAAAAGTTTCCAATTGAGAATCCGTAGAAGTTTGAATTGTTGTTCAGATGCTTACAATCAGATCTGACTAAGATTGTTCCAATTAGTAAAGAAAAGCTGGCAAAGATTTCACTTTCTAAACCTGCAAAGCTGGCAGAGTGTGACATACTCTAAAGCACTTGCAGCTGTAATCACTGCAAAAGGTTGAATAAGGGGAAGTGAATACAAATTCACATGTTAGGTTCAGATCTGTTTTCTTTACTTGTAAAATTGTTAATCCACTCAACAATAATGTACCACTTTGTATTCGTCTACCACATCCTAATAAAACATGCTAATGTTTGTGGTTGTAAAGTGTGAAGAGTCTATGAATAACTTCACAAGCAAAAACTATCAATAAGAACCTAATCTGAGAAATGAACAGCCCTGTCCCGGTTCTGAACACCATCTGACCTGGCCAGAGAAGGTCGCTCCATCCTGAGACTTAATAAAGTCAGAATACACCTGGTTGGCGCGAACAATGACAGTGGCTACGGCGTCCTGGTACTGTGGAGACGAGGTGGCCAGCAGAGGCAGAGCTGCGAGTGGGATGTGGTCCTGGCTGCTGGATAGATATCCCTCATCATAGCTGTAAGGGCTCAGGCTGCAAAAGAGGAAGGAGTAGCTTAAGTAAATAAACCGAGGAAGAGGAGAGGACCTGAGTCATAAGCTAGGTTTTCATATAAGAGAAACAGCCGTCGTAGCCAATGACAACAAACCCTCAGTCAAAACACTGCCTGGAGCCTGCATATATAAATGTGTGCAAGTGTTTTCTCTTACTTGGAGACCAGAGAGAAGGCCTCGGCACAGATGGCGGGGCAGGGCACCAAGCGGATGGCAATGCGTCCGAGCGCAGCAGGGTAGTGAACACGCATGACTGTGTCAAACGCTGTGCTGATGGTGTTGACGTCGGCCTGCTTGCTGTTCTGGTCCCCTCCGCCCGTGTCCAGGATGTTCCCTCCGTGCAGAACCAGTATCAAGACGTGGATCTTGGAAGGCTGCAGACTCTGCTGAGGCGAGCTCTCCTAAGGGACAGCAGAATTGCGATGAAGGTGATGCATGGAGAATGTTTTGGTACTTTGCTTGGTTTATCATCATGACCAAAGACAGAGGGCTTTCCCCTTGCTAAAAAAAACGTTCCTCAGTTATTGTTGATGACATTCTGTGTCAGGGTTTCCAAACATGTACCACAGAGCAGACTTTTGTTCACAACCATAGAGGGGCAGAGGACCATGAGAGGGGGAGACAGAGCAGAGCCACCCTCCACCTGTATGACAACAATCATGCTTCTGGAGGATGTCACAATAAACTGCATGGAGTAATGTGTAGTTTTGTCTTGTGTGTCCGATCCAAAACTTCACATTGTCAAAGAACCACCATAAATGCACACTCAATGCCACAACTGCAAGTACAAGCGAGTTGAACAGAGGGTGGTGGTGTCGAGGGGTACACATGGATCGGGGTTTGGGCAATGGCGACGGAAAAGGGAGGGGCGGTCAGTACTGGGTGGGGGTGGGTGGGCCTTCTTGTGGGACTTACTCTTCCCCAAAGTGCTATGGGGCCAAAATGTTTACTTACTGACTGGTGCCTCGTTACCGTGATGGTGGGGATAGGAGAGCTATCGGCTTGGCCGCTAAGAGAGTCACGCATCTGAACACAAGAGGACAGAAAGGCTCAGGGACAAACGGCCTTTCTCTTATCCTCCAAAGTGTCTCATAAACCCAGCTGAGCTAAAAGTCATCATTTCTATTTCATTTTGTTTTTAGGCTAAAAATGGACATTAGCAAGTTTGGGTTGTGGGAATTTGTATTTTCTTTTCTTTGGTATTGTTGTTCAGGAATAGAGCTGGGCCATATGACTGAAAAAAAAACCACATTTTACATCAGTCAATATTGATTAGTTTCTTGTTTTAAATATCTCAACTACTGCCAAACTGGTGATGTGACATTTCCTGTTTTATTTGCAGTTTCCTCTCAAGCTGTTGTATTCATTTTATCCTTTCACTCCACTCTGTTGTTTTTTTAGTTTTAAGTGGTGAAATCTTAAACTGCTGCTGTGCAAGTTAGTCAACAGGTTGTTGCTAGGTAACCACAAGTTGTTTCTTGGTATCAAAAGAGTCAGTGAGTTAGTTGATGCCACAAACGTTGCTTAGCTGGCTGTGAGAGGTTGAGCAGCTAATTTCCTCTGCCTACATCCCCCAGAATGCTGTGCGGTTCTGGATGGATGTTCCATAAAATTATTGAAAATTCTATTAGAAATTTTCTATTGATATTAATATCTGTCACAATATATATTGTTATTAATTTATTGCCCAGCCCTATTCAGGAATGCTTAATATTTGACAGGGCAGCATCAGAAGAAGCTGCATTCGTTTCTTAAATATTTCCACACACGTACCTCATCCAGTCTGTCCTCGCTCGATGCTCTGTCATAATCGACGCTCATTTCCTTAAAGTTCTCTGAAAACACAGGTTTATACACACAGTTAAGTCAGAGAAGAGTTCCTGTTGGGTATGAAGCTTCGGTAAGTGCTGCTCTCCGTACCAGGATTTTCCTCCGTGTCCACAGTTTCAATCTTGTCCATGAAGTCGTTGGAGTTCCACTTGGCAATTTCTTTTGGGAAAACCTCCTCACCATCCGAGAGATCCTCTGAAGACACAAAAACAGAAAATAGAGTGGGATTAAACAATAATTAATTGTGTCTCCATGAGGTGCTGGTTATTTCATTTTATTTTAAATTTCCATTTCTCATTCAGTCACTGCTGTCGCTTTGGACATTTAGTGCCTGGCTTTTTTCAGATTCAAAATTGACCTTTGTTTGATTTTTAAATTCCTAACATTTTTAAAAAGCTTGGCAACCAACAATTCAAAGAGGTTTCTCATACTGCACTGCCAGTATACTACAAAGACATAGTAACTCATATCTACCTAAGGATGTTCCTTTTGTGTTATATTGGTTTGATTAGAGTCATCTAACTCAAAAAGTAATCGGAAATTAATTAGTAGAAATGAAGTGAAATCAAGACTTTTCAGAAATGAAACAAAATAAATTCAATTATTTGACAGATTAAGGCATTTTATGACTTCTATTATTTACTTCATTTTTTTCCAGGTGCTATGCATCAAAATGCTGCTCTCCAATAACATACTTCAGCACTTGGATGTAAACAAATTCCATGAAACAAAACGCTCAGACAGAGTGGTGATGAAAGTTGTACAAAGTTAAGAAGGAAAAAGTGGGTTGATTGTAATTTACATATAATCACAATATTTAACAATAACATAACGTCCATGAGAATGAACTGGTTTATTTATGGGTTAAAAAATTCAAATGTGGTTACACGTACTGCCAGTGTTTATAAATTTGTTATTACCCCTCAAGTGCATGCCATTTCTTCAAGACGTTTGACAAGTTTGTTAACGTTTTCTTATTACTTGTACTTAGTATGCAAAACAGTAAAAAGAACAAGACAGAATAAACATCACTTTTAGCTACTTTATTTGACTCACTCACTGTGAGGGCCATGAAGCGTATATAAGGACAAGCATTGTCAAGTGTGAAGTTGTAAATTTGTAGACTCTCTGATGTCAAGTATAAACATTTCCTTTAAAGAGGATATATACTCGTTTTCCCCCCAATAAACTGCTATTCTTACAGCACATTCTTAAGGAAGCTGGAAGTTTTCAAATGGCCAAAAGTGTTATTAAATTACGTTTATAATTTACTCTATGGGAACATTTTTTTCAACATATTAAGTTTATCAAAGTGATTTCAAAGATGTTTGTGATGTCATCCTGTCCAGGATCAAGCAATGCTTTTATTCACTATGTGATTTCTTGTAAGACTACAACATTGTGTTTAAGCAGAACACAGTAACTATTGTCATTTTTTACTGATATTTAACACGTATTACGGCCCAGAATGCATACTAAACGTGATTAACATCAGATGTTCTTGTGCGGAAATTTCTTTCATACTTCTGAAAAATAAATAAGGTTCCTTTCTGAAGTACGCCGTCCTAGACTCACCTTTTAAAATCTTATTTCTAGCAGCTTCTCTGACATTCTTGACATTTAAATGGCAAATGTTAATGAAAATTGCCTCTGCCAAACAACTGAAATTGGCTACTGATTTTGATACACAGAGATATTTTACAGTTTTTAGATCATCTGAACTAAAACATTAGCTCTGAATGAATTACAATAAATGCAAATTCTTTAAAGCAGCTTGTAGTATTTGATATTTTTACTCTGCTTGTATCAATTCCGATAGCAGCAGTTTTAATGCTTTGGGTTTTTACTCTAAATAAAGACATTTAAAATAGAGAAAATAGAGACCAGCGAATGAGTGAAAGATCCAGTCTCAACTTTAAATGACAGCGTTTCTGTATGAATGTAAGGGGGGAAATGACTGGGGCAGAACTGTGCTCCAGTACACAAAGGAAGGTCCACAAAGAAACAGATGACACTGGGTCCTGTCCTCAACCTGACAGAAAAGCTTTGGGATGAACTGAACATGATTCATACCTTTCTGTTTCAGTTTGGGACAAATATATGAGATATTTAATTCTTAATTAAATACCCATTTTGAAGAATTCTTAATTCTTCAAAATGGGGGAGGATAAAAAAGCATGCCATCCCTGCAAGATAAACGTGTTTCACAAGTGAGGAAATATTCACTCACCTAAACTTGCAAATACACTATATTCAGAGCTGTGATAAAAAAAAAAAATTCTTAAAAAAGTGGAACTTTGCCAAACAAAGCTGGTGGAGCAACCAAGTAGCACCACGCACAATTAACAGGATGATAAGAGAAGTAAAGAATCTCCAAAGCTTGTTACTGGACATCTGCAGCAGAAAGTTGCATCTTGGGGGTCACAGAGTCTCCATAGCAACCGTTTATTTTAAGACTTTAGCACATCTTTCCAAGAAGAAATAACTGTACATGCTGCTGCAAATGAGCAAACAGTCCCAATTATACTAAAACTGCTAACATCACAGTTACCGCTAACACTAATTGTTGTGAGTTTATGACTGAAATGAATATATTGTTTTGATTTAAAAAAAAAAAAAAAACGAAAGTATTTCGTTTTTTACATATTTGCTGCATCACTTAATCAGTTACTGGATGCCAGCAAAAAGTCAATGTAGTTGCAGTTTTCCAGTCACAAGCAGAAACAAGTTGAAGTTAGATTTTAGGGCTGCAACTAATGATTATTTTAGTAATCAATAAATCCATCAATTATTAAGACAATCAATTAATCATATTTAAAAATTCTGTAGACTTTCATTTAACCACTATGAAAACATTACTGAATTAGTTGATTATTTCATTAACTGATGAATAATGATTAATCTTTTCTGCCCTAGTTGGAATAAATGGGAGACTATTGAATGGAGTTAGAAGAGTCAGAGTGAAAATAATAAAGATGTTTCCCATGACATCATCACACAAACGATGGATTCCAAAGGGACACTTATTGGTTGGACGTCGAGTGTTTTGGTGAACTGACATCCGAGTTGGACATCAGGAGGAAGTATCCAGCCACCTCTTCTTTCTGGGTAGAGCGTTTGCAGCACCACACCCTCCTATTGCAGCTGCAGACCCAAAGCATGCTGGGTATCTGGAAAGCTTAAAAACTGAGCTGCAGATTTTAAGCTTGAGCACTTGAAGAAGATTGAAAGCAGGGACAAAAAGCAGTAAAAGAATGTTTAGCTGAAAGTATAATTTACCATGGGCATCAAAGAATTCCTCGTCCGAGCTGTCGTCTGAATCGCGCGCTATGCTCTGCATCCTCCACTCTGAGATGCTGTGACGTGACGGACTCACTGTAAAACCACAAGAGGCAAAATGATCACTATTAATTGGGGACATGTGTTTTTTCAGCCTCTCTCTTTTCTTTCTTAACACATACAGAATTACACTTCAACAAAGCAATGTCGCACAAGCCCACACGCCCCAATCTCAGGCACAAACACAGTGTTACATAAACATGCTGAGAGTCTCTGTGGTGTGCTGCTGTCCTGCAGATGAGATGGGCTGCATGGTGGTCTGGGGTGATGTGAGAAAAGTGAGGCCCAGTGCAGGGCGAAATACCCAAAACCGAGGGCGATGAACACTAAGAGTCGGCCCTGTCTGTCACAAGCCGACACCTCATGTATCATTAGAGCAGCAGAGGAGAGGGGGGCACAGCTGTGGCTGTCAGGACAGACAAAGCAGCAACGCAGCAGCAGAGGGGAGGAGGGGGCTCGCGTCTGCCTCCTCAGATCTGTGATGTCAGCACTGCTGCTAAAAATAGCTCCATGGAGAACCACGGGTGGCGATGGTGGTGATGGGGCTCATAAACGAGGCATGCAGGAGTCAGGGAGGAAGACACAGCGAGTGCTACCTTAAAAGAAGGGACGGCACATGGGTGTGTTAGGTCACGTGATCTGTGATGTCAGAGGTGATGCTAAAAATAACACGGCTCTGAAGGAGAGAAACTGCTGAAGTTGGACAGTCAGTCAAAGGTGAGGGCACGGGGAAACACAGGCTGCTCTTCATCCGACTGTAACACCGCCTATCAAAGCCCGAGCAGCTACACCTGCAATCCAGTTATTCAGTTACTTTAAAGTTTCTTTTTATATGTTGTTTTATTAAACTGCTTACATAGTGAGCAGGTCCAAGGGTTACAGTTTGCCACAACATGATAAAACAGTTTCCCTCCATATTTAATGGAATCCCTGCCATGGATGAGAAAATTAACTGAAAATAAAATAATCACCAAAAGCTCTTACTGAAGAAGAAGATGATAAAAAAAAAAAAAAAACCCTTTTGGTAAATAATACCATAATTTTGAGGGTGCATATGATTAAAGTAAAAATATTTGCCATTGAAATTAAATGTACTGTTTTATAACTTCAATCTGAATCTGCCTACATGACTTCATTTTATAGGATCAGTTAGATTATATATTTATAAAATATATAAAATAGACCTATTTATCTTTTATAGTGAAGATGACATTGGTTCATTTGTCCTATTTAATTGAATTAAACTAAATTTATTTCAGTCAAAAACATTTAATCTGAAATGAATTGTCAAAAACAAGATGGGGCAATAATCCAATTTTGTCTACCAACCACAGGCAGAGAGAAAAATAGTGAAAGAAAATGTAGAGGGTAGGTAGAGGGTTTACTGTGAGACTTTGCTGCTGTTATAAAAATATATATTTTATGACTTTCTCCACATTCTTGCCCTTGTCAATAATTATAGGAGTTGGAGTACAAGTCAAGCTTACGAGTGTAAATGTAAGAGCTGGCCCTGAAGTAACTCAGGGCCAGCTGAATTACTGGCCCTGAATTATATTTATTTATTTATTATTTATTTATTTATATAATACAAATAAATATTATTTGTATTATTTATAATACAAATAATACATCCATTTGTATTATTTCATATTAAATTATTCATTATGTATTTTTTAATGGCATCATGTAAAGCTTTGTTGGAAGAGTGGTTACTATCTCACACACTTCCAGTTTATCTGATGTTTAAAGACGTCAGATCTGTCGAGCATGTTTTAGGAGAATTTATCACCAGAGCTGCCAGCAGGTTCATATTTCTGGGCCCCTACTTGATTCAGTCAGTCAGAGAAGAGGAGGCAGCTGCAGCCGTGAAGTAGTTTTTCCACCTGAACGGTGCAACTGCTCTGCAAATGCAACTCCAAACGGCTCCCATGGGTCATGCGAAAAGTAACTAACACATAGGTGCAGAGCTCCAGAATGTCTCTGGTGTAGAAAGTATTTTTATTTTGCTTATTTCTTTGTTATTTGCAACATTTATTTGTATAAATATGGGAAATCCCATTCAGGGAAGTCTGTTTCTTTTTCTTATAATGAAGGTCAGATATTTTTGTTTTGCTCTATAACCCAATTGTTATCAGGTCATAGTTATTAAAGTGTGTTGGCGTATAGCCAGGATTTCTGCAGGTTTCCCCAACTCAAATTTCAGACTTTTAAATATAATTCTAAATGGAATTTAAAATGTATGTTTCCACAACTTTGTCCAGACATCTGAATTTTCATGTGTCCATAGTAAATACAAAAAACTAGCTAGCTAGCAAGGGTGAGTTAGCAGTAGCCAACATTTTAAGGCCTGAATTTTAGATACATTAATTTAAGACTCCTTAAAACATTTTTAAGGATGTGTGTGCACCCTGACAACTTTATAAAATCTATTGAAGCACCATGTAGGTTCTGTAGTTCTAGATCCATTTTATTGATGAATGTACACAATGACTGTGTCAAGGACAGGGATGACCACACGTGAAGAGCTTTTCACCTCCTCTCTTGGATGAGCGGGAGGATCTGGATGAGGTGGACCACTGCTTGGTGAGGACGCCTCGCGGCTGCAGAGTCTCTACTGATCTGGTGGCCGTTTCCTCTGCCTCGATAGAGCTGATTGCCTCTTTGGCTTCCTGCTCTTTGTCTGGAGACACTGTGGTTCCGTGGGATTCAGTAAGCTCCTCGCCATGGAGGAACTTGGCCATCTTCCTGGCCAGGGCCAGTTGGGTTTCCAGCTCCAACTGCCTGATGTCGTCCATGGTTAGGCCATACCACTCATCCTGCCAGCACCAGGCCTGCCGGTGGGCATGCACCATAACCTTTCTGAGCCCTAAAGGGAAACAACAGGCAGACCAACGTATAAACAGGCTTGCAGACTTTGAAAACAAAAAACAGTAATAGAAATCCAAAGCTCTTCTCACCAACATCATGAATGAAGCGTTCAATCTTGGACTGCATGCCCCAGTAGCGAAACTCCACTTTGCAAAGTTTATAGGCACACATGATGGGAGTCTTCCCTGGGTTGTTGTTGTACTCCACTATCCAGTCATCCAGCAGGGGCCCCCTCTGGGTCTTGGCTGACTTGTAAAGCTTCGGGTCCTCCTCTGAAATGTACTCATGTGGAGGGATGGGATCTGTCACTATGTCGATTACGTCTGCCAAAGAAAATCGGGTTTCAGGCACCAATAACTGATGGAGTCAGCTGTTTGGAATGAATGTCACAACGGCTTTTATGTGGTTTTATAGTCATGTCATAATGTGCACAGGAGGGCAGGAGCAGAACATGCATAAACCTGACTTAAAAACTAGCTTGCATTCTTTTCATAACCAACTTTCAGTCTGACTAACAGCATCAGTTACATAAGTAGCAGTGACTGACTAAAATCATTACAAATAACCTCAGAACTAGGTCACAGTGTGCTCTACAAGCACTTATTTTTTTATTGTAGTGTGATGGGAAGTTTCTTCCAAACACAAAACTTATGCTGTGTCACTAAAGTGCACCACATGGGCTTCATCCACTACTTAAACAGAAAAACTTTCAGACAGGAAAAACCGACCAAACTAAGATTAATAATGTTGCACAAACCAGCAAAGTCCGTCTAAAAAAACATAAATGTTTTTAAATGTAGATTCAGTTCTATAAATTTGTTGAAAAGGTGAAACTAATGTGCTCCTAGCAATACATTTCAAGCAGTTATATCTGTTAAGTTTGATTATTGAAGTTAACCAAAACTCAGTTTCTGTGAATATTACATATGGGTTTTTTTTAAATAGAAAAATGTTAAATCAGAACCTAGAAAAGGTCCTGATTCCCAGGGGAATAATTCTGCATGGAATCAACCTCAGTTCAAGAATGATACAAAATAAACCCTCCAGCAAAAGGAGCTGGAGCAGATTACTTAATGTAATGTTTTGGGATGAGAATTACAGACTCACATCCTCATAAATTGAAAGTTTTAGGTATAACAAAAGGTATTTTACTTTTGTTAGCCAAGTTTTTGTGTTTTCTTGCTTTCTTTTTAAAATCATAGTAAGTTGGGTCAAAATATCTGACCCAAAAAGTTAGGAAACGATACCTTTGTTTCACTGAAGCATCTGTCTGACACCCTTTTGTCATACAATAATTTATTTTCTACTTTGCTATATTAAAATATTGTATTTTTAACATTTGCTGAAGCAGATATTATTTAGCATTATTAAATAAAAGAAATAAGAAATGGACCACAGTGTAAAATGTCTGGAGACCACTGGCCTAAAAAATCACGGCAAAGAATGCTGACATGACAGTCAGGATTTACTGTATCATTACCAATACGTCCTTCTGTACTCAAGCATAATTCATTCAAAGTTAGGTGGAAGGACAATCTTGAGTAGGTTTGACTTTACATTCTCTCAAAGTTGTGGTTATCCAAATGAATTGAATTTTGGATTTTCTAGAACTGTAAGCGATAATCACATAAATTAACAGCAAAAATGCTTGAAAAATATTCTCATATGTAACATTAACTAAGTTTCAGCTGTACAGGACAGTATTGTGTGATTGAAATGTCAGTGAAAATATTGCATATAAATGTTAAGCTTCTCCATCATAAAAAAGGCTCTCACCAATAGTTGTTTGCCTCTTGTCTGCTGCAGATAAGTTAAAGACATCAGCTTGGTTGCCTGTGTCAGGCTTATAGTAAGTCTCGATGTCGATGGAGAACTTCTCAACAAACGGACAGGTGTATCTGCAAGACATTATGTGACAAAATGCATCATAATAGACATGAACTCATTCATGTAGTGCTGAATAGCTCAGGATTAGTGAAAGAGTGAGAACACATCCTCAGTGTGAACGAGGCTGTTCTAATGTTCTGTTGTGTCTGAGACCTCTGCAGTAAAACTGACACTGGTTAAACAGGTATGTCAGAAAAGACCACAGTCTTGGGTCAACTTCATATCAGCACCTTCACATATCGGTTTACCAAAAAGAAATGGAGCGACGACCCCCAGAGAATGAGGGGTCATCATCAGCTTGCAGGACACTGAATCTGATGCTTTTACAACGTGATTGATAATATTCTGACAGCCTGACATGAGGTTTACATTCTCCCTTCAGAAAGACAGATTTTATAACATATATTTATATTACTTGGGGCATGACTCTCATGAATCTATGGTTGAAAGCGCATATACCTTGTTCGGGTGTAAGGGTAGGCATTCCAGGACTCCTCTTCAACCCTCAGAGCAGCTTTGGGCAGGATGGAGCGGAACCAGCCAGGAATGTGCATGCCTATGTGGTAGACCTTATGGGTGTACTGACCCACCCCACCTGGTCCATCTGTGTAGGGCTTATTCTCGAGGATCTCCACCCCACTTCCTTCACCGCAGCTCTCTTCTCTGCTCTTTTTCTGCAAGTAAAGCAAAACAAAGTGTTTACATTTACACTTTTTATGTGGACCTGAAAGAGGTGATTAGGTGGGTGGTCGGGCTAGGCTTTCTTGAATGTAAACTTAAGTCGACTTCAACTTGCTTTTCTCCAGACCACATCAATATAAGCTTTGAAGGGCCTAGTCAAAGGACCTATGCAGGTGATGTACTTGAGATCTTAAAAACAAATAGACTCTATGACCTTGCCCATCACGTTTAGTTCGAGTATTATCAGACCATGGTAAAGTTGTTCTTAAATGAATTATCTTATTTAACTCCAGAAAATGTTGGGCAGCATTTGGCACCACATGTTAGTAATTTATTCATCTAAACACTTTAGATTTTAAAGCCGATCTGCAAGATTTGCTACTCGATAACATCTCCACCACTAAACGACACAACAAATCTGATTTATGAGCAACTAACACAGAGTGACTGCAATGAATACATTATAGCTAAATATAAATATATCCACAGGATATTTTGGTATCTTAGTGCAGTAAAACATTAAAATGGTTGTTATCATTAGTTCCAACAACTCCAAATTTACTTTGCAATTTTCATTTTATTAAATTTTTTTCTTAAATTTTTAAAATGTTATTCTGGTTTATTTTCTGTTAACATTTTGTTTCCAGAAAATCATAAAGAGTTGTTAACTGTTTGACACAACTGTTCATTTGTTTATGAACAAATGAACATCCTGCAATTTCCTGCAATTTAAAAAACACTTTCAATTATTTTAAAGCAAGACTCAACAAGAAGGTATCAGGGAAAGTGTACTGTTTAAGGCCATTCACTGCTTTATACTGTACAATAGGTTTCATTTATCAATTTTTGCATCAATTGTAAATAAATCTCATAACTTGAGAAACTTCATTTATTTTTTACAATATGCATGAGAGATCCCTTGCTGGAAAGGAAGTTTTAACTTTTTCAGAAACATTTTAAAGGAGTAATGATTGTTTGATTTGTACACATTAAAACAGATAGTGTAGTTTCACTCTGCTACAAGTAGAAAAACATAAAAATATCTGACAACAGCCTACATGCTGTATTATTTCATCACAGATGGACTGAGTCAGTTATTACAGTGACTAGTCTGACAACACACTCCACAATAAATAGCTTCCTGAGCGTTATGCATCCTCCGAATTGCAAATGAGGAAGCCTAAAAGCAGGGGTATGAAACCACACCTTTCCCATATTTACATTCCAGGTGCAGAGCAGTGGAGCTGGGTGGAGACAGGAGGTGCAGTTGCTCAGAGTTGCAGCTAGGCGAGACAAAGTTTCACAATCAAAGCAGTTCGGAGAAGAATTAGAGGCACGGGCAGATCAAGGATCATTGGGAAATCGGTGAAACGGGAAATCTGAACAGCCGAGCAGAGTCCAAGTTCTGACGACAGTACAGGAGTAAAAAAAGGCGACTCAGGGATCATAAATGTCGATGATCCAACGTCTGCCTCTTTTCTCCAAATCTCTTTGCGAAAATGGTTCTGTTTTCAGTCCATTTGCTGGATAACAGTGAGGAAGCTTTCTCCGGTTTGCCACTGATTCAGAGGAGTTGCGAGGAGGAAGTCATGAGGCATCCAGCACTCTGGACCTCATTACCTCTGACAGGTCATTCATTAGCCACTCGCCCTGCTCTCAACAGCTCAGATGCAGTTAGAAAGACAAAACACAGACGCCCCGGCACTGTTGAACCAGCCATACACAAAGCCACTGCCTGAATCCAAGCCTACTTTATCTGAGCTCAATACCGTAATTACAGACTAACATATGCACATAAAGATTATAAATATTGATGGGGCTTTACGCCATAACAAAATCTGTGTTTAATAAAATGAAAATGAGTTTGATCAGTAGAGAGATCCACATCAATTAAATAAAACATGATCCAACCACTGCATTATCGTATTCACTTTTATTTTTCTCGTATTTGTTCATCCATATTTATATTCTTATTTCAAATCAGATCAGTCATGACATGTGATTATAATGTGTTAAATCAAGCGTTAATTTTGGTTTTCTCAATTAAGTACCTTCAAAAACAAAACATTTAAAAAAAAAAAAAAGAAATTATGGTCAATCCTGAGCTGCCTCACTCCTTTCACCTCCAGTGAGGGATGATCCCCTCACTGGATGATGAAGTTAATAACCAGTCAATATTAAATTGATAAACAATAGGAAGTTATTTTGTTTGTAGCTAGAAATAAACTGTATTTCATATGAAATGTACATGGAAAACAAAAAGTTTATTTTCCCGCTATAAATTTAACTGCTCATTTTCTTTTTCCCAAAATGCCTTAAATGAGCACTTTAGAGCCAGAAAACAAAATAAATTACAAAAACCATTTACATTCTTGCTCAAAGAAGGTGAGTGATTTAAAAGCACAATTAAAAAAATAAATCCAAAACAAAAAAAAGAAAAAGGCCATTACAGCCAGGCCTTCTAAAAAGAATCTTCACTGACACATATAGATTATAATGTAGTATAACACTACCAATATCAGTTTTAGTGGCCTTATCGACAGGCCACTAGCACCTTTTGACATTGAAAAACAACCTTTTGACAGCTGCATAACTATAGTACAACAAACGAGTAAAGCACAAAATGTTTATGTTCAGTAAAGTGAGACTTTCTGCTGCTTCCACTCACTGTCGCTTTGTTTTACACAACTACTCCATGGCTCACAAGTATAAAGAAATCAGATAGCAGAGTTGCAGGGAGAAATGGCCCAGGTCCATTCACATCAGAGTAGCAAAGCATGTCAGAACAGGAGCAGACTGTATCACTGCTTTCAACAAAGTGTTATAGACTGATGATCAGGGTTGGTGGTCCGTACAACACACCGCCACGCTTCAGTAAATTTCAGCTGAGTTTTCAACTGCCTGGTGCTTGCCTGTTTCATATTTTTTGTACTTTTAGACATTTCTCAATTTTGGACATGAAAGTGAATATAACTCTGGTGCGATGCAAGCCTGAACAGAGAAGACTAGGAAAACCTTATTATTTTAATGGGCCAGGGAACACAAATAAAGTTTATGTCAAAAGATACATTTTGTCAGACACAATTACACACCTTGGTATTTGTTTTTCAAAAAGCGACTGAATATACACAATTGCCACCAAAACACACTATATGTGTTTAAATACCTCTGCAGTGACAGGATGGGAGTCACATCCTGGTTCTTTCTCACCACTGTCGACTTACTGAGCCATGTTTCCTGTTAGAGTTGCACTGAGCTCCGAAGACAAACAGAAGCTGCAAAGTCGAAACCTGAACATTCAGCGCAAACAGATGAGCCACAGTACAATGGTCTAATATTTAATCCTGTCTCGATGGATTTTCTTTGCTCGTTACAACAAATCCCTGCAGAGCAATGAAGAAATGATCGGCTGGCTATCAAATTAGAAAGTGGCAGAAGGGCAATGGAAATAAGTGGAGATGGAGTGGGCGTGCTGAGCGAGGTGCAGACATGGCTAAGATGTCCTAAGGCCCTGTCTTCATCCATGAGGTCTACAGTGGATTGGCGTCAGTGGGCCTACGTGTGGCTGCTGCCCTGGTAACCTACGGCAGCGCAAGACAGGCAAGCGTTCTTCGTTTCTTCCCATTCCTTCCTCGCAGCCCTGTCTTTTTTTACTCACCATTTCCTCTTTTCATTCACTCTCTCATGAGCAAAACCTGACCACTGGCATGCTGCTGATGTCACGGTTGCCATGGTGACAGAAGCCTTACAGCAACGAAGCAGTGTAGAAATGGTGAGGTCAGTGAAAAAGGTAACTATGGGTCATCAATGTAACACGGTAAGACTGCCAGTGGATGCAGTCTGAGACGTTTTTCCAAAGAGAAGCTCAGCGTAAACCAGTTTGCACATCATTTGTCGGGTCGTCCGTAGAGAGCCCGTCTGGGGACAAAGTGGATCAGAACTAAAATGTTTCACACGACTAATGCCTCACAACTGCATTCACGCTTTTACAAAAATACTAAAGAAACGAGGGTTAAGTGTTTGAGCTTCCCTCTTGTGTTTGTCGGAGTGGAAAGGCACTGAGGTAAACTCATGCGAGAGTCTAAATGTTGCTTTGTGTTGACTAAAGGAGGAAGTTAATGTTGATTCACTTGATGCTGCTGTACATTTTCCTTCGTTAAACATTTCGGTGGTTGTTGAGTTTCCTGACCGTCAACGCTTGATCAAACATGACTGTATCTGTCATGCATCGTGCGAAATACATATTACCGAACCAGGTCAAGACAACTGTGCCTCTTGTAAAACATTCAACTTACCTCTTGTTTCTAAACAAGAGGTAAATGGAATCCCTTTTTAATCACAATCTGAGTTACAATCAGGGTCAAATAACATTGTTAAATTACCCAAGGTTAAATATATAGAGCTTCATTTGCACAAGTAACAGAAAGGGAAAAGTTGTTGAGCAGAATAACTAAAGCTTTACACAGTAATTTTTCTTTTCCCTTTTCACATTTTGCAGTTTTACAACCCCTGACTTCTGTGTCTTTTATTGGGACTTTATTTGATAGACCAACAAAAAAGAGTCCATATTGTGAAATATATCTTTATTCTGCACTTCTACTCAATAGTCTGTACAACTACATTTTCCCTGCAATTACTACTTTGAGTTTCATGCAACATAAAATTTAGGTCTGGACTTTGATTAGGCCATCCTAATACCTGATCTAAACCGTACCGTTGTAGCTTTGGCTGTAAGTTCAGGGTCATCATCGGTAAACCTTCACTACAGTCTCAAATCTTTTAAAGCCACTCGCAGGTTTTCTACAAGTACTAATTTGTATTTATCTCCATCCACCGTACCGTCAGCTCTAACCGACTTTTCTGCATCTCCAAAGCATGATGCTTACGCCACTATGAGCCACCATAGAGCATTTTGCATATAGGCCAAAAGGTTCAAGTTTGTTCTCATTTGATCTTCTTCCACATGTTTGCTGTGAGCCATCAAACATGGCTGCTCCTCTGGTTTTAACAATGACTTTCTTCTTGCTACAACATTGTCAACAGATTTTTTTTCCCAACTGAGCTTTGGATCTCTAAAGCTCCTCCAAAGTTACTATGGGCCTCTTGACTGCTTCTTTATTTCTGTCATATTCCAGGTGTTTACATTCTTGGATGATGGGTGGATCAGGAATCTGTGATACTTTAGCGGTTTGGAATATTGTTTTATAACCTAACTACATAACTTTACTCCTGACCTGTCCGCTCTGGTCTTTATGATGCTGTTTGTTCTCTAACAAAACTCTGAGGTCTTTATGAAAGAGCTGTGTTTGTCATGAGACTAAGTTACAAACTCATTTACTAAGGTAAGTGACTACTGAAGACAAATGGGCTGTGATGGACTTTACCTAGGGGTATCAGAGTGAAGTGGGGTAAATAGAGACGCATTTGCATGAAAAATATCTTCAAGCTTTCTTCCAGAAAACAGATGCACACTACTTAGAGCTCATTTAGAAGATAAAATCTCAATGATTTCTGTGGTTGACAAAATTAAAATTTTAGAATTTACGGGGTCTGAATACTTTAGCAAAGCGCTGCAACTGAAAATCTGGTCATCCATGTCAGTCCAAATCACAGCCTTGTCTGGTAGGTAACAGCCGCCCCCACGTACAAACATGCAGTCTATGTCAATTAAAACCAGCCAGCTTAGGAGGTTCAATTGGATGATCTATCAGCCTAAAAGCACTCTTTGTTTTTCTACTCTTTCTGCGTCACACAACTTGTGACCAATCATTCTATAATCGTGTGAGCTGTTGAAAAATTTCCCCTGCTGGCTTATCTTGTCCTCATTTGCTTTGTTTGGCTCACCATTTTCTTTTTTTCCTACTTTCTCACGTCTGGTGGTTGGTTGTGAGTGTGGAGGTGAAAATTAGGTGGGCCATGTGTTGTGCTGTTATCTCACCTGGATCATGTAGAGCTGGGCAATGCGGTACTCCTCCACACTCAGGGGCATGGGGATGCGATACTCCTTAATGAGCATGGTGAATCTTGGAGCAGAGGGGGGTAAGAAGGGAATCAGGAAGAAGAGTGATGAGGAAACGGGGAAAGGGGGAGGGAAGGGTGTGGGAAGGGATGGGGAGATGGAAGAGGAGAGGCTCCGGTTGCTCCTATATGTGACTCGTCAGATCACCGGCTGAAGTCTGCATGGATAGTTCCTGTAGATAGAAGGAAAACACAAACATTTCTTAAAACTAAATTGAAAAAAAAAAAAAAAAAATTACTTTTCAAAATCAATCGTGTCAATCTGCATCTTAACACGCCTCTCGTTACTTGAAATAAATTAAAGAAGAAAGCTGCAAACAAGAAAAAAAAACATTCCAAAAGCTCACATGGTGAGGAAGAGGAGAGAGGAACAGGTATGGTTACTGCCTGTTTGGTCCCAGCTTTCGCATCGACGGAAAGCTCTAGCATCTGAGGCATCGCATCTCTAAAAACTGCTGTTACCTGGATAAAATCCCATTGTTATACAGCAGCCACTGCCCAGTCCACCCCATCGCTCTGGCATCGTCACATAGGGAACATCACTCGGCAACCGAGGGATTAGTTTAGTGAGGAACTTTACATAACTTTGCACCACCAAGGTTTCACAAATAGCTCCATCCGAGTTACACAAAGCTTTGTTTTCTAACCACTGGGCAGATAGAGGTAGGTGTAGGCTATACATGTGCAGCATGTGGGTGGCGTGAGTTGCAGAAGTCTGTTTTAGCCTGTGCAGAAATATCAACTCTCCTAAGCTAAGTTAGTACAAATAAAGACTGTATCTTTCCAGAGCCGTAGCGCACATAAGTTTATCTCAGTGAAGCCTCCTAAATGTCAGCCAAGGTGACATTTAGGAGGCTAAATGATCTTCAGATCAACTGAAGAGTCGTCGATGCAAAAAGAGCGATTCCCATCAGGGAAAGGAACGGTGTGGAACAAATGAATAATGCTCTCGTACAAGGACACACTTTTTTAGCTCACAAAGGTGAAGCTACTGGCAGAAAAAAAACAGGCCAGGCCACAGTCACCTTTTATATTCTCCAACTTAGAAATATAAGTTTGTATTTCATCACAAAGTTATTTCAGCAATTTCTTCGGAAAATGAAACTCGTACGGAGATTCATAATGCAGACTGAAATAGTGGAAGCAGGTATTTCTGCTATTTTTGATGAACACAACTAATGAAATCCAAAATTTGGCTCATGAAAAGCCAGAATGTATCATAAAGTAAATTAAAATGGGCTTTTTAACACTGACACGTTATAGCTTGATCAAGAGGAGGACTGCTGAGTCGACATGTGTAAAGACGACACCAACACTCTTCAAAAGGAGCAGAGTATAGGACGTGGCACACTGTGGCATTCCTCAGACCAAACCAGTCCTGAACCTGAGACAACAGGAGCATCTGGGCTAAAGAGAAAGTGGACTTGGATTTATCTCAGTCCTCTTTTTGACTTTTTATATGGAGATAACTGTCCAAGAGTTGGATTGAAGAGTGGAGATAGGCTGAATCCAAGCTGCTCAAGGTTCACATTTTTCGGGCTCAGCTCCACCAGACTAGTGGCAGCAGCAATTAGCAAACATCTGGTGGAACAGCACATCTCCTGACCTCATTATACAAAATATTTCTCAGTCCAACACTCTTAAAAACAGTTGCAAATGGCGTAATGGAGGAGCATCATTGTGATGATGTGCTGAAGGTGGAATGTTTGGAAAAATAGAAACTTCTTAAACAGACAAAAGCCCTTTTCAAACCATCAAATTGCATTTTTGTGCTATCAAATTGGACTATGTGCATGGAAAATACATAATGCCTTTTCTATAAACTAATTACTGAAATAAATTATATCCTAATTTATTAAGAAGTACATAATGCATTAAAGAGAAGAGCTCCAGGAGTCGCTCAAAAGAGCAAAAACTATGACTATGGTCAAACTGAACATAATAAATGAAAATTAACCAGAACTTCCATACAATGAAAGTTGAAGTCAATACCATGTCACAGCTTACATTTCAGTGGGAAAATTTGACCTCACAGGCTTGCATAATCACAATCTTAACTAATATCTGACCTATGGCAGCAGCTGGACAAAGCTCTGGAGCTTAGCCATTTGGTGTAATCACTCTAATTACACTAATATTCCCAATGTGTCACTTATCCAACAAGCAAAGAGCAGCTCCTGGTGTAACCAATATTCCTGTTCCTCCTCTTATTGACTGATAGCTCCTGCAACACCTCACTGAAAACAGCATGAGCGTGCTAACAAGCTCATGTACCAAAGGAATAAAAGCATGACGATTTCTCCACAGTGATCTGGTTAAAGGACCATCAACATTTTGTTCTACTGTACGCATTTTTCGTGTGAAGACCGCTTTGGTTTACATGCAGGAACAATGCTGCAGGAAAATCGGAGCAGAACGCCACGCTTTGCTGAAAATAACTGCACTCTTGGGAAATGCTTGGAGAAAACTAGGCTATCTTAGAGGCCCCGAAGAAAAGCCGGTGGCCTAACAGTCAGAAAGGTTCTCAAAACCAAGTTTAGGAGAAGAAGGTCAACACTTCAGTCTTCACATGAAACTTAAAAATGCGTCAACAAATTCTGAGTATTTTTGTTTTCTGCAGCAAGATGAACACAGTTGCACATCACTCAATGGAAAATGTCAAACCAAATGCTGCTACTGACGTGTAGTGTGTCGGAGCCTGACCACAGGAAACCCCAGTTCCAGTCAATGACAGCCAGGCGCCTAAAAGGAAGTGACACTAGGAATTTAGAAGAATAAAAATAGGGATAAAAGCAAATCTGGTCTTGATCTGTCCACCAGGAAAAATCTGGGGTTCTAGTAAAGTTCACGGATTTGTAGAGATGCTGAAGCAGTTCAGTGCATGAGACCTGAACAGAAACAATAAATCCAAAAAAACAACTTAAAATCATGACATGATCTTTCCAATAAAACATTTATTTGTTTATTATTGGGTGGAGGAAAGCTGAGACAGATGACCAGTCCATCATGGACAACAGAGGCACACCAGGACAAACAACCAGACGAACACAGACACACCCGGGAGTGACTTAGAACCATAAAGAAGTGCACGTTGACTGTTGGAGGAAACAGGAGTGCCTGGAAAAAACCCTCACATGTGACATGAAAACATGCAAACCACACATAGAAAGGCTCCAACCAACAGCTGAATGATCAAGACATTTGGAGTGAGACAAGAGTGCAACAAGAATCTAAAAATAAGAAAAAACCCAGATTAAAGTACAAGTGCAAATGCAGACTCACAACAGGATGGAGCTCTGGGTAGAGAGACGTAATATGAATATCAGCCACTTTATAAAATAAAGTACTTCTTTGTTTTTATTTTGACTAAACAAGATTCAATTTGATGTACTAATAAATATATGAAGTATTTTTTTACTGGCTCAATAAAATACATTTTTATTATTATATTACCCAAGTCTGGGCTCAGTTTTGTAAACTAATGGAAACAACAAAACAGGATGGACGAAAAAAAAAAAAAAAAAAAAAAAAAAACTATCTTTAACCTTTAGCTTTTTTATCACTGTATTTAAACACCTATAGTTTTTTAAGTTCCTTTTACTGATGCTGTTCAGATTAAAGCCTTCTCAGGATATAGTTAATTCTCCTCTTTGCACTAGGTTGTCTTTAAGCAGCCTTTCCTCTTTCAGATGGGAACCAGTTTGCTTGCCCACTCTTAGTTTGGAGTTCAACACCAATGCTGTGCACAGCACTGGCTGTGCGCTGGTCTATCCATCAGCGTCCTCTGGAGAGGACTGGCACCATGCTTAACCCAGAAAAAAAAAAAGGCACTCACACACACAGCTTAAAAATAGCTCAGTCACAATAATCCAAGCATACGCAAGCAGAGTGCCTGACGTTCGTTCAGAGAATATGTTCATTCCCGTCTAAAAATACAGTCTCTGCCCCCTTCAAGGCAGTGACGCAACAGCGGCACACGCCAATGCACAGGGCTCATCACAAAGCAGGCTGCAATGTTTCTGCTCCGATTTCAACTGGAGCTAACCATCACTACTAAATACTTTGTCCTAGTGTTTTATTCTCCTTCCCATCCTTGTTCTTGCAGGTTATTAAAAAGTGCAACCTGAGGCAGGACCAAGCACCAGAAGGTGCATAAAACTACTGCGAATTGGCCACTAAAGATCACAAATAACTTCTTTGAAGGAATTTGTCACAAATCGGAGGACATCTGCGGACAGCTCCTGATTAAATACGTAGCAGCAAGAAATTTAAGTGACACAGAAGAGAAGCAGCTTTTTCAGAAAATGAAAAAGCCACATTTTCCATTACACAGAACTCTTTGCCCTTTCGGTCTGTCCTTTACCACAATAATGTCAAGTTGCATTAAAATATCTGTCTGTGAAGGCAGCATATGACATAAGACATGGGGAATATATGCACAGCAGAGAGGATGCGTGCTCCAGGATAAAGAGCAACAGCTGGGCTTTGTCGTCAAAGGAAGAACCTAAGACCTCTGGAGTACAGAGGGAGGTGGAGGAGCGAAGAACTTGGTGAATCCTTCAGGAGTTAGAAGAGCAGGGGCTGCATGCAGGCTAAATTTCTTTAAAAGTGGAAACCGTAAGCAAATAGTCAGTCACTGCGTTGGCCTTAAAGTAAAGTACTTTTCTGGCATTTCCAGCCCAAAGCAGCAGGTCTGACCTGCTGATTGAGATTTTTAGGAGTTTTATATCCTATAAAAAAGGAAGGAATTTTGTCTGCTTTTTGAGATTTTTGAGCATGACCGATCTGATCTGAATCAAACTAAAATCTGACTTTGACTAGCCCACTCCAAAATCTTAATTTCATCAGCAAAGCAGCCCCAAACCATCATAGTATCAACACCATGTGTTAATATCAGTAAAATATGTTCCAAACAGAAAAATAAGAAAGCACTACTTGTCCCTATCCATTATATCATTTTTATTACATAAAACATTTATTCATAATAGTAAATACTGTTGCTATAGACCAAGACAAGTTTGAGTTCTATGTTTTATTATTATTTAATTCACCAATTATCAACTGGAGACGTTCCTGGGATAATTGGCCAGTTCCAATCTCTGTCTTATAAAATGGTCATCTCGAGCCAAAAGAAAAAGGTAAAAAAAAAAAAAAAAAAAAAAGTGCAGTCTACATTTAATAAAATGTCTAACACATAAAAAAATCTAAAAAGGAGTTCTTCTGTTTGACACAGGACAGAACTGATTTACGACTTGAGAACCTTGATCTCTTTTCAGACACACTGGCTACTTTAATCTTTAAATATAAATCTATTAAAAATGTCATGTTATCAACCTGTAAGTGGATTCTTTGATAAAACCAGAGAAAACAGAATATTTACAAGAGGAGTGGGAAAGAGTTAGGGTGGACAAAGATCAAATTTTCCTTTGTTTCACTTCAATAAAGAACAGAATAAGTGAGCAAACATTCCCCTTTTTATTCTGTTTAAGAGGCAGCTAGGATTCTTTGTTTGCAGCTTAAATGATAATCTATACTAACTGAGGTTTTAAAACTTATGAATGTCCTTTATATGTAATAAAGTGAAACCTGAATGAAAAGCTTCAGTGACATGCAGAGGGAAACTATTAGTAAACTATCATCTTGAGAAATTTCCAGTAAACCTGTGAAGCTCCTTTAACACCCTGTAAGTTGGTCACCGTGCCTCTTGTTCCCATGCCCTTCAGCAAGAATTGGATGCGCAATGTGCCCTTGTTCTTTACTTATCCTGGCAGTGCAAAGGGAAAGCTAAAAATACTTGATACCCTGTGTGCATCTCCTCCACCGTGTTCCTTCTCCTGCTCCTCATCCTCTCTTCCTCCCACAGTAACTCAGTGAGAGCTGCTTCTACAAACAATCCAAAGATGGGGAGGAAATGAACGAAGAAACCACAGAGGAGAGAGAATCTAAACCTCAAGTACTAAAAGCAAATCAATCTTAACTATAACTTTCTTTATAAAGATGACATTTGAATATATGTCATTAATTAAAATATAACTTGGGGAATATAAATGCAAGTCGCAACTTGTCCCTTAGTATGAAGATGTCACATGATTACACAGGCAGATCTCAAAAACAGCAAATATCTGATGAACATAGCAAACATACTGAATTAGAAGCTTACATAACATAACATAATAGAGCCATATTATGTTATGGCCACTCTATGGTCTATATAACCACCATGAAGTCAGCTGATATTTGTCCAGCTGACGGTTAATAGCATTACACATGGAAGGAAAGCCACAAAGCTCTTTGTTAAACTGTTTCAGTTTCAATTAAAAGTTTAGAGGAAGAAAGAAGTATGTTATAAAAGGTGCATAAGCAACAGAGATGAGAATAGCTTTGAATGTATTGTGATGTTAAGCCCAAAGGGAAGATGAGACATCTCAAAAGAGTAAAATGAAGTGCATGTCCCTCTACATTGATGCATTAATTCATGTCAAACACACTATCAACTGTATATAATTCATAGCACATTTCTATATTGAAAATCTTTTTTTTTGTTTTTTTTTTTTGCTGTAAACGTGAAATTTTCATCAAATATTACATTTTGGATTTTATTACCAGAAACCACAGGGGCGAAATGTTTCAAAAATGAATCTCTCTTAAGGTTTTATGGCTAGCTGTTCTTGAAAATTAGTATTACATGAGATTATGAGGAAAATAATAATACTTAAGCGTTATGTAATGGCCTACACATCACTAGAAAGACTGCTGACTTGACAGTTGTCCAGCAGACAGTCGCTGACAGACTGCATAAGGAGAGTACAACACGATGGGACATTTGTGGCTTAAGACACTGGCTGTTCACAGATTGCTTTATCCAAACAGAGGCTCCAAAGACAAAAAAATATTGTAGAAAAAGAAATTCGAGCAACAGACATGACCACAATACTGAGAGGATGTTATGGTTATAAAGACGTGCTGAAGGCAACTATTAACCTGGGATTCCCTGAAACCTGATGGCCTCTATCCCATGCTGAACTGATTCAGCAATTCATGCAAGCAAAAAGGGGAAAAAATACTGGGAACATGTGTTTTACGGTAGACTCACATTTATTTATTTTTTTACATGTCCATGTGCAATTTTCAAATTTTCTATAAAAAACTGCACATTAAGCTTTCATTAAGTCTTCACCATTAAAGTTATGTAAGTACTCAACATAAAAAAAATATTTAAAAAGTGTTAAAATGTTTCTCTGTGTGTGTGACGTATGTATGAGTTTTAGGTTTTGAATAAAATTTGTAAAACAAATGAACTTTTCAGTAATATTCTACTTAAATGAGATGCGCCTGTAAAAGCTGCAAATAAAACATACCTGTTGCAATGTCAGAAATGGTTTTAGAAAGTACCTGACAAAAAATAATAAGTGGGCAGTTATTTCCTCAACGAACTGCAGAAGATACTTATGGTAAAGATAAGGCGACACAGGCCAGATGAGTGAATCTCAATGAGTCACACCGAAGCTCTGAGGGAGTGGAGAACATAACAAGTTTTAGATTGGATAACCCAGCAACCGTCTAATTAAATTCAGCACAAATAAAATCTGGTGCCTTCAAGTGACTACTGAAAACTTCAATCTGCTTTGAAAATTGGAGTAATTGTTTTTTATCTGTCTCAATGGCGCTCATCGGCCTAACATTTCGCACCAACGCTGCCTCCAATAAACACAGTGCTCCGCTCTGACATCCAAAATTAGACAACCTGAGATGCAAATGACGCTTAGATTAATCAGTAATGTGCCCAGGTTAAACGAGGACCCCCTCCCCTCACTCTCGTTCTGAACAAGCACTCAGTCAGCCTAAATGAACTGCGCAGAGAGCGCTCTTACATAACTGCAGCAGATACAGGGAAGGAAAGCATTTTACCCGTTCCATTAACTAATTTGTGCAGCCCACAGGCCCACGGGACTGGAAACGCTTTAGTACTTTTAGGAAATGTCTCTCAGACATCTCCATCAGACAAACTGGTAGCAACAGGATGCTGCTGACTCAAACTGAGGCTTTTCTTGCTAATGTGGAGCTAATGGTGACTACATTCTCACCACTGACAGCACAAAAAAAGCATGACATAATGACTGAAGTATAAAAGCAAACAGATCCCATGTCAGTGGTGATCGCTTACAAGGATGTTAAGGAACTCTGACTATAAGACATGTTCTACTGACAAAAGGCTTTTATTTGCATAACACATTTTTCAGCAACAAATTCAAACAGCTTGCTATCTCTGATGTGGCTGAGATACCAACTCGATATCATCACAGCAAGCTGGTATTAAACAAAGAACAATTAACTTCTAAAAAGAAAGTAGAATCGCTAAATGTTGGATGTTTAGGACCTCAGAGAATCCCATTTCCAACATAACCCTAAAAGGTAAGAGCTCTGTGTAAAAATATAGATACAAAAAGTCACAAGCAGCAGCCTTTAATAGACTTTTTTAACAAACTCCCAATGGCACAAATATCAGACCCTCTGCTGTCAGTGAGGCACTCATATTGGCTCATCCCCACCAGGGCCAGCCCAAGGTTGGAGAGGGACTTGAGCAGAATTAGATTTGAGGTCCCTCTTCCTTTTAGCTTCACCTCCATTCATAGCACTTCAGCACTGATGTGGTATAATCTCAGAGAGGGGCCCAATTTAATTGGCTGAGCAATCACAGATCATTGGTAATTAGTTACCGTTGGCCCTCTCCAATCCATGGTTCAGTGAATTTTTCTGTGAAATCCATCACCAAATTATTCACCAAAAATTTGAGTTTACTCATATTTGTTTTCCTAGAGCATATCTAAAGTAAATGCAGGGGAAAATGCAGTATGAAAGCCACTTTCCTTTTCTTAACAGTAACCAGGAACCAATTCTGTTCCAGTCGCATCATAATACAGAACTGCAACCTACTAGAAAACAAGGTGTTCTGCTCCAGACACAGCCAACATAAGGAAGGATGAAACCTGACCACCACTGATTCAAACATCAAGACGAGACAAAAAGGTTTAATTAACATTAACAGCAAACTCTATTGCTGGTTTTAAAGTCTTTTTTTTCAAGCAGTGACACAGAAAACAGGCTGCATCTTTCAAGAAGACTGAGGAACCAAAGTCAAATTCCTTCATATTGCTTGTGTACACAAAAGCAAGGTGAATAAAGCTGATCCTGATTTTTTTTTTTGCAGCATTTTTATGCTCCATTCGATGTATCAAATTACTCCACTGCCAGCCACGCAGTGCAGCACTTTCAATCTGAAAGAATAAAGACAGCTCAGTTTCTCACATTAACTAACCCTATTAAGTACTTGTGGGTCTGTCTTAAATGGGAGATTTTCAGTAAAGGAAAACAATCCACCCTTCAGAGTAGTGTCTGAGAGACTGTGCTTGCTGCTGCTCATAAAGCTCATAATCAGCAGATCAAGAAACTGACTGATTCCATAAATGGAAACATTTTAAACCTTTGTAACTATTATACAAGGTTTTGTAAAGAGTCATTGCCGATGTTGATGGCAGAAGGCCAGAAGGATCTCCTGTAGCAGTCTATATTACAGGAGTCAAGATGCCTTTGACTGATGATGTCTGTTGAAGAGGAAGCTCAAGGAGTCAGGATTGTCTATTTATTTTATGAAGCATCTAGAGGCTCTGGGAAAGATTCAGTGTCCTTTATCAGCTTGTTGAGCTTTTTAAGTCACTGACTCTGAGGCTGCTACCCCAACAGATGATGGCATGAGGAGAATGCACTCTCCAAAACAGGCTTAGAGAAGATCTGAACCATCTGGTGCAGAACCACACAAAGCTGCTCTATGCAGGCCTTCAGGACTCTGGGCTTGACACCATCTTGTCTTGCCGTCTTGTTCTAGCTCAGTCTCTACAGCTGCCTCTTCTCATGACTTCTAGAAATTGACAAGTAGGAGGGGAAATCGAAGGAACTACCAGCATATCCTGATTTGGCTAAAAACAATGATGATGAAGCAGCAGGATACATGCCAGAGATGGAACATATTTGAGGTGTGACAGGAAAGTTGTGGGTCAAGTGTGTGTGAGAAGTCTGCTTGGCTGGGGCAGAAGAAGAGAGTGCAGAGTTTCTTCCTGAAATCACTAGCTCTATCCAGACTTCAGTTTATCTGATCCTTATATAGCTAGAAGCCTGTGGTATATTCATTATCACTGGCCACGCACATCTTAAACTGCTCAGCTGATGCTTGTACTCCAGCTACTGCCTGTAAGCCTTTTTTCTTATTTGGTTGGTCTTTCAGGTTACTGGCGACCCAGAGTTGGTCACTGATGAAGCATGTCACTGCTCTGTTGGGGAAGGTGTTATCCACCTAATGCGGTTGGCAGAGGGCAACGCAGCCTAGAGCCTCGAAACAACCCTGCAAAGCTTCTGTATCTTCCTATGATTGTCTTCTCACAATTATTTTCATTACAAGTTGCCTCTGAATGAGGAGTTTATATTATGAGCATGGAAAATAAAGATCTAATTAGCCAAGAGGAGGTCTTGCAACACAAGTGTATGTATTCCTGACATTTGCATAAAACAAATCCAACATCGTTTTCACTGGTAGAGCAGCGTAACCGAGACTGAGGCTTGCTTAAAATCTTCACATAATGCCACAAATGCATTAGGATCTTGTGTCTGTAGCTAAGCAACAACTGACCTGGTGACAACACAAGCAGAGTTGGCAACAGCTAATTGTACTAATATAACAGTGGTGAACTCTCTTTTCTAATAATATGGACAACAAAACTTTCAATTGAATGTTCAGACTACATGAACAGTATAGCGTGCCCTGGATTACACATAATTGTGCTCTTGGTCATTTTGTTAAAAACAATTATTTTTTAACTTATTTCTGAAATCATAGAATGTTTTTTTCTAAAATAATGAAAAAAGAAAAAGCAATACTGCAATAAAAAAGTAATTAAACTACTACGTGGAAAAGTGATTTTAAGACGTCCTACACAATTCTACCAGTGGTGCCAATAAATGTGTCTGACAAGAGATATATATAGTCATAAATCACCGAGCTCTCGCTCAAATCTAATTTTAGTTTTTCAACTGAGGGTCACACCCAGTAAAACTTGTAAAGAAATTATTTTGCCCACGGCCATATTGTATTCTGTTTCCTGTTGTTTTATCCTCTCCATCATTGCTTCAATTGGGTTGGGGTTACCATGGAGACACGGTGGGCTCTTTATTGGCTGCCAGGACCACAAAGTCTGAGTGACAGAGAAAGTAGAGACAAGAAGCTGCCAGGGCCGATACTTCTTTCTCCTGTTTCTCCTGTCTCCACTTTCACTTTTGTTGGTTTTCGGTTCCTCTCCCTCACAGCTCACTGAACTGCGATTTGCTTTCTGCCATGAGAAATAATATAGTCCGCTGAATGATTAATGCACACATTCAAAACAGATATAATTAGGCAAACAAAAGAGCCCACTATATGTATTTGGATTTTGCAAACTAAACATGTTCATTTAAAAGTACTACTTTTACTTCTATAACTATAATTTGGGTAATAGCAATGTCTAGCAAATGCCTTGTTCATTTATGAACCAGGTCCACTTCATGTTGTTTTGTATTAAATTGGGTTCTTACCAACTAAGAACCCACGTTTTAAGTTTTAGAAATTAAGTTCTAAAAACTTAGTTTCAAATCTGCAAAATATTTATGTTCATAAAGTTTCTTTCATACCTAAAATACAGATAAATTATTTGTAGATAAATTTTACTTGAGCAGTGAGCGGTTAAGATAAAAGTGGACAAGAAGACGTTACTGAAAAGTGTGGGCAGATGATCTGAAAAACATAAAACAAACAGGCCGAAACAACACAACAATGTGTTTAAAAAAAACTCACATGGTGGGTATTTATTAGACTCATAATTGGAAAAAAAATATATATACTGCTCAAAAAAATAAAGGGAACACTTAAACAACACAATATAACTCCAAGTAAATCAAACTTCTGTGAAATCAAACTGTCCATCTAGGATGTGTTATTCGAGTGTTCCCTTTATTTTTTGAGCAGTGTATATATATTCCTTACAAGCACGGTGGTTTAGAACTAATCTGCTGGTCAACCAGCTGCAAAAAGCTTTGATTTATAAAAGGAGGTTTGTCTTTGAACTAAACACAAAAAATTGCAGCTGGTTCACCTTCTACTTTTCCATTATGCAACATCAGGCTCTAAAGCAAACTAAATCACTGAATCATCAGCTCATTTGAGCAGAGCTGATCATTCAGAGGACACTTTCAAACTCGGGTAAAAGACAATCAGTGACAGCAAAGCTTGTTCTGAAAAGTTGTCTGTTGCCCTTTGCTGGAATACCTTAAACCTGTTTCGCACAGCCTTTCCAAACAGCAAGCTGCCCACTGCCCAAAGAGTAGAGCTGTCCCTTAAGCTGACCATAAAAGGCCAATTTCAAATACAGGTCTGGCTAAATGGATGTAGCTAACATTTCAGTGGGTTCTGAGGTCAGGTTCCAAGCATCGTGGTTAATCTTTGGGATTTTTTTTCTGAGTTCTGTATATATTAAAAACCAGACAGATTTAGACCTAGAAAAATGTTTGCTTATGTCTTTCTCCCATAGAAAATCACAGAATAAATAAATTCTCACCCAGTGGAACACAGAACCACATTTGGATGAAAAGAACATGCAGCATTTTACATGCTTAAACATATACATCCCCACTAACAATTGAATAAATACCTCCCAGCAAGTTCCACACATTTTGTTGCAGTCAAAAAGTTTCTGGATTGGACATTTGACCTTTTTTCCCGGCAGGAATAGCAGAGCTTATTAAAATTAGTTTGTTTCCTAACACATGTGGCACTTAAGCATAAATTTTAATCAAGATGAGGTTGAGGCCATTACAGAAGGCTAACAAATTAAATTAATTTGTTAATATCATTAACAAATAAATTACATAAATTTGTTAATATAATAAAATAAAATTTGATTTCTTAAATCAATATGGTGGCAACAAAAAATTGTGATGTCAGGCTGCAACTCGCCAATGGTCATCTAACCTATTAGCTGTGTATATTTGTAGGATTGTGTGTATTATTATGGACCAGTCGGTCAGTATAGAAAAACCTGCAGATATCTATTGCTGGAACAAAAAAAAGGGAAAGAAATTATGGGAAGAGAGGAGGAGTCAGTAACTACTCTATTTTTAGACTTAGAGAAATCAGGTGTCTGTGGCCTGTAAAAAAATTTTTAAAAAAAGGATAGCGTGGGTAAAATGACATGAAGCTGTGTTGTCGTTTTTATTTTACATGATCCATGACTCAGACTGCTGCAAGAGCTTAAAGAAAAACACAGGGAGAACAAAACACGAAAGAACAGCATGAAGCATGCTCTATACTGCAAAAAACTGTGGAAATGAGAACCTAACCACAGAGGAAAAATCAGGCCCCTGATGGTCAGTGACTTTCCACAGCAAATGAGTTGAACAAACAGCATTTCTCACAGCAGACAATGCTCCTTGCAGATTAGATTAGCTTCTATTACATTGACTTTGCCTCACAGAAGCAGTCCTTCCTGCTTAAGAGCAAAGAAGTTCTCTTGTGGTGTGCGTGTGTGCGTGTGTGTGTGTGTGTCAGACTTTGTCCATTTCGCTTCATCCACAAGCCTGGTGAACATCACCAGCACATAAATGTCCTCCTTCCCTGACAGCACAAATTCAATTGACTTGATTGCTCTTTTATAAAATGAAACTCCGGTAAGGACACAGCGAGGGTGGACGGCTGCTATAAAAAGACCCCGGCTCTTCTTAGAGTCCACCCACCCACACCACCAGAAACGGTGATGTCCACGAAGAAGGGGGGGGGGGGCGTGGAAGAGAGTCGCACAAAACGTTTGTTTTATTTCCCAGACAACGCTGCGGTAGGACCATTAGCAATGACGTGCTATTCATCAGCAGGCTCATCAGGGATGCACGGGGACAGGCTGTACCCCTTTCGTCCCTGTCAACAGCTCAGCCCAACCTAGCATCACCTGTTCGAGGGATTCGAGGTGGGAGGGCGGGTGGTGGGGGAAGAAAGATTAGGGGGTTTTTTTGGACTAAAGGCACAGAGAAAATACAACGTTCTATTCGACGCCTAGCTGACGCCCAGGTACAAGATGGAGGCACAACTCGGGTTCTGTCAAGATGCCTGACAATCAACAATAATTACATAAGATCAGACATTGAGAGACAGCAAAAATATACCATCATGAACAATGACAGAGTTCTGTCTGTGCAAAGCTTAAAATCACAGCAGCTCTGCAAACTGTTGAAATGGGCTGTGTGTGTGTAGGTGTGTGTGTGTGTGTGCAAGGCGGTAATCGAATAAACAGGATGTGATGTTCTTCATCTATCAATCATCATTATCCAATTCAGAAGGGGATGTTAGGCTGATCGTCACAAGGTTTCAGCGCAGAGCTGAAGATCCAAACAGCATGATGGGAAATTTATATAAACAATCATTTTAATATCAATGCTCGTGACTTTTTGGTTTTTAAACCTGCAGAAGAAAACGTAGAGAAACAGTGCTTTGCAAAGTACTCGTGAGTACTGCCTGAACATTTCCAAACAATGGATTTTATTGGGATTTAATGAAACAAAAAGTCGTGCACAATTGTGAAGTAGAAGGAAAGCATTTATATGTTAACCTTTTTTGTTTGTTTTTACAAATAAAAATCTGACTTTCACTTTTATTGAATACTTTAAAGAGCAACTTTTTACTTCAGCTAAACTGCTAGTCATTTAGTCATTTTGTTTCTATTTCTCAGCTATGCACATCTTGAGACTCAAGTTTTTGCTCCATTCCTCTTTGCAAAGCTGCTCAAACCAAAACATATAAAGTCGAGTTGTTATTATCATTATTTTTTTTTACAATAAAACAAATTTTCATAAGTGCATATTTCTAAAACTTAAAAAGCTATTATTAATTTGAGCATTTTTCAGCTTTACAGGTTACTAAAAGCAAAATGTACTATAAAGGTTGTTGACCATGGCTCTTTATTTAGTCAGTATGAGCTTTGCTGTTACCAAGTTAACAAGATACCAGCTGAAACCCCTGACAACCAATGAATAAAGCCCATTGAATATTTCAGCACACTTCCTTGTAGGTAGATGTCGGCACAGATTAACACTTCCCAAAAAAAGGAAAAAAAATACCTGGTAAATTTCCCAAAAGAGTTTTGTCTGTCAAACACAATCAATGAGAATATTTAATGTGAGAAAACAAATGTAACCCTATGGTAGCTTAAATGAATACTCTTTGAATACTTTCAGCATCTTTTCATAGATCAAACAATTTTAAGCAATTTTTAAAATTTCAAGTAAAGCTGCCACGCTAATCCAGCTAATAAAAAGCACATTGATACTATATGACACATGTGAGATTATAGTCTGTTTGCTTCATCTGTTGACTCTAGCAGACCAGAATATCAAAGTAAGCATTCATTTTAACAGTTGAGCGGCTGCTTCATCTCCGCCTCTATCTGCTGCATCTCGTCTGCTAGTCTTTGAGATTATAGCTTATCCTGGGTTGGAAGGGAAGTAACTGCATTACCTGGGTGGATGGGATGCTTGAAGCACTTCATAGTCTTTTAAAACAGACCGAAGTTAAAGCCATGTAGGGAGCAAAGATTTCAATGCTGCAACAAACAGCCCATTAAACGTTTTCCGTAACAGACTAAAGGGAGAGTTACAGTTTCCACCTGGTGCTCCTTTGCTCTTCCTGTGCAGCAGATCTAAGCTGATAAACAGTGCAAAAAGCCCCTGTTCTGAGCTCAAATATGCAAGCAGCTGTATACGTCACCCAAACTTTTACCGGCAGGAAGTGAGTATTGACTCTCTTCTCTGACAAGCCATCACTCAACAGCTTTGCACTCACTCGTGTTCTGTGTTCTTCTTAGTTAGAGAATTACATATTTTTGCTATTGGGTTGGGTCTGATAAATTAAAGTGAGGGTTCCTGGAGGAAAACAGATCCGTCACATGCGCGCTGCTATGAATACTCAAACGAGGCCGGGAGACATGCTCTAGAGCTGCGGGCTCCTCTGTCAGGAATTTTCCACTCCACCGTCACAACACGCAGACGTACAGCATTTATTTACAGTGTTTTCCTCATGACCGTCAGTAGCTCGTCAGGCATTCCTGTAACTGTATATACCATTGCTGGAGTGGAGAGCAATTTTAGCCTCTGGAAGGAGATCAGTGCGACTCAGAAGAGCAAACATTAGCAGAGGATTTGCACAATTAGAAATTATAGCTCCCCATTCACCAGGAAGCACACTGTGGAGCATCACAACATCCAGTAACCAGGTTCACAGCAACCTGTGCTCCATCTTTTACTGGCACAGTTCATTTGTCTGATGTTAAAATTAAACATTTACCTCAGATGTATAAAAAGCATATTTAAAATATTTTTTTTCTCTCATTTGTTATAAAAGATGCTAAATATAAAAGTAAAGCCAGAAATATACATTCAAATTCGTGTCCAGAAATCCTTAAAAGACCAAAGGAAAAAAACAAAAACTCAGTTCAACTCCCACAATAATTTTAAGTAAGCCAAACCTGAATCTATAAATATTTTAAAGCCATAAAAACAATATGTGCTGGATTAATGTTTAATATATGATAAATTAGAATCTTCTTTTCTGGACGAATTATTTCAAATTTAACTCTTTAACATTTAATTTGCTTATAAAGACAGTAGAATATGAAACAGTGTGCCGTCAGTTCTGTTTCTTACTTAACATTAAAATATCATAAAAGCATCTTGTTTGAAAAAAGAAAAACTTCTTTTGACGGGAGCTGAAAACTAAAATGAGAACATGGCGCACGGTCCTAATGTGTGTTTATAAAAGCCGCGAGGGCTAATGTGAAATCAGTGACCCCTGCATGAGGCCATCTTTTATTCCCATCTGCACTTATTTTTTGAGTCAGCAATGCAGCAGGACTTCATAATATTCTGGTGGTGGAATTATAAAAACATTTAGCTTACAGCGCTTTGCAAAAGTGTTCATGCCCCTTGAACTTTAACTGTCTTGTTTCACCCACAAATTTGTATATATTTTTATTGGTAAGGGGAACTGAAAGAAAATGAGAGAGGATTTTCTAAATGAAAAAAAAAAGCAAAGGTGTGGCAGTAAATTGTATAACTAGAGCCAATAGTCTGTAGAACCAGCTTTTTGCTACAATCACCCAAAGTATTCTAGGGTATATCTCAACTAGCTTTCATGACTGAACTTTGACTAGGTCATTCTAAGAAATTAATATTCTTTGATCTAAACAGAGTTTCTCAATTCTGGTATTGACTGGCCATCATGTTTTGGGTGTTTCTCTTCTGCCATTCATCTAGGTTAAATGGAAGTTAAACAGGCTTTAGAAGCCTGGTAAACCGGCTTCTAAAGTATTTGATGATGATGACAAAATCCAGTCATTTGAATTAGACCAACTGGAGCAGAGACACGTTTAAAATATGGAGGAATGGGGTCCCTGAGGACCAGGGTTTAGAAACACTGATCTAAATCAGCTCTACTGTCACACTGGCTGTTTGCTTAACATTTTGTCCTGCTGGAAGATGAATCTTCATGCTATTCTAAAATCTTCTGCAGCCCCTGAAAGGTTTGAATCCAGAAATTAAACTTGTTTCAGCTCAGAGCAGCTTTGCTGTCCTTCCTGAAGATCAGGAAGAACAGGAAGGACAGCACACTATGCTACCCATAACATGAGTACCACTACCATGTTTTACTGTGAGGACACTTAGTTCGTTAGTGAGCTGAATGCTAGTATTTCACCACACATGGTGTTTTGCATCTAGGTCATGTAGTTCACCAACTATATGACTGCTGAAGGCTAATGATTGTGCTGGGTTTTTAGGGTGTCTGAATGCAAAAACACACAGCAAACTTTTTCAGGTCCCCTTATATAAAATTCTGCAAACCAATTAAATATTTCTACACAACAAAAATATTAAGTTAGTAATTGACTGGAAAATAGTGGCCAAACAAGGCAGAAACATTTTCCTAAAGTTTCAAAACCACCTGGTAGATGTTTAAATTTGCATCTGCAACAAAACCTTTTTTCCATTTAGGACATAGTGTACATTGTGCAAGTTTCTGCCAGAGGGGAGGGAAGAACGTCCAAACCTCAGAAAACTGGCTAGGTGTACGAAATAGGAATTGTTGCGTATGCAGCAGAGAAACCTCAGCATTATCTTAAAAGGTCAAAACGACAGAGTCAAGCTCATGTGCACACAAACAAATTTAAGAATCAGGAAATTCTTTCCTTCCTCTTGAAACAAACAGCATGATCACAAACTTTTTCCTGAATCTTAAGTTATATATTTTTTTAAAAATGCATCTCATTGCAAGAGTACAAACATGCTGAAATGATGTAGAGCTCAGAGAAGAGCTGAACTTTTTTTTGCTGATTGCTCTTGCACAATAAGCAAAGGGAACAAAACCCAAAATATATATATAAAAAGCTAACAGAGGTACTTATGCTGTATGTACACATCTTAAAAACAACAAATCTCCAGCAGCCAGGACTCATGTTTTAACACGTCAAAGCAGAGCTTACTTCAGCCGCAGCAGTACCGGCCCACAAAACTGCTTGTTTTGGTGTGTGCGTCCTGAATTTCTGCATTTTATCTGCATGTTTCATCAGGTTCTACTAGGTTAAAGCAACTGTTTCAGTTTTGTAACGTAGCTTTTACATTAAAAACCCACAAACTCACAATTTCCAATCTTAGCTGAAAGACCTGCTGAGGTGTTGAGCGGAAAGCAGAAGGTGAGAGCGGAGCGACAAAAGGTGCAGCCGCTCCTGCCCTTGTGAAACAGCGATCATCTGGACAACAGGCGCCACAGCCTGCGAGTCAGCGCTGCCTCAATGACTCACACAAGCCCTGCTGAGTCAAGTGGAGGGACTCTTGTTGCAGAGAATTACAGACTCACACTGGAACAAAAACAGGCCTCAGGTATGCAAGAAATTGGCATGCAGGTTCTTGGTATACATAAACACGATTGACGGCTATTCCTCTGTTCCTGGAGAGGCTGCAGAGACATGGATCGAGTTTGTGACTCGTCAAGCATGCTGTTATTTAAAGCAGAGCAGGGTCTTACATAAAGTCTCACACCTATGTGTCACTGTGTAGGCTCTCTGAGAAATGGACACACACACAAAGGACAGATCATGGCATGAAGCTTGAGGAATACAATTAATCTGGTACCATGTGCGTCCGCACACTGTTCAAATAGCAGCCATGAAAAGACACAGAGTCGGTTCAAGGCTGTTTGTGGCCTTTCCACCACCATCAATATTTGCAGATCTAATAATAGCCCCTCTGTATCATCCATCTCAATGTTTATTATACACATAACCATTTTTAGTGCGGCTTAGAAAGTAGTACCCTGTAGAAAGGTGGAGCACATGTACCCGTAATCTACTTTTATGACATTAAACTGTTCAGGAACAAAATGTTAGAAATGCATGGGACAGGGCTGCAAAACATCACAACAACATGCAACTTGCTATATTGTTCACGAATGTTGCAAAGATGATATGATTCGGAATAAATAAACAAATACTTAAATCTACAGTGTTGATGTCAGGTTTCTCTGGTTGCACTGAAAACACAGACATCAGACAGAGAGTAGTGATGCCTTTATAAAATTAGCTAATATTTACTGGACTGTATGTGGCCGAATGTGAAACTGTTAATATGACTGGTTTGTTTAAGGAAAATGTTAAATTTTGATGGCCTACTATAGTCCTCCCACTCTCCTTCAGCTTTAACATTTTGAGGCTTGACACACAGTAACAGTCCATCAAACTGGATGAATATATTATTTGCAAGCAGTTTGAATTCTCCCCACCTGAAATTGTACAGCCAACTAAACTAATTCCATCAGAGTTATTACAGCTGCAACCATTGAAAAGGAATCACAAAATTGATTTGATGTATTGTGAAGTTTCTAGTTTGATTCGTTTTTTTTTTTTTGAACAATTTCTATAAGTGAACTGGCCCAGTTTGTCTTGCAAAGTGCCCCATGAGGATAGTTTTAAGTTGGTGCTATATAAAAAGCAGAATTGAAAACCTGTGGTTTTCTTGAGTCTATTAAATGCCCATTTCTGCTGGGGAGGAGGGTGAGGCATCTACTCCCAGGGGGCAGTTTTTCTGAAAAGTCCATATAAAAATCAAATGCATGATAAGATCTGCCAACGTCACAGTCAGGGTATCCAAAACACCTCCTCATCTGTTAATGCATACCTCCCTGTGAGCTGCAACAGGGCTATGGATCACAGGAGAGCAGGACAATGCTCTGCATGCACAGTTAGTCTAAACACGTCTGTTGGAAAGCGAGCACAGCACATGTTGAATGCGCGGCTTGTAAGGAAAATAAGATTTATCGAAGGTGGCGTTACATCCCTGAGAAGATGAACTGAAGTAAACCCACCGTCTCTTAGTTACCTAGCAACATGGCAGCAGGCTAAAGGCAAACTAATGGCTTGCAATGCTGAAAACATACCTGAACCCGAAGCACCTCTGCCTTCAACGCACTCCTCCAGCAGCAGCAGTAGTCTGGGATTCAAAGTTCATCAGTCTCTCCTCTGGGTTTTATGGCCACCACCTTCTTCCAGTAACACAGATATCCCTTCAGCAGGAGGCAGCCTCCGATCTCAGCGATGCCATGGCCGAACGGAGCGCAACGAAAGTCAGCGGCTGATTTCCGTCCACTGGCTCGTGGGTCTGTTTGTTTGTATGTCCGCTCGGCAGAGGAAGGGATGCGGGTACGACGTTTAAAAACGACACGCGTGGACACATAATCAGCCCCGGGGGTGGGCTACGTGAAAACAGCCGCAGGTTCTGCCCGTGTTTACAAAATCTGGCCACATCATTGCGCGGGACAGCAACACGTTGGATTTCCTCAATCGACAGAAAAGGCCAAAAGCTGTGGAAACGTTAAAATGTCCTTGGAGTATTCGCGCGACGATCCTGTGAGTCGGTGAGTGGGCTCGTCCTGCGGTGAGGAAAACGCAGACAGGGTTGTGTTCAGGCCATTAGGTGCTCCTTCCGTCCACAGAACCTGTAAAGGCGACGAGAAGACCGACAAGGAGCTCTCACCATCACAACTTGCCAGTCCTCTCAAGTCTGAACCGCTGTTTAGACTTCTGCCTTCTCAAGCGCGACGCGAAACGCAACGCAGGTAAGGAGGGCATCATACTTCCGGTAGTCATTTCAAATTAAAAGTCCAGAGAGACGTTGCATTGATTTTAGACCCAAAGCGCCTTTCAGATTTCATTAAATTTCCTTTTTGAACTTGCGAATTAAAATGCTAAAGGACCTTATCTATAGAACACAAGGAAAAATGACAAAAGAAAATTATTAAATTTTTATTTTGAAAGGATTACCAAAGTCATTTTCGGTATTTGCCTTTCTACAACGTACACTTAACGATCTGTAAAGCGCTGAGCGTAGCGCTCCCCCTGGTGGCAAGAAAACCAGACCACAAAGTTGACACTTTAGTATTTTCTGAAATTACCAAAAGTCCAATAATGTAATAAATTATTTAGGAGCCTTAATTTTAAAAAAAATAAATAAATAAATAATAAAGTACTTTTTGAATTGAATTTGAATATAAGGGTTAGATGAAAATGTAAGTTTCCTTTCCACATGTTACAGATGTCATCACAGGTCATCAGTAACAGATTGCCTTTTCCCGATGACCTGTTTCCTGATTTACTAATTTTAGTTACTGTCAGTGAGGAACAGGAAGCATTACATCACAGTCCATTCATGTGTATGTGGGGGGAAAAAACAGAGCTATTTTTATCCAGGATGTATTTTCTGAATAGCAGTGTAAGTTCATTAGTTTTTTTTTCATCCTTTACATGTCTCATTTATAATAAAATGACATATTACATAAACAATATAGTTTTTAAATAATATATAACTACAGCCATTATGTAGATGTTATATGTTTAAATTAGTTGTAAAAGACACTGTAGATGTCCAAAGGTATACCACAGGCTTGGTGTACCTTTGAGGTTCCAAGGACTGCTTTCCTCAGGACATAGATGTCAGAGGTTGTTACTTGAATCTGCAGAAACCACTCTCCCAGTATAGAGGTCACAGGTCAAAGTCCTCCAATGACCACTACCACCATTGAGGCTTTCCCTTTCTTTCAATAACCTAGTTTATACTTCTTTCAGCCCTTGGTTTTTCTCAATTTCTGATTGTCTCTTTTGTTGAGGTCTGTATTCCATAGAATCATGGTATCTATCATTAATCCCCTCTTTTACCTTTTCTCTGTCACCACAATGTCCAGTTGGACAGTAATCCCTGGTTTATAATCTGGATCCCAAAGTCCACCAGGATCTTATCTCTGTCACCATCAGTCACTCTTGATGGAGTCTCCCATTTTGACTGTGGGACTTCAGGACCTTATTTGGTACATGTGTTCCTCTGCACTATTCCAGGCAGTTGGTTTTGGCCTTCCATGATGGCCAAGGGTGTCCAATTTGTCCTCAAAAGCCAGTGTCCTGCATCTGGGTTTTCCTAGGATAGCTTTTAAACTCTTCCTATGCAGACCAAAATGGCCAACATCAAAGTACTGTATTGTTTTAGAAATAGAAATGTATTGGTATGTGGACTTGACTTTGAATATATTTATATGTATTTTAGATTAACTACATTAAAAATTTATTGAAGGGAGATTTGTTATATATTCGTGCCATGCCATGTAAATAAACTGAACTCAATTTTTGTTTAATTGAATTATTTTTTTATTTGTTGCAATTTTGATTTGTTCCACTGTTCAGCACACGGTGGCGCTATTGAATCAGCAAAACCTTCATTGTCACCTCGAAGAAAAAAGCAAGCCTGCTGATTGGACGCCTATGAAGACAAACAAAGGGGAAGGTTGCGCTTCACAGTGAGGTTTTGAGGCCCTCTTCGGCCTGGAAACTGGAAAGTTTTAGTTTTACTGCTGATTGTGTAAATTGCAATGTAATGTCATCCCTTCTCCCGTTCACCAGCAGCTTACTGGGAGCATCCAGGCGGCTCATGCGGAGAAATACTCCGGGTCTCTCTCCGCTGCTCAGGCTGAACCCGCCTGCTCCCTCATGGGTTGTGGCTTTGGGTAAGAAGGACCTGCCTGATCTCCCAGTCCTGTTGGAGGAGGAGCTGGAAGAGCAGTTTGTGAGGGGATCCGGGCCGGGAGGACAAGCGACTAACAAAACCAGCAACTGTGTAGTGCTCAAGCACATCCCCACCGGGATTGTAGTGAAGGTAGCTCTCCTATCCGTCCAATTTTTAAGGCGCAGCTGTTATGCTTTCTGGTTGTCATGGTTAACTTTATATGTAAATTAAATCCGCACTACTATTTTTGCCTGTGATAAACCGTGGATAGTGGGTTTCTGATTTTTCATTGATATGTTAATATACACATAAAGTGTCTCTCTAAAAATTAGCATTTATTATAATTCCCATTTTATAGTAGTTGTAAGTACCCTTACCTCGCATTATAACGCCTATGAAACTTAGTATATTTATTTAGCACAGTTGATATTGCATATAATCTCTTATTAATCCACTTGGATTAGATTAAATTAATTAATAATTAATAGAAACAAGCGTTCAAACAGGTCCTACACCTTAAAATGCTGGACTTGTGTTGTGAGGAAGCTCCTTAATATTACCTAAAAAAGGCAGAAAGGTAAGGGTGAGCAGTGATGTATGTTTTTATGTTTTAGAGCAGAAGTTTCTAGAGGTGATTGGTCAGATTATACTACAACAGGCATGTCTCCAAGTGGATCATTAAAAAAAAACAGAGGGTAGAGGGAGTCAGGAAAAGAACTGCCATCTTATGAGCTGATTGTTTTGGGTTGCTAAAATTCAGAAAAACCCACAAATTCTCTCATAATCATACAAGAAAAATATGTTGAAAGTTTTAAAGCAATCGGTTATTTTTTGTCGATCCTCTCTACTTTTTAATAACAAAAAGTACAACATCGTGTGTGAAATATCTAGACTATTTTGGTGTAAAACATATGTACTTTAATACTGTAATTTGCTGGGAGCTAGAATTGGGAATTGTGTTTTGTAACTTCGGTTTCTTATTCATCCCCTCCTGTAGTGTCATCAGACCAGATCTGTGGATACAAACCGGAAGCGTGCCCGGGATATAATGAGGGAGAAACTTGATGTGGCATATAAAGGTGAACTCAGTGAGTTGGTGGTGAAGAAGAAAGAATCTGTGTTGAGGAAACAAGAAAAACGGAAGAGAGTGAATGAGAATTTGGAGAGGAAAAGACTGTTTAAAGAAGCCTTGGCTGCAGACAATAAACCTGGAGATGATAGCGCTTAAAATGTTTGTGTGGATAGTCCATTGTAGGGGTGGACTGATTTATTGGCCAGCCGATGTATCAACCCCAAGCCTCTTAATTTTAATTTTAGATCTGTGATCGGCTGATATTGTATGTGAAGTCTGTCTTATTCACGGATCTTATTTGCCTCAGCAAATGTCTGAAAATCAACGGCTGTCATCTGTTGCTCTGATGTGAGAGAGGGTTGACTGATAGATCAGCCCACCAGGTCATGTCTGCAGTTAAAAATAGTCACCACACTGTTCACACCTGAGTGCTGAGTGACTTTCTTGCTATATTTAACTATATTGGCCAGATCAGGCTTTTAGAGATCAGTAGACTGCGATCAACCAGGAAACTCCAATTGTGCACCCCTAGTCCATTGTAATCTTGAAATAAACAGTTTATTTTTTCTGAAAAATGTATTACGAATCTTGTGTTATTTTTATTCTCTTAGTTACTCAGAGTTATTGATCTAATGAGTAGATTTTTTAAATCTTATCACTAGTACTACTACTCCCATTTACTTCCACTAGGTGCCAGTAAAAGCCTATTCCCCAAAAGTCACATTAAAAATGTTAAGATTTCAGATGATCAACATTCTGTCACCACAGAATGTTTATAAACCAATATCAACATTGGTTTATGTTGTGTGTTTGTTTTGTTTTGTTTTGTTTTTTCTTTATTGTGGGAATTGTTTTTATTTGGGTTTTGTTTACATTTGTGGGCAAGAAAGAAGACAATTATTTTTAGTATTTTTATTTTTATTTGTATGCATTTATTTGACTTTTCATTCTTTTTAAACAATATTTTTATATCAGTAATATGCAATATAGTTTTGTGAATTGTACAAACATACAGATGTTTTTAAGTTGTAGAATAGATGCAGGAGAAGTTGCAACCAATGGGGGAGCTGCTCTCAGGCATGCGCTCCGCCTCTCTGATTAAATTACCCAATGGGAATCGCAAAATGATTTTTAAATCCTCCATACCGACTGTATAACACGCTGTGGTTTGACATTTCTTCGACATTGAAGTTAAATTAAACTCGGCGACACGGAGGACAGCATTGTTTCTGGACGATATTCTAGGAACTGAGGATGGCAAAAGGTTAACTTTATTAGTTTTTTTTTTTACAATGCAGCTGTGAAATGTTCTAGAAAGCGGATGAGAGGGCTATAAATAATTGCCCTGTGTAGGTTATAGCAAATTATTTACTAAAACGAGAAACCCAATTTAACGCAGATTTGTAAGAATTTACGGTAAAAATTTCCGACTGTTGTATGTAGTTTTTCGAGAATTAAACTTGAAAAGCTATTTTTGGTTATTCTTGTGTTTACAAAGGGAAGAAAAATGGACTAAAAACGGACAAAAAAACAGGTGAGACTGCTGAACAAACAACCACCTTACAAGCGGAGACAAAGGAAAACAAGCCACAAATTAACAAGGTATGTTTCCTGCATGTTATGCTTTATACAGCCCCCGTTTGTCAACTCGTACAGCAAGCAAATTAAACTTCAGAAAGCCGTCAACATAATCATGCCTCCTACTGGCGTGAGCAATATAAAGTTTACGTTTACAGAAATAAAGTGTGCATGTAGTCAGCATCCTAGTGGCACGTGAGTTACGATGGCAACTTCTCTTGTGCAGCTAGCTTGCTCCAGAGCAGGCTAACACAAGCTCACTTTGGTTTTCAGTCAAGAGCTGTTATTATTTTAACATTATGTTTCTGAAGACTGCTGTGGTCCTAAGTTGACAGAAAGGTCTGAAATAGATTTTGCATGTTTTGAGAGGATTCGAGAAATGGCATTAAAAGGAAGCAAAGGTGTTCTAATCAAGCACCATAGGGTCTGGAAAGTTGTTTTTCCAAACCTGAACATCCAGTTTATTTTCTACTCTGTGGATTAATGTAAGTTGAATGCAAATGTTGGTCTAAGTTTAGAAATGTGTTTTTGATATACACATTTCATGCAGGGTTGAGTTTCATGCAGACTATTAATTTGTAATGTCTGTTTGCACTTAGATATAAGGCAGAAATTATGTACAAAGATTTAATAAAATGACTTGTAATAAATAGTGTTCAAATGGGGCTCTGTGTCCTTTTTCCATCCATTCAATAAGAGTTATATAAAATACACCCATTATGTAAATAAGATTGTTTAATTTGGTTGCAGAGGTGTGCTGTGGGGTTTCTGTTTAACCCAGCCAGCTACAAGGTTTTTTTTTAAACTGCCTTTCAAAGTACAGTATTGCATTTATTTTTGCCCTACTTGTCCGACCAAACATGGGTCTTTATGTTTTTTTGTTTGTTTTTTTCTGATGTCAAGAAAATTCACTTTTACAGGAATGTGTTGGTAAAGCACAGTCAGTTCACCAGAGTCTGCGCAGTCCAGGTAAGCCCAGGTCCCCACTGAGCGACAGCTCCAGGATGCTCATCCTGGAGGGGAATGATTCTGATGCCACTGATCCTGGTCTGTCAAAGATGAAGCAAGGTGAGTTTCCCAGAGACACATCAGAAATATTACCACTTTCAAAAAGACAAATGTATTTATAATTCTTGACCTTTTTTGCAGTCTTTTTCTTTTTTTTCCTGTTTATTCTACAAATGAAAATTTGAAATGTTTGGTGTGTATTTGTAATCAGTCAATTGAGGGATATCCTCAAAAGAATTGTGGTAATCTTTTGTTAAAAAGTGTTTTACAAAGTATTTACTCAGGGTGGCTGTACATACAAATGTATGACACAAAAAAAAAAAACATTTAACCCAAATACAGTTTTTGTTCCACTTGTATTCGTTCATTACATAAAGTTACAATAAAATACATTAAAGTTTGATTAATGTGATCAAATCCAGGAAACATCAAAATAACTATTAATACCTTTACAATGTTCTTGAAAGCAGCTTCTCTGAGCTTTCTGTCCTTCTCACATCAGACATAACCAATAAAGCAAAATCTAAGGGCTGTAGCTCCAAAGAGCAGAAACCGGACGGGCCATGTCAAAGTGAGACAAAAAAGCAAATCTCTGGCAAACTAAAGCAAAAAGAGCCCAGTGCAGAATCAGATGGTAGCCATGCAGTTCCATCAGTAACGCCTCGGAGTAAAGCCCATCGCAAGCTTGGAGCAAAAAAGTGAGTTAATCATGTCCTCATTACTCGCCAAGATGCCGATGCACTTTCACAGCTGGCTGAACAATCACAATGTCTTTCTCTCAAGGATGGAGAACAAAGCTCTTCAAAACAGAAAAGTCACAGATTATTTTCCCATCAGGAGAAGTAACAGAAAAACTACAACAGAGATAAAGGTTTGTATGTGGGGGGGAAAAAAGATTGGTTTTATTAAGTGATTTTGAGAAACTGTCATTTTGTAGTTTGAGTAAAACTTTGATTTGTCAGAGTGAAGAACACAGACACATTGATGACCTGTTAAAGAACGGCATCGAAGAAGGACTGGAGGTAACGTGACCCTTTTATTTAACCAAATACTATATTTAAACGTGTGTTTGGCAGAAACATTATTACATTCATACAGCGGTTTAACACTTTGCCAGACTAAATGCCAGAGATTTGAATGTCATCAGGTCAAGCACATAGATGGAAAAGGAAGAGGAGTCTTTGCTGTGAAGAGTTTCAAAAAGGGAGATTTTGTTGTCGAGTACCATGGCGACCTGCTGGACCTGGCTGAGGCCAAAAAGAAAGAGGCCCAGTATTCTGAGGACCCTAAAACTGGCTGTTACATGTATTACTTCCAGTATCAAGCTAAAACCTACTGGTAGGTTGAAATAACACCAATATAACTGGAAGACTTACAGCCTATCAAAGCTTAAAACGTTTTGCTGTCTTTGCTTTACAGCATAGATGCTACCAAAGAAACGGGCCGTCTTGGTCGGCTGTTGAACCACAGTAAAAGTGGGAACTGCCAGACGAGGCTCCACCCCATCGATGGGACACCTCATCTGATCTTTGTAGCCTCCAGGGACATCAAGGCCGAGGAGGAGCTGCTCTATGACTACGGGGATCGGAGCAAAGAGTCCATCTCTGCACACCCCTGGCTTAAATACTGAAAGTTTTATCGTGCTGAACACCAGTCGTTCTCAGTCTTTATAAACGTGAGCTGTACATAAAATGACACTTTTGAAAACATGCCTGAAGTGAAGCTATGAGCTTCAATACTTGAGGTGTTTTATTTTGTTTGGGTATTTTTGCAAAATGTGCTTTTATTCTTTTAGTTTGTTTTTCTAAATGAATTGAATGCTATTTTGGTTACAGTAAAATACAGCCGGGGTTTGATATGAAGAACCAAACAGTTTTCATTCCAGCTGTAGCCTAATGAATGCTGGTTATAGAGTGAATGATCTAAAGATCATTTATGATACTCTTCAGGGTGTCATGCATTTTCTCTGCTGTTTTTATTTTCTTCATTACTCTGGTTTCTCATGACGTTTGCTGTTTAGATATTCAGGTTCTGTACAGCAAAGACAAAAATTATTTATACCCCTGGCAGATTTAGCTTCACTGTAATCTTCAAGATTCCAACCTGAAAGACTTGAAACATGAAACCAGTGTAAACATGAAATAAGCTGCTCAGCAACTGGAAGTCTGATCGCTGATAAACTATTTCCACTGATTATTGGTAAAATTATAAAAAAAAATTTTTTACATTACATCCCTGGAAATAAAATTGTGAATCACTTTTTTTTTTTTTTTTTAGAATAAACTTTTATTTTCTGACAGCTGCATGCCTCATTTTTTTCCAGAAACAAACTTGTTGGTTGGATTAAAAAAAAGTTTACTTCTGTCAGATATATAAATATCATAATCCTGGATTGTATGAACAACAAACCTTAGACCTTCTTTAAACATTTATACTGAGATTGAATTGAATTGTACACAGGTGAATATTTAGTATCTTAACAGTACTATCAGAGTAAATGGATAATGGTACAAAAGCGAGACCAATTCTGCATATTTTATTTGTAAAAACAGAAAGTCATATCACACATTATATCTGAGTGGTATTTTTTCCTAATTTCTTCACAGACTGCAAAATTTACAACACTTCAATAGCAAATGGCCCCAAAAATCCAGGATAAAAAATAAAATCTGCATTGTTTTATTGGTAAGATTGACTGGATGGGACCATATTTTATCTATTTGTTTACTTCATGATTTAAGACCAAGCTTAAATGAGCAAAAATACATTTTTAAAAATGCTTGAACAGGGAATGACTAACTTAATACTTTCCAGTTACCTAAACAGATTTATAGTTCAGGTTCTCCAGTATTGCAATACTAAAAATCATATTAAGATTAAAAATGATACAAAATATTGTTAGACTGACATGTGTAAACAACAATAATTACAAAAGTGGTTAGAAATTGTGCAGATAAATCCTGTTTGCCTCTAAAACAGAAATCGTCTGAAGGATTCCTCTTATTTTTTCCTGAATGAAAACCTAAAAACAGAAAGAGTCCAGAGTCAGTTTAGTTTATCATGGTTCCTGTACAGTCAGAGAAAGTATTTTAAGTTTTTTTACTTCTGGTCTGAAAAAGCATAAACGACATTTTCATTTCCAGAATTTTTTCTCCCTATGATTAAAAACTATAAATCCTCCCATCCTTACATCAATCCATCATCCTTCCATCCATTCATCAATCAACAATCTGTGATATGTGTGATATATGCTTATATTCTTTTTCCCCATGTGTAGCATTCACTTTTTTGGCCTCTAGTATTTTGGATAAAGTTGTTTGTGTCCGCTGTTGTGAGACTCCGACTAGCTGGTTAAATGTTACATTGGCATGAAAAATGTAAGTTCATAACATCTGGAATATATTAGTGACTTTCCTCCAATCAGTCCTTTGCAATATAAACATTGAACACACTGACATTATGATGGCAAAACATTTATGACATGTTGTGCACCCCTATAAATTGTATTTGGATCTACAATTTTAGAGATGCTAAAGCTCATGGGAGTGGTGAATGGTAAAGAAAGATAATGTATCTAAGCAATGTGGATCATTGCTTCGATATATGATGTTGTTGCTGTTTTTGTCAATAGCATCACAATTTAATATTTCCTGATGCTATTGTCCTGTAGAAAAGCCCACAGTAAGGTCAGATAAGAACATACATTTATATTAAAGGCCCTTAAAGGCGATCTTAGAGACTGAGAAATCCAGGATTTTCATTTGGGAAAACTATGGAATTTTTATAGGAGAAATGTATAGCAGTCCTATCATTGGAGCGGTGGGTTAAAGGCTGACAGGCGCTCCAGTCCAAGTCAGAGTAGCTTGTAATTACTGACAACAGTTTAGAGGATGGACACGTTTTCCAGCCTCACTCACTCCTCACACAAACATTCTCTGCATCAGCATGACTTTGCCGGGTCACAAGTACAGCATTAGCGCACAGGAGAAGGGCTGTAAGGATAATCTGCCTGTTATCTTCACCTCAGCATCATGTGACTGAAGAAAAAACAACAACTTTGAATTCCATGCATTTTACCTGTGATGGTAAAACTTGTTTTTGACATTAAAACTATTTTTATTTTAGTAATTTCTTTGTTATTATTATTTAGATATAAATATTTGTAACTTACAGTTTTCCTATAGTCGTCTTTTCATTTATTGTGGATGAACGATCTTCTGTGGCTGGTGGCGCACCCAGATCCACGTCAACCATGGCGGGTTCAGATTGAGGTAGAATCCCACTGCAGAACAATTGGCAGAATTATGGTGCAGCAATTTAGAATTAGAAATAGTTTTCAAAGTTGAGGAACATGAAACATTTCACACTATTCAGCAGAATTCAGTCTTTTTCTCTCATTTAAATAAAACGGTAACAGCAGATATTTGTATTATGGTCAGACTGCAAAAATGACAACATTTAGACAAACCCTAACCCATAAACTTACAATTACACTGTTTCAGTATAAACAGCAGCTTTCATTACAGCGTAATAGCTGTAATAATACATAATTTATAAATGTTAGCAATTTTGAGCACAATTTGAAGCTTTTTTTGCTCAAATTAAAACATTTTTCTTGTTCAAGGTAAATTTGTGCAGACACACTTAAAAAGAGTTATTTCCTTTCGAGGTAATCATACAATGAGAATCTCATAACAGTTTTTGCAGAGGTTTGTTTTATAAAACTGTTGTGTCTCAGTTGGTGCTCTGTGTGGGGTTACACCACAATAAACTCTTTCTGGTGCTTCTAATGCAAATACACAACAACTGATCAACATTATCGATTAACATTAGTGGTGAAACGGTACCAGCAGCCAGACGGATCAACCATGTTTTAATCAAACATCCTGTGTTGTGACCTCTTATACAGCTGCAGCTCCTCCTGGGCCACCATGAGCTGAGCCTTCAGCTGGTTCCTCTCCTGCAGAACCTCCTTCAGCTCCTGCATGGTGAAGCGCGGTCTGTTGGGGTCGTTCAGGTCCACCACCAGTTGATTAGCTCCCACAGTTTGCTGCTGGGACAAGGAAGACATTGTTAAACCTCTCCACTTTTTTCCCCTGACCAGAGCCGGAGGCTGAAGCTTCACCCCGCTCTGTCCGGAGGAGGACGAGCCCTCCCGGATGATCCTGTCCAGCTCTGCCTTCAGGTTGTCCCGCTCCATTTTCAGCTCCTCCACCGACAGATTGTACTTGTTCACCAGAGTTTCAAACATTTCCAGGACTCGGACTATCCTGAACTGTAGATCCGACACTTCTTCGCCGGCGCCGCTGATTTTCAACAAATCTCGGCCGATCACGTAGGAAATGTCATACACGTCTTCGACGGTGAGCTCAAACGCGTCCTTCTCGAAGGCCAGAGCAGGCGACGAGTCTTCACCAAACTCCATCGCGACACGGCCGGACTCCTGAAGACCACGGAATAAAGTCACTTTTGAAACAACGGACCACCTAAAAAAAAGTTCCAAACTCAGCGACTGCTCTCTGTTTTAGACTTGAATTATCTAAACGAAGGTAACAAACTTCCAGCCGAGCAGTTCTTCCCCCATCACTCATCCTCCAATGGCGTGGCAGCAGAGGAGGGCAAAGTATCCTAGCGACAGGTGAGCTCAAAGATCGTCTACGGTTAGGACCGTTCACTCTGAGACGATCAGCGCGTAAACGGAGGTCGTTGTTTTAAAGGGAAACCAGGATTCTCGTCCGGCTCATCTGTTCTTCCTGAAACCCTAAACTGTCAGGATCAAGTGATAGATCACGTGATTAAATGTTTATGGCTTTTATTGCCTTCTCCATTTGTCAGGGTGAAAAGATCCAGTCAGGAATTTCAGGAACAGATAATTGCTTCTCCACACTGAACACTGCAAGTCTGTGAAATACACAACACATAAGGAGCGCCATGATCCAGTAGTGCTTTTCAGAATCAATGTTTATATTCAATAGACACGCACATGCAAAATAGCAAAAATAAACTTTTATTACAAGTTACATGATTTTACATGTACTCCTCAGCAGACACAGTATGCCATCCACAGCAAATATGTTGCATAATCATTGATAATAAAGCATTGAGGCTGTGGCTTCTCTGAGCAAAAACACCTTTCACATAGATTCGTTTACACATTTTGAAATGTCCAAGTAACTTGTTAAGGCACAGTTTGCTGCATAATTCAAATGATGCTGCAAAGCTGAAAAAAAACAAAACAAAACAACAATAACAAAAAAACCTATTCATTAATTCTCATTATTTTCAAAGAACTCCTTCAAAGTTGTCCTATATTGAAGCTTTTTGGATTCATTTAAAGCTCTTTCCAGTCTATCCATAAGTAAAACATATAAAAACAGACCCGTTAATTCACATTGATGTAAATGCATGAACTAGGCAGGGGTTGGTTATCAACATCAAGGCATCCAGAGATTTAAAAAAACTCATGGTTTCAAATGTAGAAACATTTTTTTTGTCATTCCTCATTTCTGAATTTAATCCCTCAATAAAATGTCATAAAAGTGCTTGAGTTTTCTCCAGCGGTAAGGAACATAAAAAATGTAATGCTCTCCTTTGCCACCTGTTACTGTGCACTGCAAATCATCTGGCTATATTGCTTAAACAACAGTAGTAATACTTATCGCTTTTTTCTTTAAAATAAAAGAAATCACAATATCTTTGACATTTCTGATTGTGCTTGATTATTACTATGATACAACAAGATTCTCTAACAGGCCTATGTCTAGTATGAACACAACATAGGATTAGTTTAGAATCATGTCTGCTATTAAATCAGTTCTTTGTGTAGAGATGAACATTTCCTTTAAGACAAGTCATACAAAGGAAACAAGTCTTCTTATCGGCAACAACGTGGGATCGTCTGTGATTAAACCGGCAGCCACCATTGGCATTATGGCAGTGAAGATCCTGTCCAGATAGAAAATGGACAAAAGGTTGAGGAGTGTTGGAAAGAAAACACAAAAATACATTGAAAGAGTTTCAGTGAGTTTTTATGGCTGTGTTACTATTTATTGCAAATTTCTTTGCTGATATTAGAAGCAAAAATGGGAATTAAAAACCTTGGATCAAGTGGTGGAAGAAAAAAAAAAGTACTGATATCTTTACTTACAGTCGTCTTATTCCTGATTCAGGCTGATCAGCTGAAGTTAGTTGTGATGGGGTTTTTGTGGCAGAGACACTCGGACTGGTGTCATCTTCCAAGTCCTCACTGGAGCAAAATGGAAGTTTCATTACATTTCAGTGCCAATGGCATTTTAACAGAAGCCAGAGTGAGAAAATTCAAATCGAATCCTACCTTTTGTAATAAGCCAATTCTTCCTGGAGCATGAACACCTGGGCTTTGAGTTCGTTCTTCTCCTGCAGGACATCCTGCAACTCCTGCAAGGTGAAACGAGGTTTGTCTGCCTCATCCTCAGACTCTGCAGGAGCTGACTGTGTCTGCAGTAAAAACACATATTCAGCGGTTCTCTTGCATCAACAGCAGCAACAAAGCTGGCGGCTGAGTGGGTCTCTGGGAAGCCAGGCAGGGAAAATGATAACCTGGTTGTCGCGGTGATGGTAAATGATTTGCTATGCTTAAAGGAAGGCTTATGTTGATGAAAGCTAGAGGTGGAAAAGCTAACTTGAGAGAGCTGATTAGCAATAAATGAGCGAAACTGTTTCAAAATAAGCATTTTAAAATGATAATATGCTATGTTCATTGTATGTAGAAATTATTTCTATCAACAGCATGCAGTTTATTGAAACAAGCTTTTACCAGAACATGTGCTGCAGCGTTTTCTTCTTCAGTAAGGTCTCCCTCATTCTCTTCATTTGCTGTTGTTGACAGAAGTGAGAGGCTCTTGTCAGACTCGAGGCACTTTGCCATGAATCCAGGATCCCCTCCACACTCCATCCACACAGAACGTGGTTTGACAGAGTCAGAAAGAATGGCTTCTGCAGCCTGGATGTGGGATAAAGAACAGCCCATTACAGCACTTTGCAAAATTTTTCCTCCCATTTTACAGTTACTACATGTTATTTTATTTCAGTGTATCACAAACAGTCCGACACGCTTCTTACTGTCATTGGTGCTGCTGTTGGTGAAGAGTTCCCAGATCTTGTTCCCAGAGGGGATTCTATCTCTACAAGTTCCCTTTCTAGTTCCTTCTCCTGGAGCTCCTTTGTCAGCCTCCTGACCTCCAGCTGCAGCGCTGCGTACTCCTGCTGCTGTGCCTGGGCAGAGGCCTCCAGCTCAGCCCTCTGCTGGATCAGCGTCTTGCCCTGAGCCTCCATCAGTCCGGTCCTATGAAGAAGGTCCTGGTTGATTCTGATGAGCCGATGCTGCTGCAGCTGGAGCTGTTTTTGAGAGAGTTAAAGCCACTTTAATTCATGTCAAAGATGGCGTTGACATGTTTTGATTAAAGATCAAATCCTCACCGCTTCAACATCTCCGTTTCTTAGCATGAGCTCGTGGTCTTTTGCACGGATCTCGTCTCTCTGTTGATCCACCAAGTCTTTTAGCTTCTGTATCACTTGGCTTTCTTTCTCAGACATTTGTGCTAATAAGGAAAACATCACCACAATGATTAATCCCCACAGAAAAATCTCTGATTTTTTTACCATTGTGTTATCAGATAGACAGCATGTGATGTTCAAGTAGAAACAAACCTCCAAACGCTTACTTTCATGCAAGCAAGAAAAAACAGCAAACATTATAAGACACTAAAATACTTATTTCCACTTTTAATGTCTGATCTATTTAAGGCTTGCTTAGATTTTCTCGTACAATGATATCATTTCATACACCGTTAAGAAAACTAATGCATCAGCGGGTACAGTAATCTAGTCATGCAGAACTAATTTATTGAAGTGCACAAATCCATTAGTGAGCGTGTGAGTTTGTGAGAGGGCTGCAGCTCAGACTGTAAGTACAGCTGCACTCACTAAGAGTCTCACACAAGATATATATTTTGGTCTGCTTCAAAAATAGTCTCCTTTCCGAGCTCCCAACTGACCTACTTTGAGGTCAACTTACAAACGTGTATTTTTATGTAGCTTTCTGAGGACTTTTTAAAAGTCTTTTTCTAACTTTTTGCTTCTTCGCTAATTTTCAGTTTACTTTTTTAACCTTGCCATAACACTAAATTGTGCAGTGTTGTGACAGAAAAGTGGATCAATTGAGGGCAATAAAAGGTTGAGTCAAAAAAATACCTTAAACACACAAACTGTGTGTAAAAATTATGTTTTTAATATAAAGGAAATAAAAATGCCCCAAGAGATGCATTACATTTTTGTTATATACCAAGGCTAAGCTAATTTTTTTCCCCCTGTTGGTGTTAAATCCTATTTTCCGTCAGTCAAGCTGTGCATGTACGTCATAGATTCAACAACAAAAAAAAATAGTAAGAAGCCATGTTTTTGTCGCAGGATGTTTGTAATAAAGTTCCTAAGGATCCAGTTCAACAGGTTCTATGCTGAGTTGTCTTTAAAGTGCAGATGTGACATTGGTTCATCCTTTGAGTTTATTGGGTTTTTATGCCTGAGTGATTAACAACAGGGAAGAATCAATATAGAATTTGAGCTGATATCAAATATTATCTTTGTATTTGCATGACCATAATGAACTGCATTTTCTCTGCGCTGATTACAACATAGCTAATAATCAATCAGAAAGATGCACCCACCTTCGTGTTTTTGTAGGTCCTCCTCCGTGACAGGGGACTCTTTCAGCGAGAGGCTCACCAACAGCCTCTTGTTCTCTGCCTGAAGCTGGGTAGTTTGAGACAGCAGGTCCTGGACTTCTCCCCTCCATACATCCTCCACCTGCTCCAATTCCTGAGCACAGAAGATATGACAGCTGATTGAATTTGTTTAGCGTGGTTTTGGTTTACTGCCTTTCTTCAGAGCAGGATCTGAATCCAAGTCAGAGGTAAAGCAAACATCCCATCTTTGTTTAAATGAAAATGTGAACATTTATCAAATAGCAGATTATATGTGTAAATGTTTCATCATGAGGTGGAGATGCTTTTCTTCACCAAAGGCAAAAGTGCCCGTCAGTTATTGTGAATATGAATAAAGCTAAATTCCTACACTGAACTGTGGCCAGAGTTTAATGGTTTAGTTTCAACTTGTATCCAGTCAAAGTCCAAAATTAAATTCATGTTCAAAAATGCTCTTTGTTAAAATTAACAGAGCAATAGCTACTTGCAATAATTATGAACAAAGATCAGTCTCCACATGTTCAAACAGGAGATTCCTGAAAAACACAAAGCATTAATGAGAGCAAGAGTGAGTTGATTCCTGGAGGCTGAATATTAATAGATATCGAGATTATCAGGTTTTCATTTAGTAAAAAAGAAAAAATATATATATTTATATATGTATATATAATTAAAATAGAGATATAGAGATTTAGGTTGGTCTATAGGCTAATATCTCTATGCAATGCGTTGGAGTTTGAGGTTGCGGCCTGACAACACGCTCAACTCGATGCTGAGTCTCTTCACTGACCTTCTGGTGCTTCTTCTCCTGCTCGTATCTGTCGCTCCGCTCCCGCTGCAGCCTGTCCAGCTCCCTGCGCAGCTCCTCTGCCTCCTGTCCGGCTGCTCCGCGGCCCACGAGTGCCTCCAGAAACTCCAGAACCCGCACCACTCGGGGCACCACTCCAACCAGGCACTCGCACCCGAACTTGTCTATGACCCGCTCAAACTCCTGGCCGAGCACCGCCGCGATATCGTAAACGTCCATGACGGTGAGCTCCGCCGCGGGTCTGTCCAGCGCTGACATAACGTGGCTCTCTGTCTGTCCCTGGTTCTTTAATTACAACCTCGAAATCCAGCATATCTCCGCTAACCTCAAAGCATTCAACAGGCTCGCATTAAGAGTGGAGATAATGAGTTTACGGAAGCACGATGAAGCGAGTTTGAACGCCGAGGAAACTTGTTGGAGTTTGTTGACAGTTCAAACCCGACCAACGTCTGCGGTGCCGCTCTGCCACCGATGCTGCCTTCGGGTCAAACAGAAAACTCGGAAATGTAATATTCCACCTATCAAAGTGCAGTGGTACAACCTTAACCCCCTTCTCAATTCAAAATAAGTCAATGGATAAAGTGAACTAGCATATATTTTATGACTCTTCTTATTCAATCAAGCTAAACGGCGAAGTTCTGTTTGTGCAAGTAATTTAATTAAAAAAACATCCACTTCACAAGGGAAGAGTGGATTAATATTACTATAAACATCATAATACATCAAACTACATTACAGGTAACTGCAGTACGTGCATTCTAGATAAAACGCTGTGTAATTTATAGAAGTTGTCGTTTTTACAATCCCTTTTGAAGACACCATTCCTCCTTCATTATATTATATACAAAGCACTGCTGCGCATGTCAAGACGTGGATATGTAACCTTCAATGACCTTTCAAGCCATTTCTGTTGTGATTTTTACACTTACAGCTAATGAAAACACAATTAGAACATTAGACCAATAAAAAAAACAAAAAAAAAACATTTCAATACAGAAATAGACCAGATTTGATGCTTGCTTATACTTTTTTCTTATTTTTACTTTTAATCTGACAAGCCTCAAGGAAGCATATTCAAATTTATAGAATGCAGTTGACCCACATTTAAAAATACTGAAAACTGAGCTTCTTTGGCATCATTCAAAGGGTTGGGCTATTTTTCAGTGGACTATCCTCCTTTTGACAAGGGGAAATTTGGTATTTCATTCATTAACTAAAAATAAGTTTATATTGATTTTTTAAGCATATTTCTCCTAAAACTATTTACTAAATTATACCCCCAAAAGCTTCCCAAGTTTGCAAAATGTATTTTTTTTAACGAAGCAACACAAGACCAAATTAAATCAAATATTTATTGTTTATTTGAGTGACATTTACACTTCTTACAAGGAAAAAAAAACACCAGTATCTTTACTAAAATATATATTAATAGATCTGAGTAAAAAGACATTCTTAAAGAGGAGAGGGCAGAACATAGAGGATGCATTTTAAGAACCTGCAGGAAACACTCAGAGACGCCTTAAAGTTGCTCATCAACTAACCCTAAATTTATATATTCAGCCTACAAGAAGCGTTTGATAATTAAGGACATCTACAGCTGATACTAAGTGTGCAAGCTTTAGGTCTATCTATGCTTTAACATAGTATCTCTGTTCTCCTCTTGTAAAGGGACATTCGTTAGATAAATGTAGTGTAAGTAGCAGTCTCTTGTACAGACTGCAAATCTTTACAGGCAACATTTAATGCATCTATTAGGTATTACTCAAGGCCTCTGATACAATCTTGTTCAGTTCAGGAGGGAGGGGGGGACAGCAAATTTGCACATAAAGGCAAAGCTAGAGGTATATCATACTTCTGCAGCGACATGAACACACACCAAGTCATTCCCCAGTCTCCTTTCACCGCTATCACAACATAAATAATACCAAACAGAGTATAGCAAAAAAAAGAAAAAAAATTAAAGATGTGATCTAAAAGTGTGCAATAAGGCTGCCATAAACATGACTAAATTTGACTCTTCATCTACAGAATATTTGGCCAATTTGTGTTCTAGATAAAAGTTTACATTCCACAAAAAAGGGAGCAGTATTTTTAAATTTTAAATTGTTAGTAATACAGATTTTTTTTTAGTAAAAAGATGCCTAAAATAAAGTGTTCTTAATATCAAACATGGAAAATATAAAGGAAAACAGGGCAATCCCTACAGGCATTAAGAGTAAAAAAACAAGAAAATAGGCTGGAGAGTCATTTTGGCAAACAAGGAATGAAAGGTAGAATAAAAATAAAGGAAAATGTTGAGAAGAAGGTTGACACTGGCTTGTCAGTATGCAACTAAACAGAGCTGAATATTCACAAAAAAGGCCAAAAATTTTCTTCTCTAAATCCAGTTTTCCTGCAGTGAAGCATTGCCATCCTCTGCATTTACTTGAACTGCAACATGAAAAAGAAGAAATGTTTAATTTCAAATCATGTTCTATTTCATTATTTTGACAGACTTCAGTTTTTATTACCCCTGGTTTCGATGGTATGTTGGGCTTTTGAGAGAGCGTGGGTTTCCTCCCCAGGGGAGGCTTGCTGGGTTTGGGGGACATGTTGAGAGGACGAGGCTGCAGGACAGGTGACGGCGTGTCACCGTTTCGCTCAGAAACCTGCTCCGTAGGAACTCCGGCTAAGTCGTAGTGCTTCTTCCTGAGCTCACCCAGACGTAAACGCTCGTTCTCCAGCTGAGTTTCAAGTTCCAGCACTTTCACCTAAAGGGTCAAGACACGCGCTGTTGTTCATAACTAATGTTCAACACATTCCGTTTTTCTCTAAAATTAAATCTGTATCTCAGCTTTTCATGTCTAATTTTTCCAACAAATTATTGTGTTGGTTCATGGCTGAAATTTGGCATTGACTTTTCAATACAGTTTGTGGAGCAGTATGTCAGGATTAGCAACACTGCTTACCTGTGACTCCATTTCTTCTTTTTTCAACTTGATAAGAGACATCCCAGAGAAGTCCATGGGATCTGTTCGATTGAAGCATATTAAGGGTTAGAAATCAACCAATATGTTTGCTGGTCTTCTACGCAAATAAATGTGCACCCACCTTTGTCTTCCAGGTTTTCTTGTCCCGTCTTTGTTGAGGCCACGACTTTAGCAGCCATCTCATTGACATGACGAGAGGCCTGCTGGAGAACGCCCAGCCTCTTACTGCTGCGGTCGGCCTTGACCTGAGGGGAAACGAGGAGGTCAGCGTGAACAGAGCAGGTTTAGCGAAATCTTTTGGGTTTTCTGAGTTTAACAAAAAACATTTGATTATCTGAAAACCGACCATGTTGTAAGGTTTTTTTTCCCATAAACTCTGTCTTAGAAAGGCACCTTGTTGGGTTGACAGCAGAAAATCCAATCTTACATTAAAACATTGTGTAGACTTTACTACTCTCTCACTACTTCTTAGATACGAGTTCATTACCCAAATTATTTTTATCAGGACATTTGATCAGATTGTCTTCTGACACAAACTTCAGCTAAGAATATACATGCGTTTTCCTTTTCAGCACAAGTCCTGCACCAAGAGCCAGCTGGCAGGCAGACTAGATTTTCCACTTAGAACTGTGAATTTGACAATCTGTCAAAAGTCAGCAATCAGATTTCTACTTTTAAAAAAGTTTTTTTTATTCCAGATGTTGCAGAAGAAAGTCATATCAGATTGAAGTTAATTATTTTTAAAACCAAAAGTTTTTTTTGCCGTACTAACATTTAGCAAATTTTCAAATCAGATTACTATAAATGAAGTATGCAAGTAAAAAAGGCAAATAAATGACTATTTACCATTGTTAAATAAATGGCTATTTAATTTGTTAAATTGTCATTGTTATAACAATTAGCTGTAGCCACATATTTTTTTCTGTCTGAGCAAATTAGTGGAGAAAATTAACTGTAAATGAACTTAAACAGTTTGACAATGTCCATGTGATGTTATTGTGGAGTAGTAACCTCTTGCTACTTTAAAACATGATATTTTCAAGACGTTAGATGATTACCTTTGAGGCAGCGACCAGCTGTGCTGTACTCGCGGCGATCTCATGTGAGCAGACTATCAGCTCCTCATATTTGCCAGTGTGCAGCACCACCTTGTCAGCAGAATCTCTACAATTAGAAATGCATGAAAATTACATCACCTCTTCAGCCACTTTGTTGCTCACACAATTTAAAACAAGCAGCAAGACAAGACGGTAAACAGGAACTCACACCAACTCCGTGGCTCCCCATCCCACAGCCTTGGCAGCGGAGATGAGTCCCTCGGTCCAGCGAGAGTTTCTGGCGTAGAATTCCCTTATGCTTGCTCCACCCTTGCAGAGAAACGCATCAATACATTTAGGAGAGATTTCTGAATGAAACACCACAACCTGAATCTTAATCAGCGATGAATAAGCTGTCGACTTTGAGTTGGAAATTTAGAAAACAGTGACTCACCCTCCCACCCTCAACAATCTCCTTCTGCAAGTCTGTGGATGCCACGACCAGCATGCGGATTGCCTGAAGGGGGATACATGTGAAACTGAGTAAGAAACACTCAACATATGTTCACATGAATCATGAACAAGAACACACACTAAACTTGTTGGACTATGACAACATTGAACATTGTTTAAAAGAAAAAAAAAATCATCACCTTCATCAGATCAGTGCAGCTGTTGAGGATTCTGGGAAAAGACGTTAAAGTGGGATTAAAAAAAAATGTAAAGATTTTAAAAAATTAGAAACAGACATCTGAGTGGTACAGATGAATTTAGATATGTAAAAAAAAGAACAAACCTTTCATTAACCTCCAGTTTTACCCCTGATGTGTCTTTTCGAGCCTGATTCATCATTTGCTAAATTGAAATTCACACAGGACAATCACCATCTACAGTCAAGACACAATTTAAAATAAATCTTTTGATCAGTGCACATTACAGTGAGTCACTGCTTACATCAATCCTGCGTACAGCCTCCTCAATAGCTGCTGATGTTGCTGCCATTTCCTTATCCACCAGATCTCCCAGCTCTTCCTGACGGATGTCCATTCCTTTCGGCCGCAGCTCCTAAATAGAAAATGCAGTCAAAACTATATCAGTCCAGATTTAGGTGCAAAAAGAAAAAACTAAAAGCATGTTACAACAAAAACAAATGGAAAAAAAGCAAAGCAGAAGCGTTAATCTCAAGCTACAGCTCTCAGAGCTCATTCGGAGCTTCTCTGGGAGACACGCAGTGCCAAACCGGTCTGTTGGATACTGGTGAAAATATAACTGTGGAGGGTACAGCTTGCACCCTGAACTGTTTTTTTTTTTTACAAGATTGTGCAGTAGGGAAATTATGTCATCACTATGTATTTTCAACAATAAAAAAATAAAAAAAATTACAATTTTGAATCACAACTTTCCATTCTAAAAAAACAAAACAGCATTTGTTTGATCACAGCAATTTGTATTCAATTTGTGCCAAAAGCAATTGAAATTGAACACATAAGTTCATTTAGACTGTTTAGCCAGTCACTTATCTACGTGTACTCTTGCTAAAAAAGAAATTATTTGACTTGAAAAAGAAGGATACTAAAACAATTCTATCTGCACAAGAGCATCCCAAAAACATAAAATCTACCCAACAGGGAGATCATCAACATGTTGTCGTCCTTCATTATGAACACAGTTACGCTGCTGAAGCATAACTGTCCTAAGACCACAGAAGTGCTGTAACAACACTGAAAATACACACAGGTAGAATCCAATTACCAGATAAAGTGACTTCTCAAGGCCATTGGTTACCAGATTTATTTTGTGTGTTGTCAAGAGTGAGGGGGATGAATATATACATGTGCCACACCTTTCAGATTTTTATTTCTAAGAAAATAATTTTGGCCACTATCACATAAAATCCCAATAAAAGCACATGGAAGTTTATGTTTATAACGTTAAAAGAACAATGTTTGAGCCAATGGAAAGTTGCACATGATAGCAAAACATTTTTATTTTCAGTAAAGCCACTGGTCATAATTAGCAAAACAATCTACAACAGTATTATTCTAAGAACCATCATCTTAAAAATGTTTTCCAAAACAGCAAGGACAAAAAGTGAGATGCACAACATCTCTGCAGGAATCCTACTGTTTGCCCTCACCTGACCCAGGTGCAGGATCTTCTGCACAATCAGTCGAACAGAAGCTGGATCGGCCCTCTGCAGGGTGTTCTTGGATTTCAGCTCCTTTAGGTACTGCAGACTCTGAGTGGCACAGCCTCTGCAGTTCTCTGTCAGACCTGCAGGACATCAGAGTGCAAAGATGCACTGTCAGCAATATTTCTGCAAGGCTTGTTCTCCAAGAATAAACTCACTTTAAAATTAGTGCTTCTGCAGACATATGCATGCAAGAAGGAAGTGTGAAGTGTATCCAGTAGTTCAATGTTTCTTACGATCTGCTTGGTCAGTGGGTGCCATGTGTGCCGTAGCGCTGCCGTTAACAATGGTGTCTGCAGCCAAGTGGGAGAACTGGGTCAGAGACCTCAGCAGCCCGCCAGCGTCTGGTTACAAGAGCATAAAGTAGGGGAGCAGATGGTTACATCAGATAACCTTTTGAACCGACCTCACTGCGTCATGAGGAGAAGGAACTCACCCTCCATGTTGCGCAGATAATCTCCATGTCCCTTTTTCATTTTGTCGATGGAGCTCAATGTGGCCTCCGCTCGATTTATGAGGTAATCTGTGTGCAGGAAAAACAAAAACTGAATCAAAAAATCAAAAATCTTTATACATGCAGTGCTGTATGTTAATATCAATGACAGATTATGTGGATTTTGCAGCAGTCGGACCTGGGGAGCTGGTGCAGCGTATGTGCAGAGGATCATCCAGCTTGGCCACTGCATCTTGGATGATGTTTTCAGCTTCTGCGATGGTGCCTTGGAGCAGCGCAAACTGCTCCTCTGAAAGCTTCTTCTTCATCTGTTCCTCCACACTTGTCTACAAATAAGCACACAAGAAAAGCACAAATGTAAAAACAATGATTAACGCATATAGTATGCAGTCATCCAAACCATCAGCAAAGCATCAGGCTTTTTAAAGAGTTTAAAACATGAGACTATAAATCTATTTGTAGTTGTGATCAGTTACTATTGCAGTTTACCATAATACAATGACTAATATGCAGTGTTGCAATCACTCATCTTGGGCCTCCTTCTGGATCTCAGCTGAGCAAAGTTTCTGAATAGATCAGCAGACAAAAGAAGCTGATGCTTTTGATAAGACTGTTTTGGAAATACCACAACTGCCAGATCAGGGTGATGCCAAAGCCTTTGAGTTCATCACTAGATAAATGTGCATAAAGCAGTTCTTAGACGGGCTTGATTTTAATTTTAATCAATTTTTGAGCAGTGTACAGATAATTTTTTAAGAAGCCATTCTTTAAAAAGGTAAACAAAAAACTGTAAATTCAGCAATATTTTACTCAATGATGCTTGATATTGATTTGAATTCAGTTTTTCTTTTTCAGTCAATATCCACGGGTGTCTATAAAGACCCTGGCTAAACTTCAGCTATTGATTGTCTTCTTTTCATAAGGTGCTTATAAACTGGACTTGAAGACATTTATCACTTGTTTAAACACAAAATATTAAGTTGTTGCCTATTTGAGAATATTAAAAAAAGTAACCTTACACAGTTTTGACATTAAGAGCATCTTTCTAGCTCCCATTCACATTTTGTGATGGGTCACCAATGGTCTATTTCACATTGATGGTGATCATGTGTGCTTTCTATTATCCGTTTATTTTAAATGTAACGCAGTGGGGTTCCTGCGTCCTCACTGACCTTCTCCCTCAGCTTGCCCTGCAGCTCTCCCAGCTCCCTGCTGCTCCTCTCCCGCTCCTGCTGGAGCGACGACTGCTGCAGCTGCGCCTCCTGCCGCAGAGATGACAGCTCTGCCTCCTTCTCCCTCACAGATCGCATCAGGCGCTCCTTCTCCGCCTGCAGAGCCGTCATGCTGCTGTTCATTTCCAACGATGTCTGGCGAGAAAAAAAAAAAAAAAAAAAAAAAAAAAAAAAAAAAGAGGGCGACGAGGAAAGCCAGAAGAGGCAGATGGCCGTGAGTGAAAAAGGAAAAAATCCATGCAGAAAGTCTTGCACCTCGCCAGCAGAATTGGTGATAACTCTGAATGGAGCTGACTTAGCAGGACATCAGTGAAGTAACTGCAGACGCTCTCTCACCATCTCACTGCTCTGCAGAGTCGCCTTCACCCGTGTCACCTCTGCCATTTTCTCTTCCAGCTCTCTCTTCAGTCGCTCCATCTCAAATTTCTGCTCCTCCATCTGCAGAGACACCACCTCATGAGCGCCACTGAGTTTTCTGAAGTATGTTTAAAATTACATAGCTAAATCTAATTTAGTTTTTAATCAGCAATTACAAACTCCATTTCAATAATCTCTGTATCAAAGTAAAGCTAACAGGAGGCTCCATCAGAAGTATAAGTGTCACAGCAGCTGCAATAGTTTTCAGGGAAAATGAAATCAGGATTTTCTGTCCCTCACCAGCATTTTTTGGCCTTATGCAAAATAGGAACCTTTTAGAAATATAGCCTTTGGTTGTAGCCTTTGGTTTTTAAAGGCTACAAACCTTTGAAAATCAAAGCTCCATCTGTGGACAAAGACTGATGCAGTTGAGACAAACTAAAGCAAATTTAAGTAAGCCCCAGCTACAACACTGGAAATTTCTTGTGTATTTAGTTGTTATACAGGTTTACGGTTACTTGGTTTTAATTTGTTTAAATATCCACAAATAATTTTTTTATCCATTTATAATAAAACAACAACAAGCTGCTATATTTGACTCTAAGAGTATATTTTTTGGAAAGTCATTGTTAAGAAAAAAAAATGTTAGCATAATAAATCTAGGACTTTTAAGGCCACCAAACTATATACTCTGATTTTCCTTTGCACCTAGAGATCCACACAATGTCTTTTTGATGTTTCCTGCTCAATTTCTTAACTCAAAATCTCTTTTGGGATGCTGTTGTGCTCCAAAAAAAAAAAAAAAAAAAAAAAGATCTATCCCGCAAAAAAAATATCACATGCACAGGCAGTTGGGGAAAAAGAAAGTTGTGTGGGGCTCAATGTAATCACACACACGGTATCCAAGTTAAAGAACAAGCACCAACCTTCATATCTGCCTCCTGTTTGACTCGTTCCACCTCGAAGCCCAGCTGCTGCTTAGTCCTCTCCACTTCCTCCTGAGTCTGCTGGGTGGCCGACAGCATCTTCACAGTGTCTGCGCTCTGTTAGCACATTAGCACACTCAGCGTTACAACACAAGGCCGGGTGGTGACAGTCTAGCTGAAAGCAAACATCTCTAAGTGAGTCTGGAGTCTATACCTTGCGGAGCAGTTCAGCATGGCTGGCCACCAGCTCTGTGTGTTTCTCTTTCAGTTTATTGTATCGCTGCTCGGTCGCTTGCGCCCTTCCTTCACAGACAGAGGTGACCAGGTTGAATTATCTTGCTCATGCTTGCAGGAGATCCCAAACAAGTGCTTCATTAACACATCTTACTCTCTGCCTCCAGGAAGGTGCCCTGTAAACTCTCATGCTCTGCGTTCCGGCGCCGGGTTGCCTCCAGCTCCATGCGCAGCTGCTCGTTTTCCACCAGCGCCCGCTGTTTGTGCATGCGCTGCTCCTCCAGCTCTGCCTCCAAACTGTTGATTTGGGACTTGAGTTGCGTGACGTAGCGTTGAGCCTTCAGGAGCAAAAAAGCAGAAAAAGTTTAGGAAAGCAGGTTTAGGTCAAAATCCAAAGGCTTTCAAAAGTTTTAACACCCTCCTGCAGCATTTGGCAGATTTAAGTGACAGACCAACACAAACAATTTTTTTTTTTTCAAAGATACAAAGTCTTTTGCCTCTACCAGTTTTACAAATCTAGAGACAAAAAATGTTCCCTGTTCTTTGCAAAACAGCCAGAGGACAGTCAGATTAAAGTCTGAACATCAGTGTTTAAGTCTCACTACATCTGGATTTGGTCTGACCTTTGACTGGGCCATCATATTACATGAATACGCTTTGATCTAAAGTCTTCCAATTTATAAGGAAGCGAATCAGTCCACAAGCATCCTCATTACAAACACGTTCACTGAAATTTTCACTTTATGGTACAACTTCACATTATTTATTGACTATCGAAAAATATCAAATATATTTTGAATTTAATATTTTGAAGATATGACATAATACAATATATAATATACAATAAAATACAGTGACTTAAATCTTATTGTATAGACTAGGTAATCAAATCAGTCTGTCAACTATGTTGCCTGTAGGGATTTTTAATGTCCAGCAGGTGTCAGTATTCAGTGACACAGTATCAATACAGTTTTGCTTTGGGTCAAAACGCTTCATGACACTTCATTTACGCATCACTACAACTCTGCTCTAAACTTCTCCACAACATGTACGGTAAGTTCTTTGCTCTTCATGATGATCTTTCTTCTCAAATATTCTCTTAAAAACTCCTCTGAGGCCTACATATTACATGCTAAACCTTAACATATTTGTAAAAATAAAAAAATAAAAATCCATGTTTCATCTTCTTTCCATTTTCTTATTATTTATTACTTTATGTGGCCTATTTTTCCTTTCATATACACTCCTCCCCCCCAAAAAAATTAATTTCTGTTTGTGGTTGCACTGCAACAAAATATGGAGATGCTCAAGGGGTGTGAATACTTTTGCAAGGTATTCTAATATAAACAGAATCAATCTTTACACATCAACAATTCATCACAAGGTGACTTCGGTCAGCTGACATTCAGAGTCTGCTCGCCACATTCTTCACGTCAGGAGTGGCATTTGTACCCAGGAAAACACATGATCCGGATTCCTTTGCACGCAGATAATCGTGCCTTTTCGTAGTCACACAGAGAAAAAGTAAATTCTTACACTGAAGCATCATGGTATTTAAGAATTCTCACCTCAGTTTTGACTTTCTCCAGTTCTGCTCTTAGCAGCTCAAGTTCTGACTTCAGGTTTTCGATCTGGAGATCCCTGCCAGACAGAAACCACCACCAGTCACACTCTGCTGGTATTAAAATCATAATAATCAGTTAAAAAATTAACAGCTCACCTCTCATCAAAACCTCCATTTGGAGGTCCAAACGCCTGATCAAAAATGTCCACCTGTTGTATAAAACACAAACACTAATGCGTTTAGACAGCACACTGCATACATCTGTACACCTGTGACTAATGAAACACACCTGAGGCTGAGACTGCAGGCTGGGGGTCGGGGTATTGCTGACCTCGATGAGTGGCTCCGGGTCATCGTCATCGTCGTCTTGCTGATCATCGTCCTCAGGGATGACAACCACCGGCTTCACGTGTTTGGCCAGCGCTGCTGCATGCAGGAAGTTGGGTGGAGACTGGAAGAAAACACATTAATTTAAATGACTATGGCATGGGCAGCACAGAACCAACATGTGACTTGCAGTGAAGTCTGTAACACCCAAAATGTGGCTGTGACTCAGCAGAAGCGCAGTCATTTCTCCTCTCTTACATCAGGCAGCCGGGGAATCTGGATCAGCCTCTTGAAATACACCATCTCTCTGGCTCTATTAAAGAAGTTCTTCAGGCTGTGCGAACAAAAACAAATGATGCACAAATATATTACACATAGTATTATCCATCAGCAATTAAAGTTCTAGTTGGCTTTCTGTTGTTGCATGGGGTAAACAATATCACAAAGTCAAATACGAACAAATCTGCACAGTCTGACAAAGAGTAACACCATAGACAAAGAGTCTGATACAAACACAGAGTCTTGTGTTTGTATCACATGTATCAATGTGTGGGATATGATCCATTGCAAAACTATTCTTTTATTTTCATATAGATTTAGCCACATTACAGCCTCACAATGGATTTTACTGGATTTTCACAAACATTCTAAAACTAGATTCAATTTTATTTGGGGGCATCGCACTACAGGGGGCTGAATACAAATGCACACCAAACTTTCCAAGTATTTTTTGTGAGCAAATTTTTAAAACAATGTTTTATTCTCCCTCAACTTCACACAAAATCCCAATAAAAAGATGAAAGTTTTATTTACTGACAGTAGAGTTCAGTGTGTCTAATGGTTTAAAGTACAATTTTAACTGGATGGAGATACAGATGGCCATTGAATAACAAAAAAAGACAAAAAACTTTGATGTGTTCACTGACCTGTTGAATTGCTCACGGAAACGGTCACGGTGTCCTTGTAGGGTATCAGCAGGCAGACCTGGAATCATGACGCAGGTTTAGGCGCACATACAGATCAACTGCATGTATTTTTCCAGAGCAGTCAGCGTTCTTACAGGCATGAAGCTTGAAAAGCAGCTTGACGTTGAAGTGGTAGAGCTGGCTGCAGTCCTGGATGACCTGGATGAGCGGAGCCAGGCGACACTGACCCGACGTGAGGCTGGTGACGGCAATGGAAGAGTTCAGCTGGCGCAACACTGCAGGAGAAAAACAAAGGCATTTAAGATTCAGTACATCTCCAAACATGTACCCACTGCATTTCTGTTTCACTACTTTAGTTCAGAGTCTGAAGCAGTTTGAAAACTGAGCTAAATTAAAATAAAAGTACCAAGAAAGTAACGATATCAAAAACTAATTGTATTTAACAGAATAGTTATAAATACTATAAATGTTTAAGAACTTAAATAATTGAAAAGCTAAATATAGATATGCATTATAAATCAATATGCTCACAATTTTTGATTTGCACCTGATAACTATGTTACTAAATATACATAATTAAGAAATTTCACATGAAATTATTTAGTGAAAATGTGAGACACTTTAGTGGTTAAATTTTAACCTTTGGTATTTAAGTTTTAATTTTCAATGCAGGATTTGATTAATTCTCTGAGAGCATAATTTACATACAGAGGAATAAAAGTGCCAAAAATTCAATAAATATTTATGTAAGAAATTAATCAATATGAATAATTTATATTGTTTTTTAATAACACTAATTATTAAAAACATAACTAAATGTAAAACTTTAACAATTTCAGTTTTCATATTTAAACATGATATTCTAGTAATCTAGTATTTATATAATAATTTCATGGCTCCCGTGTCAGATTGCGCCATTAAATAATTTAATCTGTCACTGTGGCTCTTCATAAACAATGCCAGCATCAAACTCATCAAGTCATACAGTAACTCCCCTTCAGACCAACAACAACCAGAGCAGTAATGGCTGCTATAGCAACCAACTCTGAAGGGTGAAGCTGGCAATTAATATTATTTAATAATTAACACAACTGTTGTAAATGGTGTGTTTGCATTTATAAGTAAAATAAATAATATAGTTTTTTTTTTTATTTATCACCGTCACATTGAAAATGAGCTAATGACATATTTAAAAGAAGCCATTTAATCCTTTATTTATAAAACTGTGGCACTTTCAGACCTCCATATTCATAACCGTGGCTGTTTGAGTTGCTTTTAAAAGCACACACACAAAAAAATATACACACACATTTTTAAGAAATGACCCCACTCAGTTGCCCATTCCTTTGGATTGAAATACGCCAGTTTCAAAACTACTCAGTATTTTATGGTGTCATTTTGACGTTACTATACATATTATTTTTAATTTTGTTTTTTCAATATATTAGCAATACCTCTATCACTGTGTGAACCTACATATCTCAATCGTCTGTCACTGTTACACCAAAAGTTTCCACTGAGGAACAACACATTTTAATCCTAGCTCCAGAAAACACGTGGATTTGCTCATACAGCCGACATGAAAACTTTATGAAGCTTGGAAACACTTTTTAATCCACACGATATCCCAAGCACAGTTGCTGAATTTGTTCCTGGTGTTGTGATTCTGGGCCTCCACCCTGCAAGCCTGGGAGGAACATGTCATTATTGCTAAACAAGAGGAAATCACTTTAATGAGCTCTCAGTGCAGGCACTTCCTCAACGGTGAAACAACAAACGAGTAAAGAGGAGTTCAAGCTAAACTGAGTGGGTTTTGCATTGAGTTGTTCCCAGGCCATGTGAAGAGATGCAGTCCATCAGCTTTGAGGCCATTATTTGAGCATAAATAGATTATGTCTGCAGGCAGCAGTCTTCAGCTGCAGCTCAGGTTTCTCCTGCCTGAGAAAGCAGTTCAGAAAAAAAAAGTAGAAGGAGTTGTAGTTATCACCTGTCTCAGCCAGCTTCAGCTCAGCGTCCATGTAATCGAACACCTCCACAGTGAGCTGGAACCTGCAGGACAGAAGACGATATCTTTGTCACTCAGGATGGAGGCCCCACGATGGCACAATGGAGCTCTGACTCTGTAAGGTATATGAAAGGCCTTACTTTCATCAGAGGTTAACCTTTTTTTTGAAACTCACACATTATTAATGTCCGTCCCCGCAGTGCGCTCCAGCACTTCATCCTTCACCTCCAGGTTTGGAGGGATTTCCGTATGCTGCAAAGATGCAAAGTTTGAGGTTTAGCACTCTACCACCAAAACAACTTGCTCTTTTTATGAGTTATTCTGAGTAAGCGGAGCAAAACAAAAAAGTTTGTGCCTTAAGCAAGCGTGACAATGATGCATATACCTTTACATGAAACTCCATCTTTGTGCAGAGGAGCTTGGTATACAAAGCCACTAGCTGTCCATATTTGTCATGGAGGTGGCTCTGGAAAAAAACGAGTGGGAAATAATTATAGAACAAGAAAAAACTTTAAAAACATAAAGAGTTTAGAAAAAAAAGACTAGGACTCACCCATAGTTTCCCATATTCAGCTAGAGAACCATGATGCCGCATGCAGTCCTGAAGAACCTGCGGAGGTTAAACACAAGCTTAACTAATGGCAGTCACATTCACCGAGACAGAGGACTGCGCCGATTTTATTTTTATTACAAAGCTTTTTATTTAAAAGAATCAAATCCATCTAAGAATTAGAATAATCAATGGCTTTGGCTTTATTACAATCAGGTAAAGCAGTGGGGTCGCCTTACATTGCGGTGGCCATCTCGCAGGATTTTGTGCAGCACATGGCAGAACTTCCAGCACAGGATGGAGCTGGTGCCCAGGGGGAAGCCCTGAGAGTAGGACCAGAAGGTGTAGGCTCCCTTCTCCCTGTGAGTCCCCAAGATGATTCCTGTTCATGCTGCTAAGGAAAATACAAACTACCACACAATTGTGTTAAAATTGTCAAAATTAACACATTTAATATAAAATTTAATTTTGGGGGTGGGGGGAGCATATTTCCATTATATTTATCAACCCCATTGATCTTAGATGCAACCCTTTTCCAAAACACCTGAATGGAATGAATGGCTCCTTCAGAGATGAATGCTGCTCTGATGAGGGAGTTCATGTGTGTTACAGAAGAATAGTAGCTCTCAAGGACAAGACTTGGTTAATCCTGCTTACTAAAAACAAATAGTTTTTCAATCTGCACACCATTTAAAAAAACTGAAATCTGCTGCTTCATTAAAATGTGTTTCACTAGTGATGAATGTGCTGGCATCGCCAAAAAAAATAAATGACCTGTGAGGCTCAGAAGAGAAAACACTGCAACATTCATTGTCCAATATTTCTTCACAGATGACTACAGTGAGATAATTCACATGTCAAGCTAGAGTTGGATGATGCAAACAAAACAATGACATCCTATTACTCTGTGCTTTTCTATAATGACAAATATTCTAAATATTTAACTTTTTACAGCACCGTTGGCAAAGACTGTACTACCACCAGTATTCACTCTTTCATGCCAGTTCAGGGGCTCCAATCACATCCAGATGCATAAAATCCAGCACTTACACATTAAGACTGTTGAATCCTACTGGATCTATAACTTCTAATTGAGAGCATCATCCACTTGGATGTGGTTTTACATTTAGATCCCCTTTCTAATTGAAGGCAACATTACTCTGGAAAGGGTTAAAATGGGTATTGCAAAAAAATGTAAGAGGCTCTCCAAGTTTAAGAGTCACGGTCTAAAAGAAACTAATAACATAGCAAATTGCAAACTGGTTTCCAAATTTGAGATTTCATTGACTGTACTGAATGGGTGCTAAACACGAGTGTTACTGCTGGTACTGCTAAGAGACATCAGGACGAAAAATCTATTTTAAAACAAAAAGCAAAGATTAAACATGATCAAATCCAAAAGACAGGTTTTTCTGAAGCCAACTATGTTTTGTCATCATGCAACTTTGATAAAAATGAAACCGTTTTAAGGATACGTCGTGCATGTTTCTCCTTCACAGGCGTCTCTGTGTTGTTGATGGCTTTGCTGATACTGCTGAGCTGAAAGGAGATGAGTTAAATTAGATTAAATCTTGAACATCTTTATTCTTCACAAACATGCCACACAGTAAGTTACATGTACTTTATTTTGCATCGGCTGCACTTTAGTTTTTTTTGGTGCGTTAAAAAAAACCGAACACCACTTAATACACACTGACAAGCATTGTGTGAATAGCCTTATTGTGTCTAATTAATATAAAATGCTTTTCATAAAACCAAACAAACAAGTTCTGACAAGTAAAACAAATCCTGTTCAGACAAATATCTAAAAATAACTCAAGGAAGAAGTAAAATGTTATTTTTGCTGATTTTAATCAGCTAATCTTATGCTGACAATACAAAGTTGACCACAGCTAGAGGCAGCATATTCAGACTGCCTGTGTGAAACTCAACAGCTGTTGTGTTAAACATTCAAAGGAAACTCCTAATAAAAGAAAAGCCCTGAATCAACGGGTGGTGTCTGTAACTACAATGCTATTAATAAACTTGATTGACTCGCCGACACTGAAAGACAGAAGACGGGCGGCTCTGTAACCTGTCCAGCAGGTAAAACTAGAACTGCTGAGACACGAGCAGGAAGGCAGGAACAGGAACACATCAGCGGGATCTGTATGTCTTCTGGATTTGAATACAACCTGAGGTTCAGAATCTGGTTGTACTTTGTTCCTTTTGTTTCGGCCAAGAACGTTTCAATCAGAGCTTGGGAACAATCCTTTAAAAATGCATGTTTTGTTAATAAAACTCTTGAAATTATTTAATTACAGTTTTTGTTAGTTATAATAAATACCTGGCTAACAACAAAAAATACTCAGCTGTATGCAAAGTATGCTGTGTACTTTCATGCAACTTGTTCTCAAATGCTGTGTCATGGTGTGCTGTCACTTTAAGACATCATGTTACTAAAAATAATACAATTGGGAAAAGACAATATCGACAAAATGTGTTGCAACGGCTAAAGCTATTCACTAGAGAGAAATAGAATAGTTTTTGGAATAGCTCAATAAATTAACTGTTTTTAATAAATGTATTAAAAACTGCTCTGGTATTCTGAACTGTCTGTGAAACAGACTGGATAGTAAAAAAAGGCAGAACAACCGTCCTGGACAAAATCAAATAAAAGAAACACTGTGGTCCATAATGTTCTCTTCTAGGGTCATACAAGATGTTTAAATCATAAATAACCACCTTCATCATGATGATAGTTGGCTTTCTCAAAGCTAATTTTTTATAGTCCTGCTTTAGTTTATATTTAACCTATGTTTTATGTCATTTTTATATCAGAGATTAACAGTAATTCCCAGGAATATCCCTTGAGAAAATAAGGCTAATTTACTGACTGATGTTGACAGAAATTTAGGTTGGGACATTTTATGGGTTATAATAGGATGTCAAACATTTATGTCAATGATCTGACTGCATTTCTCCTCTTTTGGAATAGCGCTTACATGTTGGAAATCCTTATCTTTGCTAAACCTCAGATCAGTGGTAGTAACTATAATTCAACATGTCTACAAAAGCCTTTAATGCATAAGAGACCTGGGAGTCAAACCCATCTAAACACAACCATCCAACCATTAACAGTCAGACAAGAGATAAGAGAGGAGGTACATTTTGGGCAAAACAAGACGCATCTGTTTATAAAAGACTCCATCCCAGCCCCCCGGCCTCTTTCTGACTCAAATGAACTGCGTGCCCCTTCATTTACACTGGGCAAGCAAAGGGAGCGAGCGTGGAAGTTTGTGTGACAATGAGGGGTTTGTTGGGGGAGGAAGGCCGACAGCCGGGGTAGAAGATTGGGTTGGATAGGGGGATGCGATCTGGCACTCACAGCCTGGCACAGAAACCGCAACAGATGGCTGCTGAGCAGCAAGGCTGCAGGGAAGCTCCCAGACTACTTTCGGCAAAAAAAAAGTGAGAACTGACGGAGGGAAAAGGACATCAAGTGTGAGTGAAAAGCTGGAAAGTGACTGAATATACTGTACAATTAGGGGAATATTAGTATTTCTTTAATGGTTTGAACTCAACATTTGTTCTGTAATAATCACAATAATTTCTGTTAGCCAACATTTTCTCAAATCTGTTTTTTTTATTATTTTTCAGTGCACAGAAGTTGAAAAGTGATTCAACTTGAGTCCAATATACTTATGTCTAATAACTGCACAGTATTTTCTGTTATAGTCTTGTATAGTATATTATTAATCTTGCTGTTTTTTGTGAACCTTTATATTTGTTGCTGCCGTTATGCCTGAATTTTCCCATTTGAGAGACTATAAAGGCTTTTCCTTCTGTTCTAGTTTTATTAACAAACTCAGGATTTAATGATTGTGACTCCAGTTGTTCTCTGATGAATTGTCTTTTTGTTCCTCAGGTGAAGTGGGTGTGGCCTAGAGTCACCTGTTGACTGACCAGTGTTCCCAGTCTATTTATACATGGCTGCTCCTCACACCAGTGGCTGCTTATTCTTCCCCCACAGCAAGCAGTCTTAGTATTTCTGTTGTTTTGGTTATGTTTAGCTGGTTTTGCTTTATCTGAATTTGTTAGGCACTGTGTTGGTTATTGTCCTCATTCTCGTTTGGATCCTGCTATACTTTAATTTGGTTTGGTCTTTTACCCGTTTAAGATTTATATTAGTCTAACAAAAACATTAATTTGGCTTAATATTGCTGTTCCTTTTTGTCATGTCCTCATGAGCCAGGTTGTGACATAAGACATGGTTTCTAGTTAATTATCAAAATTACAGATCCATTTATTAAATTTTTCCAGCCGATACACAATTTCTGCTTTTCTTTGAGGTCAAACCTTCTGATATCTAACATATGAAAGTGAAAAAGTAAATAAGAAGTTTTTTTTAAGCTAGTAGTTTAGAAATCAACTAAAAATAATTTAATATTTATGAATCAAAGCATACATCTACAACCTTTACTTTTTATTGAATAAGTCAGAATAAGACCAGAAATAATGGGATGTCTTAGTATGTAATTAATTAATAGCAAAAAAATACAATCGGATCTTTCAGTATTTGATCCACCAATCAGAACTGATCAAGTCAAATTTAGATGCTTTAAGAAATCAGGAGCTGCAGATGCTGGTACTGCAGACTGTGTAATGTTCACACACTTAATGCTGCATCTGGTTGAAGGGATGGTAAATCCCTCTTTAACCAGCAGAGACGAGACGTGACAGAGAGGGACAGCCTGGATAAAGCCCAGGCCCGCCATAAGGTCCAATCCCAGCTAGCATTAGTGCAGGAACACAAACACGCACACACATGCTTCTGCACTCAAATACTGTAAGCTTCTTTAATGCAAGGCGTCTCTGCTTACCGGGTCATCTCTGCTTTTCAGCAGCGTCTCCATAAGTTGTGATGTGAAACACTGAGAGATGAAGTCAAAGCATCAGCGCTTCACCTCCACTGCTTCTCTCCGAACATAATTCCCCGAGGTGAGGGCACTTACTGCAGGACTTTATCTGCTTAATTCAGCAGTCAGCTGCAGAGGATCTGCCTGACAAGGTCGCAGACTTCAATAGCTATTGGCTCGGGTTAGCAAGAGCAACCATTTAATTGCATCAACAAATGGAAGGCTAGTCAATAAGAGACCTGAAAAAATATATGTCTCTGAAGGTATTTCCTGTCAACCTAGAAAGCCAATTTTCTTCATTAACTTTTAATAGTTTTGTCTCTCTCTCTTTCAGGGTTGAGATATGTCTACCTTCTCTGACTGAAGTGGTTCAACTTCTCCTCCATCAACAGACAATGAACCCGACCAAAGCCCAACAAAGCAAGTCTTGTTCTCTTCATGAGCTTTTTCTCTACATTGTAGTGAAAACTGCCTGAACACCATTAAAGGTCTTTTAACGCACATTATTATTTCTGATAAGCCCTCGTTGAACTTCTGATGGCAGTAAGTATGCAAAAAAATACAACTCAGGGACATTGTAACATTACATTTGTTCATGCCAACTGCATTTAGGCATTTATCCTGGGGATTTTCATAAAGTATAACTCTGATACTCTGTACAGACAGGATGATATCTTATCTGGGCAGAGTTTCCTTTGATATCTGAATAAATTAAGCATATTGCATTAAACTAGGGGTGACAGGATCCAGTGATTGAACTGATCAATTTCAGATCAGTAATCGATTCTCATTTCTCTTTAATAATTGTGATAATAGAAGCAAATACAATGGGAGCAGTAATTATTTACATTAGGGATAGATGCATAATCCTCTCCTGTGAATGAACAATCGCCAGAAAAATCAGGGTTTCACTAATATATCAAAACAAAAGACGAAATGATAATGGAAGTGAGATTTTAAACTGCACTGTCTTTACAGTCTTACCTGAATTAAAATTTTCAAAAGGCTGCCTACATTTCCAAATCTAGCATTTACCATAATACAGTTTGAAAGTTTGATTGGATAATACAAAGCTTCTTTCTTGCACTCCCATCTGCTGAAAGTCTTGCTCTCTCTCGCTCCACTACAGCCTGAATGAACCACAGAGACGTTTCAAGCCATAGAAAACACTTCCCTACATCTTTGTGCATTTTTTGACTTCATTTTCAAACAACTCACTGAGATCAAAACCAGCTAAATTTGGACTTTCTTCCATCAATAACAACTCCAACACAGCAGAGTGTTATTGTCAGTGCAAGCTGGTGCTTATACTGCATTGACAACAAAGTCAATTTTCTTTTTGAAGCTCAACCACAGAAAAACTGTCCCCAACCCAGGCTCTGTAGCTTCCAGACCATTGTATTGCTTTAGTAAATTAGCTAACGATGACAACCATGTGAAACTAATATAATAAATTCAATAAAATCTCTAAACAGATTTCAGGGACAAAAGTAAGATTACACTGTATTTAGGATAAGAATGTTGCTCTATTGTGAGTGAAAATAAAAGACCTGTTGTGTCAGTGTGTTGAAATTGAAGACAAATTTAGTAGCAATGGTAAAACTATTTGACTATGACAGAGCTTCCTGTGGGTGTTTGATTTTATTTTTATGCACACACAAAAAAAACCTATGCTGCAGATTCCTTTCATCGATAGAAAGCTATGAACAGGAGGATGACGAATGCTGACGAGACGTCTCGGAACAATCTATCCATCCCATTAACCACTGTACATTTCATTCAGCGTTAGCTCCCACTCAGTGGCTAAATTTACCCTTCAGGACTCCCATCCCCCTCCTGCTGCTTTCCCACATGGGTGCTTGCTCAGGCAACAGCAGTGAAGGAAGGCAAACACTACAGTACACATACACAAACACAAGCAGAACTTTGTGAGAGACAGCTCACCTTGGTACTGAGGTCAAAATCAAAAGGAGACACGACAGGACCGAGAGTAATGAGTGGAGTGGAGCTTCTGTGACTTCATTTTAATTTACATATGAGCTGCAATGTAAAATCAGTACAGTCTGAGGGTTTTAAACATTTGTTTGCTTCAAAGGTGAGTAATCCGATAAGTAATCAAGTCAGGGTATTATACAAGCGCTTCATTTTCCTGTTGCCCAGGAAATATATTCAAATGAAGTGACAATTAAACTTCAGCATTAGCTCAAAGCAATTCATTTCTCCTCTTTCTGCAACTGAAGACATTTCAAACAACATATTTACACACACAACACACCTTATGCAACATGTTACCACCATGGAAAACTACCGTTGAAGAAAAACTACTTACTTATTTCTAGTCTACAACTACAACAGCTGTTTAAACTTAAGTTAGATGGATAATTTCAACAATCAAGTTCAATAATTACCAATTCAATGTTTAGATTTAAAGAAAATGGTGAACATGTCTTAGAACAAATGTCATCTCTTCTCTCCTGGAATAGGTCTTGTGATAATTTCCATTTTACTAACAGCTAAACTAAGCTTTTCTGCTGTTATCGCTAAATCATCTTCTCTAAGTCAAATGGAAACAATTATTCAAGCATCATGTTCCCTTCTCCTCTGTACACTCAGATCTACTCTGTTACTCCTCTAGGTGTCAATTTGGATGAGTAATGAAATTAACAGATATATGACGACCTTGCTGCGAGTTTCATTTGTTCCACCTCTCACAAGCTGGACAACCATTTGCAATAAGAACAAATTGGTCTGTTTTAAATATTTAGTGTAAAAAAGGGTTGTTGTGTGATCCATTGATATGCAGGAAGCACAAAGCAAAAACATCCTCCTGTGTTTGCACAGATAAGTTAAAAAGACTAAACATCCTGATAAAGAAGGCTGGTTCTGTTCTGGAGATTATTGTGCAGAGCAGAATTTCTTATCAAATCAAGAAAATTACAAACAACCCTGAGCATCCTCTTCATCAGACTGGGATCAGACAGTCAGAGGCTTCTTCAGGGTCAATGTAACACAGACCACTACAGGAGATCCTACCTACAACAACTCCTTTAGGAAAACTGTATAATATGACGTAACATTTCATTTCCCTCTGGGATTAGTAAAGTGTTTTTGAATTGAACCTGAGGTTCTGATATGATTCAAGTATGAACTAAAGCGGTGAAGTCCTCAAAAGCTATTACTAAACCACTTCTAGATGCATCCTTCTCCAACACATTTGATCATTTGAGTTAATTGCATGTAGACACTGGTCCTGAAACATACAGCAGCTTATAAACAATATTCAAACCTCCATAAATCTTTTGTAAATAAAAATCTAAATAGTGGGAGTGCCTTTGCATTCAGTATTTGTGATTAAACTCTTAGCAGAACCGTCATTCACTGCACTTACAGCAGCAAGTCTTCCCTCATATCCCTACCAGATTTGCACATCTGCGGACTTAAAAATTTCCCTATTGTTCTTTGCAAATCAGCTGTCAGCTTAAAGCATTTTTGAAGTGCTGTCACAGATAACAATATCAAGGATTGTTATCCTGCTGGAAAGCAAAAATCCACTTCTGTCCAAAGTTTAGAGCTCCATCCATCTCCCCATCAACTCCAACCAGCTTCCCAGTTTCTCACAGCATGATGCAGCCACTACCATGTTTCACTGAGGGAGTGGTGTATTCAACGTGATTACAGGTAGGTCAAAGGTTTCACACGTCTACTGTGTCCCTCATGTGGCTTTCAGCCTTCATGAACCTGTTTGTTCATGAGTGTTAAGGAATCTTCTGAAGCTGTACAAGAGCAGCAGGATTTACGAGATACAAGCGGAACATTTTAATGATTTTGGTGTTTTGATGTATTGAAATTTGTTGTTGTCATGTGATGAAATGTGGGAAAGAGAAGAAGCTTCAGGGGTACAAACAGATCCAGTGCAAAGAAATCTCAAAAGGCAAACCTATGAGGGACTCCAAGAATTAAAAAAGTGAAGCTCTTTTCTCATAAAGTGTTGCGTCTTCATAATAACTAAATCAATGGGATAAAAGGTGAGTCTTTTCCTGGACTCTGTTGCAAACTGGATGTGCACACCAATTTTCTGCAAAAATCACTAAAAATATTGTCAACAAATAATCAAATAAGTGTTTAAATTTAGTCAGCTGAGTAGCAAGAGTTACAACCACATCAGAACTAGATGTGACTCTTTTATGTGGTGTAGCTACATTTTACCTGATGTAGCTAAAATGGCTTCATCAGCTAAAGGTGATGGGCAGAAAGAGGCAGATAACGTCTCCTTATCCATCTGTGCAAAAGGTTTGAATCACTGTCACAATCTACATCTATGATTACACAACACACAACACACCGGCATTTACAACAGTCAAGCGTACCAGTTGCAGGACTTATTGCTCAGTTTTGTTTTGACCAAAAACATTTAGCAGTAAAAGTGTGATGCATGTTCAATGAGTTTATATTCATTTCCAGAGCCCAGACATCAAATAGTTTAAACACCGCGACTCCACCCCTCTGGATGCACTTCACAGGCAAATAAAATACTGACAGTGGTGCACGCCTATCAAAGCAAAGTCTGTTTCCGATACCAAACTACTGGAGAATCTGAACACCCAGAGAGCTGCTTGTTTGGTTACTGATCCTCATCTGAATCTCATGTTTCTCTCACACTGGGGAGTAAGATGTAGTGTAGCGTCCAGTATGACTTACTGGTTAAAGAATGTAACCGCTCAAGGTGGAGTTCAAGCTTAATATACCTGCTTTAAAAGGAATATCACAATAATCCGTTTATGTAGGCTAATTTATCAAAGAACAAGGCTTTAAAACACAAGAGCGAGAGACAGAGAGCAATAGAGAAAGAGAGAGAGACATAGAGAGAAAGAGACAGACAGAGAAAGAGATAGGCAGAGAAAGGGAAAGAGAAGACAAAATGTTTGTAATGGAAGAAAGGTGGTCAAACTGGAAGGACTGGATTCAGAGAGGAATGAATGGCGTGACTCCTCAGAACTGAGGCTGACTTTCAGTCGCTGATTTGAAGACAAAGTTGAAGTCAAATCACAAATATTGTCCAAAAGAAAAAAAATCAAATACCCAACACAGTTTAACAAATCTTGAACATGCTAGTTTTGTGGATTTAGATTAAATGTTTAGACTTAATCTGTGTCAACAAACCAAGGTGAAAAATACTCCATTGTGAAAATATTCTGTTAAAATACCTATGATATCAGCTCACATAGTGAACTTCTCCATATTACATCCTCATTGTATATAGAAAATGTTTTTTTTCACACATGTAACTTTTGGAACAAGAAACCAACAGCTAAAGATGTTACAGCTAATGCCCATATTTATATTACTGGTTCCATTAAGAAAGCACTGAAACAAGCATACTCTTAATATAAATACATACATGTGCATACGGTCTCCTGTGATTATCTATTTTGTAATTTAATTCAAAATGTTTAACTCCGTTTTTAAGAGAATAATATTTCATTGTGTATTTTTATAATAGGTTCAGCAAAATGTGTTTAAAATTACTGTACCGTCTCCAGAGAGGTGGCCTGGTGGGCCACTGATAACATTGAGTTTGTATAACAAAACCAAAATCCAGAAATCTATGATATTTCAGTATTTTCATCATATTGCCATATAAGCATAAAATTTATGCTTTAAAATTCAGCAACTTATTAGATGCTTCTGACTAATTAGACATCTAAATATTGACAGTGATACATAACTACATTAATAAATATAATACTGTATGTTCATATCTAAAAAAAAGTGCATTGTAAACTTTATTTTAGTTTTTTTTTTAAATAAACTACATTTTAAGAATCCACAACACTAATTTTTAGCACTAACCAATGAAAATATAAATCTAACCGTCTAGTTTTTAAGCTTTTTTGCTTTTATAAACATTCCAAAAAGAAATTAGTAAGGAAAAAAATTATAATCTTCCACCAAATTGCATAAGATAAGTAAATGATTTCTTGCAGCAGGTGCTTGAGGAAATGACCAAGTTTGATTTAAAAAGGAAGAGGTATCAAAAACAAACATTTACAGGTTAAAATAGTACACTATGAAATACAGAAAAAAAATGACAAAAGGATAAATAAATATTGCACCTTTCTAAAACGTGAATTCTCCTTTTGTAAACCCACACTGCTAACATAACAAGGTAAAGGACCAGGAGCATGAGCAAGTTTATGGAGGTGGGAAATGGCCCCCTTCTGCCCCCCTTTGGTGGCGCCACTGCACAGAACTCACTTTGTAGAGTTTTTTTCTACTGAAACAAATACATTTGGGCTAAATCTAGTGCTGGAAAATGAATGACGACATCTCTAAATTGTTACAAGCCATTTAGATTAAACAATAAAAGGCTGAATTTTCGTGTTTCATGTTTAAATGGTGACGCTGTGAGGCCTTTGGTACACCTGGTTTTCTAATTGAAGCTTTATTTTCTGACTTAAATTGTTGGCCGTAAATGTGGCCTGTGCGGTAAGCCAAGAGAAGGCCTTCAAAAAAAGAGAAAACCCCGCAGGTTTCCACTCCACGGCCTGATAATCTCCGTGTCCGTGGGATTTTTTTTTTACCTGCTGCTTGTCAAAGTGGTCCCTCTCCGCTCCGAGGTGATGCTCGGTCCTCCTGCTCTTCACCCGCGTGTGAATGTTCATCCTTCAGCCTGCGCACAGACGCTTTCACCGAGAAGAAGGGCCGTCCCTCCGCTGCCGTCCGAACCGTCCTGGGGAGCTCAAAGTGCGCGGGGTTTCCTCTCCTGTCCGCCGAGAGCGTCAGGGACATTTCCGACCTGCGGCTCCCTTTACTGCTGATGCGCCGCAGCTGAGGGAAGCAGGAAAAGCAAACGCGAGGGCGCGTTTAGCATTACGTGGACGGTTCCACCCACAAAAGGTGGGGTGGAATCACCATCATCATCATCATCATCATCGTGTCCTCTAGCGAGCACATCCACCTACAGGCAGGTTGTTTTCAGATCAGATTATTTATTTTTTTTTATCCATCTGTGTTTTTTCTTTTGTTCTGCCCTCTCATCTGTATTTGTGAGCAACATTCAGATTAATCAAAATACACCGGGATTATTATTATTATTATTATTATTATTATTATTATTATTATTATTATTATTGTTGTTGTTGTTGTTGTTGCACCATTATTTCTCTAATCCTGAGGTTTCATCCGGTTAAAAAGAAACGAAAGGAAAATAAATCTACCAGTGATGACACAAAGCAGGAAATGAGAATCAGATGATGTGGGTGGACTGACGTGACACCTTCAGTGGCGCGTGTGACTGCAGGATTTCAATCATAAAACATAATAATTACCACTTCAAATTAAATTAAGACTCACTCTGGTTTTTAATGGTGTCTAGAATAAAATAGCGTTTTTTTGGAAGATCCTCTAACAGTGGGTACTTAAGCCAGCCCACAAAAAATTACATATTTTCATAAAGTGAACGCTCAAATAAAATCACAATAGCCTCCATCTTTGATTCCCCCCACTCTTGTGTGTATATTAGATTTAAGTTTAAACTCTGAAAATACAATCATAATACATAGATATGCCTTGATCTAAACAATGTTACTGTAGAGCTGCTTTAAGCCTCTAAGCATTTTTTAAAAACTTAATTAGCTCCATCCTTTTTCCACCAGCTTCTCTGAAGAATATGACTCCCACAGCATGAGTCTATTACTGGACAGGACTGCTTGGAGAGCAACTATTGTTCATTCCAAGAATTATGAACTTGCATTTTTTCTGCTAATGTAATATTTAGTCATTTAGCCAGTTGGACAGAGTTTCTGGACGGAGCAGTGGATGATAACATTGGATACAAATTACACCAGCCAAAATGCTGAAGGTCACAGAGTGATAGAAGCACAGATAGAGGAGCAGGGAAAAGGAGAAAATAGGCATCCACCACTACTGAAGCCATGATTGCAATATTTTCCAATGTCACTGCAAAATCTTCTAATACAATGCCCAAAAATTGTATTTTGGTTATAAATTCATCCTATTAGTTTTATTCTCTGCTGCTGTTTAGATGCATCGATATTCCTCATTATTTTGTAACCTTTCAGTGGGTTGTGTTTCTTGATCTTTCATTTTAAAACCAGATGTGTGATGTATGCAAAAAGTTGACTATGCGTATTGATCTTCGATTGACTTTTTACTGTATGCAGAGTTTGGAGGCAAAACAAGCAAAACTGTATTTTTTATATACATGAAAAATATATAAGTTCATCCAACTGGAATTTCTTGCTTAGATTTTTTTGGGGGGGGTGGGTGGAGTTTCAACTGTAATGTTTTTGTTCACAGGTATGCAGGTGAAGGAAGCACAACAGCTGGTGGGACAACAGGGATGGACACGACAGGGACATGTTGTCTGTCCTGCAGGCCAAACCTGCTCATTCAGATTTTTCCGACCCTGTCTGAACTCTACGCAAATATTAAAAAGCAGAATCCAATCCGGCGAGGCAGAGGCAGTAACATCCATGGACGAACAGCCCAAAGAAATGCATGATTCATTCAAGGAATGTGGCTGACGTTGCGGTGGGTGAACGAAGTCACGCAAGGACAGCTTTTCATAAAGAGAACTGCAGAAAGGTGGACAGTTTACCTGTTTTCACTCGTCATCCTTTACACTTTCTTACTCAAGTTTTTTGATGCAGTTGTGTTAAGTTCTTGGATATTTTAAAAGTCCCTTTACTTAATTTTGAATCAAATGTAATACATTTGTGCTTTCAATGTGCCTTTAAACTTAATAAAGCGATCCGTCTTGTATCTAAGTTTGCCCCATTTAAAGATTTTGTCCAAATTTTATAAATGATTCATTATTAGTTTGGCTGCCAGTTTTTTACATTTGTACAACTTGGATAAAACGGGTGGCACCAAATCTAAGTTCTTTTCTCAACTCTTCTCTAAATAATGGAATAACAAAAGTGAGGTAATTATTAGAATTGCCAAGTAAGGAAATATTTCGGAAAATGTATGCGTTTGCTATGTAGAGAACTAAAGTACAAATGAATCATTAAAAGTTAAATTGCTGAAATAGGTATTGATTTTTTGAAAATTCTTAAGTTTTATTAATATTTTTCAGGTATGTTGCCTTTATGATGCGATTTCTAAAACAAAGGAAAACCTTGTAGATAGACAATATTTCTATCACATGAAATGCTTTTTCCTTTTTGTTTGACCCTCAGAAGTTACTTTAGAAAAATCTGCACTTTTCAGCTTTTTCCACCAGATGGCAGTAGATACTTTGTGGCAGCCTTTTGAAATCTGACCTTCAGATCATCTGAATGCATAAAGCTTTTAATTTATCTCCATCAGCAGGCAGTAAAACATGCTTTAATCTAAACTGATCTCATGATGCGAGCCACAAACGGAAGCAACGTTTTGATTAAGATTGGACAAATTTAATGAAAAAGACTCTGTTGAGTGCCGTAATGAAATGCTGGGCAATTACACGTCTCCTGAGACTCTCCAGGCTCCGCTCTGGTTCAGTCAGCAGGTTTCTGGCTGCTCACAGGGGTCGGATGTCATTCACTCAAAGGATCCTCATTAATTTGTTATAGATTAAGATGCTGAAGCCCAAATCAAACCATTAAATCCTCGTGATATAGTGTATCAAATCATTGCTCTCTTTGTATTTAGACTTTTTTTTAGAGAGCCCAACTTTGCATTGAACCTGCAGAAAAGACAGTCATGTTAATAACTGATCAAAAGACACTTAAATAGTTTAAGTCGTCACATTGCTGCAACCAACGTTGCTGATATCTGCATATGTGTGTTCTCGTTATAAGTGTGCGTCATTGATAAGAAACCACACACTCACTCAGACTCGCCGAAACAGACATTTATGCCCGTCTATGTTCAACTGGATCAAGATCTGTAATGCAGAACAGTTAAAAGGATCCTGTCTTCATTATTCCTCTGCTGCTCCTCATCCTGACATCTGGTCCTGAGCTGAATCCCGGCCTAAGAGGTGTTCTTTCAATGTGCCTGACAGTCCTTCAACCTTAGAGCAAACTCATCTACAATAAATATTTATATATGTGTAATTTCAATTAAAACTACATACAAAAAAGAAAATGTATATTTATACAAGTGATGCAGCAATCAGTTAAACACACAAATAATTAAATTAAATCCATGATGAGTTACAGTTGCATCTAATTTAGTTATCTCCTGTGTTAAAGTCCATCAGAAAGTAATTTAAACTATGAATAACAGCAGACCAATCACTTTGTGTGCAACAGCGTTAGCCTTTGATTATACCTTGCAACACTATGAGACAATTTAATAACTCATTGTATTGATTATCATTTTTTATAATTATCCTGAGGACATAATGTAAATCCAGAAACATATGACTTCTATAGGTTTTGTTTCCAACATGAACAGAGCCTACAGTCTTCAACACAGTGTTCCCTGGTTCGGTTCCGGGCCCCGGGGACATTCACTGCATGTCGTCTCCTTCTCTCACTGACCTCCTTTCTGTTGCTCCTGTTGAATAAACCGCACATTTAGCACTTTTTTCTATGTTAGACTTCCTTGTAAAGTGCAGATTCCCTTTCTGGAACTCGTTCTCTCATCTGCAGGCATCAAAGCAGCACCAGCATGCTGTGCAACTTCAGTGGACCGGTGCTGTTCAGGGTTCTCCCTCCACTGCTGCAGAACAACAAAGTCAATGTTTTGTTCATGTTTACCCCTGATCTCTCACCTCTGGAGAAGTTGTGAAAAGGTGTGTGCAACTGAGCTGCACCACTTTTGTCAGGAGGAACCGACCTGAAGTCCAGCAAACTACTGTGAGAAGCTTGAGGAAGGAAACACAAAATGTTTCACCTTACGTTTTTAGCAAATATAAATCATTTTGACATTTTCTATGACCAAAACAAGAGAAGTTTGGTTTGATTTAATGTGAGACGGTGTGGAAAAAAATAGGTGTCTCTTTTTATTTGGTGTGTGGTGTGTTCAGAAGCAGAGACACTATAAAATAGCATAATTTAATTATGCTGTTTTATAGCATAATTAATGTTACCTTGTCATAAGAATACTGTTTACATCAAACATGACTTCACAACTTAATGTCTTGAAATTGGCCTTTGTCTCTTTAAGAAATTCCTGCTCTTTCTGACACTCCACCTTCAGCATGGTTATTACAAAAACGCGTCTCCATTAAGTCTTTAACTACATTCTTAGGAGCACTGCACTGAGAAGTAGTTTGTACGCTGATCTCAAAAAATGTGTAGTTCCACCATGTGTTTGCTAATTGCTGCTGCCGCTAGTCTGCAGGAGCTTTAAAAGAGAAGTTAATGTTGTGAATGTAACTCTGGTTCTCTAATTAGCATGAGGGAGTGTCTCAGCAGACCACAGTCCTTACTGAGAAGGAGGTGAGTGTTTCTGAAAGGTGACTGATGCAACGTCACCCTATTTATGGGTGGAGGTCTAACGAAAGGATTTAAAATATTCTCACCATTATTTGATTCAGTCAAATCTGCTTTATTAAGCAAAGACGAATACAAGATAATATTCAAACACTAAATATAATGGATCACATAAATAAAAACAGAAATCAGATTGTTCCTCTGAGTCTTCTTTTGACTGAGATAAGTGGAAAATTTTGTTCAGTATTATTTGTGGATTAACTTTCCATTGAAACTTTGGTTACATTTTTTAACAAGATCAATTGACTCAGAGAAATCAAGATATTCAAATAGTGTTGCTGCTTTCATACCCAAATTAGATATGGGATTTCTTGCATCATGGGGCTTTGGTGCTGTTGCTGTTAAGTTTTCAACATAAACAGTGTTTTGCAGCTGATCAGTGTCTCTTCTTCCACGTTAATTTTTAAGAAAAACTTTGTCAATAATTAGTTTTGTGGAATGCACAAATATTAGTTAATAGATTCTCCTCTTGCTGTTCTGATCGATTTTCTGCTCATGATGGTGAATAAAATGCATCTTGCATGTAAGGGGATGGCTATGTACTGAAAAGAACATGTGCAACTTTCTAAATGATTATAAAATCTTAAAAAAAAAAAAAAGAATTAAAAGTAAACAAAAAGAAGAAACTTGTGGCTTCCTGGAAAACTCAAACCACACAACTAGCACTTTTTTTTTCTGCGTTGGGGTTTCCCTTTTAAGAGGGAGGACAGTCTTTCTGGGGCTCATTCTCTCGTCTGCAGGCATCAAAGCAACGCCAAACGCAGACATGCTGTGCAACTTCAGTGGACCCGTGCTGATCAGCGTTCTCCCTCCACTGCTGGTCACAGAGTTCGTTCTGGGTCTCGCTGGAAACGGTTTTGCTATTTTCATCTTCTGCTTCCACTTGAGGCCCTGGAAAAGCAGCACGGTGCTACTCTTCAACCTGGCAGTGACTGACTTCATGCTCATCATGGCTCTGCCCCTCCGAGCCAGCTACTACCTGTCAGGGATCAACTGGATTTTCGGTGAGCGATCTGCAACATCTGCCTCTTTATGCTGGCGATGAACCGCAGCGGGAGCACTTTCTTCCTGATGGCCATCGCCCTGGACAGGTACATGCGTGTGGTGCATCCTCACCATCCCATTAACTCCCTGAGCGTGGGCAAGTCCATGTTGGGCGCTCTGATGCTGTGGCTGGTCCCCATTACAATGACAGCACACGTCTTCTCTCTGCAACACATCAACACAACCTACTGCGAAAGCTTCATGGTGGACACGACCTCCAGAGGACACCTGTCCTGGCACAAGTTCACGTTTCTCTTTTCTTTCTACATGCCTCTGCTAGTGATCCTCTATTGCACCTTCCAAATCACCAGCCACCTGAGGAGGAGACAGCTGACCAACCAGACCAAGTTCAAAAAGGCTCTGTACTTCATCGTGGTGGTAGTGGTGCTCTTCATTGTCTGCTTCCTCCCCAGCAACATCACTCTGCTGACCATCTGGATCAAGATGATCAGAGGATTCGTCTGTGACGACGTGGAGCAGCTCACCACCGTGTTCTACATCACCATCAGTTTGACTTATCTCAACAGTGTGCTGGACCCCGTGGTCTACTACTTCTCCAGCCCGGCCTTCAAGAACATCTGCAGGAGAACGCTGCATCTGCCTCAGACAAGACTTGTGAGAGCACGGAGAAGAAAACGCGTGAGACGGCGTCTCAGTCGCAGAGCCAGCTGTGATCTGCAAACTCAAGAGTTAACATCTGGTTAAGCTGCATCAAGTTTGAGCAAGATGATGCTGTTTTTTTTACTTCCCTTATAGCCGTTGAAAATGTGTTAACTTCACTTTTCTTGCACAAGCATACCTCAGCATGTCTATGTATGACTATGAATGCATTTTTTATATAATTTCTTTTGTTATGCATTTTATGTGACAGTTTTGCACTTCTTGTTCACTTTTCTGGTGAAATTGCTTTAATCATTGTTTTTTCTACTCATGACCTTATGTGGAAACAAATGTTGTCAATGAACGGGTATAGAATGCAAATTAAGGAAATCTGGTATTTTTGTACATGTGAAAGTATCACAAATGTGACATTTGTTCTCACACATTTGTGACAGCAAGTGTCACAAATGTGACATTTGTTTTGCTGTCACAGAAGAACTGTGACTACTACAAGAATTGCTCTCAAGAATTAGTACATATACTTATAGCATTAAAAGCTTTGGTTTCATTAAAACAGTCTGTTTCTACAGCTATTATGTGTCATCTGAACCATAGCTTAGTTTCAAGACTTTGGTGGATGGATGATAGTTTTGATGTATTTCAGAATTTAGCTCATCTTGTACCAGTCATCAAATGTGCAATAAATAAAGCTTACTTGAGAATTTTTAACTTAAGTCACTTTGTGAACACAAATGCAAAAAATCCTCCATCTCAACTTTCAGAAAGACTTTAAATATGGTTATGAGTAATTTCAAATCAATGCAGAAAGCTAAATATTAACCTCAGGCAACTCGTCACTTTGATGTATTTAGTGATAGTCGCCAAGCAGATGTCAATGCGAAAGCTCCACACGTTCCAATAAATATTAAACTTTTTTAGCTTCATGTATTCCTACAGTAACATTGTTTCTAGGTCACAAAGTGACAAGCTGATTAGGAACAAAGGAGCTTGTCTTTAAAAATATTGTTAAACATTTGGCGAGAGATAAAATCACTATTTAATTAATTTTTTCAGGCAGTCTATTTTTACTTGTGTATCCCAACTAATTTTTTTTTACAGCACCAGATTCTTCTGGGTCACTTGTCTACTTTTTCAGTGAATATTTTAATAAATTACAAAGCTCTTAAAATGCATGAATCACATATTTAGTTTGACTGCATGCTGCATGGAAATGTTGATACATCTGGGCTTCCTGCTTGTTTTACATATGAAAACTACATACCCCCGCCCAACCCATCACTTTTTATAACATTCCAGGCATTGGAGAACAGACTTAGCTGTATTGTAAAAGATTCTTATTTCAAAATATAGGCTATGTAAAACAAAGGTTGTAAATTAAGATGCACCTAGCAAACCCTTCACGGCTGATATAGATGTCTGGTTTCCTTTGAGGTCTGGCCAGCTAACTCTCTGTCACAGCTGCTGCTGAGCTGTGAACACTCGCACCTGATCATCGCCCTGATCTCCAGCTGCTGCCATAAAAGTACAGATTGTTGTGAAACCCAAAGCAGTCAGATCTTCTGCAAACACTAGAGCGATTTGTCCAGATTTGTCCAGCAAGACAGACAAGCAGGCTGATCTGTCTTCTTCCCCCCTGTCCGCCCTACACCCCAATCCTGACCTACCCCACCGGATTTTTATTCGCCCACTGTTCTGAATTCACTGCGTCCATCGTGAATCGTGTCACTTTCTTTATTGTTCTACGGATCAGTTCATGTAAAAGAGAAAAAAAAGCATGTCGCAGCTTTTAAAGAAGAAGTATAAGATTTAAATTTCCAATCCACACAGACACTATTCGGTGCTTATGCGTTATAAACTTCCAGAAGCTAAAGACGCGTCAGTGTGTTTGTCAAAGCTCCCAAATTCAACAAGAACATGCAAACAGTGAGACTTCTCAGGCGGTCCGTTTATAAAAAAAACCCGGCTCTCTGTACAGCGTTTGCTCTGACTCAAAAGATGTGCCAATGTTTCCCATCCTCGGGAGAAAGAGACGGGACTGAGGTAGTGAAACACACTTCCAGTGTGCGACCCCTGGGCGACTGGAGTCTCCTGCCAAATGGGTGGGATTGTTTATATCTTTGACCATGGCGAGATTCAAAGACAATAAGCTACTAGGATGGACCTTCGCCTCTCCGTTTTCCCTTTGAGTAGCAGCCTCCTCAGAAAAGATGGGGAGACTTTCCCACATAGTTGTGGAAAATTATAAAAACATCTGACAGCTCAATTGGTTTGCTGATGAATTGGTGAAGATTCATCTATTATTCCAAAGGTCTCTAATTTCTGGTCAATACTGAAGGGGCGAAATGACCAGCTTTAGCATAAATAAGCCAAAAGGTAAATAAAAAGAGATGCACTGCTCATTTTCCCTCTTAAAGAATTACTCAACCAACAATTTAAGGACGATAAGTTTATTCAAAACTACATGAACAAGTTAAATTCAAGAGAGTGCAAATACTGCAAGTATAAAGAAGACTGAGATACAATGCATAAATATAAAGAGTATAAAACGATGTCGCTTTATCCGGACACTCCATTGGTCGTGCTGAGAAAATCCTGAAAAACAAATAAGTGTAGCATGAAGTGTGGTTTGTTATCAACACAGAGCTGTACCTTTTGGTGATATAAATGTACCTTCATGCAGCCGTTAGTCAGAGTTTTCCCCCGTTGCTGCTCTCTGTGCTTCAGATACTCACGAGTGAGCGTATCAGCATCGTCCTGACTGAAGAGGAGTTTCATGTTTTAAGTAAAACTCACAAGATAAGAAATTGTTCTGAAAGCTTCACTGGGTTTTTTTTAACAGCTCGTTCTGCAAGCAGCAGTCAGCGGTTAACAATACAAAAGGTTTAAATGACAAAAAGTAAAGAAGGTTAATGTTTGGTGCTTAGAAAACTACATTTTAGTACAATTTTACAGTGAACTGCATGATTACAGTTTTGGTCAGAAGTTTATATGGTTGGCAGCCATATAAACTTCCCACCATAACCCACCACCACCGTGCAAATTTCTTTGCTTTGTAAAAGCATTCATCCTGCTAGGCATTTTTTCACATTTTGTTTGTCTACAAACACAAAGTTCAATTTGAGTTTCAAATAATAGAATAACACAAAGTAAATCAAAATACTTAAGTGGAAATAAAATGATACATTCAAATATTAGTTTTACAACTAAAAGTCTAAAAAGGAGGAAGAACCGGGTTGTATTTTTCTTTTGTTATAATTACACAAAGTCTTACATTGTTATTCAGATTGCTCCTTTGCATGACTTTACACCTTTGAAAACTCTGTCATTATGATAGCTGTGTGACTTTAAGATCGGGAGCGACTCCTCTTTATTTCTTCTTCTGTGGTATTGTTGTTAAATTGTTTGCTCCCCTTAGACCCTCTTTATCCTGCAGGAGAGGCGGTTGTTGATCATTTTTTTACCCAAATACATCCAGTTAATTTATAGATTTATTAAGTTAGTCTTTGTTATCGTCTCTATTATAATAAATTTGTTCCATAAAGTGAATATTTAAGTGAACTTACAATTGTAAAGTAGCAGGAGTTAATGTTGGTTTCGCTATATACTTTAGTTTTGTGTAGGACTTGGAGCGGACAGCCCAATAACACAGCTGTTTTCTGTTTGTTCTTGTCGTCAGAATAAACCAACAAACCACCAATTCCAAAGAAACAAACGTGTCACGGCCTAGTTTTTAAATAAAACCAACACAATGGAAAAAGGATCTGGTTACAGAGGCATGCATTTACTTTCTGTTGTATTTCTATCCCAAATTTACTTATCTAGTGGCACAAATCTGCAGATTCTTTGCACATCAGTCAAGTGAGTCAGATTGCAGAGAATCTGTGAACATTTATTTGCAAGTCTTGCCACAGACTCTTGGAGTTAGGCCATACTAACTCATAAATATGCTGTCATTGTAGCTCTGTGTAAACCTAGGGTAGTTATCCTGCTGGAAGGTGAAACCTCCTCTTCAGTCTTCCAGGACTGACGTGTATCTAGCTCTAAGTCTTCATGATGCTGTTCGCTCACTAATGTTCGCCAATAAACCACTTAGGCCTTCAAATGTGACACTAATGGACTCTTTACCAGTTGGGTGACTTCATAATTATGCAACATTTTGTGATCGTTTATCATGAAACATTTCAATACCCACTGATTTCTTACCTTATTCAAATCCACAAGAGAAAGAAAGAAAAAAAATTATATTTTTAAAAGGCGTACCTCATAAATGTGAGGTAAGGACTGTGGTTTATTTTTTATGAGTTCTATTGATATTAATACCTTCACGAGCCTTTAGACACAACTAAAATAAAGCTTGTTAACCATAAGTTGCCCCTTCTGCCTGCAGCAGAAGCTGCTTCATTCTATTTTAGTTCAGAATGTCATAGTGTTACTTTTTTATTTCTTGGTGCCATTTCTTGTTAACCAACTCCCATTTATGGTTTGTAGGTTTCCATGATGTTTGAAACACATCGATGAAAAAAGACATGAGTTTCTGGCCTCTGTTTAGCTCAATGTTTGGGTTTTCTTTTGCTTCAAAAAGTCTCTATTGATGCCACTTGATGTGGCTGAATAGTCCTGTCCTGGATGATGAGTCCAGACCAGTAGAATCACAATCTGATTTTTTGATAATGAGAAGGGACATCTGAAGTGCTTTAAGACAAAAAAAAAAAAAAAAAAAAAAAAAAAATTCATGAAAAACAACAAATCCCTACCAGTTCTGGCTGATCAGGCATTCCACCAACTCCTTCAGCTGGTTGGGTTGGCCACTGGACACAACGAGCTGCTTCAGGTGGGCGAAGTGTTTGGTTTTCATCACTTTCTGTTGCTGTCCATTTTGGCTGATGAACTTTAAGACCGTCTCCCTGATCTAAGGGAATATATAAAAGTATCAGCCAGTGGTTGGAAGAGAATATAACCCCAATGAAAAGTTCTTCTTATTGAATTTCTGTTTATTGCTCTGTGGTGATTTCAACAGTGTCACCAACAGCTTCCTTAACTTCACACCATCAAACTCATGCAGCATAGTTTCCTGTTCAACATGTTTTCTGGAACTCGATAACATCAATTTATTGAATATTAAAAAGAGGAAAAACATACATCAGTGTTCTTCACGTGAAATATGCATTTTAAAAGAAGTGACATAATTAGGTTTGAAGCTGAATGTTTGTACAGGAAGAACCTGTGAAGCTTGAGGCTCAAATATGACTCAAGAAATACAAGCCAGTTCAGTTTTTGTAAACTATAAACTGATTTATCTAATATAGTAGAAATAAAATTAACTGTTTGATGATTAGGCTCTATAAAGAAAGTATTACAAAATAAAGTTTGAAGCAAATGCTCACTTTAAATTCCTTTTAAATTTAGCTACAGATTTAGTCAAAACAGTTCCACTAGTGATCTGAGACTTCAAAGTACAAGAGTCTAAATGTTACTATGTGCTATTGTCAAGCAGTTTATGCAATTAACTGCATTTTAAGGAAAGCTAAATTTATATTGTAGCAAGAATTAAGAAATTACTTAAACAGCATCATATACAGTAGATGAAAAGATCTGAAAATGCTACATGTCATGATTGGCATATTCAAAATAAGACCAGACACAAGTCACTGATGCCTATCAGTTTCAAAAGAGTAAACAAGTCCTTTCTGTTCATTAGATTCATTAAATTTACTCCAAGAGCGCATAATGTTCATAATATAATATAAAAATTGCATCCTGAAAGAGACTTCTGGCATGAAAACCACTGCTGGCCACGAAGAACAAAAAACCCTGCATTAAATTTGATTAAGAAAAAAAAAAAATAAAGTCACCTAGCTCATCAAGTCAAACATGGTAGTGGCAGTATCATGGTCTGGGCAAACTTTACCGAGGTGAACAACTCGTCACAATTGTTGGGAGCATAAATTCATTCTGAGAGAGAACATCTGGCCAGAGGTTTATGGCCTAAAACTCAAGGCTGCTGGGATAATGTAGTGAGACAATGATTCAAAGTTCATATCTAAGGGATAAAAAAATAAAAACAAAAACACTGAGATGCTGCTGGGATATAACATGAAACAGGTTGTTGATGCACTAAAACCCTCCAATGCGAAAAAATAAAAACATTTCTACAAGGATTTTAAAAAGTCAGTTATTGCTTTCTGCTCATGTAAAATCAGCGTCATGCGTTTTCCTCAAGTCTGCATCTGCCTGCCCCATTAAAATGTTTACGATTCCAGTGTTGTTCCTTATTATGATCTTCTCTAAAGATGCAAACTATTGTGAGAGGCCAACGTGTGGTAGAAGGATTTCTGATCCAGTCTGACCTGTGAAGGGATTCCAGCCAATTCACCCGTGTTCATGAACTCATCCACCTGCTCAAGGACGGCCACTGGGTTGCACATGGACAGGAACCCCTGTAAACAGAAAACGCAGCGTCTGGTCATAGACAGAGCCCAGAAGTTGCATCTTTACTTGTAAAGTAGACATTAATGCTCTTACCTGGATCTGCTGTGCCTTTTTATTTGCACAGGGGATGAGAAGCAGAGTTCCCAAAGCGAAGGCATGAAGATTGAACTGTGCAAACCGGTTTGCAATTCCTATCAAGTCCAGATTCAAGAGGAAGGGACACCTGCAGAAAATAAAAATAAATAAAAAATGTACAGCTAGAGTACTGATGCTTCCAGTGAGTTAAACACGGGTCAAAAACAAAAGGTAATGCAGTAAAAGGCTAATTAGAAAATGAGATGAACATAGAGACAAAATGGTTATGATTTGAGATGGGCCAAAATTGCTAAATTGAGTTCAAAGGGGCCCCTTCAAATTAAAAATGCTAAATAGATAATATTATTTTTAAATGTTTAACAATTTTTTATTCATTAAAAAAGAGCCCTGTTAATTCTTGCAGATCTTGCCTTTGCCTTATAAAAAGAAAAACATGAAGTTTCCTCATTTGTTTGGGCGGACGACGCTCAGAGACAGGATATGTGTCTTGTTTTTCAAAAGAACTTCCTGCTTTTAGCCCAGTTGAACGAAGAGCTGCAGCCAAGTCTGCTCTCAAGCAAGTTACTGGATGTCTGAACCTGTCACCATGAAATTACAAATGAAGTAATCCCCAACAAAACAAAATAAAAAAGACAAACTAGTTAGTGAAAGAAAAATTGTTCACGCTATAAAGATTTTAATCTGCCGAAGGAAATATTTCTCTATAGAACTTAAAAAGTGTCCATCTGCATCAACTACTCTTGCTGCTGTCAGTCAATCATTTTCAAATTGCAGTTGGAGTTTGTGTCAAATAAAAGGCATAAAACCTCTGCTTCACATCTATTCATATTCACGAGTTAGAATGGCCCAGTCAAAGTACAGGCCCAAATTCACATAGTTTTTTATTCTCAATCCAATCTGACTGAATTTGAACTATTTTGCAAATAAAATGAACAAAAATGTTGTTCTGTAGAAATGGGAGGCTGATAGAAGCTGATCTCAAAGAATCTGCAGTTATTACCTGAGTAGGCAGGAAACAAATGCCTCCCACACATTTCAGATTTTGACTTAATCCCCATCCCCCTCATCAACGTAAACCATATCTCTGCTTCAGAGTCAACATTAGAAAAACCTACTTGAGCAGGAGAACAAAAGTCCTGTAGAGCATTGCTTGTTGGTCCGGGCTCAAAGGAACCGAGGCTGTTACCGGGACAAAAACACAAAACAATTCAGGATCAATCAAGATCAATGCTCACCATTTTAATAAGGAAAATATCCATTTGTGATTCTAAAAATCAAAACCAAAACGCAGCAAATATATGTAAAATATTTTAACACATCAGACAATGAAGAGCAGGTTTGGTTTTTTAATGTCTCATGAAACATAAGTGTGAAAATTTAAAATAATCTCTGTTAATCATGGTTAAATGCTCAAATAAAAGCTAAAATCTCCAAATGAAAAAAAGCAGAGCTTTCATTGATGGTTGCTGCCTTTTTTCTACCTTTTCCCTTTTTTTTTAATGGTCAAACCTTTTGTTTGGTAGATTTTCTCCAGATATGTTAAGTTTTTGCTTCCTGACTGGTTAATATGTTGAGGCTTTAAAGTAATTGAGTGTAACGTTCTGCTGGAGTGACTGTCGGTCCCCATTGGGAACAAAGTTGGAATGTCTATAAGTGTAGCCATGAATAAATTAAGGCAGCCTGGGAATTCTGGGATAAATGGGTTTTCCCCTGAATAATTAAACATGAGGATTCCTTTGCTGCAGTAGAAGTATTTTCTCCTTCACATTTTAAGGTTTCATACATTAAAGAAATAACCAGGAGATCAGTGAGGATGTGTTTATGTTTTAGGGTTGTAGCAGGCAGTGGATGGATTGGAACAATGCATCAGGAGGGTTTATGTAACATGTACTTTTTGTTTTCATTTTCTTTAAGATATTTCTGATGGAGACACCCACATCTTAGTAATCTGCTTTTATGTTAATATATGGGATATGAGCAACACTGTTTCATCCCACGACTCAGTGTGGGTGGAAACAGAAAGTTTCATTACACTGAAGTTATTTTTACTACAGATATTAATGCAAATGGTCCCTTAACTATTCATGACTCTATCAGAGTTTTTTAAATGAAGAATCTATGAAGCGTGCTAAAGATGAGAGTGATGGCAAGGAGGCCCTCCATCCTCAAAGACAAAGAGTGAATCACCAAAAATGGAAAAAGCTTCTCAGCAGTTTTTAGGAAGGTTTTATTGAAACTAAGATTTCCTAGATGCCAATTTAAATAAAATGTAAATTAGAACAATTGTTCTTTTTTTCCCCCCCTTCAAAAGCTCACAATAATTCTGGGTTGCATTCCTGTGTCACAAGCTAATCTGATTCAGTGTTTTACATGTCATACCTGAGACAAAAGGTGCCAGGATCATACTTCTCCAAGTCCTGGAGAAACTGGAAATCTGAAATAAAACAAATAATCTGAAGCCCATCTTTGTTAAAACTGAATCTCCTGTTGTTGTGGTTTTTATTCAAGGGTTTTTTCAGTTTATTTTTGAATCCACGCCTTCTTCAACAGGACATCCGTTGGTGGGAATGACGTCTGCCATGTAACGGATCTTACAGGTAGCAACGAGCTTTGTTATTTTTTGTTTGTTTGTTAGGACTATGTTAGGATAGTTAGGAGTGGTATTTTGTTATTATTTTTGACATGGAAACAGAAATAGACCAACTGCAGCTATACCTCCCATAAAGTTGGCACAGCCACAATTGCTTCCAGCACCGTCTGGAGGTGACTGATCTGCAAGAAGTAGATGGACGCACATGGAAGTTTTAACATGCCAACATTTGATTATTTTCCCTTAAGAACATTTATCAGCACTTAATTATTTTTAAAAACAGAAACTCATATTGTTCGGTAAAGGTAGAGACTCTGGTGCAGGAGAACTCACCAAATTGAAGCCCAGCAGCTTCTGCAGCAGACTGTTCCACAGCTGAGGGTCGTACACCTGGTACTCCAGACACAGGTCAGCTACCAGACGTACAGCCTGCAACAGCAATCTCTTCATTAAATATGGTAGAACTTTGTGGATCTAAATCTTTCTGCCAGCAGGTACCTGTGGCTCATGACTGTGGTTCTTCCATAGTCCTTTAACCAAGCCGTCCTTTGGGCTGCTGAGGAAGGATTGAACGGTGTAGGGGATATTTAATGCCTCCAGCTGAGACACGAAGATGTAAGACTTCAGATAACATCTGCATGAGAAGATACAAACAAAACGTTCATGCCAACTCATCCTCTGATTTCAAAACTGCTGTTTGCACATTTCCTGGCCTCTCACTTAAATTTGCTCCTTGGGATCTGCAGCTGAGCCTCTAGAGTCTCTGCGTCGGTGAGGCGGATGAGGCAGAGCAGAACTCGAGTTCGGTGGCAGAAAGTCAGACGAGGACCAGAAGAGCTGAGAGGCTGCAGAAAGCGGTTTAAAAGTAAAGGCAAATTTTATTCACACAGAACATTTATTAACAATTCCTTACAGCTCCAAGATGCTGAACAAAGGGGGAAAAGTATTTCAAAAGTTGTAATTCAGGTATAAAAAAGAAAGAGGAGCAGCTGCGTTTTGCATCATTTTGAGGTAAGTTAAAGATGATTAATTAGTTTCCAGCTTAAAGACAGACATAAGCCACTTTCACAGGAAAATCTCTCAAGTCAAAAATGAAATTTTTCAGACACACCCAGGTTTCAGCAAAAAGAATAGGACTCAGCAGGCGGATCGCATCATCCACAGGGTAGGATTGCAGCATGTAGACCACCCTGCAGGATGGAAAACAAAAGAAAAGGAGTTCAAGCTCTTCATTACTGCATGCGCTATATCAACCATTTGATAATCTGTAGAATGGAGTAAATATATTCAGATTTTATTTGCATTGTTGTAGTTTTTAAACCAATGCTTGCAGGACAGTGTTTAAAGGAGGATGTTCATGAACGGGGCAGACTGGCTTTATGCATTCTGCCTCTTCTAACTTTGCTTTCTAAAAGCTAAAGCAGGACATGTTGTGAACTAGTGCAACTTTATTTGGGGATCAAGCAAAGAGAAAAGGAGAGGAAATAAAATGTATCAAACTGATCTAATCTGTTAGCTGGTCCATGATATGATGATCTAGATACATTAAAGGACTTTATCTCTTTGGGAAATGACGAACAAACAAGAACTATGAACTTGAATTAATGTAAATTTTATGTCTATATTAAAGTAAGACTTGTACTCCACAACAGTGAAACTGTACATCACTGATTTATAGCTCTATAGTTTTTTTTTTTTTTTTTTTTAGAAAAGGTCAAAGCTACAGGAGCGCAGCTGTTATAACTACCTCAATAAGTCTGGATCCTCCTCAATGTTGGTCACACAATCCTGATTTCCTATTTCCTTTAATTAGGGTAAAAATGAGCAAAACAGTAAATGAAAAAAAATAATAATAATTTCATTTGAATCAATTCAAATTGTTGGTTATGAAGAAAAAAAAATGTTACAGACCTTGGTAACAGCTGGGCCTGTTTTGCAGATCCATTTTTCTAACAGCATGTTGTGGATTTTTCCAAGATCCACGTTGTTGATTGAGGCGATTTCCGTCACGGCAGCATGTATGTCTGAGACATATTTTAAAAAAGAAGAAAACCATTGCAGTAAATCAGTAAAAAAAAAAAAAAAAAATCATAAAAACAAAGATTGGGTAAATTAAAGACTGTGGCTCACCGGGAAAGGTTTGACCTCCGGTCTCTCTGTAGCGCTGCTCCACACTGCTGTGCTCATACAGGGCCATAATGAGCCTGGCGGGCAGGCCGCTCAACTTCAGGAGCTCTGGGCTGCTCAGCTGACTGCTGATCAGCATGTTCTCTGTGGCAGAACGTTGAAACTGCAGCTTCAGCTTCGACAGGAAGGTCTCACCTCTGGCCCGGGCAGCTTCCTGTGAGAGAGCCCAACACGGATCAGTGAGAATGTTTCTGAATGCAGACGGAGACAAACATGTTAATCCAGCATACACAGCAAAAACACAAAATTTCACCAAGTGATTTTGGTCTAGCTTCTAGTGCAAATATCTTAGCAAACTTGAAATAAGACAGACTAACTTACAATAAATTTTAGCAACCTATAGGACCTTGTTTTAAGTCAATAACTCCTTAGCAAAAAGTACTAGTTCCAGATTATTTAACGTATAACAAGATATTTTATAAGTTACAAATTAATGTATCTGTCAATAGAACAAGTATTTTTTCATCTATATTATTTAATTAATGACTTAAAACAAGGTCCTATATCTTGTCGAAAAGTTACTTTTAAGTTAGTTTGTCCTATTTCAGGTGTACTAAGATATTTGCACTAGAAGCTACACCAAATCAGAGCTGCTACTTTTTTCCCCACGTTTTGAACCATGGGACTTATAGCCCGGAGCGGCTTTTCTGTGGATTTTTCTTCAAACGCGAAGGGGCTCTTTAGAAGGAAGTGAATCATTGGAAGTCAAAGAATAAAGCGTTAATTTTCATTTAGAACAAGCACATGCTAACAGCAGGCACGACGGAGAAATTTCTTCAAACTCACCTCAGAAGAAATGCATCTTCTGAGGTGTGTTCCCACTGCATATTTACTTCATCTATTTCCCGCTTAATACTCTCCTCAAGTCCATGCTTCCTCTAAACTTTAAATTACATGACAGTAGCTCTAATTTTTGTTTAGAGAGACAATAAACTCAACCGCCCATCATGAATACCACAATGTTTTACACAGTTTGCATTAAAATGCATTGATAAAATCTGCTAGCCTGAGAGAGAAAAAAACGCTTAATGAAAAGGAAGTGATGACTTCTGTTTTCAGCATCTCCATGGAGATGGGAGAGAGTGAGAGAAATGATCTCAAAGTGTTTTTAATAACAGGTCCGAATAGTTCAGCTTTTAAGTTCTGAGATGCAGATTAAATTTCACCAGTTTTAGGTCTGAGAGGAGCAGAGCTGCACAGGAGACACATCTGAGCCAACATTAATAATTTAAGGTCTGTGGATAATTACAATGCAATGGGTGGAAATCTATACCAGGATCACAGGAGCTGCTCAGCATTTTGTACATAAACAGCCCAGTAAGAAAGAAATGCACACAAAACAAACAGATGAAAGACACATGTTGAACTCCTCTTGATTTTCTTTGAAAATCCATCAGCGGTAGACTTAAAATCTTTTGGTATATCAAATATGTTGCTGTGCGCTTGGAACATGTCCGAACCGAAAGAGTCACAGATCCTACATCAAACTCATCAGAGAAATGCCTCTTGATATATTCAATCATTTTATAGCAAACATATCTTACTCTGATCTGACCAAAGCACATGATTCTAGATAAGAAGAGCTTAATAAACTATGTTTACATTCATGAAGTGAGGAGACATCATGAATCTGATCATAAATATATCTGCAGGTAAAAACAGTAACACGGACCTCTAGATTTGGATCTTTGAGCCACGCTTCTCCAAGACCCAAACAGTACCGAAGAGACTGCGTCTTCTCCAAGCCTTTAGAGAAGCAGGTAACAATTAGATGCCTGAGCAACCAAAACTGTGCAGTCGAGTGCAGCAGCAGGTCAGACCTGGTGGCAGTTCCTGTGTGATCTTATGTGCTGTGGCTGCAGCCCACTCCAGGCTCTGGATGCACTGAATATATTTCATCATGGTCTTGGCCACCTTCAAGGTCTCCTTGTTGTAGCCGCGTCCTTGAGCCTTTTTCCTTTGCTCCAAGATTAAAGGTTTCATCTTCTTCTCAAACACGTGGTTTGCTGCTGACATGTAAAGCTTATCGAGGCTCACCTGAAAAAAGAAGGAGTGGTACTTTATTTATGGGGTTTATTCTCAAATTTCATGTCATTTGATTGTTTCACTAAAGGGATATCAGGGATTTTAACCTGTATAAATACCAAAGTTCTCTGTGACATAATGGCACATTTATCTATAACAATCAGTCTAGACAAGTGAATGAACAGAAAAACAAACAAGTATGGAAACACATTAATGGATAAAAGGAGGGACAATTTAATGATGACATTACGAATGGATGGAAGACAAAAAGATAAAATGAATGGATAAACAGAAGGGTGGAAAATCTGAAATGATAGACGATGGATGGCCACATGAATACAGAGATAAATAGATAGACAAATAATTTTGTTTTTGCTTTTGAATAATTCCCAAATGGAAGGATGAATAACTGATGGATGGATTGTTTTCAGTTAAACTTTAGATGGAAACCAACCTTCATCAGTTTGCTGACCAGTAGAAGAGTTGGGAACGTTTCCTCACTCAGCTCAGGAGCTGTAAGAAGAAAAACACAAAGAGGAGTCATAATTTATCTGCAGCGAATCTATTCAGACCTTTACTAACTAAGGATTTAAAAACCACAAAACAGATGATAAATGCAGTTTCAGTTTCCCTTCAGTTGAGAGTTAAGCATCATCATGTCTGGCTGAAATGACTCATGGTTTTTGGTGAGATAAAGTAATTAAAACAGAGGGTGAAGAGGTCAACTCACATATAATTTTCCAGAAGTGTTTGGTCTGCATGAGCAGGTGGAAAGGCAGCCTGCTGCTGGACAAGGGGTTGGGCATAAGACCGTTTTCCAGAAGATACGTGTTCTCCACATCAGAGGGCGGAGAAACTCTCTTGTAGGACTTCAGGTGCTGAAGGAGGCCCATCGCCTTTGAAATGAAATAAAATGGTCACATTTAAAACTACTGATCCTGGAGGAAAATTGTCTTTAAATTATAAGATGGAAGAGAGTCTTTGCTTTCACCTGACTGAGGGAGAAGGCGGCCACATACTCATCTGCAACCTGTATGATCTTCAGCACCACTTCAATCCGCTCGTAGTTGTATGGGCTGAGCTGTTTGAAAGATGTAGAAATTTTGTTTTATCTCCAACAAACTATGGGAAAAAAAGACCTTTTTTGTTCAAAAAGAGGACTTAGAAGATTCTTGTGCAAGCAGTGGATAATTAAAATAATTTCAATTGTGTTCTAATGCCTTAGAACACAATTAAGTGCAGCACTGTTACCTTAAACAGGGCAGCGCAGAGACTGGCGGTGAGCTCGCTGGGGCTGCTCAGCATGGGGATGATCTGCAGGATCCGTTCCAAAGCCTCTTCATCACACAGTGGCTGCTCCTCATCCAGGCCTGAGCCCGCTGCACCCGGGCTGCAGCCGTCGTCCTCTTGCAGCAGCAGCAAGGTGGTGATGTACTGGTTGATCACACGATCACGGTCCAGACCAAAAGTACTGCAGAGTCACAAAGGGGTCATTTTTTAGACAGAGGGACCCAAACAGTCATAAAAAAAAATAAAAAATAAATGGTAGTTCTGAAGGCCAATTTAACACGATGAGAGGAGGTGGGTGTCTCACCTGCAATACTGGAGGATAATATCGGGGGTTATGTTCTTGTTCTTCACCATTTCAGGGATCAGACAGCTCTTCAACTCCGGACGCTGACGAAACACCGGCTGCATAGAGATCTGAGGCAGAAGAAGACGCATAAGAACATGATTTGTCTTACAAGAAGGAAGCTGGAGGAAGAACCGCGGCATTACCTCTAATTTTCCAAGCTTGACTCCCCACTCTGCGTCGGTGATGACTGACAGAAACTTCTTCTGTTCCTCTGGTTCATTATATAAGCTGCAGAGATTGGCCCCAATTTTGGCCACCGCCTGGAATAACCAACACACACACGCACACACTTTCTGTAGATACCAGGGAAACAAATATTAACCAAATGTGTTCGGTAATCTTGCCTACCAGGATTTTGTCATAGTTTTGCCAGGTGTTGTCTATGACTTTCCACAATATTTTGAAGACTTCTGCTTTGGGTAGGAGTGTACAAAGACCAATCGCCAAATCACAATCAACCACTCTCCAGTTGAATACCTGAAGCCCAAAGAAGAAAAATATATAATGAACATAAAACTCCCTAAAATACTGAATATTTCAAGCTACAATTTCAGGAAAAATAAAAGTAGCACGCTCACCTTGTTCAAAAGGCCGATAGCCACAGCATTGAGAGTGGATAGTGTTGCTTTTCTGACATCATTTAGGGACAAGTTGTACTTCTTAAGATCGTGGGTATCATAAAGCTGAGAACGAATAGAGTTCAAGTAACTCTTTTAACTATGTGAATAATGCTCTGTATTTATCTCAACATCACAAATAAAAAATAATAATTTGTACAAGGTAAAATGGATGAGAATGTAACATTTTGTTATTTGAAGAATGTCATTCATAGGTATCAAATCTAGAAACTTACATAATCTTACTGTTATGTATGCACATGTTTTCTCTTTTCTTATTTTTAAAAAACCTCTTAGAAATAAATATATCAAATCAAATAGACAAAAAAAATCTCTGGATCTCTATGGATGAGTGAATGAATGAACTATCATGTCATAATCATAAAACGCTCAGTCTAAGCATGGCTGAATGATACTGTGATCGTATGTAGTAAAATATTTAAAGCTGAGGTCCATTTAAAAACATTGTAATAATAAACACCACAAAAAATATATATTTTTGAGTCTGCTGCTCATATTTCTATTCTAATGTAACTGGTTAAATGAATTTAATAGATATTATCAAACTCTCAGGGGCGATCTCAATCTTTTACAATAATGTTTGGTTTTTATTGTTCAAAATCCTGCTAACAGAAACAAGTGACAACCAAATTGATGAGAAATATGAACTACTTTCATGTCTTATTGTAAAGGGGAAAAAAATCTATATTTGCTGGTGGAGCCTGACTTGGGGAACAATTGGTGGTTATATTTTAAGTAGGAAGTTTCACCCAACTTAAGTGCCCTTAATAATCTGATGGAAACTCAAAAAGAAATTTAGTTTCAAAACACAGAAAAATGGGACAATTATGTGAGAAATACAGCACAGGTCAGTCCTACCTGAACACTTAACTTTGTGTCCATAACATTTGAAGTGACATGCTGCAGACAGCTACCATAAGAGTTGACCAGCTCTCTGAGAGCCAACTCCAGCTGACTGCACTCCTGCAGCATCTGCAGCATGTTAGTCAGCGGGCCCAGAAGGGTCTGCAGGTAGTTTGAACCTTTATGTAGGCCAAGTTAGAGTCAGGATTAATGTAATTAGCTTAGGGAGGAAAAAAAAAAAAGAAAGATTAATTAAGAAAAACACCTACCGTTTTCAAATGAGCAATGTGACAAACAGGAACAATCCAACGGAAATAATTTAGTGTCTGCAGAAATAACAACATATCAGAGCTGAACAGTCAGAGCGAAACTATGCTAGGAGACAATGTGATGTATATGTTTTTTACCCTGGGGAATAGGCAACAGGCAGTTGGTGATTTCATACTGTACAGGAAGAACTGACACCGGATCTAAAACAATGCAGTCTTCATTAAAAATATCCTGAAAGCTCCACTGAGAATATGAATCTTTTTCTGCTTCCAAACTCAAGTCCTGCAACATCGCAAAATTAGGAAAAGATTAATCAGTTGAAAACGTTTAAACGAGCTTTCTGATTATTTCTTTGTTTCCATAAAGAAACCCAAACCAGATTCAGAGTCTATGCTACATAAAATCCCAACAAACGCACTGAAGTTTGTGGTTGTAATATGTCAAAGTGTGAAAAGGTTCAAGGATTATGAATACTCATGCAGGCCACTGTATCTAACAACACTGCTGACCTTTGCGATGAAACCATAGTCGTCTGATAGTTGACACTGATGATACACATCCATGGCGATCCGTGTGCACTTGCAAAGCTCCAGGCAGTCCAGCAGCAAATCTGGAACAAATGATTTATTTATCCTGAGAATTTGAAACAGAAAATCAAAAACAGAAAATATTCATGAAGCATGGTGTATTTCAAATTTACTAAAGGATTTATTTTTTTGTACTAACGGTATTTACATTATAAATATGCATCTGAACACAAACACACAAAAAGGAGATAAACAATGAATGCACGTTATGCAGAAAGTGATCTAAAATTCAGCTCCAGTGAAAATAAAGACTAATCTTTCCAAAAATAAAAGCCTGCTGAATAGTAGGAAACATTTGTATTCAGTTTTTACCAGAGTTGCACAAAGTGATGGCTTGGCAGGCCAGATTGTGGATGACTGCAGGCAAATCCATGCCTTCAGGAATCACCATGGGAACATCCGCCTGCAGCATCTGGCACAAAGTCTTGGCAGCAGTGAACAAAACTTTCCCCGTATTGTTGTTGGAGTGGTGCTCGTACAACTCGCTGAAGACACAAACAAAGACAAACAAAACACAAACATTAATGTTATGAGATCCTCACGACTTGAACAGAGTTTGATCATCCACAGGAAAGCCTTCTGACATCCCAACCTGAGGATCTTCAGGGCCTTCTCCACCTTCCCCACCCTCAGCGCCCGCAAGCCAAGGTCAGACCACAGTTCCTGTTCGGTGCGCTGCAGCTGCCGCCCGAGTCGCCGTAACCCAGCTTCTGTGGAGATGGTCTTGGTCTTTCCGTCGGGATCATTCGCCACAACCGGAGCCGACAAAGCCTCCCCCTTTGATGAATGGCGAGCTCGCGTGTTTTCGTAGGCTGTGATGTGATGTTCCTGGATTTGTTTTCTGATGCTTGGATCTTCATAGTTGGAAGGGGTGAAGAAAACATCAAAATCCTCCTGAGGAAGCAGGTAGAGAGGCAGCAAGTTAGAACTTTAAATTTAATGAAGAAATACACCAAATAATGAGTTTCACCTGCAGGTGGGCGATCGCCTTGAACATGATGAGGTTAGAGTCACACTCTATGCTTTTAAGAGCATCATCTGCAAAGAACAAAAAACAAAACAAAAAAACTAGTATTAAGTCTGGGTAGTTTAGGTGTGAATTTATAACAACCTTTGTGTGCATGTTGCAGATTTCTATGACTGTTGGAACCTAAAGTATCCAGAAAATGGATAATTAAATCCATGACTACAAACAAAGGATTTGTAAAAACAACAATAAAAAAAACTAACTATTCGGCCTCTTAAAGCTTCACATTTTACTTTTTTCAGACAGAAGAAATATCTAGAGTACAAATAAAATCCTGTTTCAAATTGATTATTTAACTTAGTTAGATAAAAAAAAAATAACAACAACAACAACAACAAAAAAAACATTCAAACCAACAGAGCTACATATGAAAAAAGTGATTGCTCCATAAACTTAATAAAACTGTAGTGGCAAAAACTGCCATCAAGTATTTTTATTTAACTGACAATTAGTTTTTTTTTGTTTTTTTTTACATCACTGTGGAAGAATTTTAACTCACTCTTCTTCACAGAACTATTTAGTCTGGACTTTGACTAAGCCACTCCAAATCTTCCAATACAAAATAAGAGATGTTCAAAGATTGACTTTCTGGTGTGCTTTGTGTAACCCTAGATAACTCTAGGTCAACTCTACTGACCCAGAGTTGCATAATCCAAGGTCAGTAACTGAAGGCAGGACATCCATTGTCTATTAGGATTTACTGCCTGAGGCAGATTGCATGATTTCATGGTTCAATGAGGTTCTGAAGCAGCAAAGCAGCCCCAGATCGTCATACTACCACCAAATATATAAGAATGTTAGTTTTGACAGTCTTGAGGATCTTACAGATGTTTCTTGTGGAAATGTGACACTGGCCTTTATGTTTAGCCTCTGTTTTTATTGTACAATCATGCATTTACTCAGGTTGTTTTTGTCTGATTAAAATGCAAAACAACATAGAAAATCTTTAAGGCCGACGGGATTATATTTTCACATCATTATATGTAGCTGTGACTGTGTTTGAACAGAGATGTTCTGTGAGTTTTTCATAACAGACTCTGGTCTATTCTTTGAACAAATTGCCAAATAAAATTTTCTGAAGCAATTCAAATTTGTTTAGAAAAAAAATTAAATGGCTGGAAGTTTTCAGTAAAGTCCGCTTTAGAGTTATCTGGTGGATAAAAGTATGAAGGGCAGCTTGGATCTACAAGTTAAAACAAGATCCTCCATTATGGCTGCCAAGTCTACAGAGATTTTGTTTAATCATGTGACCATCATATTGAATATTGATATATATACTTTATCACTGTCATTCTGGTTTGCACTGGAGTAAAAAAAAAAAAAAAAAAAAGTTTAGTTAGTTTTTTCACAATGCTCTAAATTTCCAAGACACTGAAATATGAGTACTTGTTATATGTAATCCATAATCAACAAAATTACAAGAAATACATGTTTGAAACACTTCATGCAATGTTTACTGAGTCTATATGAGTTTCAAAATGTCTTCAACTTGTTCATGATACTTAATTTTCATTTATATGCAAGTGTATCTAAATGACATTTTCTGTAACACTTACGTTTCTGAATGAAATGCAGATATTTTAGAGCCTCCACCATCACCTGAGCTACGGCCATCTGGTGTTTCTTGTGCTGATAATGACAATAAAACAAAACACTGAGTTAATTTAGTGGAAACCGTGATCATATACATACTGTAAGGTTTTTTAATGCCTTTCTATTTCAGATTTTTCCCATGTTTAAAAGGGAGCGCTTGTCCATCAGCCGTACATGCATTGTTTATGGATCATTTTAAACAGCCAATCAAAGCCTCTCATAAATGTAGATGGAATATAAATCAAAAGTAAATGCATAGCGCCTCTCCTCCTCTGACCTCATCAGATATGTGGACTTTATCCTCCAGCTGCAGCCGAGCCCACGATGTAAGACGCTCAATCACACACTCTGCCTCTGCAGAAGACAGCCTCTTGAGGACAGTTAGGACTTCCTCGGTCTGAAAGCAGCACGAGACTTTATCCAAACTCCACAGACATACACACACAAAGATAAAAAACCTCATGCTTTAGCTCACCTTGCCATGGCCTATCAACTGGGTTAGATACAGATAATTTATCTGTGCTGTCGGCAGCTTGTATGCTGCTGCTAATGTCAGGGAGTCCTCTAAAGACATGGGCAAGTCTTGCTTCAGAATGTACCGAATCAGTGACTGTAGAAAACAAGCCAATAAACAGGAGTTGCTTATTGGTGGCATAAAGCAGAGGACGCATGCCTCATAATATTGATTATCTGTTATTACCAGAACTTGAGTGCTGTTGGAGAGGTTGAAATTACGGATGCCGTAGCCACGGAGAAGCTTCCGAATCTCCATCAGGCGGTAGCTCTCCTTCAAAAGCTCCTGTCTGAAAAACAAAAAAAGCTGTTGAATCTCAATTTATTGGTGATTTTATTTTGAGAAAAATGTTTTGAAGAGAGGGTTTTACAAACGCACTTTGGTCCATCCATCTCCAGGTATTGCTGCACAAGTCTCTCCACCACATTGCTCCAGGGTACCACAGCTTTCTGCATGATCTCTAACACGGCATCCACCTTCAGCTGAGAGCAGATTTTACAGCGTCAGACTTTCTTCCATCTGTATTCGTTTTTGCTGCTGCTAGAGCTGATTTTCTTCCGTCTAATATAATGAAGTTAGATATGTATTAAGATGTATATGATATATTTAACTCACATCAGTGTCAGTCATGCAGCTGAGCACAGCCACTGCTTTGCCTTCCCATCCAGTGAAAAGGGTTGTGGTCTGAGAACTGCAGCGTTCCAGCAGATCCTGGAGAAAAACACAACAGAGAGTGCACTTAATGAAAATAGAAACATTTAGCTTAGGAAGAAGTTACTGTAAATGAAAAAGTTAATCAATTTCATGATTCAAATCTTTTTTTGTTTGTTTTTGGATATTTCAATACAAAGATTCACATTTGAACCAGTTTGAATAATACTGGAGACTTTTTGTCTTAAGGTTCCACAAATACTGAAATAACACAATGCTGAAATTATCATCTGATTGAGGCTGTGGTTTTTGGCCAGTGATTTTATGGAAATTGGACTAATTTAGATAATCTCCATTTCAAAATGTAGAACTTTCAGAATAATCAAATAAGGAATGAAGTCTCTTAATCTAAAAAGGCAAACTTTGTGAACTTTATTACTTATATTTTGCTTGTACCATCTCAGAAAATAGCAGTGTTTGGTCTGGTATTTTGATCGACTGTAAAATTGCAGATCAGCCGATCAACAGATTTAAAGTTGTTATGAGAGGAAAAAAAGAAAGTGAAATCAGTCAGCAAGTAAAAAAAAAAAAACCATAACACAAACAGATAATCTTTAATTATTAATCATTTTAATAATTAATCAAATATTACTTTTTTGTTTCTTAAAGGGCCTAGAGATTTGAATTGGCATTCTATAAACAAACTGAATTAAATTGAAATTCAGCTGTGAAACATAGGTCAATAGAAAACAACAGCATCTATTAAGCAATAGCAAACTTTGAGAAAATTAAACAAGTAATTTAAATCATACACTTTTGCATACGTAATTATCTCTATTCTCTACTTATTCAGACCTGGAAAATGATTAAAGCAAATTCCAGACTGTATTTCATTTCAATATACATTTCTGAATTCTACAATTTTAAATGTATTTGATAAAAAAAAGAAAAAGTGTTGATTAATTTTAAAAAAGTTATTTGCATCATCAAATATGAAAGGACATTTTTCAGCTGTGATGATGCTTTGAGTAAAATGTAATTTGAATATATGCAGCAGAAAAGAATTATAAATAAATAGACACTGGAGAATTGATGTGTTTTTAAATAATTTAAGTATTTAAATAAGGCTTTACAATCATTAAGGAAATGTTGTATATTAGTAGTTAGTATATCCATTTAATGTGTCTGTTTACTTGGTTATGTATTTAATCTCGTTTTAAATGGTGTTTATTGGTAGAGGCGTTTCACCTTTATGTACTGCAGCAGTAACTCATCAAAAGGAAGTGCGTGCTCCTCGGCGTACGGCCGAACGCTGGTTTCCACTGTGGCGGCAATCAGCTCTGGAGCTGGAACTTTGTCCAGCATGAAGAACGCCACACTCAACCTGCTTCCCTGTTAATGGGACAAAACCCTCATGAATAACATTTATAATATGCAACAAATGAATAATGCAGAAAAACATCTTACAAAACATAAGAAACAAAGTGATTTACATCCATCAGTCTGAATTACACACTTGGAATTAAATTTAAGAACATGGAAATCAGGAAGGACAAAAGAAAGAAGAACACAATGACAGGACAAATAAATGAGACAACACAAAAGTAGGAAGGAAACAGCCCTAAACATATGTGATAAGGAATAAAAACTGGAACTACAGATATTTTTCCACACTTATTTTCTTTATCCAAACTTATCTAGACCTGGAAAATATTTCTGTGAAATTTCTGTGGTTTTCAGACTGTCACTGAACCCTGTTCAAACTGAGCCGTAACTTTAATAGCGACTAACAATACAATTCATTGATAAGCCCAGACAGAGCAAATCTCCAACAACAAACAAACCTTTTCGAAGACCGAGAGCGACAGTCTGCAGCTGTACTTGTGGTGAAGGTCCAGCAGCTGACGGAGGTTGGACACAAGAGATTTGAGGCTCTGCAGCTCATTTGCACCACCATTATCATCCTTCAGAGACACAGTTAGCAGAAAAATAAATATTCAACTATACTCCATAGATTTGTATATCAGGGTGAAGAAAATACAATAAAATTGTCTCTTACAATGGATTTCATCCAGGTCCATAACGAGGGAAGCCCAATAATGGCCAAATCCAGCCCATTCTGAGGCCAAGATCCCTGAAGAAATATTAAATTCATCACAATTTAACAATAAATAATTTTTTTCCATATCATTAACTTAAGAAATCTAAATAAATTTCTACAGTGTCTAAATATGCTTCTGAAATAATTCATAATCAAGTGTAACCAAAGACACACCAAAAATCTAACAATATGTCAAAGCAAACCTTTATTTAATTGAAAAAAATTGATCGTCTAATGTACCTTTTCAGTTAACTCCAGATTTCTTGCTTTCAGCTCGAGCCATTTAGCCAGGATTCTCTACAAGAAAGATTATTTAACTTAAATAAGCTTCATGCAGTAAGGAAGGCACATTTTTTATTTGAAAGTGAAGTCATTCTACCTGTCCTCTTGGAAGGACTCTCCTCACAAAAGGGACAAAAACTGTCCTAAACCAAGGACAGAGGTCTTGGGATGGCAGGTCCTCTGGGATGGCACCGAGAACTGCTTCCAGACTCTTCTCATCAAACTCCAGAGCAATCTGTCCCTGCAGAATCACACATCAAGGCCACATAAATGTCTTGAAAGTATGTCAGAAATGCAGCTTTTGAGTGTACTGCTGTTGATGTGTGAACAAAGCCTTCCGAATTATTCATGTTACCTCGTATCTCAGCCACAGGAGCTGCGCGCCCCTCACGTCCCCCTCTCTCAGGTGGGTCAGAACATCTCCCAGAATGTCGGTGCTGTTCAGAAACTCAATCCACGCGATCCCGCTGCAGGTGACAGAGCAGTACACTAAATAACACGGAGGAAATATGCAACAAACCATCCACAAAATAAAATGCATACTTTATAGCAAAATATAAGAGGTAGGCAATAAGATATTGATTTTACTTGAAGTTTTCCAAGCCATGCAGGCTGCAGAATGTTGCCAGTCGAGCCAAGGCCTCTTGGATCTGTAAGGAGGCGTATCGAGAGGCAGCGTGGTTTAGCATCTTCTCTGCGGTGTCAAAGGTTGGCCACGGAGCTTTGAGGCAATAGTCCACCACATACTGTTCATCCTGCAGAAACAGATACAGCCTCTGTTAGCAACAGTATTCATATATTGTAATAATCTAGATAGAAACCGGAGTAAAAAGAAAAAAGAAAAAAAAACGTACTGTAATTTTCATCAGGTTTGCCTTGGCCTCATCTACGAGTTCAGACCAGACTTCCTGTCCGTATCCACCCACTGACGCCGAGGCCAACTGCTCCAGCACAAAGTCGAGCTTCACTTTGTAAACAAGCTGCACAAAAATAAAACTGTCAGCCCACAACCACCTTCATAAGAGCAGCAAACAAACCAAAGCAAAAATACAAAACTCAAGTGTGCTCAAGTGTAAAAAGACAGCTACAGTAGCATGACCTCACACTGAACAAACCCTGTTTCAACCTTCTTCTGTAAGTAGGTAAACTATTAGACTTTTCCTATAATAATGCATCAAGTTGGGCGATACAGAGATAAGGAACTTTGGGTAACCAGTCCTCTCATCTATTCTCTTCTTTTCGACTTACCTCACAGGTTTTAAAAGTAGGATTGGGTGAACTTGAAATTTTAATCATTATATATCGTTGCAATTATTGCGTTCACAATAAAAAAAAGTCACAAAAAAACAACAACAAAAAAAACAATCTGAACCTGAATAAATTGAGTAAAAGTGCCTTAAACACAGATACTTTCTCTAAAGAATAAAACCTACTCATTATTGAGCAGGGCACTTAGGCATATTGGTACTTTAAGTAATGCATTTGTAAGACTAAAAAGCCCACATATCTCCATACATTCGTATTTACAAATAAATTTACTTTTACAAGCAACAGTCAACCGTATGTATATTTCAAATATCTTGAAACATATTTCAAGATATTTGAAATATACCTTCCAGGCACTTCTCCTCAAACTCCAGAGAGACTCTAGAGTTTGAGGAGCACTTCAGCAGAATTGCTGTTGCTTTAATTTACAAAACAGATGCATTTACCTCCAAATCAAGATCGAAGGTAATTGCAAACTTTTCTGCCTCCTCAAACATGTGTTTGTGTAGAAGCCTGCTCAGCCTAGAAACAGGGAAGAAAAACGTGAATCAAATATTAGCTTTGTGGGTTACAACACACAGTCCACCCAGATAATACTTGAGTACCTGTTCTCGGGTAAAGCCTCAGTGAAACATCTGACAACAACAGCTGAGACAGCTTCTCCTCGGCTATATGCAGAGAGAATAAGAAAAATAAAACTTCATTGTGAAAACATGCAAGCAATGGCTGACATTTCTGAAAATAATACACAGTGTCTTACCTTTCCAAGTTCTCACCAATCCCCTCAACCAAATAAATTGTATCCTAAATGGAAACAAAATTTATTGTAATGTTGTATATTATACAGGAAGGCAGCATTCTCTATGTTATGCCTGAAAAAGGTTCGATTGTTCACCATGTTTGTTTTCATCTGGACAAGACAGGAGACCGAGGAGACATCAAGGGAGTAGCAAACACTCATAGAGGGCAGACATCTGATCTGAAGGGAGCTGATCTGAAAAGTAAAAAGCAATAGATCTTCAGAAAAGCAGTCAGTAATTGGCTTTCCAAGTTTGTTCAGAGGGAATTGTGCAGCGACCTGACTGTTATCTTGCTTTGTCAGAGTAATCATCTTCATGCTGCTCTTGTCTTGGCTGCAACAAGCAATAGAAAACATTCAGCTTGGTGTAAAGGTTCAGATTTATATTTGCTTTATTGACAAAGATTATGCACGGAAACAATAAGTTGGACTTCAGAGACACATTTCTATGTGTAGATAGAGTTACACAACTTTATTATGACAGACTCGTACTTACATCACCATAGAGGCAGAGCCACACTCCGTGGTCAGTTCAAAGTCGTGAATGGCCAGCTCTGGCCAGCAGCGAATTATGACAAGAAAATGCAGGTCCCAAACGCTCAGAACATCCTGATGCAAATTTACAACATAAATGTAAAACATTCAATCTGCTGCCCGTGAAGCAAATGTTAAAGACCCTGTAACATCAAACTCACCTCGGAGTCCAAAATATACAACAGATTTTCCATCACTACCAGCTTTCTCACACCTGTAAAAATAAGACACAAGGTAAGAAGCTCATTACCATTTCACCTCACACTGACAGACCAAACACTGCAAAGCTTTACAAACTTATTCATAAACTGAACTTTTTCATATTTTCTAAGCGTAAACTTCACAATTTGTTTGTGTGCACTTATAGTTCAGATAAATACACTGTGGTACATCATTGAGAAGAAGGAGAAGGTTGGTGGTTTTACTCGGATACAATTAAAAATCTTAAACAAGCGGCATGAACTGGTATTTAGTCACTGGTAATCAATATTTGTAGAATAATTTTTTTCTGCCATAATAGCAGCATTTCCATTTTTCCAGCTTTGCCCATCTAAAGAGGAATGTTTTAGCCAATTCTTTAGATTGGATGGAGAGCTTAAATGGACATTTCTAAGTATTGCCACAGCTTACAACTTATTAGATTCAAGTTTGGATTTCAGCTAAGCAATGAGTGTTAAAGAGTAGGCAAATATTTAAAATATGGGCAAATATTGGTTTTTGACAACAACACTAATATTAATATTAATATTAATTCGTTTAATTTTGAGCAGGTGAACTAAAAACACACACACACACACAATTACTTTTTTTTTGTCTTAAATAATATTTCTGTTTGTAGCCCACTAGTACTTTAGACTGGATGCTTTTTGTCCAAGTGATAAAACGTTTGGACCCTACTGACTCAAGGCATATAAATACTTTTGCAAAGCAGTGTGCTGACTTTCCTACAAATTAAAAATGTTATAATAAAAACCATGATTCTGCAAAACAATCACCTTACCAGGAATTAGGCTGTTGTTGATGGACTGAGCAAAGCACATCTTTGCCTTAAGATGATCCATCTTCCAGTGAGTCACAATATTTTCTTTGTCCCCCTGCCGAGTTTTGACATGATAGTGGGTTTCACAATTTACTTTCAAAAATTTAACTTCGCTTCTATTTGCATGAATCCATTGATAATGCACAGATGCAGTGAGTAAATCAAACTCTTCTTTTGCTCACTGACCCCAATAATTAGATTGATTTCCAGGCCAAGACTGAAGATCACTGCTGTACTGCAGCCCTCATCATGGTAATCTTCAGTTGAGCAAAAGTCTACCCTGATGAGACTCTGGAGCTGAATATGGGAAAGAGAGTGTTACTTTTCTGTCATTTAAAAAAATATATCCTGCTGCATAATGGAGAAAAAGGGCCTTAGCTCACCTCTTTCAAAGCTCCCACGTCCATATTTTCACATGCTTTCATAGTAAAAAGATAAAATGTAGTTTAGTATGTTTAAAGAGTGGCTCCAAATAAACACTGCATATAATCCAACATAAAAATTCAATACCTGTCTCAATCTTTGTCAAAGCAAGGTTTGAAATGTGGAAAAATCCATCCTTAATAAGAAGAAAGACATGATACATCCCTGTCACAAGAGACAAGAGTTGAGATTTCTGGTTAAATATACATCACTTCACATAGTGCCAAAATATTCACAAAATTACAAGAAATACACACTGTCTATTAGAGATTCTGCTCTAACTAGTACAAAACCTTTACCAGAAGATGACTGGTCCTCATTTAGGATGAGATAGCGGTAGGTTTTCTTGTCTTCACTGGATGGTTTTTGAACCAAAGCCTGCAAATTTCAAAGACAAGGCAGCACATAGATAAAATGGAGAAAGAAAAACGAAGAGGAGAGAGACAAAAAAGACAGATTCTAGTTCTTCCTTTGAGGCAGAAAAATAAAAACAAAAATTTCATTGTCAAATTAGATGGTGATATTTAATGTCAATACATTATATATAATATGTTCTAAATCAATAAACACATTAGAAATACAAACTCCCATACTTTAGTAAAGAGGATTTTTTTGTGTGGAACATAGATCAAATGAAGGTTTCCATTTCTTTCACAGACCACCAAAAATCGTCCTTCAAGGCAAACATCAATGGTATCCACATCCGTTTCTAAAAGAATAAAACACAAAAACAAAAAAACTAATTTTAGTCAGGCTTTATAGTTTTCTTTGAGTTCCGACCTACTCATTTTGATTTGGACATTTTGCTTTTTTAGGTCTTAACACCAAATGCGGTGAGACAGTTATTTAATTTTAAATTCAACAGAAAATGAACACCTGTAATTTTTGCTAACTGATCTGGTAAAAGAAAACAAGCCATAATTTACCAAAATGGAGAAGGAGAAGGATGGTCTGATAGCTCTGATCAAATAGGATCACCGTCTTGTCAATGACAACAATACTCCAACTGGAAGCACCAAATGACAAAAGCCGGGGATCTGCAGGAACCTGCAAAAAGCATTCTTAATGAAACGTCTCAAAAAATGGTAGGCTGCAATGTAGAAAAGTCAGAGTTTTGGCAGTTCAATTAAAGACTTAAAAACCTTATTAAGAGCAATATGATTCATATTTAGAGCTTCCCAAAACTGACATATAATAAGTTAAATTAATAACGTAAATCGTAAATCCATTTTAGGATGAGTGGAACCTTCTTGGTGGGAAGCAAAAATCTTAGCTACGCCCGTGGTCAAAAGTGCATAGGGAATAACCAAAGCACAGGGACTTGAAGAAACCATGCCCAAGTTCTTGTAATGCAAAGACTTGCACTAATTACCTTATCGGAAGAGGATATTTTGACCAAAGTGTCAACCTGATACAAGCCGCTTCCATGTTCCTCTCCTGACACACTGTCCAGGCGGACTGTGTTTGTATCCTCGTTGGTCAGGAGCTCAACGTCACTCCACGTCGCCATTTCTTAAAACTGTCACAAAATCTGAAACATTTATAAATACGTGTCTCGAGCTGTTCCGTACACTAGTTGACGCTCTGCTAATCCAATGTTGACTCGACGATAAAACAAACCTCGGCGACAAACTTTGAAACCGATTAAGAGCAGGCGTTCGTATCAAAGCTGTCGTCTTTTATCCGATGGGACATGTAGACGTTAACGGCGAATGACCGCTGTACGTGTTATTTCCAGGACTAAAATGCAGCATCAACGCGAGTTCGCATTAGCTTTAGAATTTGGCGGGTCGCTGTATAGTCTTTAGGAGTCGCTTTTGTTTTTTGACCCTGCGTTTTGTCTTCCAGGTGCATCTTCTCAAACATATCACGACAAGCAGTGCTTATTTAATAATGATATAAGTTCATTATCCTCACAACCACACATAGTTTAATTTTTAATGTGTTTAATGTATACATTCCAATATATCAAAGGGAATTCGTTTAAAAATATAACTAATGTGAAGTCTTATTTGAGCCTGTTGACAATATTGCAGGTTAAAATGCAATCTCGCCCATTCTGCGTTGCCAGGTTTGATTTACATAGTTGTATTTACAAAAGTAACTTTTTCATTACATCCAATACTTTTTCATTCTCTATCAAATCTTTATTTTGACAGACAACAGCAATATAAAGATCAATTAGACATATTATTTCAAACACTACTGTCAAAGGGCATTAGTACTCAAATACAAAAACCTTTTCAGCGGTTCTTTTAAGGACTTATTTTATTTGTTTCGTCAATGAAATAAGTACCCATTATATTTATATCCATATTACTTGCAAACATATGTTTTAGATATGTCCAATGATCCCGTTTCTATGCATTCTTTGACAACACTGACGATTTTAGTGCAATGAAAGCATATTTACGATACAAACTGGCAACCCAGGACAGTAGCTAGCTAAGGAACACATCGACCTGGCTGGGAGTAAAGTCGTGTACCGTTTTGCGTTGAACCGCTTCAAAAAGGATATATTCCATATAAATCGATGATCCCGGATTATGTCGGTAAGTTTTAATAGCTCAACTACATTAATATGGGCTCAACATAAGCAGTTTTAACAAAAATATTGGTATAAATGTACTATGTGGTGCAGATTTTTTTTTCTTAAAGATGGCGACGGTCAATGGTTGTTAGCCTAGCGACATCATGGCTACTGGCTATGGAAAAGCAATATTAGCTGTTGGCACATATTTAACTTCTCTTCCCCAAATTACGGCTTTGAATCTACGTGAACCAGCCAATTAACACACGCTAAAGTGTATAGCATTGAGTTGTGCACTTAAATATGTAATTGCTCTGGCTGTAACTGTAAAGTTAGCCTAATAAAAAGCCATTCAGGTCTAAATAAATACGCACTGTACCGCTAGCTCGAACAGGCTTAGTACCTGTTTATGGTCATGATGTGTGTTTTGAGATAATGGGTTTTATTTTTAGTGAATGTGTGATGTTGGACTAAAATCTGGACATTTGTCAGTCATTAAATAGGTGTGTTGACAGTTTCTTTTAAGTTTTTGTTTGTCGAAACAAATTAATTCATATAAAAGGGCAACCCAGAAAACTCTATAAATTGATACTAAGACTGTGTATGCAGCCTGAAATTTAAATGTTTAAGAAATTTTAAAGGCTGAAAGTTTGGAGTTATGTCGCTAAATTCAGATGGAAAAGTTTGATGGATTGTGACCCAAACTTTTAGAAAAAGTTTTATTTCAATAATGTGTTTAATATTCTGCATTTTTGTTCACTATAATAATTATTAACGGTCCTGTACTGCTGTACAGAGAATCAACTCCATGAAAACAAAATTATGTTCAGCATGTGCTCCTTTTTAAATAAAATACTATGTCAAGTCCAAATCTTAATCAAAAATTTTTAAATAAGAGTTAAAATTGATGGTTCCAGCATTTTCCATTTTTAGTGGAATTGGGCAGATATTTATTCGGAAGATGAGTCAGTAGACTGAAATTTTGAGATTCAGTGTGAGACAGTGATGAGGGCCTAGTTAAGTTTATTAAATATTTACGGTACTGCTATTATTTCTGTTCTGTCAGCACTTTAGGCTATTGTATTACTCTGGAGTCTATTCTATATAAATAGATTGATCTGCTGCTGGCTTTACTTTTCAACCCATTTGTTTCAGGCAAGTGACGACTCTGCAGAGTTGAACAGATCAGGTTCTCCAGTTCATCACAGAAGAAAGCACAGCATGGAATCTTCTAGGTCTCCCCGATTCTCCAAACACCACCATTCACGGTCAAGGTCACGTTCCAGGGACCGAAAACGTAAGTGCTTAGAAAAGGTACATAGTGTCTACTAGAAAGGTTTTACATAGTTGGCGATTAGATTCCAAAATATTATCACAACAGTTTTTTTTAAATGCCTAAAGTTCTTAAAATATATTGTTATGTAAGCATTTTACATACTGTCAGTTGTCTATTCCCCTCAGAGCCTTTCTGTATGTGGGATTGTTATGCAATTGTTGCCAAATGGGTTCTATAACTTACATTCTGATCAGTTGGGAAAACTGCTCTCTGTCTTTTCTAGGTGACAGAAAATACAGACGAAGTCGAAGCAGGAGCAAAGAGGTAATTAATATATTCATTTAATTTAATGAAAAACATTTTTCATTTGATTGTAAAGCACCGTAGTTGTTAGGTTTAGGTCATGGTGAGTATTTGGTGCCTAAGTTCAACATTTTTATGATAGAAAAGCTCAGAACAAAAAAAAAAAAAAAAAAGGACTACAGGCTCATGTCAAAAGGGACATTTTTTGCCCTCTTAATGCTCACATGTATCGCAGGAAGCTTGTGTCCTTGGATATCTGTGATTATTGTAAACATATAAATTGGTGAAAAATAGCTTTTTTTTCCTTTTATTTTTGTTAAATCCTGTGTGGAGATCACATGATAACATTTCTACAATAAATCATACTCAGCGTGCTAATGCACGAAGAGACTGAACAGAGGACCCTGCTGACATAGCAAAATAATATGCCTACTACTGGGACAGGTAACTATCTGCCATTCAAACTCCTATTTGTCTCACAATGTTTGTAGAAAAAGTGGCATTAACTCTGTCATCTCTTGCAGCTAGGAATGGGCATTCACTGAATCTCAAAATACTTTAAACTTAAACACAAAACCAGTTGGATGCCCATCCCTATTTTAACCTTTAAGTTGGTCCAATTCAGTGTTTAGGTTTCATTGAATTGTTAATGAATTTTTAACACTGATTCAAAGTTTCTGCCTTGATAGTCAGAATTTAACATTTGCATGCACATCATTAAATCTAGCAAAAAAAATTCCAGAAATGCTGGCTTCATTTGTTACTGTTGCTATTCTTTGGTCTCCTTATCAGTGCAGCCAAAACAGTGCATACTCAGAAATACCCACTTTTACAGTCATGATCTGAGAATTATGTTGTCTTTTAAAGATGGGATTCGAAATGACAAGGTCAATTCGTCTTGTCAGATTTTTTTTTTTTTTACAAACCTTTTGCTCTAAGCCATGGTACTAACTCTTTTTGTTGCACTATTTTCCTGAAAGAGACAACTTCTTCTTAAAACAGGCACGAAAAAGGGATTCAGAGAAGCCATCAAAATCTCACAGAAAATCAGACGATCTTCAAGAGCAGGAGAGACATCCAGCAGAGAACGGAGAAGACCGATCCAGGCGGAAGGAAAGGAAGTCTTCGAGGGGGCGGAGCTTGTCCAGGTCACACTCAAAAGAGAGGTTAGTCCAACTGATGAGCAGCTCTTTTCACATGTGATTTGTCTTGTCACAGAGAAGATAGAAATACTATGGATTATGGATTTGTTTTTTCTTCACCCAAAATATTACCTGGGGTAGGGTTAGGGTTAATTGTTCAGAGACAGTTACAAGCTGTCTCTGAACGTATTGTCATGTTTGAGACAAAACCAACAGCTTGATTACCGTTAGAAAGACTTTGTCATTTACTGCTGCAAAATAAAATGAATAATATTTGATGTGGATATTATAGTGGAAACATACAAAACCACTGTGCCAGACTTTCTCTTTCAACATGTTTTTCAGTTTATTCTGACCGTTAATAAACTTTTCTAGGGGCATCCACTTAAGCCCTTAATTGTTTGTATCATTGGCAGATTTTAGGTCTAAAGTAACCTGTCTGACTAATCAACTAGTCAACAAAATAACTGATAAAATGAATTATCTTTAGTGGCAGCTCTAATAAAATTATGGCTGAATTTGTGCAGTCTCTTGAATTTGTGTTTCTTGACTATTTATTTACAGTAATTTGTTTATTTTAATTTTTCACTGCAGACGGCATCACAGCAGAAGCAGGGATCAGCGGCGGTCAAGATCGCGCAGCCGGGACAGGAAGAAGAAAGCTAGGTCTCGTTCAGGTTCCAGAACCAAACATCGTCACCACAGCCGAAGTCGTAGCAAAAGCAGGTGAGTGTTATAAAATCAAATCATTTATTGTAACGCTTACAAATTTGGGCAGGAGAGTGACGGTACCCAAACTATTCTTCCTAATTTTCCATTGATTATTGCTTCAGGGAGCGAAAGAAGAGGGTTGAAAAAGTGCACAGAAAGAGTCTAAGCAAGTCTATTAGTCCACTGGTCTTCCGTGGGCGAAACACAGCAATGGATGCACAAGAGGCTTTAGCCAGAAGGTAAAGGAATGTTTTTGTTAGTTGAATGTAAATTTACAAGCGTTTGTTCTGAGGCTACTGTGCATCTAGTTCTTACAGACTCAAGAATCACGTGATTTAATTTAAACAAAAGACAAAATGAGGTCATTGGGGTTTTTTTTCCAGACTAGAGAGAGCCAAGAAACTACAGGAGCAGAAAGAGAAAGAAATGTTGGAGAAACAGCAGCAGCAACAGCAGGAAATGGCTGCAGGTGATGTATTATTGCTGTGTAAGCGTTCACAATGTTGGATCTTTCTGTTCAGATTCTGGTGCTAATGCTCATCATTCTGTCCTCAGCTGTGGCTGCCCCCATTGCAGCTGCTGCTGCGGCAGCTGCCTCGAACCCTGCCCTGAACGTGGCCGCCCTTCTGGCCTCTGGGACACAGGTCACCCCTCAGATTGCCATGGCCGCACAGATGGCAGCCCTTCAAGCCAAAACTCTCGCAGAGACTGGCATTGCTGTGCCTAGTTACTACAACCCGTCTGCTGTCAACCCCATGAAGTTTGCAGAACAGGAGAAAAAGAGGAAAATGCTATGGCAGGGGAAGAAGGACGGGGTACGTTTATTTTTCTGGAAACTTGTGAATATATTTGACAACAATTGCTTACCAAAATTTTTATATTTTGGTTTTGTACTTTTTAAGGAAAAGTCACAAACTGCTGAGTTGTGGGAAAAACTAAACTTTGGAAACAAGGACCAGAATGTTAAATTTCGCAAGCTAATGGGCATTAAGGTAAACTTCTTACTTTCCTTCATATTTTAACCACTATTTGAATTTTCGGTTTAGAGTAAAAGGATATTTTACCCTGCGTGTGTTTGCAGGGTGAGGATGATGCAGAAGCTACCAAACAACTCAATGATGAAGGCTTAAAGACTCTTCAGAAGCAAGAGGAGATGTTCAAGAACCTCGATGTTCAGTATGAGATGGCTCGATCTCAGACTCACACCCAGAGAGGAATGGGACTTGGCTTTTCCTCCTCTTTCTCTCGTGGGATGGACTCCATCTAGTGCCAAACCTCGGCACTCGTCCTCATCTCATCACATAATTCATTGCCAGCCCTTGAGCTTGCATGGATGTTGCTCTGAATCTGTATATTATTTATAGACAAAAGCCTCATAAATTGTAACATGTACATAGTAAGACGCTGAGTTCGTCTCGGCGTTTAATAATCTTTACGTCTGTGGGGAAAAAGGAGGAATTATCTTGACTGGTGGATGCGAAGGTGAAGTAGATATTTCCTTTTAATAATGTGATTCTTTTTTATAAAAAACAAATATATTGATGTGTGGTTGTCGGAGTACGATGTGGTTTAAGTTGATGCTGTTTACATTCATTTAGCAAAGGACACAGTAGCATTTTCGGAATCCCCCATCTTCACTTCTCATTGGGGAAAATCAATCATGGGTGGTTATAAGCACTTGTCTTCTTGACTGCTTTGGATAGAAATGAGTTTGAAATGTTTCACTCATTCATATAATAAATTTTGTGTTGAAAAAGGTTTCATGCATGACTTTGTGTCTTACAAAACCACATTCAGTTGATGTTTTACATTGATGTCATGGGTGAATGTTAAAAAAACAGTTCTGACCCTCTATTTTGTATTGGATGACCTAATAGCAGATTCTGCTACATTACGATGTCTTGGGGAAAATGAGCACATGTTTATGAACAGGTTTGTTCTTCATTGAGTGAGGTACTCAAGTAAAGGCTGTACTTCATAATATCAGTCAAGTAGAAGTAAAAAGTAGGGTACAGTAAAGCTACTACTAGAGGTTTCTTTTTTCCAAAAAGTTACAAAATAACTAAAATGTAACTATTAGTCAACCCAGATAAAATCCCAAAGAAAAGTAGAACTGGAATTACTGGCTGCATTCCAGTAGCTTGCCACCACCAGTGTGTGAATAAATGTAGTGTGAAGCACTTTGATAAAGAGTTATATAAAGGAAAGACCATTTACGTTAACTGTGTTGTTGAATAAAGTACCATGGATTCAGGCGCCCTATGGCTCTAAAATCTGGTGATGTTTAAGGTTCAATCCAATATAAAATGTTTTAGAACCACTTGATAAAAAAAAACACTATTTAGTCTCTTTGCCAAAACAGCAGATGTAGCCAGATGCAAATGTTTCAATAAAACCAAAGATTAGAAAGACATTTTTTTTAAGCAGGAGCAGCACAGATCACTCACTTTTTGTGGATTATGTTTACAGTTAATCCAATGCGAAAAGACATGAATATGGTTTAGTTGAGTATTTGTATATTTAAGTCAGTGCAGTAAGATATCCAACTTTCTCCTAATATTGTGTGCAATATTAGGATATGTATTCAAGTAAAGCAGAGTTTGAGGACGATTATTCTGGGCTAATGCAAAACTCTGGGACTTGGAAAAATTACTTCCTATTCTTTGATGCAAAATAACAAAAAAATTGACCATATAACTTATGTTTTGCCAAAATTAAGTTATATTATAAAAGATAGTAAAGTATTTCTATGAATGAAATGTTTTCATAAACAGTTTATAAACCAAACTATAACCAACAATGATCCTGCAAATTTCAGACTGGAAATGATTTATCCTTTGGACAGATGTGCTTTACACAAAAATGCCATCTAAAAGAATTGTGCAGGTATTATGTTGGTAGCTCTATAGAAATCCTCTCTCATTTACATATAAGAGTTGAGTAGAGCACGTGAGCGACACCAGTAATGAGGTTATGGTTCGCAAACTCCAAAATAAGAAGCAGGATTGGATATTCACTGCGTCTCTTTCCTTCAGTCGACTCATCACACAAGCCCATCCAGTGCAGCAGCAGAGTCTGCATAGCCTCTGGAAACAGCTCTGTTGCCAGCTCCTCTGCAGGTGGCAAATCACTGATCTGTTCGATGTGCTGAACTTTAAAACTCTCCACTTTCTCGCTGATGCTGCTGTTGGCTGCATGAAACTGCTGCCCAAGCCACCGTCCTATATAAGTAAGCATGTAACTCGAATACACAGAGTCTTTAGTCCAGTCTTCAGCGTTCAGTAGTGCTAACACAGCTTCAGCTGCATCCTTTTCATCTAGGCAACCATTCATGTATCGATCAATCTTCTCTAAGAGCAGCAACATAGTTTCCAGGCGATCTGTGCGGCCTTGAGGAGGAGAGCGGAGTTGGTCATCCAAGTAGTGCAGTTTTTCTCTGAGAGCGGCGACAGTGGGATGGATCTGCTCAGTTTGGCAGCTTTGTTTGGTGAAAGTACAATAATCATGATCTGTTGCTGTATCAGCTGTGTCTTCAGCAGATGCATGCATGACGTTCCCGTGAATGTGGCTAAAATCATGTCCAGGTTTTTCCAAATCTCTGTCAGCCACGCTTGAATGCGCTGGAATGTCAAGCTGCACATTGAGGCGGTAATTCATTTCCAGTGGGCTTTCGTTTATCTGTGATTTCCAAACGTCCTGCGACGAAAAGACAATCTGAATTATATGTTAAACATGTCCAGTAAGAGTCAGATGACACAGAAGCCACTCCTCTTGTTTCTTGAAGATGTTTCAGACCTGAAGAAGTCTTTCGGCTGAGACATGAAATGTCTTCAGGAAACAAGAGAAGTCCACTTCCTTAGGAGTGTCACATACAAAACAACTGAGAATCTACACAAACATATCTTGTAAAAAATGTACATACTATCATTAAATGAATATAATTTTGAGCTTTTACTTATTTTTAATACTAACATCTAAAGACACTGCAGATTTTCTCTAAGCTACACAGGTTCAAATATAAACATATACCAACTTATACTTGGTGAAAGATACTCAGATAGATAAGAAATGGCTCATTTTTTAGTTTATGTAAAATTATGACCAAAACTGTAGAAAAGAATCTAATATCATCAGGTTAATGTGCATGCATTTGTACCTGGAAATTTTCCAGCACTGCAAGCTGCTCTTGCTTGTTGTATATTTCAAAGGCTAAGCGGAAAAGTCCTTGAATGCTGTAAAACCACAAGCTGTTATTTGCAGCAGGAACCCTCAATCCCTGGAATCTGAATGCTGCAACAAACAAACACCAATATTAGGTTAAATAAAGTAAGATAATAATAGCCAACACTGCCATAGCCATGGTGTTGAGCTTCTCATTGGACTTTAATATGATCAGTTGTACATTTTACCTGAGGAAAAGTGTACTTTAGTTGCAAGTCCTTTCTTGGCAAACTTGGCATGGTACCTGGGATGGTTTTCCACGCGGATGTCAGTATTGGACAGGAGATCAGCTCCTAAATACAGAGGAATTACTGGATCCTGGCATAAAGGAAACGAAACACGGAATTATGTTATTTGACTGCAGTTAATATAAAAATTTGTGTTTGACAATTGTAACACAAATTTCAAGTTTAGATACTGACTTTAACTAAATCTTATTCAAATTACGCGGCCAGATCAGAATATTTTACCTGCAGACAGCTGCTCAATCTGAACGATGTTGGATTCACTAAGTAAATAAAACGAATCTTCCGACAGCCTCCTTCCCACTGCGGTAAAGCTAACGGGGCAGGTGAACAGCTTGACATAACTACAAGCAAATAAATAGTTTTTCTCACGCTGGCATTCTGTGGCGTATAAATTGTATGTTTACCTTCTTCTTCTTGGCGGGTGGGCAGGATGCCGTTCTTTCTTCTTCTTCTACTAGTCTAATAGTGGTTAGCAATCGATGTTTTGACGCACTGCCGCCACCAACTGGAAGATAATATTTTACTTTAACAGCTGCAAAACTATCAGGTTACAAGCAGTACAGCAGACAAACATAAATCAACTATTTTTTGTTTAGTTTTTTAACAAAAATTTGAAGAATGTGGCAGGCATTTCTACCAAGGGACCCCCTTTGCTCTGATAGTCGTGGCAGCCGTTAGAATTGGATACTTGCACTGTGTGTGGTTTAATAACGTTTAATTTGACTTGCTATTATTAATGGATGAAAAAAAAAACTTATTTCACATTGTTTGACGTCTGTTAAACTGAAATACGTGACTGTGGGATTGAATGGGCGAATCTAGTCAGAACACGTGACAGGGAAAATAACCAATGATCGCACAAAATGGTTCGTTTCACGACCGAACTTCCGTTTAGCTAGCGCTGAAAGCCTAAAAATGGCCGAAGTTGATTTCGGAGACAGTGAGCTTTTCCAGCAACTCGAGGACTCTGCTCCACCGCTCTCAAGACACATTCACTTCACAGAGGACGATGGAGAAAACGAAGAGGCGAGCGAGCTCCAGAGCAGGCTGGAAGAGTGTGAAGATAATATCGAGAGGCTTTCAGAGGAGAATATCCTTTCGCCAGTGTAGCATGTTTGCTATCACTAGCCCTGACTGCAAGCTCTCGAGCTGTAAAACATGCAATTGTTTACTCTGCGTGTCTCCCTCTGTTTCTTTAACTTTTATCTCACATAAAGTTTTAAGGCGGAAGCTCAATATCCTGACACGACCGAGGTAATCGTCTAATTGTAAGCCTGACTGTGCCCACTTTAGTTAAAACGAAACCTAATTAAAGGCACATTTCTGCCTGCCTTCACAGCGGCATCACAGTGGGAGATGTCAACATCGACGGGCCACTTCTTCAGATCCTCTTCACCAACAATATTATATCAAAGTAAGTACAATGTTACACCGTTCAGAGGGGCTCATTAGAGAACAGTAAGATGGGAAACAGTCATGTAGAAGGCAACTTTTGTGTCTTTTTCGTTCTGCCTGTACTTTTAAATAATCTTTAAGAACTTTACTGGAAAAAATAGATGTAGAGTCTATGTTCCTTTGCATGATTGGTGGCTTCTGTGGATGTTAGCCAATAGACGCATTTTGACATTTTAATGAAACAAAAGCGTTTGCTTCTGATTGAACAGCTCAAAACAAAGGTGGGAAAAAAATGAATACTAAATAAAACTTCTCTTCAAGACAATGTCGCCAAGAAATCGAAGACTGCATCTGCAGTGTCATTTTGAAGCACCAGAAACCAGGCAATGAAAAGAAGATATCAGTGTTTCACATGAAACCACAGGTATTTACCTAGAGCTGTATTGTGTTTTCAAAATTGTGTTTTAAAGGAATAGTCCTGGGATTTCTGAAGTGTGGTTATGCTTGAGAATTATAAGCTGTCAATATCTTACCTGTGGTAAATCAGTATGTCCATATTTAATATCCAAGTTTTTTCTGCAAGCCATTTTGCTTTGCATGGGTTAGTGGTGTGACTTTTTCAAAAATGCATTCTTAGATAAAAGTAAAGTATTTCTCACAGATGATTATTATTTTTACACCTTAAAAGGAAAACTATAATAGCTGCACTTTCATCTTTGTGGCAAACTTCACCAGGCTTGAGTTTTAGGATCACCGTAAGGAGCCAAAGACCATGGCTGCCTTTGTGCCATGGTCGAACCAGGAAGATCTTTGAGCCTTACAGATATATAATGTAAAATGTAGTTTAATTCGCTTTTAATTTGCTTATAAATTTATTCTGCAATAATATTTTGTGCATCTGTATATGTTTGAGAGGCTATATTCTGTTTCAGACTCTAGTCACAGATGAAAACAGATGTCATAAACCAATAAATTACCTATCACAACAGAATGCAAATACAATGTGTTAAGTTTGGGGCTTCTACCAAAGTTGTTTTCTTATTGTTTGGTTGTAGCCCAACTACAATTTGGGGTGTTCTCTGTGCTTGAACCGCGTTGTTGAAACCACAGATTAATCTCTGTGAAATTAAAGGTGCAACTGCAAGCAGAGCAACGAGTGCCAGAGTTTTGTAGGGACATGTCGTTAAGTGTGTGCTTATTGTAAAATGTGGTTAATTTGCAAACCAGTTACTTTACTCTACTAGTTCCAACTTTGGCATGTTTCATATTATGTAAATGTACTGTGTAAAAATCATTGGCTTTTTAAATTACAGCCCAATGCAAACATGCCAATGACTTAAAGGCTCACAACATAGCACTTGTATAAATCACCATGACATTTTTGAGTTTGGAGTTGTTTAAACACCAAAAGTCAATTTGGCTCTTAGCGCCTCTCAGGTTTCAGCCTCATAGTCCAACTAATACAGATTTATGCTAAATGAAGACTCTGAAATAATAATCTACTGCAGGGGAGATATTGGCTGCTTTTAACCTTTTTAACTTTACTTTAAAAATCTGGACATATCCCTTCAAATAAACTTCCAGTGAAACATGTTTTACTTTCTGAAGAATTCAGCTTTTGCATTGGATGAAGATCCTGAGAAGTTGTCTTCCAGTAGTGTGAGAACTACAACAGAAGCCTTTAAAGTAAGTGCCTACATTTATCTCCACTTAAAGCAGAACATGCTGTCATAAGAAAAGGAAAATTTTATATTATTGCACTATTTTGTCTCTTAGGTTGTTGGGAGTGTTTTATATTTTTCAACCTTCAGTGTTGACAAACTTGGACAGCCTCTGGTGAATGAAAACCCCCAGCTGACTGATGGATGGGATGTTCCAACGTATCTTTGAAATGGATTATTTAGCATTTTTCCCAGGGATTTTTTTTAGCTTATTTCTAGATGCTTTGGGTGTCATTTGGGCTTCAAGAAAAACCTAAAACAGAAAAAAGCAATAAATGACTATTCACCAAATATCTTTAACTGTTGTGTCAAAGTATATTTGATAATTTTTTTCAAAAAGTAGTACATCTTCCTGAATTGCTGCACAGCTACCAGCAGGTTTATAACCAGGTTATTGGAACAGAAGGACTAGAAATGGAAATTAAAAACAAAAGGTAAAAGACTTAAATTATTTATAAAGTTTTCAAATTCGTCTACTAAAATGCTTACATTTGTTGCATGATTATTTTCACAGACCCAAGTCTATGTGTTTCAACTGTGGCTCCAGCGCTCATCAGCTCAGAGATTGTCCCCAGGTACTCGACTGGAGCTACTAATATGGCAGGAATCCAAGTGGAACTCTTGGAAATCCAACTCTCAACATGGAAAACCACTACTTAATTTTCTGCATTTATACTTTGTCCCCTCCTTAGCCAAAAGATATGGCTGCGATAAATGAAAGAAGAAAAGCGTTTAATCAGAACTCAAGCCAGGTCACTCAGAGCAACCAGCGTTACCATGCTGATGAAGTCGAGGAGCGCTTCGGAAAATTCAAGCCTGGAGTCTTAAGGTAGGAGCGATAATTTCTGCAAACCAAAAGAAACGATCACACACAACTTCCAATAAAATCAGACAGCACATATTTGTTTATATTTATGAATTAATTATGTTTCATTTTAATTTCTAAAAAGTGAGGAGCTGTTAGCAGCACTGGGAGTAGCTGGTAACACCCTCCCTCCTCTAATTTATCGGATGAGGCAGCTGGGTTATCCACCAGGTTGGCTCAAAGAGGCAGAGATGGAAAACTCTGGCTTATCACTCTATGATGGAAATGGTATGTTTTCTGTTTGTAATCATGTTTTCCTTCTATTTTTTTTTTCATTAAAATGAACATGTATTTTGGTTGCACAAAATTTGAACCTTGTCACAAAGTTTTTTTCTCCTGTTTTTGTAGTTTCAAATGATGACGTCAGCAGCACTTCACAAAACGTTTCTTACGATGTTTCCAAACTGGTGGATTTCCCTGGCTTTAACGTGCCTGCTCATCAAATTAAAGATGTAAGTACATTTCAAACCAGATGCTATGTACTGAGAGCTAATTTTTGAATGTATAGGTACTGTAGTTTTGAATTTGAAAAAAAAAAAATCTGTTCCTGATATCCATTATTGCATTGACTGCACAGTTTTATTAAATTTGGAAGTTTGGAATACATCTGGTGTAATTGCTCTGCATTTTTAAAGTGTTATATTCTTGTCTGACTTCCAGGAGTTTATGCATTATGGTTCGATTCCAATGCAGACCAGCCACATGAAGCAAAACTATGCAGCCTACCTGTCCAGCAATTTCCCTAAGGTAATGCTTAGAGTTTTGACTTTTCATTCTTTATGTCCAAACTCAACAATATCAAATCATCCAGTTCTTCTGTACGTTTTCATGCACTGTCTGCATCAACTTTCTACAACATAACGACACCAATAGTATAAGGCTTTTAAAAGGAAGGCTTTTTGATAGGGCCGGATAATTAAATTATCACATAAATCACGATAGACATGTGATCTTTAAAGTCAGTTAGAATGTTCAGTAATTTCACTGAAATCTGATCCAAAGCTCCAGAGCATCCTATGAGATCTAGGCAGAGAAAAGGCTTTAGCTGCTTAACATCTCAGGGCCAGTTAAGCAAGGTTGATGACATTAAATAACTTAATCATTCATCAGTTACCTAGCAACTCACCCGCTCTATGGATACCTAGCAACAACCTGTTTAGTACCTTGCGCAGCAGCAGTTTCAGGTCTCGCCATCGTGCCTAATAACTGCTTAAAAATGGAAAAACAACAATGTGGAGTGAAAGGAGAAAAGGAGGGCAACAGCTCAAAAGCAAATTGTGGATAAAACTGGAGCGATGATGTGACCGGTTCAGCAGTATTTCAGATATTCAAATAAAAAAAAAAGTAATTAATAATAATCAATATTGCCTGATATGAAACCCTTACCTGATACATTTTTATGTATTGTCCAGCTATACTCTTTGAATTGGAAAACATTATTGAGTTTGTGAGAAACTTGTTTTTGGCTGCGCTGCTTGATCAGAGCCCTAAAATCTCAGTTTTCTTTGCCAACAGCCTGGTGGTTCCTCCAACAAAAGGCGACAAGAGTTTGACTCATCCCCTCCTCTAAGGAAGAAGACTAAGTCAAGCCCAGATCAACACTCAGACAGGAGCTCGGATATGGACATTGAATCAGGTATTGCAACATTTCCTAGAATTGATGTTCACTTGCGTCTTGCCGAAACTTAACTTGAAATGCAGAATAATAGTCATTCCATTGTGCTTTTCCCAGATCCAGGGACACCATATTCATATCGATCCGGTGACTTCCAGTTCCAACCACCCCTACCTCCAGGCTCCCCTTGCTACAGCTCACCTCCTCCATTACCTCTGGGCACTCCTCCCTCCACGCCTACTCGCCCACCTCTCCCTAAAGGGACGCCTCCACCAACTCCCACCAACGGCTCTCCAGCTCTGCAGAGGCGGGAGGTACCGCCGGCAGATGAGACTGTCGATGCAGCAGAAGACGATCTGACTCTGGAGGAACTAGAAGAGCAACAGAGATTGATCTGGGCGGCTCTGGAAAATGCTGACACAGCCACAAATAGTGACAGTGAGACACCGGCTTTAGGTACACCTGTTCCCAGTTCGCCCAGTGCTTCTACACCAGCACATATTGACACGGAAATGGAAGATGTTGATGAGACGCTGGACAAGGAGAGACCTGCTGAATCTTGCTGTGACAGTGAGAATCAAAAGAAACCAGCTGTACAAGAGAGTTTGACTTCAATCTATCGGCCCATAAAAGTAGAGGAAGAAAGTCCTCAGAGCCCCGATGTAGAGTCTGTCAGACTCCAAGATGACAGCCCTGACAGGCAAAATGCAGAGATTCTCAATGAAGGGGCTGGAGATGTTTTGTCTAGTCATGAGAAGATCATAGCTGTTCCTCATCGGAGCAAATTTGCAGCTGGCATTGTTCAATTTGAAGACACCCCTGAATACACGGAAGTAGCTGAAGCCACTGGAACGTACCTGAAAATCAGAGACTTACTAAAAGGTTCCCCTCGAAGCTTGTCAAAGAGAAAATGAAATGTTTCTCACATTGATTTAGAACACAACATGGACATTTTAAAACCAAAATTTTTCATCCTCACTAAACTTGATCATTTTTCCATCTGCAAGACGACAAGGCACAGTTTAAATTTCTGCTGCAGTAACATTACCTTTTTGTATGTTTTGTTTTTTGTTTTTTTAATGTAAATCTGTATAGTGTTTAATTTTTATATGGTCATGTTTAAGTGACTTTTTTTCTTGTCAAATTTGGATTGCTTTGAAGGTCTTAAGTAAACATGCTTGTGTTCTCACTTTCTGTCTTTATTTTACTACTTTGCCTACATTTTTACTGGGATGAATAAATGGTTACAAAGCAAAGGAACTGGACCACCAGTCATGCTTGACATGTGTCATAGCAATCTTTTTGACCATTCCAGATTTTTGCCACAGTGAAATACAAATCATCCATCTATCCCACAGGAGTCAAACTCCAGTCCTGGAGGGCCACTGCTCTGCAACTTTTAGATGTGACTTTCCTGCACCAAACCTGAATAGAATAATTAGGTCAATAGCAAGGCTCTGGAGAACTTATTGACACAGGAAGGAGGTAATTAAGCCATTTCATTCCAGTGTTTTGTACCTGTGGCACATCTAAAAACTCTCTTCAGTTTTCAAGGACAGTGGCCATTGAAGACCAGAAGGGATAAAGGTACATAGTCCTTCTAGTGACCTCTGAGCCTGTCCTTAATCGCTTCCTTTTTCAAAGTAAAAGTAATTTGTGACGACCACAAAAAGGTCTACTGCTACCTCCAGGTCAGGGGTCTTTCTTTGCAATAGGTGGATACATTTAAATGTGTTGTCTTACAAGTAGGATGGAGAGTGAAGAACTGATGGGTCTATAAAACCAACAGCTGTGGTCAGGAGAACATGGATTCTGCCTGAAAGCAGTGAGATGTAAGCAGCTGAATCCACTCTCCTCCATAGGGTGGCTGAGCTCCAACGTCTCAGAACGGTGGCACTAACATATTTTTAATTGTATGTCTTTAAGTTTTGAAGCAATAAATGATAGTATTTTTAATTGCTCTCTTTTCCAGAGGTCATCTCAAGAATCCCTTTGTATTTATGACCAACAGGAAGGGTGATAATGCTAACTTTGGCTATCAATAGCTAAAGTATGAAATCTGGTGCTGTTTATTTCCACATGCATGCCATTGTGGTTCAATAAAATTTAAATTCAAAACTAGAAAATATTGATATTAAATCTCTTGACAACTGAATAAATATAAATTTGATAAATATTATTACATGCGGAATTTAATTGTTAAATCTGCTAAATTACAACCCTGGTTCTCAAGGCACACTGCCCTACATTTCCCTGCTTCAGCACACATAATTTCAATTGATGGCTGATTAACTGGCTTTTGCTGAATCGCAATCATCTGAATGGGGTGTGTTGAAGCAGGGAAAGGTCTAAAAACATGCAAGTCGGTGTGTCTTGCGGACCAGGTTTGAAAAACACTGGCATACATGAAGTATTTAAACTTCATGTCTGATTGCTTAGTCTGTACACTTAACTACAAACCAATTACCTTGTTTATTTTATGTCTAAAGCAGTATTAGTCCCGCCCCCTGACTTTAATTGGGAAGCCTGAGAAATAAAGCGAAGTTATGATAAACTGTAACATCGGGTTCTAATTTAATTAAAAACGTTAACTATTCATGCAATTGTAAAATGTACAAAGTTATTTTTTTAAAAACAACTTTTACATTAAATCTTGTAAGAAATTCACATGTATCTAAGTGTTTGTTATTTAACTTAAATTATTTATTGAAGGATTTATTCGCGTGGCAAATATTTGCGGAGCGAGTGTTTGGTCTTGTTTGAATAGAACATCTTTGGTCAGCACCCACCCTGACGTTCCTGTTGGCCGTTGAATAGGCGGCTGCTCGTGCGGGATCAGAGCAGTCGTAGTTTTCGACTTAGCTAGCTAGCCAGATAATTTTTTTTTCCTCCTGAAGACGGAGCCTGTTTGGGAGCCTATCAGGTCAGTAGTAACTCCCACCGAGATTGTGTGTTTTCGCGTGTCTCTCTGTCCGTTTGTGTCCGATTAGCAGGATTGGTCACACCAGGAGAAAGTTGTTCAGGTGCTGTTGACGTTACTTGAGGTGTTAGTTAAGCTAAGTAGCTAAGAGCTCTTCCGACCACCGGCTTGTACTGCTCGGGCCCGAGGTTACTTAGCAACTAATCACGTCTGTTTGTCAGCGAGATATCAGATTGGGGATTCGAATAAGCCGGGGAGGTGACAGTTAAGGCAACAGACTGCGGAGTTATCCACACAGGTGATCCTATCTCGCTGGTCGTAATGCCGACGTTCAACTTGTGACAGCAGCAGTGTTCCTGTCTGGGCTTCGCTGACATTGCGGAGTCTTTCAGACTTGAGGAATTTTGTTCCACTCGCTCGGCTGACGACGTTTTTTAAGGTGAGGGAATCTTCTGGCCGTTTTTAAACGTTAGTGTCTCCCTGGAAGCGAGCTGTTTAACAAGACCGTGAGATGAGTTAGCTGACATTTTTGGTCGTACATCATCTGCTTCCAGATGTGCCACCTCATCGTCTGATTCTAATCCGTTAGCTTCAGGCAATGAGGTGAACAAGTTGTGCTAACAAGCCATGTGTTTGACCTGAAACGAAACGCATTTTGCTGTGTTAAAATTACACCGAAAGACTGTAATGTGTCACGACAGCAGATGTGCTATAATGGACTTTGGATCTGTGTTGTGGTTTAAAGGTCTGATTTCGGCTTTTACGATTTTGCTCTTCTGATTCAGAGAAAAGCAGCTTAGTTTCTGTTGGACTGATTATTAAGGTTGCAGGGTGTTTTTTTTTTTTGCCAAGAATGTTTACCAGTTTCCTTCCTATTTACAAAAAGAACATTAGGGTGTCTACAAGCCATTGTTGTGTAGATTTGATTTTCACTACTCATCAGATTGTTTTCATTTGAAGAACAATTCACAAAAATGTAACTGTCCAAGAAACTCATTCAAGAAAATACAATATTCTGGTTGGACATTATGTCTTATGTCTGTATGTTGACTGTGAGGATTAATTTCAAAACTGATGAAACTTAAGACAGAATCTCACCCTTTCTGCTGCTCCTTTTTTTCCTGTTTTCTTTTCTATACCTCTTCTGTCAGTGCCAGCAGGGGCTACGTAATCATCCCAGCAGATGTTTCCTCATTGAGGAAGAGCTACAGTTTGGCTTTGCCTTGTCACAACAAAAAGGAGTGGGAGACACTTCAGATTGCAAGGCGTTCTTATTTTTTTTAAGGGGGGTAAGACATTTTTTTTTAAAAATGTCTCTCCTTCCTCCTGAGGTAGTAGACATATACATCAACAACCATGGGTTGTGGAAGTGTCCTCCCTGACGTATGTGAACCTGCTACACTTGGTTGCTTGTTCATTAAGTCACGGGCTAATATTAACCCACTGAAGGACACTGTGGAATGAAAGCTCACAGGTTTGTGTAACAATTTCCACTTTCAAATTAGACGGCAGTAAACGGCTCTTCTACGTTGTGAAGACAAACGTGTGGACATTTTTTCATCTTGTATTTGTATTCAGAATTTTGGGGGAGGTTTTCAGAACTACTACAGGTACTTGAGCCTACATTGGTCAGAAAAAATAAAGGGTTTTTATTGATGTTATTGCTTAGTACTTTTCATTTTGAAGGTCATATATGAGAATTATAACATTTTCTATTTTAGTTTTGCTTGGGCTTGCAGGACACAACAGTACTACTCAAAATCAAGAAATGTCTAAAAAGAAAAAATGGAACAGAGTGGAAAAAGGGGCCTCCAATGAGTTGAATTTTTAAGATCTATGTGGAAATCCATTTAGTTGGGAGGAAGTCAGGAAAAATGTTATCTGAGAACGGCATCTCTGAGACTTAAAAGAACCAGCACAGTGGAGGTGTGAAAGGATTCTCTGGTGAGCTCGGTCTCCCTGTAATTCACCACTGAACCTTTGTCACAGCTTGTGACAAAGGTTATATTGGGAAACACAAAGGTTCTGCCAGCATTAAATTTCCTGCTTCAGTTCTGACCAGCATTGTTTCTCCACTATTTCTTCCACCAACCGTGTCAACGGAACTTAGATTTAAGTTTTTTTTAGCCAACAGTACATGCAGGTCTACCATTACCAGACATAATCAGCCTGTGTTTTAATTATATTTAACTGTGCCACAGTAATATGGTTGTAATGTAGCTTAGTTTCTTGCGCATGTTCTGGCTCTAAAAGTTAAAGGTAATGCTGCACATGTGGTTTTTGAAGTGCTATAGACTGCAGCTTCAGTCAAATGCTCTCGCTTTCATTTGGCTCCAATGCCTAGGAAAGAAGTCACATCTAAAGCTAAATGATGTGGGTAAACATGCAGGAGGAACACTTAGAGAGAGATTATTGGTTTAATGCAAACTGCAGACCTCAGCTGATGTTGTTTGGGTTGCTACTTCCCTTAAATCCAAGACTTTATTTCGTTTAATAATCCTTGGGCAAAAAGTGTTGGAAGCAGAAGAGCTTCTTTCAACTTATTTATGTACTCTACCTCTAAAATGTAACCTTTTATCTCATGAAAATTTTACAAACCAGTGGAATTTGGCTTCAGTTCAATCTGTAGATTAGAGCGGGAGTCAGAGGCAAAAGATTAACATTACTGGGAAAATTTTCCGCCCAAGTGGATCATCTGTAGTTGGCCTCATCAGCTCACCAATTACAGCTAAAAAATCATCTTGCAAAACTTTAAAGGTTTGTGTTGGACATTAGTTGAACTGATGCAAGCATTTCGGCTGTTTCTTTTCTTTTTTTTCATTTTGGTTGGATTAAAAAAAAATAGAGATTCATTACTTCTCTGGCCTCCTTTTGAAGGGAGAGGTCTGACGGGAATCATTCATGACACATAAAGAGAAAACTGGAACACTGCATTCAGACCAAGTCATGCCTGTAGATGGCTGTCCTTTTTTTCACAGTTGTCTTCAGGGAGATTTAAGAGCTTCTCTTTATTCTATCCAACATTTTTTTCAGTTTTTGTGGAACTGTGTTGCATGAGGCAGCAGTCTGAGCAGAAGAGTCCAGCCATCACAAACCTCTGTTACTTCCTCCACCCATGACATGTAATCTGTCCACCAACTTTTGATTATTTCCTGAGGTCTCCACCCATTGCCACTCCTTTATTGTTTTGATAGTTAAAGACGGTATAACTCTTTAACGTTTTCATGATTGAAAGGTATGTTTTTGTTTTCCTTATCCTGTTGAGCAAAATTTCTGTGGTGTGAACTATTGTGGTATTTTCCTGGGAGGGTGCATGTTTAATCCCATGTTGTCAGAAAATTCAAACTTGTTTTGCTATATCAGAAATTATTCGCTCTTTCTATGGTGACATGAAAACTGCAAAAGAACAGTCGTTAATATGTGCTGTGGAGAATTAATTTCCTGTGCTCAGCTTTGCAGCATGTTTTCTTGTTTGTTTTGCTTTCACTCTTCAGGAACATCAGTGTTCATGTTCCTTTTTTTCTGTCTGCCTCTTCTGCCATATCGTTCTCTGTGTAAAGCAAATATTCACATGAATAGGTCCAGAGTTCTCATTAGATAGCCTTGAAACTCGCGTCAGGGAGACCAATACACATTTTATTCTATCATTAATGCAAGCATTGTGATAAACAACAAGCAGAGGCCGTGACAGAGCCTTATTCTGGTTGGTGTCTGCTATATCTGACAGACAGGATAATCTGCTGCTGGTGGTCGTGTTTCAGCTCTAATCCCGTTTTAGAAAAGCTGCCAGTGAGCCATGCATGATTTTAGACAGCAGAATGATTGAGTGAGAGAAGATTTCTAGATCAGTGTTGCTTCTCATCGAGGTCACACGATGAAGCATTAAAAAGTTCATGATGTCTTAACCAAAGGCGGCAAATCGGCTGGCCTTTCTGACGGAATATTTTTAGACCCATGACTCTGTGTACTGAGAAGTCTGTTGTCATAATAGAGACACAATGCTTGTGGCAAAATCAAAGTAAATGACAGTGACTGGAGGATATTTCTGCTTACTATTAGATAATTGATTTACAGTTTACATTGTAAGTCCATTATTGATCTGTGGCTCTACATGCACAAAAAAAAAATCCCCCCAAAATTTTTAGCAGATTTTTGTTTTGTCTTTCTGTCTCAACAGGACTCTTTTTTTGTAAGCAGAAGCTTTCCTCCCTTTTCCCCTTTTTCCTGTTTTTTTTTTTTTTTTTTTTTTTTTTTTTTGTTATGTTTTTTTACCCCTTCATTATTTGAGGAGAGAACTGCTTCACCATCACAGACCTGGAGAAATTTGTTTTGATGCTTTTGAATCAGCCTTCACCCACTGAAAGACACAAGCTTTGTGGGTCGGATCACTGCAGGAAACATGAGCACAGCCAAACCCACTGGGATCAAAGCTCCTACCAAGATAGCTAGACCACCTGGAACTGGAGCCCCAAAGACCAACCCACCCACAGGTGTAGTATGAATCAGCAAAATGATCCCTTTTTGGCTTTTAGTGACGGTTCTTCTTGAAATGTGTGCTTTTTAGTATACTGCTTAGTTTTGCGAGCTTGCTAAATCAATTGAACTGCGTAAATTCTTCTTCTTGTGCTTATTTGCAACCCAACAACTGGATATGCTCAGATCAAGCTGTTCCTGGCCTATCTTGATTTCTGATTTTCTTATGTTTGCATTGGAGACAATTTTCCCTTAGAGTTATAATGCAGAAAGAGGGGGGGAAAAAGCAGACTTTTTGATGAATGTAGCAAATTTTAATCATTCTGAAAATGAAAGGAATTGCAAGATTATCTCAGTTTATGTCGAAAGTAGATATGCCTAAATTTCATTCTATGCCGTGAAACAAAAAAAGGAAAAAATGCAGCAACGCACATTATGCTCGGGGAGGAGAGGGTGTTTATTACCTTATGTTGATTGAAGTTCTTGATTTGTTTGTATTTGTATTTCCATCTGTCCCAGATCAGAATATTGGCAGACTCCGACTGCCAATCGGATTGACTGATGAATCTCCAACAAGAATGCATAAAGAACTCAATTGGCTGTGTTTTTCTTTTGATCTAAGTTATTGACTTAATGGAGAAACTCTCTTCTCTTTTTGTAAACGCAGCTAAACCTGGTGTGGCTGACAAAGCAGCTGTTGGAGACGGCAAGAATGCTGAAGACGAGTTCCAGATTGGGGAGAGAGTATGGGTGAATGGAAACAAGCCAGGCTACATACAGTTTTTGGGAGATACGCAGTTTGCTCCAGGAAAGTGGGCAGGAATTGTCCTGGATGAACCGATCGGGAAGAATGATGGGTCTGTGGCAGGGGTGCGCTACTTCCAATGTGAAGCCCTTCGAGGGATATTTACACGACCTTCCAAGTTGTCCCGCACAGAAGGTGATGCTAATGGGACACAGACTGCACCACAAACCCGCGCATCATCTCCCACCCCTTCAATCGGAAGTGTGGTCTCCCAAACCCCTGCTGCTAAATCCACCTTGCCCTTAAGTGCTACCACCGCCAAGAAAGCCTCTTCCGCCGCACCAGCTACAGCAGAGCCTTCTAACCTGGCAAAAACAAACAGCGGCTCCGTCTCCAACCTCTCTGAGAGCGGCTCCGTCAAGAAAGGGGAAAGGGAGCTGAAAATGGGCGATCGTGTGCTGGTAAAGTTGGTTTCCATTGCTGCTTTCATTTATTTTATTTTTTTTAATTTCAGGATTGAGACCTAATTATGATCTATGCCTCTTGGTGGCATTCATATTTGCATGGATGGAAACCTTGAAGCCACATGTCTCATGAAACTTCTCGCACCTTCACATTTCTAACACTTTTCAGCTGTTTTAGAAGCATTTTGCAAAGTGAATTCCCATCACCATCTGTTTACAGTGCTTTCAGCCTAATTAAGTGCTGATGAGCACTTTCCTTCCTCCTTATAAATTCCCTTTTTTGTCTCTTGTTACTGCCTGAAGGCTGTTTGGCATTTACTCACCATTACCAAATATAGCTTCTTGAGATCGTTGATGCTGTAATTTTTTAAATCTTTATAACCATTCATTTCCAGTTTGAACATCCACTTCCAAGCTTAAACACGTTTGTTTCTGTTGCTTTTATGGAATGATCTCGCTCAAGGTTCATTAACAAGCAAAGCGGATTGCTTTTTAGGCTTATCTGTTGAGAGGATTATGTTGGCTAATGTTTGGTGTTTTCCTCTCAGGTTGGTGGCACAAAGGCAGGAGTGGTGCGTTTCCTTGGAGAAACTGATTTTGCCAAAGGCGAGTGGTGTGGCGTGGAACTGGATGAACCTCTTGGAAAGAATGATGGGGCAGTGGCTGGCACTAGGTATGAAAGCCACATGATTCACAAAGACTAAAAGAGATGTTTTGATAAACCACACACCTTTTTTCTACAGTTGAATTATTCTCTCTTTGTTTGTTTTTGACTCTAGATATTTTCAGTGTCAACCCAAATATGGCTTATTTGCTCCGGTTCATAAAGTCTCACGTATTGGCTTCCCCTCCACAACTCCAGCCAAAGCAAAAACAACAGCTCGAAAAGTAGTGACCACACCAGGCGGGCTGAAAAAAAGCCCCAGTTCCTCTTCAGTCAGCACCATGAGCTCAGTGGCGTCCTCCGTCAGCACCAAGCCAAGCCGAACAGGCCTGGTGAGACGTCACCACACTTAACATTGAAATCTCACTCTCATAAACTTGTTTTATTCGGTGCCTCACTCTATGGTCATGCTGGTTTTTCTGTTTGACCAGCTAACTGAAACATCATCAAGGTATAATCGAAAGATTTCGGGCACCACAGCTCTGCAGGAGGCCCTGAAGGAGAAGCAGCAGCATATTGAGCAGCTAATGGGTGAGAGGGACATGGAAAGAGCTGAGGTGGCCAAGGCCAACAGCCATGTTAGCGAGATGGAACAAGAGATCACCCTGCTCAGAGAAGACCAGGAGCAGGTTTGCTCACAAATGACAAGATTGGACATTGGATTCTATGCATTTTATCAGTCAGTATTAAGGCTCTTGTTTTTTTGGTTTTGAAGATGGAGTCAAAGATGGATCAGCTCCGTTCCCTGGTGGAAGCTGCAGATAAGGAGAAAGTAGAACTACTAAATCAGCTGGAGGAAGAGCGCAGGTGAGAAATGTATCTGAGACGAACACACCTTCACGTCAGACACTGTTTCTGAGTTTATTATTATATTTAATTGTTTAACAGGAAAGTGGAGGATCTTCAGTTTCGAGTAGAGGAGGCTTGTATTACCAAAGGAGACCTGGAGGTAAACTTACAACACATAATATCTCTGTGGAAAAGTGAAAGATGTTCAATAAAAATATGGCAGGAATATTCATTTTTATTACAGCCAATTAGTTTCAATTTTTAAAAAAGCTATACATTTTTACTAGTAGCATGTGCTCTAACATCAAGTATAGTTCAACTCAATATCTTCATTTAAATAAAATCTATTTTAAATACTTGATTTTCAATAGCTAATAAATGTTTTCCCCAATGTCTCCCCTACAAGATGATTCCACTTGCAGTTAACGAACATCCTTTGTCACAGAGCTGCAGTCTAGGTAGTTCAATTAATTTGCGTTTACTCTTATCCACATAGAACCATCTACTTGTCTAGTTAATTTGCATTGGCAGTTTCTAGCTTTATCACCTGTTTGCAGATATGCAGTCAAATGAAAGTAAAAAAAAAAAAAAGGATCCAAGAAGAGGCCAAAAGCAGGAAATGGTTAGATAACCAAACTCAATCTCTATCAATCGACTTAAACCTGTTATCGTCAAGCATGAGTCAATAACAAACATATTACTACTCACAGGAAAAGGGATTAACAATTGGTTTTAAAATTTGCTTTTTCTATCAGTATAAAAAAACAACTTGTTTTACTTTTTTTTTTTTTAGCATTTTTATTGCATCAAGTTTAAACAGAAGTCTTGATTGAGAAAGGAGATCAGCTGATGGATATCAGTGTTTTCTGTATCAGATGAAAGGATGTATCTGTTTCACAGCGCTATGCAGGAAATCATAGCTATCATGAAGACATCCAAGATTGAATTAATAATAAAAAATAAACCAATAGGGTTCGAAGTCCCCTTTTATCTCTGTACTTGTATTCTAACATTTGCTCCATTTAAATCTTAAAGCTACTTTAAATGCAACTTTAAATGCATAAAATGAAAACAATATAACCAGGGGAAAATATAATTCCTTTAATTTTAAACTGTTAAAGTTGATGCTCAGCTGTGATTTTCGGTGCCTTTCTGTCCAGTAATGTAACTTGTTCTTGCCTCCCATCCTCGTCTTTCATGTTGGTCCAGTGCTCAGCATGAAATCACTGGATGCTCCCCTGTCATTTCACTTCACCGACATGAATCCCTCCAGGCTGTGCAGCCAAACGTAATGTCTACTCAGTTTGACTCACATTTTAAAGTTAGTACGACTCAAAATAACTTTAAAAGTAGCAAATAAATTTCAATGACATAAACTCTTTTTTTTTTTTTTTTTTTTTTTGTCCATAATGACGCCTTGCTTGGTTCTTTACATTTGATTCGATTCTAAACTTTTGCTTTATGGAGGCTTAATCATTCCAGACGAGATCCAGAAAATACATGCAATGGATCACTGAGCATTTATTTAATATAACTTCTACTTTGATTTTAATATGAAACCTAAAGTTAAGGTGAGGTTTATCATGTTCACCCAGAAGCACAAATATATTTTGTTTTGCATAAAATCATTGCTTAATCTCGTGCAATACTGAGAAGTCAAAACAAATTAATTCTGTGTCATAATTCAAAGTGATTTCTGTTTTACAGAAGAATATTTAAGTCACAAGTCTTCCACATGCTGGTTAACTGCTGGTTTATTATATTTACAGTTGAAACAGCGGCCTTGGCAACCAAGAGAAATGTATTTTTTTCTGGCATTAAATCAAGGCTAAATGTGGATATTTATCAAGCTAATGTTTTAGCTTCTCGATAGAGGAAATGTCTGTATTAGAATACATTGACCTTACAGTGCCTTGCAAAAGAATTCATACTACTGTGTCAGAGTACAACCAGAGTTTGATTATCTTATTGAAAGTTATATTTGATGGACCAAAAGAAAGTCGTGCATTAGTGTGAAGAGGAAGAAAAATGACACATGCGTCTCCATTTTTCTTTTTCCAAATAAAGCTCTAAAATACGAGAAGTGTATTTCTGTTCACTCCCCTGAGTCAACTCTTTGTGGAAGCAATGTTTTCTGCAATTGCAGATATTTTTGGATGATTTTCTTCCAAATCAGACTGAAAACTTTGCCTACTTTCTTCTTTTAAGTCTGTGGCTCCAGTTCAGTCAGATTGGATTACAGGTCAAGGAGACTAAATTGGCTGGTCTGGATTTTGACTGGTCTATATAAATATGATTTGACCTGAACCAGTGGTTCTCAATCCTTCGTTGTATGTTGAGGAAGTGATGCAGTCATTTGAATCAGGTGTGCTGGAGCAGAAGCTGTTGTTGCCCTGCTCCGTGTTCTTTGGTCTTCATGATGCTGTTTGTTTACGAACAAACATCGGAGGCCGTCACAGCTGGATTAAATTGCACACACTGGGGCTCTATTTATTAGTCAGATTCTGAAATCAGTGCTTTCCACTGGATTGTATTTTATTGAGTAGCATGTTTTCACAGATTTGTTTTTGTAAAAATAAAATTTCTCTTTTTTTTTTTTTCTTTTTCTTTCACTTCTCAAAATGTACCATTTTTTTTGTTGGTTTCAGATAAAATCTCTGTACAACAAATGGCAGTTTTTGGTTGTAATGTGACATGAATACTTTTGCAAGTTGCTGTAAGTTACAGTTTAGTACAGTGGGTGTTACTACTTATGAAAAAGCATTGGTTTGATACACATGGTCATTGTTTATTTATCATAACAGTTTGCTTTGTTCACCAGGTGTCGGTTTTGCATGTTTGACTACAACTGCCTGCTACAAACTCATCCCTACGCTTGTCCTGCACACCCATAAACATGCTTGTATTGTATTTGCCATTACCCATTCACAAGAAATGCCCATTTGCAGCCATTTTGCCTCGGCATAAAATTCCTGCATGTGGTGTCTTCTCCTTTCAACCCATTTACGACGTACCACGCTCATCCAGATCCAATTCCCAAACCTTTCAGTTCGTCACACACAAACGCAACTCACTCAACTCTCTCTCCTGTTTCCCCTCCCTCTCTGTCTGCGTTGGGCTGGCATGTGATGGTGGCACTGGTGTGTTCTCTTCCTCTCCTCCTTGTTTACTAACAGACGCAGACCAGACTGGAGCATGCCCACATTAAGGAGCTTGAACAGAACCTGCTCTTTGAAAAGACCAAAGCTGAGAAACTCCAAAGAGAGTTAGAAGACACTAGGGTAATGAATTCTGCTTGGGAACGGGGGTGCTGCTTTGGGAGAGAGGGCCTGAGGCGGGAATACATAGCAAACAAATGTTGAGGTTTTCAGAGGTGTCAGTTATGCTTAGTGTAGGTTTGTACATGTGTAAAGATGTGACTTTTACAGAGTTTAAAATTTATCTTGTACTAAAAATCAGCTTGTACTGTAAATATAACTTCAATGGCGACTTTATTATGTACACCTCCTAATCAATTGCTGTTTGCCATCATATCTGCCTTAATTCTTCATGGCAAAGCTTCAGAACCATTCATCAGATACTTTGAATCATATTGACATGATTGCATGATTGCTGCAGGTTTGTCAGCTGCACATCCACGATGCAAATCTTCTATTTCTCCAAAACCCAAAGATGCTCTGATGGCCTGAAATCTGGAATATTGAGGCCAATGCACCCATTGTCATGTTCAGCATACCAGTCTCCAATGATTTAAACTTTGTGAGGGGCTGGATTAACCTGAATTGATTTACACACTTTGGTCAAACAAAAAGTATGGGCAGGTCAGCAGTAACATTTAGGTAGACCGTCCAGTTGGTACCAAAAATATTCCTCACACAAGTATGCTACTCAATGCTTTTATACCAGGCAGACTGGTTCCATCCCTAAAGTCTGAATACTTCACCTGACTGTGAAAATGATCGGACCAGGCAATACGTTTTCAGTCCATTATCGTTCTAATTCTGTATTTCTGTGAAATATAGTCTCATTTTCTTGTTCTCATCTGACATAAGTATTGCCTGGTTTGTTTATGTGCTGTAGCCCATCTGCTTCAAGGTTCGACATGTAGTAAGAGTGGATATTCTGCATACCTTGAGCCAGTACACTCATTCTTCTCTTGACATCAAGACACTTTTTTTTTTTTTTTTTTTTTACCTACACCCCTGTTTTGATGGGCTTATTTTTTGTTAGGAGGCAGTTCAACACGTGTATGTGGTAAAGTGGCCAATAATGTTTATTCAAGACTTAATTTATACTGCATGAAGTCAGGTTTTCAACATTTTATTACTAAATCATCCTCTAAATTTTAACCCAATTCTCTATAAATGCTTTCAACAAGTTGCTCAGCATGAACCAATGCTTTCCTGATGTTGCTGCTTAACCAGACAGACAACCTTTCCCCTTCGCCTCAAATCATTTTCCCAGATGTCCCATGTTGTATTTCTCCAGTCCCTCCTGGCATCCATTTGTCCTGCTTATTTGGTGTCCCTGCGTTTTGCTAGTATAAAGCCTATTCCGCTCCCCTAACTGAGTACTGGTATTCCTTCATTGTATTGAAGTCATTTTATGCACTAAATTCTGACTATAATGTGATTTATTGTATGAAATTATTTTCCTCATAAAAATTTGACATGTTAAAACCAAGGTGGAAAAGTATGAAAGAGGCCGGTGAAACTTTTTGAGTTCTTCACCCCAGCAGAGCCACAGGCTGTTTGTGGCATTGATACATTAATTTGTTTCAAAAGAGCCCAGAGCAAATATTGAGCGCACATAGTAGACATTTATGTAATTTTTATATTTGGGTTTATGTAATATTCAAATTTTCTGATAGTCTTAGTTTAAGTTTTCTTTTGCTGTAAATTGACAGAAATAGAAAGTATTATGGACATTTGAGTGTAATGAATCAATATGAGTAAGAATATTAAAATAGCTTTTGGGAATCTACAGATTTCATCCGTCATTATTTAAATTGTCTTTTGACCACAAGAGGTCAGTATAATTCCTTTTTGTGTGACCAAAAGTTTACATATTTTGTCTTTAAACATCAATTTGATTAGCTTCTCTCTTGTAAAACCATTTTTATTTGGCCTTGTAATGTCATTTTCTATTAGTCGCACAGTAATTTTCAGACTCTATTTATGCATTGTTATTATGTTTTAAGATTTCTGAATAGAATTCTGTTGCAAATGAAAGATTTCTGCGTTTTAAGGTTGCTACAGTGTCTGAAAGATCCCGTATCATGGAACTTGAGCGAGACCTTTTACTGCGCAACAGAGAAGTGACCGGCCTGAAGCTGCGTCTTGAAATGCAGCAGAACTCCGAGGACCCCAGCGGCACCCTGTCCCCTATCCTGGAAGAGAACAACACTCTTAGGGATCAGCTTTCAGCTGAAGAAGCTAAACACCAAGAAGAGGTCAAGACATACAGAGAAAAGCTGGAAGCGCAGGAAAAAACCAACAGTGAGGCGATCGCCCAGCTTCAGGCGACATCTGTAATGCTGTCCAGTGACAAAAAACAACTACAGATGCGTTTAAGCCAAGCAGAGAAGGACAATGCTGACACAGTTGAACTGTGGCGTTCAAAGTTGGAGTCTGCCATGGAAGAGCTGAAGGCATCTTTGAGCAATGGTGCAGATACTCAGATAGAAGAGCTTGCAGAAACCAAAAGTGCTCTGGAAAGGCTTAAGGTGGAGCATGAAATAGCTTTAGAAGAGGCTGCAGCCAAACACGAAGCCAACGCCTCAGTTTTGACCGAGGAGATGCAGGCACAGCTGTCATCTCTGTCTGAGGAAAAGGAGCGACTGGAGGAGTCACTGCGGTCCAGTGTCGAGAAAGCAGAGGAGCAACACCTGGTGGAAATGGAGGATGTCCTTGGAAAGCTTCATGCTGCTGAAACCAGGATAAAGGAGCTCGAAGAAAAAGAAACCAAGCTGGCACAACAGTTTCAGGATAAGGATGCAGAAACCAAAGAGGAACAGGGAGATATGGCAACTCTACGCAGCCAGTTAGCACAAAGTAACCAGGAGTGTGCGGCTCTGAAGAGTCAATTAGATGAGCTCCAGAACCAAGGAGATGGCAGTAGTGCAAAGGTAGGTTAGAAAATGATTCTCGATCATTTCACGGTTCTGTATTGGTTTTTTTTTCCTTCTTCTTTTTTCTCAGTGTTTTATGAAGATAAACTTTTGCTTACTGCAGGTTGTGGAACTGAGCTCACAGTTGGAGGGTAAAGAGCTGGAAGTGGTCATCTTGCAGGAGAATCTGACTAAATTACAGCAGCAGAGGGACATCATGGACAACGAGATTAAAAACCTGGTGAGGTTCATAGAACAGTGTTTGTGTTTCTCTTTGGGACATGATTGATTTAATCCTCCATTTATTCTGTGCTTCTGCCACTACAATGCCTTCTTGTTTCACTCTTGTCATGTATAATGACAAAACAAATTACTTTTTTTTTCTCCTCACAGAATCAAAGGCTGCGGCGAAGCACAGAGGAGCTGAATAAAGCAGTTGAAACAATGAAAGGTAATGGATATTGTCATTGTGGGATGTAATACCCCTAATGTTTTACTATGAAGAGTTTACAGCTTTATCCTTTTAAGTTTGCTTGGATTAAAAACGTGTTTTGTTTTGGACAGAAACAATTGAGAATCTGGTTAAGAAGAACGAACACTGCACGTCCTTAGCTAATGAATCAGAGACCCTAAGAAGTCAGCTTGCTGGTTAGCAGATTGAAACTGTGTTTATTCTGAGCTGAATAATTTGTAGTAAGGTTGTATCAAGCTAGTATTATGTTGTAGTATATTTTGTTTTCTTCCCATTATAACACCATTTGGACCCTCAATCAGTTGGTCTTGTTTTTCTTTAGTAATGGAGAGAAAACTGAAGTCTGCAGACGAAAAGCTTGAGCAGTTGTCAAAGGACAAGAGCAAGTTGGAAAATGATATTTCAGACATGATGAAGGCGTCTGGTGACAATTCAGTCCAGCTCACAAAAATGAATGAAGATCTCAAACAGAAGGAAAGGTAGTGAAACTAAATATTTCTTAAATGTTAAAATGAGTTTGGTTTTAATCTACTTGTTATTCAGAATTTCAGATCTGTTATATTGCTGCGTAAGAATAGTTGTTCAGTTTTGTAACCTGTTAACTCTTTGGTGACATTACACAGGAGACTTGAGGAGTTACAGAATCAGATGGCAGAGGAAAAAGAGAAAGTGGCAGATTTGGAAGAAAAGCTCCAGAAAGAGCAGTCCAGCAAAGGGCATGAAGCAAGTGTTCTTCAGGAGAAGATAATTACCTTGGTTAGTATTTCAGGAATGTACAAGTATTTGAACGTATTCTGTTTTATGCTACTAATCCATTTAAATACTTCGACTTCTCAGTATTTTCTGTGTGATTTGACTTGAAAACTAATAGCAGTTCCTTTAGTTTCTAAAGTAATGCTTCAGAAATGTACATTCTTATGTACAATTACCCTGTCAAAACATTTCATGACTGCAGTGAATGTGTTAGATCTGGTTAGAGGCAATAAATGTGACGTTTTGTTTGCTAGGAAAACGCTCTTAAACAAAGCAAGAGTCAGGTTGAGGATTTAAAGGCCTCACATGAGAAATCCCTCTCTGAGGCCTCCGAGCTCCATTCGAAGGAATCTGAGATTCTGCAAACACAGTTTGATCAGTTGAAGAAGGAGCTTTCCTCCTCCAAGGACAAAACTCTAGAGCTGGAGAAAACTGTGTCTGAGCTGCAGACATACAAAGAACAGGCTCAGGTAAGCACTGCTTCAGAAGTATGTAAGAGGAGTCGATATGTTTTAAGAGATTCACTGGCACCGTGTTTAAAGATTAGCAAGATTTATGGTATTTATGACTTACAAGGAACATCTGTGAAAATCTAAATGTTTAACAAAGTCTCAAATGGCATGTAAATATTAAATGCATCTTTTTTTTTTTTTTTTTAAACACCAAAGCATAATGTGAAGTGCAGCTTTAAAAAGCATAAATTTGGATTAAATGCAGTTTTGTTATTTTTGCACTATTATATTTTTTAACTCATTTACCTTAATGGTAATGATTAGTAAAAAAATACCAGGCAGAGGGTAGAATGACTAAACTTTTATAGTATAGTGTATTATGTTTAGTAGTTTTACCTATTGTTTTGTCAAAAGAAAAAAAAAATGGTACTGATTAAGAGAAAACCAAAAGCAGGAGACTGGTTTTGTTACACCTACACTGTTAATGTGTTCAGTTTTGCCCATCATGATTTCATTACTATTATCACCACTAAAAGTTTCAAAGCAGCTCCAGCACAGAAGCAATCCATGTCACGTTATTTTATTTTTATTTTTTATTTTTTGCATTAAGCTATAACAACTACCACTCATTTCCACTTGGAGCTACTATGTTAGTAGTGGGTTGGAACCTTTTTGACCTTCAGAACTACCATAATTTATAACAGCACAGATTCAACAAGCTTTTAAATGTTGGTCAGTTTGAACATATCAGGACCCTCCAGTGAATGACAGTCCTCAGGCAGATTGTGGTGATAACACAATGCCCTGTTGGTGCCGTGGGGCTAAAAGCACAAGAACAAAATCTACCCCACACCATTACAGCACCAGCCTGTTGACAAACCACAAACTAAATCTTTACACTGAGCTTCCCAAGTCTCTTGCATGTGAGGGAGTGGGCTTTAAAAGGACGAGTCAACTAAGTTACAGGGGGGTTATTTACTTTTTGTGATGGGATTATTTTGGGATTCCTTTTACCCTGCTTTTTCTGTGGAAAATTTTCCCTTGTGTGCAAAATGGTGCAGCATTTCTCTTCATGGTTTATTTTGTATTTATTCATGCATTGCCCTTTGTGTATATCCCCTTTTTTCACCTTTTATTTTTCCAGCGGCTTTCTGCTGAGCTTGACACCTACAAGCATGATGTTGACAATATGTCAAAAAAACTGGATAAGCAGAGTCTTGATCTGGAAAACATATTTAAGCAAAGTGAAGATCAAAAAGCTGAGAAAGACAATCTGGAGAGGCAGCTTTCTGAGATGCAAAATAAACTTTCTGTCACTGAGATTAGTTGCAAGGAGGTTTCAGTGCAGAATGAAGAGCTGCTGTTAACTAAGGATAAACTCTCAAAACTTCAAGAGGAATTACAGACCAATACCAAACAGTTAGATGAAGAGAGGACTTCACTGAAGAAGGAACTGGAGAATCTCAAGCACCTTCTTCAGGAAGCAGAGACCGAAAACAAAGAACTGCATCGTGGTAAAGGTGAATATTTGACTCAAATTAAGGAGCTTCAAAGAGAAAATGCTGAGATGAAAGACTCTGTCTTAAAGCATCAGTTGGACGTCCAGCAAACTGAGTCTAAGAAGAAGCAGCTGCTTGAGGATTATGAAAATATTTGCAAAGAGAAGAGCCGGCTGGAAGAGGACCTCAAGGAAACGGAGTCAAAACTCACCAGTGAAAGAGACGATCTGATATTGGAGCGTGATTCTGCAAAAAATGCTCGGAAGTCTCTTGACGCTAAAAATGCTGAGCTGCAGGAAAAAGTGAAGTCGTTGAATTTGGAAAAAGAAGATCTTAAGATGAAGAATGTGCAGCTCCAGTCTCTGGTAGAAACCCTGGCAAACGAGAAAGCAGAGTTGTCGTCTGAAGTCGGTGCTGCTTCTTTGGAGAAAAAGAACCAAGAGACAGAGAAGGAGGAGCTCAAAAACAAACTCAGCCAAACCAAGAAAGACTTGGAGAGTCAAATTCATGAATGTGAAGAGCTTAAAGCCTCTAAAGGCAGCTTGGCCCAGATGCTTGAGGAGTTTAAGACAAATAGTCAAGTGACAGATTCTGAAAGGCTTACCTTGTTGCAAGAAAAAGAAGACCTGCTTGCATTCCAGAGGAAGGTGTCTAGTGAGAAAGACAACCTTTTCAGAGAGCTGCAAGAGTTGAAGGAGAAGCTCCATGTCCTGACAGAGCAGTTGTCCCTTTCTCATGAAAAATACAACGCGGCGTTATCGTCTTTTGAGCAGGAGAAACATGCATTGCGCCTGCAGAACTCTGAAATGGAGATGACGCTTCATGACTTGCGTAAAGAAAAGATGAGCCTGGATTCAGCTCTTGAGCAGCAGAAGATGGATTTTGAGCGTTTGGAGGAAGAGAAGGGAGAGTTGGAAGGAAAGTATACCAAGGCTTTATCTGAGAAGGAGACTCTTTCTGTGGAGCGTGAGAAGCTCGCTGGTGATAATCGCACAACTCGGGGCCAGTTAGATGGTTATAGCAGAACCAATGCTGATCTTCTTCAACAGAAGAGTCATCTGGAAACAAAGCTTGAAGAAACTAAGCATCAAAAACATGAGCTGGAAGCCAAGATCACCACTCTGGAGCGAGAAAAGACTGACCTACAGAATAAACTACAGAAACATTGCTCTGATATTGAAATTCTGGAAAAGACCAAAATTGAACTTGTTGTTGATCATAATAAAGTAAAAGCAGAGTTTGAGAAGTCCAACTTAGAGCTTTCTCAACAGGTAAATGACCTTAAAAAGGATCATCGTCATCTTCAGTCTCTCCAGACCGAAGCTGAGCAGAAATCCCATTCTTTCCAGAAGGAGAACCAAGTTCTGCAGCAGGAAGTCCAGGAGTTAAAAAAGCAGATAACATCTCTGTCGGAGGCGAAGGACCTGCTTGAGAAGACTCTACAAGCTGAAAACTGTGAAATCACTAAAGCAAAAGCTGACAAAGATGGTTTGTCTAAGCAGATTGAAGAACTTCAGAGTACTTTGTCCAAAGTAATGCAGGAAAATGAAAATATGTCTTTTCACCACAAGAATGCTGATGAACAAAATAAGTCTTTTAAAGCAGAAATGGAATCTCTGAAAAAACAATTAAATCAGCAAGAGCAAGAAAACCTTCAACTGGGCCAAAATAAGGAACAGCTGTCAACTAGGCTTGAGGAAATGGACAAACAGATGACTCTATTGACATCAGTGAAGGAAGAGCTTTTGGCCAGTCAGTCTGAACTGAAGCAGGAAACGTCTTCGCTTTGCGCCAAAAAAGAAACATTACTCACTGAACAGTCGGCGCTTCTTAAAAAGGTGGAGTGTTTGCAAGCAACCAACAAACAGCTGCAGGCTGAACTCCAGGCCCAAAAGACTGAGAAAGAAAACTTTGAAAAACAGTACAAGCATGCGCTCAAGGAGGTGTCTGCGTCTGCTGTGGTGAAAGAAGAAATATCCTCCAGCGTTACACAGATGTCGGCTCAGAAGGACGCCCTGCAGGCTGAGCGGGATGAAGCCGTCCAGCAAGTCAGGGAGCTTGAGTTGCAGCTAAATAACGCTATTTCTAAGCAGCTTGAGGTATTTCTCCTCCAGTACTAATTCTAGTGGTGCTGGGGCTTCGCCACCTTCACATTGCATGCTTGTTAGTTTGTCTCCCTTTTAATTTCACGTCTTAATTTTCATCCTCCATTTACTAACCTCTGTTTACTACCCTTAGCTCTCAGCTTTTGCCTGTGGACTTATAACGTGAGCTAATGGTGGGCTAATTTAATTTTAGTTGTACTTTAAACACCTTGTTGGAGTCAACCATTTGATGCAGTTTATTAAATGTATTAATCCAATGAGGCTGGTCTAATGCTTCCTTTGACAACAGGAAGCAGTCGTACATTTTTTCAGTCTCCGTTCTGAGGTCACAGGTTGCAGTAATTGTGGTGGAAATTGTCAACAAGAGTTTTGAAAAATACAACATTCTAATATATGTTGGAAAGTGTCTGTTAATCAGTGATAAAGTGTCTCAATAGAAAAGCATGTTGTTAATCTACTTTTTAAATTGAAATAATTGTATGATGAAAATATGCACTTACATATGGTTTTCAACTCTCAGATCACACAAGAATAAGATTCTATAGCTTTAATGTCAGTTTGCTGGTTTTATTTAAAGTTGTCCATCTCACTAAGTATCTTAATCCTGCACTGCTTAGGCTTCTGGTAAAGCCGCTGACGCTCTCGAGCAGCTCGTAAAGGAGAAAGAAACTTTGCTGAAGGAAAAGAATGAAGCTCAGTCATTGGTGGAAGCACTGCAGCGCTCCAAGGACGAAATTCAGACTCAGGTAAGAGACCAGTAGGGTCAGAAGGAACATCAGTGATGCAATATTTCAGAGGTGAACTTGCCTTTTTTAATCTGAGTTTTCACAGGTACTTTGAAACTTTCTAAATGTTAAAAATTAAATTTTAAATTTTTGAGGTAATAAAAAAATTGTATTTTTGGATAAAAATCCTTAGTTTTGTCAACTGTTGCTGAATGTATTTTGTATCAAAATCCACATCTGGTTTGGAGACATCAAGTGCAGCACACATACAAGTATTATGATGAATATGCTTAATAGTAAATGTTTGTAATCGCCATCCCAAGGTGAAAGAAATCTCGTTCTGGTTAAGAACCATTAGACTCAGTGTAGCTGACTCTCATCCCAGCTGCTTGACACTGCACTGCAAACCACACCAGTGCATGCTAAAGGTAATGACTTGAAAAACCCATCATCTGCAACAAACAATGATCTTGAGCTTTTCAACCCCGACTCTCTTATTGTCAATACCAACACTTAAGTTATTGTCCATGAACACTACAAACTAGATCAGTGAGAGGAGGCAGTCCTGACAGAGTCCAACTCTGGAGACAAACAGAATACCTTTGGGACATGTTCCTAAACCTTTTCCAGATCCACAAAACACATGTGGACTGGAGAAGTGAACTACCATGTCCCCCAAGGCAATTCTCTAAGGATAAAGATGTGATTAACCTTCCCACTGTCGAGACAAAAGCCACATTGCCACAAAAGCTCCAGCTCCCTACCTGCCAGTGAGGAAACATTCACTGTCCCCAAAGACAAGTTGTGTCACCAGGAGTTGGCGTGCAACACCTGATCGCCTTCCTGCACATGGCTAGGCCCCACAACCTGGGTGTCCAGTAATATCTTCTGGCTGAATCTGACCGAGCCTGAAGAACCAGACACAACCACCAGGAGCTTGTTGGTTGGTGATCTTCTCCACCTGGCCTGGATCAAGGGGGGAGCTCTGGTCTGCCACATCCAGGCGAGGTTTGACTCGCCATTTCTTATGAACTACTGAAGGACTCCTAATATGACCCAGTTACTAACTTGGCCCTCAGGATCATAAGGACTGAAAAGCTCTGCCACATTGAGGTGGAAACTCAACAGAGTCAGGCAGCATGGGGAAGAGTTCAGTGAAATGATCTCTTAGCTTTAGTTTTCTTGTTATTTACATATATTTTTTTGTTGTTTTAGCTGGAAACAGCGAGGAAAGGGAATTTAAAGTATCAAGAAGACCTGGACTCAACCAAAGAGCAGCTTTGCACAGAAACACAGAGGCTGAAGAGTCTTTGCCAGGAAGTGTGAGTACACTCATCTTGGATTGTGTGAATTTTCCACGCTAGAAGTTATTTTAAATCCATCGTACTTTACCACATTATTTATGGTTTGAACATATGTTGTCAGCCTGTCAGTTGGGTAATTTCATCATTTTATGTTTCATAAGTGAGGAGCTTAAAGAAGCAGCATCTGTGGCGTCGCAGACTCTGCAGACGCTTCAAGAGGAAAACAGAAGGCTGTCTCAGGCAAAAAATCACAAAGACCAGGGAGATCTGGTGAGGGTCGTTGGTACTGGCATCAATATTGTTGCTATACTGCGTTTATAAATAACAATTGAAGTCAACTCAGCATTCTTAAATTCCAATAATTTTTTTTCCCCCAAAGCTAAAAGATGAGAACTCAGAACTCAAGAAAGAGCTGGAAGAGTTGAAACAAAGGTAAACTAATCATGTTTTTATCGCTCCAGCATCGTCGGATAATCACGCAATTATTCAATATGATATCTTTTAAGAGTTTTTATTAAAAAAAAAAAAAAAAAAAAGCTTGCATGGTTCCATGACGTTTGGCATTTAATAATGTATATTGTGCTTGAATAAATGTCTGATTTATTACACTTCTTTTCCTTCAAAGCTTGCCAAATAACCTCTTCAGGTACTTGATGCTTTCAGATATCATGGCTTGTCTGCAGTCATCTCATAAGAAAAAAACTATAGCCATGTTTGACCTCAGCTGCCTGGCAGACATGTTTTGTCTCATTCTTTGTTATAAAATTCATTATTAAATTCATAAATACAAAACATTTTTTCATATTTGCTAAATATCTCTTTTATGCCAAAGTCGTGGCTGAGTAATATCTGCTTTGAAATTCTTTTTGCACTGAACATATTTTTACGGTTCTCTCCAATCAGAGAGTGTTTGGAAAGAATTATGTATTGGACTGTGTAAGATTTTCAGATGTCCAGGCTTCGTTCTTATCTCCATTTCTAAATGTTGTCATCCTTTTCTTCCTTGCGTTTTCTCTTCCTCCTTCATCTCTGTTTTCTGTGTCTGCTTGTTTGCTATGAACTCACATTGAAGGTTGTTTAAAAATGAATATTCAGAAGAGTTCTATTTCATCCCTACTGACCGCCAGAGGGCGGTGCTGAAAGCACTGAATGTTCCCTTCGCGCATGTGCCGTTCGAGCAATAATATCAACAGAGTGACATATCGGATGATCAATCAGAGGCTATATAGCATGACGTCATCGGAGGCTCTGTTCTTACAGAATCTTCTCGCGAAAGGCAAGGATTCTGAGTGACAGAGAATCTCTGGCGGTCATCCGGGATTCATAGAACCGTAGTCACATACGTAACTTTTGTTTTTGTTTCTCTGACATTTCACTGATACTCTATGTTTAACAGTGAAAACGCTCTGAAGGAGCAGCTGAGTAGAGAGAAGGCTGCCCTCCAGCAGTCCATTCATAAAAACAGTGCCTTAGTTGCAGAAAAGGACCAGCAGGTGGAGAAACTGAAGAGTGAGGTAAGGAAGAAATCTGACATTTTACTTTATCTTTCATGTGGTTTTAGCTGGTAAAATCTAAATGAAGCAAAGGAGCATTTTTGACATTTATAGACCTGCTTTTACAATCTGTTAAATCCTAAATGTAGCTGTTGGTGTCATTTTCTTTTTACAGCACAAACCATACCCACCAGTTCTTCAAGAGACACTTCTGACAGGATGTCATTTCTGGGTCAAATAATGACCTGCTTTCATTTTTATGTGTTTACAAAATCCTCCTCCTCATGACTTTGAAGATGATTATCTGGAAACCTCTGTCAGTGCTGACAAACTGACACGTTTTATCATCTTCGGAGAATCAGATTCACATCTGTGAAGTTTCTTTTCTCTAAAAGCTCCTTTAAACTTTCGCTTGGAGATTAACATCTCATATATGAACTCCATAAATGATGGCTTTATTGACTCATAGGCAGTATTATTATCTCTTCTTTTTTTTGCAGCTCCTCATCTGAAAGTGAAATTTGATTGATAGATTGATTAATGGTAACATTTGTCCAGTGTGTGTTAAATTATATTGTTTTCTTTACAGTTGGTTGCAGTGCGGGAAGAAAGTGCCTCTATTAAGACGCTTCAGAATACAATCGAGACTTTGGAGCAGGATAAAGCTAATCTACAGGACCATGTAAAGAGACTGGAGAAGGACCTCGCTGTCAGGCCTGACATCAACCTGACCTCAGGTATGACGGCTTTACAGACAACCGAAGCTAACATGGCTTCCAGCTCTGATTTTATTCATTTATTATTTTGAGCTGGAAAAGACATTTCCTTCTGTTTTCAGGAGATGCTGTTTTGGACCAACTAAGAGAAGATAAGGAGACTGCAGAGAGTCAGGTCTGGCAGTCTCACTAATCCTGAATAAAAGAACATTCCTCCTGTGTTTTTCCCTGAGTTTTCTTATAGTAACCACATTCCTATTAACATAAGACTTAAGTATGGGGCATCAGTGTGTACTAACTTCTTAAATACTAATTCAAACTGCTTCAGTTTTTGTAGCTTATTGAGAACTGGTACTGCAATAAAATGTTTTAAGTTTCATAAGGGCATGTACAGTCATGTCTGTAAAATAACATTCAAGCATATTCTAATTTGTAGACAGTCATTACACAAAGGGATATATTTGAAGCATTCAATTTTCTAGTCAATAATTTGGATTAGGAGTGTCACATCAGTCCTCTAGATGTCCTGCAGGTTTTACATGCGTCCCTGAGCGCAGCTGATTAAAATGACTGAATTACCTCTTCAGCAAGTCCTCTCTGTTCAACCAGGGAAGGACTTGAAACAAGCAGGATAATGACTGACTTCAAGAAAACCCAAATTTCACTTTCTGTTGTGTAGCATTTGTTTGGATCTCCTTTTGCATGAGTTGCTGCATCAATATGGCATGAATGTGAAATGCCTTGTAGCTCTGCTTGGGTAGCCTCAGGTTGCTTCAGTAGTGGCCTTTAGTTTGTCTGCGTGATTCTGTGCTCTGTCTCATCTTCCTCTTCACCACATCCCATAAATGTTCTGTGTGGGGTTCAAGGCAGAAGTGTTTTTCAGGCCAGTCCAGCACAGCAACATCACAATGAGCTTTATTGGCCAAGATTGTGCACAAACAAGAAAAAAAAAAAAAAGACCCAAAGTACTTTGATCTTGTATCTATTTGTGACTGAACCAGTTTTCTGTACCTTTAGCTGCGTGGGATTCTACCAAGTCCTGTTGGAAAATGAAATCAGCATCTTTATATAGTTTCTTAGCAAAAGGAAGTATGAAGTGCTGCAAAATCCCCCCCTGGCAGAGAGAAGGTTGTGCTGACTGTGATCCTGATGAAACACAGTGGACCAGCACCAGTAGATGACTCAACACCCCAAACCAGTACTGACTGTAGAAAAGTCCCACTGGACTTGAAGCAGCTGCATCATCATCTGTAGAGAAGCCATTGCACCTAGTCTAGAGTGTTAACTCCTTAGCCCAGGTAAGACCCTCCTGACGTCATCTCTGGTTAAGGAGAGTCTTGGCACTTAAAGTAGTAGTCCATCTCCTGCACATTAGGTTCTTCTGCTCACAGTGGCTCTTTGAGTTCAGACTCTAGTTACAGCCTAGTTTCCTCCAAATCCCTGATTGTGGTTTTGCTTCCCAATCCTCTGAAGCCTCAAGGTCCGATATCGTCCAACCTCTAGATGTGTACAAGTTGTAGGACTCCGGCCCTCGAGGCCTGGAGTTGAAGACCTCTACTAAAAGAAGCAGTAATCCATGCTACTTGTGTACCTTTTACAACCAAACTTTGTCTTCCCACTTAACTTTCATTTACGATGTGCGAGAAAATCTTTTTCAGCAACAACCATTAGTAGTTTTCCCTCTGTGTGGGTGTGATGGTCAATGACCATCAGCTGAACAAACAAGTTAGCCATCTTGTGTAGAACAAAACATTTCTCTATTAATTCTGTCCTTATTAATTATTATTGTAATTAGTGGTGTCCTGAAATATTCTAAAACACAAAGAAACTGACTTTTGGGTTTTCGTTCACTGTGAGCCAGAATCATCAACATTCACAGGAATAAATACTTGAACTTTAGCATTCTGGGTAATGAATCAGTTTAAGTTTTCAAGTTAATTCCTGAAATAATAAATTCACTTTTCAGTATTCTGATTTATTTAGACAGAGCTATAGATCTTCTGACATCTTCATCTAAGTTTCCACAGATTAATTCTGCATAAACGTCCCGTAGCCTCACTTCATCAGCATGTCAGCTTCCCCTCCCCTCATCTGTTTATGGTCCTAAGTCATCCTGAATTATCTGTGTCTGCCATGACGTAAGTGTGATATCTGTCAGAGTGTCGGGCTGCTGCCGATTTTGATTTTTTTTTTTTTTCCCCTTATCTTTTTCTCTTTAAATTCGCCTCTTCTGTGCTTTGTCTGATGTTGGCATTGCTACACCTCCACCAGGAAGCGGTTTGTTCAAGTTTCTCATCATCTCCATCTGTGCATGCTTCTCACTGTGACTTTCATTCACTTAAACCACAATTCAGTTGTGTCAACTAAAGATTAATCACGCTTGTTTCCATCAGTACTTAAGTCGGCTCTAATTACATCCTGAGGAAAATCATCTGATGATTGAAAGGGTACCATAGATATCAGATCAATTGCTCGTTGAAACAGTCAGACTGGGACATTTTTCTTACATTTCCAGTGACTCAGTGCAAGCGTTGATTTATCTTAAGCAGAAAATCACCACCTTGATCATTAGAGGGAATATGGTGACACATAGCTAATATTTCAGATATCTATGCAATTCTGGATGAATGTGGGTGTTTTTTATGTGATTGTTTTTTATGTCTTTTAGCATCTCGTCGACGAAATCGACGAGATGCTAAAAGAAAATTCAGCTTCATTGGGAAACAGTGAAAAGCCGTTACTGCTGGAAGCTTGGTTTTGTTTTTAAAAAAATGTGTGTGTGTATATATATATATATATATATATATATATATATATATTACCTTTTGTCGATTCAGAACCAAAATTCTCACATTTACTTACTATTCAAGTTGGGTTTATTTGTACAGCACATTCAGCAACAAGGCGGTTCAAAGTTTTTTGAACCATAAAAACATGAAGCAAGCAACAAATTTTGTAAAGTTCATTACTTGCTACCATAATTAAGCAAATTAACCGATCAATGTTCCAGTTAATCAACACTACATTCACGATGCATCCTTAAATGAAAAATGAATGAAGTAGAAAGAAAAGAGTTAACATAAACAGAATCTGTTTTTAGTTCATATCTGGGCGTAGAAACTGAGGCAGGGGTACAATCTACGGCATGTGTCAAACCCGAGGCTCGCCAGAAGTTTTTATGTGGCCCTGCAGTCTCTAGAAATAGATATTTAATAATATTTAAGCAACATTACAGCTGTGTGCTTAAATATTATTTTATTAATCAAATCTGTATTCTGCCATCTTGGATCAAGGTCAAAGGATTTTTAATGTTATTTAATTTCAAGAACTTATCAAACCCAGGAGACTTCTGTTTATCAGTATTTTAACAGTTTGTTAGTGGATAGTTTAATCAAAAGTTTCTGTCACAACCAGCCTTTTAAAATATTCCTGATCTTCTCACGGCCCAAAATTAAAGTTTAACATCCCCGATCTACGCAATAAAATAAAAGTGCATATAGTTGGTGGCAGGAATAGAAATATGAAAATATAACTTTAAAATGACTTCAAATTATAATAAATTATTGTTCACATTCAAACATACTTTCAGATATACATCTTTTTACCTACCATCTCTTTATTAAATGTACCATTTCTTCCATGGTCAAAGTTTTGTCTCAAAACAGCTTTAGTCTCATAAGAGCTCAATTTGCTTAAGCTGTTAAATCTTTCTCATGTTACTTGGAGTTTCAAATGTAAATAATAATGGTCTTAAAATGGATTTAAAACATGTTAAATGTTTTAAATCCTATAGACGCCTACAGAAATCCTGGTAAGACGACTTGTTCTGGTTTTGTTTTAAAAGAGGCAGAAATGATGCTCCGGGTTTGTTTTCCCTGCAGGTTGAGTTCTTGAATTCAGTTATTGTCGACCTCCAGAGGAAGAATGACGAGCTCAAAGACAAACTGGAGAAAATGGCAGCTGCTGCCCTCAATGGGAATAGTCCAAGTGAATTGGATAATAAGTAAGTCCTAGTCAAAGCAGATTATCTGCATTTATTTCTGGGCTCTGACTGAAACTCAGAGAGGTGCCTTTATTTCCTCCTGCAGTTATGACAAGCAGCCAGAAAAGAAGAAACCTCCTCCGAGGAAGTTCTGCGACATTTGCGACTGCTTCGATCTCCACGAGACGGAAGACTGTCCCCTACAGGAGCAGACGCCCGACTCCCCTCCTCACACCACCTACCACGGCAGTAAGGGTGAAGAGCGGCCATACTGCGACACCTGCGAGGTCTTCGGCCACTGGACCGAATCCTGCACCGACGACCAGACCTTCTAAAGCCTTCCTAAAACCGTCGTTCGCACAATCAATACATTTGCACATCTTGTTGGTCACGCCGTTCTTTTCCGGGTCTTGGCTTGTATGTATCTCTCATGCTTGTTTTTGCCAAGCATATTTGCTGTCCACACTTGCCTTGTAGAAGAACGGTTCTGAGCACGTTTCCCGAAGGTTGAGGCATCCCAGAAGTTACAGAAAGCTGCAGCGGTTTGTCAACTGGAGGGGGAATGTTTAGCATCCTGGTTCTGGATGGGTGAGGGGGGGGGGAACGCGGTGAGCTTCAGTTTAGATAATTTATCAGTATCCAACCGCTGTTTGCACAGATTGTCAGGGGCTACAGAGATAATATAGTATCTTAAACTATGTGTATTTGAAACTGTAAAATACTTGATTGAAAACAGTTTTGAGCAAAAAAAAAAAATTGAAGAGTTATAGTTTATTTTTTTATGCCTGGAAATAGTATGTACTCTTTAAAAGGTTTAATAATGTAACTTTGTGACGGGGACAGTCTGGAGCAGAGCGGAGAAACCCGGAGCTCTTTGGCTGCAATCGGTTTAACTTTCTATGGTCCTTTTGAAATGGATGCTGGGAAATTGATTAAGATTCTCACTCACTGTAAACCTTTGATTCCTGTTATTATGGCCTTTTCAGGAAGTTTCTAATTAATGAAGCTAGTTTCCTTTCGCATCAAGGAATACTTTGACATTTTTGATAAGTTTTAAATATCTGTATGAAAGTAAAGTTTATGGATGAATAAAGTGTCTGCATGCAGTCATGAACAGTAATCATAATTTATGTTAATTTCTTTTCGAGATCTGTAGATTTGTGGTAAATTGAAACCAAAACCATTGAGGTACACGCTTCAGAGCCTTACCAAATATTTTTGGTCTAGTTTCAAGTGCAAATATCTTAGTACACTTGAAATAAGACGAAACTAACTTACAAATAGCTTTTAGGCAAGAGAAATTAGATCAACTCAACAATTCCTTTAATATTGATGAAAATCAATATTAAATTTTCATCTAGCTGTAAAGTGACATAATCTGCCAGTGGTGTTAGTAATGTTTCATCAATATTAAGGAATTATTGACTTAAATTGTTTTGTGTTGGAAAGTTGCTTATTCGTTGGTACACCTGAAATAAGACAGAACCAAGATATTTATATTAAAAATATACCGTACCAAAAACACTTGGTAGGGTTTTGTGTTTTTCTTTTTTTTTGTTTTTTTGTTTTGTTTTGTTTTTTTGCAGTGCAGAGCCTTGTAAATGTTTTTGGACGGGTTCGGCTGTGAAGTGCAAGGAAGTGTTTTTAAAAATTCACAAATTACAGTGTGCCTCTGGTTTCAGCCTTCTTACTTCTGATACCCCTAAATAAAATTCAGTGCAACCAGTAATTTCCAGAAAAGTTCTTCTGTGTGTAATTTAATCTCAGTCCAGAGTTTCTGTTTGTGAACATTAGAGACAGCAGATAAGTTGTGGAAAAGTTTAAAGCAGAGTTGGGTCATGAAAGTTTGTTATAGTCTGGACATTTCAAATCATTAAAGAATAAATTATGGCTCGGATGCAAATGAGACATTCACGTAAACTGACAGGTCAGCCAAAAGAGCACTGATGTAGAAACGGTGAACTTGTGAAAAAATATTATCTTGTCAAAGGTTTAGAGAACCACTCTGCCCATCACCCTGAACTCACATCACCATGGTGATACACGGTGAAGGCAGCATCATGCTGTCCAGATGCTTTTCTTCTGCAGAAACGTGGAAGCAACAGAGTTGAAGACTGAAAGGTGAACGTAGCCCAAAAATCATTAGAAAATTATACGAGCTGTAAAACAAAGACTAAAGTGAAGGTTTACCCTCCAGCATGTTGGAAACCCTCCAGAAGGTAAACTTCACTTCTGAAGTTTACAAGAAAGTTTGACTCCTTCCTACAGGGGAATTGATGTGGAAGGTTTTTACACTATATTGAGAAAATGCCGCTGTGTAAATTGGTCAGCTATGCATTTAATTTCACACCACTGAAATAAAGTTCTCGTGGCTTGAAGGACATTTTTTCATGAATACTTTCATGTCCACCTCAGCTCTGTGATTTAGCTGTTTTCTGCAGGCATTAAGCCACGAAAAGCGTCGGACACCGTCTTCCATTTCTCCAGCTCCACACTCAGCTCCACGGTCACCGGTACCAGTGGGACAGGGGTGGGCAGGACTGAGTGTTCGTCCATGTCACGTTTCTTTGCGTCTTTCCCCTTTCCTGCGGTGCAGAAAGAGAGCAGGTGAAGTCCTGGGCAAACATCCTAAGTGACGCAGAGTAACCTTTACTCATGTTTACCTTTTGGAGTTCTCTGACGTTCGAAATTTTTATTTTGTTTCTGCTTTGCTTCCTTGTCGTCCTTTTTCTTGTCGTCCTTTTTCTTGTCCTTTTTCTTGTCTCCTTTCGTTTTCTTTTCAGTTTCCTTAAGATGAGTTAAAACAAGCTGCATGTAAACCAGGTTCTTCATCTCAGCTGATAACTCATTCACCTTGTTTCTGTTCAGCCTCAGCGATGGGTTTAATGGACAATGCAACATAAACTTGCCTCCTCCTGTTTCGGTGGAGGCTCTACCTGCAGCGGACCAAAGTTGCAGACGGTCTTGATCCTTTGACCCCCACTGACCAGGCTATGCATGGGGATGTGAACTGAGTTGAGTAGTTTTCTGATAGGTGGATCGTGGACCAGTTCTGGAGGACCTTTTTTCTTTTTGGGAGGCGTTTTAACCTGAAAAAGAGAACAAAAACTTGATGATTGTTTTTCTATTTTAACACCATCTAACTGCACTTTTGCTTTAGATGGTGGAAATATAAAATTTCGAAATTTTATATATATAAATATATATATAAATTTGTACTTACTATAAGAACAATTGTTTTAATAAAACAGATTAATTATACGGATTAAAAGCAACAGCGAACACTAAGAAAAACATCGCAACTCTTGAACCTGCACGCTGATAAAAGTATCAGTTTTATCAGCTAAACATTTTTGAACGTTGCAACAACATACACATTTACATATATCAAAAGGTTGATACAAACTTCCATATTTCCTCTGAATTCTTCTGTCTAAACATGACAATTCTGATTCATAAGGTGACTCTTTTTATAACTCGGAGTTCATTTGTCTGCAAAAATGTGAACAAATAGCCATGTACTGAATTATGTGTTATTAGCTTTATAAAATAAACGATGCATCTACAGTAGAAGTGTTGCTACATGAAATAAAGCCCAAAAATCAGCCCACCGTTTATATGGCTGCTAAATGCTTTTAGTTAAATTCTACTACAATTAGAGATTTTTTGTTTTGTTTTGTTTTACTTTCTTCATATTTGGAAGAAATATGAAGAACGTAAAACTTCTTCATATTTTTAGCATAGTAAATGCTAAAAAGCTCTATCTTTTTAGCATTTACCAGCATTACCATTAGCCTCTCCAAACGTTTCTTAGCTCTCCCCACACATTTGCTGTGGGACTGTGAGAGTTTATGATCTGATGTCTTCAGGTGTTGCTTCAGATTGTGATTATACCTGCATGTAATTGGTACAAGTGAAAGTGATGCATTTAGTTGTTTGGAAACTGCACACCAGGATGAACCAGACATGTAAAGGTGAACAAGTCTCTACACGGAACAGCAGCATGGCAAATCTCTTCATTTTTCCCATGTTGTCACAACACAAGGAAGCAGGAATTTTAAGGTGTAGCTAAAATACATTCGTAGGTGTGTTCCTCAAATGTTGTGAAGCCTACAAAAGGATGACATCATTTTCTGGGTTTTTCCAAAATTGACTAATAGGCTGAGTAATCTTAGGAAATGTATAATTCTGAATTTGAAGCAAGTAGATAAATCTTTGATGATAAATAACCTGCGTTCTATAGTAGTTTGGCTTTGCTATCAGTGAGCTCCAAACACATGAAAAATAAACTGCATGGAAACTTATACATACATGTAAACTGTGATTTGTGTTTTCTCACCAAATCACAGAATTCAGGTCTTTTTCAATGCAACATTATCTTTTTACAAGACCAAATTCCTATTTAGAGTTTAAATTAGCTAACTCATCTGACTTTAAGATGGTTTTGATTTGTTTTGGTTAAATAATTAACCAGAAACAATTCTGGTTAATTGTTTTTTTTTTTCTTAACCAGAATTGCCTCCACAGTGCACTGTGGGTGAACTCAACCTGCATTATTCCCTCTCTTCTTAGTCTTTTATGTTTTTGTTACAATTGTTTTGTCTTGTGATCGGTTTTTGTGTGCTTTTGTTTTTTAATGGTTGCAACGTTTGGTTTACGGCTGATCAACAAAATGGATCAATGAATCTAGCCGAGCCTGTTGTTTGCAGTTTCATGATAATGAAATAATAAACTCACTTTCTGCTCCTTCTTGCCTTTCTTCCCTTTCGGTGGGCTGGGTTTGACCTGATGGGCTTCTTCAGAGGGTGCAGGCCACAACAGAGTCTAGAATATCAGATGCTTAAAATAAGCTGGGACACGTTTTCCTGCCTAAAATTTCCCAGCGAGTAATTAAAGGATCGTGTACCTTTTCCTCCATTAGGTCGAGACGAATTCCATCAATAAAGAACTTCTTCAGGTCTCCCAGGCAGCTGATGCTGCATGTCAGTGTGTAATTCAAGTCTGCGCACTCGGACCATGACAGTTTTGGTGTTGCGTGGAGTGACACTTCAAATGAAAGGAAAGTTAAAGAGAGACAATTATTTTGTCACAATTTCAACAGATCAGAGAAAACTGAACTCAGGACAAAGTTGACACCTGATGAGGGCAGATAAAGGACCGTCTCTGATGTCTGTCCTCTGAGTAAATCAGACTCTTTAAGAAAAAGCCCATCTCTGTTTTGCAGAATGTGTTATTAACACATTATAACCTCTCAGTGACTAATACGATATTTTAAATCTGTTTTTAAACCACTACTTCAGCTATGTAACAATCTGGGCTTGAAGACCTAAAATGTGCAAAGCTTAAAAGACAACAGCGTTCTCACATTGTTCAGTTTCATCAGCACTGATTGCGGGGACGGCAGTGTCCAGGGTGGACATCTTTTTCCCATTCTTTCTATCTGATCCTGGGTCTGGACAGGCAGAGCCGACCTTTGACCCACGAGGCGACGTGTCCAGTTTAAATTCACCGACTTCTCCCTGTGAGCGACGAGACTAGAACAGGAAAGGTTGTGAAGTATAACTGTGGCCTGTACTTCCTCAAGCAGAAAAACTGTAGTTTTGGAAAAAAGAATGAAGTATTTTGACTTTCATCCACTTTCCTATCATGTTGTAGTTTTACTTGGTAACTGTTTCTCTTTTTGAGTCAGAGATCATCTGATACAAAGTTTTTAAGACCAAGATAACAAACGTTGGAAAATATTGTAATAGTGTCTGAAACTGTAACGAAGGAGGATATAATAATTTTTACTCATATATGAAGTTTGGTGGTTCTAACTTACCGTAAGTTGTGTTTTCTCTAGGGGAAAGTCCAGTTCTGGTCAGATGTTTATTCACAGTCATTATTGGCGTGAATGTCAAAAACGCTTTTGACTTTGGATGTGGAATTAAAAATACAACTTTAGAAATTTTTAAAAACAACAATTCTGTTAGATTTTATGATGTGGTTTTCTAATAATAAGTGATTCACCGTGACTAAAACGGAATGGGTGAATGAAAATACCCTGATTAACGTTTGGATAAACGTTTGTCACTAAGTGACAAACTGAATTGTTGTTGTATGACAAGAAATGCTAAAGCAACTTTGTAAATTGTTCATGAAATGAGTTATTACTGCTCAGCAAAAAGGCTACATCACTGTCTGCTTTTAGATCATTTCCTATAACTCCTTGTTTTGCTTTGACTTTTGACATAAGATGAGATTTGAGTTTTCTTAATTGCCTTGCTGGTTACAAAATTTAAAAGTGTTTGATACTATGATATTTTGTGGGGGGGTTTTTGTCTTTGTAATTGTAATTTTTATGTTTTTATGTATTTTCTACAGCAACTTTGATCCTTGTTGTAATATAAAGTGCTTTTCAAATGAAACTATTTTGGATTAAACTATTTAAAATGTAGCCAAATAAGAAAAAGAATCAAGAAAAAACAATAAGAAAAAAAATTAAGAAATTTTTTTGGTTTTGTTTTTCTTTTTCTGGGAAAAATATGATAAAGGATGGTGTAAGGAAAAGATCATTTTAAGGTGTTTTACATTTTTATTTGACCTATATTATATGGATTGTCTGAATGAAATCCAAAATATTGTTTGCAAGAGAAACCTCCTTTGATAACACACACAAAAAAACATTACAAACAGCAACAATATAAGTAACAAATTTGACTCGTAAGCTAATACTCTTTGTTTTCTCCGTGTCCTCTTAGCGGCTCCATGAATCTGTCCTAAATGTTGAAACCCTAAACATAAAAGGTTTGAGGCCCAACAAATATTAAGCTAAGGATGAAATTCTTAAATCAGAAATAAAGACATGATGGCAATGAGATTACGTTTTCTGCCAATTTGTTTTAGAACCGTGTTAAATTGAAGGTGTGCATGAAACTGAGGAGCATTAAGGATAAATCACCTGATGATCAAGCGCAGGATGCTTAAAGAACTGGTATGAGATAAAGTATTTGTAGATGACGATTGGAAACTCAGCAGCCTTTTTATCAACATGCATCAGCGGGTCTGGTATTCCCCTCAGCCTGGTCAGACTCAGTGTGACTGATGCCACGTCCTCCACCAGCTCTATGACAGCGAAGGAGATGCTGATCTCACAACAGGTTTACACTGCCAATGCTCTAAATGGGACATTTTCATTTCATTCTCTCACCTTTCATCCTGGCCAAGCCAAAGAAATTATACCTGTCCTCTGTGGTGAGCCATGAGGAGTCTAAGCAGCTGAGCTCCGGGAGGCTGTCCACAGTGAAACCTGGATACGACGGCGTCATTGTGAAGGGGTTGCCCTTAAGCGTCAGGGTCTTGAGGCATGGCAGAGTTTCTAAGGCGGCTACCAGAAATTTCTGCTCTTGGAAGTAACAGTTGCTGAGGTCCAAACACGCCAGACGGGGCCTGAGGGCAGAAAGAGTCAGGAAGGTTTTCCCAAAGCAGCAGCATGACTCGCTGCAGTTCAACCTGCTGCTTACAGCTGCAGTATGTAACGGTTATAAAAAAAATATATATGTTTTTTACATATTTGTTATAATTGTCAATATGTTGTGAAACTGTAATGTGAGACAGATAATCTATGAAAATATTGAGCTCCTCTGCCTTCTCCCTGCTTTCATGTGAACAAATACACTGTTCTGCCAGACACAACCAGTCAGAGATAGAAGGAGGGCTGTCAATCACTCTCGTGTATGCGCTGTTAAGGCCACAGTCGTGAATACATGGCCACCAATCATGAGGAAAATTATAAATCCAAAAAACTTCACACAGGAATAAGATCAATCCCAAACGCTTTCATGAAAACAGACAATGGAAACTGAGCTAAAAAAGGCGCGTGCCAAAAGGTGTGTTAACTTTACTGGTCTTCAGGACCTCTGCCTCGTTAATAAAAGCATGTTAACATTTTTAAGAAAAGGGTATACTATCAGAGCACCTCGGTTTCCACATATGAACACTAAAACAGGCCTTTTCCTGAACAAATATTAGTTTAAAAAAATGTCAATTTGAAGTTGATCAATTATCTCTGTCGAATCTGAATGAGGTTAAGGAAATTCAGAAAAAACAAAAATATGTGTAAAACTGCCACAAGGCGCCACAGAAAGTCATTTCTGCCTGTTGCCATCAGGTTTTACAAAGCCCAAGTCTGTGCTAATTGATTAAAAAAAAATTCTGGAGTAGCTTTCAACAAATAAGCAATTTCCCCTTGGGGATCAATAAAGTATATTCTATTCTATTCTGTTCTATTTTGTTCTATTCTAACATGTTTGCTTGTTGTGTAATTATTAAATAATATGACATTTACAAACAATTAATTTGTTGTGTCTCGTTGACTTTTTTTTTTACTCACTGAATAATCAGTGATTTCATACAAACATAAACTATTTTGCTGAAGGCAAATCAAAGGGTTTCTGCCCCCGTCTCCGTCTCTGGGCTTCAGTGGGAGTTCCCTCTGAAATCTGCAGTCGAATCAGAAAAACCCTCAGCGCAGTGAAACATGCTGGCATTAAGGGCTTTCACATCCTGACCTCATGAGCAATCAAAAAGCCCACAGTTGTAGCTGAGCTTTCTTTTGACCTGGTTTTGGGGCACCTCTTTAAAAACCGAACAACTTCCTGCATGTGCTTCGTCTGTGTGTGTCTGTATACATATATTAACCATTGCCTTCCTGTAAGATCGCAGACGTCTTGATGGGAACCCAGGCCGTTTGATCCGAGGCCCAGGTACTGCAGCTGAGGAGGCGGACAGCTTGCGAGGCCTCTCAGCGAAGACAATCGATTTGCACGCAGCTCCAAAATCTGTAGGAAAAAAACAGCCTAACTTTCAATCAGATAGTCATCTCAATGTGTTGCAACATCTGCCTTTACGCACTCATCTAAGACTCTTAGATGAGTGCAAAGGTTTGTGGCCCATCGTTTGAAGGGCCGAAAACCTTCAGACATCGTACGTAACACCATGTGACGTGTGATGGCATCAGGAGAATCCCTTTTGATGTAAGGTGATGAAGGAGGAAAATGTATTGCTTCCTTCTCTGCGTGATTAACTGTGACTTGGCTTTTCCTAACATGTGGAAACTACTGAAGCCACATTTTATCTGATAAACGCAGAGCGCTGATGCACTCTGATGCAACACTTTGACGTGCCTTCAACGTGCTGGGAAGATGCTTCGCAGGGATTTCTGAGATCAAGTTGCCGCTCAGGACAAGTTCCTCCAGCTTTGAGAACTTCAACAAGCCTTCGTCAATACATGAGACCTGAGAGAAACAGATAAAATGGAAAGGTTTATTTGTTAGTTAGTCCCTTTCTGCCTGATGAACACAAACCAATGTCTGCTTGGGACCCAACATTTACTGCTGTGTGCACATTTCATTTTCTTGGTAATCCCATAACATATCAGCAAATTCATGCATCATTTTAATGTTGGTTGAGGTGCAGAGATGTTTTTACTGCATCTTGTTCTAACAACACTTAAGTATGTATTTCAGCTTTTGCAATAGATGTGCCTTCTGATACACGCTGGAGCTGCACAATGTACCATTTGGTAGGACTGCTGAAGGTTTGCATGGATTATCTGGTTGCTGCAAATGGGAATAAATATGGACGGATGGATGGATGAAAATTTTATAAACAGTGCGTAAACAAAGGTTCACCGTTCCTGTGGACGATAAATAAACAAAAAAACTGTCCAAAAATTATTCAAATTTAAAACCATAATCTCTCTGCTGCTGTCCTTGCACTCTTTGGTCACTTTATTAGGTACACCTGTTCAATTGTTGGTCCAAACAAATCACATATTAACCATTCGATGGCTTCCTCGCATGGTAAAGAAAGTTTAAATGAAGCATCATAGTGGAGAAGAAAAGAGTCACTTTAAGTGAGCCTGGATGTGGTTAGCCAATTTCAGACACTGCTGATAAAGTGCTTAAAAAGTGAGCGGGCTGATATGAATGATTGTCAGGGCATGTGTTTGAGCTGAAGCACAGTTTGGTTATTCGGCATAAAAATCTCCCAAACCACAAGTCAACCTCTGATTAGCTAAAAAGAATTGGAGTGGACTAGTCAAAGTCTGGACATAAATCTAGCTAATACACTGTGGCATGACGTAAAACAGGCAGTTCATGGTTGAATTAAAACAATTGTGCGAAAAAGATCGGTTTAAAATCCCCCCACAGTGATGTTCCAGACTCGCCGATGGCAAAACAAGTTATTTATTTGAAAACTGCTAATGTTTACTTACTCGGGTTGTCCTTATCTGACAATAAGGTTTGTGTGATGATTAAAAACATTTAATTTGACAGCTAACCAATATTTCTGCTGAAACTTTTCGGCTGAGACAAATCCCCAACAGTCTTGAATTCATTTGGTAAAATTCCCTTCAGTCATCCAACTGCTCATCTTGCACTGGTGAACCTGCCAGAGCACAAATACATCCGTGCATCTCTGGAAATACCTACACTTTTGCCGGTGATTCGTATCGTTTTGAAGTATTTCAGTATGAAATCCTGTCTGAGGCGCTTCGGTTCCGTCACAGCCAGCTCTCTGAGCTCTGAAGCCTGAGGGCTCCAGGTGTCGTTGTACATCCAGGGAGAACGAGGGTACCTCAGCAGGTCCAGCAGGACATCTGGTGCCTCTGTCCCCGCTTCGTCTGGACCATTTTTAGTCCGTCTCTAAGATCAAAATCACACATAAAAACAAAACACTAGAGTGGTGTAAACCTCGAAGTGAGGATATTGACAGTGAAAACTCACCCAGGGGCCATTCCCACAGGGGAAGTCAGTCAGACAGAGACGCCTAATCTTTTTCTCTATCGCAGAAAAGAGAGTCTTTGAGCCCATGAGGGTTTAATTGAATCTGCTGTCCGCTAATGATGCCGCCATTCAATTAGCTCGGCCTTTAATTAGCTTCGCTGCTGTTTGTTTACAATCCTTCACCCGTATCCAGGCAACAGGCGGAGCTCCGGCCACCAGCGCTGAAGCAGATTGGAAAAAAAAAAAACCTGCACACACGAAGACATGTTGTCTTTTCTGTTTTAGAGACAAAACGCTCCGAATGGACCCGGATCAGGAGGCACAACTGCAAATTTTTCAGGCAATTGGGGAGGGGGGGAAACATTTCAAGATTTTTAAAAAATGTTTCTTTTTTTCTTAGATAACCTCACTGAGTTTTTCTCTCAGTGGTGTTTTAACAATGTCCTGTGGTTGATGGATGGTTAGTTTTTAACTGTGTTTATGAGAATGTTTCTTAGGGCGTAAAATTCTAACGCCATAATGCATATTCAGCTTAAAAAAAATAAAAATACATATAAAAGTGTTGTTAAACTCAGACATCTTTCTTTATGTTTCTTTATCACTTCCCACTCTTGCATGAGGAGAACTTGAAAACAGTGCAACCTCAGCCCTAAATAATTTTGAGAATTTTTAGTGAAACTTAAAAATATGGATGCCTGGTATATTGACACCGACATCTGTATCTATCAATGTTAGTCGTTTTCTAACATAAAAGTACCGGTTAGATTAATTAAACTGGGCCAATATTAACAACCAATATTTATTATGATGCAAGTAATATTGATTAATATCAGTTATCGGCCATGACAGCAATAATAATAATAATGACCAGTGATGTTGGCTCACTCATCCCTGTTGAAAACTGTCACAGAAGCTCTCGATCCAATCTGACTAAGAAAACATCCAAAAAATGTCCAGCTTTAATTACAACAAAAGACTTTTACACAAACCTTTAAATCAGGAGACTTCATATATATTCATGCCACACTTTTCAAATGTTTTTGTAGAAATATTTAAAAACCACATGTCCTTTCCTTTTCTCTTTACAGTTCTTTTTCTGCTGCTCCTTTATATAAAACATACCTTTGCAAGCTAACATGCTGTAAATGGATACTTACAATTCAGCTCATTTGAATTTAAGTTATTACAGTTTAGGCCTACGCTATTTGATTAATATTTTCCATTCGCCCAGTGGTTCAGTGTAGTTTTTAATCCAGTTGATATGGTCCAAAAGAAATAGAGTCCATGTTGAGAGATTGTGAAAAAGTTACACAAATTGCAAATGCAGATGAACAGTTACTCTGTATCTCAGGTGGAATCATCCTGCGGCGTGTTATCCTAGTGGAAGAGCAGAGATAAAGGCAGACAGACTGACAGGAAGAAATGTGTAACTGGGAAATTCTCAGATTACTTTAACTTACACATTGCCAGTCCAAATCTGAATATCTTTAATGTAGTCATGGGTTCGTGGAAACAAGAATCACTGCGAACGAACACAAAAAGGGACGATTTGGTGTTGAAATAGACAACGACAAGGCCAGATGACAGATTTCCAACATAATTTAAGTGCGTTCTACCAATGTCCTAACAACCTACCAGAATGCATTCAAGATTGTGTTTCACGGTAGAGCAAAGCATTACCAGGCAGTTTCAGTGCCGACTCGAGATAATGCTCTGTGGTACTTCGTTTTGCCTCCACACAGTGAAACCACAAGGGTGAGCGGTGCCCTACAACTGCAAAAAGAAAGATTTATAAAGATACTATGCCAAGGTGGCGTCATCAACCAGCTGATGGCATGAAAAAAACCAAAAAGTTCCATGTTGCAACCCTCTATATAAGCAGCAGGTGCCAGTCCAGAAAGCACTGACTGAACAGTGAACAGAAACACTTCACACCATGAGTCTGGTTAAAGGTAAGCTCTTCTCAGGTCACTGAGGAGTAATTTTGATGAAGCTGTAGTCAGTTTGTATCTAAAATTCTTAAATGTTACTTTTCTTTTTCTTTTTTACTAAATTTTCACTTTCTTCAAGACCCATTTTTCTTTCTGAGTATCATTTGTGTGTTTTTGTTTTTGCTAATCCCAGTTTGACTTTGACGGTACTTTGGTTGACTCTATGCAGACGACATCATCATATTCTTTTATGTCTGACCATTTGCAGATCTCCTGCTTCTCCTTGTCGCTATCATGCACATCTCCTTGACGGTCTCCAATCCAGTCGGGTCGAGTTGTGAGGAGAAACTGCTTGTAAAGAATCAGAAGAATTTTAGCGCTGTGTTCAAAGACCTTGATTATGTAGAAAATGAATATGTAAGTAAACATGCCGAAAGATTGTATGATATGTGAATGAGAGTGAAAGTTTAATGTAAAGTAGACTTACCAAGATTGTAGGAAAGTATTGTAATTAATGATTCATACATGAAACACATTTTCTTACTGATATAACTCAGTCTGACTTTGAGCTGAAGTCAGACTGATCCCATCTGGGTCAGTTAGTAAGTTATTTTATCTGCTCAATACCAGAAAAATTAGAGACTTTCTCGAGTCTTAAAAGTTTACATGGATTATCTTTGTGTTTACTATAACTGCCTTTTAAAATGTGTGACTTGGTGTTAACATTTTGTGTGGAGTTCTTTCCGTAAGCTTTTCACATCAGTTTGTCCTTCTGACAGACCAGATGTAGCTGAGTCCGGTGTGTTGGCTACCTCACTTGGTCAGACCTTTTTAGGTCTGTCCACAGATTTCCACTTGGACTGAGAAAAGAGTTTCATGATGTCCATTGCAAACACTTACTTTGTTGTTCTTTATCTATTAATTTGGTGGTTTCCTCAGAGTCACTGCCCATTTGGGATGCCTGTTTGTGTCCAGAGTTTAGAGCTCTGGTGAATGTCTTGAGCTGTTGTTTCGTTGTTTCCACATAACGTTCTTTCCTCATGACAACATCTGTGTCAAGTCACCAGTTTCTCACAACATGATGCTGCCACCCCCGTACTTGTGCACCGCATGGGATGGTGTTTGGGCTGGCAGGTTTTCCCCTTCTTCGTCCAAATAACGCCATCTGATTTTAACACAGACATGTCTCTGAAATTAAGATTTTGCTTTCCAAGTGCATTTGCAAACTGCAGTCTGACTTTAGCGATTTGGCAGCGTTCTCTCAGAGTGGCTTTTCTGCTCATGTTAGCGGGAGACTTCAGCTACAAATCTTCACCAGGCCATTTGCATTTGTTTAATCACACTTTTCAGAACATGTTCTTTTCTAAGCAGCTTGAATTGCTTGGACTGAAGGCAGTGGCACCTTCAGGCATCAGATAAACCAGACATGTTGAGTTCCATAAATACCTTCCTGATATGTTGGTGGATTTCTAGTAATTTGACTGTCACACAAGGAAGATGTTTGTTTGAGATGTTGCACTTGAAACAATTGGCGTAAAGTCAACCTTTAAAATTTATTATTTCTTTCCATCACATCGACTTCTGGGCTTTTTAAAAAAATTGTTCAGATTCAAGTTTCTCTGTTTGAACTTCTGATTTTAGACAAAATCTCACATTTTTATTCTGGCATTTAATAGAAAGAAATAACCCCAACCACCTAGAAAGGGAGGTTACTCTGATTTCATCTCAGACAATGAGAAAATAGGTCACCTTCTCTTTATTTGGTTGATATAAACACTGTATCTGACGTCTCCAGATTCAAGTGCTGTGGCTCACAGCTGATCTCTGTTCTTCCAGGTTCAACACATCTTTCACAATACCACCAGGGAGATGAAGACCAAGGGTCTGAAGCCTCTGGAGGGAATCACCATCCCGGCTGGAAACATTAATGATTCGAACATCCTGACCTCCATGCATGAAATCAGTGAGTGTCTGACGAGCCACCTGCCAAAGGTCATCGGTAAACTCACCACGCATCAAGACGTAAAGACCAAAATCGTCATCCACAGCCGTACCTTCCGGAACCTTTTCATAAAACTGAACACAACGAAGGGGGACTGCTGGAAAGAGGACGAGCTGAAAGTGTGTCCCAAACATTTAGCAAATAACCTGAAGCAGTACGAGTTAAAGGAATACGGCCTGGCCATCCTGCACACTGCTGTGAAGTGGACTAAAAGTTGCATACAATCAACAGGTGGCCAATGAAGCATGTCATTTTGATCTGCCTTAATTTATTTATTAATTTATTAATTATTTATTTATTTGTTATTTATTTAAGTTAGCTTTTTTTTAATTCATTCTTGGATACTAATAATTTTACTTATAGTGAATGGTGTGAATGATTTGATCAAAATGGAGAAAAATAAAATGACATATTCAAATGATATGATGTTTTATTTATCTATTTATTCAATTAGGGTGAGCTTGTTTATTCCTTGATTTCAGAATAATGTAAGATGTGTTGTTGGTTCAAACCAAGACTTCGGCATCAAGTGGTGCTCTGAGCCTTTCGTCTCAGAAAGTTCATTTATGGTGATTGGAGGACATTTTCCTGCAGGGTTTCTTGTCAGAGATTCATCAGCTTGTATCATTTTCTGCAGAGTTCACGCACATTTTCATCCTTTACCACAAATTACTTGTCCGGATATCGTGACCCTTGAGATAATCAGAATATGACCATATTCTGTAGGTTTTCTACCTTGAATAAAAAATATTTTCACATAGAAATCATTCTAGTGTTTTTTAGTCTAAACATCTTCAGTCATATGCAATCAGTAAAAGGGGAAAAACACATCTATTACAGTTTTTTTTTTTTTTTTTAAACAGATTTAATCAGATTATTAGTTATTCTGTAGGCTTTCCAAAAGTCCAGAGGGTAAAAGTGAATCGCTTTCCTGTGACAGTCATACGCAAAGGAAAGTATTAAGCTGTTGATTTTTATCTTGGAGCTCCCAATAAAAAGGGATCTCCGTAAGATGGACGACAGAAAGCGCTTCATCCGAGCCTGCTGTTGAGACCAAAAATGAATGTCCGAGCCGGTAAGTCTGAAGGTTTACGTTATTCGATCCAAGCCAAGCAGCCTGAGAGTCATCGGTGAAGTTGTGAAACTCCGTATCTCTCTCTCTCTTTATCTCTCCCTTTGCATGTTCATTAATGTCTCCTGTGTGCTGTTTTTTTTTTTTTTAATTACTTTTTCAGTCCTTATCCCGCTGTGCGTGCTCTTTACGCAAGCACCGTGCAACCCTGCTGGGAGCAGAGCGGAGGCCGTGAACCAAACCATCAGCCTGGCGCTGAAGAAGATCCGAATCGCCCGGGGCCACCTGGTGAGGAAGTTATAGCCATTAGTATTAATGCAGCCTCCAGATTAATAATAATAATAATAATAATAATAATAATAATAATAATAATAATAATAATAATAATATTTTATTATTTTTACATTCTTTCAAAGTCTCTGCTTATTAATTAGAAATTTTGATTTGACCATTTTATGGTGCGTTCGGGGGAATTGGAGCCAAATGTTTCAAGGGGCATATTTTCAAATTAATTGGTCTTTTTAAAAATGTGCACGCATGTGCTGTGTGTGCTGTCAATTTTAAGAAGACAAATAATTAGAAAATAATTAATTTAAAGAATTAAAATAAAATAATAGCCATGTGTCTATATCTCTCTCTATCTTTTCTTCTTCTGATAATCGGCAGAAACACAGAGGAAACAGGGTCGTTTTCAGTTTTTCAGTCGCATGACTGAAGGTAGTAAAAATTGCTTCAGATTATTTAGTTGCATCTTAATAAATTAAGAAAGTAATCATCAAAAAGTTTCTTTTATATACGTAATTCATAAGTAATTCGGTTTCACAAGTGGAACCAAAGTTTCAATGCTGACATTATTTCTGCTAATCTAGATTATGACATCTGATGAAAAACTGTCAAAATTACATAAAAATATATATTTAAAAAATATGATCAGACGATGTTTGTCCATTAACTTTATATGACCTTTGTATTTAGTTGCGACTCTTTTTGCTTGAATTATTGCAACAATGCAGTGTGGCATTGGTTGATTTTGGCTCTAAAACACACAGGCTGTAATATCTAAATACTCTGTGTCCCACAGGATGATTCGCTTCCCGACGTTTCCTGCTCGTCCCTGAACGTCACGGAGCACGTCGGGCTGACGCAGGAGCCGCTCTCGGCCCGCCGCCTCTCCACCGTCCACTGCTACTTGCAGGAGCTGTCGAAGTTGACCCCCGAGGTGTCGGAAATGCTGCTGACCGCCGCCCAATTCATTAAAGACGTGGGGAAGCTACTGAATAGTGACTCTACGGCCCCTCAGAGCTGCAACCTTCATGAGTTTAAAGAGGCCCCCGATGCTTATGAGTTTGCCAAGTGTTTTCTGGAGCTTGTGCTTGAAGAAAGACCCAGCAAGACCAATCTCTGATGAAGTCTTAAGGCTGTTGCCTTTTGTTTTTGAATGGAGATGTGTATGGTTTTTTTTAGGATTCTAATGCACTAAACAATTAATATTTATTTAAAGACAAATGTTATTTATTGAAAATAAAAGCCAGACGTTTATTTTACTTGTATTTATTGTGATGCAAAGGGATTTTACAACGAGTTGCACGTCAACCCTGGTGAACTTGAACACTTCTCATATAATGCATAAGATATTTCTTAAACAAAACACCACAGAAACGGGGAAGAACTGATATGCAGAGCCCATCTGCAGTGACATACTGTACAAGAAAACACATGCAAGTCTCACAGAAAAGGACAAATGAACCTGGAAACCCGCCTTTCTGTCAGAATAAGGTTAAAATAACTGATCACACACACACACGCACACACACAGCAGAGTTTGAAGGAGAAACTTGTTGCAAACAACAGGAGATTACAACTGGCAGGCTGCAGCATTCAGATGTGCGATGAATAATCTGAAGACGCAGTAAACAATTTTATTTCACAAGTAATTGTTTAAAGTTCCCATGTGCAGAATTTCTAATGTCTGATTGCAAATGAGCTTAAAGGCACAGCGTCTCACCGCTGCAAACAGCAGCTACAAAAGTATTTCTTAAAGGTTCTTTGCTGAAAATCTGCTGAACGTTCTCAACACAATAAATAATAAAATGTGGGGTTTGATCAGGTATGGGTATGCTCCCTTTGCTGCCACTTGTGTAATCCATCTCTGTTCATATTTGATCTGTATATTACACATGATGCATAGTTGCAGTCTTTTTATCACGGCATCCTCTTTTTCTTATTTGTATGTTTTTTACATTTTCACAGGTTAATTACCATGTCGAAAAGCTGAATCTCTAAAGAGATTCATAATCTCCACTAAAAGGCTTTACACTATCAACATGAATTTACAAACACAGATGGTGCTTTTTGCTTCTGTAAACGTCAATGTTCTGCAGAAACCCCCCCAAAACAATACAAGGTCAGCCTGAGGAGTGAAGAGCAACAATAAAAGTAAAGTCATGTGAGGCTGCAGGGACCACAGGTAAGGACACTTTGACCTTAAAGCTGATGGAGGTCAGATACGTCTGTCTGGAGTTTTACTCTCAATCTGTGAATCAGACAAATCTCTTTGATACACCTTACAGATGACTTACTCTCCTCCTTGATATGGCTTTTGTTGATCTGTTACAAATTAAGGTAAAAAGCTTAAAACAAAGAAATCAGCCCATAATGCAGATGTCTGCTGAAAAGGAGGAAGGTCTTGATTTGTTCAGGAAAAAGGGACAAAAATATTCTGCAGAAGTGTAGCCCTGAGTGAACACCAGCATCAAGAAAAGACTCAGCAGAGTAATACTGTATGTAAATTAATCTATACACATAATTCGTACTGCGTCAGACTGTCGGTTTAGCTCCCTATGAGGGCTGTAAGTATGGCTCCATGCTGCTGTCAAAACACACAAAATGACCGTCGTTCAAACCCAGGAGAAATATGCCGCATGCCCGAAAACGAAGAAGTTCAGAATGGATGGAGAAAATAAGAGATAGACATGGGACCGGTACCGATGTTTTAGAAAGTTACAGCGTCAAAAAAAAACCCAACAAAAAAACAAATTGCTAAAATGTACATTTCCTGCAACTTAGTAATTTTACTAACAAGCAGGATGAAGTGCAAGAGCAACCTGAGATTTCTCCCACAAGGTGTGTGAAGCATCAAGTGATGCAGAGCTGTCCTGTTTCTACCTGTTGCTGCGCACTGCAGGTCAGCTTGCTTAAAAAGAAACAAACAAAACAACAACAAAAACAGGCTTGCTGTAATTTCCCCTTGTATGTAATAGACACATTTAGCTCTTTGGAGACATTTCTGTTCACAAAAAGATATGACTTATATAAACTGTTAAAGTACATAAAATCAATATAAAATACATGTATGGACAACTATAATCAAAAGTGGTGTTTATTCTATATTTTTGGAACTACAAATCAGCAATCAGTGAAAATGTTATATTATTATAACTGTTGCAGTTAATGCATTGGTGTAGTAGCAGTAGGGAGAACTGATCCTGTTCTGTTTTGCACATTGTCAATAAAGATGGTGAGTTTATGTTTGGTAGTAAGATGAAACCATAATATTTTTACAGATTATGATACCGGCCCATGCCTACTATCACACGAGCAGAAGAAGAGATCACTGGCAGCGTGATATTCACCTGAGTCAACGAGCGATGGAAAACTCAAATCTCTGCTGCCCACAAGGCGCAGCCCAGCACGAACTGATGATCGGCTGCAAATTAAACTCCAGCTTTCTCTGGAAAAAAAAAAAAATCTGTTTCCTCCTGGTGCAAACTCATTCAGCGTTTCCCTTTCTTAATCTGCATCTTTGCATTAGAAAACAACTTTCTATGAGGCAGAATGAAAACACAAGTACCAGCTCCCAATGAGGTGTTTAGGTAACCTCTGCAGGCGAAGGTGGCATCTACTGCATTTTTCTCCCATCAGTCATTATGCAGGGGACCAGATGTGAAGCCGTTACATTCAGAGTAACAGTAATCCCGACCCATGTTACAGTTCTTGTTTCACCAATTCGTCTGGGAACTTGTGAGTCTTTGGAAGACACAGCGAGCTTCCTGGATGTTGCAGGAAAACGGTTTTGATGCTGAAAAATGTTCAAGTGGCTTTTGGGTCGTGTCCGCTCCTGAGAGGACAGCTACGCGTCTTTGCTAGCGGCAGCCTCAAGGGCTTCAGCAGGAAGCAGGGAGGGATCGCTCAGGATGGAGGTGGTAGTGCACAGCTGACGGAGTGTACTCAGCACCACTGAGAGGGAAAGAGAAGAAAAAACCAATGATTCTTTAAAACAAAACCTGAAATCGGTACTCAAACATTCATTATCGTTAATGTAATACATCCTCCTCATCTTTACCAACAGCAGGATATTTTTTAGAATACTTTGGCACTTTAAACAATTCAAATAACATGTACAGAAAATATTTATTCATACTCTAGTTTATTAAGTTCATCAGGATAATTACTGCATGAGTGATTATTCTTCAGCTGGCAAAAAGTTATTTAACCCAGACTGATGCATTTTCTAAACAACTATGTGGAGAGACACATCCAGAGGTCGATTAAGAGTTATTAATTTGCTTAAGAAGGAACAAATCATTAGAAGGCAAATTAGAAGAAACTAAAAAAAAAAACAAGTTAAGAACTGTTCAGCGCATTATTAAAAACTGGAATCCCAGTAGGGAACCATAAGCAATGTGGCGGAAAAAGGTCCTTGATTTTTCAGCAGTAAATAAATATTTTGTGGAGAAAGTTCAAGTGGTATCAGACATTTTTTTGAAAATAAAGACCATTAGTTATGGATCATCGTTACTGCAGATGATCCATAACCAATGAAGTTACCTAATCCTAATTAAACAGGTGATGTTTTACTTACTGGGTCTGAGGACAGGAAGTGAGCAGTGATTGTCCAGCCACTGCAGCGTGGTGTGACACAGCTCTTCTCTGCTCGTCGTTGAAACAATCCCACTGAACGACTCAAACAGTGGTTTGATGATGATGCTGAACTGAGGTGCACTAGTCAAGGATAAATTCAGCCTCATTCAATACCAAACATACAATATAACGCATAACGTCTAAAAGTGCCTGTTTGTATTTCAGTAGGAAGAATAAAACAGAAAATACTGAAGATCGAATGGAAAATGAACACCTATCCAGATGTCTTGGTCCAGCAGAATTGAGGGAATGAAACACTAATAAGAACACAATGTGGCTTATCCCTATCGATAGAAATATTTGGTTTCCTTTGTTTTATTTTCTAACCCTGTAAAACAGAAAAGAGCAAATATGTGCTGCAGGTTCTTTGGTAGAGGTAGCCGTTTCAATCAGACAGAAAATAGAGAAATTACAATATTTGCCTTATTTATGCATTTATGCATAAATAAGTGTATTCCCCCCATACATGATACACTTCCCCCCAGTGTATCATAAGCCTGACGGCCCACCAGGCTTTACTTGTGCCCCACCAGGCTTAGCATTGCTTATTTAATAAAGTTATTTTTAAAGGTCTGCATTTTTTAAAGACTCAATAGTTGGTGTTCAGATATAAATCTTCTGATCTTCCAATAACACATAGTTATCAAGTGATATTTTCAAATTTCCTGTCAACTTTAAACATTTTTTTAAACTCAAAAACACAACGGGTTGCTGGATGAATGACTGCCGAGCGCCCCAACCCCCGGGCTTAGCAAGTGTTCTGGGGGAAACTTTGTGCATCCATTTATTTATTGTGTCAAACAAACAAACTGCATCAAAGTTCATGTTGTTGCTGATGCTTTATAGTCCAAACAAAGTGGACTATTTTTTATTGATGAACAAAACACAAAATTATATTAAAATTTTCAGTATTTTGGTTTGCAGATCATCAGTCATAAATAAATAGGAGAAAATTGGCTGATTTTGGTCTCTCCCCAACTGATTATTGATAACACACAAAGTGAAAGTTGAACTTGGTTCAGGTATTTTTCCACCACTGCTGGTTCAACCTGAGAAACATTAGCAACCACAACGCGACGTACCTGGACGAACTGTTCGTCATTAGAGCGCCGTTGACAAACCATAGTGTTAAATCAAAATTTCTTTATGGAGCCAAACAAAAAGCATAAACAACACAATGCAAGATCCAGTTAAGACTATTAATCAATGAATCAGATAAAAACTTTTGGCACATTCTGCAGGTTTGTCATCTAAAACCACTGAAGGCTTTTTATACAATACTATATACATTAAGAAAATGGCAATCAGCAGATAATTAAATTCATTCTTTAAATAATAAACATTTTACTATTTTTACTGTTAATGCAGTTAGAAATACTTCTAATATCGACATGTTAAAGCTCAGCTTTTTCTGCTTCAGTTCACTTTTTTATTTATCCTATTGACTGTATTAGTTTTCAGACAAATTAATACGTTGTAAAATTGTCAAAAGCTACTGGAAAGACTCAACTGTGCATTGGGCGTGTGTAAGATCTGGTGTGATAATGACTTTTTGGGCAGACACTCGCGAACAGCGTTTGTGCTCTGATCAGATGAAGGATGTTTGGTGTTTGTACAGATAATTATGTTTTACAGAGAGGCAACTGAGTCCATTTTAAAGGTATGACACTGAGTTTGGGTATCTTCACTGCAAAACAAAAAGCTCCGATTTCAGCTGTGTCTAAGACAACAGGTCAGATTATGGGTAAAACAGCTCCCCTAGAGGCCGGTGTTTCAACAGATCCCGTTCATGTTCTGCATTTGGATATGAAGATAGAGAAATTTTCTCTGCAAGCTTTCATTCCTTCCTGAATCAGTTAAATTTATCAACAGATACTGAGATGAACATGTCCAGAAGAAAACTGTTTGGATAAGTAGTTCTACAATAATATGTGTAGAGGCTGGAGGAGTGTGTTGGTTTCAATGTGTTTTAAATGACTAAGTGATTCTTTAAATAATGTTTTTATTAATTATGTACATTGTCTTCATTAGGAGTGCAATATGCCTGCAGAGTGTAAATTTCTTGGAATGGAGAATGAAAAGACTTTGAATGGGTGTACAATGGTGTCTAAAGTGAAGTGAGACAAGACAAAGCAAAGAAGGGAATCTTAAAAAAAAAAAAAAAAAAAAAAGAAAGAAGAAAAGAGCAGAGAACTATTGACCTGATGGTTCATCTGATCTGAGTTGGCTTAAGTTTGACATTATGGCGACTCCCTGATGGGTCTTTCAGAAAACCAAAAACACCCAGTTTGTTCAAAAAACTCTAAAATAATGTTGTAAATTTCCTATGCAAAAATGTATGATGCAACTGGGAACACTGCAAATACCCCAACTCACTATCTATCAATGCAATCTGCTTTTCAGATGTTTCACTGTGAAGATCTACTGTGGCTACAGAATTACCCATAAGGGACAAACTGAGTCACTTATGAAATGACTCAGTGCAAGAACATCATGTCTCACCGGCTCCCACACAACATTCATCACATTCTTTACTGAAATAATCTTATGTATCGACAGCACCCGTTTTTCCATTTGTAATGAAGCGCAGCAGAGGTGAGCTTTCTGCTTGAATCTGCTGGCGCAGATCCTTCTGTCTGCATCTTTGTTCATAAGAGGATTGGAACAATTTCCACATGAGTAAAAACACAATACTCCTTCAGTATTAAAAAGTTGGGCATGCTTTCTTTGAAGGATACAATCCAGAACTTCCAGTTCTGGAGAGTGCGGTTCTTCACATATTCATTGAACTTGTCCTGCATGAGATCGGAGCGGTTTTTCCTCATCGGCACGCCCGTTGCAGGCAGCTGCTCCTGACACAAGCTGTGGGAGAGACGCAGGGAGTTTGTTTGTGGAGCATGACTTCAGTGAACAATGTTGTTCGAGTTTAGTGTTTTGAAAGCTTGCAATGTGCTTGAATTAAGACAGACGACGCACCAGAGATGCAAAAGGTCCTTAAAGGGAAAGTGGTTCTCTGTGGAGGTTATTAAGGTGATAACGTTTCTGCTCAGAAACATAAATTACGAACTTCTTCTATGACTCCAGCCTGAAGGTCTCTATTTACAGCTGTGGCCGTAAGTTTACATACCCTGTCTGATTTTCCATATTTTTGGCCATTTTTTGCAGTGTTATCCAGTAAATGTTTTGGCGAAGTCATTTATTATCAAATAATTGTGTGTCCTCTTTATGCCCTCAATGATAGCAGAAAACACCCAAATAACCTTGACTTAAAGTTTATATCAATGACAGTTTGAGCTCTTTTGTTAATTGTGCATGAAGTGCTTAATTATAAGATTTTATCAGTTTTTTAGTTAAAAATAGAAAAACAACTTTTGCAAAATGATGCACTTTCTTATCAGATGATGTGTGGAAAAATATTTTAAAAATTTAATAAAATAAAAAATTAAGACGTCTCTCATCCCAATGGGAGAATAAATGTTGTATTGCTTATTGTCAAAGTATCTTCACAGAGTCGTGGATGACGTTGCCATGGGCAGGAAGGGTCTCCAATAGCAGTCTGTCTTGCAACAACTCTGAAGCGGCTTCTGACTGAAGACTATCCCAACAGTTCAACATCAGGGCAACATAGGACATAATCCACCTTAAACTGGCACCATTATCAAGCACTGCTAATCCACCTCATTTGATTTAAATCTCTGTCTGGCAGTTTGGTCAGCAAGACAGCCAGAGAAACGGAGTCAGGGATACGATCCAGTCATGATCGATTGAAGAGATGACGACTTCCTCTCTCTGCGTCTCTTAAGTCTCTTTTTCCAACTCTGTGTTTTAGGGTCATAGTTCAAGTAATATTTGAGCTTTTGAAAGGCTAATTAGATGCTCCCAGTTGTAAATGCAATACTTAGTTTTAAATTCACATAGTTTATTATAAAACCTTAATTCTCCCACCAACTCAGCATATCACTAATTATTGTTTTTAGAGTTAAATCATCACAAAATGTCAGTGAATGTGTAATTCTGACAGACCTAATGGAAACATTGAGCTCCTCTATTTCCTCCCGTAGCCTCTTGACCTCGTCCTGCAGCTGCTGCCGCTCCTGCTGCAGCTTCCCAATGTGCTCCACTGTCTTCTGAAGAGTGACTGCATTTGTAATCTAGATGCAAGCAGTGAAGAAACATGGTGGCAGGTGAACATTAGGAGGCATGTTAATAATCGGCTATAGGTCTTTATTTTTTTTTTTTGGGAAGAAAAGATTCCAGACTTACGTTTGATTGTGACTTCAGAGTGGGAACAAGGTTGCCGAGCGTCTTAAAGCCAATGTTGATATTTGATCGTCTCTTTTGTTCAGCAGATATGTGACGGCTCTGCTACAGAAGTTATTAGAGATAAAAGTGTGTGTAAAAGGGATAAACAGAAACTAAGGATTATTCATTTTGCTTCTGTGATAAAACCTAAACACAGATACAAACCTGATTGTGCTCACTCTTTACCAGAGGTTTGCTGCTTCCGCTGATTATAGATTGAGGACTGGGAACCTGATCTAAACCACAAGGTGACCCTTGACTGGATCCGGTCTGACTTTGACCTGCAAAGAAAAACATTGGTTATTTAGAATGAAGCCATTTGCAAAAGCTTTCATCCTCTGTGAAACTCTGGCTAATGCTCTCCTTTCTCAGTTTGCAGTCGAGCCATACTCTTTCTGTTTTCAGATAACTAATTAACAAATGCTGCAACTCAGTGGCTTTTGAGAGGAAAATGTTAAACTGAATTTTATTCATATGTTGCAGAGAAAAGGAGGCAGAATACATTAACCCTTTCATGTATGAATTATGATTCTTTGTGTCAGGATTTTTTCCCCCATTTTTAAAAATTTTCTTATGGCATTAAAAAAGTAGGAAAAAAAACTTAGTAAAAAGTTTTTTTCAATTTTTTAGGTGATCAATTGTAATTTTCTCCAAATACAAAGTTGTTATTTGAAAAATACACCAGTAGTATTGTTCTTTATGGGTTATCTGATGTCACAATCTTTTTTTTAAATGCAAGAGTCGTCTACAGTAGAAGGAGGGACCAGGTCGGTTAGTATGCTTTTTTGTCTGTCGGCCATATTGGATTTAACAAAAATAATTTCTTGCATTTGCAGCTGATGGCCAGTAGTTGACAGTGTATTGAAGCATTAATGTCCACTTCAGTGGTCTGTGTGCATTTATAATATAAAAATCCACAAGAAGCACAAGAAAATGGCTTAGATAGCTGTCCACTGTAGTGACCATTATGCATAAAAGGGTTAAATATTATTAGTATGTATTACAATGTGTTGGTAAATTGTATAAAACCAAAGTAAAAAAGCCTAGTTGAAACACAAGAAAATGTGAAGATTTTCAAACCATAGGAATATTTTTGCTGCAGTTTAGAGACTCTTCAGATAGAGAAATCTCACCGACACTTGAAGGCTCTTTCTGATTTTTTCTGAAACAAGACTTGTCTTCGGGGACGGCAGGTTGCTGCGACTTCTGGTTATGAGGCAGAACCTGAAACCCAGGGCTCTGACATAGAAAATAACAGCTCAAATGAGATTTGAACCCAAAATGACCAACATGGATGTTTACTTTGTAAAACTTTATTCCTTTCATAACCAGAAAATGAAAATGTTGTCACTGTGTAATTTTGTATTTGATCTGGTGCAACTACGTAAAACCTTACCGCACCAAGGTGGGAAGGGGTGATAACCACGCCGGTGGAGGGTGGAGATGTAACAATCACAGCATTAGTATGACCTGGAAAAGGGGCTGAAACGACATGTGGGCATTCATATTTAGGAGAAAATAAATAATAGATGATGTGGATGGATTTTTACTGACAAATGAAATAATCAAATAAAAATGGTCAACTTTCTGAGTGAACGTCTACCACGTGGATAAATGAGTGTTTGGTTTTAAGTTCAAATTACCCTGTAAATGTTTGACATTCTTATCGCAGTGAATCAGCAGTCTGAGGGTTTTCAACTGTTTTAGGGTAATTTTAATGTGCTGAACCCAAAAATCACATTGGTTTTGCTCAGGTCAACTTTCTGAACTATGGATGCAACATGAGCATCAAAATGTAAGATTTGTTTTCACATATGGATCTGAGAATCTGGGATCAACGAGTGACAAGCAGGAGGAGAGACTCCATCAGGATAGAAAAGAGATGGAAAATTTTCCACAATGAAGACCTAATGTTCAATTTACATGTACTTACCCTCATCAGTGCTTGTTATTCAATTTACAGAAAGCCAAATTTGTAACATTTAATTGATACACTATGTTAGAAAACATTTTAGTCCTCCTAAAACCCTTTTTGGATGAGAAATTTGAACAAAAACAAACTGATAATGTCACAAAAATGTCATCAATTTCGTCAGAAGATCTGATTTCTCTAAATCAAATCAGAATAAAAACCTGACCTGATTGAGAAAAACCTATGTCATTTTTGGATTCAGTGGTGCAAAATAGTCCTAATTCAGTTAAAAAAAACATAGACAACTCCCAAAAAAGTATTTTTTTGTAACCCTGTGTAAGGAAAGTGACACATTTCTACTCTGATAAGAAATTACAAGATAACCATGCAGGAATTTGCTGGCAGACCACAGACCTGGGAGGATGAACTGGGAAGAAGGGAGTGCGTTTGCAGGAGCGATCCTCGGCATAGGACGGACTTTGCTGGTGCTGTTGGACTGGAAGGGGCGAGGCAGAGCGAAGGCCTGAGGATGCTGGATGGGCGTGGCAGGCAGCGGCGCGAGGAGATGGAGTTGGGATGGAGGAGCTGAGACATGGCTGACGGTGCTGGCTGTGTTGCTCGGGGTGACGGAGGAGGGTGCTGTGTGCGTTATCACAGAGGGGGCTACAGTTTCATCCAGCACTGAGCTGCTGCTTAAAGGTGAGGAAATCATGGCTGGTGCAGAGGATAAGTTCTGACCCGGGAGGCAGGGTACCAGAGGATTGAGGGAAGCTGCAGACTGATTGCTGGAGTCCATCTGCCCGCCGAACAGAGGCATGTAGTTCTGTACATAGCCTCCTCCGCCACTGCCGTCTGTCTGACTGGTCTGGCTGTGGATGGACAGTGAGTCTGCAGGTGTAATCTGGTTGGGTGAAAGCTGCAAAGACGACATTAACGGGGCCTGGCAAAGATAACAGAAGGAAACAGACTTAGATCTTCCTTTAGGCACAATATCCTTAATTTGACCAAGATTCTTTAAAGTTAATATTAGCTGGAAACTTTCTGTCCTCTGCTGGTACATGACTAAAGTTTAGGTTTTCTTCTTTTATGCAACTCTTAAAATACATCAATGCAAAATAATATAGAAGAACATCTGTGGGACAATAAGTAAGAGTTTAAATTAATCTCAAGCAGCTAAAAGAGTTAATTATGTTAATTTTAAACTCCCTACACAGTGAATTATAAAACAGAAAATATCTTCGACATAAACATGTAAAATATATATCAATGACAAAATTTGGTTGTATATATTAAGGACAAGACAGATCTCAATTAAATCTGACTTTGAAAAAAAAAAAAAAAGTTGTCTAACCCTGGTGTGAGAAAAGATCAAGCTGAAATTATTCTTATGAAAACATCTTTTTGACAGTTCGATGGGATCGATGTGGTTCAGGGTTGCTCAGCTTCATTCCTTGAGAGCTGCTGTCAGATCTCTCTCTGCTGCTGCACACCTGAACCATTCAGCTCTGCAGAGGCCTGATAACAAGCCATTCATGAGATTCAGCTCTGATGGAGGAGATACCCATCTAAAGGTTGCATGATAGTAGATCTTGAGGACTGGAGTCAAACAAACCAATGTAGATTTGAAAATATGAGCTGCTACAGTCAGTGACCTACAAAAGTATTCATTCTTTGTTACAAACAATCCACAAACTCTATTTAGTGAGAATTTAAAGGCAGACTAGTAAAATGTAGTGGACTGTGGTGAAATAAGCGAAAAATTATGCATGATTTTCAAAAGGTTTTAAAAATGAACAAACAAAAAAATGTTTACTAATACTCCTGACTAAAATCCAGCAAAATCACCTTACTTCAGAGGTTAGGCTGAGAAAATTATTATTACTAATGAAAAAAAAAACATGTTGGTTTTTAAAAAGTATGCCGGCATCTCAAAATATCACAGAGGAGTGTGGGACAACTGGTTAGAGCCAACAGGTAGATACAGAAAAACAATATTATCAGTTGATTGTAACGCTGAAGTTATGATGGAAAGAGGATCAACGTAAGTCCCAGTCAAAGACCATACCTAACAAAACATTAAAGTTTCATCATAGACTTTTCCCATTCAATCAGACTTAAGTTCTGCTATTTTGCAAAGAAAAACTGACAAAGTCTTCAGTTTTTTAATGATGCTTGCAATACCTTTGCAGCTGTAATTGCATAGAAAGGCAAATATTGACTCAGTTGAGCTGCATTATCTTTCAGTAATGTTTTTAAAATCTTGTATAATTTTCCTTCTACTTCACAATTATGCACAATTCTGTGTTGGTCAATAAGGAAAGAAATACACCAACCTTCAACGTTGCAACTTTACAAAATGTGAAATACTTTTGTAAGACACTACAAGTATTTTCAAGACATTATATAAAATGGAAAGAATATTATTTCAAATATATCAGGAGCAAAACAAACTATTGACCGAGTTCATTGCAGTCTATTTGCTGCTTCAGTCTTATAACAATGGCAACAAATGTATTTGTTCATTTTTTATATGAATTCTCTCTGATCTCATTGAGTCGACACCTAAATACAGACAAATTAATGGTGAATAATTGTGAGAGAGAGACAGACCATTTATGTAAGGACAATACTAGCTACTATTGGGACTAAGGTGTGAAAAGAGTGAAATATAATTTTATACCAACCTCAGATATCAGAAATAAATTCACACATTTTCAATGAGTGTTAACATCTTGAACAACCTCACTGTTGATCAGTTTAACCGGTCATGTGTAAAACATGTGGTAAACCAAGTTTAGTAATGTTATTCTGTTAAACTAATTTTATGTGTAGCTACACGAAAGAAAGAAAATGACAGAAGTTTGCAAAAGCTGACCATAAATTCTAGTTAAGAAAAATTTCCAAAGCAAAAACTTGTTGTTTTGGAGCAAGTTGGGGAAGGAGCCTTGGGTTGATGTTTACCTGAGACTGGGAGCTGCTGCTGGGTTGAGGGGTGACAGATGTTGCAGTGGGGGAAACAGAGGGAAGGACAGGCTGACGGAGGCTGTGAAATAAGTCTGGAACAAGAGGCTCTATGTTAGCTGGAGGTTAGTAAAACCACACTAGGCTTTATGTTAGGCTAAGCTGACTACTTAGGTGTTACTAGAACATGTGTATGCTTGTGCCCTGGACTTTGTGCTCTATTAGTTTAGAGGTGCTGCTGCAAAGGATGGAACTGTACCGCAACCTTGCAGTGGATCGAAGGAGTCCATGAAGTCCAGGTTGGGCTGTAAGGGGATAAGTCCAGGTTGGATCATGTCTGCATTCCCTGCATGAGCTGCCGGCGTTGGAGGTAGAGGAGGACAGGGGGATCAAAGTGGTATTTGAAATATACATTCTGAAAAAATGGATCCGCAAACTTAAATGTAAGTAATACACAAATTCTCACCAATTTCCCTTGGATTGGGCAAGCCCAAAGGCTGGTGTGAGGTAAGTGTGGAAAACAATGTGTCTGAGAACTCGGACATCAGAATGTCCATGTCAAAGAGGGTGTCCATCTCCATGGGCGCAGGCGTTTCAATATGCTTGCGACTCATTCGACGCACAGCAGCCTCTTCATCCTGATAAAAGGAAGTACGGAGCATGTCTGGAAAGACTTCCCCAAACAGCGATAACTGCTCCTCTGGCACCTTTGGATATTAAAAATGCAACCACTAAGCCAGTTAATGTCACACAAGCATGCAGCATGGTGCACAGTGGAATAATCTCAATACATGCATCAATCTTAAACTAGCATTTCCTGTGCAAAACGTTAAGCTATGTAAGTGTTTATCACCAGGAAGTGATCAGATTAGACATGAGCCAGTTACTGATGTGAGTCTATGTGAAGGTCTTCAGATGCTGTGGTCTCAAAATAGCTAAAATTTACTGATACACTGGTCCTGCAGTTCAGAAACATGAAGTCGGGTCAAATGTTTTAAAGTCAGTGTGATAAACAACACCAACAAATGTAAATACTGCAGTACATTAAGAAGAACTCTGAAGAATGCTTGGAGGAGAGTTATTCTGTTCTGTTGCTCCCTTACAGTTTCAACACACTCACTCCAACACATCTCACATTTATTGAAAGAAGAAATTACTAATAATCTATCTTTTTCTTTTTAATCCAGTTACATTTAGTGGCTGGAGCGGTACTGTCTATCAAGCAGCAGACTGCAGTAAAGAAAATATTATACAAAATACTTGGTTACTTAAAATTCACCTAATTAACAGAGTAATTTTAAAATGGCATATTCAGAGTTTTAATTTACATTTCATGTTGCCATTTTTGACTAAAGTACAATTTAATCCTTGATTTGTCAAAAATAATGTTAGCTGAAGCAGATCCATGTGTCTGTGACTCAGAATCTAATAATATTAATCACAATAAATCAATATGTAGCATGACTTTAGCAAGACTCACAATTAAGTACTGTATTTTATATTTTAATGAAGGTAGTTATGCTAAAATCATTGCAATCATTCTTGTTTTCAGTTTTTGTATTAATACTGTGAATGCAGGACACTGCAACAGCTGGTAATTAACTGTCTGTGTGTCCCTATATAAACTGTATTTTCACACAGTAAAAACCTCCTTCTGGCCCATGTCTGGATCAGACTGGTTGCACTTCTTATGCATAAATAATCAAGATCACATTAATTTATACACAGGAAACGAGCACTCAAGCTGTGCATTCACATCTGAGCACAGAATATAAACACAGAGCTTGAAACAACAGCAGAAACTTAATGTTCAACAGAAAAACACTAAATGTCAGAGTAAAAACATAAAAATCACATTTCAAAACAGAACTTCGTTTTTTGTGACATTTACTGCCAACACAAGTATCTCACAAATATGTAAGATTTTTTTTCAGCTTGTGTTTTCAAACCCCTTCAAAATGCTGTGACAACCAGCAAATTAAAAGGTTTCCATGATGTTTCTGTTTCCAAATTTGATAATTTTTTATGAGATAATTAGCACTTCAATAAAACGGAAAAAACTACTTTGTTTTGCAATTTTTAATCTGGTTTTCAACTAATCATTCAATAATTTCAGCTGCGATGCATTTTTTAGACATCTGGACAAATTTATATCAGTTACATTAATCTTTAAAGTCCTTGGTTATCCTGGGTCAAAAATAAATCTTTCAGATCTTTATGATGACCAGAAACAGGAATTTTAATACTTGATTTGTGCTTTGGCATCTAAGCTGAACAAAGTTGATGAACCTTATATTTGATTGAAGACCCAGATTTATATAGAGCTACAGAAAAAAATTAAAATAATTAAATGTTGTAATTTTTGAATGAATTAGTTTTTGTTACCAAAGGTTGCTATCTTGTTTCAAATTATTGTAAAAAGCTCTTATTCAAAAATTTAAATGTATAACTTTTAGATAACAGTATAAAATATAAAATCTGGAAACTAAAAATGTTATTTTTGTCATACTTATTAAGCTTTAACAAATTATATACTGTAACAAAATTCAGTACATTTCCATAGTGTTTGAATCATGAAATTATAGATTGCGACTTTTAACATGATTGCCATGATTTCCATACCTTAAGTAAGCTGGAAAGGTCATCATCTTTGTGTTTCTGTAGCTGCAAGACAGTGGAAGTAATATTGGATAATTTTTTAATGCCAAACAAAAGACAAGAAAGAGATTGAAATATCTACAAAATGTCCATTATTGAAGCGCTGCATCATATCAAAAAACAACAATACCCTTTTTTTGAAGTATGTTCTCCATTTGTGATATTCTCTTATTACAATTTCAATTCTTCTTTTCCAGTTTTTCCCGTCTGAAGCAATAGCCTGTTGAAGAAAGGAGAGAACCAATTAAACAAACAAACACAGAGTTGCACAAAACACTCCGTCCCTACCTCTGCAGGGCGATGGACGTCCAAATCCATATTTCCATCTAACGGGGTTACAAAGTGACAAACGGGATTCCCTCTTTTTTCCACATCTGAGGGAAGACAACAAAACAATTCACTCTCAATTAAAAATATATAAAAAATCTTAGTTTATTTCCCTCTCAAATATAGACACAGCTTAAGAAAGTGTTATCTTGTCAAAGGACAATTTTTAATTAAGTACAATTAAATTTCCCAGGAGAGCATAAGGTATTAATTAAAAGTAGTTTTAACAAGTTTATGTGAGTCACATATATTCAAGTTATCATTAAAAAAACAACAACAAAAAATCACTTGCAGTGCATTAATGTTAAAAATGCAACAATACTTATATTGGTAAGTTAACAAGACAAATAATTTAACAGTCTGTCAGATGGTGTCTGTACGATCTTTTACATAAACAACTGAACATTGACTGGAAGGTCGAGCTCTTACACTGCATGTACCAGGCTCTCCATATGGCGTTGTTCAGCCGGATCTTGTCTCTCCAGAGCAGTTTTAGACCTTTAAAGTTTTTCCATTTGGGAGACACCAACTTACCGCTGAAAACAAAAAAAGATCACCAGTGGAACCAGTCACTAAAGTGATCTATTTTCATCAAATTAGCAGCCAGAGAAAAAAATTGGGAGTTGCAGGGAATACTAATGTTCCCTGGATCACAAAGTACAAATATATTTTTTCATTTTTATTTTCTATAACCAAAACACACAGTAAGGCATAATTATGGAGCGGTAGAACGAATATGCACTGTTTCCAAATCTAACAAATTCAAAGCTGAAAACAGTGTAGCTCAAAAATTTTTTATCTGAAACATAACTCCTGTTAAACACACTTTTATTTGATCACAACAGCAATCTAATGAATGGGCGGTTTGTACCTGATAAGACAAGTTCAACTGCACCCTGAGAAACAAAGACTGTATCTAAGCTCACCAGCTATGCCAAATCTGAGATAAGTGAGAAATGCTAAAATTACAGGATGTGGACAGACTGTTCATTATCAGAGAACAAGCAACAAAAAGACAGAAACTTGAACAACTCAGAGTCTTAAGCTCTGAGGAGTAGACCAAGGTCAAATGTATTATTTAATCACATAAATAAGTAATGTCCGAAGTTTAATTTGTTTTCATTCTTCCCGTTTTGTGTTTCCCCATGTTTTCATTATCCATCTGTCCTTCCTTTCAACCTTTTTTTTTCAGATTTTCCTAAAGAATTTGCTGAACCAGCATTCTGCATGACGCTGTTTTGTAACAGCAGAGGGAAAGTGGACATGGACAGACTGACGGAGAGAGTAGAGCCAAGTTTGTTAATTTAATGGCGCTGTTGCTATGAGAAAAGGGTGTTCATAATATCTAGCTTACTGGTAACAACAACTAAACAGTAACCGCTCTATTAATAGTTGTTCCAGTGAGGCTAATTTAGAGTGAAGTCTGAGGGAATCCTCTGAGCAGCTGGCTCCGACGCTGCAACTGTAAATAGAGAACCATGGGTAATGTGAGCCTTACGTTTTTTGTTTTTTTTTATCTTACTACCTGTGAACATAAACAGCAGCTAAATTTTTATTTCCAATGCTGGGAATGCAGCTAAATAATTACAAACACTTAATCTTGTTCATTGGCTATAAAAATTTTGCAACTAAAATACAAACGACAACTTTTATTAGATTCTATTGGGCTATTACCAAAGTATTTAAAACATATAAACATGCTCTTATTGCTTTTATTTATAACAAAAACATTTTCTTTAACTCCTGAGGAAATAATATTTCTTATTATTATAGTTCTATGAACGTTCCCACTACATAAATTAAATAATCTGTTAATCATCATTTTCCTCACTTGGCTTTCTGGTAGATGTGAAGCTAAGAGTTTAGATACTTTTAAACTTGAACTAAAAATCTATTCAGTCTCACTTTTGGCTGAACTTTGCCCTTTATATTGTTACCGTTTTATTTCTATCTTTACTGTCGTAAACAGATTTATGTGGAAAATATTGCTTAAGATTGATTTTGATTTTTTGTTTTAGTCATTAACATTTTTTAGCAAGTATGATCTGCTTCTATTTTATTTTAAGGAATATTAGCATGTACATGTTTACCTATGTTTTCATATTCTTATTTCTATTTTAGTTACTTGCATTTAACAAGCAGTAGACTGAATCCGTATCCTTATTTCCATTTAGTATTGTATTTAGCTGTTTTTTTTTAAAACAACTTTTGTGTTTATGAAAAGCTTTTCTTATATTTCTCTTCTGTTTCCTTACTTGCCAACATCCTCATCCTCTCAAATAGTTTTTGTTGTTAGAAAGTTTTTTTCCGTTTTTTTTTTTTAAATTTGAGAGTGGTTTTTATGTTGCTCTGTTTCAACAGGAATTTTATCACTGTAGTTTATTTTTTTTATCACTTTTGGAGCTGATTCAACCATCCGAGGTCACTGCATTATAAATTGACTCATGCAATAATCACAATATGTGGAATAGTCACTCACACATACAAAGCACAGTGTTTTACCTATTAAAAGAGCAAGCGGTCCGTCAGAAGCCCTTATGGGTTGAAGTCTCTTTTTATGAAATGCTGAGTTTTATATGGTCCCACTTTGTTCGGATGAGTTCAAAAAGAGTTTCAAGTTAAATTAACTCCACAAATGTGTGGATCAGATTGATCTGTTCGCTTAATGTCTGTTAGTACAGTAATCATGTTAATTACATAATTTAATGTGTCTGATGTTATAGAAACGTCAACAGAACTTTGGATATCTTTTTTGCTATTAGCTGTCCTTGAAGAATAAACCGGCTGCTCATGTTTGTAACAAAGGATAAAAGCTGTTCTGTAAGATTGTTTTGGCTGATCTTCCTCATACCACTTTATCCAGGAGTAAGTGTCCCAACATGGGGAATTTAATGGTAATCTAAACATAAATTACATGTTATAATGTGATATTAATTAAGCTCTTACTTAACTTTATTATGCGAGTTTGTCTTGTAAACCATCAGAAAAAATACTAACAACTCAGTCCAGCTTCAGAAGATGTAGCAACATGCTGCCAATGCACAACCTAATAAAGTCAAACGCAAGAGTATGCTACATGTTTAAATTTGGCAATTTTCTGTTTGCAGATCAGTGTTATTTTGCTGATAATGCCTCCTTTGTTGCAGTTTCCATAGTTTGGTTATAACTGAGTAATTCACTTCCTTTACAACTTACAAAGCTCACTTCAGCTTATGGCAGGGTTAGGCAAGGCAGGTCAGGTTTATTTGTATTGCCCCATTGATACAAAAGGCAAAATGATTTAGTGCAAGTCAAAGATTGGTGCAACAGGAAGTTATGAGGAGGGAAGACTCGTGACTGCAGCTAACTGGACAGGAGATCTGAACATGAGCTTGGTAACAGCAGGGGCTAAAAGGAAAATGAATGTACCATGAACACACCAGGCAGACAAATTGAAACTTACCTATAAGCAAGGGTCATGCACTCAAAAAGTTTAGTCAAAGAGGCATCTATGGAGAGGTGCGAGGTGCTCGTCTTGCCAAAATGATAGGTCTGACAGGTCTGTTTGTTGACAGTGTCGAAGTCGTAACCCTTCTTCGGGGGGTGCTCGCTGTGTGGCGACGATACCATGAAGTGTCCACTGTGGATGATCTGGGACTCCAGCCCGTCCGCCCTCCGTAACCCCATGTGAGTCTCCTCCACGTCAGAGTCGTCATCCTGCTCCTGCTTTATGCTGGCAACCGGCCGCCGGTAAGTTTGCCGCTGACATGTCTCTCTGGTAGCCATGTCGGCAACTCAACAAACAAATAGCTAACTAACGTTAGCCAGCAAGCTAGGACAATAAGGCTCTTACTTTCATGGGGCTCGTCATAGACGGAAAACGCGTTTTGAGTCCTGTTGTTAAAGTTTGCCAACTTTGTGCCATAAAAATAAAGTCCTCGCTTCAGCCATGTTAAAGTTTACAGCTGCTTATTTACAGCCCGAGTTAAGCTGTTATCTTGTGTAGTTGACGCAGCTGACAAAACGCTGCTGCTCCTTCTGTAGTACCGAGTCCATGTGTTAGGCCATATCCGATTGGCCAGCATCACAAGCGTATTCTATAAAACCGCTGCTGATTGGTCAGGTTTGGAGCCCCACCCACAGCGTAGAACCTAAAATAAACTGGAGACATAAAACGCGTATCAGGATTTTTCTCAGTGGCGGATGTTGCTATATAGTGGCGCCCTGGGCAAGCCAGTCCACCCCTGCTTTTCAAAAGAATCTTCACAAATCATGAATCCGATGCCTAAAATACTGCATTAGAGTTTTCTATAATAATAATAATAATAATAATAATAATAATAATAATAATAATAATAATAATAATAATAATAATAATAATTTATAAATCTCACATGACAGATTGAGTTTGTTTCCTGTGACATTGTCCATTTTTATTTCAAATGTATGATCTAAGAATTAATTGTTAAATTGTGTATTACGTAAAACAACAACAACTAGATGGTATTTTAATTCCACTTTCAAAAAGGAAACTCTCAGTCGAGTTTTTGTCTTGTCTTTATTGAAGTTGTAAAAGTTAAATACATAAACTGCGTTTTGTTTGCATTTCAAATATAATCTGTTTTAATAGTAAACAGACCATTTTTATAACGTAATGTCATTTCAGTTAGACTTCCATTAGAACATATTTTTTCTAATGGAAGAAAAAAATTTTATATTTTATATTGCAATATTTTAAGTTGCAATATTTTTAGTGCTTGAAATTAAAAAGGTGTCAGAAAAAAAGCTTGCTACTTGTAATCTGTTTTCAAATACTACATACATTTTAAACTAATCTGACCCATGTCTGTCTAGAAGATGCCCTCAAAATTCACTTTCACATTCTTTTAAATCAGAGCACACATATAAACATTTAGTAAAATGTAAGAACATATTATACATGGAAATCTTGAAAGAGTTTCAAAGAATCTTGAACACATGTTCTTCATGACTTGCTGTCAGGTTGTTGATTTTGTTGTTCTTTAAGGGAAGTTCTGACTCTTTGCTTGATCCCCAATGGTAAGCCAAGGATCTGCTGTGTAAATAACTCCACAGTTATCCTTTCTGGGATCACGCTCCCCAGTGTACATTCCTCATCTGTGTAGACACATTAAAAAGGGATGACTATTTTTCAAGATTTTTTCTTATTTGATTTTGGCTTCTATTATTTCTCTTTTCATTGTTTCTGATTTGCTCACCGAGTGCCTCTTCTTCTTCTTTTTTCTTTTTTTCTTCAATTTCTTCTTTTTCATCAACCCCCAAAAGGGTGGTAAAACACTCTGCTACCTCTTCTTCTGTCATGTGCTCTCCTGTGGTTCACATCACAGATCACAATAAGTTTATGTGGCCGTTAAAACAGAGGATGGTCCTCTTTCATGCAAAAGTTACACAGGTGAAAACAGAGTCGAACAGAAAGATGACGTGTCTGCGTACCTCGAGCCTGTAGAAATCTTATCATTTCATTTTTCTGGATAATAGGATTCCCGAGAACATTCTTTCTTCCAAGAACATGAAAAGCTTGAACAAGGTCTTCACTGGAGAGACCGAAGGCTGGTCGATGATTGATGTACAGCTTGATAAAGTCCTCCAGGTCAATATCAATCACATATTTTCCAGTTTCAGCATATCTGCTGAATTTGATCTCATTGAACATGTCTTCAATCTGGGAAAGATAACACACTGAACTGTAACAAAAGTTCTTATAACTGAAAGTTTGTTTTTTTTGTATTGTTCTTATACCTCTTGTTCTGTAGGAAAGTGTCCCAAAGCTCTCATTAAAAAGGGAACTTCTGATAGAGGAATTTTGGTAGTTACTTCTATTCTCTTCATCATGTCAGTGCCTTGATGACGAATTTGGCAGTAAAAGAAAAAGTCCTCCATTTCCTAAAGATGCAAATGCTTTAAAAATTAAGAATGTGTTCTTAAAAAAAATGGCTTTACAAATAGGTGTACATCTCTGTCTCTATCTTGTGGAGTCCAGAAACTCAAATAAGTACATGAGGGTGAGCTCTGGTCTTCAAATAAAGATTGAATTGTACATCTCTTCTCAAAGCTGTCAAATGAACAAAACTATCACGTATTTCAGCTTCAGTAGTCTTTTATGGAATTTTTTAACTTTCTGATGGTACATTTTCTTATTGACACCTTAAACATGATTAAAATACACTCCAGTGTGTGTGTGTGTGTGGGGGGGGGGGGGGGGGGGGGGGTTGTTTGCCCAGAGAGCCAAACAAGCTAGAAATGGCTCTGGCTACTGGAGATTTTGGATTCTTGTTGCCAGAGAAAGAAAATGGTTGCACATTCTGTGTTTCTTGATATGATGAAACACTATTTTGTCCCAAACAGCAAGAAATGTAACATGTTGGGGGTAAAAGGGAATCTCTTGTTAAACTGGGTGCATCGTTTATGCATATCTCACTGAAAATGATTTCTTAAGGAGTCACAACAGAAGTTACTGAAATATAACACAACTCCTCCTGCCTGACCACCATTGAAAAGCCTCATTTTTATACCATGAGTTATTCTGTCTTTGTTAGATGTGCTTCCACACATCAGTAGCAGTGTAGGTTTCAGTGGCAATATAATATACCCACAGAGTGGATGTTAAGCTGAATCAACTCCTCTATTCCCCAGATCACATCTTAGATGCAATTAAGGCTAACATAATAACATTATGACTCTTCTCCTGGTAAGCCAAATTAAAGAATCAGCATTTGCTTAACTTTGAACACACCTTGTAAAACCTGCCATCTCTTCCACCCTTAATGAGTGAATAAAAAGGTTCCATGTTCTCTCCACTCAAGGCGGCTGCTGCATCCAGCACGCTGTGATAACAGGAAAGAGAAACAAGATCAGGCCAAGTTGTTGCTCTGTTCTCACACTGTCTCTGGTCGTTGGCTTGGTAGAAGCAAAACTTACTCTAAGTTCACTTTCCATGCCAGAGCACTATTGTCAGATCCTCCTGCAGTAAAGACAAACTTGCCATCGTAGGAGCAGGAAAAGGTAGACACGCCTGTTGGATGGCAGATCAAAGCACTGGACTTGTAGGGGTTCCCGTCCAACGGCAAAATCTGGAGACCCAACTGAAAGATGCAGGAAATCACTGTTTCAGTTTTTAAAGATCTTGCAGTTAAAGATTAGCCACAGTAAAATACTGCTCCAGCACTGACCATATCGTCTGTGATGAATGCCAGGTGACGTGATTTTGTCTTAGATGTCATTGACTTGGGAAGAACCCTAATTTTTCCAAGTGGAGAACCATAGGTCGGGCCAAGAAGTGTCTTTCTATTTTTGTAAAAAAAATTGATTAGGTACACTGTAATTGGAGGTGACAAATCAGATATAGTCTCATGACTTTACAGACCTGCACATCGTGGTTGTGCTGTTGAAAAGTTTCATCTTGTAATTGTCTGAGGCAACAAGAAGGAACTCCTCTGGGTTGAGAAAAGGATACCAAGTCATGCACCGTGGTACGGCACTTTGCTCTATACGCTTTACGCTGAGGAGGAGGAGTTTGTTGCTCTCACTCCTTTCCAAGTCATACTCCACCTGTTGCTCCATACAACACATACACAGAGTTACGTACAATAGGAGTTCAATAAAAATATAATCAAAAAGTTAATGAATTTCAGTAGCCCAATTCAAAATGAAACACAACATTAAGTGAAATGAAAGGCAACAATAAGTTGCCTTTTATTTCACTTAATGATCAGAAAATATTAAAATAAACTATGTGAATTAACTAGTTGACGGTCCAATCCCAGGGAGAGCAGTCGTGGTTTGGCGCTGTACAGCTGAACCCCAAAAAGAAGGTCTTGGATGGGCTTGTAGTGAGAGCGGTACCTGCCCACAAACATCCACTGAGGCAAAGAGTCTTTGTAACCCTCATTGCGGAAAAGTGATACTGCTCTACCAGCATCCTAATAGTTAGGAGACACAAGAAAGATTAAGCACATATTTTTTCCACTTTTTCTGAATAAAATCAGTAATCCATGAAGGAAATAAGGATACTGTCAGAGTTTTGCAAATAGTTATCTCATGAAAAAGTTGTTTGTCTGTCTACTCTAAGCTGAGCAGAGAGACAGCTTAGTTTCTCCTGTTCTTGGAGAAACCGGTGTCAGCTAGTGCAGAGAGACCCCTCTACTTCTTATCTTTAAGTTTTTGTTTGATTGATCAATGGTGTATCTGTAGTTTCACTGAGTAAAAAACCTGACGATACAAACTCACTGCAGTGGCAAGGTACTGTGAGTCATGAGAAAAGGTGATCAAATGGATGCTGTCTTTAATGCAGTTGAAGATTTCCTCAGGGTTATTTCGCAACGTGGTGGCATCCAGTATGTAAACAGCTCCAGTCCTAAAGCCCACTGCCAAGAATACACCTGCGCAGACAAAAAGACAACTGATGGATTTTACATGTCAACCATATTGCAAACAGCAGATAAAACGGGGCCTGGGAAGCAGTCTCTGATTTTTATATCACGCATCTTTCAAGAAGCAGACCTGCTCACCTTTTGGGTCAAAGGTAATAGACTGAATCTGCTTTTCTGTCTCAAAGATCCTGTTGCCAATGACTGCTTTGGAGTTATAATCCCACAGTCTTAACATGCCTTGTAGGTTGCCAAAGGCTACAGCTGGTTGAAAAGGATGGCACGTCAGTGCATGGAGAGGGTCAAAATCATTCTGAAGAACGGTTTGAATGACTCCGGTCTGTGTGTTCAAATGTATGATTTTGGCATTGATTGTGGAAACGATGAAATTCCTACAAGGAAAGAGACTGAAATAAGAAACAGTGCATTGCAAAAATACTTTCGTCAAATTACAGCCTCAATCTTCACTGTATTTTGTTGGGATTTTATGTGATTGAACAACACAAAGTGGTTGGAATGAAAATGACTAATTTCAGCATAAATCCATAAGACCTCAGACGTTTCTTAGAGAAAACTGTGAATAAATGGCATCATGAAGACCAACAATTGCTGCAGACAGCCCAGGGATAAATATGCTAAAAGGGCTTATAAAATAATATCCCAAGCTTTGAACATCTCACAGAGCTGTTTAATTTATTATCTAACAATGAAAGGAACCTGGCACATCTGAAAACCTACCAAGACCTTTGATTCCACCTTAAATGGCAGGGAGGGTAAGAGAGCATTAAGCAGAGAAGCAACTAAAGGCTATGGTGGACATTTATTGTCCAGTGGGATGATGACCCTAAAAATACATAAAAGCTGCAATGGAATTGTATCCATAACACTGAATGCATGTTGTAAAGCAACTTGGATCGAGACTACATGGTAACACTTGAAAATTAACACTCACATAAGCTTGCCTTTCAGTCTGAGCTATTTTGAAAAGAAGAATGAAAAAAAAAAGTTCAGCCTCTCAATGCTGAAAACTAGAAACTACCTAACAATGTATGCAGCTGTAACTGTAGCAACAGGTGGTTCTATTGCCTCTGGAGTACAAATACATGCTATTCTCTTTTTATTTTAAAAATTTTTTTAAATCATGTTTTGTTCCCCTCCATCAACTTCAGTCATCTGCAACTTTGTGGTGGTTTGTCTTTTAAAATCAATGAAACAGCAGTTTTTGTTTGTAACATTAAAAACTTTAAAAGATTTTAAGAGGTATGACTACTTGTGCTGGGGTCTGTAGTACTGGCATTTTGTTTTGACAGATAAAAAAATGTAGGATGCATTAGACTGTACATCTTCTACCTGATAATCAAAGGGTCCACATCCAGAAAGTAGTCATCCTCATTCATCTCTTTTGGTAATTCCTTGGAAAAGGAAATATATACTACGGGATCCTGGTTGAAATCGGTGTACCAGCTCACAAGCAGGAAGTTTTCATCATAAAACCGGACATTACCGTCTATGTCACCAGTTACTATATAACTGTAAGATTAGATGACATAAACAAACTGGTTACAAGGTCAATTTGAGGTACAAGTAAATGTCAAACACAGTGAGTAATCACGGCTCTGCGTACGTATCAGTTATGGTGAGAACAGTGATTGGCTCTTGTTGGATGTGGATTGTCTTGATTCTGCCAAAGGACTGGGTCTGTTCTTCAACCAAGTTTTTACCAATGTCCCACACCACAATCGAGTTTCCTATGGCTTTCAGGACCTGAGGCTTTTTCCAGTGAAACACTGAACGACTTAGACACAAGTCAGCAAAGGGGATGCTTTTACTGGAATCAGTAGTAAGCTGAGCAAATACATCTGGATCAGTCGCAGGGGTGACCTGCAACACATGAAACGGCATTTGGATAAAACATGCAAACAATAGTTTAAATATAAACCTTAAACAAATATGTTTACTTTCTTGAGGTTCAGTGCAAAGTACTTCAAGCCTTCGCTGTCCTGAAAAGAGACTAAAAGTTTTAGATACAGTACATTTTTTTATGCCAACTGTATATTTATGTTTTCCAAAAAGCGATCATGTGAAGTTACCCATTTGTAGATTAACATGTGAGTTTTACTGCCGCTGAGAAGTTGAGTGCTATCATTTGGGTTAAAGATGATGCGATCCTGCACAATAAATTAACATTCTAATCCAATACCTCATCGATACAAAAACACAGAATTTAGATGATTGAAGAAAAGAAAGCATGCTTACTTGAAAACCATGTTTGGGACTGAGTTCAGCTTGGCAGAGAGATTTCTGCTCTCCACTGGTCCAATCCCAAATATACACACTCTGGTACAATCATAAAAGATAATTAGATGCACATTGTGAATAGTGTTGTCAAATCCAGTAAGAAAAAAAATATACTGCTCACAAAAATAAAGGGAACACTCAAATAACACAATATAACTCCAAGTAAATCAAACTTCTGTGAAATCAAACTGTCCATCTAGGATGTGTTATTTGAGTGTTCCCTTTATTTAAAGGGAACACTTAAACAACACAATATAACTCCAAGTAAATCAAACTTCTGTGAAATCAAACTGTCCATCTAGGATGTGTTATTTGAGTGTTTCCTTTGTTTTTTTGAGCAGTGTACTATTAAAGTTGCACTGATAATATTACTATGTAAACCACTTTCAAAATTACCAGGACCTGGTTTCTCACTAACAGCATTTGATAAAAAATACAGCTTGTTAATAAATCCATCAACACTTATCCTTTCATACTCACTTGAAATTCTGCATTCCCAAGAGTTACTAGGTATTTTGTGTCGTTTGAAAACCCCGCAGAAGCAACATTGCTGCCAGGGTGGCACTCAAACATTGTATTCACAGGAATACTAGAAAATTTATCACAAACAAGATTAGCCTCATGAATCATAGTCAGGACAGGACACAAGGAATATCTACATCTACTAAAAGAAGAAGCGTTACCCAGAGTAGGAGTCCCATATAATCAACATGTTCCTTGGCCCTCCGTCCACTGTTGCTATCCAGCGTCTGTCCTCACTCACACACATGCATGAGATGGGAAAGGAGTGACCCTGAAGACGATAAAACATCTCACCATGCAGTTGAGAATATTATTCCACTGGTTCAGTGTTGAACCAGTGGAATAAACACGTTAATGAGTAAACAAACAAACAAATGTGCATGGGGTTAAAATGTTTTTGTTAGTCCAAAATATTGCATGATAATGCGGCAACAACTGGAATTAAACAAAAATAACTTCCTGTTTCCTGATTATTGGATTGTCATACAGACAGAGTGAAATAGGAAAGCAAGCACTCTGAAGCTGTGGTCTGTTTAAAAGGGGTTAAGATCTGGTTTGGATTCATCTGAAATCCTAACTGCAAAGTTAAACATTTTGTTTCAAACCTTAACATTCACAGTTTAACAGTTTAACATGTTTGTGACACTTTACTGCATTATAATATATTCCAAAAGCAGTCATATCCCATAAAGTTTTTTTTTTTTACATTTGGCATATTGCAACCAAAAACCTCATTATAATTTATTAATACTTTATGTAATTCACAACACAAAGTCATCTTGTTATTAAACCAAGTCTTTCTCTGGAGGATTTGATCGCAGTATAGATCCTGCTATTCTGAGAAGACCTACAAGATTTGTTAGAGAACCTCTGTAAGGTTGATATGAAACAAAAATGCATTGAAATGAAACTTTTTAGCCAGGTTGCTAAAACAGTATGGAACATACCATAATATTATGCCACACATCATCAAGCTGGTAGTGGCAGCATCATGATGCAGTATGGCGCAGTTGACCATAAGCGTTCAACTGCAATGTAATGTTTTAGATCAAAACATGAAGAAAACTCGTGGTAGTCTGAAAAAGACTTGACACTGAGGCTGACATTCAGACTTTCAGCAGGGCAAAAACATTAAGAACACAGCCAGATCTACAACTGAAATCATTTTCTAATTTATATTAGAAAGCCACAACAACTCAAAAACCACTGGCTATTGCTTTGCAGTGGCTTATAATAAAAACAACTCAGATATGCATGTTGTAGAATTGGGTTTTGAGCACTTTTACTGTTTGTATGATACTTTCACCACATTGTAATTGTAATCCTCAAATTACATATTTATTGATATTTGGGAGAACTTGAATACCCAGTGTGTGTTTTTACCTGCAGAATGTGCTGGGAATTTAGGGTGTGATTGAATATGATGCCAACATGAGCCGAGATATAGAGGAAAATAAGCTGATTGCTGTCTTGCAGACCGTAGATCGGGATGACAGGATTCATCCCAAAGACCCTTTCCATTGACTCAATAAGAGAGCAAGAAAAGAAAAGTTTAAATTATACTTTATTATGATAAATGGAATATTTGTATTACATATTTCCTGTGCTTTTAGACACCCATAGACAATTACATCTAAGGAATTGTCGATATAATTTTATTCAAAACATAACAATATGTAAATATAAGCTTATAGACACTGGGATATAGTTCATGTGATTATTCCTGTTAATTTAGAATCTTATTGCTAATGAAAATCAATTCAAAAATAACTTTTTCAACTACTGTGCACTTTTCCATTCCACTCAACTTTCCATTATTCTACTTTGACATGGCACCTTTTAAATAGTGCCATGTCTACCTTTAACCCTTTAATTACCACCCCAAAAATTCTCAGGTCAGACAGAGCTACCTTGAGTATCCCGACAGTGATGAGGTAAACGAAAACCTAATGACTGTCATGTAATATTTAAATTTTCTAAACAAATCATGGGTTTTCATTAGTTTGCTAACCGTAGCCATCAAGGTGAACAGAAAAAAAGCGCTTTAAATATATCAAATTGTCTGTATGATAGGCTTAGTTCCACCCACGATTTCAGAGGTTATTACATATTTGAATATTTCATTACTTACCAAGACATGCATTGCAGGATGAGCTCCCTCCTTTGAGAAAAGCGTGTCTTGGGTTGCTGTGTAGACTTGAGACTGCCCATGCATGTTGCTGACGTCATGTGTTGTTTGGACATATTCTTCCTCACCTGCATATTTGCTGTTCCGCCGCTCTTTTGCCCTCGTCGAGGTCGGTTGCTCTGTGGGCCCGCTGCTTGCTGACATGACGCCAGAAGACGAAACACTCTTAACTTTTCGTCGATGAACTCTGAAGAGTTTCTTCCAGATTCTTCCAGGTTGAGTCTATTCAACTTCACGCTTAAATTGATCAAATTATTATTTTTTTTTTTCTGTTTTGCGGCAGCAACAAAAACAAAAAGACGTTGGGGCGATTTTTTTTTTACTAGCGAAGCGTTTCGTTGCTTAGCGACGACACAATAAAGTGGGGTGTTCCGGTCAAACTTTTCAAATCAAAAGCTTAATTGACCATGATTGTCAAGATGTAATTTATTCATTTCGCTTTCAGTTCAAGATATTAAACTAATGTATATAGAATCACTGCCCATAGAGCGATATATTTCCGGATATTATTGTTATGATTATTATAGGTATAAAAAAAACAAAATTTAAATCCTTTTTTATGTACCAATAAAAAATGATTTTAATAGAGAAATGTCATGTTATGGTCTTCATTGTGTATTCACAGCCATTATACAGCGTAAGCCAAAAATACATTTCCCTAAGTGGCTGATAGTGGATCGCTGTATTAATGGAAAACTTAGTGGAAGGAAAAAGTATGGTAGATATATATATGGTAGATATAGTTGCAGCCTTAAAAGTATTAATAGCACACAAAATATACAAATATGTTCACGTCTGTGTATTATGTAGAGTACATAACCTCTACAAAATAGTTACTTTTGTGAAAACCTTCAATATTCAGAATTTTACAAGAATAAAAGTCAGAATAAAAAATAAATAAATTAAATCTCTTTGGCAAGAACCAAAGAACCTTAAAGCTTGTTAATGACATCGGAAAGTTTTGTTTGACATTTTCTCCTGTTTTTTTTTTATTCTCTGTCTATTTTTCTTTTTGTCAAACGACTTTTTTTTTTCTTTTTTAAATTTTTGTCACATGTCTTTTGCTTTCTTTTTATATTTTAATCTCAGATTAAATGTCTTCTACTGTTAATTCATTTACCGAGTTAAGCTCCACTTTGGCATTATGGTTATTGTCATCAGCAATATATTGGTCGTAAAAACAGCGTATTTCATCCGCTTTCAAATAAGAATTAATGACTAACTTTGAATAAATGTCATAGTAAACGTGTAGTGTTCCCAGAATAATGACCATTTTTGAGTCTTAATAAATTCTTGCCTTCTAAATGTTAAGCCTTCTTCATTGGCAGACGAATGTCTTACAGGGATTTCAAAAATAAAATGATATCGTAAAAATACCATGATCTAACAGACACATAAGTAGTCAATTAGGACACGTTTTATTCATCTAACGTCAAGATGACTTATTTTTAATTGTAACGAGAAATTTTTGGGGTAATTGTTGGCAGATTAAAGAAGCGACCGCACATCCAACTTTTATTTTGAAAGCATGATTTTACGTTGAAGTGTCTCACTCTTCACAGCGTTTCCTTCCTACGTTTTTCCGGTTCCACAGGTTTCAGAAGTGGTCGAACTTCTGACTGCGTCAGATCTGCTTAACTTTTCGTTGGCCCACCACATTTTCCTTATTGTTATTTTATGTCCTCAGGCATTTCCGTGTATTTTATCGACTTATTTAAAGGTTTTTACTGAAATTTAGTGAATTATGAAGCGTTTATGACAGAAACCCTTCTTTAAGTGAAGAAACCAGCTGAAGCTTGGGATGATTCTCCCCACTCGTTGAGTGACAGGTGAGCAGCAATGATTTACTGACGGATTTATTGATTGTTTTATGCAAAGGTAGAGGTGTTGCTTTGAGTCAGCCAGCATTAGCTCCAGCACCGTCAGCTGACGGTCAGTCGCTCTGACTTTACAGCGATTAGCAAACGGCTAACGCCAATTCTTATACTAAATTAAGATTATGGAGCTTCCCTTGCTATTTAACCAAGGAATCTGCATTAAATTTGTTTAGGCTTTTACAAAATTCCGGAGGATTTATTTATAGTTTGAAATGTTGCCAGAAAATCTTAAAAGTTCTTTAAACTTACAACTATTTCCAAGTTGCTTCTGACTGTTTTCTGTCTGAGGTTGAGTGTACAGGTGGACCCCCTTCTAAACGATCAGTGCGGCGTGGCATGGAGGCGATCAGCCCCATGCTCTGCAGAATGTAATGGAAACCCACGTTGCCTTGACGGCGGCCTTCTTATGTTGCCAATTCTCTGTAGATTATTGTGTCAGGGCAGTTTTCTGGCCAATCAAGTACAGCAACACTGTGGTCATTGAACCAGCTTTTGGGATCTCTGGCCCTGTTGGCAGATGCTAAGTACTGCTGGAAAATGAAATCAGAAAAGCCATAAAGCTTATCATCAGAAGGAAGCAGGGAGTGCTCTAAAATTTCTTGGTACTTGTTCTGACTTTGGAATTGATTAAACATAGTGGACCAACATCAACAGATGACATGTCACCCCAAATCAACACTGATTGCGGAAACTTCACACTTGACCTCAAGCAACTTGGATTGTGTGTATCTCCACTTCTCCTTTCCAATCTGGGACCATGGCTTCCAAATGAAATGCAAATTTTAGTGGGTCACCCTCCTAGTGAATGGAGGACATTCACTAGGAGAGTGACTGCAGAACAGCTCTCAAGTCGTCCCCATGATTGTGAGAACATAGTCATAAATTAGTTTTCTATCATTTTAAAATGCTCTGAGAAAGAAAAATTGGAAGTTTCACTATTTGCAAGCATACCTATTAAAATAGTTTAAATAACCCTTGAAATTACGTTGTGTCCAGGGCATATTAGTTTGACTTTTTGAATTGAAGTACAGAAATAAATAAACATTTCAATGATTTAATTTATTGAGAGATATGCATATTTTCCATAAAAACAAAAGCTCTAATTATCATTAGTTACACCAATAATATAGTAGTAACAATGTTTTTTTTACACTTTGTCAAAAAAAACAAAAAACATTGGCAATCCTTGCCATTTTAGACAGCTTGATGAAGCGTTGTTCTGATTTAATGTTAATTGGAGCAACTTGTGAAGTGGAGACAACAAACATTCCTGAATTTGTGTTTTGTACAATCAGGCTGAGATTAAGAAATTTTAGATTTTATAAACTCAATAATTCCAACAGATTATGAAAAGACCGGAGAACAGAGTACAAAAAGGGTTTGCAACATGAGTATTTTCAAATTTAGAACAAAATTATTACCCCAAGTTTCTCTCGGAGGAATAAAGCAATAAAAATAAGTTGTAATATTATAAATATTACCCTAACAGATGTATGAAATTATAGCTTGCCAAAGTGGGGCTTTTGCCATTTAATTTCTCTTCCTAATACCTCTTTATGATTCATTTATTAAGGTTACCTAAGAAAGTGCCATCATGTGGACAGACAAACAAAGAGGGATCAGAGTTTCCCAGAAGGAGCTGCTTTGTAAAAATGCCTGTGGGTATTATGGAAACCCAGCATGGAAAGGCTTCTGCTCCAAGTGCTGGAGAGAGAGATCACGCCCACCTGGATCACAGACACAAGACACAAGGTGGATGAATTACTTTTAACATACCATCAGCTTTTCTGTTTAAAAGATGATTCTGATGTATTATCCTCCTTGCAGACCCAGCAGCGATGGAGCCCCACCCACATTCTCCAAATTTGAGGAGAAGAAAAACACTGAGAAGGGTCGACGAATAAGCACAGTGAGGCGGCTGTTCTGGGGCAGTGCTTCACCTACAAAACCCCAAGGTTGGTCTTCTAAGCTTTAGGGTTGACTGTATTCTTAGTAAAATATCAAAATAATGGAATGAGAACTTAAAGGCTATCATGTCAGCTGACAGGTAGGTTGTCAGAATGATGTGTTCAGATTTTCCTCCTCACATAGCGTTTTGCCTGTTGATTATGTAGATTAATATTGTTGTCATTAAAGTTTGTGGTTGTCTTGTTGGAAAACTCCTACTCCTTCTAAATGAGCCTCGAAGTTGTTAGAGATGATCATGTGCAGTTTTGCAGAAATAATCTTGTGGATGATTGTTTGACCTTGCATCCACTTTTTGTCTTTCCAGAGACCTCTGAAAGTCACACTAAGATGTTAAAAGCCTATGAGAGCCTTGAGCCTGGAGACTTCACTGGTTTTCTAAAGATCCTGCGGAGTCCACCTTCTCAGCGTCTGCAGTCCCGCTGCACAGCTTTCCTCAACACAATGGAGGCTTATCATGTAACTATGTCCACGATTATCTATACTTATAGTTGCTTCCTTTTTAAAAAGTAACATCCTTATCAAAGCCTGGCACCATTTTCAGAATCTGCAAATACAGAAGCAGTCGGACCTTGTCCAGGATTTCTATCAGTCTTTTGCTGAATATTTTAGAAGTGAGTACAATTGTTGCAGTTCTGTTTTTTCTTAAATTTAGAAGAAAGGTGTTTAGTAGTGTTTTTTGTTTTCAGGCTTCCCAGAGACTCAGGTCACTCAGATAATGGAGCATGTGGAGAAGCTTATAATGACTCGGTTGCACAAATGGGTTTTCTGCCATGACAGCTGTGATGATGAACAGAAGGACCTGGCTCTTCAACGGCGAATACGGTAACACTGTTAAGAAATCAGTGACTCTTCTCTGAATGTAATTAGCGACGCTCATCCCTTCTGCAGTTATAAGCAGAGGGTTTCTTCACAGTCTGGAAAAAGTTTGAATTATTTTTCAGGTTTTGATATGTTAAAGTAGAATATAGAACAGGGTTTTATCTTTCCTCTTTCTCAGACCTCATTTTTGCTAATTAAAATATAAACTAAAATACTACATTCTGCTTCCATATGCATAAAAAAGTGTATGTGGAAATTTTCGTGACGCTCTCAATTGGATGATCTTTACATCAAACTATTCATTAATGTTTTTTTCTCTCCATACATGAAACTAGGTTGCAAAGTCTGAAGTTTGAAAATGTGTACATTTTAAACTGGTAATTTTGTAGGAACACTTTAAACTCTGGCTCTTAAATCTTGATTGATAATTATCCTTTTCAGCTCCCTAAACTGGATTACACCACAGATGCTGAGTGTACCTTTTCCAGATGAAGACACCCCAGTCACAGGCGACCCATTCCTGCCTGCCATCACAGGTGATTTACCTCATTTATTGACTCTATTGTGGACATTTGGAAGCTTTCAGTCTTTAACTATTAACTTGAGTAAAAGTGTTGTCCATCTCTTTGCTTCACTATTTAAATGTCACAACATTAAGCATCTAAATAAAGTTAAAGACATGTGAATGCATTGAAATAATTTGATATGTCATGGTTCTCAAAATGTGAATTCTCAGAGGAATCCCTTGTACAACAATTGTTTCAAATTGTTCAAACAATTTGAAACAATTTAGTAAATTAATAACTAAACTAATGTGGAGCGGATCAACCAAAATAACTGTTGTTATTGTTAATAGTTTTTTCTAAGGTCAGCACAAAAAAAATTGAAGTCCAACATATTGTGGCAGACACGGTTTAAAATATCTTGTGGGTCTTATTATAAAATGCCTGAGAACCAGGGATTGAAAATATTGTCATGGTTCATTTATCTTTTTTTTTTAAACTTTTAATCAGCCATAATAGAAATGGATGCCAAGCGAGCGCCACAGGACAAGCTAGCCTGCGTGTCAAAGTGCAGTCAGCACATTTTTGAAGCGCTGTCCACCTCCAACAATGAGCCTGCAAACGCGGATGACTTCCTGACAAGCCTGGTGTATGTGGTGCTGAAAGCCAATCCGCCTCGCCTCCACTCCAACATGCAGTACATGATTCGTTTTGGCCTCCCTCACAGCCTCATGGCTGGAGAGAGCGGCTACTATTTCACGAACTTGGTAAGTTGTGTTTGAAAGCACTCATCTTTCATACACCGCAGAGTTGGGGGGAAAACCCAAGCTTGTCGTTGTCCTCTGCTTCAGTCCTGTGCAGTGGCTTTCATTGAGAAGCTGGATGGACCAGCACTCAACCTCAGTCCTGAGCAGTTTGACGGCTACATGCGAGGTCAGCGCACTCCTGGTGCACTAAAGAGGCAGCAGAAGGCCAACAGCACTCAGAAGCTGCTGGAAGAGCTGCAAGGGAGGCAAGAGAAGCTGCACCAAGGTGTGGATGTTCTGAACATGCAGCTGCAGAAGTGGGTCCAAGTAGTTAATTCCCAGCTGGATGAGGCAACGAGCCAGTTCGATAAGGTACAGAAGGAGATAACAGCTCAGACAGAGGCCCCTGAGGTCGTGACCTCTTCAGCTGAGGATGGATCCCAACAGAAGGAGGAGGAACAGCAGCCTGAGTGTGAAGCTCTAAAAGAAGCAGTCTGATAGTCCACCAGAGGCATCAGAACCCCCTGGTGCGATACCTCACGATCAGTACTAACAGAAGAACGCTGCTGGACAAACGAGACCTACATTCCACTGACAGATTTACACAAGTTTCCAAAACAGAGACGTGACTCATGAGCTGAAGAAATGAGAATGAAGGAAAACTTGAAGGAAATTTGGGGCACATTTGTCCTGAAGCATCTGAAGGGCCAAAATATCTTTATCAAGTTATTCTAATTTTAATGAGGACATTAAAACACATTCCAGCTTAGTTTAAGAATATGTACTAACACACAGGCACTTCTAACACAACATTTACAAGTGCTGAGCACAAAATATTTTCCCTTATTTCATGTACCGCAATGGCTTTATGGTGACAGGTCAAAATGTGAACTAGTATCAACCACTACAAGTTTTCAAGGGGATGTTTGTGACAAAGGTTTCTCAGAGCTGTCTAACTTATAAAATGTTTTTCTTTACAATTTTGTGTAACACGTTTCCATATGTGACAGTGTACAAAAGATGTTTACAGTTATTGATTTATGAAGAAAATTAAAGTTATATTTTTGTTCAATAATTGAATCAAATTATAGATTAAAGCAATTTGATTTACAGATTATGTCTGACTGATTTTCAATTTTACCCTGGTTTGACAATTTTTGCTGTTATAAATTTTAAGTTTAGACTAACTGCAGAGCAGACAGCTGACCTGAGTTAGGTATGTTTTGTGAGCTGCAGATGCAGGTTTAAATTTACTGAGAAGAGGAAACAATGACAAACATGAAGAGGAAAGGGAAACCACATTTGGATAAATCTAAATACTCTGTTAGAGGTCAAAGAGGAATTAAATTTGAAATGGTGGTTTGAACAAAACACTATACAAAACATAAAGTAAGCATAATTTTGTTTCATACCAACAAGACTAACGTTATGGAGTAGCCAGACTTATTCCTGAAGGAACCTTAATTATAATAGAAAACTTCCCAAGAAATGCAAAGCAGCTGTGTAATGTAGTTCTCGTTCCCTGGGCTGGAACACCTGTACACAGGTGACAAAAGTTCGTTCACTCTACTGTAACCTAAATGTGAGGTAGCTCTCATGAACTGCGGCAATGCTAAGTATTACATTTTCAGTGACTCCCAGGAAAACTAAATTAAGTTGATTCCAGTTTACACAGCAAGAGTTTAGGTTTGTAAAGAAAAATGGAGATGCTACTTTGAACATATACCTTTCAGCTCACTTCCTGTGGAACATTTGCTATCAAAAAGATTAGAGTATCATGACATCTGCTTATCAGATTCAGCAGAACCATCATGAGGACAGTCAGTTATATTAAAAGACATAATAACTTTCCCCAAAATTTGATTTTAGCTTATTAAGCCACCAAAGAATTGCGTACCTTATTTATACAAAAGTAATAAAAACGTGTGCAAATGCACTATATTTTTTGCTTTCTGCAAGTAAAAGGTTTTATATTTCGGTAGTATCTCCATTTGGACAGTTGGGGTCGCTGAACCGGAAGTTGCGTCATAGGAACCCGGAAGAGAGAGAGATTGTTTAGCAGCCATGAAGATGACAGGAGAAAACAGAGCTGAGGGCTCTGAAATAACAATGGATGACGTGAAGAACCTTATTAAAAAGAAAGATGAAATTGAAGAGCAGATAAAGGCTTACCACGACGTTTTAGAAGACGTGAGTTGGGCCCACACTCGGTGAAGTTATCTGGCCCCGCGCGGCGCTGAACCTGTTTCTCCTGTTGTTTACAGCAAGGTGTCGGAGTCGAGGGTCCTCTGGTTGACGCTGAGGGTTATCCCCGAGCAGATGTTAATTTGTACACGATCAGGGACGCGAGGCACAATATTTCATGTAAGAGGTGTTTGTCTTTGTGTTTCTCTATAAGCTGTTCCTGGGTGAACTACAGCCATTTCAGTCATCTCACAAGTTTAGTTTACTTTCCATTCAGTCTTACTGAGCTTGAACTACACTGTGTTGTCGAAAGTATTCGCTCATTTCTCCTCACGAACTTGAATGACATCCCCATGCTTAATCCGCATAATATATCTGTTATAACCTTTACGGTTATAACATACTTTTATGATGTCAAACACTGATGTTGGACAAGAAGGCATGAGTTGCAGTTTCTGCTCTTGAGGTCTGGATTCTGTGCAGACAGTGAAGTTCGTTCACACGAGTCTCTCTCCTCCATATCTTAATGGACCTTGCTTTGTGCATTGGTACCCGGCCTCACACTACAATCCCCTTTGCTCCAAACCTTGCATGTGACAAGAAGCAGTCAGACGGTTGTTGTTTTCCTGGAAACAGCCAAACGTTGCAGAGTTGTCTATTGCATTGCCAGACGGAGAGAAATTAATCAGTTCAGAGATCAGGTCTCCACTGTTGTAGAGTCTGGTGCCAATGTGCTTTACACAACTCCATCTGACACTTTGCATTGCGCTTGGTGATGTAATGATTGGGTATAGCTTCACAGGCATCCATTAAGCTAATCTGAAGAACATCAAGTTTGAAATTCTGTAGCTATTTATACAACAGAAAGTTGGTGAACTCTATGCGGAGCTGGTGTTCTATGCAGCTCAGACTCTGCTGGCCCCATGCTGTGATTTAGTCAACCACTTTGGAGAGACTTGCTATTGTTTCCGATCACTTCCACGTTCTTATAATACCACTAACAGTTGACTGCGGAACATTTAGGAACAAGAACATTTTACAACCAGACCTATTTTATAGATGACAACATTCCAACAGGCTACACAGGAAGAGACTGCAACACCTACATTCAATTATTTGAATGGGTGAATAAATATCTTTGGCAATATTGTGAACTTTATGAAGATGAGGGGACAGTGATTTCAATCTAAGATGTACATAGTCAGAGAAAGAGGGGTAGAATATGGATGGCCACCATTGTTTTCCGACTTTTATTTGTAAAAAAAAAAAAAAAAAGATGTTATGCAGAATTTTCATTCCCCTTAAAGGACAGTGTGCTATTTTGTGTTAGCCTATCGCATAAAATCACAAAAAGTTTATCGTAGGACAGTTCAAACAATTAGAGAACTTTTGCAAGGCTCTTCAAATAATATAATTGACCATCCTGTTTGAAACTCTTTCCCATGTGAAAGTAGAATACTACTAGCTAGAATACAATGGTTGGTTAGCTGTCAGTTTTGCTGCTTGGCTTTCCCTTTGAAAAGAGAACATTATTATTCTTCAAGGCACTTCAACTGTGATGTTTAGTCTTGCATTTAAACTATTAGGCTTTTGTTCTGTTTGTGTTTCAGGCCTACAAAATGACCACAAAGCCATCATGGCAGAGATTGAAGAAGCTCTGCACAAGCTCCACGCTAGAGAGAAAGCCAAGCGGGAGCGAGACGAGGCAGAAAGCCAGCAGGAGCCGATGGAGGAGCAGGTCACTCTGCCTCCTCCCTTTGCTCGAGTGGATGCCGTCACATTCGGCTCACCTGCTTCTGGAGCTGTGAGGAACATTTTCTCTCCTCTTTAACTTAGTAAAACCTTCAGATAAATCAACATTTATGCTGACATTTATGTATAGTGCTTCAATTTCTTTGACCATGATTGTTTTGTTTTTGTTTTCTCACAGGGGCTCAAAGTAGGAGATGAAGTCATTGAGTTTGGCTCTGTGAACACAAACAACTTTCAGAACCTGCAGAATATTGCTGCAGTGGTGCAACACAGTGAAGGAGTAAGTTTAGTTTGATTTCACTTGTTTATATTGAAAAATATAAAAAATAGATTGCTTTAAGTACTAATGATCTTGCAGTTTGCTGTAGCTTAGTAATTTAGTTTTCATGTTTTATTTCACTTTACTTTCAAAAACAATGTAAACTTGATTGCTTTTACCATGATTGTAATTTCTGAACATGCCTATCAGCCGATGTAAACAGCAGCATAATGTTCGTTGTCAGAAACCTTTACGGGTCGCTGTGATCAGAGATGGCCAAAAGGTTCAGATGAGCCTGACTCCACAGCGGTGGTCCGGCAGGGGTCTACTAGGGTGAGTGCACAAAGTGACACAGAAACTGTCATTCTGTCATATGTAGGTAGCAGAAGCAGTTTGTTGAATGTATTTGTTAGAATAACTGTTAACATTAGTTTTTTTTTTTTTTTTTTCAGGTGCAACATTGCTCCAGTCCAGCGATAATCCACACAACCTTATTCCAGATTTAAACCCGTGAATCTCCTGAGTGTTTTCTACTCTGTACAGCAGAAGTTTGGATCTATTTCCATTTTTCAGTTTCCTAATGAAAATCTTGAACACTTTCTCCATATAATGACTAAGAATGGAATATGTCAAAGTTAAAGTGCTGCAGCAAAGGGGATCACATTGAACCTATGATTAAGGTCTGCATACATTCTTCTGCACATGTTCAAAGAGGACGGCTTTTGGATTGGAGTTTCTTTTCTCTAGGGAGCATGACAGAACATGGTCATGGTTATTGAAGATGGGATGCTTCAGTGATTCTTATCCTGTGTATATATGATTATTCTGGTTGAATAAATAGTTTTCTTGAAGAAAACAAGTAAGAAACATTTTGACTTGTATGAAGTGATGATTTTTTGCAATAAACACATTTTATTCAATGTATGACAGACTCATAAAAAATATTTAAGATAGGGTGTGTTAAATGGATAAACTACTACAGCTGTGCTTTTATGGCCAAAATATATTTTTAGAAATACCAGTAACCAGTTTATACAGAGATGATGTAAAACTGGTTGTTGTTTGGCATGATTCCTTGTGAAGTTGTGTAGGAAATTCATATATTATTGTGGATGGGGTTTGCATAGCGTACTTTATATTGGTGAACTTGCAGTGAATCAGCTCTTGGTGGATGTTTTTATTTTCAGTAATAAATTAAATTTGACAAAGCAGAGGAGTCTAAATTCAAAAACATTTCCGTAACAATGAGACTGAAGAGCTTCTTCTGCAGATTAAATTGTTCAAATCCATTATAGAAACAAGGCTGTAAAATTCAGAAATGTCCATTAAAACACTTCTTGTGCTGGGGGTGCTGGGTCTTTTATTTTAGTAGTTTTACCTTCTAGTTTTTTTTTTTGCTTTCCAGAGACAAGAAGAATAAGAAGAATCTTCCATATGTTCGTTCTGACAAAGGTTTCCAGGAAATCTTTGCTCTAACGGCAAATACATTTTACCCAGGAGGTTTCAGTAACAAGGTCTGTAGATGCATTTGGATCAGGGGCTTCTTCTCAAAAACAGATTTGCCTAAATAGCAGTGATGGGAAATCAAAACAGTCATCAAGCTGCTTGCTTCAATTTCTTCTTTTTAGGTTTGACCATCTGAGGTAGCTGGATTTTAAAGGCCGTCCTAAGAACAAACAGATTTTTAACCATTACTGCCAAGCAAACTATAAAGTAAATATATGCATTTTACCTAACAATATGGTAAAATCAAAGTAACAGACTTACTCGCATGTTGTGCAAATAGGGCTGAAGTTGCAGAATACTTGGAAGCAAACAAGAGAAAAATCATCACCGCAAATATAACATGTCTTTGAAATGCACTTGACGGCATATGGTACTCACTCGAGAGACAAACGGAGCAGACATAACCGATTTCGATGAGGTTACGGTGGCAGAAACAAGCAGCTCTGTAGTCCACGTGGGCAGGCGGCGGCAGCACCAGCTGGGAGCGCTGCTCCGAGTCGGGCAGGAACACCCACTGTTCCCGAAACACACACATACTGACTCTACCTTCAAACTGCAACCACTGTAAGCCACAGCAAACAGCAGGAACACTCACCAGAAGATACTGAGCCAGGGCTACTTTCTGCGGTATCTTCAGGTACAAGCCTCCTGTTATGTCACAAGCCTAAAACACAAACATCATTCCTGGTGGTACCACTTAATATCCACTGACTGATATTTTGTCAGTTATTTATTACACCTTCACAGTAGTAATGCTAAGTTAATGAGCCTGTATCACAGCAGCAAAAATGTACCTGCTGAAGCAGCCCCGAGTCTGAGTCCAGCACACACGCATCTATCAGGATGTTCTGGTAAGAATTTGAACAGAGGGGTTGTTTAATCAATTGAAAAGATACATTAGTGAAAGTCTAGAGCAGAGAGATGTAGTCTTACCTGCTTTTGTGCAGCAAAAATCACATTCATGAAGTTCATGTACTGGAGAGCGCAGTCATCAGCTGCTTTTATCACCTAACCAAGACGAGCAAAACAAAACAAAACAGTTTGTTAGTCTCAGAGACGGTGATTTGATAACTTCACCATTTTGTCCCTGTGCAGGATCATCCATTATGAAATGGATGATCCTCTCATAATGGATGAGATTATCATCCATTATCCTTAACACAATAATAATAACCATAGTAATATTAATAATAATAAATATACACACTCACACAAGGTCAGCCGAGTACCAAAACAGTAACGAGTTTCCCAAAACCATAAGTATGACAATTGGTTGTCATACTTAGCTGGGAAGCTAAGTATGACAACCAATTGAGAACTGATTCAGAACCACAATCAATAAAAACAGGGTGAAACATAGAGCTTTATGAACAAATGATGTAGGATTTTAGCTTTTTATGAGCTACATATTATTCATATGAATCCCGTTTTTTAGTAACAATGACTTACTGTGTTTTTCTTCTATGCTTTAGTTCTCACTTGTTACTCTGGCTTCCTTCTACTGTCCAAAATCAACAGGTTGGTCACTCTAAATTGCCCACAAGTGGGTGTGTGTGGTTGTGTATCTCAGTGTTACCATGTGACAGACTGGAAACCTGTCCAATACCTCCAATTAGACAGGTCGGAGGTATTCCAACCTGTACCTCCAATATTTCTAGTATTTTTTAATGCTACAATTAATCAAAAATTGTAACCAGCTAAAAAAAACTTAATTGTTAAGTTCATAGGTACAAAATGGCATGGGAATACCAACAGCTGAACTGACCAGGAAAAGCAAAACCAAGTGAGGAATTAAATAAGATCTTACCAATATCCTTGACTTCATCTCCTGTCCAACTAAAAAAAAAGTAAAATGCAACTTTTATATTATTTTCTTTATAATATAAGAAAATAATGGAACAAAAAGAGAGGCAGTGTAATCTGACTTTACCTTCTAACTCTTTTGAGACCCTGTGAATATCTGCATGGTGCCATCTTAAGGACAATTAGCGAAACAGCTCGCACAAACTAATTTCTTCTGACCCAATGAGCAAATCACAGCTGAATCAGTCTTAAAACTTCATGACTGTAGTGACATACAAATAATTCACTTTTTGTTAGCTGAACCAATTTCCTGAATACTGAATTATCAAAGACATCTCACTAAAAGGATACAGCAGAGGGCTTTGGCAAGAGATCCAGCCAACAGGGTGTCAGTTGAATTCCCCGTCACTTCAGCTGTAAGAAGAAGACACACAGCAGTCACCAGTATGTTTAATAATGAATCATTAAATAGCTGAAAATAATATTAAACAAAAGGTACCAACCAACCAAATCTGAGTACCTTTTACATAAGCTTTAGTCACACGCTATGAAAACCCAGAGTTTTTTTTTTTGTTTTTTTTTACCCACTTTTAGCCATAATATTCCTGATCTCTTCAGCAATGAGGTTGTTGGCGACAGCTAGAAGTTCGTATTTTCCATCCCGGCTGGAGGAAACTTCATCCCCACCACTGTCTCCACTTTTCCAAGTCTTACTGGGATACAAGAAGTGACTAGATGAAAGAGAAAAGTGATGAAAGGTATAAAACACTACATATCCAACATTTTAGTTCCAAACACTAAAAAACATCTGTAGCAAAAAAAGAAAACTAAATTGCCACAGTATAGGTTTAATGTAATTTCTGGATCAATCATGGCAATAAAATATTATAAAAGCAAGGCTATGTAGAAGAATAAATAGATGTCGAAGGAAGGAAGGAAGGACAGATGGACAGATGGACAGATGGATGGATGGATTGGCTGGGAGGACAGGGTCAAATTTCAATTACAATATTAATCCCAGAGGGAAGGTAAACAAAAGTTTCCTATAATGTTGTGACCTGTGGTTACCTGTCTTGACAGTGACTGGCGATAATGGCCAGCCTGTTTGTCCTCGTCATTGCCATATGGGAATTTCCCATCACCATGACGGCATCCAGACACTTGCACAAAGTGAACTTAAAACATAGAAACACAGTGGATACTGTTTTCAGAGACAGGCAGACATTTGTGTTAAAATATTAGAATTAAACACAATTTTTTATAGATTGTTTGCTGACATAAATTACTTCATTTTTAAAGATAAAACCTCAAATGGACAACAGAAAAAAAGAAAATGGACTAATTTCAGGATTAGTGTTGTTTAGCACTAATCCTGGTAAACAACAGGATTAGTGGTAATGAATTCTGTGATCTCAAACTCTAGTTCAAATGTATTTCTTTTGCTTTGCTCTTAACATGCCATATGCAAATAAATAATTTACCTAATCACTACTGAGGAGAAAATATGACTGAGATATCAGAAATAAAAAAGAGGATACCTCTGGATCACGCTGACCTTGCTGACCCCACCAGATGGGATTCACATCAACCACGATGACCAGGAGATTCGATTCATCCTCTGCAAAAAACCCCCCCAAAAAACAAAACATGACAAATATCAACCCAATGCAAAAGAAACGACCCAGCGTTACAACTATCGAAAGCATGTTTGTAACGTAATTCTATTACGAGCAGGACAGACCTGAAGCCATTTCGTTAGGTTTTTTGTTAGAAACCAAAGGAGAAAAGATGTTCTTTCAGCTTTATCTGCTGCTAATTTCCATCTCTGATGAATTACAATATTAGCTGATAGCGTATAAAATTCAGAAAATGTTGCTAACGTCTTATCTAGCACAAGTTATCCAGGTTCGAGGAAAACTACATAAAGCCTCTTCCTTTCTCGCAACATCCGCGTCTTCTTCTACTGTCTGTTCGGCAGAAGACCGAGGCGCTCTGCTACCACCTAGCGCCAGGTTTGACTTTGAACAACAAAGTGAGACATTTTGTTAGTTTCAAATAGTTGAGAAAAAGGCATTAAAAATAATAAAAATGTAAAAGTTAAATAAATAGGACAGAAAATTGATGGCAGTTTAATGTTGTCTAATATAATCAAAACCATTTCTTATACAAGAGATGCAATTTTTATTTTTTCAAATTGCATAGGTTTACAGACCCAAATTCTAGATGTCTGAATTCAAAATATTAATCAATTTAAATTCTAATTACAAGTTCCAGAAATCATCAAAACACACAAATGTAAAACAACTTCTGGATATTACATCGCTTTTTTGATACTTGGACTCACTTTGATAGAACAAGAGTATAATAGGAATGTCCTTTATTGAAAGTGGGAAAATCAAGGTGTACTGGCAGAAAAATTACAGGCAAATGGAAGCATGCAGATTCACAAAGCACTGAAACATTAAAAAAAACAAATAGAAATAAGAAACTGTACAGTAAGTGCAAATTACAAAATAAGAAATGCCAGCTGTAATTTGTTTGTGATATAAACAAATTATCAAAACTTCTGGAAAATCAGTGATTAAAGACAGTCATTTATGTGTTTGGTAAAATGTGCATTAGAAAAGAAATTGTAAAACTCAGTTATCTTTAATACTGTAAGTCTTTTAACCTCACAAGTAGGACCCACATTTTGGTAAATTGCGAAAATAATCCACCTTTTAATGAGATTCAGTTTATTACAAATATAGACCTTTACAGACATAAAAATATATATTTTCTCATTTACCAGAAAGGTTAGTCACTATTTGAATTGTGTTTATTTTTTTCTCTCTTTTTGCCCTTGACTAAGATAATGAAGAGACCTCCTGAGATCAAAGTATAAAATGTATTTCATTAAATTTGATTTTCATACATTCACAGAAGTCCGTAATGTAAACAGCTGAAAGTATTTAGGATGTCTTTCAGTACAAATACAGTTTTCCAAACACAACTTAGGTGAGCAGCGTTGGAATGAAAGTAAATGTTATAATGTACAAACTGAAGGAAATATCTCTGAGGTGAAACCATGCAGTAAGTACAACAAAAAGTAGTCCAATAAAAATGTAGCTTATTTTTTACAGAAGCAAAGATATTAAAAAAATTAAAATTAAGATTGTTGTACAAAATTATCAGTTTGTACTGATACAAAATGTAAGAACATTGTCAAAATAGCATTGGTACTTCTACATTACATTTTGTGGAACAATTGTTGGCAAGCTGTCAATATTACATAGATGTAAGATCTGTTTGTCGTTTGAGCATATCTCTTCTAATAAGCATGTTTATGGTTCTGTATTCAAATAAAAGCTTAAGGGAGAAAAATAAAGCAAGGGAAGAAAAATAAAACTGCAATATGTTAAGAAACTGTAAAATGTAATTAGTGAAATATCCTTGTTTGTTCTACATATTCAAAAGAAATACCTTAGGATTAACAGATTAAACTTTTTAAGAAGGCATCATTAATTGTAATGATTCAAAGTCATTCGTTTTCATCCTGAAGCAAATTTGATAAGTTTTCTGAAAGGTTTTGTTTCTCCTTTGTTTGAACCCCATAAAATTTAAAAGATTAGTTAGATCGAAATTAAAATGAGAAAATATTGACATAACATCAGAAAAGAAGTCCGAACGTTTTTTTAAATGCTTAAACTATCTTTGAAAGACGTAGAGTGTTTGTAAATAAAACAGAAGGTTTAATAAATGTATGTCTTTTTCCTATGCCAGTGCTTTGGGTTTCGGCAGTTCATCGATTGAAACGGTTCTGTATTTCTCAGTCTGGTAGACATCTGATTCGATGGCCATGGAGGAGTCATTCAGGGTGACATAAACATCCCCGCTAACTTCAGTGACTTTATGAATCCTTTGCTTGACTCCCTTGGAGCGCCACTGAGTCTTCAGTGGTCTGATTGTAGGATTGTCCACAGCTTGATAAAGTCCTTCACCTTCTGCCAAAGTGATCTTGTATTTGTGCCATGGACAAACAATGCACGCCCGTCCATTGAAGTCCTGGGTGCAAATGTAAAATTGGTATTACAGTAAGAACTTAGTTTTCTACAGCTATGACATAAACATACAACTCAATAAAAAGCTATTTCACACACAAAAAAGCTTCAATATGGTACATATTTAAATGTTGTAATGCAAAGTGCCTAGCAAAAGTATCCAAACCTTTGAGTCTATTGTATGTGATGTCTGTAAACTTTGAATACTATTGCAAGGCAGAATAAAAGCAATGGAAAACCATTCACAGCTACTATCAGGCGTGATATAGCCTGATAGTTTTACTATAAAACAGAAAAAGCCAACCTCGATATCTCCATTCTGTAATAAACCACCAGCATCTATCAAAAAGAAAAATAGATGCTGTTATTCCATACAGTATTTCAACTGGGCATTCCCTTTAGACTATATGTCAAATCACACACACAGCTCTCCTTTGCTCAGAGCTTACGGTAGCAACGCAGGTCCAATGCATAAAGCTTCCCCTTGTGGTACACAACAAGCACATCTCTGCATCCATTCACCCGCTTCGTCACACGGCCAGCCCTAACAATATCTGCCTTCTTTCCAATGAAATGCATGGTAGGAGAAGGGGAAGGGGGGCTCTCCTCTTCAAATGACATCCTGATTGTACTGCTGTATAAAAAAAACCACACCATTTGTTTAACAGATCTTTCACAAACCTTAAAAGGCAAGACAGTTATAGAGTTATAAAGCGTTAATATTTGTTCCAACAAGTTGATTCCCAACTATTGGCTGCTGAAACATTGATTTACAGAATTAGTGGATCATGCATCTTATAATTATTTTGTGATAATTATAAGTTTAAACGGTTTCTATTTTGTGAATTAGGTACGTTATCTCGATATCTGAAACAGTGAAATCAATGAAATATTTTGAATTGGAGAGTACAGGAACAAGTACATGTCCCCTGATACTCAAGCTCCTGTGCCTAACTCCAAATAATTAGTTAAGTATCATCACTAGAAGTTGGTCTGGAGCACAAGTTACACTATTAACGGTATGGAAGGTAAAAACTGAGCACCAAATGATCTGTACCAGGTTAGTTACTCATATATGAAGAAAATATCAATGAGCCAAAAGTTTATCCTTGTGAAACAACTATAAGTTTGAAGTAGTGCATTTATCTAAATTGCCTAGATAATTTACAGCTGCTGATTTGGAAAACAAATAGAGGTTGACAAGAGGTTTTGTTTTGTCACAAAATGATCGTCACAGTACAGACGGTAGTGATACATTTGGCCTTTCTTATATTTCAAACTCATTCCTAGATATGTCTTAATAAACATATCAATAATGAGTGCAATGCAGTTGAGATGCAAAGAAAAAAAGATAAAAGGTCTCTACAACCCATTGGAAAATACTAAAATAAAAAAAGCTATTTTAATACATAAATGAACCTAGATTTTGGAAAGTAAGATCTGAAAAATACAGAGTTGCACTTTCACAGTAATCTACAAAGATGTATTCTCTTGCTCTTGTTTGCCTGAAACGGAGAATAAATGAACCTACTGTGATTTGGCCTAGTCTCTGACTTAATAACCTTCAACTGGGTGCTGAAGGGACCAGACCATGAACTCCAGGCAGCTTTAGTTAGGACTTTAAACTGCTTACTGTTCAACGACTCACATTGACGACTTATCTTACCAAAACTATGCGCAAGCAAACGTGGAACTGCGTTCTCTTCACCCAACAGGCCTACCCGAACATTTGGAGTCAACAAATACAATGCAAACTACCACACGGCTATAACTAGCCAATATTTTGGTGTTACATTTAATTGCGTCCCCCAAGAAACAAAAACGATGTCTCGAAGTGAGATACATTCCGCCTGATTTTTTTGTCCTTATTTGTCACCCCAATTTCTGCAATAGCTATAAAAAGCAAATTTAATATTTTATTTTTTACATTATATAACAGAGTAAATAAAAATTGTTTTCACAATATTTACAAATGACGCTCAATTTTTTTCTCTCTCTACCAAACTACTATAACTAAAATATGTGTACAATAGTAAATAAAGTTTAATAAAAAAGATAATTTATTTCTTAGCAGTTCTATTTTATCTTATGCAGTCCAGTTGGTTTATTAAAAAAAAAACAAAAAAAAAACACAGTAGCTCTACCTGTACTGCTTACTCCCAGTTGTACATTCAGTTGACCAGTGCTTTGAAATGGTTTGGTGTGTCGGCTTCTTAGTGGTTTAAGCCTCTGACGGATTATCGCCGAGTGTTTTGCTGAACTGAGCGTTATTCGACCAGTTGTAACTCTGAAAAGCCTGCCTTTATATTGAACAAGGTCTATTTTGACCAAGTGCTGCGCTCCAGCAGGAAGAGAGGGCGCCGAACTGTTTCCGTCGTTATGGAGATTCAGTCTGTATACGGAAACGTCAGTCAGGTTGCTACTTGGTGAAATATTAATGTCAGTTTAACGTCCCGTTCTTAGCTTTCTGTGCTACTAAAACATCTTGGGTAAGTATATATATATATATATATTGTTTTTTCTTCAATGTTGTTTTAGTTTTTATGAGTTTGGCAGCTACCCAAATGATAGAAAACTATAAAATGTTGAGTGTCGTTTGTAAAGTTACACGGTCAAAAATGAACAGCAATAAATTATTTACCCTTTCATAAGAGAAGGAAATAGGGGTTAATTTTCAAAGTCAAATTTTCGCCACGTTATTCGTCCATATATAAATGTCACAACTTAAAACTAAATATTTAATTAGCTATCTAAATATTTATCTTCAAACTAAATATTTAGGTTGGAGCAGTTATGCAGCTTGCTAACAGATAATTGGTTCATAAGCTAAACATTATTTAGCTTGCTAACTAAATATTTAATTTGAAGATAAATATTTAGTTTGCAAACTAAAAATTTAGTTAGAAGATAAACTAAATATTTTGTTTGCTAACAATAATATTTAGGTTTCCAATTGTTTAACTTGCCAAGTAAATATTCACCTTGAAGCTAAATATCTAGTTTACTAACTAAATATTCAGCTTGATAACTGAATATTTAGAAGCTAACTAAATATTATTAATAATTTTGTTGTATTTAAGTTGCAAATGATTAATAGCAACATTTCCTCTGAATACCATTAAAGTCAGATCATGTACCACCAATGGTAGATCTTGTAGGACAGTTTAAGAGTCATTCTGGCAACTAAACCAGCTGCCTTAAACAAGAATATTAGGAAGTATTTTGTAGAACGTGTATAGATCCACAGAAATACTAGTTCTCTAAGATGCAAATCAATGCCACTGACCTTCAGCAGCAGTAACATCTCAATTGATTAACTGTTTTAAAAAATTAAGTTTATAAATATTACAGTTTTTCAGGAAATGCAGCCCTCTTCTGTAGTAACACCATAAAGAAGTGTCCACTGGGTCTGGTGACCCATCAAGAGGAGATAAGCACCATCCCCCTTCGGTCCTTCCAAGATTAGGTGTAAAAAACGGATGGAAGGTCTAATAATGTCCAAGTGACTAATTGTAGGAGGCTGTATATCAATAAGACTTCTTGCAGCTATTAGCCAATGTTCAGTAGAGGTCAACAGTTGATCAGCCGGTGTTTTCTGTATTTGTCACGTTTGCCACTATGTAGAAATATGTTGCGGCTGCACTGGTGCAGGCCCCAACTCTATCCTGCACCAGTGTCAGGTTTCAGCGTCATACTGCAGCCCAGTGCTGTACTTTCCAGTCAACAGAACATGCTGGTAGTAATGACACCAGGAGAAACCACTGGTCATCATTTTTATTGGACAGGACAGTGTTTTATGTTGCTGCTGCTGTTGATTCGTTAATACAGAATAATGGTAGCTACCCACTTTGCATTCTATTTATTTCCTAGTCGACAGAAGCCAAGCTGACGTATTCACTTGTCTGACAAAGTGGAAGACCAAATAGAAAAAAAGCCAAGGGAGAAATGACAGTTTGCCTGTACAATTGTCTATTGGCGGCTGGGCTTCAGCGTCATTATTCAAGGTAAGCAAACAGATCAGTCAAATCCACACCATTGCTTTGATTTTTCTAATGATACACTTATCTTTCTCTGTTTTTTGCCTTTTAGGTTCACCTTGATGGGTGTTTACCGGGCAGCCCATCTTTCCACACTGAGCATGGAGGACTACCCCCTCCTGGGAGTTTGCTCTATGGAGGACAGAGCTCGCCTTTTCCAGCTGGTCCAACTGGTTAAAGGCCTTGATCTAAGGAGCCTTAGAAATGACGATATTGGGATCTACAATGAGTGTGATTATGAAGAAGGCAATGAGCTATTTCCTGCTAGTAATAGCTTCAGTCCTGATGGGTATGGAAACTCCAATGGAGATGTGAGAAGGGATAAGAATGAAAGTGGAGCTATTTCTAGTGCATTCAGTGATAGACCATCATATGTTCGCAGAAGGCTGGATTTCTCTACTGAAAACATAGACCAGAGATTGTGTTCTCATTTTGAAGACACCATTCATGTCTATGCAAGTCATAACAGGAATGATGATCCAGTTCATGAAAATGGATTAGCCACACCCATTCAACTGGGGCTTCACAGCAGAAAAGCTGTGGGGTGTGACCTTCGACAAAGCAAAAACAGTAAGTTAAATGAGCATAGCTGTTCATGTGATCCTCACAATGGACAAAGCATCAAGCTGCATGTCACACGGGAATCTTCAATGCTCAACTCTCACATCCGATTAGTACCAAAGAGTGAGACATTCAGCAAATTGAATCCTCCCCCAGCAGCAGTAACATCGGAATCATTTATTAACAAACCATCAGCACAAAAAGAGAGAAAGACGATCTCCAGGAAGAAAAAGAGCCCTGCAGATGTTACCAAGCCCACGCCTGTTTATGAAGCAAAGAAAACAACCGGCTACAACTATGGACTACCTCTGAGTCCTCCTCAGGCTGCAAAGTAAAGTGCTGTTCAGTTCTACTCTCATTGCTATATTTCTACACAACAAGATAACAATGGCCAGTTTCACTTATAAAGTCGATATGCAAGTGTCTATGCAAAAGTGTCCACATCCCTTTTCACCCATTTTGTATTTTTTTGTGAGACAGACAACACAAAGTACTGCATAATTCTAAAGTAATTTACTCTTCCCAAAGTAGTCTACTTTGGGAAGAGTGACACTCATTTGTATAATGGCCCCTGCTTTGTCAGTATCTTGTAGAATCAACTTTTGATGCAATTACTGGTGTGGAACCTTTTGTCTATGTTTTTAGCATCTCCAGCTGAATTATTGTTGATTTTTTTTTTTTTTTGTAAAAATAGTTCAGATTGTCAGATTGTTTGACAACAGTTATTTTAAATCATAGATTATCTAATTAATAGTCTGATAAAATTACACAAAAGAGGATTGTTATCGTTAATGCAACTTCTGAAGGTAATTTTATTTAAGGGTATCAGATCGAACTGGTCTGAAATCAAGTGGGCTCCTCTGTTTTCAGATTTTAATTTGGACTAGTTTGTCTTGGTTCATTTTATAAAATCCTATGTAATTACTTTAATGTTTGCGGTTGTCAGGGGTATGAATACTTTTGCATGAACCTAAGAAACATAATGACAGTATGATTTCTGCGTTTTGGAGCAGACATGGTGATGGACAACGGATCAGCGTGTGTGTGAGGAAACGACCTTTAACTCGTGCAGAGTACAAAAGAGGAGAGGTAGATGTTGTGACAACTAAAAGTGGAGAGTGTATGGCGGTTGTGCACGAAAGCAAAGAAGCTGTGGATCTCACAGAGTACATATTACAGGTAGATATGCAGAAAGAGAAAAATTCTGATTCCTTCATTTTGTAATTCTAGAAAAAATCATTTTTATGCTTAATTTGTTCTGGTTCTCTGTTGTTTTGCAGCACAGGTATCATTTCGACCAGGTTTTTGGAGAGGAGAGCTCAAATGAAGAAGTCTATCTGAAAACAGCGTACCCTTTGGTACAGCACATGCTCAGTGGGTAGGTGTCCACTGGTAAACTGCCATGCAAGGAATCTGCATTGTAGACAAGGGTCAGTCACTACTGTGAGATGATTCCTAAAGTTTCAAACACCCCAAAATTTTCATCATAGCTTGACTGCACTTTAACGTTGTTCTCCAATTTATGTTTTTGGAAATAATTCTGTCATGGTGTGGAAACTAAAAGTGTGTCTAACTTAAATAACAGTGAGCAAATGTTGTAGATATTACTTTGAAGAGCCTAACGATTGATTATTGCACCAACAGTGTAAATAATGATTTTTAATGATTGTTAATGATTGATATTTTCAATAAAAGTAATCAGATCAGTGTCCTACTGGCCCATGTCTACTGAACTGTCAATTTGATCACATTCTTTCCTCTAAATAAAACAGCATGACGTGTTTAGGCTTCCGCTCTTTAGTGTCCTTCTTTTGTGTTGTGTGTATCCACAGAGGCAAGGCCACCTGCTTTGCATATGGACAAACAGGTGCAGGAAAGACTCATACCATGCTGGGTTCATCCCCTGCTGGAACCGGCTTATATGCTCTAGCAGTTCGGGACATTTTTGCTCACCTGTCTGCAACAAGTGCATCTCTACTGGTGTATGTCAGCTTCTTTGAAATCTACTGCGGCCAGCTCTTCGACTTGTTGGAACACAGGAAAAGGTTATTGGTTTCAAATTTATTGCTTTTTTAAAATCTTAAGTGGTTTATCTGGTTTGTGTTTTCACTGCAACTTGTCTCCCCCATATTTTATTTGCTGGACATTTAGTTTTTCTATAATGACCAGAATATCTTACCTATTTTTCCTCCGTTGAAGGTTATTTGCCAGAGAGGATGGAAAGAAAGTGGTTCACATTTCAGGTCTCCGGGATATCCGAGTGGATTCAGTCAGCTCACTGTTAGAGGTTTGATCCTTTTTTTCATACAATTAGTAATTTACCCAATGTGTAGTCCAGAGTTAGTGTTGTAAATGGCAAACCAACCAACAAGGTATGAGCCTTAAACCAAACTTTTAAATTGAAATCAAATTTAATTACAATTCAAGATGAGAAAGACAATTTTAATTATCCAAAGGTACAAAATAGTTTAGTGAAATAAGAGATATGTGGTTACATCTTCATTGATCTAGTAGCTCCTACCTACCATTAATTTATCTTTTCTTTACACTTCAGATCAGAATAACTCTTTTGTCTGTAATATAATGGTCTCTCTCTTAAGCTTCTCTTCTTTTTCTGCATTCCTGGCTGCTTTAAGGTGATTTCACAGGGAACATCTGAGCGAACACAAGGGACAAGTGGCGTGAATCCTCTTTCCTCTCGATCCCATGCCTTGCTTCAGATTCAGCTCAGGAATCTTAATCAGCAGATAGCTGGAAGGTGAGAGACTTAATCTTTATATTTGTTAGTATCATTCAGAATATGTCTGGATTGCCATGACCTGGCAATCATTATCTGTGATTCAAAGCCAATTTCTCCTGATTGCCTTCAATAGTTACCTCATTAGAGTGAGAAAGTTGTGAAGAAGTTTAAAGCAATATCCTGAGTTTTGGACTTCTCACAAAGTTCAATCTGTCATGTGAAAATGGAAAACACATGGCAGAAATGAAATTCTATCACACCAATAGGAAGGTGGAAGGAGCTAAATCTCTGGTGTTTTACCAACTTTCTGATGACTTCATATTTCTTTTGAACCACCTGAATTGACAATCCAATAGTTCTAATGTTTTGTGGAAAATTGATCAAACTAATTGTTGCGTGTTTGTGTATGCGTGTGAGCAGAATATGGTTTGTGGACCTGGCAGGCAGTGAGAGGGCATCAGATGCCAAAGAACCAAACAAGCAGAGTCGCATGGAGGGAGCTGAGATCAACCAGAGCCTGCTGGCTGTAAGAAACTTTCTCACAAACTCAGTTATACTTCACCGTGTTTAATTATAATCAGTCACTAGAAAAAAAGTTGCTAAAATTATGTACATCTCATTATTCAGTGGCTTGTGAAATTCCCTATTGCAACTGTGTTCTGTGTAAATTTATCAGTTTCACCTTATTGATTTTGAAATTGTTTAAATAAGGCCAGAAGAACATTCTCAAATTAATGGGTGGTAACAGTGACTCCTCTGGGATCCTTGCTGATATCTTTCCAAATTCACATTTCTTTTAAAACACATAAACAGAGACTACCTCATTTTTTAAAGCTAGTAACAGTAAGGATCAGCTAATATTATACATGGAATTTCAGTACTTGGCTGCTAACTTTCTTTTTAAATCCTATCAAAGCAGCAATAGTCTATCTAATGTTTCCACAGATCTAATACCTGCTTTCCCCCCACAGCTGAAAGAATGTATCCGTTCACTTGACAAAGAGGAATCTCACACTCCTTTCCGACAAAGCAAACTCACTCAGGTAGTTAAATAAGATGCAACTTAATAATAAAAAGGATGGATAATTTTATTGTTTTTCCACTTTGACCCACACATATTCTTGAACTTGTTCTCAAACTAAACTGCTTCATTTTAATTTTAGGTATTAAAGGACTCATTTGTTGGTGACTCGAAGACATGCATGATTGCCAACATTTCACCGGGTCACTCAGCAACAGAACACACTCTGAATACTCTAAGATATGCAGATCGGTAAGAGTTTAAAGGGGATTTATTTAAATAGAAATAAATGTTACTTCTCTCATAAGATGCTGGCACATTGTTCTGGATTATATTTATGGGTACTGGAGTAAAGAGGAAAGAGGACAGTGTCGAAGAATATGCAGCATCATCTTGCTGCCACCTTAAAATTATGCCCTACTTTATAAAGCTCAGTAAAAATATTGAGGTTTGTGGTTGTAACATTAGAAAATTTGTAAACATGTCAGTTGTATAAAGACTTTCATAAGGCATTGCATGTGTTCAATTTCTTACAGTGTGAAAGAGTTGAGAGGACAAAACGGGCCAATTGGAAGAAAAAGAAGCAGAAGCAACATGACACGGTCTGACAACAGCAACACAAGGAACAGAAGAAATGTTGGGACCTCTAAAAATCCAAAGCTAGGAAATCAGAACAAGAATTTCAGTCCCAAAACACATACAAGCCCACACATATCACAACCAGTTTTCTGCTCAACACCCACAAAATCTTGTTTAGAGGAAACTCAATCAAGAAACAGAAAAGTCATAGAACTTGAACATATTAGCCCAATTAGAGCGTCGTTGGCACAGACTGAAGACAGGTGTTTGAGTGGAGGACTGGAGGTCAGACAGGATGAGAGAACTGAAAATGAAACGTACAATGATATTCACAGTCACTGTGTTAAAGGGAAACATACCAGAGCAGCGGGGATGTTGGGACAACCAAACAATGGAGCCGTTAGAGGGAGTGATTTAACTTTTTCTAAGAGGGAATCTGGATTCTACCACAGGGAAAAGGAGAACTATCAACAGGCTATGGAAGAGAGAATGAGAGAGGAACCAGAATGGACAGAAATAAGAAGACAGGCTGTAAGCTGTAGCGACACATGCAAGGAAGAAGAGGAGTTAAAAGAAAGAGAATTACACAAAGCTGACGAACAAGAGAAAGTGAGGCATCTGAGAGAATATCATCAGCGGCTGCAGCAGTTTTCACCTTCACCAATGTCTTCATACGTCCATCTTCTCTCATCTTCATCTTTCTCTTCCTCTTCTCGGGGATCTCTGTCTGCCCTCCTGCACTCGTCTAACTTTTCATTTTCTACCCAAACCGATCCATGTTTAGAAGAGACTTCAAGTGTGCAAACTGAAACCTCTGCAAACCACACTCAGAATGTTGCTGATGACGACAAGTGTGAAAATGAGAGGAAGGTAAAGACTGAGGCAGCAGCTGAAGCAGCTGGGAGGAAGGAGGGGAAGAAGCAAGCTGGTATGAATGGGGTACACCTGAGGGACTGCTGGATGGGAAGTACAGAAGTGGAGTCCAAGCAAATCCCAACAAAAACAGAGGCACACCTGTCTGGTTGCCTTGATTCAGAGGTCAAAAGGGATGTGAATCTGCAAAAACAGCAAACAAAAGACATAGCATGGAGCCATGAGCAGAAAGGAGTGTCTGACTACTACAGCAAAAATCTTCATCTGCAATTTAATGCACTTTCCCCAGTATGTGAAAACAGCAGCAAAATGTCTCTTGTACCTCAAGTTGATATTTCCAGAGATTCTTTCAGCTGCTTTATAGATCCTCTCAGCATTTCCCAACTTCATGTGGAGCAGCAGCAGCAGCCTGCAGGTCCACATAAAGAATTTTCCTTGTCTCCATTGGAGCTGCCCCACTCAAAGAACCTCCAGATGAATATGTCTGCTATATATGACATTGCAACAGCAGCTGGTCACCATGAGCAAAAGAACTGCATCACAATCACTGTCAATGGAAGAGGTAAGAGAAACCCTGCTTCTGTTTCAGTAAAAAATACAAAGCACATGTGCATCTTAATAAATTAGAATATCATATCAAGTTCATTAGTTTCGGTGATTCAATTTAAAAAGTGAAACACCACAGACCAGAAGATACATTTCAATCATTTATTTCAGTTAATTTGAATAATTAAAGCTTAGGCTCAGTGGAAAATCAAAATGTGTGTTTATTTTTAAGAAAATAGGAATATTACTTAAGACTAATTTAAAAAGTGCTGAAATTAAATCTTCTTTACTTATTCACTTGCTTGTGGCTCCTTTTGCATGAAATGCTGCATCAATGAAGCGCAGCATGGAGGTGATTTATTCTTGATAAAACACAGTAGATCAAGACGAGCCGATAACATGGCTCCCAAAAGCGGATCCCGCACAAGTTCTCAACCTCCCCATTTTTCCTCCAGACTACTGGATTTGTATTGCCAAATAAAATGTAAAAATCACTTTGATCTGAAAGAACTTTCGACCTCTTTTCACCTGATTTGCCTTATACGACATCTCTAACATCGTCTGTGTTTTAGGTTTATATTGATGGGACAGTTGTGGTTTGTGTGTGGTGGCTTTTGATTTTGTGTTCCTTCTGCAGCTTTTTGACCACTCAGCTTTCTATTCAACATGCCTGGATACAGAACTCTGTGATCAATCAGGTTATTTTGCATTCATATTCTGTGACTTAACGTCATTGATGAGGAAAATTATGTCAGTGACCGTCTGCTGGACATCTGTCCAGAGAGCAGCCATATTGCACCTACCATAACATTGCTGTGTTGGAAATCGTTTGTTGTTGCTCCTATTTAATATTCTAATTTTCCAAAAAAAAAAAAAAAAATTATTAGCTATAAAAATCATTCAAACGAATATAAATTAATGTTTGAAATCAATTATGGTGTGCAATGAATGTATAATGTGTCAGAGTTTCACTTTTTGAATTGAATTACTGATATAATTTAACTCTTTGATGATAAGCTCATTTGTTAAGAATCTGAGATAGTCTCCTTTTTTCATATACAGCTACACCTTACTCCATCAAAGACCATGGCAACAAGGAGAAAAAAATCTCAACTTTAGAAAATAATTTAACTGCATCCATAATTAAATCCCAGGCTTCATCTTTAATCAAAAGCACTGAGGATTATAGCTCTCAGTCTACACACAATTCACTAGAATGTACACACTCTAACATCGTAGCTGAGATATCTAAGCAACATGCAGAGCCTCAATATGGCTCCTTGAACTCAGGACAGTCAAATTATTACAATATCCCAAGAGTTGCTGCTGAGCAGGTCAATCCTGCTGATTTAGGTGGAGAAGAAAGCAGCAACCAGCAAGTCAAACCCACCACAATCCATGTGTTCACCATAGACCATGCAAGGTAAGAATTACTAAATGTGACATAATGTTATGATTCTTGTATAGAACTATTTTAACTCAATGTGTTCCCAGGCTGCACATTATTGAGGTCCACTTGAAGCGGCAGAAAGAGATGGAAGCTATTTGTCACAAAGAGGGGGAACTTCTTCGCCAGCAGCATAATATGGTTCGACAAAATCTACTTCACAACAAATGGCTTTCGCTCTTTTTTTTTTTTTTTTTTTTTTTTTACATGCTAATTTTTGTCCTTTGGTCCAACAGGTTTTTGTGGATTTTGTCCACAAGCTGGATGAGATCCTGGAGAGAAAGGCTCAGTGTGTCCACAGCATGAAAGCTCATCTGAAGCCCTACCTGACGACTAACCATCACTCCACACAAGAAGATTAAAAAAAATGCAGTTTTTCACAAGAAAACCCCCAGCATGCTTTAAAAATCCAGCAAGAAAGTTTATTCCACTATAAACTTGAATAATGAAGTTCAGGTTTAAATTTATTTAAACTAATAATACTAGATACACAGCACAACCATGCACACACACATACCTAAAGGCATGACTGAGAGACCAATTAATTTGATCAATTTAATTTTAATTGAATTTACCTAATAGTCATGATTCAGGACTGTGGGGAGAAGCTGGAGTACCCACATCTCCATGCAGAGAAACCACAGGACATTGTTGCTGCAAGTCAACAGTACTACAAACTTGGCGACCATGCAGCATGAAATTTTCTTGCTGCTAAATATTCCACAGTCAACTAGTGGTAGTATTACAACAAAGTGGAAGTGATAAGACAGAACAGCAAGGCAGTTTTATTTGCATAGTCCATTTTCAGGCACAAGGCAAGTTCTTTACATTTATAGAAGAATAATAAAATAACAAAAAAGTAAAAAAAAAAAACAACAAACTCTACCTTGCAAAGTAAGGTAAAACAATGACAAGTTGAAAACAGACTACACTTTATTATGTCCCAGGTATTCTTTGATTTCAGCTTTAAACAAATTTGGGTTTTAGCCTATGTTCAAAGGAACTCATTGCTTCAGCATCATTGCAGTTTTCTGGAAGTTTGTTCCAGATTAGTGGAGCACAAAAATTAAATGTTGCTTTTCATATGTTTGGTTCTGATTCTGGAGATGCAGAGCAGACATAACCAGAAGACCTGAATGTTCAGGAAGGTTGATACAATGATATCAGATCTTTGTGCAGGGCGTCAAGACAACAGGAGGAAGAGCTTAATTAATGTATACTTTTTTTTCTGCTTTTTCTTTTTTGTGGTTGAGTTTGTAGAATTGCATCATTTTCTCCAGCTGCAACCTAGTAACAAAGTGGTAGGCCTCTTGAAATCATAGAACAGGGTCTGCCAAGGCTGAGGGACATAGTGTGTGGAAGTCACCAACTTTCCACAGGGTTAATAGCTACAGAACTCCAAACGTTAGCTGAGGAGTGAATAGAGAGCTTCACAGAGTGAGTTTCCATTCCTGAGCTGCTGCAGCCAAGCCTTGCTTTACCAAGTGTAAGGTTTCCAAGACAGGCTGTCATTCAATGTCAGTGTCTGACTGAAAATTGTCAACATTTCTATAAACACACTCCTAACCAAAGTGGACAGCCTGTTCCAGGACAGCTGGAACAGGCTGGCAAAGACTGGGCCAACATTACATTATACCCTGCAGTTTAAGGAACTCACTCAGGTTTAGATGTGTCTGAAGGCAGTGATTAATTTTGGTAAATTTGTTTTAAAATGTGTTCCACAAAACGTTGGCTGCTTTTTATAAGGAAGTTATTTGCTATTATCTGTAGTCATGCTATCTCAGATGTTCCTGAACATGTTTTGCTACAACTTAATATTTTAATTAAAATGTACAAAACCTCAAACATCTTCTTTGTCCAGAGTAGACCACCAAGGTGGTGTTTACATTCTGCCAGTATTTGGGCCATCACGCAGAATGAAATCATGTATCATGCTAATGTGGATAATAGTATTTTCCCATATTTATTACTTATTTATTGATTACTAATGTCTTTCAAGTTTCAAGCCAAGTTTCTGACAAAGATGTACATCTGGATGTACATTTAGGATTTGTCACCTAGACGTTTTTGGTAGAATATCTTTTGCAAGATGGGTTGAAGATTTAATTAAAATTGTTTGTGTTTGTTGAAATATGGTGTCAGTGGTTTACATTTTAATAAAAAGTGCTTATATATAAGCACTATATATATATATATATATATATATATATATATATATATATATATATATATATATATATATATATATATATATATATATATATATATATATATTCCGCAAGGAAGGATGCAGAGGACTAGTGAGTGTGAGAACCACTGTCCAGGACGAAACATCCAAGATCCATAGATACATCAGGGACAAAGCCTCAACAGACAATCTGCTCAGTGAATGTCTCAGACAATGGGGAACAGAAGTTGAGGTGCTGGAGGTACCATCATGGGAGGACAAACCCCTACATGGGATGTACCACCGGCAAATAACTGAAGTGGCTGATATCAGAAAGTCCTACCAATGGCTGGAAAAAGCTGGACTCAAGGACAGCACAGAAGCCCTCATCCTGGCCGCCCAGGAACAGGCCATAAACACCAGAGCAATAGAGGCCCAGATCTACCACACCAGACAAGACCCAAGGTGTAGGTTGTGCAAGGAGGCCCCAGAGACAGTCCAGCACATAACAACAGGGTGCAAGATACTGGCAGGGAAAGAGTACATGGAACGACATCACCAAGTGGCAAGCATAGTGTACAGAAACATCTGTGCAGAATATGGACTGGAAGCCCCGAGATCAAAGTGGGAAACACCCCCAAAGGTGGTGGAGAATGGCCGAGCTAAGATCCTGTGGGACTTCCAGATCCAGACAGACAAAATGGTAAGGTCGAACCAACCGGACATTGTCGTAGTGGATAAACAACAGAGGAAAGCCGTTGTGGATGTAGCAATACCAAGTGACTGCAACATCAGGAAAAAGGAGCATGAGAAACTGGAGAAATACCAGGGCCTCAGGGAGGAACTGGAGAGGGCCTGGAAGGTGAAGACCACAGTGGTGCCTGCGGTCATTGGGGCCCTCGGGGCAGTCACCCCCAAACTGGAGCAGTGGCTACAACAGATCCCAGGAACAACATGAGACATCTCAGTCCAGAAATGTGCAGTTCTAGGCACAGCAAAGATAGCCTACTGCGCAGAACCCTCAAGCTCCCAGGCCTCTGGTAGAGGACCCGAGCTCAGAGGATAAGAACCACTCGTGGTGGGTGAGAAGGGAATTTAAAAAAAATATATATATATATATATATGATGTTTCAATAAATTTAGATCAAGTATAAATTAATTTTTAAATGATTCTTGAGTTTAACAACCTGGACATATATAGGTCTTCACTTTGTCTATGGTAAATGGCAATTGTATATTTTTTTATATATAAATTTTCTTTTCTAATTATGTTTCAAGAATAAATGTTGCAGCCAATTTCCTTTACAAAGAAAGAAAATGGCTGTCGGGAGAAGATGAAACTAAATATCTGATTTTTAAACATTGCATGTCTGAGTAAACAAGTTCTAATCATGTGCATTTAGATTACACCTGTGTAATCTTATGCATTTTAACTGCGAATGGATGTGGACATGCGTTTATTGATCCCTCTCTCGAAAAGGTGATTTTTATTAAAACATTATGATGTACAGAAATTTTTCTTACGTTTTAATAGCTCAGATACTTTATTTTCCTAATACTGTGCTATAATTTGTATTACATAACAATACATTAAGATTTGGCTGAAAAGAAACCGAAGGGGCTTCGTACGGGGTCTAATCTTTTCACATAACTCGTACATTTACTGACTTTGAATAAAATATAATGTAAA